>CM057472.1:80743600-81993600 GCA_030035585.1 Dugong dugon | reverse complement strand
GTTCTAATATAACATATTTATGTTTTTTCCATATTTTATATGCTGCGTAAGTATGGCACCCCTAGAAACACTGTTTTATTCTTCATACAAGGTCTTGATAAAAATCAAGAGTCATAGTCTGATAAAATAAATATAAATTGCCAATAGGATTATTCTTATAAACTACCCATTAAATAGGAATATCTATTTCAGATCCTCTCATCATAGTATAACTGGTAAGACTACAGTGCTAATAAAAAGAGAGGAGTGGTGTACCACTTGCAATACTGGACAGAACATCTAAAGAAGATCAACAAGGAAACAGAGGACCTGAATGACACTATAAACCAACTAGACTTAACAGACATATATATAGAACACTCCACCCCAAAACAGTACAATATACAGTTTACGCCTGTGCACGTGGATCATTCTCCAGGACAAACCACATGTTAAGTCACAAAGCAAGTCTTCATAAATTTTAAAAGACTGAAATCAAACAAAGTATTTTCTCTGATCACAATGGAGTGAAGCTAGAAATCAAATAACAGAAAAAAAGCCGGAAAATACACAAACATATGGAAACTAAATAATACACTATTAAACTACCAATGGGTCAAGGAAGAAATCAAAAGAGAAATAACAAATTTCTTAGAGTCAAATGAAAATGAAAGCACAACATACCAAAACTTACGAGATGCAGTGAAGAAAATACTCAAGACGGAAACTTATACCAATAAATGCCTACATAAAAAAAGAAGAAAGATATCAAATTAACAGCCTAACTTGACAACTCCAGGAAGTAGAAACAGAAGAGCAAACTAAGCCTAAACCTACCAGAAAAAAGGAAATAATAAAGATCAGAGCAGAAATAAATAAAATTGAAAACAGAAAAATAATAGAATTAATGAAACCAGAAGTTGGTTATTTGAAAAGATCAATAAAATTGACAAACCTTTCACTAGACTGACAAAGAAAAAAGATGCAAATAACCAAAATAAAAAATGAAAGAGGGGGCATTACAACTGACCCAATAGAAATAAAGAAAATTATGACAGAATATTATGAAACCTGTATGGCAACGAACTGAACAACCTAGACAAAATGTACAACTTCTTAGAAATACTTCCCCCTACTCAAACTGATTCAAGAGGAAAGAGAAAGTCTCAACAGACGCACAACAAGTGAAGAGACTGAATCAGTGATCAAAAACCTTCCAACAAAAAAAGTCCTGGATCAGACGGCTTCACTGATGAATTCCACCAAACATTTAGAAAAGAATTGACACCACTACTGTTTAACCTCTTCCAAAAGATAGAGAAAGAAGGAATACTCCCTAATTCATTCTATGAAGCAAACATAACCCCATACTAATACCAGATAGACACCACAAGAAAAAAAAAATTACAGGCCAACATCTTTTATGAATATAGATACAAGAATGCTCAACAAAATACTAGTTAACAGAATCCAACAGCATATTAAAAGAGTCATATGCCATGACCAAATAGGATTTATTCCAGGAATGCAGGGATGGTTAAACATTAGAAAATCAATCGACCTAATACACCACGTTAATAGAACAAAGAAAAACAACCACAAGATCATCTCTGTAGATGCAGAAAAAGCATGTTATAAAATCCAACACCCTTTCTTGATGAAAATCCTAAAGAGTATTGGAACAGAAGGGAAATTCCTCAATATGATTCAGGGCATATATGAGAAGCCAACAGCCAACACTATACTTAATGGAGAAAGACTAAGAGTTTTCCCCTTGAAATCAGGAACAACACAAGGGCACCTGCTCTCATCACTTCTATTCAATATTGTATTAGAAGTCCTAGCCAGAGCAATAAGACAAGAAAAAGAAATAAAAGGTATTCAGACTGGAAGAAGTAAAATTATCTCTACTCGTGGATGATATAATCCTATATACAGAAAATCTCAAAAAGTCCACAAGAAAACTTCTAGAGCTAATAAAGGAATTTAGCAGAGTTGCAGGGTACAAAGTCAACAAACAAAAATCAGTTGAGTTTCTACACACCAGCAATGAGAAATCTGAAACAATTCCATTTACAATTAGCACCTAAGAGAACAAAATATCTAGGGATAGACCTAACTCAAAAATGGCGCTCTAGGCAGAAGCACCACGCCGTCCCTCCACAGCAAAGATCCGAAAAACTAAGCCGAACAGAGAAAACAACAATCCTGAAACCCTAAAACATCAAATGAAGAGATAAAGAACTCAGCCAAGCACCAAATGGAGTAAGAAAACTGACAGAGAATGGAGAGTGAGGAGAGATTCATGCAGAGGTCCCCTATCAGCTAATGCAGCACTGATCCACCATCTTGGACTCCTATCGGAGACCAGCAAACAAGGGATACAAGAGAGCAGCTTCACGGAGCTTCCAGCAGGAGACAAAACAACTGGTAATTTGCGATATACGCTTTCCCAACCCCCACCCTTCTTCACCCACACTCGGCCTCCTCTGCTTCCCGCGGACGCAGTCTCTTGTCCGGGAAGCACGGGCTGCTTGGATTCCACCAGCCCGCACTAGCTGGCTCTCTGAGTGCCATTTGTTGACTGCTGGTGTTGTTTTTTTTCCACTTCTTTTGATTCCTTCCTTACCTCTCACCACCTCCCCCTCCTTTTGCTCAAATACCTTGCTCCATGCACCATCTTTGCTTCTTCCTGAGGGGCTGTGAAGCACCGTTCGAGCGTCGAGCTGCTTCCTGGTCTGGGTTGCCACGCGGGTGGGATCCCGGGGCTTTCGTTTGTTTGCTTGTTTTGAATTGTTTGTTTGTTTTCTTTTCCTTTTCTTGAGTTGGGAGCCCATTCTGGCCAGGCGGTGCTGCGTGGCTTGGAACCTACCCCCTCAGCTTGCACCGACGTGCAGAGGGAGCCCTGAGACATTTCTTTTTCACTGGTTTGTTCTTGTTGTTGTTTTTTTTTTCTGTTATTTGGGGGGCTTTTCTTGCTCTTTTTCTTTTTTAATTTGTTTTGTTTTGTTTTCCCTCTTTTTCCCTTTTTGTCTTTCTTCATTACTCAGTTTCTCATCTCTCTATATCATCCTTCTCTTTCTGTTCCCTGAATACCTGGCATTGTATACCTCTACGCCTTCTAGCCAGGCTGTGCTGCAACACCTGAGAACAACTTCCCCAGACCTCATAGCTGCACCGTTGTGATCCCTGGGAACTTTGCTGTTCCTGTCCCTTTCCGATTTTTATTTATTCATTCTTCTCTTTTCTTTCCTTCCTCTTCCCCTTTTTGTTTTTCTCCATTTCATAGTCTCTCATCTCTCCACTCCAACAGCAAGCTCCCCTAGCATTATTTTTTCTTTGTATGTTTTTGGCTCCTGTTCCTCTCTCTTCCCTCCCATATCCATCTTAGCTCCACACATAACAATCTCCCACTACATCCTGCCTACCCGCACCGTGCACTTAACATCACACCACCAAGAAGCACAGGCACGGCCTACTGGAACCTGCCCAGCACTGATTACCGACCCACACTGGTGGCTGTAGTAAGTGCCACAAACAACCCATCCCAGTAACTCCTCTTCAGCTAGACCTGCCCTGCTGTACCATATCTGAGTGACTGACCCTGCCAATTGGAGAAGGAGGCAAAAAGTATTGTGCCCACAGATGAGCAAACAAAAAGAACACACAGCCCGTCTTCTCAGGCATAGCCAAATTTTAAAAAAAAAGGGACGAAACAAACAAATCTACAATCAATAAATGAGAAAAATAACTACTGAATGCCCCGAAGACAGCAGACAATATCAAAAACATTTAGAAAAACAGGACAGGATAGTTCTAGTAGGCGTCCAAAATAAAACACCAGATGACTTTCCAATGGAAGAAAAGGCACTAGAACTACCTGATAGGGAATTTAAATCTCTAATACTCAGAATTCTCCAAGAGCTGAAGCAAACAGCAGACAAAAATGAGGAAAAAATAGACAATTTCATGGAAAATACAGACAAAAAATTGGAAGAATTCAGGAAAATAATGCAGGGAAAAAATGCCAAATAAATTCACAACTAGAAATTATACAAAAACAACAATTAGAAATCCAAAAGATAAACAAGATTTCAGAAATGGATGGTGTCATAGAAGGGCTGAGAAGCAGATTTGAAACGGTGGAAGGCAGGATCAGTGGAATTGAAGACAAATACTTGGATACAACACTGTCTGAGGAAAACTCAGATAAAGAACAAAGGAAAATGAAGAGACCCTGAGAGTTATGTGGGACACAATCAAAAGCAAAAATTTACAAGTGATTGGAGTTCCAGAACAGAGGGAGAAAACAGAAAACACAGAGAGGATCACTGAAGAACTGCTGATAGAAAACTTCCCCAATATCATGAAAGATGAAAAGCTGGCCATCCAAGAAGCTCAACAAACCCCATATAGGATAGACCCCAAAAGAAAATCACCAAGGCATATCATAATCACACTCGCTAAAACCAGAGACAAACAAAGAATCCTGACAGCAGCTCGTGAAAAACAAGAAGTCACATACAGAGGAGAAACAATAAGACTAAGCTCAGATTATTCGGCAGAAACCATGCAGGCAAGAAGGCAATGGGATGACATATATAAAATCTTGAAAGAAAAAACTGCCAGCCAAGAATAATATATCCTGCAAAACTCTCGTTCAAATATGATGGTGAAATTAGGTCATTTCCAGATAAACAGAAATTAAGGGAATATGTAAAAACCAAACCAAACTTACAAGAATTATTAAAGGGAGTCCTTCAATCTGAGAACAAACAACTTCAGCTCACAGGCAGAATCTAGGACACAAGATCGTACCAGCCAGATACCAATCTAGGAAATGAACTCTCAAGGACTATCCAAAACCAAAAGAAATACAACAGGGAATCAGAGCAGTTAATCAGTAAATGACAACAACATCAAAACAATAAAAGAGGGAATAAACGGGATAGGTATAGAACCTTCTAATGGAGAGGAAGGCAAGGCGATACCAAGTAATAACAGACTGCTTCAAACTTAGAAAGATACGGGTAAAATTCATGATAACCACAAAGAAAGTTAACAAACATACTCATAAAAATAAAGAGGAAAAACTTAGTCTCAGCAAAAACAAAACCTACAAAAACAAAAGAAATGAAAAAAAAAATCCACAAACTAAAGTAACTCAGCACAGGAGAGTAAGAAGAACAAAGAAAATGTCAGCACCACAAAAAAAAAGCACTACATAATGACAGCAACAAACTCACATCTATCAATAATTACACTGAAGGTAAATGGACTCAATGCACCCATGCAGAGACAGAGAGTGACAGAATGGATAAGAAAACAGAATCCATCAATATGCTGTCTACAAGAGACACACCTCAGAAACAAAGATGTGAATTTATTAAAAGTCAAAGGTTGGAAAAAAATATATCAAGCTAACAACTACCAAAAAAGAGCAGGAGTGGCAATACTAATCTCAGATAAAATAGACTTTAAAACAAAATCCACCATAAAAGACAAAGAAGGACACTATATAATGATTAAGGGGATGATCCATCATGAAGACATAACCATAATAAACATCTACGTACCCAATGACAGGGCTCCAAGATACATAAAACAAACTCTAACAACACTGAAGAGAAATTGACAGTTCCACAATAATAGTAGGAGACTTCAACACACCACTCTCAGTAAAGGACAGAACAACTAAGAAGAAACTCAGCAAAGATACAGAAGACCTAAAGGGCACAATCAGCCAACTGGACCTCATAGACATATATAGAACACTCCATTCAACCGCTGCAAAGTACACATTCTTTTCCAATGCACGTGGAACGTTCTCCAGAATAGACCACATCTTAGGCCACAGAGCAATCCTCAAAAAGATCCAAAATGGTGAGATAATTCAAAGTACCTTCTCTGACCACAATGCCATCAAGGTAGAAATTAACAACAGAAACAGCAAGGAAAAAAAGATCAATTACATGGAAACTGAATAATACCCTGCTTACACATCACTGGTTAATAGAAGAAATCAGAGATGGAATAAAAAAATTCCTAGAATCAAATGAGGATGAAAACACATCATACCAAAACCTTTGGGACACAGCAAAGGCAGTCCTCAGAGGACAATTTATAGCAATAGATGCACACATCAAAAAAAGAAGAAAGGGACAAAATCAAAACATTAACTACAGAACTGAAACAAATAGAAAGAGACAGCAAAAAAAAAAAAAAAAGCCCACAGCCACCTGAAGAAAGGAAATAATAAAGGTCAGAGCAGAAATAAATGAAACAGAGAACAGAAAAACAACAGAAAGAATCAACAAAACCAAAAGCTGGTTCTCTGAAAGAATCAACAAAATAGACAAACCACTGGCCAGACTGACAAAAGAAAAACAGGAGAGGACGCAAATAACCCAAATAAGAAATGAAATGGAGGACATTACAACAGACCCAACTGAAATAAAAAGGATTATAACAGAATGAAAAACCATACTCCAACAAATCTGAAAACCTAGAGGAAATGGATAAATTTCTAGAAGCACACTACCTACCCAAACTATAACAAAGTGATGTTGAAAATCTGAACAGACCCATAACAAGAGAAGAGATTGAAAAGGTAATAAAAAAAACTCCCAACCAAATAAAGCCCTGGCCCAGATGGCTTCACTGGAGAATTCTATAAAACATTTACAGAAGAGCTTGTACCAGTACTACTCAAGCTATTTCAGAGCACAGAAAAGGAAGCAACACTTCCAAATTCATTCTATGAAGGCAGCATAACACTGATACCAAAACCAGGCAAAGACGTCACAAAAAAAGAAAATTACAGACCAATACCTCTCGTGAATATAGATGCAAAAATTCTAAACAAAATTCTAGCCAATAGAATCCAGCATCGTATCAAAAAAATAATAAACCACGACCAAGTAGGATTCATACCAGGCATGCAAGGATGGTTCAACATCAGAAAATCAATCAACATAATCCACCACATAAATAAAAGGAAAGAATCACATGATCATCTCAACTGACGCAGAAAAGGCATTTGACAAAGTCCAACACCCATTCCTGATAAAAACTCTCAAAAAAATAGGTATAGAAGGGAAATTTCTCAACATAATAAAGGGCATCTATGCAAAACCAATGGCCAACATCATTCTTAATGGAGAGAGGCTGAAAACATTCCCCCTGTAAACAGGAACAAGACAAGGATGTCCTTTATCACCACTCCTATTTAACACTGTGCTGGAAGTTCTAGCTAGAACAATAACGCAAGAAAAAGAAATAAAGGACATCCAAACCAGTAATGAAGAAGTTAAACTGTCCCTGTTTGCAGATGATATGATATTATACATAGAAAACCCTAAAGACTCCATGAGAAATCTACTGGAACTAATAGAAAGATTCAGCAGAGTAGCAGGATACAAGATAAACATACAAAAATCAATTGGATTCTTATACACTAGTAAGGAGAACGATGAAAAGGAAATCAGGAAAACAATATCATTTATAATAGCCCCTAAAAAGATAAAATACTTAGGAATAAATCTAACCAGGGATATAAAAGACCTATACAAAGAAAACTACAAAACACTACTGCAAGAAACCCAAAGGGATCTACAGAATTGGAAAAACATACCATGCTCATGGATAGGTAGACTCAACATTGTGAAAATGACAATTCTACCCAAAACAATTTACAAATATAACGCAATCCTGATCCAAATACCAACAACATTCTTCAAAGAGATGGAAAAACTAATCATCAACTTTATACGGAAAGGGAAGAATCCCCGAATAAGTAAAGCACTACTGAAGAAGAAGAATAAAGTTGGAGGACTCACACTACCTGACTTCAGAACCTACTATACAGCTACAGTAGTCAAAACAGCCTGGTACTGGTACAACGACAGATACATTGACCAATGGAACAGAATTGAGAACTCAGATGTAAATCCATCCACCTACGGTCACCTGATCTTTGACAAGGGCCCAAAGTCCATCAAATGGGGAAAAGACAGTCTTTTTAACAAATGGTGCTGGCAAAACTGGATATCCATCCGCAAAAAAATGAAACAGGACCCATACCTCACACTGTATACAAAAACTACTTCAAAATGGATCAAAGACCTGAATATAAAGCCTAAAACTATAAAGTTCATAGAAGAAAAAAATAGGACCAACACTACAGGCCTTAATACACAGCATTAACAGGATACAAACCATAACCATCAATGCACAAAGCCCAAAAGATAAGCTAGATAACTGGGATCTTCTAAAAATCAAACACCTATGCTCTTCAAAAGACTTCACCAAAAGAGTGAAAAGAGAACCTACAGACTGGGAAAAATTTTTGGACAGTACAGGTCAGACAAAGGTCTAATCTCCATAATCTACAAGAAAATCCAACACCTCTACAACAAAAAGACAAATAATCCTATTAAAAAATGGGCAAAGGAAACGAACAGACACTTCACCAAAGAAGACATTCAAATGGCCAACAGACACATGAGGAAATGCTCGCGATAAGTAGCCATTAGAGAAATGCAAATTAAAACCACAATGAGATACCATCTCACCCCCAGCATTACTGGCACGAATCAAAAACACTGGAAATAACAAATGTTGGAGGGGCTGTGGGGAGATCGGAACTCTTATGCATTGCTGGTGGGAATGCAAAACGATACAACCATTTTGGAAAATGATATGGCGCTTCCTCAGAAAGCTAGAAACAGACATACCATTCGATCCAGCAATCCACTCCTTGGAATATATCTAGAGAAATAAGAGTCATCATTCGAATAGACATATGCACACCCATGCTCATGGCAGCATTGTTCACAATAGCAAAACGATGGAAACAACCTAGATGCCCATCAACAGATGAATGGATAAACTAACTATGGTACATGCACACAATGGAGTACTACACAACAAGAAAGAACAATATGAATCTGTGAAGCATCTCATAACATGGATGAAACTGGAGGACATTATGCTGAGTGAAATAAGTCAATCACAAAAGGACAAATATTGTATGAGACCTCTATTGTAAAAACCCATGAAGAAGTTCACACACAAAATGTAACAATCTTTGTTGGCTACCAGGGATGGGAGGGGTGGGGGAGAATACTAAATAGGTAATAGATAAGTGGTATCTTGGGTGAAGGGTGAGACAGTACACAATACAGGGGAAACCAGCACAACTTGTACAAGGAAAGGTCATGGAAGCTCCATAGACACATCCAAACTCCCTGAGGGACTGAATTGCTGGGTAGAGGGCTGTTGGGACCATGGTCTCGGGGAACATCTAGCTCAATTGGCATAACACACTTTATAAAGACAATGTTCTACATTCCACCTCGGTGAGTAGCGTCTTGGTCTTAAAAGCCTGTGAGCAGCCATCTAAGATACTCCACTGGTCTCATCCCTTCGGGAGCTAGGGAGAATGAAGAGAACAGGATACAAGGAAAAGATTAGTCTGAAGGACTAATGGACCACAGCTACCAAGGCCTCCACCAGACTGAGTTCAGTACAGTTAGATGGTGCCCGGCTACCACCACTGACTGCTCTGATCAGGATCACAACAGAGGGTTCTGGGCAGAGCTGGAGAAGGATGTAGAACAAAATTATAACTCACAAAAAAAAAGACCAGATTTACTGGCGTAAAGGAGATTGGAGAAACCCTGAGAGTATGGCCCCCAGACACCCTTTTAGCTCAGTGGTGAAGTCATCCCTGAGGTTCACTGTTCAGCCTGGGAGTGGACAGCCCCATAAAACCAAATGGGACTAATGAGGCACAGAAGTCCAGGGACAGGGTCAGAAGATAGAAGGGGACAGGGAAGCTGGTGATAGGGAACCCAAGGTTGAGTAAGGATAGTGTTGATGTGTTGTGAGGTTGTTAACCATTGTCATAGGGCAACATGTGTAGTAACTGTTAAATGAGAAACCATTTTGTTCTGTAAGCCTTCATCTAAAGTGAGAACAACAACACAATTGGAAGAGTGTAGTTGATGTCACTCAACTGTGCATGTAGAAATTTTGAAATGGTGTAACTTTGGCTACGTATATTTTCACCAAAAAAAAAGGTCGAGAAGGGAGAGGGTTGACATGTTGTGGGGCTGTTGACCAACGTCATGGAACAATATGTGTACTGCTGTTTCATGGGAAACTGTCTGTTCTGTGAGCCTTCACCTGAAGTACAATAAAAAAAATTAAAAAAAAAAAAGACCAGAAAAAAAAATATCTAGGGATAAATCTAGCGAGGGACATGAAGGACTTATACAATGAAAACTACAAAACACTGCTGAAAGAGATTAAAGAAAACGTAAATAAATGGAAAGATGTCCCATGTTCATGGATTGGAAGATTTAATATTGTTAAGATGTCAAGACTACCCAAAGGGATCTGTAGATTCAATGCAATTCTGATCAAAATTCTAACAGCCTTCTTTACAGAAACAGAAAAACCAATCCTCAATTTTATATGAAATGGCAAGAGGCCCTGAATAGCTAAAACAATGCTGAAAGAGAAGAACAAAGCAGGAAGACTTAGACTTATGGATTTTAAAACATACTATACAGCTACAGTAATCAAAACAACCGGGTACTGGTATAATAACAGACACATAGAACAATGGAATAGAATTGAGAGTCCAGAAATAAACCCACATATCTATAGTCAAATGACTTTTGACAAGGGTGCTAAGTCCATTCTGTGAGGAAAGAAGAGTATCTTCAATAAATGGTGATGGGAAAATCGGACTTCCACATGCAGAAAAATGAAACAGGATAATACCTCATACCATACACAAAAACAAATTCAAAATGGATTAAGGACCTAAATGTGCAAAATAAACCCATAAAATTCTTAGAAGAACAAGCAGGGGCAATTCTATCAGGCCTAGCTTTCAACAGTGGATTATCTAATATAATAACAAAAGCACAAACAACAAAAGATAAAATAAATAAATAGGACCTCATAAAAATTTAAAACTTTTGGTCATCAAAAGACTATACCAAAAAAGTGAAAAGACAAGCTACTGACTGGGAGAATATCTCTGGAAACCATATACCTGACAAGAATCTAATAATCAAAATATATATATAACTTCAACAACTTAACAAGAAAGGGACAAATAACCCAATCATAAAATGGTCAAAGGACTTGAATGGACATTTCACCAAAGAGGACATTTGAATGGCGACCAAACACATGAAAAGATGCTCACCATCATTAGCCATCAGTAAGATAAAATTTCACTCTCACTAGGATGGCGAAGATTAAAACAAACAAACAAACAGAAAAGAAAAAATGTTGGCGAGGATGTGGGGAAACTGGAACCCTTACCCAATGCTGGTGGGAATGCAAAATGGTACAGTCATTGTGGAAAACAGTGTGGCAGTTTCTCAAAAAACTAAAAATTCAACTACCATGTGACCCAGCAATTCTACTCCTAGGTATACACCCAAAAGATTTGAAAGCAGAAACACAGAAAGAGACTTGTACACCAATGTTCACTGCAGCACTTTTCACAATAGCTAAAAGGTGGAAATAACCTAAATGCTCATCTACAGATGAATGGATAAACAAAATGTGGTACATACATACAATGGTATACTACTCAGCAAGCAGGAGAAATCAAGTCTTGATACATGCTACAGTATAGATGGAACCGGAAGACATTATACTGAGTGAAATAAGCCAATCACAAAAGGACAAATATTGTATAACCTCACTTACATAAAAAGACAAGAAAAGCCAAATGTATAGAGATCAAAGTCTATTAGTGGTTACCAGGGGTGCGAGAGAGAGAGGGGAAAGTGGGATTAACGGTGACGGGAATATTGCACTGATTAAGGGTAGGGTTGCACAGCCAGTTATTATAAATACTGTCAATAAGTTGTACATCTGTAAAAAGTTGAATTGTCAAAATTTGTGTGGTAAATAGATTTACAAAAAAAAAAAAAAAAGTAGCTGCTGAGGCTGCTTATGTACAACCAAACACCTCATGGGATTTGGTTACTTGGTTTAGAGGTTTAGGGTCATGGTTTCATAGGACATCCCAGTTAATTGGCCTAATAATGTGTTTAGTCCTCCCGTTCTACTTCCTAGTTTGTTGCATAGTGCCTGGGGTCTTCAAAACTTGCAAGTGGCCATCTAAAGCACAACAATTGGTCTCTATTCACCGGGAGCAACAGAGGAAGAAGGAGAGTCAGGAATAGGAGGAGGATATGGAATGTGTGGCTAACTGCCTCCATGAACAACTGCCCCCTCTGCCATGAGACCACAAAAACTGGATGGTACCCAGCTACCATTACCGAACATTTTGATCAAAGATTCTATAGAAGAATTTTGATCTAGAGGGATAAAATACAGAACATAATTTCAAATTCTCATGGACTTTAGACTTTCTGGGACCATGAAGGGTGGATGAACCCTGAACTACTGTCCTGAGATAATCCTTATACCTTAAACCAAAAAATATCCCCTGAAGTCATCTTAAAACCAAACAACAGTTTAGCTTAACTAGTAAAAAAGGTCTGGCTTGAGCATTATGCTCTTTTAAGAACTATCTATATGGGATCAAACTGACAACAGCAACTTGAAAGATTAGATAGGAACCTTAGGGGGCAGTGAGTTTATGTTAATGAGGGAGGAACAACTTAGAAAAGGAGGGTGAGAATGGTTGCACAACTCTATGAATGTAATCAATGCCACTAAATTGTACATGTAGAAACTGTTGAATTGGTGTATGTTTTGCTGTGTATGTTCTCAACAACAAAATAAATAAAACTTAGGAAAAAAAAAAAAGAGAGGAGTGGGGGGACAAGGTACAGTCATAAATTCAATCTCTCTTTTGATCAGTTGGCTTTTTGCTTCATAGTCACAGGAAATGTATTCCCTGCCCATAGCCTGCAGGAACACTATTTGCTAGGTCTCTGATCTAGGGGAATGAGGTAAGTCGAATATAGAAAATACATGGTACAAATGTCTATATCTCCTCATTCTATGTCTACGGCAGACATCAATAATTGATCAAGGTACTCTTTCCACTGAGTTTTTGGAACTATTTTTTTTTTTTTAATATATATTTTATTGTACTTCAGGTGAAAGCTTACAGAGCAAATAGTTTCTCATGAAATAGTAGTACACATGTTGTTTTTTGACATTGGTTAACAACCCCACAACGTATTAAGCCTCTAAATTCTCAACCTTATTTTTGATGAAAATTACAGATGGCCAAAGATACACCGTTTCAAAAATTTCTACATTCACAGTTCAGTGACAGTGACTACGCTCTTCCAACTGTGCTGTTATTCTCACTTAAGATGAAGGCTTACAGAACAAAATAGTTTTTCATTTAACAGTTACTACACATGTTGCCCTATGACCATGGTTAACAATCTCACAGCACATCAAGAATATCCTTACTCCACCTTGTGTTCCCTATCACCAGGGGGCTTCCTTGTCCCCTTCTGTCTTCTGGACCTTGTCAGTGGACTATTGTACCTCTTTACTCTCATTTGTTTATTTATTTATTTATTTATTTTAATTTTATTTAAACACCATTTCAAAACTTTTTACTTACACATTTAAGTGATATTGACTATGCTCTTCCAATTGTGCTGCCATTCTCGCCCAAGATGAAGGCTTACAGGACAAAACAGCCTCCCATTTAATAGTTACTACAAATGTTGCCCTATAGCAGTGGTCAACAATCTCACAATACATTGACAGTGTCCTTATTCAATTTGTGTTCCTTATCATCAGTTTCCTCCTCTCCCTCTGCCTTCTGGCCCTTGTCACTGGACTCCTGTACATCGTTAGTCCCATTTAGTTTTACTGCGGTGTCCATTCCCAGGCTTAACATCGAACCTTGAAGGTAACTTCACCTCTGAGCTGAAAGGGTGTCTGGGGGCCACACTCTTGAGGTTTCTCTAGTATTCTTTAGGCCAGTATATCTGGTCTTCTTCTTTTTTTTTTTTTTTTTTGGGGGGAGTTAAAATTATGCTCTACATCCTACTCCAGCTCTGCCCAGAACCCTCTGTTGTGATCCTGGTCAGAGGAGTCATTGGTGGTAGCCGGGCACCATCCAGCTGTACTGGGCTCATTCCCGTGGAGGCCTTGGTAGCTGTGGACCATTAGTCCTTCGGACTAATCTTTTCCTTGTATCCTGTTCTCTTCGTTCTCCCTTGTTCCCGAAGGGATGAGATCAGTGGAGTATCTTAGATGGCCGCTCATAGGCTTTTAAGACCCCAGACACTACTCACCAAGGTAGAATGTAGAGCATTATCTTTATAAGTAGTGTCATGCCAATTGAACTAGATGTTCCCCGAGATCATGGTCCCCAGAGCCCTCCGTCCAACAACTCAGTCCCTCGGGGGGTTTGGATGTGTCTATAGGGCCTCCATGACCTTTCCTTGTGCAGGTTGTGTTAGTTTCCCCTGTACTATGTACTATCTCATCTCTCACCCAAGTTACTACTTACCTATTACCTATTTAGTATCCCCCCCCCCCCCCATCCCTGGTAACCAACAAGGATTGTTACATTTTGCATGTGAATTTTTTCATGGGTTTTTACAATAGAGGTCTCATACAATATTTGTCCTTTTGTGATTGACTTATTTCACTCAGCATGATGTCCTCCAGTTTCATCCATGTTATGAGATGGTTCACCGATTCATTGTTGGAACTATTTTTAATACAATTTTCCTGAGAGTCACTACCAACTGAAAAAAGTTAGAATATGAGTTAACTTTTTGCCATTTGCCAGCCACTGTGTAGAAGGTCATCCATTTTCAAGATTGTCATAGCTATGTTTTTATGAAAAGAAAAGCATGTAATGTGTCATGAGAAATAATGTGATATTCATTTACTCTCACTTAAGCAAGTTATTTCAATTTACAGACAAAGAAACTCGGGCAGAAAATAAAATGTCTCAAATTGTTTAACAAGTCAGTGAAAATTTGGAATAGATTCCATTATTTTATTCCTCTCCAGCATTGTTAAATACTGAATGCCAACTTTGAGTAAGGTTCTAGGGGGAAAAGGGGAGCATGGAATAGAAGATAAAGAAATGAATAAGATGTGATCCTTGCCCTCAAGGCACTTACTATCTAAAAAGAGAGAACAGAATTCCTAACTAACTATGTTGTTGTTGTTAGGTGCCTTCGAGTAGGTTCCAACTCACAGCAACCCTATGTACAAAACAACAAAACACTGCCTGGTACTGCACCATCCTCACAATCATTGTTATGCTTGAGTCCATTGTTGTAGCCCCTGTGTCAATTTATTTTGTTAAGCATCTTCCTCTTTTTTGCTGGCCCTCTATCAACATGATGTCCTTCTCCAGGGAGTGGTCCCTTCTGATAACATGTCCAAAGTAAATGAGATGAAGTCTCGCCATCCTCACTTCCAAGGAGCGCTGTGGCTTTATTTCTTCATAGACAGACTTGTTCATTCTTCTGGCAATCCATGGTATAGTCAATATTCTTCACCAACACCATAATTAAAAGGCATCAATTCTTCAGTCTTCCTTACTCATTGTCCAGCCTTCGCATGCACATGAGGCAACTGAAAATACCATAGCTTGGGTCATGTGCACCTTAATCCTCAAAGTGACATCTTTGCTTTTTAACACCTTAATAAGGTCAGCAGATTTTCCCAATGCAGTATGTCTGATTTCTTGAGTGTTGCTTCCATGGGCACTGATTGTGGATCTGAGTAAAATGAAATCATGACAACTTCAATTTTTTCTCCGTTTATCATAATGTTGCTTATTGATCCAGTTGTGAGGATTTTTGTTTTCTTTATGTTGAGGTGCAATCCATACTGAAGGCTGTAGTCTTTGATCTTCATCAGTGTTTCAGATTCTCTTCACTTTTCAGCAAGCAAGGTTGTATCATCTGCATATCATAGGTTGTTAATGAGTTTTCCTCCAATCTTTTTCATATAGTCCAGCTTCTTGGATTATTTGCTCAGCATACAGATTAAATAAGCATGGTGAAAGGATACAACCCTGATGCACATCTTTCCTAACTTTAAACCACACAGTATCCCCTTGTTCTGTTTGAATGACTGCCTCTTGGTCTATGTACAGGTTCCTCATGAGCAAAATTAAGCACAACTGACTATAATAATGGCTAATATTTACTGAGCATTAAATAAGTGTTAGGCACTATTCTAAGAACTTTAAATACACTGACTCATTTAATCTTAACCATAATCCCATGAGGTAGGTAATTTATTATAATCCAAAGTAAATGTTATAAACATACCCAAAGAAGGAACAATTAATTATGACAATGAAGATTAGGGAAGCCTTTTAGACGGGGAGGTGACATTTAAGCTTGGCATTCTTAATTTCAATCTTTGTTTTTGTAGGATTTTTCTGTTAGAGAAAAGGGTTGTTCCCAGTGAAAAGCACTGCATTAATAAATGCACAAAGTCATGAAAAAGAATGTGTGTTTAGGTGTGGATAGGATGGTCCAAGCTTTTAGATAACTTTGAATGCAACTAGGCAAAGGGGAGTCATTAAACGCCCTCTTTAAAGAAGGTCTCTGATCTAGGGGAATGCTAATCAGAATAATATTTTTGGAAAGAAAATGCTAGTATCAGTTCCAAAGGTTAACTGAAGAGCAGAAAGGAAGGAGACAGGAGATCAGTTAGGAGGCTATTACAAAAGTCATAAGGCAGTATTTTTCAAACCTATTAATAAGTTATGAAATCAAGTTAGTGGGTTGTGACCAGCATTTTAAAAAAATGAAATTGAATTATAAAAAAATTCAACCTATACTATAAAGGTAAATACTGTTTTGTAAAACTGTCAGTTATATAAGCATATAATGTATATGTATATTTGATATGTGTATTTATATGAGTGTGTGTACTGAGTTATGAAATCAAACGTATTTCTTACTGTGGAAAGTGGTCAAAAATGCTTGAAAAACATGATCTAAGAGGGAAATGATTAGGGTCTAAATTAAAGCTGAAGTGCTGGGAATGGAAAAGCAACAAATTATTTGAAAGCTCCTTCAAAGAGAAGTTAACAAGACTTAATGATGAATGTGGACATAGGATTTAAAGGATGGAAAGGAGGAGTATGGTAAGCTGAATAATGGTCCCCCAAAAGATACTCACCTCCTAATCCCTGGAATCTATGAATGTTATGTTATATAGCAAAAAAAAAAATACTTTGCAAATGTTATTAAATTAAGGATCTTAAAATGGGGAGATTATCCTGGATTCTCTGGGTGGGCCCTAAATACAATCACATGTATTCTTATAAGAGGAAGGCAGAGGGAGATTTGACAAAGACAGAAGAGGAGAAAGCAATGTGACCACAGAGGCAGAGACTGGAGTGATGCAGCCACAAGCCAAAGAATACAGGCAGTCACCAGAAACTGGAAGAGGGAAGGAATGGATTCTCCGCTAGACCCTTTCGAGGGAGCATGGCCCTACCAACACCTTGATTTTGGCCCAGTTTAACTGATTTTGGACTTCTGACCTCCAGAACTATAAGAGAATAAATTTCTGTTGTTTTAAGCCACCCTATAGGACACAGTAGAACTAGGGTTTCCAAGGAGCAGCTAATGGATTCAAACTGCCAACCTTTTGGTTTGCAGCCGAGCTCTTAACCACTGCATCTCCAGGGCTCCTTAAGCCACCAAGTTTATAGTAATTTGTTACAGCAACCATAAGAAACTAATACAGGGAGTCAGAGGCCTTGACAATTGGGAGAGTGGTGATGTCACCAACAAAAGGAACACAACAAAAATAGGGATGGTGAGGAATTCAATTTTGACCAGAATGAGTTTGAAAATACTCAAAAGACAAATCTGAACAAAGAAATATATAATAAGAAATCTGATTTTCTATTTAAGACATATCAATTCTAACTCTAAAAAAGCTTTAAAATGTTCAGGTCTCATCTTTAACTTTTTTTGGACAATAAAATTCAAGACATATGGTTTATGTATTCTCTCTGTTATATGACGATTACTAAGCTAAAACAGGTGCCAGCTTCTGGAATTACATAGCATCTCTGGAATGTTTATTCCAATAACTAGAAAATCCAAGAGCCATCTGTTACTGTGGATCACTTACTTAAGCCATTCAGGTTGGCAATTTTTTCAATGCAGTTTGTAGACAGTGAAAGCTTCCTTAAAAAGAAGAAAAACTTGAATTAACAAAGAAAAAAATCTAAATGGTTTATCAGAAATTACTCTTTAAGCGTTCATAGAAAATATCATTGAAGTCATGTTTCTTTTTCACACCGAATCCTTTTTCCCCCCTCAGTCATGGCATTTATTCCTTTATTTTGAAATCTAATTATTTTTTTTTTCCTGATTACAAAAGTAATTACAAAATGCAGTGCCTTAAAGGCTCACGCTTATTGTAGAAAATTAAAAAAACCTTTTTGAGGGCAATTTGGTGTTATTTATTAAAATCCTTAATGCATGTATTTTTTGACCCAGTAATTAACTTGCAGAACTAGATCTTACCGAAATACAATGCAAATGACAAAAGATATATGAACTAGATTTATTAGATTATTGTAATAGCAAAAATTTGAAGAAAAATCTAACCATCTATTAAAAAAGAGATAAAATAAATATGGCCAAAAAATAAAATCTTATGTTCCCATTAAGACAAATGAAGATATTCAACATATACAGTTTAAATTAAAAAAAAAAATCTAGCAGAACAATACATTTTATATGATCTCTTTTTGTTAAAAACAAACAAAAAATAAATAAAATTTTTAGAAAAACCCAGGACTATGTATATGCATGTGTGGAGATTTATATTTTTTCCAAGTGTTAAACCATTCAGAAATTTTTACAATAAAAAGTCATATGTAATCCTACCTGCCCCACACATCCTCCCAGAGAAAACTACTTTTAATAGGTCATATATATTTTTCTATACATATTTTAATTATATAAAAACTAAAATTTAAAGGGCACATAATTAAACATTCTTAATATTCTTTTCTTGGTCAAAAGGTTTAAAATCTTAGTAAATTTCATGCAAAAGTATAATAAAAGGTAACTTTTATTGAACACTTAACGCATGCCCAGTACTCTTCTAAGTACTTTGCATGTATTAACTTTAACGGTCACAACAATCCTATGAGGTAAATATTATTATTACTCACATTTTACAAATGAGGAAACTGAAGCACAATGATGTTAAGCAATTGCCCAATATTATACAGCCAAAGTTGCAAAGCCAGAACTAAAACTAAAAGTCTGACTCCAGAGCCTGTAATCTTACCTTTTATGATTGGACTTGAAGAAGAATTGTTTATTTTTTTCTGCTTGAAACAGCAAAAGCAATTACTATATAGTGTTTAAGTTATTGGTCAAATCCATGTATTTTCTATTCTCATTCACAAGAACTACCATTGAAAAATAGAGTGCCTAAAATCTGGGAACACGGCTGGGGAATAATTTTTTAATTTTTGTTTAGATTATTGTTGTTGTGTGCCGTCAAGTTGATTCTGACTCGTAGCAACTCCATGGGAGACAGCAGAACTGTCCCATAAAAGAGAATGTCATCAAACATGTGAACAAATTGATGCTTTCTAAGCAGTTTCCAAGGCACTTTGGTAGGAGGTACAAAATCTTCTCAAACGTTTACCTTTGAGATTGCTCTATGATAAAAAGGTATTTAGCCAATTTGAAATTATGCTAGAAGCCAAAAAAGCATTCTGAGGAGGATTTTTATGTGATATACTATATTCTCTTCACAAAGAACAAGTTGTACAAAATAACTAAATATTTTTGCTTTTCCCTTTAATCTCAAAGATTTATTAGTTTAAAAACAGGTTTACAAATACATATCTAAGAATCACCCAAGGAGCTTATTATAAATACAGATTTCTGGGTTTCATCAATAGATATTCTGTTTCTATAAATTTGGGGTGGGGCTTATCTCCTGCATAAAGAGATTCTTATGCAGGTGATCAGAGGACCATACTTAGAAAAAGACATGGTAAAGGAGTCAGAATGAACACCAAGTAATTTTACAATCATGTCAAAAGACATTGTAATCTGAAAGCAAAGTGAAGGTGTCCTGCTAGAATGGCCTCAATTAGTCACAGATTCCTGCTAAACACTGTGTAGCACACTTAGAAAATAAATTTAAATGAATTAAGATAGATATGATACTTAAAGTTATGGAGAAACAGGATTATGAAATAATAAATGTAACTTGATCCTGATTAAAATAAAAAAAAAAAAAATAGAAGGCTCCAACTGGTATTAATTGGTTCTCACAAAGAACACATTTTAGGTTGATGTTAATTCTTTCTCTTTGTACTTCTTATGTTTTCTAAATGTATTACAAGGAGTCCCGTGGTGGAACTGGTTAAGTGCTATGCTGTTAACTGAAAGGTCAGTGGTTTGAACCCACCAGCCAGTCTGAGGGAGAAAAGACCTGGCAATCTGCTCCCATAAAGATTACAGCCTAGGAAACCCTACAGGGCAGTTCTATTCTGTTACGTTGAGTCACTATGAGTCAGAACTAGATGGCACAGAACAAAAACAAATGTAAGTGTACTGTCATAAATTGAAAAAAAATTTTTTTTTTAAATGGGTATCACTTAGACACCTACTAATTAAGTATAGTACTGACTTCGTGGATAATTTTATAAGAGAAAGCAGCAGGTTTTATTACCAAGTAATGGTTTTACTGTGAATATAGCTTTTCCCAAGAGACTAGGAGATTTCCATTTCTAGACATATGATACTTAAGACACATGAAAACCATACTGTAAAAAAATTGTACCATTCAGTATTACTCTATTACTAATCCTATAAGCCATTAATCTTTTCATTTTTGTCTTTCCTTTGTCAAAGGGAGAATTACATTAGCAAAAAACAAATGAAGATCGCAGAAAAACAAAACATATTTTTCAAGTTCCTATCTTAATGAAAGGAAGGGAAACCTAAAAGCAATACTAGAAGGATGAAAAAAGACAAAACAGCTTACTCGCAATTAGCAAGCACAGACAAGGATGCATCCATCTTCTCTATAGGGGGAATCTGGGCATAAAGCTTTATCTCTTTGGCTTCGGATGACTTCTGACCGGTTTTCTCTTCCTATGATAAAAATAAAGATGGAAGGAAATAAAGATTGTAATATAGAACCAAAAAAAGGTCAGAATTTCCTAAGGTTTCAGTGTTTATTTCAAAACAAACATTAGAATTTAGTAACTGCATTCTTTATCATTCTTTCAATGAAAACATCTACTTACTATCCCTGATGACTGGGCTTCTACACGGCTAAATCAGATAATTCATTGTTAGGTCCCGCCAAATGGAAAGGAGGAGGAAAGAAAATAACTTTTATTTCTGTAGCATTCACAACCCTCTAAGAGTCCATCAATTAATAAACAAAAACACAAAATACAACCAAAAACATCATTTTTCTAGGAAGAATTCCCTGTTCTTAAACATACTTTTCTTAAACTTCAGATTAAGACCTGTAAGATCAACTGTTTTCATTGACATCTATCCTCCTTTTTCTATATACAGTTCAGCCTAAGCTAGAAACCCAAAATACCAAGAATTTTGGAAGACTTTCTTTTTATAAAACAGCTGAGATAAAAGCTATTTGGTCTACTCTAACTTACTACTAAGAAGCCCTGGTAACATAGGGTTAAGCACTCAGCTACTAACTGAAAGGTTGGTGGTTGAAATCCACCAGTTACTCCACAGAAGAAAGCTGTGGCAGTCTGCTTCTGTAAGGATTTAATCTTGAAAACCCTGTAGGGCAGTTCCACTCTGTCCTATAGGGCCACTGTGAGGCAGAACTGACTCAACAGCAACAGGTTTGGTTTTGGTTTTAGTAACTCACAACTAAATTCTACCTTAGAGTTTAATTTTCATACCAAGGACACAATTTAAAATTTAATTATCAATACATTCTGCTTAATAGTATTTTTCAACTGCCTTAATACCTGTAGCTCTATCTCTCCAACAAAACTGGAAGCTCTTCAAGCACAGGGACATTTCCTTTGATTTCCTACATTTTCTATAACCTAGTATAGTGCAAGACACAAAACAAGCTCACCTTAAAAAATCAAATCACCACACATCAATAATGGAAAATATACAATCAGTTGAAAGGTAAAGGTAAAGATCTAATACATATCAGTCAGTGCTTATTTTTGTGTAATATATTGGTAGATTAAACCAAAAACCAAACCCGTTGCCATCAAGTCAATTCAGACTCATAGCAACCCTACAGAACAGAGTAGAACTGTCCCATAGGGTTTCCAAGGAGTGGCTGGGAGATTTGAACTGCCAATCTTTTGGTTAGCAGTTGAGCAGTTACCCACTAGGGAAGGGGTAACTAACACTTAAAAAACCAAAACCAAACCAGTTGCTGTCGAGTCAATTCTGACTCATGGCAACTCCACTGTTTCATAGTAGAATTGCACTCCATAGGCTTTTCAATGGCTGTGATCTTTCAGAAGCAGATTGCCAGGCCCTTCTTTCCAGGCACCTCTGGGTGAATCTGAACTACCAACTTTTTGATTAGTAGCTGAGCATTTAACCATTTGGGCCACCCAAGGCAACCCATGGATACCTAATAGACCTTAAGTAAATGTTTGGTTAATCAGTGAAAGAATGAGCTTGATGTCTCTAAATAATCTTAAAGTCAAATATTTATGGTCATAATCTAATCTAGAAATAGAAACTACAAACTAAAACGAACACACACTCATTATTATAAATAACATCCTAAAGTCCAGTTCAAGGAAAATCAAATCTAATACTAAGCCTACTCCATATTCTTTTTCTTCAATAAAACAGATTTTCTGTTTTAACTTAACCAAACAGAATATTTAACCAAGCAGAAACAAATTCTAAAAAAATGCAACTAGTGTAAACAAGAAATTTATAAGCATTAAAACAAACATTTCATTACACAATCTACTTCTATTTTCCCTAGACGCTAAGGCTCCGGAAAGACTTTTTATTCAAAGACTACCTAAAAAAGTAAAAGGTACATTATTATGCAAAAAACTACTGATAACTTAGACAAATAAGTTATCACTGGTCATAAAAACTGAAGTCTCATCTCTATATTTTACAGAAATTATACCTATAGTGCTGGACATAGCTGTTCAAACTCTAAGTTATAAATGTTGTAATATGCAAAATATTTATAGTTTATGTTTTATGTATGCTTTTGATAATGTAGTTTCCTTTCTAATATTATCATACTAGTATTTTTATTTGATGTTTTTTCAGTCACCTATGTGTGATTGAAAGGAGCCCTGGTGGTGCAGTGATTAAGCACCTGGCTGCTAACTGGAAGGTCAGTGGTTCAAACCCACCAGCTGCTCCATGGGAGAAAGATGTGGCAGTCTGCTTCCATAAAGATTACAGCCTTGGAAGTGCTATAGGGCAGTTCTACTCTGTCGCATAGGGTCGCTATGAGTTGGCATCAACTCAACACGATGAGTTTGGTTTGGTTTTGTTATGCATGATTTACATTTGTCCACATTGGTTGTCTCTGTTCTAACTTCCAAGAGGCTAAAACCATCATCTGTCCAAAGCCCAGATAATCCACAGCACATACCACTCTTATCACCTGATAATGATGACAAAGTTGAAAAGGAAAACATACTATAACACAGATTCCAGCCATTTTACAATAACAGATGAGTCACCCTTTCCATATTTAAATTTTTCAGTAGTTAGATTCTTTTTTAACTGAAATTTTTTTGAGATAATTGAAGATTCACAAGCATTTGTAATAAATAATACAGAGAAAGCCCTTGTATACTTTGCCCAGTTTTAGTCAATGGTAACTGCGATGCGATGGATTGCTTTTGTGTGTCCTTTCCCACCATGGTCTTGAAACTCCCACCCAAGTGACTGCGCGGGACAGTGTGATAGGGTAATTGCGGCCCACCAAAGGGATTGGTCAGTTTGCCATCCCACTGGGCTTGAAATGAGTCACCCCAGAGGCCAGAGAGAGAGGATTCTGCCACTACCAAGGAAGAATAGCCAGGAGCAGAGAATACGTCCTTTGGATCTGGGATCCCTGAGGTGAGAAGCTCCTGGAACCAGGAGACCAAGAGAGAGTGAGCAAGCTGTAACCCTGAAGACAGCGAGATCTGGGGGCAAAGACCTGGCAGCAGAGACCCAGCAGCAGGAAACGGCATGGTGAGCTTCCCAGCCCCTGGATAGAGAAAGCTGAGTGCCTTTGGGCAGATGCCCAGGGCCAAGGAGAGGTGTGCCTGTGAGCACAGCTGAAAAGAGCTGTCCTCATGGAAGAACTGTACCCTGAGTGTTGCTGAGCTTGAACTGTAACCTGTTACTTCCCTAATAAACCCCATAATCATGAGTATTGTCTTTGAGTTCTGTGTGGCCACTGCAATGAATTATCGAACCCAGCAGAGAAGTAGAGAGTGCCATGGGAGGGATAGCTGGTGTTAGAATTGGTAAAGACGGCAGAGAAAGGAGGTGTGTCTCACTTTCGCCTCATAGGAATCAACCTTGGGCTGTTGATCTTGATTCTCTCTCCTTCTTGTGAAGTTAGAGGAGGTCAGACATCGCCCCCACACCATTTTTACAGTAACATTTTGTAAAACCATAGTATAATATCACAGTCAGGGTACTGATACTGATATAATCCATGAATCTTACTCAGATTTTCTCAATTTTACTTTTACTCATTTGTGTGTATATGTATATATGTATGTGTGTGTGTATTAAGTTCTATACAATTTTATCCCATGTGGAGGTTTATGTATCCACCATTACAGTCACGATACCGAACAGTTCCAATATCACAAGGATTCCTCATGTTGAGTGGGTCAGATTTAAATAACTATCCAAAGATTTTCTTTGTATGGTTTCTAAAAGAAGTGAAAACTCATATACTCACCCATCTGGCTAGAGCTTCTTTGATTGTTGTTGCTTTTGCCTTTAAAAAAAGAAGAAAAAAAGGCTGTCTTCATTGATATGATTTAGGGATTCAATTTTCATGCAATAATTATTAGCCTTGGCTTCTTCTACCATTAAATGATTGACTTCTTTGTTTGAAACTTTATATTCAACGAAGGTATTTTAATTTCTTGAAATCAGAATGATTTATTTAAATATTTCTCACAGAAAAGAAAAAAATTATTATGTAATGCCCATATACTTCACTCCCACCTGGTTTACAAAAAAATATAGTTTTCATATCTGATATTAAAATATACCATATTTCATTGATTCTAAGATGTACTTTTTTTTTTTTTTTACATTTTTACATCTTTGGGAGTGAAATTCGGATCTTACAATCAAGAGCAATTCATAATTGCTGTGGGTGGGCCACGTGGCAGTAGTGAAAATTTGGAAAAATAGTAACCAATTTATTTCAAATACATATATATTCCTTTTTATGTTTGCAAAGGATGACATATGCCTTATGAATTACAGAATCTATTTACCTAAACCGAGCCCTGGTGGTGCATGGTTAAGAGCTACGACCACTAAGCAAAAGGCTGGCAGTTTGAATATACCAGCTGCTCCTTGGAAACTCTATGAGGCAGTTCTGCTCTGTCCTATAGGGTCACTATGAGTCAGAATCGACTCGACGGCAACCAGTTTGGTACCAATTTTTATATACCTAAATATGTTTAAACGAATTCTACTACTAAGCACAAAATAAAAATTCTGAAGTGATAACAAAGTGTTTGTCATAGTTTAATTCCAACTTATTTGTTTTTCTTAGTGGAATAAAATAATGGTGCACCTTATAAATCAATAGCATTTTAGATTCAATTTAATACAACAGTCAAAACTTCAGTGGCAAGCAATGGAAGACATCTTTAATGACTTATTGCTGGAGCTCATCTGTTTTATTTAAATAAAAAAAAAGAAAGAAACCTGGAAAGTTTTAAAACATTGTTCAGAAAGTAAAGACAGACTAATAAATAACCCTTGGGTTAACAGCAAATTACCAAATAATTGAAAATAATAAAATAAAAGGCAATACAAACATGTCAAATTTTGAAAAATACAGCACTAGAAACAAAACTTACTGCTTTAAATACATTTATCAGGAGACAAGAGAAAGAAAACAATTGAGCTAAATATTCAAGAAATTTGAAAAAGTATTTCATTGCAAATCCAAAGAAAGAAGGCAAAAGGAAATACAAATGAAGAAACCAATGAAAAACAGAACACACACACAAAAAAAAAAGATTAACAAACTAAAAGCTGTTTCTTAAATCTCTGGCCTGTCTTTTTGAGTAAAAAAGAGAAAAGATGTAAATTAAATGTACAGAATGAATAAAGAGAAATACTACAGAAACCAGAGATTTAAAAAATAAAATATTATAAGCAAACATATGGCAATAAATGTGAAATCTCAGACAAGGTATATTATACATTTCTCGAAAAAAACACAAAAGTGCCAAAACTGCATTTTAAGAAGAGTCAGAAGATTTGAACAGACCAATAGTAATTTTAAAAATTAAAATTACAATCAAAGAGATCTACCTTGCTCTTTCTCTCCTAAAGCTCCAAGCCTAGATATTTTACAAGTGAGTTCTACTAAGCTTTCAAGGAACAAGTACTCCCTATTACACAAGTTGTTTCAAAAAACCAGGTAAAGAGGTAAAACTGCCAACTAATTTTATGACACCAGTATAATCTTGATTCCATAACCAGAAAAGGAGATTTCTTTACTTCTCAACATAGATTTGAAAATCCTAGATAAAATATTAGCTCTCCAAAGCCAATGGTGTATAATGATCATAATCATGAATGGTTTACCCAGAGCTATCAGGATTACTTAACAACAGAAAAATCTATAAATATAAACATGAATTAATGGATTAAGGGAGAAAATTATGCTTATTTCAATAAATGCAGAAAAAACTTTTGATAAAGTTGTACATCTACTGATAATAAAAGCTCATGGCTAAGTATAGAAGGAAAATTCCTTACTTGATAAATTCTGCATACCAAAAATCTACAACAAATACCATATTTAATGGAGAAATTCATTTATTTCAGCTATTAAGTGTCTATTATGTAGCAAGCATTCTTCTATGTCCTTAGGAAACATCAGTGAACAAAACGATTCTTGCCTTCATGGAACTTATATGTACTGGAGGGAGACAGTGGAAAATTGTTGTTGTTAGGCACCCTCGTGTCAGTTTCGACTCACATGTACAACAGAATGATACACTGCCTGGTCCTGTGCCATCCTCACAATCGTTGCTGTATTTGAGCCCATCGTTGCAGCCACTGTGTGAATCCATCTCGTCGAGGGTCGTCCTCTTTTTCACTGACCCTCTACTTTACCAAGCATGATGTCCTTCTCCAGGGATTGGTCACTCCTAATAACATGTCCAAAGTACGTGAGACAAAGTCTCACCATCCTCCCTTCTAAGGAGCATTCTGGCTCTACCTCTTCCAGGACAGATTTGTTCGTTCTTCTGGCCGTCTATGGTATATTCGATATTCTTTGCCAACACCATAATTCAAAGGCATCAATTCTTCTTCCGTCTTCCTCATTCATTGTACACCTTTTGCATGCAGAGGAGGCAACTGAAAATACCACAGCTTGAGTCAAGCACACCTTAGTCCTCAGAGTGGTATCTTTGCTTCTGAACACTAAAGAGACCTTTTGCAGCAGATTTGCCCAATGTAATATGTCGTTTGATTTACTGACTGCTGCTTCCATGGGTGTTTATTGTGGATCCAAGTAAAATGAAATCCTTGATAAAAGGTCAATCTTTTCTCTGTTTATCGTGATGTTGTTTACTGGTCCAGTTGTTGTGAGGATTTTGTCTTTTTTATGTTCAGGTGTAATCCATACTGAAGGCTGTAGTCTTTGATCTTCATCAGAAAGTGCTTCAAGTCCTCTTGGCTTTCTTAAAGCAAGGTTGTGTCATCTGCACATCACAGGTTGTTAATGAGTCTTCCTCCAATCCTGATGTCGTTTGTTGAAACATCTCAGTTGGTATTCTATCAATTCCGGGAGGCTTGTTGTGCATCAGTGCCTTCAGTGCAGCTTGGACCTCTTCCTTCAGTAGCACTGGTTCTGGATTATATGCTACTTCCTGAAATGGCTGAACATCGACCAATTCTTTTTGTTACAGTAACTCTGTGCATTCCTTCCATCTTCCTTTGATGCTTCCTGCGTCGTTCAGTATTTTGCCTACACAATCCTTCAACACTTCAACTCAAGGCTTGGATATTTTTCCCCCCAGTTCTTTCAGCTTGAGAAGTGCTGAGGTTGTTCTTCTCTTTAGGTTTTCTAACTCCAGGTCTTTGCACATTTCATTTTAATACTCTGTCTTCTTAAGCTGCCCTTTGAAATCTTCTGTTCATTCTTTTATTTCATCATTTCTTTCATTTACTTTAACTACTTTACGTTCAAGAGCAAGTTTCAGAGTCTCTTCTGACATCCATTTTGGTTTTTTCTTTCTTTCCTGTCTTTTTAATGACCTTTTGCTTTCTTCATATATGACGTCCTTGATGTCATTCCACAACTCCTCTGGTCTTTTGGTCGTTAGTGTTCAACGCATCAAATCTATTCTTGAGATGGTCTCTAAATTCAGGTGGAATATACTCAAGGTCGTACTTTGGCTCTTGTGGACTTGTTTTAATTTTCTTCAGTTTCAAGTTGAAATTGCATATGAGTAGTCAGCCCCTGGCCTTTTTGTGACTGATGATATTGCGCTTCTCAAACTTCTCTTTTCACAAATGTAATGGATTTGATTCCTGTGTATTCCATCTGGCAAGGTCCACACGTATGGTCGCCATTTATGTTGTTGAAAAAAGGTATTTCCAATGAATAGGTTGTTGGTCTTGCAAAATCCTATTATGCGATTTCTGGCATCATTTCTATCACCAAGGCCATTTATTTTTCAACGACTGATCCTTCTTCTTTGTTTCCAACTTTCACATTTCAATCATCAGTAATTATCAATACAGCCTGATTACATGTTTGATCAATTTCAGACTGCAGAAGTTGGTAAAAATCTCCAGTTTCTTAATCTTTGGCATTAGTGGTTGGCGTGTAAATTTGAATAATAGCTGTATTAACTGGTCTTCCTTGCAGGCATATGGATATTATCCTATCACTGACAGCGCTGTACTTCAGGATAGATCTTGAAATGTTGTTTTTGACAATGAATAGAATACCATTACTCGTCAATTTGTCATTCCCAGCATACTAGACCATATGATTGTTCAATTCAAAATAGCGAATACCAGTCCATTTCAGCTCACTACTACCTAAGATATCTATCTTCAAGCATTCCATTTCATTTTTTACAACTTCCAATTTTCCTAGATTCATACTTCGTACATTCCATGTTCCAATTATTAATGGATGTTTGCAGCTGTTTCTTCTCATTTTGAGTTGTGCCACATCAGCAAATGAAGATACCAAAACCTTTATTCCATCCATGTCATTAACGTCAACTCTACTTTGAGGCAGCTCCTCAGCTGTATTTTGAGTGCCTTCCAACCTGAGGAGCTCATCTTCCAGCACTATCTCAGAGAATATTTGGCTGCTATTCATAAGGTTTTCACTGGCCAATGTTTTTAGAAGTAGATTGCCAGGTCCTTCGTCCTAGTCTGTCTTAGTCTGGAAGCTCTGCTGAAACCTGTCCACCATGGGTGACCCTGCTGTTATTTGAAATATCGGTGGCATAGCTTCCAGCATCACAGCAACAGTCAAATCACCACACTACAACAAAGTGACATATGAGTGGTGGTGGTAAATAATATGTACGATAAATACCAAAAAACAAACAAATAAACTCATTGCTGTCAAGTCAATTCTGACTCATAGCAACCCTACAGCAACCCTACAGGACAGAGTAGAACTGCCCCACAGGTTTTCCAATGTTATAAATCTTTACAGAAGCAGACTGCCACATCTTTTTTCAGTGGAGTGCCTGGTAGGTTCAAACCGCTGACCTTTAGGTTAGCAGCCCAGTGCTTTAACCACTGTGCCACCAGGGCTCCTTCTAAAACAAGTAAGTAAATTATATAGTAAATTAAAAACTTTGTGGCCATCAAGTCAATTCTGACTCATAGCAACCCTATAGGGCAGAGCAGAACCGCCCCATAGGGTTTCTAAGGAGCGGCTGGTGGATTTGAACTGCTGACCTTTTGGTTAGCAGCCAATCTGTTAACCACTGTGCCACCAGGGCTCCCACACAGCATATTAGAAGGTAATAAATACCAGCAAAAATAAAAAGCTGAGCTTGGTAAGGGGTATCAGATGTGTGTATATGTATGGGGAAGATGTTTATTTTTGATAAGGTGGTCAGGGTGGGCCTAACTTGGAAATTAACATTAAAAGTATTCCCTATAGAACATCTAGCTCAATTGGCATAACACAGTTTATAAAGACAATGTTCTACATTCTACCTTGGTGAGTAGCATCTGGGGTCTTAAAAGCCTGTGAGCAGCCATCTAAGATACTCCACTGGTCTCACCCCTTCGGGAGCAAGGGAGAATGAAGAGAACAGGAAACAGGGAAAAGATTAGTCCAAAGGACTAATGGACAACAGCTACCAAGGCCTCCACTGAGTCCAGTACAGCTAGATGGTGCCCGGCTACCGCCACTGACTGCTCTGACCAGGATCACAAAAGAGGGTTCTGGACAGAGCTGGAGAAGGATGTAGAACAAAATTCTAACACATAAAAAAAGACCAGATTTACTGGCTTGACAGAGATTGGAGAAACCCTGAGGGCACAGCCCCCGGACACCCTTTTAGCTCAATAATGAAGTCACTCCTGAGGTTCACCATTCAGCCGGGGACCAGACAGCCCCATAAAACAAAACAGGACTGATGAGGCACAGCAGTCCAGAGACAAGGACTAGAAGGCAGAAGGGGACAGGAAAGCTGGTGATAGGGAACCCAAGGTTGAGTAAGGACAGTGTTGACATGTACTGGGGTTCTTAACCATTGTCATAGGGCAATATGTATACTAACTGTTTAATGAGAAACTATTTTGTTCTGTAAATCTTCATCTAAAGTGAGAACAGTGGCACAACTGGAAGAACGTAATCGACGTAACTGAATTGTACATGTAGAAATTTTTGAAATGGTGTATCTTTGGCTATGTATATTTTCACCAAAAAAAAAAAAAGGTCCTCCAAGGCCGAAAACGAAGCGTGTTGACATGTCGTGGGGTTCTTAACCAATGTCATAAAACAATATGTGTACTGACTGTTTAATGAGAAAATATTTGTTCTGTAAACCTTCACCTAAAGTACAATAAAAAAAATTAAAAAAAAAAAAGTATTCCCTGCAAGATCTAAAACACATCAAGGATGCTCATTATCACTGCTACTGTTGAACATCGTACTAGAGATCTTTATTAACATTATAATAAAAAGAAATACAAATTGGAATGATTAAAAGAGGACATAAAACTGTCACTATGTGCAGATGATCATCGATATAGGAAACCCGATAGAATAAACTGACAAGTATTAGAGCAAATGGAGTTTAGCAAGTGCAGAACACTACTGATAAAGTTAACTGAAAAATCAGGAGAAGATATTTCAACAAAAAACTAATATTTAGAATATAGAAGGAACTCTTAAAATACAAAAACAAAAAGAAAAATGGAAAAGCTGGCAAAGAATATAAACAGACAATTCACAGAAAGTGAAATCCAAATGACTAACAAGAATATCGAGAGGTTCAAAATCATTAATAATCAGAAAAACGCAAAGTACAAACAATGGGATACTAAAATATATCCTTCAGATGGGCAAAAGTTAGAAAGTTGGTGAGAATGAAGAGAAATTGGAACTTTCATGTGATGCTGGAGGAAGTAAAAACTATTAAAAAAAAAAAAACAACAACCTAGTAGAGTCACTCTGGAAAACAGTTTTACAGTACCTAGGGAAATTTAAGTACGTGTAGACTCTAAGAACAGGATCCCTGGTGGCGCAATGGTTAAAAGCTCAGCTGCTAACTAAAAGGTTGGCAGTTGGAACACATCCCGCCGCTCCAGAGGAGAAAAATGTGAGGATCTGCTTCCATAAAGATTACAGCCTAGAAAACCCTATGGGGCCATTCTACTCTGTCACATGGGGTCACTATGAATTGGAATCGACTTGACGGCACACAACAACAACATAAGAAGACATACAAGAACACTTTCACAACATTGTGAAAACAGAGTCGGAGGCAATCTGGCTATCTATTCTGGCAATATAGAAATGGTATAAGGTCACTGGTTCCCCTACAGGTAGAAGAAGTCAAAAACACAAATGCCTAAAGGACCAAGTGGTCCATTATTCATTGATGGGTAAAGCTGGCCAGGTGAGAACAAAGCCCATAGAGATAACTTCTACGTGGCTCAAGATGACTGTTGGCAGGAGAGATTTGGAGCCAAGAGTTACCCTAATACCCCATTTCTTCAAATATTAAAACTCCATTAATTGTAAGTAACACCCTTATTTTATGTACCATTAAAAACAAAAAGATACTGCCAATTATAATTGTATTAATATAAAAACGTGAAATATAATTCTGATTTTTCAGAGAAGCCAGAAATCTGGGTTTTAATCTGAAATATGCCAATTTTTTTAAGACACTGGAAACTAACTGAAAATTTAAAAAATACTATGTAGGCCAGAAAAAAAAGAAGTTTTCTGGAGGGTCCCAGAACTACCAATGAGCAGCCTCAACAAGCTTCATCTAATTACTCGTTCTGATTCCCTATTTGGAGATTTTCAATTATCTCCATGGTTCATATTTTCCTAATTATTTAGGGCTGGTTTTTTCTTCACCTGAATATAAACCTATGCTCCAGAACGTTTTACATTCCTTGGCAGTGTTTTCAGCGAAATGCCTGAGAAATAAAGTAAGGAAAGTAGGGAAGAAACTACTTTTAAAAGAGTGATATTTAATTCTTGTGGTTGAGGCAGTTCTGACTTCCTCATCATTTCAATCTCCTGAGATCAATTTCTACCCACTTACATAGCACTGGAATCACAAAAAGAAGACAACTAATTATACTTATTCTTCATAAACATCTCCATCTGGCAGAACAATCATATACTTTGCTAAATAGCTTTGGCTGGATCTGTAACCAACCAGTAACTACCCTTTTCAAACTACTAGTTGGAACTACCAAGTATGTAAGCAAGAGAGTGCACACTTTTAAGTAGGAGTTGAAGAGCATCAACAGGTAAAATCAGTACTTCAAAAGAGTTTTGATAGGAGAGACTGCTGGTCGGCTTCAAATCTAAGGTAGCATCGCTTCTCAAAGTGTAGTCGGACGCCCTCCAATTTTAGAATCACTTGAGGTGCACTGTCAAAATGCACATCCCTGAACCCTGCTCTCACTGAATCATATTCAAAAGTAATAATCTGTATTCCAAAAAATTCATACTTATCCATACTGAGACATGAGAAACACTGCCCTAACATATTCTATCAGGGTGAGTTTCAGTGTTACCTAATAACTGCACTCAGCGTCATTCAGAGGACAACCTGAGTACATCAGCGATTATGAATGCTGCTGCAATCGGTGTCTGACACCCTCCAAGTGTAACCAGGGCCCCCCTCCCAACCCTCATGTCTTCAGAGGGGGAATTACTTCTATGCATAGAGATATCCTTACCCATACTCTCCCTCCTATCTTTCCCACCCTAGTCCGCTCTTTTTTGAGAATGTTCTGCTCTTCTCTCTTCCTCTTCTCTTGCCGGAAACCCTCTACCCTAACCCAACCTCCAAGCCGACCCAGGGCGCCCTTGGCCCGACCACCCCTGCCTGGGCATCTCTTTCGCCGCAGGCCTCTGACTCCAAGAAGCCTGCGACCGCTACCGGCTCCCTTCCGCTGTTTGAGGACCCTCCATCCTTCATACTCCACAATCACCATTTTTCACGCCGAATCGCCTCTCAACTTCGGCTGTGAGGCCGGGAGGGTACTCACCATTCCGGCCGTTGCTACCGTCACCGCTCTGGTTGCTAGGGCCCGTCGGGGTCAGGGCGCGTGCGCACTTCTTGGAGCACTCCGCTGATCCCCACCCCAGCAGCCATCCCTTCTCTCCCCCCGTAGGGTGGCGAGAGCGGGGCATTGTGGGATTGCGCAGCGGCCTCCGGGGTCCTTCCGCTTGGGGGCAGCTCACTTTTTGTGGGTGTGGTGCAGTTGCTGGGTGAGGGGAGATGGGGAATGAGTGCGTAACCGCGCACGATGTGGTCAGGGGCTCTTTTTCATTGGAAGTAATTTCAGTTATCTGGATTTACGTACTAGTTTTTCCTATCTCTAAGATTTATAACTTTAAAACCTCCCCTTAACAATTGCCCTTCCAATAAAAGAAATTCCTTCTCCTTCCCTCCTCTTCCAATTGCCTTTCCTGTCCTCCTTCCTGAGTGATGCACCTCTCCGCCCAACTGAGGTGAATTTCTTAAATTGTGGCAAACGTAGCTGAATTCCTTACGTCTCTTTTCCCCTGCCTCTCCAGGGAACCAGTGGCGGCAGAAACCCTGGTTTTACTTTTTAAATATTATAAAATGTTGGTTTTCCATAACGGGTGTTTTTATCCCCCTTCTATGATTTAGGAGATAATGTTGGAGCCATTATTCTCTGTCCTAGAATGTGACCCAGCTGGAGCTGGACTCACAAGGGCTCACAAAGACACATCAACTGGGCCTTGAGGTATAAAGACAGTATCTAGGACAATCTTGGAAAGCATCTTTTAGGGAACCTTTCACATAAACCACAAACAGCACAGAAGACCCGCATGCTTTCCATTGTATTTTTCCCTATTAGCATTTAGTGAATAGTAAGATTTGTTGGAAGATGTCCAGTCAGAATGCTCATTAGAAGCAAGGGTGGTGAGACTTGGGGCATCTTATCAGGAGGGACCAGTCCCTGGAGAAGGACATCTTGCTTGGTAAAACAGAAGGTCAGTGAAAAAGAGGAAGACCCTCAACGAGATGGATTGGCATACTGGCTGCAACAGTGGGCTCAAGCATAACAACGATTGTGAGGATGGTGCAGGACGGGGCAGTGTTTGGTTGTGTTGTACATAGGGTCACTATGAGTCGGAACTGACTCAATGGCACCTAACAACAAGATTTGCTGGACCAGTGAAGACCCTCCTGACTGTTGTTCTGAAACCTGTACCAAAGATTATTAAGAAAGACAATTAAAAATGTAGAGTCACAGTGATTTGGCAGTTTTTAGACAATCTGTGAGAAGGTAAAGCTTTCAATTATTTTACACATTTGTAATGTTAGTATACGCTGATCATTCTGTAACGTTCCTCAGATTCAGGAAGGCATGGCTCTGGCGGCATGCTTGTCCGTTTCCTACTTTTGCCTCTTTGAACATATGCCAAATAAAACCTTTCTTTTTGCTTTACTACAATTTTGTGGTTATTTTACCCTAAAGCACCTATCAAATTAGCCAGAAATTATAAAAAATACTCAAAAGTTCCTAAAAGTAGGGAGATACGAGGACAGATACGCTGCTGTCATAATTGATACAGCCTTTCTGGAGGGCTGTTGACAATATGTATCGAAAACTTCAAAAACTTTTGCACCCTCTTTGACCCAGCAATTCCACTTTTATGAATTCATCTTGAAGAAATAATCAGACAAGTACACAGAGTTAATGTTCAAAGCTTTAATAGCAGAAAGAAAACCCAAATGTCAAAAAGGAATTGGTTAGTATCATTGAAGATCCAAACAATGAAATAATATACGTTCATTAAAAATGTTGCTAAAATGTATCTATGCACATGCAAACATAGTCTTGATGTATAAAATAAAAATGCAAGTTACAAACAAATAGTTGGCATGATCCTCTTAAAAATTATACATAAACCAAAAAAAAAACCAAGCAAACCCATTGTTAGTCGAGTCGATTCCAACTCATAGCAACCCTATAGGACAGAGTAGAACTGCCCCATAGGGTTTCCAAGAGTGGCTGGTGGATTTGAACTGCCGACCTTTTGACTGGCAGCCTAGTGGGTAAGAGTTTGGTTGCTAACCAAAAGGTCAGCAGTTGAAATCCACCAGCTGCTCCTTGGAAACTATATGGGAAGCTCTACTCTGTCCTATAGGGTCACTATGAGTTGGAATTGACTCGTTGGACATGGGTTGGGTTTGGCCATAGCTTTTAACCACGGCACTACTGGGGCTCCAAAAAAAATTATACATAAAACACTCAAATATACATAAACACCTATCTGGAAGGATATTAGAGGGTTTGCCCATGGTTGAGAGCTGCAACTGCTAACCAAAAGATCGGCAGTTCAAATCCACCAGCCACTCTTGGAAACCCTATGAGGCAGTTCTACTCTGTCCTGTAGGGTCACTATGAGTTGAAATTGACACGATGGCAATGGGTTTTTGGTTTTATGTTAATTTTGCTTGTTTATTTTCTGATTGGTCTACAATGTGGATGTTTAATTTTTGAAATAAATTTTCATTTTGAAAAAGTTATTAATTTAACCACACTTAAGAAAAATAGGAAAAAGTAAAATGTCTATTAAAGTAAAAATTATATTCATAAAATATACAACTTTTGACCTTATAGTGTTTTTCTGAATACCTCCACGCCTCCCTGCCTCTCCTAAGTAGAATCCTTCTGTGATGGTTAAGATTGTGTGTCAACTTGGCTGGGCCATGATTCTCCGTGTTTTAATGTAATCACTCCCATGATTGAATATACTGTGAATAGCCAATCAAATGAAAGGGAGTCTCCTTGGGGATGTGGCCCGCATCTGTATATAAGCAGACGTTCTGGCTTTTTGCTCTCTCTGGATCCTGTGGCTGCTTCCTGTCATCTCATCTCCTGTTCTTGGGACTTGAGCTGTCAGCTTATCTGCCAAAACTGGGATTCATTGATCTGCACAGCCTGTGAGTGGGACCCCTGCTTGCCGACCTTCCAATCTTGGGCTTGCCAGCTTCTGCAGCTGTGTGACTTGGGAGACGCCTCTACCCTGATACACGGACTTGGGACGTTCTAGCCTCTACAGTCGCATGAGCTGTTTCTTGATATACTCTCTCTGTATATATATTTATACACTTTACTGGTTTTGCTTCTCTAGAGAACCCAGCCTAAGACAGCTTTCTTGCCTGACAAAATCTCTACCAGTTTTGTAGATGTGGCTGTAATAGGAATCTAATCTTCAAACATATTTTATAACCCAGGACAGTATTCATTTTACTCAAAACTCTGGATTACACTATATGGATTGGTATTAATGGTGAAATAGCATTAATAAATCAATTTTATCTTCATGTTCAGAACTGTTACTTCTACTTCCTCCTAATAATTGTTATGGTAAACTTTGACCATAAATATTTACTATTATATAAACTGTAAATCATCAGAAATTTTCTTGTCTCTGTGAAATTCATTCACAATATCCTGCTACATTTCCCATCAAGTACATTTTGAGTTTCAGATTCTCAAAGGTGAAAACATTCACATAGGGAAAAAATATACATAACTTAGATCCTTTCTTTGTTCTTTTAAATCCTGCAAAATGACAAAATAATTTCAAAAGCTGTTCACCAGAGAAAATGCTTTTGGGTCCATTTGTTCTTATTTCAGGCCTGGGTAAAAGAAATTTGAAAGTTTTAAAAAGTTTCCCAAAATTCAAAAAATCTAGTAGGCCCTTTTAAAAGTTTACGTAAAATGGTGTTAAATGATAGAAAACAGAACCAAATATGTTAAGAAATCTTTAATATTTAAACAAGAATATGGATTAAATAAAAGAAAAATTGTCACATTTAACAGATTAGAGATTGCACAAAATAGCTAAAAGTTATGTACCTTAAAAAAGAACTTAAACTCGAGTACAGCCACTAATTCCTAAGTTTACTTACATAATTAAGAGGTTCATCAATTCAAATTAGAATGAGTATTATACCAGATTTCAATAGTCAGTTTCCCAAATTATGATTCCTATTATAGTTGATAAAAAGCCCATGTCTTCCTTCACTATGTTTTTGGTCTGTTTTAAAATGAACCTCTTTTTAAAGTCTTACATGAATAATCCAAAAATTAGGAGGTAGTATGTGTGTGTGTGCGTGTGTGTGTGTATAAATATCCATATATATATTCACATATATACATGTATATATATATACACATATATATTCACATATATACCTTTTAGTTGATGTTAATAATTTGAAACTTGTATTCAATTTAAAAATGTTAATTTAAGGAAAAAAAATCTTTAATCTGATAAATTGGGTTGACGACACTTCATCTCCCTCTACCAGGAAGAGCCCATAGTATAGTACTAAACACAAGAACCACTGATCAAAATCTAAGGCTAATAATACCTTATTAATCTTTCTCCTCAAGTATGGAAAAAAAAAAACCCACTAACTAAACTAAAACGAAATTATGATGAGGATTAGGAATTTTAACATCTTCAACTCCATACATATTTTTAAAGTTTAAAATTAAAACTCAGAACTTCAATTAAAATTATTTTAATAATCTCAGGTTCACCATAAATAATAAAGTTTTTGGTGGAAGGGATGGGCTCTGACTTTCCCTCAAATAATTAAAGTGTCTATGTGTGTAATTATCAATTTGGGTCTTGAATTTGGAAATGGCTTGTTGTTAAATATAGTTTTTAAACAAACTGTGAAGGAAAGTTTTTTTGCAGTACAAAAATAGAGATAAGTGAACAGAAAATCAAAGCAAGTGTTTCTCAATAATTGCTGTTTTTAAGGCAAGTAGCTTAGGCTTACTTTCTCTAAAGATCCTGGAATGAGTGGCAACTGCAAAAAAAATAAAAATCTGATTGACAGCTGAAAGCATTCTATGACCTCTACCACCAACTAGCCTCTGAGTTACCTTCTTAGAATTTACTCTACCAACAAACTTGCTGCTGTGGAGTCGATTCCAACTCCTAGTGACCCTATAGGACAGAGTAGAGCTGTCCCACAGGGTTTACAAGGCTGAATTGCCCCATAGGGCTTCCAAGGCTTTAATCTTTACGGGAGGAGACTGCCATATCTTTCTACCAAACAGCAGCTGGTGGGTTTGAAGCACTGACCTTTTGGTTAGCAGCAGCTTTAACCACTGCACCACCAGAGCTTCCTAGAATTCTCTCTATCCTCTGACTATCATGAGAAAGCCTTCACAAACCGTTGGTTTATCAGCATAAAATCAAGGGCTTATATTCACGTGTTCACTCCTGTTCAAAACATTTTTAAACCCTCTGGGACAGATATTGTAAATTAATTATCATACACCAGCAGTTTTTAAAAACCTTTGTAAGTAGAGAAGGTGACCTGGAGGATAAGTGGGGATGGTGGGTTAACTGGCAGATTGAAAACTGTTTTTCACTTAACAATTACGTTGAGTTAAAGCTGAAACAAACCAAACATGGAGAAACGAGGATAGTACCAAAGCAACAGGCTCTGGTGAACTTAAAGCAAGTATTTTTACTTCTTTTAAAAGCATGCAGTTGCCCATGAGAATCCAGATCTCAGTCATCATTTGTTGAAAATATTCATGTTTAGTCTTTCTTCAAAGTCTGTCCCTTGATTTGTTCTGGGTATATTCTAAACATAACTGTCTAGTTTGTTAGCTTTCACTCTAGATGCCAATGCAAAAACTGCAAGATCTTCTTCCAAGACTATCTGAGCAACAGCATGATCTTCGAACTGCCCACCTCCCAAAATGGGCACATGCAATACTGGATCCAGGGCTACAGAGAAAAAAGGACTATAAGGGGGATCTACTTTATGGCTAGCACTAGGGTAGCTTAGGAAAGTGAAATTTGTTTTCCCATGCTCTGTGAGGTGCTTCACAGCTATGTCAGCATAAACAGAGCTCTTCCAATGCCTGTCGTCTTCTCCAACGATAAAAAGGAAATGGGTATTGGCTTTTTCAAGGGGAATATGGCTTTCCTGATAGGCTGAATCCAAGAGGTCCACAGCACTTCTTCAACATCGTAAGCTCCTGCATCAGTGGCTGAGACTTTGTATAGGTTAAAAGGAAGTCCTGGCAGGATTCATCTACCACATGTAAGGGCAGTAGCTGTGTTAGAGAAACAGCCACTGATGCTCACAACAGAAGCTCTATTTGCGAGAAAGCTAGCCATGGAAAATGCCAACTCTGCCCCTTTACCTGAGCCAGTCACCCCAATGTTTGGACCTTTGACCTGCAGATTAAAGAAAAAGAAGACAAACAAGGAGAGAGATAAAGAAAAAGAAAGCGTGTTTGTTAATGGGGTCAATAGTCTTTTATTTATTTATGAATTCAACAAGTATTTGTTACAGATACCTTCCAACCCTCTAGTACCACTTTGTTCTGTTCTTGCCCTAATGAGTTAGTTTGTAACCCATTTCCCTCAGCTATCCCACTCACCTTTGAGTGACTGCACAAATTTAGCTGCCTCCTCGAAGGTATAATATAATCTAACTCTAAATCCTTCATGACTGGAGGTAGATCTTTATAGCCAAAAAATGGCAAAGCCAGAGTAGCAAAATCTTGACAAGCCTAAAGACTCACTCAAGATTCATTTAATTCTTCATCACCAAACATATCAATCAAACCAGGAAAAGGGCTGTCTCCTATAAACCAGGAAAGGGGATTAATCTTGGGTTAGCTGACAGAACACTGAATGGCCTATCATACACACCCAACATTTTCTAAATAAAAGTCTAATTGTATAGTTTATCTTTTTTAAACATTCACCTATTTACTTTGAAAAGAAAACATCTGCTTTGGTTGAAATAGACACTTCTTTGGGCTATTTTGAGGCTGAAAATGTAAAAATATTTTTATGTTTTTTCCTGTAAGGAATCACGAAGAAATGGAAAAAAATTATGAAAATTTTCATCAAAGATGTGGGAAGTGTTTTGCTTTGAAGTGTTTTCATTATCAATGTAAGTCCTGCTAAATCTAACGGTTCTGCAGGCTTTGAGTTATGAAAATATAATATATCATTTCAAAAAAGGACATTCAACTCTAAAGGGCCTTGGACTTTTCAGTGAATTTAAGATACAGTCAGAGTCACCAAAATCTATAGTTAAACAAAGGTTAAACTATTTTAAAGGTCTAATAAAGGTATAACATAAAGTGAACAATACGGGTGGAAAGGTAATAAAATGTCAATGTAATATCTTCTCAATGTTGGTCTGTTATTTCTCTTTAAACATTCCTATTTGAGATTGTACTGTTCATTCACCATTCCACAAGAGAAGAATTTCTGTCAATTGTCGCTTTGTATTTTTCAGATTCTTGCCTCTGTGTAGTCCAAATAAAGTAAAAGTGTCAGATAAATCTATAAGAACAGAATAAGAGGCAAGAACATTAGGACAGAAAACAAATCAAGAGATCTAAAATTCCAGTGCCAGAGGCCTTTCTAAATTTTCAAATCTAGAAACAAGGTAGAGCACATCTAGCTACCAAAATGAAAGCTAAGGGTGTACATATGAAGACACTGATTTTTACAAGGTGATTTTCTTAGCATTCAGATATCTCAGCATATCTTGATCTGCCTCTTTTTAAAATTAGATAAATCTCAAGCATTTCTGGATTCAAGAGTAGTTCCAGGAAGCCTAAGGCAAACCATGAAAAGCTTAACATACAGACTCTCAAATCACGGTATACTCTATTTAGTGTTATCAGTTGCGTTATTTTTGGGGAATACAGTTTTTCAACCACAGGCTTCAAAATACTTGATTACCACATTAAAATGGCTGAGAATTTCTTGTTTATTTTGTTACAAGTCAGTAATGTAAACCCCAGCACAGAAATCTGAAGGAGCCCTGGTGGCACAGTGTTAAGCACTCAGCTGCTAACTGAAAGGTTGGAGGTTCAAATCCACCAGCCACTCCGTGGGAGAAAGATGTGGCAGTCTGCTTCTGTAAGATTACAGCCTTGGAAACCCTGCAGGGCAGTCCTACTCTGTCCTGTTGGGTCACTATCAATTGGGATCGACTCCACAGGGTTTGGTTTTTTGGTTTATGGAAATCTGCTAGGATCTGATTATAGGCTATGTCAAAGAAAATATTTCCCCACAGCTATGAAAATGTTTAAAAATCTCTCTTTTAAAAGATTCTTAGTTATGTCTAAGGATGGGGGGTGGGGCAGGTGAGGGATGAGTAGAGGTGATAAGGCCAGAGCCTGACTGAGTAGATTTTTTTTTTTTTTAAATAAAAAATCTAATTATTTCACTTGGTTCATTCACTCAGCTTGTGTTTATGGAGTTTCTAAAGACCAGAACTTGTAGCTCAAAGAGTTTGATCACACCCTGACTTCAGTGCCACCTAGCTTGTGTGATTTGGTGAAAACACTTCATGCCTCAGTTTCTTCATTTATAAAATAAGGAAGTTGTTCTTTGATCTACGAAATGGGCAACAAAACAGTTTTTCTTATTATGGTGAACGTCTCCAAGATATTAGAATATGTCAGACAACAACAAAAAGCTCATCTTTATCCGAACATGAAGCCGGTATAAAAAAATTGAAGAATATAATATGACTTCAGTTAATTTGGGGCTTAGTCAGATACCAGTGAAAGATAGACATGTATCCACTATTCTCATTTTTATAAAAAAATGGTAATGGAAAAACTAAATCAACACAAAGCTCTCCCTAGCTGAGATAGGCAAACACGCATTTAATGCTAGAAAATTTGCAGCAATGTTATGCTTGGTACAGCAAACATGCAAAATGTGCACACACAGGGAATAGTTTCTGCAGCACTTAAGAGTTTAGAGGGTGGGCTGCTGGCAGAAGAGTACCCAAGTAGATTAAATTTAGATTCTAGGCACCACTTACAGGAATGAATGTCTGGGGGGACAAAATAAAGGAATAAAGAGCTCAGTTTGTTTTCAGACGGCAAATTAGCTAGCAAAGCAAGCCAGCTTTCACAAACCAGCCAGTCATTTTCCTAAACCCGCGGCAAGGCCCTCTGCGGAAAAGACCTCACGCGCCCGGGGACAGCAGAAAGACGCCACGCAGGCGGCCCGCTAGCAGCCAATGCAGCGCAGCTCCGGGGTGGAGAACCAACGCTGCACCTGGGCGGAGGCCAGCGCAGGGCCCAGCGGCACTGCCAGCTGCCGCGACGTTCGGTGGACCGTCACCTCCACTCTGAGGGGTTTTTTCATCACGCCACTTGGCATTTGGCGGAGGCAGGGGTCCTCCAAGCCCACGGGCGTGAGGCTGCACAGGAGCTTCATGGGCTCCACGCCCGTGAAGTCGCCGCCCAGAGCCCGGTCCCTGGCCAGGTCCAGCCCCCCGCAGCTGTCCGCCTTGTAGTGGACCAGCGAGTGGAAGAGGCGACCTCGGTAGCTGACGGCCGATGCCCGCAGGGTCATCGGCTCCCCAGGGCCTAAGCCATCCACTTTGATATCCAGGAGCTCGTCGGCCAGTTCCGTCTGAGGCGTGACGGTCAGGGATGAGGCCTTGTGGGAGAAAAGGGAAGATGTGGACATCGATCTCCCGGGATGGAAGGGGCGCCGAGGATTCGGGGAGCGGCCCAGGCCACCCGCCACGTGGCGTTCGGATCGTTGCAGCTTTGACAGAACGCGGCCTGGCGCGGTACAGACTGAGAATCAGAGCTCAGGGGCAGGCGGGGTTCGATGGGGCGAGACTGGGCAGGCCCAGCGAGGAGGACAGGGCCGGCCCGGGCAAGACCAGGACGAACAGGTAGGCAGGGCGTGGCCAGAAAGGGCGTGGGCCAGCGGGGCGAACCGGGTCGGTGAGAGCAAGAGGGCCTGGGCAAGCAAAGGGCTACGAGAAGAGGCGACTTAGGAGACCCAGGGTATGTCGTGGCTTTGGAGGTCCCCTGGCGGAACCGGTTGAGGAAGGCAAGAGTTCATCCCCAGCCTACCCTAGATACATCGAGAATGAGAAGTTAATGATTTCTGACAGATAATGCTGGCCAGGCGCCTTCTCTGAAATCCCATATTGGCCACCAGGGGACACTGTTCCCTAACCTGTTTTAAGAATGCCACGTGTTCCAGGCTCCTGCCAAATTCCACTTTTCTCCCTTGAAATAGTATGAAATAATCCTTGCCGATTAAGAACGGCTGTCAAAATTAAAGGTTAAAAGTTTCAGATGAGGCATTGAATTAAACTATAAAATGACAGGAATTGCGGGTGGAAACTAGTGGAGAGAAACTTCCTTGGTTTGAATGCCCTAAAACCAGCCCAGATAGAGGGGTGAGGGGAAGGGAGGGTTGTGTTATCTGCTTTCCTACAAGCTTTGCTTTTTCATTGAGAAAGCTGCACTGCAGATGTATACATGGTAGAAATAATTGCTATTGTCCTGGGGCTGGCACAATTATTAAAAACGTGTATTTTATATGCTTAGAGTTGCACCAGCAACTCACTGAAGCATTATTCACAGCAGCCAAAAGGTAGAAACAACCTAAGTATCCAACAACAGATGAATGGATAAACAAAATGTGGTATATATATATGAGTTGGAATCAACTCCACAGGTACGGGTATATATGTATACATATGGGTGTGTATATATAGATATATACGTATATATGGGTATATACACACACACACACACACACACACACACACACACACACACACACACACATACACATATATATATATACACCCAGGCACTCCTAAAGATGCTAAAGATGGTTAAAATAGCATCAAGGCAGTCATCTAGGCAGGTAGGACCATATAGTGACTGAGAATCCATACAGATGGTAAACATACAGGAAGTATATTAGCAGGTTCAAGATCCCCAATCTTCAGACTGAGGTTCAGGGACAAGTTGAGGATACATCCAGGGATGTGTATTGGCAAGAATGAGGCAGAGTCCATTCTTTAAAGGACTAAAGTGGACAGGTTTCCAAGGTTCACACATGGACAGTTAGGACCCAAAGGGGATATGGGATTTCAGAGCAATTCAAAAGCTCAGTCCTCAGAACTGGCACAGAAGGCTGAAGCAAGGCCAGCAACTGAGAGCTGGGGAGCGGCGGGAGTTCCTGTTGAGTCAATTCCAACTCATGGCAACCCCATGTATTACACAGCAGAACTGCTCCACTGGGTTTTCTTGGCTGTAGTCTTTACAGAAAAAAATTGTCAGGCCTTTCTTCCCTTAGGTGGATTCAAACTACCAACCTTTAGGTTACTAGACCAGAACAAACTGTGTGTACCAACCAGGCATCTTGAGAGTTGGGCAAGCATTCCTTAATTTCTCCTGCTTAAGGTTTAGATTGGTCCTACAGATAAGATCAGGGTTAAACCTATACATTGAGTAAAGCTTGGGGGTGATAGGGGTATGAGTGGGGTAGGGGTGGTAGCAGTGATGAAAGGTGTATTGCAAAGGCTGAGAATCCTAGGATCTAACAAAGAAACTGAGATGGCTGTTTCATTACAAAAAGGTTCCTAACTACTCTGGAAAACCCAACACATATTGTATGAATAGAATTTTTATTAATCGTATCTGGTCTATGATTATATTTTGCTGTGCTTAACAGATTTTTTACCATCAAGATGTTTGTGGAAGAAAGTTTGAATTTGCTGCCAGGCATCCACCTGTGCTTTTGAGTGAGCCCCTGGTTCACCTCCAAAGAACATTGCTTGGCCCAAAAATGCATGCACCGAGGCAATACGAGGAGGAAAATAAGGTGGGTCAATACAATGACCAGCTCCTGGGTAGTAGATTATCTGGGGTCTGTCTTTCCCATGGGCTTGTAACCATGCAGAGGCTATATGAGCGTAGAATTCACTCTTCCAGTTATGATCATCCTTGCCAACAATAAACAAGAAGGGACCCTGGGCCTTTTCCAGTGGAATGAGACTTCGGTGGTCAGGTTCCTCCAGTGGGTTGTTCCAAATATTCACACAATCCATAAGGCCTGACTCAGTGATTGTATGTTTCCCTAGGTCATTGCCAAGACTAGGAATAGTCATATCCTTGTAATGTAGAGGAGTTATTGTATTAGCCACACAGGAATTGATAAGTACAGTGGCTGTGATGCCCTTTAAGAAGGAGGCCATTGAGAGACACAGGTCACCTCCTTTGGAGAAGCCAAGAAGCCCAATGTTAGGGCCTTTCACCTGATGAAGAGAGAAAGAGAACATCCTAGCATTTATAAATGAAGGACATAAACAATGATTTTACATTTTCTAAGTAGCCTTCTCAAATGTCATTTACTTTCCTTATGTATCAATCCACAAAGTTCAGATATGTCTTCTAATAAACAAATCAACTGACTAATTACTTATTGTAATTGATCTGTACACAGGCCCTCCCCTGATATTTATGGGGTCTGAGTCGAGTATATACACAAAGGCCTATATACCCTACATCTAAATATTTTAAAGTTATAAATGAACAAACTGTTAAATAAAATATATGCTATTCTCCTACCTTGATAAATATACTTCCATAACAATTTAGAAGGGCTCAATTTTAAAATCTTGGAACTCCTTGGAATTCTGTACTGAAATGTGGCTGGGGGAGAGCCAGCTCCTGGCCCCAGCCCCTCATTCCTGGCCCATCCTCCTTCTCTTTCCATTCCTGGCTCCATTATGAACCTTGAGGTACCTTGAACACATCTGGGACATCCCAGCCCACACATTAAGGCCTATGGGTATACACACTAATGGACCTAGGGAAGAGGCATAGTGTCTAGAATCAGGCTTAGAGCATTTAGGCAGAGAACTTAAGAGGTCCCAATCCCATGGGCACAGGTGGGCACCATCCAGGTAGATACTTTCCTTTGGCCCCTCTGAATCCTTACCCTGTGGGAGGGGTGCGGGCAAATGACAGCCGGAGTGTGCCCATCTAAAATGAAAGATCTAGGGCTGGAGCCCCTTTTACTTAGGTCTAAGGGCAGAACTAATAGTATAAATTAGTTCTGCTAAATTATCTCTCCTAAATAAACCAACACTCATAGCTCAAGAACATCTAGGTTTTAGCATCTCTGCTAAAAGACCAGTCCTTGAACTCTAACAGAACTAAACCATCTGCGAGACCTTGAAGAACGTCTTATTCTTTAACATTAAAATGTTTGAGTCTTTCTAGGTCTAGATAATTGCAAAGCGTATGTATCATTTCATTTACAATCACAGCAAAATATTTTAATTAATTACAGATAAGGTGCTCAGCATACAGATTGAATAAGTATGGTGAAAGGATACAACCCTGACACACACCTTTCCTGACTTGAAACCACACAGTATCTCCTTGTTCTGTTCAAATGGCTGCCTCTTGATCCGTGTACAAGTTCCTCATGAGCACAGTTAAGTGTTCTGGAATTCCCATTGTATCCTTTTACCGTACTTATTCAATCTGTACACTAAATAAATAATCTGAGAAGCTGGACTACGTGAAGAAGAATGCAACATCAGGATTGGAGGAAGACTCATTAACAACCTGCATTATGCAGATGACACAACCTTGCTTGCTGAAAAGTGAATAGGATTGAAGCACTTACTGAGGCAGATCAAAGACTACAGCCTTCAGTATGGATTACACCTCAACATAAAGAAAACAAAAATCCTCACAACTGGACCAATAAGCAACATCATGATAAATGGAGAAAAGATTGAAGTTGTCAAGGATTTCATTTTACTTAGATCTATCATCAACATCCATGGAAGCAGCAGTCAAGAAATCAAAAGATGCATTGCATTGGGCAAATCTGCTGCAAAAGACCTCTTTCAAGTGTTAAAAAGCAAAGATGTCACTTTGAGGATTAAGGTGCGCCTGACCCAAGCCATGGTGTTTTCAGTTGCCTTATATGCATGCAAAAACTGGAGAGTAAATAAAGAAGACCGAAGAAGAATTGATGCCTTCGAATTATGGCGTTGGCAAAGAATATTGAATGTACCATGGACTGCCAAAATAATGAATAAATTTGTGTTGGAAGTCTAGCCAGAATGCTCCTTAGAAGCAAGGATGGTGAGACTACGCCTTGCATGCTTTGGACATGTTATCAGGAGGGACCAGTCCCTGGAGAAGGACATCATGCTTGGTAGAGTAGAGGGTCAGCGAAAAAGAGGAAGACCCTCAACGAGATGGATTGACACAGTGGCTGCAACAATGGGCTCAAGCATAACAATGATCATGAGGATGGCGCAGGACTAGGCAGTGTTTTGTTCTACTGTACTTGGGGTCGCTATGAGTCGGAACCGACTCAATGGCACCTAACAACAACAACATGAAATAAGGATTTTTCCTACAAAACCATACCATCATCACACTTAACAAAATTAATGATTACTCCTTAATATCATCAAATACCCAGTCCCTATTCAGATGTCACCAATTGTCTCAAGAATGCCTTTTAAAAAAATTTTTTTATTGTGCTTTAGGTGGCAGTTTACAGCACAAATTAGTTTCTCATTCAAAAATTTATACACAAATTGTTTTGTGACATTGGTTGCAATCCCCGCAATGTGACAGCACTCTCCCCCTTTCCATCCCCAGTTCCCTGTGTTCATTCGTCCAATTTTCCTGTCCCTTCCAAGCCTTCTCATCTTGCTTGTGGGCAGGAGTTGTGTATTTGGTCTCGTATATTTGAATGAACTAAGAAGCATGTTCCCCACGTGTGTTAATTGTTTGTTTTATAGGCCTAATTTTTGAAAAGTGGGCTTTGGGAGTGGCTTCAGTTCTGAGTTAGCAGGGCGTCCAGGGGCCGTAGTCTTGGAGGTTCCTCTAGTCTCTGTCAGACCAGTAAGTCTGGTCTTTTTTTGTAAATTTGAATTTTGTTCTACATTTTTCTCCTGCTCTGTCTGGGAGTCTCTATTGTGATCCCTGTCAGAGTGGTTGGTGGTGGTAGCCAAGCACCATCTAAATCTCCTTGGCTCAGGCTGGTTGAAGCTATAGTTCATGTGGTCCTTTAGTACTTTGGGCTAATATTTTCCTTGTGTCTTTGGTTTTCTTCATTCTCCTTTGCTCCGGATGGGATGGGACCAATAGATGTATCTTAGAAGACTGCTCAAAAGCTTTTAAGACCGCAGACGCTACTCACCAACGTAGGATGTAGAACATTTTCTTTATGAACTAGGTTATGCCAGTTGACCTAGATGTCTCCCGAGACAATGGTCCCCAGCCCTCAGCCCCAGCAACTGGGTCCCTTAAGGTGTTTGGATGTGTCTAGGAAGCCTCTATGACTTTGCCTTGGTCAAGTTGTACTGACCTCCCCTATATTGTGTGTTGTCTTTCCCTTCACCGAAGTTGACACTTGCCTATTATCTAGTTAGTGATTTCCCTTCCCCATCCTTTCCCTCCCTTGTAACCATCAAAGATTGTTTTTCTTCTGTGTGTAAACCTTTTCATGAGTTTTTACAATAGTGGTCTCATACAATATTTGTCCTTTTGTGATTAACTTATTTCACTCAGCATAATGCCCTCCAGATTCATCCATGTTATAAGATGTTTTGCGGATTCATCACTGTTCTTATTTCACTCAGCATAATGCTCTCCAGATTCATCCATGTTGTGAGATGTTTCACGGATTCATCACTGTTCTTTATCATTGCATAGTATTCCACTGTGTGAATGTATAACAGTTTGTTTATCCATTTATCTGTTGATGAGCACTTAGGTTGTTTCCATCTTCTTGCTATTGTGAATAATGCTGCAGTGAACATGGGTGAGTATATGTCTATTCGTATGACTGCTCTTATTTCTCTAGGTTATATTCCTAGGAGTGGGATTGCTGGATCATATGGTATTTCTATTTCTAGTTTTTTAAGGAAGCACCGTATCATTTTCCATAGTGGTTGTACCATTTTACATTCCCACTAGCAGTGTATAAGAATTCCAATCTCCCTGCAACCTCTCCAACATTCATTATTTTCTATTTTTTTGATTAGTGCCAGTATTGTCTGGGTGAGATGGTATCTCATTGTAGTTTTGACTTGCATTTCTCTAATGGCTAATAATCGCAAGCATTTCTTCATGTATCTGTTAGCTGCTTGAATGTCTTCTTTAGTGAAGTGTCCTTTGCCCATTTTTTTTTATTGGATTATTTGTCTTTTTGTTGTTGAAGTGTTGAAATATTTTGTAAGTTTTAGAGATTAGACACTTGTCAAATGTCGTAGCCAGAAAATTTTTCCCTGTCTGTATGTTCTCTTTTTACTCTTTTTGTGAAGTCTTTTGATGAGCATTAAGTGTTTAATTTTTAGGAGCTCCCAGTTACCAAGTTTATCTTCTGATGTTTGTGCATTGTTAGCTATGGTTTGTATTGTATTTATGCCATGTATTAGGGCCCCTAGCGTTGTCCCTATTTTTTCTTCCATGATCTTTATTGTTTTAGGTTTTATTCAAAAATGCTTTTTTTATAGTCAAACCCTTCCCTCTACACATATACATTAATCTTATAAATGAGAAAATTGAACCCCAGAGAGGGCAAATGCCTTATTCAGGATCAGAAGGCTACACTTGGTGGTAGATGCAGAACCAGAACTCATTACTAACTCTTTTGTCCAGTGTTGTTTGAATTATGGTCAGGAATTACAAAGGGAACTAAGCAATCAAATTTTAAGAGATTAGATGGATGGAAAAGGAAATAGTAATTCTAGTAACCTTTGAAGGAGCCTTTGTGTCTCAAAGCATACTTTCAGCCCTAGGTTTCCTGATAGGGTTTTTGAATCCTGCCATGAGTCCTCTCTACCTCCTGTCCTCCTCTCTGCATTTAGGCAAGCACCAGAACTCACCTTTGGATGTTGCAGCATGAAGTCCACAGCCTCTTCAAAATACTCCAGGTGCACATCATTCAAATATTCAGGAAGGTCCTCAAATCTGAAATAAGCCAGAGCAAGCACAGCAAAACCATGTCCGCTTAGGAGGCTGGCCCTATATTCACAAAGGCTACCGCCACTTCCAAAGAGATCAATGACTCCGGGGAAGGGCCCCATGCCTGGAGAACAAACAGCACAAAATAAAAATAGTAAGGAGCTTTAGATTCTCAAAAGACATTCTTAGGTTCCAGATTTTGGGAGTCAGCAAAGAGAAGTTTTTGAAGCCAAAGAGGTTACAGGGGTGGTGTGGGAGTTGAGGGAAGGAGTACCCTTTTTACTTTACTTAAAAATTAATAATAATAACCTGTGGGGAAGAAGTAGGGGGGACACAAAATGCCTAATTTCCCCAGAATTTTTCACAGACCAAACATAATAATACACGTAAACCAAGTTAGAAATAACATATGAGATGTACATTTTCCACTGACAGTTTTTCTTAAAAAAAAAAAAAAATCTAAACTTGAGGCTCAAAATAAATAATGGAAGCCATATATTATAACCCACTAAATAGAAAGCCATGAGTCCAAATGCATAAAATGAAAGTTTGACAAGATACAGAATATTTACAGTCTCAAAATACCTCTACACAAAATACAAATTACAAAAGGGAAGGAATAACTTTCTGTTGCAGGTGATCAATATGAACATCATCAGACATAGGACAAATCAAAATCATGTGCCACGTGACTGAATGCAATGAGAAGAACTCAGCATCATTTCTGAGATATTCTGCCAAAGATGCGCAACCTGAATCTAATCGTGAGAAACCAAAAGATAGACTTCAGTTGAGAGGCGGTCTACAAAATAACTGGTCTGCAATTTCAAACATTAAAGTTTTGAAAGTTGAAAAAAGATAGGAACTGTTCTAGACTGAGGGAGAACCAAAGAGATCTGACAACTAAATACAACACATGATTCTGAACTGGATCCTTTTGCTACAAACACATTCCAGCGACAGCTGAAGAAATGCAAATGGATTCTGAGGATTAACTGTTAACAATATGCCAGTGTTAACTTCCTGATTACAATGGCTGAATTATGACTATCTGTAAGAATGTTCTTGTCTGTAGGAATTACATACCAAGGTGTTCAGAGGTGGTGAACAACTTAGTCTTAAATGATTCAGAAAAAACAAAGCTCTTTGCACTATGCTTGCAACTTTGTGGTAAGTTTGAGAATGTCTCCAATTTTAAAAGTTACTAATAAAAAATAAAGTGAAAAAAAATCTATTTGAGAATGCTTCGAGAGCTATAATGCTGTACATAGGTAGAGGACTTTTAGAATATACTCCCTACCTCCTCTCACTCTCTGCTGTAGCCTTAAAGAACTCCATCCCTAGACATGCTCTGTTCTCTCTGGTCCCCGAATATTCCTATACTCTGTTCTCTTTGCCTGGCATTCTATTCTCTCCTCCTCATCATCTCTTTCTACCTGGTTATTCCTCAGTCTTCAAATCTAAATTTAGATTTCCTTTCCTACAGGAAGCCTTTCCTGATCTCCCCAGTGCTAAGTTAAACCAGAAAAATATTAGTTGCCTTCGAGTTGACTCCAACTCATGGTGACCCTATGTGTCATGGTAGAACTGTGCTCCAACCATTTGCACCACCCAAGAAGCCCAGATGGTGCAGTGGTTAAGTGCTTGGCTGCTAACTGAAAGGTCGGAGGTTGGAACCCACCAGCTTCACGGGAGAAAGATGTGGCATTCTGCTTCCATTAAGATTACAGCCTTGGAAACCCTATGGGGCAGTTCTACTTTGTCCTAAAGGGTCACTATGAGTTGGAATCGTCTCTATGGCAATGGGTTTTGGGTTTTTTAATGGACTCAAACATGCCAACAATCATGAAGATGTCACAGGACCGGGCAACATTTTGTTCTGTTATACACAGGGTCGCCATGAATTGGAGCCAACTCCATGGCAACAACAACAACCTCTCTCTGTGGGTTGTAGACTCCTTCCAAGTATGATGTGAAAGGAGGCTGCAAATCATACTTGCAGACAGGCAGAACCTATTGTTTAACTTGGTACTTGAAACACATCCCCGTGGCTGGCACATAGTGGGCGCTGAATAAATACATGTTCAATGTACTGTTTAGGGGGTGACAGAGCCTCCAGCGACAGCTGTGAAACTTGAAGAAAAACTTCACCCAGATCCATGATAGATCTGCAGCTCAGGGACGAGTTTGGGAAAGTTCCACTGCCAGTAGTCTCCGTGTCAGACAGGGGGCCGCTGCGGGTCCAGGGACTCGACCGGGCTCTGAAGAAGAGCCTGGGAAGCAAGTCGCTCACCTGGCGGCAGGAAGAGCGTGGCGCGCACCCGGCCCGCGCGCACCGGCTCTCTCCGCACTCCGGGCGGCAGGAAGTAGCGCTCGTGCACCACGCGGCCTAGGACTCGCTGCGGCTCGGGCTCGTGGCCCTCGAGCACTTCCAGCTCCACCGTGAAGGGCGTCTGTACGTCCCGCTTCACCAGCCGCAGCAGCGGCTTCTCGGGCTCCAGGGCCCAGATGAGTCCCATAGGCTCCAGGCCCGCGAAACTGCCGCCCAGCGCGGGGGCGCGCGCCAGGTCCAGCTCGCCGTCGCAGTCCGCGCAGTAGCGCGCGTGGGCCTGGAAGAGGGAGCCCTTCTCATCGCGCAGGGACGCGCGCAGCGTGACCTCCTGCCCCGGGGCCAGCCCGCTCACCACGATGTGCACCGGCTTGTCCCAGCAGCAGCCGCCCGCGGGCTCCAGGATCAGTCTTGCCGCCATCCTGGTCCGGGGTGAAAAGGGGCGGCGGCTTGACGGAGTTACGGGCCAGTACTGGCGACTTTCCATTTTTCTGGAAAGCAGTCGCAGGTGGGACAGTTCGCCCTGCCCATTGGTTGGGCATGGGACACGCTCTAAGCCTATGTGTGAGGCCTCCTGGAGTTTGTGCAAATCCACCTATGACCTGAACGGAGGAGAAAGTATCAGCTAAAATAGGAGTTAATTACTAATGTTGCAGTCCAGTGTGGTGAGTGTCGAAACAGAGGTACAAAGTCTGCCGAGAGCTAAGAGATTGGAAGAGAGAGATATTGGCTGCTCCAGGAATCTGGATTTTTAAAACACATTCCAGGTGATTGTAATTCAGGTGGTCAGTGGAGAAACGTGGCCCTAATCCCTTCCTTACCACCCGGTCCCTCACTCACCAAGCCCTAATTCCTAGAGCTACTAATACCTAGAGAGCTTCCAGAGCAGATTGATGTGGAGTCAAACCTAGCTGGGCTCCATTCTAACCCTGCTTCTTGATAGCTCTGTGATATTTAACAACGTCCATAATTAAGCTTCTGAATCCAGTTTCCTTATCTGTTAAAGGCTTATTGTGAAGATTAAATGAGCTAACGTAGGTTAAAACTCTGCACTGATAAACCTGTAGTAGGTACTCAGTGAAAGTTTTTTGCATCACCTAAACTCACAAATCTAGGCCCAGGCAATGTTGCATCTGCCAGAGTTTTGGCAGGAAACAAGGTCATGCTCAAACTAAGTCACTTAAAGAGAGTTTAATAAAGGGGCTATTTGCAAAGGCATGGGCAAGGTTAAAAAAAACAAAAAGCTAGCAAGGGTTGGTGGAGAAGCCTGGCCCAGGGGTAGCTGTTACCATCCTAGGCCTGAGGAGACAAGGGGAGAGGGCCACCTGGCAGGAGCTATAGCCTTCAGTGAGCCCACTTTCCTTTTGCCCTCCGGTATCTTGCAATTACCTCACTTTGGCTGAACCCAGATGTATGTAGATGGGATCTAGATAGCTCAGCTTCCTTGGGCACAGAACAGGGTAGAAAAGGGTAGAGAACACAGAAAATATTCAGCAAGTTGAAGCTCAATAATATTTATAAAATGGACAAAAAGATACCAGACTAAAGGCCCCAGCTGTCAGAGTTCAGTGAGCTTTCCTCATTCTACCTCCTGAAGTAACTACTGCCAGATATTAACGCCAGCTCTTAGAGTGTTAGAGTGTCTAAATGGTTAACTGTTCAACTGCTAACCAAAAGGTTGGAGTTTCAAGTCCACCCAGAGGCGCCCCAGAAGAAAGGCTTGATGATCTACTTCTGAAAAATCAGCCATTGAAAACCGTATGGAACACAATTCTACTCTGACACACATGGGGTCATGAGTTGGAGTCAACTCAACTGCAACTAGTTCTACAGTGTTACAGGCCATCCCCAATCTAGGAACACTCAGTTTACAAAGAATTTAGCTGGGCTTCTGTAGCCACCATCAGACATGTTCTCAGAAAGGCAGCTCCTCTTCCATGCATCCCTGGTAGCCAGGCTGCTGTCAGGAGCTAGGATCCAGAAAGGCACAGAAATGGCTAGCAGGCTTATGAAGGAAAAGCAGCCTGAGGAGGATGCCTGGGTTCAGCCATTCAAAAGCAGCCTCCTCTAAGAATTCTGCACCTAGGAACTCCATGGAAGAAGTAGATACGGTACAGGCCAACCAAGGAGTGCCCATAATTTGTCAAAGTAACAGCCGCTTTCGGAACATACTTTTGCCCTTACAAGAGGGGAGTGGCCACAGACAAATTCCAGTGCTTATGTAGTGACTTGATGAGTGGCTGTCGCATAATACTCAGGTATGTGACATGCTTTCTCTAGTATCAGACATGGCAATCAATTCCTGTGCCTTCATTTTAGGGATGGAGACTTCATTGATGGACATAAGCCTTTGTCTGATCTAGGTTAGAATTTCTCTGGTTACCCCACATAACTACACTCTCAGAAACGTTTCTCTCTCGGAGGGCCCCAGAACTTTTCCTTGATTAATAGCTCATTGCCTGTCAGTTATAAATTCAATAAGGAGAGACTGAGCTTCATAGACAATTGCTTCTGAATCATCCCTAATCAGTATATCATCAATATAATACGTAATTTCACCATCTGAATTAGATTTAGGCCACCTGTTTAAATCCTACCTTAACAGATTTTGACAAGTGTAAGAGAGCTGAAATATCCTGGAGGCAAGACAGATGATAAGTTGTTGGCTGCTAAATAAGGGTAAACTTCTGTTGATGTCTACAGTATACTGGAATTGAAAACAATGCACTAGTCACATCAGTAAAAGGATACTCATCTGGGTGACTTAGAAAGATCTTCCTATCGAGAAACAATGTCAGGCATAGCATTAGCCACAGTTCACACAAATTCATTTGGTTTTCTGTAATTCTCAATTAACATCTGAGATCATTTACTTTCCTGATAAATCAACTGAGAGTTCAAGGAGGAAAGGGGGTGGGTGGAGACAGACCCCCATTTACTCCAGTATCGTGGCTGTGATTTCACTCATGACCCTGGGTCTGATACTGTTTCATATTCACAATTTTGATGGAGACACAAGAGCTCTACGTGTTTTTATGTGGCTTCTCTGATTTTTAGTACCTGATATGCTGCGCATCTGAGTGGGTCCTATCCCCAAGATAGCAATACATTAATTTCAACACACTCTTATGGTTAATAGCTTGTATCAATGATAACTCTCTAAGCCCTGGTGGCACAATTGTGAAGCACTTGGTGCTAACCAAAAGGTCAACAGTTTGAACCCACCAGCCACTCGGCAAGAGAAAAGGCCTGGCAATTTGTTCCCATAAAGAAATCCTAGGAAACTGTATGCAGGTGTTCTGCTTTGTCCTATTTGGTCAACATGCGTCCAAATTGACTCGACGGCACACACCAACTTGATTACTCTCTGTTTAACCTTTTGAGGAGCTACCAGACTGTTTTCCAAAATGGCTGCACCATTTTACAATCCCACCTGCAGTGTATGAGTGTTCCGGTTTCTCCACATTCTCCCCGACCAAACAAAAATCAAACCCATTGCCGCTGAGTCGATTCCAACTCACAGTGACCCTGCAGGACAGAGTAGAACTGCCCCATAGGGTTTCCAAGGCTGTAAATCTTTAAGGAAGCAGACTGCCACATCTTTCTCCCATGGAGAGGCTGGTGGGTTTGAACCCCTGACCTTTCGGTTAGCAGTTGAGTGCTTATCTTTTTTAATTTTTTTAATTGTGGTAAATACAACCCTATGGAGCAGTTCTACTCTGCACACGTGGGGTTGCCATGAGTCAGAATCGACAGGATGGCAACTGACAGCAACAAGTATATATGTAACACAACATTTGCCATTTCACCATTCTTCACATGTGAAATTCAGTGGCATCATGTTTATCACGCTGTTCAACCATCACCGTTATCCATTTTCCCATTACCCTTAGCAGAAGCTCAGTGTCCCCTGAACCATGAGTCTTTTTCCCCTCCCTCCTGCCCTGACCCTGGTAGCCACTAATAAACTTTGGTATCTACACACTTGCCTATTCCAGATATTTCATATGATATATATCATATAATATGGCCCTTTTGTGACTGACATATTTCACTCACCATAACGTTTTCAAGGTTTATCCATGTTGTAGCATATATCAGGACTTAATTTCTCTTTATGGCAGAATAATACTCCATTGTATGGATATACCACATTTTGTTTATCCATTCATCAGTTGGTTGCTCCCACTTTTTGGCTATTATGAATAATGATGTGCTGTGTATGATTTTGTTTGTATTTATTCTACATGGGGTTTGTAGTGCTTCTTGAATAAGTGGCTTCTGTCTTTGTCAGTTTAGGAAAAATTTGAGCCATTGTCTCCTCAGATATTGCTTCTGCCACATTCCTTTCCTTCTGAGACTATTACATAGATGTCAAACTTTTTCAATGGATTCTATATATGTGTTTTTGATAGTGTCTGTATTTTTCATCTCTTTAATTTCTCTGGGTTTCAGTTTGGAAGTTTTATTTTTTATTGAACTATAGATGAAGGGTTTACAGAACAAATAGTTTTTCATTAAACAGTACACATACTGTTTTATGACATAGGTTAACAACCCCACGACATGTCAACACTGTCCCTTCTCAACCTTGGGTTGCCTATTACCAGCTTTCCTGTCCCCTCCTGCCTTCTAGTACTTGTCCCTGGGCTGTTGTGCCCCATTAGTCTCATTTCGTTTTATGGGGCTTTCTGATCTGTGGCTGGAGGGTGAACCTTGGGAGTGACTTCATGACTGAACTAAATGGGTGTTCAGGGGTCATACTCTTGAGGTTTCTCCAGTATCTGTCAGGCCAGTACGTCTGGTCTTTTTCTGTGAGTTAGAATTTTGTTCTACATTTTCCCCCAGCTCTGTCCAGGACCCTCTGTTGTGACCCCTGCCAGAGCAGTCTGTGGTGGTAGCTGGGCACCATCTAGTTGTACTCGACTCAGTCTAGTGGAGGCCGTGGTAGCTGTGGCCCATTAGTCCTTTGGATTAATCTTTCCCTTGTATCTTGTTTTCTTCATTCTCCCTTGCTCCCGAAGGGGTGAGACCAGTGGAGTATCTTAGATGGTTGCTCATAGGCTTCTAAGACCCCAGACGCTACTCACCAAGGTAGAATGTAGAACATTTTCTTTATAAACTACGTTATGCCAGTTGAGCTAGATGTTCCCCAAGACCATGGTCCTCACAGCCCTCCGGCCAGCAGTTTGGTCCCTCAGGGAGTTTGGATGTGTCTGTGGAGCTTCCATGACCTTGCCTTGCAGAAGTTGTGCTGGCTTCCCCAGAATTGTGTACTGTTTTACCCTTCACCAGAGTTACCACTTATCTATTGTCTATTTAGTATTCCTCCCCCACCCTCCCATCCCGCGTAAGCATCAAAGATTGTTTGTTTTTGTGTGTAAACCTTTCAAGGAGTAGATGTTTTATTTTGACTTATTTTCCAGTTTACACATTCTCTCTTCAGCTGTGCCTTATCTTCTGTTAATCCCATCCCTTGAGTACTTAGTTTTGGTTAATGTAGTTTTGGGTTCTAGAATTTCCATTTGATTGACTTTATTTTGGCAGCTGTCTGCCAAAATTCTCAGTTGTGAACATTTTAATTATAGTTATTTTAAAAGCTGGGTTCAATATCTACATTATCTGGGTCTTTTATAGATCTGATCTTATGTTATTTTTTCATAGTTTTCAGTCTTGTTTTCTTGCATGCCTGATTTTTCTTACTGAGCACCAGACATTATATAGGAAAAAATGTAGAGCTATTTTGAGGCTCTGGATGATGTTACTTCCCGCAGAGAGGGTTTACTTTTGTCTCTAGAAGATGGATGCCCTAGAGGTTCTAGCAGTCCAGATTATCTCAATCCAAATGGAATGTAGGTGATTTGAAGGGGAGCTTCAACTCCTGTGAGAGGTGGACTGTTTTTAGTTCCGAGATGATCAAAGAATGCCTCTTTGTTATTTGATGATCAAATAACAGCTAGAAGATTGAAAGGCTTGAAAGAAGCCCATCTTGAGAAAAGTAGTGGGGTGGGAGGGTAGAAGACCTAGTATGTGTAATGACCCTGAGGTGAAAGAGAGGCCCAGATGTTCTGGAAAGCAAAACCAAGCCCCTGCTCTTCAAGTATGGTAGATAAGAGCAAGAGCTGCAGGAGAGAGAATGGAGGGAAAACAGGAGCCAGATAATGTAAGCCAAGTAAGGAATTTAAATGTAATTAATGAAAGTATAGTGGGAATCCATGGAAGGATATTAAGCAGGGAAATTACTAGATTAAATGTATTTTAAACATTATTTTAGAATAATAATTATTCTCTAAAATTATTAGATACTGGTTTCATATAATTTATTAATATATTAAGTTATTAATAAAAGTATTGTATGTTTTAGTAGTATAATTATTTTACACACTATAAACCAAAACAAAACCCACTGCCGTTGAGTCGATTCTGACTCGTAGCGACCCTGTAGCGTTTCCAAGGCTGTAAATCTCTACCCAAAAAGACTGTCACGTCTTTCTCCCGTGGAGTCGCTGGTGGTTTTGCTGGTGCTAACTGACCTTTCAGTTAGCAGTCGATCACTTTAACCACTGGGCCACAGGGCTCCTCAAATAAGTATAATAAATATACAGTTTTCTATTATAATTTTATATGATTCTAACATTTACAAAAATATTTTCATATACAATATTCTATCAAAATTGGTCTCCCTGGAAACAAGGAGTCAAGAGACTATTACAAAGTCCAGCCGAGAGATGACGGAGGCTTAGACTGGACGGATGGCAGTGGATCCAGAGAAGAGGGGACAGGTTTTTTTAACAGCTTTATTGGGGCATAATTCACATGCCATACAATTCACCCTTTTAAAGTGTACAGTTTAATGGCTTTTAGTGTACTCGCAGAGTTGTATATCCATTACCACAACCAACTTTAGAACATTTTCATCACCCCAAAAAGAAATCCCGCTCCCCTTAGCAATCAGTCCCCAATCTCTCCCTCACTCCCCCAGCAGCACTAGGCAACCACTATCTTTTTGCCTTTATAGATTTGCATATTCATAGAAGGAGAATCATACAATATGTGATTCCTTGGGACTGGCTTCTTTCACTTAGTATGTTTTCAAGGTTCATCAATGTTGTATTATGTACTGATATTTCATATTTTTATTGCTAAATAAAACATGGATGTATGGATGTACCACATTTTACTTACCCATTCATCAATTGATGGACATCTGGGTTGTTTACACTTCTGGCTGTTATGAATAAAAATAACATTTGTGTACAAGTTTTTGTTTGGACATGTTTTTGAGTGGATAGACAGGAGTTGTATTCTTGACAGAGAAACAATAGGACTTGCTGATGGGTTAGACATAGGAATTGGGGAAGAAATCCAGAATTACTCCTAAATTTTTGATTGGAGCAATTGGGTTTATGGTGATGATATTTACTGAGAGAAGGAAGACTAGGAGAGGAATATGGGTATATTTATTTATATATGTATTTTCAAGAAGGATCAAAGACATAGAGAACCCAATTGTGGACCTGAAAATTGAAATTTCTGTGACATGTATGTGGAGATAGCAGAAGGCAGTTAGATATACTTGCCTAGAGTTCAGAAGGAAAGTTTGGGTTGGGAACATAAATTTGGGACTGTCAACACATAGATGGCATTAAAGGTCATGGGAATGGATGAGACTGCTTAGACAGAATGTAGAAAGAAGAGGGACCAGGGCCAAGCCCTGGAGAACTCAACATCTCTAGGTCCAACACTTTACCCTCCTCCTCCTTTTATTTTTTTGTATTCAACAACACATTGCCATTTATAGTACATGTAACAGGAAGGATAGAAAACCTCTCTCCTTGACCCAGGAAGTTTGAGGAGGGAGATGTCTCCTTATCCAAGAAGTTATTCAAGACTTTACAAAGCAGCAGTTTCAAAGCTTCTTGTGGGTCTTTGGGAGGCTAAGGGAGTGGCCACTGATAAAAATGGTTTAGTAGTTTCTTACCCTTAAGGACCCACATTCCTCTCCCAAAAAAACAAAACAGCTGCCATTGAGTTGATTCCAACTCCTGGCAACTCATGTGTTCAGAGCAGAACTACGCTCCAGAGGATTTTCAGAGCTGTGACCTTTTGGAAACAGATTGCCAGAACTATCTTCCAAGGTGCCTCTGGGTAGGTTTCAACGGCCAACATTTCAGGTGGTAGCTGAATGCTTAACCATCTGTGCCACCCAAGGACAGCCTGAGGTACCCTAGAGGGCACAATTTCTTCTTCCACATAAACGAAGACAGGATGGATGGTGGTGTGGGCAGGAGTAAGCTAATGAACCAAAAGGGATTAATATAGATCAGCAATATGAGGAAATATAAATCCCTTCTTGGCAGGGCCTGTCTTATATATTATGGAGCAGTTAAGAAAAAATTTCTCTTCCTCCTTGTGGTTTCACCCAGATGCTTCTAAAAATTAATATATCTTTGGAAGATGTGTATATTTGAGAAAAAATAAACATAACCCACTAACCTTTAGGAAGATAAAGAACCATATCTGCAATTCACCCTCACTGGGAAATCTTTCCCATGATCTTCAAAACTTGCATTATCAAAGTCCATTTTTTTTTTTAAATATTTTATTGTGTTTCCGGTGAGAGTTTCCACAGCCAATTAGGTTGTCTTTGATTTAACAATTTCTACACAAATTATTCAGTGACATTGATTACATTTTTCACAATGTGTCAACATTCTTATTCTGTGCTGGTGTGATAGGATTTTTTTTTTCTCTTTCTACATTTTATTTATTTTGTTGTTGTTGAGAATATACACAGCAAAACAAAGTCCATTCTTGGTGGTCTCGCTGGCGGCCCAGAGCATTATTCAATAATGAAAAACTCAGACCTCAGTAAAGGTCCTGTTAGGGAGGGAGGAATGAATCCTGAGGCAGAGTGGGTAGGATGTGCAGGGGTGGGTGGGGGATCCTCATTGAAAGACTAAACTTTGTGAATGCTTTGCCCTTGGACTAGAGGAAAAATTACATTTAATCTTGTTTTAACATTCTCACCCATAATTGTTAATTCCCTCTAGCTTACCCTTTCAGTAAAGTTGAACACACTTAAATAATGCTGTTTAGCCCTGATATCAAAGAAAGTGTGAAACGAATGCCTCTAAGACTGTTACACTGTGATTTTCCAAGCTCTCTTCTTAGGGCTGGAAGCAGGAGGGAAAATGGGTCATGGTCACTCACCCTTAGAACAGAGTTCAGACTCAACTATTCTAGAGACAGATGCTCTCCTTCTTTTTCCCCACGCCTCCTCCCAAATGATTCTTGTCTGATCTCCATGATAAAAAGGTAGGCCTGGACTTCCTCATATCAACACCACTTTCCATACTTTTGGACAAAGAAAATTCTACCCTGCTACCAGTAGCTGAACAGTCAGTAGCAAACAATGGATGGCCATTCTCTCTCAGTAATGTAGAAACTAACCTAGTGTTAGCTCAGCTTTAAAGCTGAATCTGGCTCAAGGTGTTAACTAAAAAAATCTCGAAGAGAACAAATGATAACAGTGGGAATGCTTTTTACTTTTTTATGTTGTGTATCTCTGATTGACTCTTCTACAACAAGGATGTGTTACACAGTAAAATTAATGAAAAATTAAAACTTATTCAAAAAGTTTCCCAAAATACATAATACCAATAACACAAATTCAATGTTACCCAGGGGACAACTGATTCACATAAGGTTATTAAACACTACAGTTGAACCTTGAATCTCTCAAGTCAACAACAGAGCAATGCATTACAATTTGGGGGAAGCTCCAAGATGTTTGCAGAAGAAGATCAGAATCTGCTTCCAAGCATCTACCTGGGCCTTAGAATGAGCCCTGGGCTCCCCACCCCAGACTACAGGTTTGTCCACTAATCTGTGCAGGGAAGCTGGGCACATGGGGAAGTAGGGAGGCTCGATGTAATGCCCAGTCCCAGGGTAAGAGATGATCTGGGGTTTTTCCTTTCCATGGGTCTGTAACCGTTTAGAGGCTAGTTGGGCACAGAACTCACTTCTCCAGTTATGATCATCCTCACCAACAATGAAGAGGATGGGCCCTTGGGCCTTCTCTATCGGAATCATGCTGGGGTGCTCACACCCTCCTACAATATCATTCCGAATATCCACAATGTCCATCAGGCCTGAGAAAGTTACCTTGATTCTTCTCAGCTCATGGCCCAATGATGGGATGTTAGTCTGTTTGTACTGTATGGTTTTGTCTCCACTGAACCCAGATCCATTGATGGAAACTGTGGCTGAGACGTTCTTCAAGAACGAGGCCATGGAGAGACAAATATCAGCTCCTAGAGAAATACCCAGAAGCCCAATGCCTGGGCCCTTTACCTGGAAGAAAGGAAGGGAGAAGAGTCAAGAGTCAAGGACCTATACAAAAATGTTTTTCTAAATGCAATTAGAGATGATGCTAGTTTTAATTTGTGAATTGGCCCCAAGAAAATCAATCTCAGCTGACAGGGGAGTTTCTTCCTCACATAAAGAATATCTGGCTGAACCCATGGCAAATAAATCTTAAACGCAATGGCAATGTTGGGAACTGGTTACAAATGCTGCAGAGAAGAGAATCATCCACTAAAGAATGCTGAGCCACACAACCTGTCAAGTTCAGGGGGTTGAGGGGTGCCTCATTCAGGCGAGACTGATCCAACTTTTAATGTGGCTGGGTATCCGATTCTGTGTGGAACCAATTTCTGTTCCAACAAGTGAGTAATTCATCAGATCCCATCTAAATATACTGGGAAACCATTAACTTCTGATCAAAAGCTGGGACCATACACTGACACCAGAAAATTAAAGAGTAAAAAGAAGCATGCAAAGATAATAAACTAGAAGCTCTATGTGCATTATAAAAGGACTTTTAATCCTACTAGATAATTCCTGTAAATAAAATCTCTCATGGATTTTATGACTAATTCTATGTCATTAAATATATCTGACAGAGAAGGGGGAAATAAGAGGCACCTGAAGCAAAGGAAGTCTCCAAAAGCTCTCTCTTCTGTGAAAGGAGAGCAGAGCAGGATCAATGCACCTGGTGCTACTGAGTGCCAAGCCATGCCCTCTCTGGAGATATTTCAAGAGAGACTGGATTAAGTAAAAAACATTTGGAGAACCTGGGGGTGTTGAAGCATGTAGTGCAGGGCTTCTTCAAAGTACTCCAGGTGTATCTTGTCATATGTCTTGGGGAGATCTTCATATTCATAATAAGCTACAGCCAATGTGGCAAAACCATGGCCAGCCAAAAGGCTGGCTCGGTATTCCAACAGGCCTCCTCCTATGCCAAAGATGTCAATGATCCCTGGGAAAGGTCCAGGTCCTAGAGGTGGCAGTAATATAAAGCAAAGGCATTATACAACTTAATTTGCTTTTCTTTCAGAGACCTTTCTAAATTATTTGCAGCCCGGTGACACAGAGGTTACGAGCTCGGCTGCTAACCAAAAGGTTGGCAGTTGGAAGCCACCAGCCGCTCCTTGAAAAACCTATGGGGCAGTTCTACTGTGTCCTATAGGGTTGCTATAAGTCAGAATCTACTCAATGGGCAATGGTTTTTTTTTTGTTGTTTGTTTTGTTTTGTTTTTTGCTGCGTTATTTAGTGGGTTCCTGTGAATGAAAGGAAAGAGAATAGATCCCTGAGTCAGTATTGAAAAAGAATACAGCTACCTGGGAGAAGAAAAACCTTATACACAAAGTATCTTCTCACTAATGATTTGATCCTCCATATGATTCCGTGATAACTTGTCCGCAAACTTCTAAGAATCTTTAGTTGTTGTAAGGGAGAGTAATAAACATCTCTCGCTAATGACTACATTGTGGAAGGAAGTATTTCACATTTTAGACAGTGTTGATTCCGTGTTCTGAAACCACCCGTTAGAGGATTGGATATAGAATTAAGAATCCAAAATAAAGCTCCATTTTGCGTTGCATCAACCCTTGGGTTTTTGTGTTCCGGTATGTCAGATATTTACTGAGAGACATTGAGAGGGGTAGGGGGAGTGTAGGTGAGGAAGGCATTAAAGTCTAAAATGTGATCTGTGGTACCCACCCAAACCCATTGCTGTCAAATCCATTCCGACTCATAGCGACTCTCCAGGACAGAGCAGAACTGCCCCATAGGGTTTCCTAGGCTGTAATTTTTTGTGGAAGCGGACTACAACATCTTTCTCTCCAGGAGGGGCTGGTGGGATTGGACCACTGGCCTTTCAGTTAGCAGTTGAGCGCTTAACCACTGTGCCACCAAGCCTCCTTTATCTGTGGCACCAAAAAAAAAAAAAAAATCCGAACCGTTGCCGTGGAGTCGATTCCAACTCATATCTGTGGCACAGAGGAACATAAAGAAGAGAAGCAGCCCAGTGTAGCCAGGACACTAGAAAAGGGCCACATGGCAATACTTTCCGTTGACCTTCATGATTTTGCGGAGAATGGTCAGGCTGATACCTGAAGAAAGCTATAGGGTAGTGGTTAATAGCAAAGTGGGCAACAAACCTACCAACCCTGAGCCTGGTTTTTCATCTGCAGAATAATAATACGGAAATTAAAAGAAACGATACAAGTAAAACACATACACAGAGCCTAACGTATCAAAACCCTCCATTTCGGTTGTGAGGCCACGGAGAGGGCCAATGGTGGGGTTCCCTGACAGCGCTCCAGAGCCGACCTCCACCGGGGCAAACTATGGACTCTCCAGGCCACAGGCTTTCACGACCCCGATCCCCCACCCGCGGCCCGCGCTCACCTGGCGGCAGGAAGAGCGTGGCGCGCACACAGCCCGCGCGCACCGGCTCCCTCCGCACTCCAGGCCGCAGGAAGTCGCGCTCGTGCACCGCCCGGCCCAGGACCCGCTGCGGCTCGGGCTCGTGACCCTCGAGCACCTCCAGCTCCACCGCGAAGGGCGTCTGCACGTCCCGCTTCAAGAACCGCCAAAAAGGCTTCTCGGGTTCCAGGGCCCAGATGAGTCCCATAGGCTCGAGGCCCGCGAAGCTGCCGCCCAGCGCGGGCGCGCGCGCCAGGTCCAGCTCGCCGCCGTCGTCCGCGCAGTAGCGCGCGTGGGCCCGGAAATGCGCGCCCTTCTCGTCGCGCAGGGACGCGCGCAGCGTGACCCGCTGCCCCGGGGTCAGCCCGTGCACAGTGATGTTCACCGGCTCGTCCCAGCAGCAGCGGCCCGCGGGCTCCAGGATCACAGTTGCCGGCATGTGGGTTGCAGACTGCCTCGGTCTGGGCGCCGCACGGGGAGGCTTCATCCCGAGTTCCGTCGGAAGCCTGGGGAGCGCGCCTGGGCGCCCTGTCCGGGTCAGGTGCTCACTGGCGCAGGGAGCAGCTGGTGGATGAGCGGCTCTTGTCGGGATCTGGGCACTTCAGACCAGTGGACACAGTTCCCAGCACTTGTCAGAAGTGACACCTTATCCCAGCCGGGAAGGCTCTGGCCTGAGTGTGGCGCCAAACCCGCCCCCTAAGATTCTTCACTGCCCCCAAAACACTCTGATTTGTTGGAAAGAAAGTTGTTAGGTGATGATTCATTTGGGCTGGTTCTAGAGCAGGTGAAAGCATGTCTGAATGACAGAATTCCAGGAATTCCAGCCCTTCCATGGAAAAGGGCAAGTTGTTGTTGTAAACATACATATAACCCAACATTTGCCAATTTAACATTGTTAAAATGGATTGAATTATATCCCCCCCAAATGTGTTGTAAACCCTAACCCTTATGCTGTTGTTAACTGCTGTTGGGTGGATGCCTGACTCATGTGAACCTTATGCACAACAGAACTCAATGCTGCCGGTCCTGCGCCATCCCCATGATCAGTTGTGGATCAGACCATTGTGATCCATAGGGTTTTCATTGACTGATGTTTGGGAGCTGATGACCAGACATTTCTTCCCAGTCTGTCTTAGTCTAGAAGCTCAGCTGAAACCTGCCCGGCATCACTGCCGACCTTTTGGTTAGCAGCCAAGCTCTTAACCACTGTGCCACCAGGACGCTGAACCACCAATGCCCCCCTATTAAATGTAATCATCCAGAAAACGCAATTTGGGCCACTGCCTTCCACCGTGTAAAACCTATCGTGGCTCTCAGAAGAGTCCAGATTCCATATGCAGTGCAAGGTTCTCCAAGCTTTGGCCACTGCTGACTGCTCTGGACTCACTGTCTGCTTCTTCTGGGGATTCCAAAAGGACTATTTTTCTCAGTGTACAATTCACTGAATTCTCACAGCTTCACATAACCATGTTAACCAAACACCCAGATCAAGAAACAGCCTTACCAGCTCCCCAGAAGCCACTCAGGTGCCTGCTTTAGCCACTTCCTTCTTCGTCAAAGATACTCTCTCATGACTGTAACATCCCAGGATAGTTTTTCCTAATTTTGCACTGTATAGGAATGAATCCTACAGTCTGTCTCTTTGGTTTTTGGCTTCTTTCGCTCAACATGTTTGTGAAATTCATCTACATCGTTGGGTGTACTTGTAGATCTTTCTCGTTGCTGGATTAGTATTCCATCCTGTGAGCTTACCAGATTGTCCACTTTACTGGAAGTTTCCAGTTTGGGTTTATTAGTAATAATGATGCTACAAACATTCAAGAACATGTCTTCTGATAGACATATTTGTGGATTTCTGTGGTGGCACAGTGGTTAAGAACTCGGCTGCTAACCAAAAAGGTGAGCAGTTTGAATCCACCAGCTGCTCTCTGGAAACCCTATGGGGCAGTCCTACCCTGCTCTGTAGGTTGCTGGGAGTCGGAATTGACTCTACAGCAATGGGTTTGTTTGTTTTTTGGTGGGCTGTATAAAAAGGAGTGGAATTGCTGAATCAGAGAGAGTGGGAATGTTTAGCCTTAATAGGCACTGAAGGGCAGCCTTTTGAATGTGATCCAGTAAAGATTACAGCCAGGAAAACCTTATGGAGTAGTTCTAATCTGTATTACATGGGGTCACCATGAACTGGAATCAACTCGACGGCAACAGGTTTGGTTTTTTGGTTCTCAGTGTCTCAACTGATTTACATACATAGCTTCACATGTTTTGAAAACTTCTGCCAAGTGGGAAGTGTTATTCACATATTACAGAGGAGGAATCTGAGATTCAGAGAATGTTAAAGTTGCCTCTCTCAATGCCAGAGCCTTGAGTAACTTCAAATATAGAACTCCAAAGGTGAGCAACAGCACAGTTCTACTCTGACATACATGAGGTCACCATGAGCTGGAATCCACTCAAAGGTAAATGGTTTATTCTGTATATACCCTGTACTCTATTGTGATCTCCCTGTACTTGAAGACATTTGAATTTTTCCACCACTGAGTCTCTGAGACTACTATTTCCACTTCCTCAGATGCCTTCCATCATCAACCCCATCTTGCAAAACCTAGTACACATATAGTGTTGCTTAAAGTCCATGACATGTTCTGTGACATTGATATTATATGATTTGGACACTGTGTGAACACCTGGGTCCACGAGGCTGGGGTCTGCTGTGGGGCACACTGCTGGGGCAGCGTCTACAATGGACAGCTCAGGTGAGGACTTGGCCTGATCCCGCCCAGCTGCGCAGCCCTGCAGAACCATGAAGGTCACTGAGGGGAGGCTCTGGGCACCATCAAGGGCAGCAGGGGGACAGCAAGCAGCATCCCCGCCACAGTCATCCCATGATGCCTGTTGACCTTAGACACTTGGGAGCAAGACTGGGCACCCACTCCTCCCAACGACAGGGCTGCCTGTTCCATGGGTGGGGGTAGGGGGTGGCAGGGCAGGCACACTGCCAAGTTGGGATGTGCGAATCCCCAGGAAGGTGCAAAAACAAACCATGGACATATATATGTGATCTTACTTCACCCAGACAGACGTTGTGCAGCACCATGACTGTACAGTCACACAAATGCATGCACTTTAAATGGCATTTTACAAGCTGATTTAATCTGGCTGCAGGGTTTACATTAACTTTACCCAAAGAATTTGGTCTTTGTCCTCCATTCCTGACACATAATCTCTAAAAAGGAAAAACAAAAAACAAAAAAAAAAGCTTGTAATTTCAGTGTCTTTGATAAGGACTCCAGACCACACCCAGCTAACAGGAAAAGAGAGGTGATGAGGTGGCTCGGGAATGCGGGCTGGCCAGGCCAGCCAGCTTCATGATCACCTGGTGATATCAGCCCACCTCATGGGAGAGGGGCTACAGTTTACATCATGTAATAAGACCATCAGTAAAAGCTCTAGACATGGACTCTCCATGAGCTTCCTGGTTGGTGAAAGAGATCCATGCACATGACAGGGTAGCACTCCCTTTTCTTGGGATATGGAATCTCCACGTTGGAAACCCTCCTAGACCTTACCCTGCGTATTCGTTTGTATCCTTTTTTCCTACAATAAAGCTGTAATTGTGAGTATAGAGCCTTCTGTGAGTTCTGTAAGTCATCCCATCAAATTTTGGAACCCAAAGGAGTGGTGCAAGCCAGCAGGTCAGAAGTGAGGGGGGACATTCAAGCGGCCAACAGACACATGAGGAAATGCTCGCGTTCACTAGCCATTAGAGAAATAGAAATTAAAACCACAGTGAGATACCATCTCACCCCGGCATTACTAGCACAAATCAAAAACACTGGAAATAACAAATGTTGGAGAGGCTGCGGGGAGATGGGAACTCTTATGCACTGCTGGTGGGAATGCATAATGATACAATCATTTTGGAAGATGATATGGCGCTTCCTTCTAAAGCTAGAAATAGAAATACCATATGATTCAGCAATCCCACCCCTATGAATATATCCTAGAGAAATAAGAGTTGTCACTCGAATAGACATATGTACACCCATTCATGGCAGCATTGTTCACAGTTGCAAAAACATGGAAACAACCTAGATGCCCAACAACAGATGAATGGATAAACAAACTATGGTACATACACACAATGGAGTATTATGCAATGATAAAGAACAATGATGCATCTGTGAAGCATCTCATAACATGGATGAAACTGGAGGACATTATGCTGAGTTAAATAAGTCAATCACAAAAGGACAAATATTGTATGAGACTGTTATTGTAAAAACCCATGAAAAAGTTCACACACAAAAAGTAACAATCATTGTTGGTTACAAGGGATGGGAGGGGTGGGGGGAATACTAAATAGACAATAGGTAAGTGGTAACTTTGGTGAAGAGTAAGACAGTACACAATACTAGGGAAACCAGCACAACTTGTACAAGAAAAGGTTATGGAAGCTCCACAGACACATCCAAACTCCCTGAGGGTCTGAATTGCTGGGTGCAGGGACCATGGTCTCGGGGAACATCTAGCTCAACTGCATTAACACAGTTTATAAAGGCATTGTTCTACATTCCACCTTGGTGAGTAGCGTCTGGGGTCTTAAAAGCCTGTGAGCTGCCATCTAAGATATTCCACTGGTCTCACCCCTTCAGGAGCAAGGGAGAATGAAGAGAACAGGATACAAGGAAAAGATTAGTCCAAAGGACTAATGGACCACAGCTACCAAGGCCTCCACCAGACTGAGTCCAGTACAGCTAGATGGTGCCCCGCTACCACCACTGACCGCTCTGACCAGGATCACAAAAGAGGGTTCCGGACAGAGCTGGAGAAGTATGTAGAACAAAATTCTCACACACAAAAAAAGACCAGATTTACTGGCCTGACACAGACTGGAGAAACCCTGAGAGTATGGCCCCCAGACACCCTTTTAGCTCAGTGTTGAAGTCACTTCCGAGGTTCACCATTCAGCCGGGGATTGGACAGCCCCATAAAACAAAACGGGAATAATGAGGCACAGCAGTCCAGGAACAAGGGCTAGAAGGCAGAAGGGGACAGGAAAGCTGGTGATAGGAACCCAAGGTTGAGTAAGGACAGTGTTGACATGTAGTGGGGTTCTTAACCATTGTCATAGGGCAGTATGTGTACTGTTTAATAAGAAACTATTTTGTTCTGTAAACCTTCATCTAAAGTGAGAATAGCAGCACAACTGGAAGAACATAATCAACGTAACTGAATTGTACTTGTAGAAATTTTTGAAATGGTGTATCTTTGGCTATGTATATTTTCACAAAAAAAAAAAAAAAAAAAAACGGTCCTCCAATGCTGAGAAGGGAGCATGTTGACATGTCATGGCGTTGTTAACCAATGTCATAAAACAATATGTGTACTGACTGTCTAATGAGAAAATATTTGTTCTGTAAACCTTCACCTAAAGTACAATAAAAAAAGAAAAAGAAAAAAGAAGTGAGGGGGGCCAGGAACCTCTCAGCTTGTTGCTGGCATCCTGAGGGGAAAGAGGGAACCTCTGAATTTGTAGCTAGGAGATCAAATATGAAGGAGGGGAGGAGAACCCCAGAGCTTGTGGCTGGCATCATGAAGGGGTAGTGTGAAAACCCCAAACTTGTAGCCAGAAGCTCAGAAGTATGGATGTCATGGGGACTCCCAAGCTTGTGGGTGGCATCTGAAGTCCTTGCCCTACTACTTGCCAGTCTGGAGGGCTGTGCCCTTTGAACTTGCGAGATCTGACTTAGCTTCAGTGGCTGAGGTCACAGACAGAAGTGCTGCATGGGCAGCTAGTGTCAAAGCTGAAAAGAGAAGTGAAAACGTGGGGAATTGATTTGATTATTATCCTTGCAGTGACCAACATATATAAGAACGGTTTACTTCCTTAAAACATAAGCAAATGCTGCTATAAGTCAGTAAGAAATGGATGAACATTCTAGAAGAATGGGACAGGCAGTTAAAAAAAAGAATACAAATGTCATCCCAATAAAAGGGGAAAATATTCAACCTCACTAACAACAAAAAGCAAACCAATATGAGATGCTTTTTAATCCATCAAATTTGTAAAAACGTAAAGATGATACACACACACATATACTAGTGTTGGCAATGGCACAATACAGCAAGGCTGTCTCATACAGTACTCCTGATGGTGCAGGCTGATATTTTCTAGTGTGCACAGTAAACTGTTCATACTAACACTGTGTGCACAAAACTGTTCATAACCCTTGACTCAGTAATTTCACTTCAAAGAGTCTCTCTTCAAAGGAATAATCAGTGATGTACACAAAGACTTATGTACGTCTATGTCCCTTCACCGCAGCACCTGACCTTATGATGAAAAACTGTCAACAACTCTAAAGCCTAAATCAGGGATTGGTTAAATACAGGATAGTACCACCAATCAACAGAATATATGCAATGTACAGAGTAAAATAAATCAGACAGAATGGTGTAGGGCTCTTTGGATCAGAATGAATAATCACAGTACTTACTTGCCTTGTCACAGGCTTTTATTACTCTCAGTAATCAGGACAATGATAAACGAAGTATGGGTTTATCAAGAGCCTGAAAAAACCAAACCCATGGCTGTTGAGTCCCTTCCAACTCATAACTCTTGATACCTGCAGCTTTTGATGAGTATCAAGAGCCAACTTCTCCCAAAAGGCTCCCGTCCAAGGGTGTAAGGTTTTGTCACTTCCACGAACACCTCTCATGCACCATGGGGGAGAAAACAAAGAAGAACACGAACCAGGGTCTTATAGGGATAAACCGATAAACGGAGGGGTGTAAGTGCCGGCCAGCATGGAAGCAAGGGGTGGTGGAGATAAGAGGAGGGTGCTTTTGTTCAGGGGCAAACAGTATGACCATCCTGTGGCCAAAGTGTACATTACTTCCCCTCTAGCTACAAGATTAATTACTTTAGGACAATTAAGTAGTCATAGGTAGTCATGGAGACAGAGAAAGTTACTATGAGCTCAGAACAAAGATACCTTCTCTGACAAGGAAAAGAAACTGGGAGAGGGAGTGAGCCCCAATTCCCAGCCTCCTTATCAGAGAATGCTCTGAGCCCAAGACCTCAGCTTAGGCAGTCTGGATGGGAATCCTAGAAGCAGACTGCCCTCCCAGCAATACAGATCACTGTTTTTAACATATCATGTGTCTAAAGATATAACAATGGCATGGTAAAATGCTCATCACATTATATTAAGGTAAACAGGGTAATACAACTCAATACACACAACAAAATTCCAGTTTTCTAAAATATTCATACATATGCAGAAAATAAAAGCCTGGTGGAAAATGGAAATATACTAAAATGTTAAGTATACTAGTTTCTAGGTGATGGCATTATATATGACTCATTTTCTACTGCATAATTTTTCTATTTTTCAAATTTCCTATGAATTTTGATTACTTTTCATTCAGAAAAAACAAGTCCTATCAGTTATTTAAGACCCATCTCAAATGTCACTATCTCTCTGATTTCTTCTCTAATCTCACCCCTAGTATGTGCTTTTGCTCCTTCTTCCATAACACCTCCCTAAAGGCATCTCTTTTCTGCTTTTTCCTATTTCCTTAGACCTTAAAGAATTTAAAGAAGAAATCATCTTTGTGTCTTCTCAAACACTTGGTCTATGACTTGACTTGGTTATTAATGTTAGGTTAGGTGCCATGGAGTCAATTTCTACTCATAGTAACTCCATGTGACAGAGTAGAACTGCCCCACAGAGTTTTCAATAGGCCATCAAATCTCTGCTGTTTTTGCTTTTTACCCCTCATGGCCAGCCTCAGAATCTCTACAGAAGCCTGACACTCCTGCTTGATAAAAACGAGTTTCCTTGAACTGTAGGTTAATACCAGCCTGTTTACTCTTGGCTGATGGGTACCGGAAGACTTACAGGACATAGTGTAAAGAGAGACAGGGAGGAAAGATGGGAAGGAGGATGTACAAACCACTTACATTATCACAATCAAGGGAAGAGGTTAGGCATTTTTGGGCTGGTTGTCATCCATATCCCTCCTGCCTGAAATTAGTAATTTTTTCAAAACCATATGTAAAGCACTTAACATGATGCTTGCCAATAATAGCACTCAAACATACCCAAAAAATGTTCTATATCTAGTCTATGGTGCCTTTACACTTCCGTGGGCTCTTCACTCACATGGTTTTCAATCCGAAACCGTAAGACTATGTCAAGGCCAGGGCTTAAACATGGTTCCAGATCTAATCTTTTATTTATTTTTAATACCAGCTACCTTGAAACACACATACGCACACACACACACACATATACACGATCCAGAAATCTATTGAAAACTTGTATAAGGGAAAGAAGAGCCATTTCCTTTCCTTGTGGCTGGGGCTGTTGTACTGTGGAGAGCATGGATGGGCTTTAGGGAATGCACGATGCACCTGAAATCACACAACAGTGGGTGTGCTGACGTGAACACACAGGAACGTGGATTCTACTGGGTGGCAGAAGTGGCAGAAAAGGTTGGACAAAGGGCTCTGTGCCCAAATAAAATGAAGACCCACAGATAAAGGAAGCAACTTAGTAAAAAGAGAAGAAACTGGATTTGGGGATACAGAGCCCCAGCTCTACATTTACTGTGTGAAGAACTTCTCTGAGACTCAGTGTCCTGTCTGTAAAATGGAGACGACACTCGCCTCTCAGGCTTGTAAGGACTACGTGACTATCGCACAATGGTACAGAAGTAAACACTGACAGAACGAAAAGAGTACTGTACTTTTTGAGGATTTCAGGAAAAAAAAAAATCTGTCAGGAAGGGCTTTATTAAAAAAGGAAATTGAGGAAACAGAACATCATAATCATCAATTAAAGTATTTTTTACTTTACATAGAATTAAGATTTAAGCAAAGTTTAGTAATCTTATTAGGGAACTGTTTATATCAAGTGATACAAGTATCATCATTTATTTCCACATTAATCACTGTTAAAATCATTCATTTAATACATCTAAATACTGCTTTACCAGCTTTTGAAACAAGTAAACCATGTTGTTGTTGTTAGGTGCCAGTGATTCTAACTCATAGCAACACCATGTGACAGAGTAGAACTGCCCCATAGGGTTTTTCAGACTGTAATCTTTACAGGAGCAGACTGCCAGGTCTTTCTCCTGTAGAGCCACTGGGTGGGTTTGAACTGCTAACCTTTTGGTTAGCAGCTGAGCACTTAACCATTGCGTGGTCTTGTTAACTCTTTCAATTTTTTTCTATTCTCTATTTCATTTAATTCTGTTCTAATTATTTCCTTTCTTCTGGCACCTGAAGGCTTCTTTTGCTGCTCTCTTTCTACTTGTTCCAGTCATAAGGTTAATGTTTTGATTATGGCCCTTTCTTCCTTTTGGATGTGTGCATTTATTGCTATATACTGACCTCTGAGCACTGCTTTTGCTGTGTTCCAAAGGTTCTGGTAGGATGTGTTTTCATTCTCATTTGATTCTATGAATTTCTTTATTCCATCCTTAAATTCTTCTATAACCCAGTAGTTTTTGAGCAAGGCGTTGTTCAGTTTCTACGTGCTTGATTCTTTTTCCGTGCTTTTTCTGTTATTGATTTCTACTTTTACGGCTTTATGGTCAGAAAAGATGCTTTGTAGTATTTTGATGTTTTGGATTTTGTTAAGGCTTGCTTTATGGCCTAATATGAGGTCTATTCTGGAGAATGTTTCATGTGCATTGGAAAAGAAAGTACTCTTCACTGCTGTTGGGTGGTGTGTTCGGTATACGTCAATGAGATCAACTTGGTTGACTGCAGCATTTAGCTCTTCCGTGTCTCTGCTAAGCTTCTTTCTGGATGTTCTGTCCTTCACCAAAAGTGGTGTGTTGAAGTCTCCTACTACTATTGTGGAGCTGTCTCTCTTTTCAGAGCTGTTAGAGTTTATGTATTTTGGAGCCCTGTTGTTGGGTGCGTAAACATTTACCATAGTTATGTCCTCCTGGTGTATTGACCATTTAATCATTATATAGTGTCCTTCCTTATCCTTTGTGGTGGGTTTTAAAGTCTATTTTGTCAGAGATTAATACTGCCACTCCTGCTCTTATTTGAGTGTTATTTGCTTGATATATTCTTTTCCATCCTTTGAGTTTTAGTTTGTTTGTGTCTGTAAGTCTAAGGTGTGTCTCTTGTAGGCAGAATATAGACAGATAGTGTTTTTTTATCCAATCTGCCACTCTCTGTCTCTTTATTGATGCATTTAGTCCACTTACATTCAGCGTAATTATTGATAGGTATGAGTTTAGTGCTGTCATTTTGATGTCTTTTTTCGTGTCGTTTTCTTTGTTCCACTTAATTTTCTGTTCTTTGTCGTTTTTATGTATTTTCATGTTTTTCATTGTTGTTGATTTTTTGTTTACTGTTTACATTTTTCTACTTTTTAATTTTCATGTGCAGGATTGTTAGTTTCCTTTGTGGTTACCTTAATATTTACCACTATTTTTTCTAAGTTTACACCAGTCTCTTACTTCTTCATATCACCTTGACTTCCTCTCAATATGAAAAATCTATGTCTACTTTTTAAGTCCCTCTTTTTTAATGTTGTCATCTTTTACATATTGACGTGTTTCCCTATTTTCAGTGTTTTAGCTCTGATTTACTTTTGTGCCTTCCCTATCTTGGCTGATATCTGGTTGCTCTGTCCTGTGTTCTAGTCTTGGGTTATCTGATGTTATGGATTTTCTAACCAGAGGACTCCCTTTAGTATTTCTTGTAATTTTGGTTTGGTTTTTGCAAACTCCCTAAACTTCAGTTTATCTGGAAATGCCCTAATTTCACCATCATATTTGAGAGACAGTTTTGCTGGATATGTAATTCTCGGCTTGCAGTTTTTTTCTTCAAGGCTTTATATATGTCATCTCATTGCCTTCTTGCCTACGTGGTTTCTGCTGAGTAGTCAAAGCTTATCCTTATTAACTCTCCTTTGTAGATGTCTTTTCACTTATCCCTAGCCACTCTTAAAATTCTCTCTTTATCTTTGGTTTTGGCAAGTTTGATTATAATATGTCTTGGTGACTTTCTTTTGGGATCTACGTTACATGGGGTTCGATGAGCATCTTGGATAGGTATCTTCTCATCTTTCATGGTATCAGGGAAGTTTTCTGCCAACAAATTGTCAGTAATTCTCTCTGTATCTTCTGTTATTCCCTTCTGTTCTGGTACTCCAATCACTCATAGGTTATTCCTCTTGATAGAGTCCCACATTATTCTTTTGGTTTCTTCATTTTTTTTTTTTTAATCCTTTTATCTGATTTTTCCTCAAATAAGCTGGTGTTAAGTGCTTTATCTTCAGTCTCACTAATTCTGACTTCCATTGCCTCAATTCTGCTCCTATGACTTTCTATTGAGTTGTCTAATTCTGAAATTTTATTGTTAATCTTCTGGATTTCTGATTGCTTTCTCTCTATTGATTTTGGAGCCTGTTAAATTTGTCATTATGCTGTTCTCTAATCTTTTTAAATTCCTTTGTTGCATGTTCTGTGTTTTGCTTAATTTCCTTCCTAATTTCTTAAAGAGTTCTGTATATTAATCTTTTGTATTCTGCCTCTGGTAATTCCAGGAAATTTTCCTTCCCTGGAAAATTTCGGGATTCTTTATTTTAGGAGCTTGCTGAAGTCATCATGTTTTGCCTCTTTATGCGATTTGATATTGACTGTTGTCTCTGAGCCACCAATAAGTTATTATATTTATTTATTTTATGTTTGCTTCCTGTGTTCTAGCTTCTCGTTTTCTTTTGCTATACCCAAATAGGCTGCTCACATGAGCTAGTTTGATTATTGGCAACTTTAAAGCTCTAATGTCCTTTCACCAGGTGGTTAGATCTGAGGTATGTGAACTCAGGAGTCTGCCCACTCCTCCTGTATGGATTCAGCTCAGGTGCCCAGGTAGATAGCCACCAAATGTGCGGTGTAGGCTCTCACTTACAGTCCTAGACAGGCATGGGTGATTGGTGTAGGCGCAGGCATCTGGCTGCAACAGGGGGACACACTCTGAGCAAGGCAGGGGGTTGACAGCCACTCCGAGTGTCCAAAAGGCGTGTCCCTGTTCCCTAGAACACATAGGTGGGTGGGTTTTGCAGCCGGACTATAAGCACCTAATGCTGTTGGCTGTAAGGAGTGGGGGGCACCTCTTATTCATGGGCCCCTCTCGCAGGTGGCTAGGTGGCGTGGGTGGAGCCACCAGTTCTCAGGCTCCTGATGTGGGTAGGTGAAGACCCTGCTTAATGGGGAGAGCAGTGTCCAATGTCATGAACCTGCCACTTTACAGCTGAAAACAGTTGAAGTTAGACTTCAGGTATACACCCTGTTGTACTACGGTAATGAGGGCCTACACTGTTGAGATGGGCCCACACAAGTCTATGTAGAGGGAAACGCAATCAAAGTCTGTGGATCCCTTATGCCTGTGCCTAGACAAAGGAGCTGTGCCTACCCTGGGTTCCTGGCTTAGGAGAGCTGGCAGTTTATTTTTTCCCCCATTTGTTAATTTGTTCACTCTCCAAGGCAGGGACAATGGCTCTGGGCGTGTGATGGATCCTACTTCTGGCCCAGGGGACTCGGCAATTGCTGAAGGGAGGTAAATGGGAGACAGGTTTTTCCCTAAGGGGGGTGTTTTTGATCTGCATGGTAGGCCATACGCAAGTACTTTTCTTTCACCGATCTAGTGCTGCTTCTCACTGATTCTGGGTATCCGTATAGACTCTCTGGCACTGGGTCTCTCCCAGTGCAGAAAACGCGCCTCCCAAGCTTGGCTTCTTGCCTGTCTCACCACTCACCCATGAGCTGCTCAAGTCTGAAGGGCTCAAGCTCTCACTGGGTCAAGTCTGGCAACTCCTCACCGCTTCCGAACCGTCTGTCCCTCCCCCTGCCACTCAGTCTGGTTCCTCAACTCTGCGTTTGATGTTCAGGGCTCCCAGACTGCCATATATCATCAAATCACTTGTTTTTTCAGGTCTTTGTTGTAAGAGGGTCCACTAGAAGTGTCTGACTACTCCGCCATCTGTGCCGCCTCTCCAAATGTTGCATTTCGAACAAATATGATAAGAGATGCTGCTGTCACTGGTGCACATTTGGAGACTCAGTGCTCTAGCGCTGTGGCTCTCAAACTTTAATGTGCACATAAATCACCTGGGGGATTTTGTCAGAATGTAGATTCTGATTCAGGTCTAGGGGAGGGCCTAAGAAGCCCTGGTGATGCGGTAGTTAAGCTCTTGGTTGCTAACCTAAAGGTCCAACCCACCAGGCGTTCCCGGGAGAAAGACGTGTCGGTCTGTTTCTGTAAATATTACAGCCTTGGAAACTCTATGGAGCAGTTCTACTCTGTCCTATAGGCTCACTCTGAGTTGGAATTCACTCCATGACAGGCCCAATAGTCTACATTTCTAACCAACTTCAAGTAATGCCAATTATACTGATCCTCCGATCTAGAAATTAACCAAACCCAAACCCCTGCCTCAAGTCTATTCCAACTCATAGCGACCCTATAGGACAGAACAGAACTGCCCCATAGAGTTTCCAGTGAGCAACTGGTGGATTTGAACCGCCAACCTTCGGGTTAGCAGCTGACCTCTTAACCACTGCGCCACTAGGACCTCACTAAACATTTAAGAGCCATGAACGCAAAAGTCTGCTATGTCCCCTCAGTAAAGACTGACCGCTAAGAGCCCCTGGGAAATTTGGTGGTGGGACGCGCAGCACGACCTCTCCTACCCATCAATCCTCACAGGAAGACAATTAGTGAAGTAGGTCGCTCACCTGGCGGCAGGAAGAGCGTGGCGCGCACCCAGCCGGCGCGCACCGGATCAGTCCGCACTCCCGGGGGCAGGAAGTGGCGCTCATGCACCGCCCGGCCCAGAACCCGCCGCGGCTCGGGCTCGTGGCCCTAGAGCACCTCCAGCTCCACCGCGAAGGGTGTCTGTACGTCCCGCTTCACCAGCCGCAGCAAGGGCTTTTCGGGCTCCAGCGCCCAGATGACTCCCATAGGCTCAAGGCCCAAGAAGCTGTCGCCCAGCGCGGGCGCGCGCACGGGGTCCAGCTCGCCGCCACCGTCCGCGCAGTAGCGCGCCTAGGCCTGGAAGAGGAAGCCCTTCTCATCGCGCAGGGACTCGCGCAGCGTGATCTTCTGCCCCGGCGCCAGCCCGCGCTCTACGATGTGCACCGGCTCGTCCCAGCAGCAGCGGCTTTTGGGCACCAGGATCACAATGGCCGCCATCCGGGCCTCGAACTGCTGCCGTCTGGACGCCGCGCGGGGAGACGGGGGAGGGCGTCCCGTCTAGGTCAGGCGCTCCCTGGCGCAGGGAGGGGTGGATGGTTGAGCTGCCCAAGGAGAGGTTTTGTGTCTTCAGAGCAGTGGGCGCCGGTTCCCGGACTCGTCTTAGGTAGAAGGAACCAGGCTCCTTCTCCTGTCTTGTGTTTGGGGTCAAACCTGCCCCCGAGGAAACTTTGTCCTTAAAACACTCTCACGTATTGGAGAGTGTGATGAAAGCTGTTGGAATCATCTAGGCCTGTCTCAACAGCTGGTAGGGTGAGGGCTGGGTAAGGACAGGCAGAGTTTGGGAAACTCCAGCCCATCCGTGAAGAAGGGCAACATTTTGAAAATGACTGTAGAATTTTATAGGTGTAATCTCCAGGTATGCCCAACCAGAAAGTCTATGGTGAAGCTACCGCTAGTAATAGCTACCATTTATTATACACGTGTTATGTTCTAAACTTTTTAGGTATATTATTTCATTTGTTTTCTATTTTTTTCTTCCGTGGTGCCGCTGGTTGGGTTGGAACCACCAATCTTTCTTTCTTTTTTTTTTTTAATTGTGCTTTAGGTGAAAGTTTACAGCTCAAGTTAAGTTCTCATACAAAAATTTGTACACATGTTGTTTTGTGACATTGGTTGCAGACCCCACAATGTGACAGCACATGCCCCCTTACCACCGTGGGTTCCCTGTATCCATTTGATCAGTTCCTGTCCCTTCCTGCTTTCTCATTCTGCTTGTGGACAGGAGCTGCCTGTTTGGTCTCATATATATGATTGAACTAAGAAGCACGTTCCTCATGTGTATTATTATTATTTTTATTTTAGATGAAGGTTTACAAACTAGCTTCTTACTAAACAGTTAGTACATGTATTGTTTTATGACATTGGTTAACCCCACGACATGTCAGTACTCTCCCTTCTGGACCTTGGGTTCCCTATTACCAGCTTTCCTGTCCCCTTCTGATTTCTAGTCTTTGGCCCTGGGCTGGTATGCCCCTTTAGTCTCATTTTGTCCTATGGGTCTGTCTAATCTTTGGATAAAAGGTGAACCTCTGGAGTGACTTCATTACTGATATGGGGGCCATGCTTTAGGGGTTTCTCCAGTCTCTGTCAGGCCAGTAAATCTGGTCTTTTTTTTGAGTTAGAATTTTGTTCTACATTTTTCTCCAGTTCTGTCCTGGACCCCCTATTGTGATCCCTGTCAGAGCAGTCTGTGGTGGTAGCTGGGCACCATCTAGTTGTGCTGGACTCAGCGTGGTAGAGGCCGTGGTAGTTGCAGTCTGTTCATCCTTTGGTGTAATCTTTCCCTTGTGTCTTTAGTTTTCTTCATTTTCCCTTGCTCCTGAAGGGGTGAGACTAGTGGAGTATCTTAGATGGCCGATCACAGGCTTTTAAGACCCCAGACGCTATTCACCAAAGTAGAATGTAAAACATTTTCTTTATAAACTATGTTATGCCAGTTGAGCTACATGTTCCCTGAGACCATGGTCCCTACAGCACTTAGCCCAGTAATTAGGTCCCTAACGGAGTTTGGATTTGTCCATGGAGCTTCCGTGAACTTACCCTGAACAAGTTGTGCTGACTTCCCCAGTATCGTGTACTGTCTCACCCCTTACCAAAGTTACCACTTATCTATTGTCTATTTAGTGTTTTTCCACCCCTACCCCTCCCCTCCCTCATAACCATCAAAAGATTATTTCTTTTTGTGTGTAAACCTTTTCATGAGTTTTTATAGTAGTGGTCTCATACAATATTTGTCCTTTTGTGATTGACTTATTTCACTCAGCATAATGTCCTCCAGATTCATCCATGTTGTGAGATGCTTTGCAGATTCTTCATTGTTCTTTATCATTGCGTAGTATTCCATTGTGTGTAGGTACCATAGTTTATCTTTTCTTCTGTTGATGGGCATCTAGGTTGTTTCCATCTTTTTGCTGTTGTGAACATGGGTGTGCATATGTCTATTCGTGTGACAGCTCTTATTTCTCTAGGATATATTCCTATGAGTGAGATTTCTGGATCATGTGGTATTTCTATTTCTAGCTTTCTAAGGAAGTGCCATATAGTTTTCCAAATGATTGTACCATTTTGCATTCCCACCAGCAGTGCATAAGAGTTCCAATCTCCCTGCAGCCTCTCCAACATTTGTTATTTTCTGTTTTTTTGATTCATGCCAGTAATGCCGGGGTGAGATGGTATCTCCTTGTGATTTTGATTTGCATTTCTCTAATGGCTAGTGATCAAGAGCATTTCCTCATGTGTCTGTTAGCCACTTGAATATCTTCTTTGGTGAAGTGTCTGTTCATTTCCTTTGCCTGTTTTTTAATTGGATTTTTTGTCTTTTTGTTGTAGAGGTGTTGGATTTCCCTGTAGATTTTAGAGATTAGACCTTTTGTTGGATTTGTAATAGCCAAAAATTTTTTACCAGTCTGTAGGTTCTCTTTTTACTCCTTTGGTGAGTCTTTTGATGAGCGTAAGTATTTAATTTTTAGAAGATTCCAGTTATCTAGCTTATCTTCTGGAGTTTGTATGTTGTTGGTTATGGTTTGTATCCTGTTAATGCTGTGTATTTGGGTCTTTAGCATTGATCCTGTTTTTTCTTCTATGATATTTATAGTTTTTGGTTTTATATTTAGGTCTTTGATCCATTTTGAATTAGTTTTTGTGTATTGTGTGAGGTATGGGTCCTGTTTCTTTTTTTTTGCAGATGGACATCCAATTTTGCCAGCACCATTTGTTAAACAGACTGTCCTTTCCCCATTTGATGGACTTTGGGTCCTTGTCGAAGATCAGGTGTCTGTAGGTGGATGGATTTACATCTGGGTTCTCAATTCTGTTCCATTGGTCAATGTATCTGTCATTGTACCAGTACCAGGCTGTTTTGACTACCGTAGCTGTATAGTAGGTTCTGAGGTCAGGTAGTGGTAGTCCCCTACTTTATTCTTCTTCTTCAGTAATGCTTTACCTATCCAGGGCCTCTTCCGTTTCCATATAAAGTTTATGATTGTTTTTTCCATGTCTTTAAAGAATGTTGTCGGTATGTGGATCAGGATTGCATCCTGTTTGTAAATTGCTTTGGTTAGAATTGTCCTTTTCACAATGTTGAGTCTACCTATCCATGAGCATGGTATGTTTTTCCATTTATGTAGATGTCTTTTGGTTTCTTGCAGTAGTGTTTTGTAGTTTTCTTTATATAGGTCTTTTACATCCCTGGTTAGATTTATTCCTAAGTATTTTATTTTTTTAGGGGCTATTATAAATGGTATTGTTTTCCTGATTTCCTTTTTGTCATTCTCTGTGTTGGTGTATAGGAATCCAACTGATTTTTGTATGTTTATCTTGTATTCTGTTACTCTGCTGAATCTTTTTATGGAGTTCCAGTAGTTTTCTCATGGATTATTTTGTGTTTTTTGTATATAGTATCATATCATCTGCAAATAAGGACAGGATTACTTTTTTATTACCAATTTGGATGCACTTTATTTCTTTTTCTTGCCCTATTGCTCTAGCTAGGACATCCAGAACAGTGTTAAATAGGAGTGGTGATTAAGGGCATCCTTGTCTTGTTCCTGTTCTCAAGGGGAATGCTTTCAGCTTCTCTCCATTAAGAATGATGTGGCCGTTAGTTTTGTATAGATGCCCTTTATTATGTTGAGGAATTTCCCTTCTATACCTATTTTATTGACAGTTTTTATCAGGAATTGGTGTTGGACTTTGTTGAATGCCTTTTCTGTGTCAATTGAGATGATCATGTGATTCTTTTATTTATGTGGTGGGTTACGTTGATTAATTTTCTAATGTTGAACCATCCTTGCATACCTGGTATGAATCCTACTTGGTCGTGGTGTATAATTTTTTTGATATGATGCTGAATTCTATTGGCTAGAATTTTGTTGAGAATTTTTGCATCTGTACTCATGAGAGATATTGGTCTGTAGTTTTCTTTTTTTGTGGTGTCTTTGCCTGGTTTTGGTATCAGGGTTATGCTGGCTTCATAGATTGAATTTGGAAATAGACTTCCTTTTCTATGTTTTGAAATAATTTGAGTAGTACTGGCGTAAGCTCTTCTCTGAATGTTTGATAGATTCCCCAGTGAAGCCATCTGGGCCAGGGCTTTTTTTGGTTGGGAGTTTTTTTTATTACTTTTTCAGTCTCTTCTCTTGTTATGAGTTCTATTCAGATTTTGAACATCAATTTGTTATAGTTCAGGTAGTTAGTGTGTTTCTAGAAATTTGTCCATTTCCTCTAGATTTTCAAATTTGTTGGAGTATAGTTTTTCATAATACTCTGTTATGATCCTTTTTACTACAGTTGGGTCTGTTGTAATGCCCCGCGTTTCATTTCTTATTTGGGTTATTTGCATCCTCTCCTGTTTTTCTTTTGTAAGTTTGGCTAGTGGTTTGTCAATTTTGTTGGCGTTTTCAAAGAACCAACTTTTGGTTTTGTTGATTCTTTCTACTGTTTTCTATTCTCTACTTTTGTTTCTGCGCTGATCTTTATTATTTCTTTTCTTCTGGTGGTTGTAGGCTTCTTTTCTGTTTGTTGGAGTTGTGTAGCTAATGTTTTGATTTTGTCCCTTCCTTTTTGATGTGTGCATCTGTTGCTATAAATTGACCTCTGAGCACTGCCTTTGCTGTATCCCAAAGGTTTTGGTATGATGTGCTTTCATTCTTATTTGACTCTAGGAATTCTTTGATTCCATCTTTGATTTCTTCTATTACCCAGTGGTTTTTAAACAGGGTGTTATTTAGTTTCCATGTAGTTGATTTTTTTTTCCTTGCTCTTCCTGTTGTTAATTTCTACTTTGATGGTGTTGTGTTCTGAAAGGATACTTAGTATTATCTCAGTGTTTTGGATTTTGTTGAGGATTGCTTTGTGGCCTAATATGTGGCCTATTCTGGAGAACATTCCATACGCGTTGGAAAAGAATGTGTACTTTGCAGCTGTTGGGTGGAGTGTTCTGTATATGTGTAGGAGATCAAATTGGCTGATTATGGCCTTTAGATCTACTGTATTTTTGTTGAGTTTCTTTCTAGATGTTCTGTCCTTTCCTGAGAGTGTGTGTTGAAGTCTCTTACTGTTATAGTGGAACTGTCAGTTTCTTTTTTCATTGCTCTTAAAGTTTTAGTATTTTGGAGCCCTGTCATTGGGTGCATAGATATTTATTATGGTTATGTCTTCATGCTGGATTGTCCCTTTAATATGATATAGTACCCTTCTTTGTCTTTTATGGTGGATTTTGTTTTAATGTCTTTTATCTGAGATTAGTATTGCCACTCGTAATCTTTTTTGGTGGCTGCTTGCTTGATATATTTTTTTCCATCCTTTGTTTTTTAATAAATTTATGTCTTTGTTTCTAAAATGTGTCCTTTACAGACAGCATATTGATGGATCCTGTTTTCTTTAATCCATTCTGTCACTCTGTCTCTTTATCAGTGCATTTAGGTCGTTTACATTCAGCGTAATTATTGATCAGAGTGAGTTTTTTGTTTTCATTTTGTAGTGCTTTTTTTTGTGGTGCTGACGATTTCTTTGTTCCTTATACGCTCCTGTGTTGAATTCCTTTTGTTTGTAGATTTTTTTAAATTTCTTTTGTTTTTGGAGATTTTGTTTTTACTGAGACTTTATGTTTTTTTTTTATTTTGATGAGTAGGTTTCATAACTTTCTTTGTGGTTACCTTGAAATTTACCCTTATCTTCCTAGGTTTGAACCAGTTTATTATTACTTGGTATCGCCTTGCCTTCCTCTCCATTAGAAGGCTCTGTATCTACACCATTTATTCCCTCTTTTTATTCTTCTGACGTTGTTGTTATTTACAGATTAACCTCTCTGGTTCCCTGTTGTGAATCTTTTGGTTTTGGATAGTCCTTGAGAGTTCATTTCCTAGGTTTGTATCTGGCTGGTGTGATCTTGCGTCCTAGATTCAGGTTGTCGTCTAATATTGTTTGTTTTCAAACTGAAGAACTCTCTTTAATAATTCTTGTAAGTTTGGTTTGGTTTTTACATATTCCCTGAATTTCTGTTTATCTGGAAATGTCCTAATTTCACCATCATATTTGAATGAGAGTTTTTCAGGATATGTTATTCTTGGCTGGCAATTTTTTCTTTCAAGGTTTTATATATGTCATCTGATTGCCTTCTTGCCTGCATGGTTTCTGTCCAGTAATCAGAGCTTAGCCTTATTTTTCCCCTCTGTATGTGACTTTTTGTTTTTCTCGAGCTGCTCTCAGGATTATTTCTTTGTCTTTGGTTTTAGCAAGTGTCCTTATGATATGCCTTGGTGATTTTTTTTCGTGGACTGTCATGGATTGAATTATGTCCCCCCAAAAATTTGTGTGTCATTTTGGCTGGGCCATGATTCCTGGTATTGTGTAATTTTCTTATACATTGTAGATTCTGCCTCTATGATGTTAATGAGGGAGGATGGGCAGCAGTTGTGTTAGTGAGGCAGGACTCAGTCTACAAGATTGGATTGTGTCCTGAGGCAATCTCTTGACATATAAAAGAGAGAAGTGAGCAGAGAGACATGGGGACCTCATACCACCAAGAAAGCAGTGCCAGGAGCAGAGCGCGTCCTTTGGACCTGGGGCCCCTTCGTGGAGAAGCTTCTAGTCCAGGGAAACACTGATGAGAAGATGGCTGACAAAGAGAGAAGACTTCCCTGGAGCTGATGCCCTGAATTTGGACTTTTAGCCTACTTTACTGTGAGGAAATAAACCTCTCCTTGTTAAAACCATCCACTTGTGGTATTTCTCTTATAGCAGCACTAGATGACTAAGACAGGGTCTGTCCTATGTGGGGTTCATTGAGCTTCTTGGATGGTCAGCTTTTCATCCTTCATGATATTAGGGAAGTTTTCTGCCAGCAGTTCTTCAACGAGCCTCTCTGTGTTTTCCATTTTCTCCCGCTTTTCTGGAACTCCAGTCACTCGCAGATTTTTGCTTTTGATCGTATCCCACATCATTCTCAGGGTTTTTTCATTTTTCTTTGTTCTTTTTTCTGATTTTTCCTCTAACCATGTGATGTGCAAGTATTTTCTTCAGTTTCACTGATCCTGTTTTCCATCGTTTCAAAGCTTCTCCTCAGACCTTTTGTGCCACTGTCCGTGTCTGAAATCATGTTGTTTATCTTTTGGATTTCCCATTGATTTTATATAATTTCTAGTTGTGAATTTATTTTGACATTTTGTTCCTGTATTATTTTCCTGAATTCTTCCATTTTTTTGTCTTTTTTTTTTTTTTCCATGAATTTGCCTGTTTTTTCCTCATTTTGTCTTTTTGCTTCAGCTTTTGGACAGCTCTGAATATTAGACATTTGAATTCCCTATCAGGTAGTTCCAGTGCCTTTTCTTTTACTGGAAAGTCATCTGGTGTTTTATTTCGGACACCTGCTGGAACCATCCTGTCTTGTTTTTTTAATATGTTTTGATATTGTCTACTGTCTTTGGGACATTCAGTAGTTATTTTCTTTATTTTTTGATTGTAGATTTGTTTATTTCATCCTGCTTTTTTTTTTTTTTCATTTCGTTATGTCTGAGCAGGTGGGCTGTGTGTTCTTTGTTGTTTGCTTGTCTGTGAACACAATATTTTTCACCTCCTTGTCCAGTGGGTACGGCTGTTGGTCAGCTATGGTGCAGCAGGGCAGGTCCACCTGAAGAGGAGGGGCTGGGATGTGTTGTTTGTGGCACATTCTGGGGCCAACAAGGTGAGCCAGTGGTCCCAGTGCAGGGCAGGTTCCAGTAGGTTGTGCCTGTGCTGTTTTAGGAGTGCAGTGTTCAGCACACAGTACAGATAGGCAGGAGGGAAGGGGAGGGGGAGGCTGTGATGTGTGGAGCTAGGTTGGGTGTGGAAAAGGCGAGAGGAGAGAGAAACAGAAGCAGCTTGATATTGGAGTGGAGAGACAAGAAACTGAGAAATGAAGAAAAACAGAAAGGAAATATATATATATATATATAAATTTTTTTTTAAATGCCCCCAGGGATCCCACCAGTACAGCTGCCACACAGTACAGCCTGGCTAGATGGGGTGGTATAATACACAGTGCCAGGTATTCAGGAGACAGGAAAAGAAGGTAAATAGAAAGAGTCAAGAGACCAAGAAATGAAAAAGAATGAAAAGGAAAAAAGAAAGAGAAAACAAACAAAAAGAAAAAAAAAGCCCCCAGGGATCCTACCAATGTGGCCACGCAGACCAGGGAAGCAGTTCCCCAGCTGAGTGGCGCTTCACAGCCTGTCAAGAAGAAGCAGAGATGGCACACAGCATCAGGTATTCAAGAGAAAGGATGGGGAGGAGGTGAGAGGCAGGGAAGAAACCAAGAGGTCAAAAAAAAGCAACACCAGCAACAAAGAAATGGCAGTGAAGAAACTGGCCGGTGTGGGTGGGGTGAATCCACATGGCACGGAACCAGCACCACCCATGCCTCGGTTGCAGCCTGCTAGGAACCAGTGGATCAGCCTGCCAGGAAGCAGCAAATCAGTCTGCCAGGAAGCTGGGACTCGGCTGGGAAGCAGCAAATTAGCCCACCGGGAAGCCGGGAATCGACCCACTGGGAAGCCTCGGATTGGCCAGCTGGGAACCGGTGAAGGGGGAGGCAGGATAGGGGGTGGGAAAGCGTGTCTCACTGGTTACCGGGTGTTCTGTCTCCTGCTGGGAGCTCTGTGAATCTGCTTTCCATACACCGTCGATCTCTGACAGGAGTCCGAGACGGTGGATCTGTGTTGCATTAGCTGATAGGGGACCTCCACTCAACTTTCCTTGCTCTCTGTTCTTTGTCAGTTACTTCTTCCATTCAGTGTTTGGTTGAGTTCTTTATCTCTTCATTTGACGCTTAGGGTTCCAGGACTGACCTTTTTTTCTGGTTTACTTAGTTTTTTGGGTCTTTACTGTAGAGAGACGACGTGGTTCTTCTGTCTATAGCGCCATGTTGGCTCCACCCTCTCGTGTGTATTATTTTTTGTTCTGTAGTCCTGTCTGATCTTTATCTGAAGAATGGGCTTTGGAAATGGTTTCAATTCTTGGTTAACAGAGCATCCGGGGCCATAGTTTCAGGGGTTCCTCCAGTCTCTGTCACACCATTAAGTCTGATATTTTTACATGAATTTGAATTCTGTTCTACATTTTACTCCTGGTCTGTCCAGGACTCTCTGTTGTGTGCCCTGTCAGGGGGTTATTGGTGGTAGCCAGACACCATCTAGTTCTTCTGGTCACAGGCTGGTGGAGTCTCTGGTTCATTTGGGCTAGTATTTTCCTTGTGTCTTTGGTTTTCTTCATTCTCCTTTGCTCCGAGTGGGATGGGACCAATAGTTGTATCTTAGATGGCTACTTGCAAGTTTTTATTTCATCTTTAACACCTGTTTTAAGGAGCCTTGGTGGTGCATTGGAGCCCTGCTGGTGCAGTGGTTAAGAGCTCTGCTGCTAACCAAAAGGTCGGCGATTCAAATCTACCAGCTGCTTATTGGAAACTCTGTGGGGCAGTTCTACTCTGTCTCTATTGTAGGGTCGCTATGAGTTGGAATTAATAGCAATGGCTTTGGGTTTTGTTAGGGTTTTTTTGGTGGTGCAAGGGTTAAATTTTCAGCTGCTAACTGAAAATTTGGTGGTTGGAACCCACCACTTGCTCAGCAGGCAGGAGAAAAGACCTGGCTATCTATTCGCTGAAGGATTATAGCCTAGGAGACCGTATGGGGCAGTTCTACTCTGTATTGTAGGGTCACTATGAGTTGGAATTGACTTGGTGGCACACAACAAGAATATGGCCCGTATTCCTGTTTCTGTATTATGGAGGAGGAAACTGAGTCCTAGAGAATGTTCAGTAGCACATAAGGTGACAGTGTTAATAAGTCATAGAGCCATGGCTCTGATTTCAGAGGCCAGGAACCCAAGGGTGGCCGCAGCCCCACGTTACCCAGCTTCCTGATCTTTAGCTGAGGGCAGATCCAGCCTCTCCTTCGTCTCCTTGGGTCTTGCAGTTTTCATATGTAACATAGTAAAAATTTCCCTGATGTGGGGCTCAAATGAGATTAAGTAAGTAGAAAAATGCACTAAAGCCTAAATATAGTATTTAATATCTTAATAATAGAGGGTTGATTCTATAAGGATTTTTTTGTCCAAATTCTCCAAATAATTTGCTCCAGTTTTTCACCTCGGCTCACTTTAAAACTGCTTTAAAAAAAAAAAAATCTTTATTGGAAAATTTTAAAATACAAAAGTAGCTTAGTGGATTATAGACCTAAATGTAAGAACTAAAACTATAAAATTCATAGAAAAAACCATAGGAGTAAATTTTCATGATCTTGGATTAGACAATGGTTTTTTAGATATGACACCAAAAGCATAAATGACAAAAGAAAAACTAGGTAAATTGGACGACATGAAAATTAAAAACTTTTGTGCTGCAAATAATATCAAGAAGGTGAAAAAGACAACTGAGGAAATCAATCCAATTCTATTTTGACACCAACTGCAAATGCAGTACTTCTCCCTCTAACTCTAACCACCAGATCTAGGTCAGATCTCACAAGTTAAAGGACACAGCCCTCCAGACTGCCAAGTCTTTTCAATACTTCAGACACCAGCCACAAGCTTGGGGGTTCTCAACCACACCCTCACTTCTAACCTGCTGGCTGTGAATTCGGGGGTTTTGCCTTACCCCTACAGGATGCTCGGGGTACCCAGGCCACCCTCACTTCTGACCTGCTGGTTTCTGTACTCCCTCAGGTTCGATAATTTGCTAGAATGACTCAGACAACTCAGGAAACTGCTATACTTAAAATTACAGTTTTATTATAGCAAAAAGGTTAAAAGTGAAGAGACGCATAGGGTGAGGTCTGGGAGGATTCCCATTGTGGGGCTTCCATGTCTCAGAGGGCATGCTACTCTTCCCCCTTGTGCATCGATGTCTATCACCAACCAGGAATCTCATGGAGATTCAGTGTCCAGAACTTTTACAGGAGTTCCATTACATAGGCATGATGGATTGACTCATGATTGAACTCAACCTCCAGTCCCTATCCCCTCCAGTTGTGTTGATATCACCAGGTGAGTCTTTCTGGCCTGGCCAGCCCCACCCACGTGTCATCTCACTAACAAAAAGCCTCAAGTGTGATCTGGAGCCCTCTGGGTTAAGAAAGACTCCAATTACTGGGGAAATTCCAAGGTTTTAGAGGTTACCTTTCAGGAACCAAAGATAAACACCAAATTCTTTGTGAAAAGTCATTTACCCCACAACAACCCAAAGAATGGAAGAAAATATTTTCAAATCACATATCTGATAAAGGAGTTGTTGTTGCTAGGTAGGTTCCGACTCATTACCCTATCTACAACAGATCTAAACACTGCTGGGTCCTGTGCCATCACCACAGTCGTTGTTATGCTTGAGCCCATTGTTGCAGCCACTGTGTCAGTCCATCTCGTTGAAGAGTCTTCCTCTTTTTCGCTGACTCTCTAATTTATCAAGCATGATGTCCTTCTCCAGGGACTGATCCCTCCTGGTATCATGTCCAAAGCATGTGAGATGTAGTCTTGTCATCCTTGCTTCTAAGGAGCATTCTAGCTGTATGTCATGGATTGAGTTGTGTTCCCCAAAAATATCTGTCAGCTTGGCTGGGTCATGATTCCCAGTGTTGTATGATCATGTAATCTGGTGTGATTTCCTTATGTGTTATAAATGCTATCACTATGATTAGATTATATGTGATCTGCTTATGTGTTGTAAATTCTATCACTGTGATGAGGTTATACTGATGAGGTTGACAAGATTAGATAGTGTCTTAATGCAATCTCTTTTGAGATATAAAAGAGAGAAGTGGGCAGAGACACATAGGAACCTCATACCACCAAGAAAGCAGTGCCGGGAGCAGAGTGCGTCCTTTGGACCTGACGTTCCTACACTGAGAAGCTCCCAGACCAAGGGAAGACTGATGACATGGACCTTCCTCCAGAACTGACAGAGAAAGCATTCCCCTGGAGCTGATGCCCTGCATTTGGACTTGTAGCCTACTGGACTATGAGAGAATAAACTTCTCTTTGCTAAATCCATCCACTTGTGGTATTTCTGTTAGAGCAGCACTAGATGACTAAGACACTGTACTTCTTCCAATACAGATTTGTTCATTCTTTTGGCAGTCCATAGTATATTCAGTATTCTTCACCAACACCGTAACTCAAAGGCATCAATTCTTCTTCAGTCTTCTTATTTCATTGTCCAGCTTTCACATACATATGAGACGATTGAAAACACCATGGCTTGGGTCAGGTGCACTTTAGTCTTCAAGGTGACAACTTTGCTTTTTAACACTTGAAAGAAGTCTTTTGCAGCAGATGTGCCCAACGCAGTGCATCTATTGATTTCTTGACTGCTGCTTCCATGGATGTTGATTATGGATCCAAGTAAAATGAAATTGTTGACAACTTCAGTCTTTTATCTGTTTATTGTGATGCTGCTTATTGGTCCAGTTGTGAGGATTTTTGTTTTCTTTATGTTGAAGTGTAATCCATACTGAAGGCTATAGTCTTCGATCTTCATCAGTTTAAGTGCTTTAAGTCCTCTTCACTTTCAGCAAGGAAGGTTGTGTCATCTGCATAACGCCAAGTTGTTAATGAGTCTTCCTCCAATCCTGATGCCCCATTCTTCATATAGCCCAGTTTCTTGGATTATTTGCTCAGCATACAGATTGAATAAATGTGGTGAAAGGATACAGCCCCGACAAACACCTTTTCTGACTTTAAACCACGCAGTATCCCCTTGTTCTGTTCAAACGACTGCTTCTTGATCTGTGTACAGGTTCCTCATGAGTACAATTATGTGTTCTGGAATTCCCTTTCTTTGCAGTGTTATCCATAATTTGTTATGATCCACACAGTCAAATGCCTTTGCATAGTCAGTAAAATACAGGTAAACATCTTTCTGCTATTCTCTGCTTCCAGCCAGGATCCATCTGACATCAGCAATGATATCCCTGGTTCCACGTCCTCTGCTGAATCCAGCTTGAATTTATGGCAGTTCCCTGTCAATGTACTGCTGCAGCCACTTTTGAATGATCTTTAGCAAAATTTTACTTGTGTGTGATATTAATGATATTATTTGATAATTTCCACATTCGGTTGGATCACCTTTCTTTGGTCTAGGCATAAATACAGATCTCTTCCAGTCAGTTGGCCAGGTAGCTGTCTTCCAAATTTCTTGGCATAGACAAATGAGCACTTCAGCATTGCATCCATTTGTTGCAACATCTCAATTGGCATCCTGTCAATTCCTGGAGCCTTGTTTTTCACCAGCGCCTTCAATGAGGCTTGGACTTCTTCCTTCAGTACCGTTGGTTCCTGATCATATGCTACCTCCTGAAATAGTTGAACATTGACCAATTCTTTTTTGTATAGTGACTCTGTATTCCTTCCATCTTATTTTGATGCTTTCTGCATCGTTTAATATTTTCCCCGTAGAATCCTTCACTTCGTGACTTGAGGCTTGAATTTTTCCTTCAGGTCTTTCAGCTTGAGAAATGCCGAGCATGTTCTTCCCTTTTGGTTTTCTAACTCCAGGTCTTTTCACATTTCATTATAATACTTTACTTTGTCTTCTCAAGCAACCCTTTGTAATCTTCTGCTCAGCTCTTTTACTTCATCATTTCTTCCATTCACTTTAGCTACTCAACGTTCAAGAGCAAGTAGGAGGATAAAGAAGTGATATCCACAAAATATAAAGAATTCTTACAAGGCAATAAATAGAAAGACAAATAACCCAAGTAAAAAATGGGTAAAGGACCTGAACAGGCATTTCTCCAAAGAAGATACACAAATAGTGAGTAAACGTGTGGAGAGATGTTTAGCATCATTATTCATTAAGGTTATGCAAATTTATTAGGCTGGGTTCTCTAGAGAAGCAAAACCAGCGAAAGCATTTATATATATATAAATAGATAGATATATATAGAGAGATTTATATCAAGGGAACATCTCACACAGTTGTCTAGGCTGGAAAGTCCCAAATCCACAGGTCGGGTTGGAGGCCTCTCCTGAGTCACATAAGTGGCTAGTGAACCCAAGATCGGCAGGCCAGACAACAGGCCTCTGGCTCACAGGCTGCAGAGGCCGACAGATCCCAAGGTTGGTAGGTAAGCTGGCAGGCCACTGGCTCACAGACTGCAGAGACTGATGAATCTCAAGATCGTCAAGCTGCTAGCTCAAGTCCCAAGAACCGGAAGTCAGATGAACAGGAGCCAGCTGCACGATACAGAGCAAGCAAAAGCCTGCAAGCTCTTCCAGAAAGTCGATCTATATTGGATGTGGGCCACACCTTCAAGGAAACTCCCTTTCAACTGATTGGAATCTCATTATGGAGGTGATTGCATTATATCAGATCTCATTATGGAGGTACTTCATAACTGCCAAACCACTGAGAATCATGGCTTAGCCGAGTTGACACACAGCCTTAACCATCACAGTCCACCCTTTGTCAACTTGGCACCCATACACATCTCTAAATAAAGACAATTATAAAGTCATACTTGCACCTAATATGATACAACTAACATGCATACAAACAAAAATGCACTAGCCCTGTTTACATCTTCTGTTTTATAAGCGAAGAGAACAAAAATATTTGATGCACACGTACAAGAAAGAACTACTCATACCAATTACAGTCCTTGTTTCTGCAACTGGTCACGTGGTCATAGCTGGTATTTTAGAACTACCGTCTTTCACCACCCATTCCATATTCCTTTGCCCTCAGCAAGCACCTCGGTTGTGGTTCTTTGCCTGGTGGGATGACTCAAACCTTCTGTGAGCCTAAGCTTTTCTACCCAGCTGTTCTCCTAGGAAAGGGTCTTTAGCTCAGGAGTAGTGATCATTAGCTAAAGGAATTTATGCAAGCATAGTGTTGTCTCATCTGTGTTGCCACAGAAAATCAAATCCCAGCTTGGAAATAGAAGTTTATTGGTAAAAAGTCTTCTTCCAACCCATCATACATATTACTTGTCGTCACTTTGCCCAGTCAGATGATGGGATTACTAGGGGATGGTGTGAAATTCTAAACATACAGAAATGAGCCTGATATGGTATTGCTCCACCTTTAGGTCTGACTCATTGCCATTTTCTTTGGAGAAAAAGAAGTGCTAGTCAAATCAGAAGTACACTTAACTCTTGTAACCCTAGCCATCTTCCAACTTCTCTAGCCCAGATTATTCTGAGGACTTTGCCTCTATTTGTGAGAATCTGTAACTATTCATATTTTCTAGTCAGATTTTAATGTACTTAATTCAATTTCCAGGAAAGAAACTTACTAATCAATCAGATATACTAGGAACCATTCATATGGCAGTATAGGAAGAAAGCAGTCCTTCCCACCGTGCTCTGACTTTTTGAGCCCAGGCTAATTCATACTCAATTGATTGGTTGACTCCCTTTCATAAACCCGAATAGATTCCATCACTAATGCCTGCATTCTCTTAATTATACCTTATAATGGGCTCTGATGGTTTTCATAACAAAAGGACAACTGTACTTTCAAAAACCAAAGTTGGGCTAGTTCTTTTAAAGAAAAAAATCTCACTTTACAGAAAAAAAAAAAAAATTACCAAGGACTGTAGGATTTGGCACTAAACAGCCTACTCCGTGAACCAACTTCAAGTTAAAAGGCACCATTAATTGTCAAAAGATATTAATTAAGCAAGCAAGATATGCATTGTGTTTAAGATTTAAGAAAACCATCAGCATATTTATTTCTGCTGCAGTAGGAAGAACAATCTTAAGCCATTCTTCTTAACACTATCAAAATAAACAGATTTCAGAGAACTGAAATGCAATGCTTTCATTAAGAAAAGCTTATTAGTTATGTAACCCTAAGTCTCACTGCTTTATGCAGTTATCTGAAGAGTGTTTCAAACCATTTGAAACAACTGTAAGACAAAAGATATATCTACGAAGATAAAAGTAAAATATGTCATCTTACGGCGTTAGAAAAATTCTCATTTTAACAAGAAAATGTTAGTTGCTTAGTGACCACTGGTTTCCTATACAGAGATGCTAAAAAATAAATTCACTTTGAAACTTGTTTTTCTTTTAACGTACAATCTTTCTGGCAAGCGATATACTCCCTAAAAGTTACTCATCATCCTTAAAGGAGAAATGCATATTTCTGGCCTTAATCTTTCTTCAGTTAAAAGAGAATTCTTCTGTAATCACAAAGGATCCGAGATTCACACAGAAATGAACTGACAAAGATAATCATCATCACTGATTATCATACCTAAACTTTTTTTAACCCTTTTATTTTTTATTTTATTTTAAAAGAAAACCAGCAGATGTATTTTCTACATAAATAAACACAAAAATTCGTTGAGCATTGTACATACAGGATTACCCACAAAAAATGTTTCTGTTTCCACTTTCACTGTGGGGTATATGAAGAATGTATTTTTCTCTTTTTCTTAGAATCCTTGCTCTGCAGGACCGAAATGAGTAAATAGTGACCACATAAATGAGGAGGTGTGGATCAAGATGTATTTATAACTGCATTCCTGTGGTTGGCATGAAATTCTGTACCACAGCCATTTCTTTGAAGCCAGCCCATGGGACCAAACAGACAAGCAAGCCCAAATTCTAAATTCTGCATCCAGAGCCTCAGGGTGGTCTTTTTTGGAGCATATGGGTATGTTCCGCTAAACCCAGTCTTTTTTTTTTTTCCATTTTTTAAAATATTTATTTAATTAATTTTATTGTACTTTAGATGAAGGTTTACAGAGCAAACAAGTTTCTCATCAAACAATACACATACTGTTTTGTGACATTGGTTGCCAACCCCACAGCATGTCAACACTCCCCTTCTCGACCTTGAGTTCCCCATTACCAGCTTTCCTGTCCCTCCTGCCTTCTCATCCTTGACCCTGGGTTGGTGTGCCCATTTAGTCTTATTTTATTTTATGGGCCTATCTAATCTTTGGCTGAAGAGTGAACCTCATGAGTGACTTCAATACGGAGTTAAAAGCGTGTCCAGGGCCATATTCTAGGGGTTTCCCCAGTCTCTGTCAGACCAGAAAGTCTGATCTTTTTTTTTTTTTCTGTCAGTTAGAATTTTGTTCTACATTTTTATCCATCTCTGTCCGGGACTTTCTGTTGTGATTCCTGTCAGGGCAGTCGGTGGTGGTACATAGCTAAACTTTGAAAAAGCATATGTGTCCAAAAATAGCATTTTGCTGAAGTATCTATAGATCATGAAATATTAAGTCAACATTTTAAAGTAAAATAATGTATTGAGAGAAATTCAGGATAAAAATCAATACATGCAGGATTATGAGCACATTCATAAATAGGAAAAAATGGAAATAAATGAACTATGTCAAAATTTTAATGGTTCTTTTTTAATATTTAAATAAAGTTTTTATTTTAGAATAGTTTTAGACTTACAGAAAAGTTAGAAAATAACAGAGTGTTCCCATATACCCAGTACCCAGTTTCTCCTACTGTTAACATCTTACTTGCTCTGGTACATTTGTTACAACTATTGAACCAATATTGATAGATTATTTTTAACTAAATTCTATGCTTTATTCATATTTCCTTACTTTTCCCCTAATATCCTTTCTCTGTTCTTGTATCCCATCTAGGATACAGTATATTTAGTCGTCATGTCTCCTCCTTAGGCTCCTCTTGCTGTGACAGTTTTCTCCCATTTTCCTTGTTTTTCATGGCCTTGACAGTTTTGAAGAGTACTGGTCAGGTATTTTGTAGAATGTTCCTAAATTGGGATTTGTCTGATGTTTTCCTCATGATTAGATTGGTGTTTGGGTTTTTGGGAGGAAGATCATCGAAGTGAAGTGCCATTTTCAACACCATATCAATAGTAGTACATGCTGTCAATATGATTTATCACTGATGCTGATAAATGTGATCATCGTGCTAAGGCAGTGTTTGCCAGTCTTCTTCATTGTGAAGTAACTTTTTCATCCCTTCCCATACTGTACTCTTTGGAAGCAAGTCACTAAGCATAGATGCATGATTTTTTAACTTCTTTATAGTTTTCAATATTTTCTACAATAAACATACATTACCTTAGGAAGAAGTACTTACTGATGAAGGTCAAAGGCTACAGCCTTCAGGACAGGTTATGCCTGAATGTGAAGAAAACAGAAATCCTCAAAACTGGATGGATAGATGGCTGTGGGGACCATGGTCTCAGGGAACATCTAGCTCAATTGGCATAACACAGTTTGTAAAGACAATGTTCTACATTCCACCTTGGTGAGTAGCGTCTGGGGTCCTAAAAGCCTGTGAGCTGCCATCTGAGATACTCCATTGGTCTCACCCCTTCGGGAGCAAGGGAGAATGAAGAGAACAGGATATAAGGAAAAGATTAGTCCAAAGGACTAATGGACCCCAGCTACCAAGGCCTCCACCAGACTGAGTCTAGTACAGCTAGATGGTGCCCAGCTACCACCAATGACTGCTCTGACCGGGATCACAACAGAGGGTTCTGGACAAAGCTGGAGAAGGATGTAGAACAAAATTCTAACACAAAAAAAAGACCAGATTTACTTGCCTGACAGAAACTGGAGAAACCCCAAGAGTATGGCCCCCAAACACCCTTTTAGCTCAGTGGTGAAGTCACTCCTGAGGTTCACCATTCAGCCGGGGACTGGACAGCCCCATAAAATGGGACTAATGAGGCACAGCAGTCCGGGGACAAGGACTAGATGGCAGAAGGGGACAGGAAAGCTGGTGATAGGGAACCCAAGGTTGAGTAAGGACAGTGTTGACATGTAGTGGGGTTCTTAACCATTGTCATAGAGCAATATGTGTACTAACCGTTTAATGGGAAACTGTTCTGTAAACCTTCATCTAAAGTGAGAATAGCAGCACACCTGGAAGAACGTAATCGATGTCACTGAATTGTATGTCTAGACATTTTTTAAATGGTGTATCTTTGGCTGTGTATATTTTCACCAAAAAAAAAAAAAAAAGTGCTCCAAGGTCGAGAAAGGAGAGTGTTGACATGTCGTGTAGTTATTAACCAATGTCATAAAACAATATGTGTACTGACTGTCTAATGAGAAACTATTTGTTCTGTAAACCTTCACCTAAAGTACAATAATAAAAAAAAAATTTTAAAAAGAAACAACTGGGAGTTCCGGCAAAATGGCACTCTAGGCAGAAGCACCATGCCGTCCCTCCACAGCAAAGATCCAAAAAACTAAGCCGAACAAAGAATACAACAATCCTGAAACCCTAAAACATCAAATGAAGAGATAAAGAACTCAGCCAAGCACCAAATGGAGCGAGAAAACTGACAGAGAACGGAGAGCGAGGAGAGATTCATGCAGAGGTACCCTACCAACTAACGCAGCGCGGATCCACTATCTTGGACTCCTATCGGAGACCAGCAAACAGGGGTTCGAGAAAGCAGCCTCACGGAGCGTCCAGCGGGAGACAAAACAACCGGTAATTTGCGGTGTGCGCTTTCCCACCCCCCACCGCTCTTCGCCCCGGCTCAGCCTCCTCTGCTTCCCGCGGCCACAGTCTCTTGACCGGGAAGTGCCTGCTGCTTGGATTCCACACACCCAAGTGGGCGGCTCTCTGGGTGCCATTTGTTGGCTGCTAGTGTTGCTTTTTTTTCTGTTTCTTTTGATTTCTCACTTGCCTCTCACCACCTCCCCCTCCTTTCACTCGAGTGCCTGGCTCCATGCACCATCTTTGCTTCTTCCTGAGAGGCTGCAGAGTGCCGGTAATTTGAGATATATGCTTTCCCATTCTCTACCCTCTTCACCCACACTTGGCCTCCTCTGCTTGTCCAGAAACACCAGCCCACACTAGCTGGCTCTCTGAGTGCCATTTGTTGGCTGCTGGTGTTGCTTTTTTTTTTTTTTTTTTCCCCTGCTCTCGCCGCCTCCCCCTCCTTTCGCTTGAGTGCCTGGCTCCGTGCGCCATCTTTGCTTCTTCCTGAGGAGCTGCAGAGCTCCATTCGAGTGTGGAGCTGCTTCCTGGTCTGGGCTACCATGCTGGTGGGATCCCGGGGCTTTTGTTCGTTTGTTCGTTTTGAATTGTTTGCTTGTTTTCTTTTCCTTTTCTTGAGTTGGGAGCCCTTTCTCGCCAGGCGGAGCTGCGTGGCAAGGAACTCCCCTTCAGCTTCCACAGACATGCAGAGGGATCCCTGAGAGCATTTCTTTTTTTGCTGTTTTTTTTTTTTTTTCTGTTTTTTTTGGGGGGGCCTTTCTTGTTCTTTTTTTTTTTTTAATTTGTTTTGTTTTCTTTTCCCTCTTTTTCACTTTTTGTCTTTCTTCATTGCTCAGTTTTTCATCTCTCTATATCTTCCTTCTCTTTCTGATCCCTGAATACCAGGCGTTGTATACCTCTACACCTTCTAGCCAGGCTGTACTGCAACACCTGAGAGCGACTACCCAGACCTCATAGCTGCATCAGTGGGATCCTTGGGAACTTTGCGGTTCTTTAACCTTTCTGATTTTTATTTATTCATTCTTTTCTTTTCTTCCTCTTCCCCTTTCTGTTTTTCTCCATTCCATAGTCTCTCACCTCTCCATTCCAATGGCAAGCTCCCCTAGCATTCTTTTTTGTTTGTTTGTATGTTTTTGGCTCCTATTCCTCTCTCCTCTCTCCCATATCCATCTTAGCTGCACACATAACAATCTCCCCACTGCATCCTGCCTACCTGCACCGTGCGCTTGACATCACGCCACCAAGCAGCACAGGCAAGGCCTACTGGAACCTGCCCTGCACTGATTACCGACCCACCCTGGTGACTGTAGTAAGTGCCACAAACAACCCGTCCCAGTAACTCCACTTCAGCTAGACCTGCCCTGCTGTACCATATCTGAGTGACTGACCCTGCCAGTTGGATAAGGAGGCAAAAAGTATTGAGTGCACAGACGAGCAAACAACAAAGAACACACAGTCCGCCTGCTCATAGTCAATTTTTTTTTTTTAAAAAGGACAAAACAAACAAATCTACAATCAATAAATGAGAAAAATAACTACTGAATGCCCCGAAAACAGCAGACAATATCAAAACATTTACAAAAACAGGACAGGATGGTTCCAGTAGGCATCCAAAATAAAACACCAGATGACTCTCCTGTGGAAGAAAATGCACTAGAACTACCTGATGGGGAATTCCAATCTCTAATACTCGGAATTCTCCAAGAACTGACGCAAAAAGCTGACATACATGAGGAAGAAATAGACAAATTCATGGAAAATACAGACAAAAAATTGGAAGAATTCAGGAAGCTAATGCAGGAACAAAATGCCAAAATAAATTCACAACTAGAAATTATACAAAAACAACCACTAGAAATCCAAAAGATAAACAACAAGATTTCAGAAATTGACAATGTCATAGAAGGTCTGAGAAGCAGATTTGAAACGGTGGAAGACAGGATCAGTGGAATTGAAGATAAACACTTGGATACAACTCTGTTTGAGGAAAACTCAGAAAAAAGAACAAAGAAATATGAAGAGACCCTGAGAGTTATGTGGGACACAATTAAAAGCAAAAATTCACGAGTGATTGGAATTCCAGAACGGGGAGAAAACAAAACACAGAGAGGATCATTGAGGAACTGCTGACAGAAAACTTCCCCAATATCATGAAAGATGAAAAGCTGGCCATCCAAGAAGCTCAAAGAACCCCATATAGAAGAGACCCCAAAAGAAAATCACCAAGGCATATCATATTCACACTCGCCAAAACCAAAGACAAAGAATCCTGAGAGCAGCTCGTGAAAAACAAGAAGTCACATACAGAGGAGAAACAATAAGACTAAGCTCAGATTATTCAGCAGAAACCATGCAGGCAAGAAGACAATGGGATGACATATATAAAATCTTGAAAGAAAAAAATTGTCAGCCAAGAATAATATATCCTGCAAAAACTCTCGTTCAGATTTGATGGTGAAATTAGGTCATTTCCAGATAAACAGAAATTAAGGGAATACGTAAAAGTCAAACCAAACTTACAAGAATTATTAAAGGGAGTTCTTTGATCTGAGGACAAACAGCTTCGGCTCACAGGCAGAACCTAGGACGCAGGATCGTACAAGCCAGATACCAATCTAGGAAATGAACTCTCGAGGACTATCCGAAGCCAAAAGAAATACAACAGGGAATCAGAGCAGTTAATCAATAAATGACAGCAACATCAAAACAATAAAAGAGGGAATAAACGGCATAGGTATAGAACCTTCTAATGGAGAGGAAGGAAAGGCGATACCAAGTAATGGTAGACTGCTTCCAACTTAGAAATATAAGGGTAAAATTCATGGTAACCACAAAGATACTCATAAAAATAAAGACAAAAAATATAAAGTCTCGGCAAAACCAAAACCTACAAAAACAAAAGAAATGAAAAAAAAATCCACAAAGAAAAGTAACTCAGCACAAGAGAGTAAGAAGAACAAAGAAAACTTCAGCACCACAAAAAAAAAGCACTACAAAATGACAGCAACAAACTGACATCTATCAATAATTACACTGAATGTAAATGGACTCAATGCACCCATAAAGAGACGGAGAGTGACAGAATGGATAAGAAAACAGGATCCATCAATATGCTGTCTACAGAAGACACACCTTAGAAACAAAGATGTGAATTTCCTAAAAGTCAAAGGTTGGAAAAAAAATAGATCAAGCTAACAACTACCAAAAAAGACCAGGAGTGGCAATTCTAATCTCAGATAAAATAGACTTTAAAACAAAATCTACCATAAAAAACAAAGAAGGACACTATATAATGATAAAGGGGATGATCCATCATGAAGACATAACCATAATAAACATCTACGCACCCAATGACAGGGCTCCAACATACATAAAACAAACTCTAATAACACTGAAAAGAGAAATTGACAGTTCCACAATAATAGTAGGAGACTTCAACACACCACTCTCAGTAAAGGACAGAACAACTAAGAAGAAACTCAGCAAAGATACAGAAGACCTAAAGGGCACAATCAGCCAACTTGACCTCATAGACATATATGGAACACTCCATCCAACTGCTGCAAAGTACACATTCTTTTCCAATGCACGTGGAACGTTCTCCAGAATAGACCACATCTTAGGCCACAGAGCAATCCTCAACAAGATCCAAAACGTTGAGATAATTCAAAGTATCTTCTCTGACCACAATGCCATCAAGGTAGAAATTAACAATAGAAAGAGCAAGGAAAAAAATTAACTACATGGAAACTGAATAATACCCTGCTTACACATTGGTGGGTAATAGAAGAAATCAGAGATGGAATCAAAAAATTCCTACAATCAAATGAGAATGGAAACGCATCATACCAAAACATTTGGGACACAGCAAAGGCGGTCCTCAGAGGACAATTTATAGCAATAGATGCACATATCAAAAAAGAAGAAAGGGACAAAATCAAAACATTAACTACAGAACTCAAATAGAGAACAGCAAAAAAAGCCCAGAACCACCGGAAGAAAGGAAATAGTAAAGATCAGAGCAGAAATAAATGAAATAGAAAACAGAAAAACAATAGAAAGAATTAATAAAACCAAAAGTTGGTTCTCTGAAAGAATCAACAAATAGACAAACCACTGGCCAGACTGACAAAAGAAAAACAGGAGAGGATGCAAATAACCCAAATAAGAAATGAAATGGGGGACATTACAACAGACCCAACTGAAATAAAAAGGATTATAACAGAATATTATGAAAAACTATACTCCAACAAATTTGAAAACCTAGAGGAAATGGATAAATTTCTAGAAACACACGGCCTACCGAAACTACAACAAAGTGATGTTGAAAATCTGAACAGACCCATAACAAGAGAAGAGATTGAAAAGGTAATAAAAAAAACTCCCAACCAAAAAAAGCCCTGGCCCAGATGGCTTCACTGGAGAATTCTACAAAACATTTACAGAAGAGCTTGTACCAGTACTACTCAAGCTATTTCAGAGCATAGAAGAGGAAGCAACACTTCCAAATTCATTCTATGAAGCCAGCATAACGCTGATACCAAAACCAGGCAAAGACGTCACAAAAAGGGAAATTACAGACCAGTATCTCTCATGAATATAGATGCAAAAATTCTGAACAAAATTCTAGCCAATAGAATTCAGCATCATATCAAAAAGATAATACACCATGACCAAGTAGGATTCATACCAGGTATGCAAGGATGGTTCAACATTAGAAATCAATCAACGTAGTCCACCACATAAATAAAAGGAAAGAGAAGAATCATATGATCATCTCAGTTGACGCAGAAAAGGCATTTGACAAAGTCCAACACCCATTCCTGATAAAAAGTCTCAATAAAATAGGTATAGAAGGGAAATCTCTCAACATAACAAAGGGCATCTATGCCAAACCAATGGCCAACATCATTCTTAATGGAGAGAGGCTGAAAACATTCCCCTTGAAAACAGGAACAAGACAAGGATGCCCTTTATCGCCACTCCTATTTAACGTTGTGCTGGAAGTTCTAGCTAGAGCAATAAGGCAAGAAAAAGAAATAAAGGGCATCCAAATTGGTAATGAAGAAGTTAAACTGTCCCTGTTTGCAGATGATATGATACTATACATAGAAAACCCACAAGACTCCACAAGAAATCTATTGGAACTAATAGAAAGATTCAGCAGAGTAGCAGGATACAAGATAAACATTCAAAAATCAGTTGGATTCGTATACACCAGCAAGGAGAATGATGAAAAGGAAATCAGGAAAACAATACCATTTTCAATAGCCCCTAAAAATATAAAATACTTAGGAATAAATCTGACCAGGGATGTAAAACACCTCTACAAAGAAAACTACAAAACACTACTGCATGAAACCCAAAGGGATCTACATAAATGGAAAAACATACCAAGCTCATGGATAGGCAGACTCAACATTGTGAAAATGTCCGTTCTACCCAAAGCAATTTACAAATACAACACAATCCCGATCCAAATACCAACAACATTCTTCAAAGAGATGGAAAAACTAATCATTAACTTTATATGGAAAGGGAAGAAGCCCCAAATAAGTAAAGCACTACTGAAGAAGAAGAATAAAGTTGGAGGACTCACAGTACCTGACTTCAGAACCTACTATACAGCTACAGTAGTCAAAACAGCCTGGTACTGGTACAACGACAGATACATTGACCAATGGAACAGAATTGAGAACCCAGATGTAAATCCATCCACCTACGGTCACCTGATCTTCGACAAGGGCCCAGAGTCTATCAAATGGGGAAAAGACAGTCTTTTTAACAAATGGTGCTGGAAAAACTGGATATCCATTTGGAAAAAAATGTAACAGGACCCATACCTCACACCGTATACAAAAACTACTTCAAAATGGATCAAAGACCTGAATATAAAGCCTAAAACTATAAAGTTCATAGAAGAAAAAATAGGACCAGCACTTCAGGCCTTAATACATGGCATTAACAGGATACAAACCATAACCATCAATGCACAAACCCCAACAGATAAGCTAGATAACTGGGATCTTCTAAAAATCAAACACCTATGCTCTTCAAAAGACTTCACCAAAAGTGTAAAAAGAGAACCTACAGACTGGGAAAATATTTTTGTACAGTACAAATCAGACAAAGGTCTAATCTCCATGATCTACAAGAAAATCCAACACCTCTACAACAAAAAGACAAATAATCCTATTAAAAAATGGGCAAAGGAAATGAACAGACACTTCACCAAAGAAGACATTCAAATGGCCAACAGACACATGAGGAAATGCTCGTGATCACTAGCCATTAGAGAAATGCAGATTAAAACCACAATGAGATACCATCTCACCCCGGCATTACTGGCACGAATCAAAAACACTGGAAATAACAAATGTTGGAGGGGCTGCGGGGAGATCAGAACTCTTATGCACTGCTGGTGGGAATGCAAAATGATACAACCATTTTGGAAAATGATATGCGCTTCGTCAGAAAGCTAGAAATAGACATACCATTCAATCCAGCAATTCCACTCCTAGGAATATATCCTAGAGAAATAAGAGTCGTCACTCGAATAGACATATGCACACCTATGTTCATGGCAGCATTGTTCACAATAGCAAAATGATGGAAACAACCTAGATGCCCATCAACAGATGAATGGATAAACAAACTATGGTACATACACACAATGGAGTACTATGCAACGAGAAAGAACAACAATGAACCATCTCATAACATGGATGAAACTGGAGGACATTATGCTGAGTGAAATTAAGTCAATCACAAAAGGACAAATAACGTATAAGACCTCTATTGTAAAAACCCATGGAAAAGTTCACACACAAAATGTAACAATCTTTGTTGGTTACCAGGGATGGGAAGGGTGGGGGGAAATACTAAATAGGCAATAGATAAGTGGTATCTTGGGTGAAGGGTGAGACAGTACACAATACAGGGGAAACTAGCACAACCTGTACAAGGAAAGGTCATGGAAGCCCAATAGACACATCCAAACTCCCTGAGGGACTGAATTGCTGGGCAGAGGGCTCTGGGGACCATGGTCTCGGGGAACATCTAGCTTAATTGGCATGACACAGCTTGTAAAGACAATGCTCTACATTCTACCTTGGTGAGTACTGTCTGGGGTCTTAAAAGCCTGTGAGCAGCCATCTAAGATACTCCACTGGTCTCATCCCTTCGGGAGCAAGGGAGCATGAAGAGAACAGGATACAAGGAAAAGATTAGTCTGAATGACTAATTGTCCACAGCTACCAAGGCCTCCACCGGAGTGAGTCCAATACAGCTAGATGGTGCCCGGCTACCACCACTGACTGCTCTGACCAGGATCACAACAGAGGGACAGAGCTGGAGAAGGATGTAGAGCATAATTCTAACTCACAAAAAAAAATACCAGATTTACTGGCCTAAAGGAGACTGGAGAAACCTCCAGAGTATGGCCCCCAGACCCCCTTTTAGCTCAGTGGTGAAGTTACCTCCGAGGTTCACTGTTCAGCCTGGGAGTGGACAGCCCCGTAAAACCAAATGAGACTAACGAGGTACTGGAGTCCAGTGACAAGGGCCAGAAGGCAGAAGGGGACAAGGAAGCTGGTGATAGGGAACCCAAGGTTGAGTAAGGATATTGTTGATGTGTTGTGAGATTGTTAACCATTGTCATAGGGCAACATTTGTAGTAACTGTTAAATGAGAAACTATTTTGTTCTGTAAGCCTTCATCTTAAGTGAGAATAACAGCACAATTGGAAGAGCGTAGTCAATGTCACTGAACTGTGTATGTAGAAATTTTTGAAACGGTGTATCTTTGGCTATGTGTATTTTCACCAAAAAAAAAAAAAAAAAAAGGTTGAGAAGTTAGAGGGTTAATATGTTGTGGGGTTGTTAACCAGTGTCATAAAACAACATGTGTTCTACTGTTCCATGAGAAACTATTTGTTCTGTTAGCCTTCACCTGAAGTACAATAAAATATATATAAAAAAAAAGACCTAAAAAAAAAACAACTGGATGGACATATGACAAATGGACAAAAAATTGAAGTTGTCAATAATATCATTCTACTTGGACCAGCAACCAATGTCCATGGAAGCAACAGTCAAGAAATGACGTATTTCATCGGGCGTATTTGCTGCAAAAAGTCTCTTTAAAGTTTTAAAAAGCATAGATGTCACTTGGATGACTAAGGACGCCTGACCTAAGCCATGGTCTTTTCAATTGCCTCATATGCATGCGCAAGCTCCACGATGAAGAAGGAAGACGGAAAAAGGATTGCTGCATTTGAATTGTGCTGTTAGTGAAGAATGGTGAGTATACCATACACTGCCAGAAGAACAAGCAAATCATTCTTAGAGTGCTCCTTAGAAGTGAGGCTGGGGAGTCTTTTTCCATATGTTTGATCAAACTGTCTATTCTATACAATGTGGTTCTTTTGTATACAGCTGTTCCTGCCAAAAGATCTGGGTTCCAGAGAAATCACTGCTTCAAGACTAAGACAGCCTCGGTAGCTATACCCAGGCAATCCTCACCTCAAGTCCCATGGGAAATAGGAGAGAAGAGAATTGTTAATGTCTCTTTTTCTTCTCAGATTATCTCACAATGATGGACAGACTTCTCATCCATGGGCCCCAATAATACAGACTTTTACTAGAGCTACCAATCAGACCACTGTTGGCTCTGTCAACATTTGAACTGAGATGACAAGCCATCTCCCCACATAGTTGCAACCAATTTATGAACAAGGAAGACACCTCATAAACCAACTGAATATATAACCTGATGTACTAAAGAGGTCATGTAATAAATAAAAATGACAACAACACAAAACTGAATAGTCTAACTCTGAGAATGGTACTTTTAAGACTGAGTTTAACGTTACTCTGGACATAGAAAACTTATATAATATGACCAGGTAGTCCAATATACATTGACTGACTACACCAAGTCTGAATTAGCCTAGTCTGACAGTAGTTAACACGTTGTTCAACTGTGCTGAGAGAGGTTTTGTATTACTTGTACTAAAATGTGTATGTTGATATAATGTGCCATATTTAAAAAAAATGTTTTTACATAAAACAAATCAGGATACGTTATACATACATAAAATTAGACAAATGCAACCCTTCAATCTATTGAGTTGGCTTAAGTTAAGCCATAACTGAGGTGGCTAGTTGAGATCACTCCTCCAAGCAGTCCTGATCGATCTACTGAGGACAGTGCTACTGGTAACTGTCATTAAATACTGCCGCCAATGATGCACAGATATAACATTCACCAGTTATACAGCAAACCACAAACATGTAGCTCAACATCCAAAATAAGTGATAGACATACCAGGATTTAGTACTGCTGCTTTTTCTGACTCCTTGATGGGAATCAGGGAGTGGACTGTTGGGGAAATGGTCTGCCTCTGTACCTCCCATCCAGGCTACTTAAGTAAAGGCCATGGGCCCAGGGCATTCTCTGATAAGGAGGGCTGGGAATTGGGTTGCCTTCTCTCTCCTGGTTCCTTCTTATCAGAGGAACCTTTCCTCTGTTCTGGGAATACAGTAACTTTCTCTGTCTCTTCCACATGTGCAGGCACCATACAGTACCTGGCCAACCCCTGGTCTGTCTGTTCCTGGTAGGGAGGGAACCGGGTCTCTTGTACTACAGCACAAGACAGGAAGTGTGCCAGATTGTAAAAGCCGACCTTGCAGGGTGGACTGAAGGGGAAACAGGTTTTATGAGGCCAAACACGAGCGCCTTCATGTGGTCCACTAGTTCACTACAGTTCGCTGAGTCATTCTTATATAAGCCCCTGGATTGTAGCCACTACTGTCCACCATCACTATAAAAACTCTGCCCTCCCACTGTGGGGTATGGAGATCTTGTCTGGTCCTGTGGCTGCCCAGGACTTGGCCTTGTATGTAAGTCTCCCTAATAAACTCCTTTGCCACCACACTGGAGTTGCCTGTCTCTTTCTTTGGTCTGTCAGCATCCTCCATTTTTGGAGGCAAGTTTCACATTACTGGCCTTTGTTTGGACAAAGAATTAAAAGAGGGCCTGTGTGTCCTTAGCAGGTTGGTCTGCAGAGGACACGGCCATGCACACTCCTAAACATCTTTTATTCTGAGGCTCTCGCATTAACTGCCTCAGGATCTCTGAGGATGTCTGGTATTACAGCATGATAGACAGTCAAGAAATTACCTTGGAGAGTCTTAGTTAAACCAGTCTTTTTTCTCGCCTGTGCATGCAGAAAACAAATTAGTAGTGCAAAGGGAAAAAGCCACATGCCCACTTTCACATTCCTGAGCCCACAGACGTTTGTGGAAACTGAAAAGTATAGCACCACATTTTCTTCATTCTTTTTTAGCCTTTTGTTTCTTTTAGTTCTCAGTTTTTTTCTGTTTCAGTCCTGACTAGGTGGAACCAAAGACCCCAGGCCTCTAGTTAGCAGCCTTAGTAAAGAGCTTTTTTTTAAGATGACATTATTTAGATGCTATCTAAATCCAAGGCAGGATTCTCAGTAATGTAGCAACTTTACTGATAAAACTTCAGTGATAAACTTCATGATAAAACAGGAGGATTGGGCAAAAAACACAAATGCTGGAGAGGTTGTGGAGAGACTGGAACACTTATACACTGTTGGTGGGAATGTAAAATGGTACAACCACTTTGGAAATTGATTTGGCGCTTCCTGAAAATGCTAGAAATAGAAGTACCATATGATTCAGCTATCCCGCTCCTTGGAATATATCCTAGAGAAACGAGAGCCATCACACGAATAGGTATGTGCACACCCATGTTCATTGTTCACAGTAGCAAAAAGATGGAAACAACCTATGTGCCCATCAACGGATAAATGGATAAATTATGGTATATCCACACAATGGCATACTATGCAACAATAAAGAACAACTACGAAGCCGTGAAACATAACATGGAGGAAGCTGGAGGGCATTATGCTGAGTGAATTTAGTCAGTCATAGAAGGACAGATACTGTAAGACCACTATATAAGAACTCAGGAAAAGGTTTAAACACAAGACAACATTCTTTAATGGTTATGAGGCGGGGGAGGGATGGGGAGGGTTATTCACTAACTAGAAGTAGACAAATATTAGGGGAAGGGAAGGACAGCACACACTACAGGGCAAGTTGGGACAACTGGACTAAACCAAAGCTAAGTTTCCTGAATACAAGCAAACACTTTGAGAGACAGAGTAGCAGGGGTAGGGATCTGGAGACCATGCTTTCAGGGGACATCCAGGTCAATTATTAAGAAAATGCTTTTTTTCCTACTTCGGTAAGTAGCGTCTCGGGTCTTAAAAGCTTGCCAAGTGGACATCTAAGATGCATCAATTGGTCCCAACCACCCAGAGTAAAGGAGAATGAAGAACACCAAAGACACAAGGAAAGTATTAGCCCAGGAGACAGAAAGGGCCACATAAACCAGAGACTTCGTCAGCCTGAGACCAGAAGAATTAGATGGTGCCCAGCTGCCACCAATGACCACCAATGACAGAGAACACAACAGAGAGTCCCTGATGGAGCAAGAGAAAGGTGGGATACAGAACTCAAAATTCTAGTAAGAAGACCAGACTTAATGGTCTGAGACTGGAGGAACCCCGGAAAGCACGGCCCTTGGATTCTCTATCAGCCCAGAACTAAAACAATTTCTGAGGCCAACTCTTCAGACAGGGATTGGACTGGACAGTGGGACATAAAGTGATACTCGTGAGGAGTGTGCCTCTTAGCTCAAGTAGATACAAGAGACTAAATGGGCAGCTCCTGTCCAGAGGTGAGATGGGAACACAGAGAGAGTTAGGAGCTGGTTGAATGGACATGGGATATCAGTGGTGGAAAGGAGGAGTGTGCTGTCACAGTAAGGGGAAAGCACTTAGGGTCACATAACAATGTACGTATAAATTTTTGTATGGGAGACTAACTTGAAATGTAAACTTCATTTAAACTACAACAATAAAAAACAGGAGGAGTGGAGATATAAGTAATATAAATCATAATCCATATTAAGGAAAATAAGACCTGGTTGCTATATCTTCATAATCATCCCATTCTTTTTCTATAATCATAAAATGTTTAGAAACGTTATTTGTAAATATTTTCCTGAAGACATCCCGATTCCTAAAGTTTAATATTGTAGCCCATGGAATATAATTGTCAGTATCTAAAAAACAATTTGTTGCCTTTGAGGTGATTCTGATTCACGGCAACCTCATATGTGTCAGAGTAGAACTGTGCTCCATAGGGTTTATAACGGCTGATTTTTTGGAAGTAGATCGCCAGGCATCTCTTCCGAGGTACCTCTAGGTAGATTCAAACCTCTAGCTTTTTGGTTAGCAGCCAAGTGCCTTAACCATTTGTACCATGAAGATACCCCTTCAATATGTAAGCCTTGCTAATTAATGATGTGAAATAACCTGACTGGTTTATAATGCCCAATATATAAATATCTGAATTTTCTTTGTTAAGGATAAGAGTTTTAGATTGATTTTGTCATTATCTTTTCTCATTAGCTAAAGGACTATTAATAGCAATCACTGACTCAAGTAATTATTTTTGTCTTAAAAAGGTCGTGGATGAGACCTTTTGCTTCCTTATATTCTTTTACTTGCCTCAGAGAATCGTTGTGAGGATTCAATGACTGGCACAAAATTGGTGCTCTGGAAGCATTATTTCCTTCCCCAACCATTCTTTTCCTTTCTGGACTAAAACCTTTGTCACTCTATGTGTTGCTATGACATAGCGTTTCTGTCAGGTAAAAGAAATGCCTTTTTCCCACCACTTATTTGTTTTGTAAAATCAATAATACTTTTTTTGCAATATTTATGCAACAAAACTTTTTTATTAGTACATACATGCATGCTAAAGTATAACATCTGAAAGAATATACATTAAAATCATCACAAAAGTTACTTTTGGGAAGGAGGTGATGGTCATGGCAGTAATCAAAGCAATGAAGGAGATGTCAGCTCTGTGTGTCGTGCTCTAATGTGTAACATCTACAGTGTTTATACTTTTGGCTCCCCTTTCATTCCTGATATTGTTTATTTGTATGAAAACTCTTTATAATTGTAATATTATTTAAAGAAAAAGGAAAAAAACCCTGAAAGTATTGTTATGATACATTCAGGTGAACTAATATTAACTGATGTTTCTAGATATATTAGAGTTTGACTCACCAAACTTTCAGTAACGAATTACTTTTCATCACCTAAGTGTTTGTGGAAGAAAGTCTGGAGTTGTTCCCAGGCATCTACCTGGGCCATGGCATGAGCCCGGGGCTCCCCACCCCAGATGACAGGACTGCCCACCAAGGTGTGCAGGGAAGCCCGGCACATGGGGAAGTAAGGAGGCTCAATATAGTGCCCGGCCCCTGGGTAACAGATGATCTGGGGCTTTTCCTTACCATGGGCCTGTAAGCGGTTAGAGGCCTCATTAGCATAGAACTCACTCTTCCAGTTGTGGTCATCTAGACCAACAAGGAACAGGAAGGTACACTCAGCCCTTTCCACAGGAATGAAGCTCTTCTGGTCAGGTCCTTCCAAAGGGCTATTGAGGGCATCCATGATGTCTACAAGGCCATCTTTTGTCACCTTGACTCGATTTTGGTTGGCACTCAAGGGGGGCAGGGTCTCGTCTTTGTAGTGTAAGACTCCCCCAACATTGGCCACAGAGCCATTGATTATGGTGGCAGCCGTGATGCCCTTCAGGAACGAGGCCATGGAGAGGCAGAGGTCACCCCCTTTAGAAATTCCAAGCAGCCCAAGTCCTGGACCCTTTACCTGAGAAACAAACAGAGGCAAGAGAAGGAGAGTGAATCCATGAACAGTGTACTGTGGTAGGGAGTGGCCAGCCTTGGAAGTCAGGTGATCTTAAGTTTGAATGTGGGTTCTACCATTTACTGAGAGGTTTGCAACCTTGGGAAATTTACTTATCCTTCTTCCCTATCTTCCTCTCCGCAATTTCTCCATCATTATTCTTGGTGACTTCAATATCCATGTGAATGATATATCAAATAAATACCTTGGACTCTCAATTCCTTGACCTCCATGCCTCCGATTATCTTTTTCTCTACTCCAGCTCGGCCACCCACTCTCATTGTCATACCCTAAACCTAGTTATCATCAATAACTGCATCGTCTCCAAAATCTTACTTTCAAGCATTCCACCCTCTGATCACCATCTTCAATATTTCCAGTTTAGTCACTCTAGTGCTACCCATTCCAGCAATTTTTCCATCTCTTTGATACCTTGTCTAACATTTTCCCACTATCTATACCTCCCTCATGTTGTTACTTCCCTCCTCATTTAGCTTAGATTTCATGCTTCATAATTACAGTCACTCCCTTGCAAACACTCTAAACTCTTTAATACATCTCTTCCTTTTGTCATACTTGCCTGGAAAAGTGGTAACCCTGGTTAATTCCACTATCTACTTCCTCCAGGCCTGCATTTATACAAATGAACATTGCTGGAACACATAAACACACACATTTGTGCTGACAAATCTTACTTTCATTTCATGACTACAAATTTCAAATGAGTGCCCACACTGCCCATCAGTCCTATCACATTTCACTGATATGTTTGCTTTCCACTTCTCCAAAAGACTGTTTCACACCTTCTCCCCACCTCAAACTCCTTCAACCCAAATCTCACTTTCAGCTCCTCATACTTCATTAAGAAAATAGAAGCTACCCAGTAGGAACTCTTCCTCATTTTCCCACTGCCAAATCCACCTACTTGTACATGACTCAAGCTCTCTGCCTTCCCTCATATTTCCACAGAAGAAGTACCTCTGTTCTTACAATACGTCACCACTTGTGCTCTGGATCCCATCCCCTCTATCTTTCTCAAGGACTTCACTATTACAATTATGTCCCCTCTCTCTCTCCTCCTTCATAATTTTTTTCTGTACTGTCTCATTCCTATCAGTAAACTTATATGCTCTAGTACTGTTTATGTTTTAATAATAATCCCTTGACCCCACACCTACTCTAGTTACTGCCCTAATTCTCTACTCCCATTCACAGAAAAATTTGTGAAAAAGTTGTCTGTTATTGCTCTCTTCCTTGTCTTCCATTCTCAGTCTTCTTCAGGGTAGTTCCACAAAGACTGCTCTCGTCAGTTACCAGTGACCTCTGTGTTACAAACAAATAGCCTTTGATTGACCTCTCAGCAGTACTGTTTTTCCACGTGGCTTCCCTTGAGTGGCTTCACCGATTTACTCCTCACAAAAGTACTAGTCATTAGATGATACTATATCATCCCAGTTTTTCAAAGGCAGAAACGAGGCTCCAAAGTTATGGAGTTAGTAATTGGCAAAATCAAAATTCAAATTTAACTTCTCTTTATATACACCCTGGCACTACTATACCCTACTACTTCTTCTAAAAGTTCCAATGCTTCTACTTTGAGGTCTGAATGAATTGTAAAATAAGCCAGGTTTATCTTCTGATTTTCTAATACCCTGAGCCTAGAACCCTCAAATATTTCTTAGTATCCAGGGTCTTTGATTGCTCAGTTCTTCCTTTGAAACTTAATCCTGTGTTCTCACATGTTCAAGACCCAAAATGGGAGAGGGTTGCTAAACACAAACATTTAAACTGGGACATCTGGAGACAGTGATTTCCTTCCTCTTCCCCCTTACCTCCTGTGTCAAACCCAAGGTTTTCAAATATGTTTGGCTCAATATTGAATACTATCAAAAAACCAAACCCGTTGCCATCAAGTCAATTCTGACTCATAATGACCCTATAAGACAGAGTAGAACTGCCCCATAGGGTTTCCAAGGAGCACCTGGTGGATGCAAACTGCCAACCTTTTGGTTAGCAGCCATAGCTCTTAACCACTATGCCACCAGGGTTTCCATTAAATACTGTAAGATACTGGAATTGTAAATTCCATAATGTCAACTAAAGGAGCCCTGGTGGTGCAACAGTTAAGTGCTCAGCTGCTAACTGAAAGGTCAGTAGTTTGAACCCACCAGCGGCTCCGTGGGAGAAAAGACCTGGCGATCTGCTCCTGTAAAGATTACAGCCTAGAAGACCTATGGGACAGTTCTGCTTTGTCACATGGGGTCGCTATGAATCGAAAATCGACTCGACAGCACCTAACAGCAACAATACCAACTAGGAACAGCTTTACCAGCAGGAAATATATTAATATATAATTGTGCAGAAACTGTCTATGAGAAGTGTCTATAAAAGGTAGTATGTCTTGGGGGTAGGGAGTAGTTGGCATGAATGAACCTAGTTCTGTAAGAACCAAGAGCATTATTGAGGACGATACCTGATACGTAGTTCATAAAGCTTAGAGAAGAACCAACCTCAGGGCGATTGAGCAGGTAGTTCACGGCTTCTTCAAAGTACTCCAGATGTAGGATCTCTAGGCTCTTGGGAAGGTCTTCATAGTTATAATAAGCCAGAGCCATCACAGCAAAACCCTTCCCAGCCAGTAGACTAGCTCGGTACTCTGGAAGGCCACCTCCAGCTCCAGAAACGTCCACAACTCCAGGAAAAGGCCCAGGTTCTTGGGAAGAAACAAAATATAAAACTAAACTATTTCTGAAACTCCTTGCAATGGTGTCAAAAGCCATTTTGTTGCCTACTTGGTGATGTCCAAGTTTTCTGTTGACAATAAAATGCTGACAGGCCTCTGGTCTTCAAGCATCCAAGGAGTGGCTTTGTCTAAATCCACATTTCCCATTTACACCCAGAGTATCAAAGCCCCACAGATTTTTACAAAAAGCACATACTACTTTTTTTTTTTTTTTAATTGTACTTCAGGTGAAGGTTTACAGAACAAATAGTTTCTCATTAAACAGTAGTACACATACTGTTTTATGACATTGACTAACAACCCCACGACACGTCAACCCTCTCCCTTCTCAAACTTTTTTTTTTTTTGGTGAAAATATACATAGCCAAAGATACACCATTTCAAAAATTTCTACATGCACAGTTCAGTGACATCGACTACACTCTTCCAGTTGTGCTGCTATTCTCACTTTAGATGAAGGTTTACAGAACAAAATAGTTTCTTATTAAACAGTTAGAAGCATGTACTACTTTTGTAATTGAAAAAAAATTAAAAACAAGAAATCATTGCTCCCTCCCCCTAAAAACAGACAATGCCAAATGCTAGTGAGGATGTAGAGCAACTCGGACCCTCATATATTGCTGGTGAGAATGCAAAATGATATAGCTGCTTTGGAAAACAGTTTGGCAGTATCACAGATTGAATTGTGTCCCCCCAAAATATGTGTCAACTTGGTTAGGGCCATGATTCCCAGTATTGTGTGGTTGTCTTCCATTTTGTGATTGATGTAATTTTCCTATGTGTTGTAAATCCTAATCTCTGCCTGTGGTTAATGAGGCAAGATTAGGTTATATTAAAGAGGATTAGGGTGGGATGTAACACCCTTACTCAGGTCACATCTCTGATCCAGTGTAAAGGGAGTTTCCCTGGGGTGCCGTCTACATCACCTTTAATCTTACAAGAGATAAAAGTGAGAAGCACACAGAGAGACATGAGGACCTCATACCACCAAGAAAGTAGCACTGGGAGTAGAATCCGTCCTTTGGACCTGGGGTCCCTGTGCCTGAGAAGCTCCTAGACCAGGCGAAGATTGATGACAAGAACCTTCCTCCAGAGCCAACAGAGAGAGAGCCTTTCTCTGGAGCTGATGCCCTGAATTTGGACATCTAGCTTACTAAACTGTGAGAGAATAAACTTCTGTTTGTTAAAGCTATCCACTTATGGTATTGCTGTTATAACAGCACTAGATGACTAAGACAGGCAGTTTCTTACAAGTTAAACATATACTTATCATATGACCCAGCAATCGGCTCCTAGGTATTTACCCAAGAGAAATGAAAACTTGTGTTCACACAAAAATTTGTATGCAAATGTTTATAATGACTTTATTCATAATCTCCAAAGACTAGAAACAACCCAAATGTCATTCAACTTGGTGAATGAATAAACAAACAGTGGTGTATCATACGAGGGAGTACTACTGAGAAGTAATAAAAAAATACTGATACATGTGAGAACATGATGAATCTCTGCTATTGAACTGTGGTAAATGGAGAAAGCCAGACTCAAAAAGCTACATACTTATTCTGCATGATTCCATTTATATGATATTATGGAAAAGGCAAGACTATAGGGACAAAAAAACAGTTTTGCCAGGGGTTATGGGTGGGAGGAGGGGTTGACTACAAAAGGGCAGTGATAAATTCTGGGGGGGGGGGTGATGGAACTACTACTGCAGTTGATTGTGGTAGTAGTTACATGACTATATAAGTATGTCAAAACTCAGAACTGTCCACCAAAAAGGGTATTCAATCACATTTTACTGTATTAACCCATTGCCATCGAGTTGATTCCAACTCATATTAAATACTGTTAAAAACAACAACAATGTTGCTTTGCTAGTTGAAAAATAACACAATTTCAGCATAAGTAATTAGGCTTGGTTCTTTTTCAATTAAAGGCAGGTTTACACTGGGATAACCTCTTTCCTGGGATCTTATGTAGACTACTGGATTTTGGTCTGAGCAATTAGGTGAGTAGTACTGCCTGCCAGTTACTAAAATGGATAAGACAGAAGAAAGAGAAAGTCTTGGGGGTGGAGGGTCTCAAAAGTTCTATCTTGACTATGTTTAGATGGAAATGGAGATTTGTATAAAATAAAAAGCCCCTCCCCACCTCACTCTAAATCCCATTCCCCTGGAACAACCTCCCTATTTGGTTTGATATGCGCTTTATATATCTCTACACACATTTATATTTGCTTTGTTTCTGATTTATAAAGTAGGGATTATTGTATAGTGATTCTGCAATGTATCATTCAATGGATCAGTCTCGTTATTTGTAATGGCTATAGAGTATTCCATGGAATAGATGTACACCTACTCCTCACATATTGACTATCTCATTATCTGACATTTTGCATTTATGACAAAAGTAAAATATCTATTATCCAACTATTATGTTCATTAATGACATAAATTTGGCAGTAACAAATGCCAAGATACAAGGCAAAAGTAATGCTGGCTGTGATGGTTAAGGTTATGTGTCAACTTGGCTGGGCCATGATTCTCAATGGTTTGGCAGTTATATAATGATGTAACTTGGCAGTTATGTAATGATGTAGTCGTACTCCATTTTGTGATCTGATGTGGTCATCCTCCATTTTTGCATAACGCTGATTTTTGCATAACGACCTAGTCTTTGGAACCTGACCATGTCGATAAGTGAGGAGTGGATATATTATAATTTATTGAACCATTCTCCAATTAATGGATGTCTTAGTCACCTTGTGCTGCTCTAACAGAAATACCACAAGTGCAAGGCTTTAACAAAGAGAAGTTTATTCTCTCACAGTCCAGTAGGCTACAAGTCCAAATTCAGGGCATCAGCTCCAGGAGAAGGCTTTCTTTCTGTGTCAGCTCTGGAGGAAGGTCCTTGTGATGCATCAGTCTTCCCTCGGTCTGGGAGCTTCTTTGCGCAGGAACCTCAGGTCCAAAGGACGTGCTCTGCTCCCGGCGCTGCTTTCTTGACGGTACGAGGTTCCCATGTGTCTCTGCTCACTTCTCTTTTATATCTCAGATGAGATCGGCTTAAGACACTATCCAATCTTGTAGACATCATGAGTATAACCTCATCATAGTGAGAGTTTACAGCACATAAGGGGATCACATATAACCTCATCATAGTGATAGAGTTTACAACACATAAGGAAATCACATCAGATTAAACAGTCATACAATAACTAGAAATCATGACCTAGCCAAGTTGACAGATATTTTGGGGAGACACAATTCAATCCATAACAATGGATATATGAGTTGTCTCCAATTTTTTTAAATAATGCTATAATTACACTACTAATGCATGTAGTTTTGTGCCCTTGTGTATTTCCATAGGACAGATGTCTAAACATGGAATTGCTAGGTTAAGAGCTATTAAGACTGAGTTTGAAAAGGAAAACTAAGTAATGATTTCAAAGAATTCACTGAGTACTGAAGGTATGGGATAACCATGTAAGGGTGGTTAAAATTGGAAAAGGCATTTGAATTAGAGAACAAAGTTGGCTTGAAGTATAGAGAACAGGAATTAGACAGGTAATCACAATAGCCACCAGGAGTGGGTGGGTGGGGATAGAGCCCAGGAGAAACAGAAGAGAGGGAAATCAGACAGTGGCCACTAATCCAGGAGTTAATGAATATTATTGCAGAGTGACCCTAGTAAGAGAAGGGATTATGAAATAGAGTAAAAACATGGGAAAGTCATACAAGAATTAAATGGTAGTTGTGTCTTTATGTGATGGGAAATTAAGAGTCTAGTGTGGGAGGGAGACATGTCATTGTAAACCCTCCTGTAATTTTTTTGTTATACCATTTATGGGTAATTTCAATTTTTCATGTTTTTTTAAAAAAAGTTAATTTATCAACTTTTCAACTTATTCTTCCAACATCCAAAGTAGTACTAAAGTTTATAAAAATTAGCCAGGCGGTACGCCTTAGGCTAGCAACTGGAAATCTTTGGAGATTATTAGTTTTTTTTTTTTTTTTTACCATTTCCATTTAAAAAATGTATTTAACATATATATAAGATTTAAAGAATAATAATAAAGCAAACACTGTATACCCAACTCTCCATTTATTAAATAGTTTGGTACTAACACCACTGAAGCCCCCTGAGTGCCTATGCCCCACTGAATTTCCTTCCCTCTCCACTATCCTAGATTTTGTGTTTATCATTTTCTTGATTTTCTTTATAGTATTACCACTTCTATGTGTACTTTAAACAATATTTTGCTTATTTTTTAAATTTTATCTAAATGAAATGATACTGAATGTGTTCTTCTGGTATTTGTTTCACTCAGCACTTTTGGAGATCCATCTACGCTGATTATTGTAGAATCACTTTTGCTGCTGTAATATATTTCATTGCATAAACATATCTCAATTTGTTCATCAACTCTATTGTTGATGGATCTTTGGGTTGCTTCCAGCTGTATTTTCTATTACAAACAATGCTTCAATGAACATTCATGAATATGCCTCCTGGTGCACATGCACCAGGAGTGGAATGATATATTTAACTTGTCTAAGACAAATTTGTTTTCCAGAGTGGATAAATAACCATACTCCTTCTACCAGTGTATTTGAGTTCCTTTTCCTCCACAAGCTTGTCAGCAATTGGTATTGTTACACTTGTAAACTTTTGCCACTTTTGAGAGTGTGAAATGGTATCTTGTAGTTTTATTTTGCATTTCCCTGATTAGTAATGAAGATAAGCATTATTTCACCGGCTCTTTTATGAATGCCTGTTTATGTATTTACTTATTTTGCTGGGTTGTTTTTACTCACTGATGTTGATGGTTTAAATGTATATATTTTTGATCCTAATCCTTTGTCGGTTATGTGTTGCAATATGTTCTTTCATATCTGTCTTTTCCCTTTCCTACGATGTCTTTTAACTGATCACTGGATTTTAAGGACTCCTCAGAAAGTTATGAAGCGGCATAGCCACCTCCCCACCAAGTCTCACATTCCATTCCTGTCTCCTTGACACCTCTAGGCTCTTTTTACAACCCCACGGAGCTCTGGAATGTTGGGAGCTACGTCCTTCCCCGGTCTAGAGTTCGCGAGATGAGACCTGAAGCAGAAACAATTAGGCAAGCAAGTCACTCACCCGGGGGCAGGAAGAGCGTCGCGCGCACCCGTCCCGCGCGTACCGGCTCCCTCCGCACGCCAGTCGGTAGGAAGTCGCGCTCGTGCACCGTTCGGCCCAGGACCCGCCGCGGCTCGGGCTCTTGGCCTTCGAGCACTTCCAGCGCCACTGCGAAGGGCGTCTGCACGTCCCGCTTCACCAGCCGCAGCAAGGGCTTCTCGGGCTCCAGGGCCCAGATGAGTCCCATGGGCTCGAGGCCCGCGAAGCTGCCGCCCAGCGCGGGCGCGCGCGCCAGGTCCAGCTCGCCGTCCCTGTCCGCGCAGTAGCGCGCGTGGGCCCGGAAGAGCGCGCCCTTGTCGTCGCGCAGGGACGCGCGTAGCGTGACCTTCTGCTCCGGAGCCAGCCCGTGCACCTTGATGTTCACCGGCTGGTCCCAGCAGCAGCGGCCCCTGGGCTCCAGGATCACAGTCGCTGCCATCCTAGCCGGGATCCAAGAGACAGGGCCACCCGTCCTCAGCTGTGGAGGCCTTGGCAACCGCACCCAACTCTTCAAGCCCCACCGGCAGAACCGGGACGCTCGCGGGACAGCGGGGACTGAGGCTGCCGTTTTGCGCCTTGAGTTCAGACCTCGGCTGTGGAGAAAGTGAGAACTGGTTAAAAAGCCTCTAGTAGCGGGCTCCCTATCTACAGGCTGAAGGCCCGGAACCCAAGGGGCGGAGCAGCCTGCTCAGCTGATCTAGGAAGGCCAAACTCCTGCTAGTTGGGAGTCTTCCGTTGAAAGCAGAAAGCACGAGCAAAAACAGACACACGTCAGCTTGCCTAAAGCCTCCTGTATTGAAAACCACGTCTGGAAAGAACTTCCAAGTTCTGCTTCTCGGTACTGTGAGCCGTGAAGAGTGGGCCGGCTAGGGCTGTCTCTGAAGGAACCTGGCACCTAGCAAAGCCTCCAGTCGCCAAACTCTTGCCGGCTAAGAGTGCAGATTGATCACTGTTGAATAACTCATACCAGTTACTAATCATAGGACTTTTCTTTTAAAATGGGAACCATGATGTTTTGCTTGTCTCTGTGTTATTTGTATGCTTATCCTCCCTCCACACCAGTCCCACATCTAAAGGTACTGACGTCTTAGTAACTGTGTGACCTCTGAGCTTCGTTCTTTACAGGCATAAAAATAGCCACACGAAGTAATGCAGTTATTATCTTGTTATACTGGGTTCTCAGTTTGCTCCATTTACGCACATCTGATGTACTGGTCCTCCTGGATTTGCCCCCTTTTCCACTTTTTCATAAGCTATTCGCTCCCACCAGTGGTGGATTTTTCATGACGCTTAAGCTTCAGGCCTTTTTCAAGGCCTTTTACCTGACTTTACATTCGTAATTTTGTATACTTTTATTAGGAAAACCTGCAAATCGTATAAGGTTCAGGCCCCACAAAACCTGGGTTTGCCTCTGCTCCGGATAAACTCATGCTTAAGAGCTTTCTCCACAAGACCTTTCACCCAGTTCCCAGTGCTCTCCAGCTGACCGGTCATTAATCAGGCAGCTCCCTGTAGCTCTAATTACTTTTGTTCTAGTTTTGTGGGATACTTTACAGAATATTTTGTGCATAAAAGCCTCAGGAACTAAAGAAGGTAAATAATAACAGCTAATTTTTTTTACACCCATCACCACTATTTCCAAACTTCTTAATCACCCCAGACAGAACTTCTGTACCCACTAAGTGATAACTCCCCAGTTCCCCCTCCCCTCCCAGCCTCTGGTAACCACTAATTCTACCTCTATGCATTTGTCTATTCTAGATATTTCATATAAGTGGAATAATACAATATTTGCCCTTTTGTGTCTGCCTTATTTCACTTAGCATAATGTTTTCAAGGCTCATTCATGCTGTAGCATGCATCAGAACTTCATTTTTCTTTATGGCTGAATAATATTCCATTGTATGTATATATACCACATTTTATTTATTCATTCATCTGTTGATGGACAGTTTGGTTGTTTCTACCTTTTGGCTATTGTGAATTATGCTGCAGTGAACACTGGTGTACAAGTATCTGTTTGAGTCTCTGCTTTCAGTTCTTTTGGATATACACCTCGGTGTAGACCTGCTGGGTCATATGGCAATTCTGTGTTTAACTTTTCAAGGGACTGCCACACGTTTTCTACAGTGGCTGCACCATTTTACATTCGATGTATGAGTGTTCCCATTTCTCCACATCCCACCAACACTTGTTATTTTCCATTTTTTTGATAATAATAATTAACTTTCAATCCTTATAAGAACCCTATGAGCAAATTAAGGCCCAGAGAGGTTAATTCATTTGCTGAAGATTACACAGCTAGAAAGTGGAAGTGTTGGGATTCATACCTTTGCCACCGAGTTCAGAACCTGTTCTCTGAGCTACTATGCTTTAACTTTTCTCACATTATGATGTCTCATGTTAAAGAAGATTTGGAAAAGAGATATTCATATGTTGTTGGTAGATGTGTAAAGTGGTATGATCATATGATCTCTTCAGAGAGCAGTCTATATAAAAATATTTAAAACATGCATTCTCTTTAACTCACAATTTCATTTCCAGGAATTTCTTCTAAATAAATATTCACGAATGTGTGTAATTATTTGACTATATGGGTGCTTATTATAGAATTTTAATACAGGAAAAAATTGAAACTAGTAATAGAAATTTGGTTAAATTAATGTATAGTAATATACTAGAAGACAGGGAAAAATTACCCAATAAGCAAGGTAAGCACGTGCTTAGGGCATCAACAACACAGGGGCACGACTTGTCCAAAACAAAGACCCATAAATGCCAAGCAGACAGGACATAAGAAAAAGCGAGCACCTCAGTGGAAAGGAACTGGCAGGGCACTAAATGAAATTGATAACCAATTTATAAATTTTGTATACGACAACAATTATATTTTCCTTTTCAGTTTGGACCAATGGGGTATAACCTCACGTTCAGTTCTCTCTTATCAACCACATAAGAACATGCCGTCACCCCTATAATCACACCCCTGTCAGGTATCAGCAGCAGTCTAATGAACTGTGAAGACGCAGCATCAAAGGATGGAAAGTGAGTTCACAAATCTTTAAGTATTATTTCAAGATGAAAAATACTCATGGAGACCTCTGAAGGGCCTGCCAACAAACATATGACAAACGAATGAAATTATTTCTGACTGCCTTATAAGTTCTATTTCTTTGGACTGTTTCAGACCTGAAGAACAGAATTACATGTTCCAAGTCAATTTTTTTTACTTACTAATTTTCAAAAATAAATTTTTGTGTTAACGTCCAAATTCAAATACAAATTTTATTTATTTTCAATTATTCAATTTGTATGCTATAGGAGAACCAAATTTAAAAAGTGACATAATTTTATATCCAAGTAAAATGAAATGTACTAATACCACTAGGACTGAAATTACTAACAGCGATATGAATATAACAGAATTTGTTCCAAATTCTGCATCCATTCCTTGCTGCAGTGAAGAAAGTGTAGAAAGTGAAACTATTTTAGAACCTGAAATTGTTGCATCTGCAAACCCCATAAATAACAAAAATACAGATCCTACTTTGTGGAATAATTTTTATTCTTTGCTCTTACAAATTCTTCAATGATTTCATTACAATTAAGCTGCTGAACAATATCTACTTCCATACATAATAAGGATAATGAATCAGATCTTTTCTTGAATCATTGTACGCTGAAGGTTTTTTTGAGGGATGAAAATGAGCATTCTGTTGTGCAGTTTGTGATCATTAAAGTTAGGAATATGCGTAAAGCTATTTCAACATCGGGAAATACGCATTGTATTTTATCTTCTGTTATGGAATCATTACAAGCCTGCATCAGTAAAATTTGTCTTTCCAGAGTCTGTAAACTTAGTTCTCATGTAAGAATGAAATTGTCCCACTTCTCTGTAAAGGTTTGTATTTAAGTCATTGGGATAAGCCTGCACTAATTTCTTGGATACCTTCATGTAGTCTTCATCAGGTATATTCACACTGTTTAAGAAGGAAACTCCATACACTTTCGCCCTTCTTTTCATGCAAGATTCAAGTGTGTCAATGATGGCTTAGTATGTGGTTACTCAAAACTGATCTCTGGCACTCAGTGATACTTCTGGAGCACTTCTGTCATTTACATGTTCCTTTCTGATGTTTCTGTGACTGGGAACTGCTAGATAATCGGTATTTGGCAGTATTTTATTGTGTTTTCAAATTTTTCTCTTAAATTTTATAAATACCCTGTTAATTACTGGTAGGGATCTGTGCATGTCTTTAAATTTACTTCTGAATCTTGGAGAGCTTGACTTGTCCGATGAAAATGCTTCATTATTCCACATAACCAACATAAATACATACTGTAGTGTTTGTATTTTGTTGACGATGTTCTCAGTTTCTCTTTTGGTATCTCCTTTTTGTGTCTTGTCTTCAGCAATATTTTCTAAGGCATCTAGAATCTGAGTGTATGATTCCAAGATTGTACTCATTGCTACAGCATGAGCTTCCCAATGTGTATTAGAAAAACACTTTAATACTCGATTATTGTTTTAAGAACTGCCCATCGATGAGTAGAGGTGGCAAAAAAATGTGTGGCGTAACTGAACACTAGAAAAAATATCAACTGCTTCCAGACAACAATCTACCAAGCTACTTCCTACAAGGTTAAGTGAATGTGCAGCACATGGTATGAAAATGGCAGATTCATTACATTCTAAAATTTTCTGTTGCATGCCTTTAAAGCCCTGACATATTGGAAGCATTGTCATAGGACTGGCCTCTGCACTTAGAAAAATCAAATTTGCAAACTTCACATAAATAGTGAAGAACTTCATCTGCAATTTCTTCACCAGTATGACTTTTTAAGCTAGTAAATGTGGTAAATCGCTCGACAGGTTTTCAATCTGTTGGAGATGCATATCATAAAACAGTACTTAGCTGATCTATATGAGGAAGATCAGGAGTGGAATCTACAGACAAACTGAAATATTGAGCTATACTTATTTTATGAAAATAGTTGATCAAACTTTATCCCTTATTAAATTTATCAATTCTTCACACATTGTTTTAGACATATATGATGAAAGATCTATCTAAAAATAAAACGTAGTAATTTGTTGTAATATTTGTTTTCTGATCATTAAATTTTCTTTTATGACATCTTTTCATATAATTACAGCATTTATTACAAAGCAGCATCAAAATTGAAGTATGAGTCATTTAAAGCAAAATTAGTGAAGGTAAATTTTTCTTTGTGGGAGAGCAACAGAATTTTACACTGATTGTCAAAACAACTAAGTTTACTGACTCATTTTCTTTGTTGTAGAATATGGGGAATATTCTTTTTGTAGAAAATGTAGTATATAATAAAAATCTTAGTACCCCACATCCACGAAAAATTTTGTAATCCAGTTCATCTCATTCTGCTAAAATGACATACGCCACTTTTGCATTCAATCGCTAATATTATAGTCGTATTTAAAAAGAAGTTATGTCATGGATAACTAAGACACACACACGTATATATACATGTATATATATAACTCACATATCCCAATCAAATGCATGGGTAAATAGAGGAGGGGCACCACAGATTATCAGTGTTTAAGGCCCTCACATGCCTTCATCTGGCCCTGCTAGAAGATGTACAGCCATTAAAAATGATATAGCAAAAGAATATATATGGTGAGGAAATTTTATGAAATTAGAAAAAGTAGGTTATACAATAGTATATGTGATTTTTTTTAAAAGGATATAATGCATTAAAAGAAGAGACTAGTCAAAAACTATCCCAAACTGTTGTTTGTTAGGCCTTGGGATATTATGGGTAATTTTAATTTTCTTCCTTGTCCAAGATTTCTATCAGAAAATCGACATGGTATTGGCATTTAATTTTTAAAAAGTCTTTCATTATTTTCAAGGCCTGGTGGTACAGTGGTTAAGAGCTACAGTTGCTAACCAAAAGGTTGGCAGTTTGAATCCACCAGTCACTCCTTGGAAGCCCTATGGGGCAGTCCTGCTCTGTCCTATTGAGTCGCTATGAGTCGGAATCGACTCGATGGCAATGGGTTTGGTTTTTTGGGTTCATTATTTTCACCCCAGGGTACATACCCTGCTATCCTTTTGTCCAAGGCTCAGAGCACAGCTTGAACTCAGGCACTAAAATCAGTGCTAAGGGTCAGTCTGCAAGGCCAGCCTTGCCTGGAAATGAAATTATGATCATGTGAATAGCATGACCCAGAATCAACTAGTCAGAGCCCTAGCCCAGAAATCTTCCCTTCTGTCAGGACAAATTAGCTCTGAACTCCTGGAGAGTTTATATTTCCGTAGGCCTGAAATTTTACTATTCGAAATCCAGGATCTGAAGAGTCCCCTGGTAGAAACAGTGCTGTTGGCTAATAATGTAGCCGGGCTTTGGGGAGCAGGAGAATTGAAGCATATGGAAGAAAGAGATTAAGTAGGGGCTGAGGAGATGCAAGGGGACTGGAAAAGTTCTCAAAGACAGACTCCTCCTACTTTATCATTTGTCCAATCAGCCTGATAACCTGAAGCATGCCAGAGCTGGGTGCTCATGTATTCCCTGCTTTGCCTCTTTCTCAGCAGGATTTATGAACCCGTATGGGTGAAAAAATGAGCTGCACAAGCCTTACCTGGAAGTTTATTTTTCAAAAGATGACCTAGAAATCCATTAAAACACCAATCAATAAATATGATGCAATTTCCCAAAGCTCAGTTTACAAAGAAGAAAATCTAATAAATAGCAGAAGATACCCCTGATTAAACCCATAGGTTCTATGAGTAGGCTCATGGAATTCTGACGAGTTGGTTGCCTGGTCACCAATGTAAACAGCCTTGGAACCTAAAAAACCAAGGAAGGTTTAAGATGCAGAACCTAGCTTCCCTTTGAGGACTGTTTGTGGAAGGCCATTTTGAAGGTAATTTCAAAACACTGCTGCTTTACCAGTATCTGAAAGGAGTTTATTAGTGTCAGCTGAATAAGAGGCTGCCTGAGGTAGTTAAAAAGATTTGAGATAAGGCATTAAAAGGATCGTTATTGCTTTCAGGTACTAACCAGTACTGTGAGCTTAGTCACATCTCTTCTTTCTGGACTGGAGTTTTATAATCTGTAAGACAAAGGAATTGGGACAGATGATATTTACGGCCATAAAGATACCCTCCAGAGTAATCTCTGGAGACAGCTGTATATCTGTGTGAGTGCATGGCAAAGAATGGAAAATAGAAAGTAGAGGGGGAAAATGAGGGGAACATTCTGAGGAGAAAGAGGAGGTGGAGAGGGAGGATTTGAAATAAGCCAGGTTAAGAGGCTGTGTTCCCTGATCCTAGTCTACCCACTAACCAAGCTCCCTTCATACACCCCCCCCAATACCCCTCGGGCCTGTGGTTTCTCTAAATTAAGTATGCATAAAAATATGCAGATTTATAAGCCTCACTTGTAGCCTACTGGATCAACAGTCTGGGAGTGGGACACAGGAGTCTGCATTTTTTATAAGCTCCTCAGGCACTCTTGTAGAAGGTTGTTGAACCAAACTCTAGCAAGCACTGCCCCAGAAGCTGACTGCTCCCTCTTGGGGCCCACATCACAACTTCAGGATCAGAATCTGTGGGTAGGCTGGAGCAAAGGAGAATGAAAAACACCAAAGACACAAGGAAAATATTAGCCCAAGAGACAGAAAGGGCCACATAAACCAGAGACTCCATCAGCCCGAGACCAGAAAAACTAGATGGTGCCCAGCTACCGCAATGATGGCCCTGACAGGGAACACAACACAGAGTCCCTGACGGACTCTCAGCAGGATAAAAGTGGGACGCAGAACTCAAATTCTAGTAAAAAGACCAGACTTAATGGTTTGACTGAGACTGGAGGGACCCCGGAAGACATGGCCCTTGGACTCTCTGTCAACCCAGAACTAAAACCATTCCCAAGGCCAACTCTTTAGACAAGGATTAGACTGGACTATGGGACATAAAATGATACTTGTGAAGAGTGTGCTTCTTAGCTCAACTAGATACATGAGACTAAATGTGCAGCTCCTGTCCGGAGGGGAGATGAGAAGGCAGAGAGGGTCAGGAGCCGGTTGAATGGACACGGGAAATATGAGGTGGAAAGGAGGAGTGTGATGTCACAGTATAGGGAAAGCAACTAGGGTCACATAACAATGTGTGTATAAATTTTTGTATGAGAAACTAACTTGAATTGTAAACTTTCACTTAAAGCACAATACAAAAAGAAAAAGAAGGGAAAAAAAAAAAGAAACCATGGGTGGAGGTGATAGTGTATTGTTTTTTAAAAGCTCTCAGTAAGATACCGATGCTAAGGTTTATTGCCTTTAGCCTTTTCCTCCATGGCAGTTTCTTTTGCTTTAATAACAGAGGGAAAAAAAGCAAGATATTACTCCTTTTCAGCCCACTTCAACCACTTTTGCAGAATAAAGACAACAGACTAAGGAGTGGGCATGTGGGATGGGAAGGTGAATAGAAGAGTGGAACTAAATCTGAAACCTCTGATATACCACCCACTTTGAGTCTGGGTTCTTATATTCATAAAATATCAGAGGCAGGAGGGGCCTTACTTTAGTTCAACCTCCACGTTTTACAGCTAGGGGTCTAGGAAGTTTATCAGGTTTTAACTGGAGGTATGTGGCTTAACCCTTCCAATCCCACTGTAGCCCAACCGTCCAAGCCAAGTTCCTGGAAGTACAGAGAAAATGCTGGCGGTTGATGCTTATGGGATTGCAGGGCCTGGTCTCCTTGGATGCCAGCTTTTCTATTTCTTATGTTGTTGGTACACAAACCACTGACCTTCTGGTTAGCACCCAAGTACTTAACCACTGTGCCACCAGGGCTGCTAACCGGAAGGTCAGCAGTTCAAACCCACCAGCCAATCCATGGGAGAAAGATGTGGCAGTCTACTTCTGTAAAGATTTACAGCCTTGGAAACCCTATAGGGAAATTCTACCCTGTCCTATAGGGTCGCTATGAGTCAGAATTAACTCAACAGCACGGGTAAGTTTGGGTTGTTTTTTTTTTTTTTCAGTCCACAAAAGTACCTGGGACCTGCCACTCTGCTTTTCATTCTTGAGGGATATTTGTGGGAGACAGGGCCCTGCCTCACAACGCTGGTCCCTCTCACATCTAAGTTTGGATAATATGGAGCATCCGCGCTCTATTCACAGGTCCTTTCTTCCCTTTCTCTTTCAAGTGCCTGGTGCACCAACACCCCTAAACTGTTCCCTAAGTGCCCAGTGCATCTGACTGTGGGATCCCCAAGTCCTGCCTTCTAAGGACAAAAGTCTAAACTAGTAATAATTCCTCACATTTATGGAACACTTTGCAGCTTGCAAAGAACTTTACCTAGTTTTCAGCTTCATATCAGCAGTAAATTAGAATAGGTATTAATTAGACTCTCTATTTGCAGACTGGGAAACTGAGGCTCAGGGATATTAAATCATTTACCCAAGGTAACATGGCTGGCAAGTCAAGAACCTGGTTTTACACCCGTCTTCTGACTCTAAGCCCAGGACAAGCCTCTTCTGACCATCCTTACAACCTTTTGTCTTGTCCCCATTCCCTTTCAAAACAAATATATCATGTGTTTCCTTCTCTCTCAACAAGCTGAGAAGAGCTAGGAGACACATTTGGCTCAAGCAGAGGTTACATGTCAGGACAATAACTAATCCATGAGACTTTTTAATAACTGATAATGATAATATGGTATTCTTTCTAGGATGTTTGCTTTGTAACCAAAGATTATTTATGTCATGGACTAAAGGGGTTATATCTGGGGACACCCTAAATCTCTCCATACAGGTAGCCGTCTTGGGGTGAAACCCGTCCTCATGCGTTTCTTAAATGTTTAGGATTAAAATGTTCCCTGCCTTAGGAGAAAGATACTGATACACTGACATGTTAAAAAAAAAATTTTTTTTTTTTAAATTTAAAAGCATGTGCTGAGTTTAATTCCTTTCCACACCAGGAACACACACCAGTGATGAAATTCATGGAACAGTTCACCAATGAAGGAGGAAAGTTAAGGGTTTTTAATGGGTTAGGAAAATGAGATTCATGGTGGCTATGCTAACTGAAAGGTCGGGGGTTCGAAGTCACCAGCAGTTCCACTGGAGAAAGATGGGTGGCAGTCTGCTTCTGCTTCTGTAGAGGTTGGAAACCCTATGGGGTCACTATGAGTCAGAATAGACTCCATGCAGTGGGTTTGGTTTTTTTTTTTTTTTTTTTTTTTTGAATGCTAAATAAGGACTGAAGCTTGACTCTAGCTAGGACAGGATGAATTCCTAAGTGGCCCCCACAGAGCTGGTTTTTAACCAAGTCCATTGTCACTAGTCTTTAATTAGGTTGATAAGGGCCTGGAGTACTGGAGTCACTCAATATCCTTAGTAATTTTTTCAGCTTTGGATGGTAAGTGGCTCAAAATTCATGGTCATTTTTCAGTTCTGGCTGAAACTCACTCATGATGATTACAGTTTTATTATAGCAAAAAGGATACAAATAAACGCTTAGGGCAAGTTCTTAGAGGGTTCCCAGCGTGGAGCTTCCATGTCCCAAGAAGGGATGTACTACTCTCCCATATGCATTGATCTCTGTCACCAGCCAGGAAGCCCCAGAATGTTTTAGTAGAGCAACACACTCCTGACGGTTAATTTTCAACCAGTATAGGCACTGTTCCAGGAAAAAATCACTTGTGACTATCCTGCTACCCTTGCCCTAATTTTTCCAGTCCAACTTTTTAAATACCTAGTGCCCTTGTAACCTTCATGGTTAAGAACAGCTGGAGGAACTAAATTTAATCTTATGTGCAAAAAATCCTGGAAGGATATCATATTAATCATGTGTGACAATTTGAGTGAGGTTTTCAATTCTGGCCTAGAGACTTCTAGATGAAAGCTGAGCCTTAGCAGAAAGAAACACCCAAGTGGTTGGGTTTAATACATGGAAGACAGAGGAATAAATCAAACCCTTAGGAGAAAAAGTACTATGCTGAGCCTTGTGGAAGAAAGAGAAATGACTCAGATTTTGGTCTGTAGGGGCATTGTATGCTCAGGGCAGGAAGGGCAGGAGTTGGCAGTAAGCGAGGCAGGACACAGGCATGGTCTCACCTTCATCCTTGCGTGTGAGGAGGCCTATCTGCCCCTGTTTTAGTGGTGAAGGAGCAGAGCATGAGCCAAGGCCAGTGTTGCACAGAGGTTAAGTGCTCCGAAGTTGGACTCTGGCAGTCTGGGTTTGAAGCCTGACTCCTCTACTTATGGGATATGTGATCTGAGTAACAATTTACCTACCTCTCTGAGTCTCAGATTCTTCCCGCAGGAAATGAAAATCATAATATCTTCCATATATAATGCCTTTAGCATAGTGCCTGGCACATAGCAAGTAGTCCATAATTGTCAATTATTATTAGGCCAAGGGAGTTCTTCGGAAGGAAAAAAAAAATCATAAACCAAAACACTAAATCTAAGCATTTGTTCTCTACTGTGTTTTCCATGCTAGCTAAACCTGGAAACAGCCTGCTTAATAGTTAAGGAAGAGCCAAGGGGTTTTACCCACTTGATAAAATATCCTGCAGCTGTTAAACATTTTAACAAGGGAGACTATGTAGCAATGTGGATGATTTTGAGGGACAGAAGAGAGACAGAATAGTCCTTGTGCAGTCTACTTAGAGAGCCAAATATTAACTATGTGAGGTGTCATGACATTAAAAGTTAAAAATAAGTGTTATGGAGAAGGAATGATTTATAAATTCTGGTCAGGGTATCCTAGATTGGGCAAGAAAGACTTCTCCAAGCAGGCAGGAATTGAGCTGGGCCTGGAAATATGGATAGGATTTGCATTGAGTATTAAAAAAAGGCTATTTCATGTAGGGGGTTACAGAAGAAACTACCACTATGTGGAGGGGGAATACTCACAGAAGAGCTGGGAGACTCATCTGGCTCAAGCAGAGGTTATATGTCAGGACAAGGTCATAAACTGGGGTCATATGGGTTCATGGAGAATCCTGAATGCCAGGCTAAACTACCTGAACTTTATGGTATAAGCTTTTTGAACAGAGAAAACATTTGAGGAGAAATTGCAAATGTGGGATACTATTGAAAAGCAGTCATCTCTCGTAAGGAGACAAGTTTCTGAGCTTTGGGGACAAGTGTGGGAATTGGAAGCAAGGGTCTGATACAAAGTACAACGAATATTTAGAATGTTTCACTGTCTCTTTATTTTGCACTTCTAATGCACATGGCTCTCCCCCCTCCATCTTCCAAGTTATTCTCTTCCCGCATTGATACGGGCTACCAATTTCCGCTCCCCTAGAACTCTCACCGGTTCCTCTCATCCCCTTAACAGGTGCCTGATCACACCTCCAGGCCCTGCCTCTGGGCGAGCAGAGTGGAAGGAAGCATTTGTTCAGAAATATGAGCAAGACCCCAAAGGAAAAGACCTTTCTCTCCCACCATTTCCACCAGTCACTGCCCCCACGCCTGCGGTGGGGCATGATTTTCTCCTATGTGAAACCAGGAAGCAAGGATGAGTGTGCGTCTGTCTCCAGTGTGCCCCCAGCCTTCCATTTCAGTCCACAGCACTGTGTGCACCTCAAGAACCAGTATTTGAAAAATGCCGCTGCAAACCTTACCTTCTCTCAGGAGGTGGTGAGGCAGCAAGGGCTGTCCAGCATTCCTTATAGACAGTACAGCTTTGACCACCTCTACAATGCAGACAACATCATCCAGCCTCCCAGGATCAGGAAGGCTCAACCTGAGAAACCTGTCAGCTTCAAGTTCTTGGATTCCTCAGATCCCTCAGCAGAGGTCACCTCCCAGGCTCTGAAGACAGAAAGCTCTGCCAATCTTAAAAAGAAGCTGAAGAAATCAAAGTCAGCAAGCACAGTGCAAGAAAAACCTCACCCTCGCATCTTTCGTCACTGTAGGGAACCATCTCTGGTGGATCTGCCACCTTCTCCAGATGTAGACCTTGGAGAGAGGGAAGCCTGGCTTTCACCTCTTGAGAAGGAGGCCAGAGCCTGGGAGGCTCTCGTGCTGGAAAAGCTGAACAGGCGCACAGCGCGGTGGATCATGAACAAACGTCCTCTAAGGCCTGGGGTATCCCCCAACAAGTGGCAGAGCTTCCTGCATCAGCAGTATGACTGGAGTCATATCCGGGATGAGCTCACCTCTGCCAGTGACCTGGAGCTCCTGGATAAGCTGGAGGCAGAAGAGGCAGCAGAGTTTGAAGACAAAAGTGTCATTCTGCCCCAGCAGGAGAAAGAGAAGCCAGAGCTGCTGCTTCCTGTTTACTACAGGTACACTGGCCCCAGGCCTCAGGCCTGCCTTTGAGCATCCCAGGCTCCCCTTCAAGGACTCCGGGGTGGGCTCACATTCCTCATTTTAGAATGCATCCTCCATCAATCCCACCTGTTCTCCACTGCCAATCTGCTCTCTGAGAGATCTTCTTTAAGTAAGGTTTCTCAGTCTTGGCACTACTGACTTTTGGTTGGATCCTTGTCATGGCGCTGCCCTACACATTGTAGGATGTTTAGTAGCATCCCTGGCCTCTATCCATTAGATGCCAGTAGCACCCTTCAGATGCCGCTGTTGTTATGTGATGCTGAGTTGGTTCTGACTCATAGTGATCCTATACACAACAGAACAAAACACTGCCTGGTCTTGTGCCATTCTCACAATCATTGATATGTTTGAGCCCATTGTTGCAGCCACTGTGTCAATCCATCTCGTTGAGGGTATTACTCTTTTTCACTCTTTACCTCTACTTTATCAAGCATGGTTTCCTTCTCCAAGGACTGGTCCCTCCTGATAACATGTCCAAAGTATGTGAGACAAAGTCTCAACATGCTTGCTTCTAAGGAGCATTCTGGCTATACATCTTCCAAGATAGATTTGTTCATTCTTCTGGAAGTCCATGGTATATTCAGTATTCTTCTCAACACCACAATTCAAAGGCATCAATTCTTCTTCGGTATTCCTTCTTCATTGTCCAGGTTTCACATGCGTATGAGGCGACTGAAAATACCATGGCTTGGGTCAGGCATACTTTAGTCCTCAACTTAACATCTTTGTTCTTTAACACTTGAAAGAGGTCTTTTGCAGAAGATTTGCCCAATGCAATACATTGTTTCTTTTTCATTTTTTTATTATGTTTTTTATTGTTGTAGTTTAAATTAAGTTTACATTTCAAGTTAATCTCCCATACAAAAATTTATACATACATTGTTATGTGACCCTAATTGCTCTCCCCATACTGTGACAGCACACTCCTCCTTTCCACCCGATTCCCATGTCCATTCAACCAGCTCCTAACCCTCTCTGCCTTCCCATCTCACCTCTGGACAGAAGCTGCCCATTTAGTCTCTTGTACCTACTTGAGCTAAGAGGCACACTCCTCATGAGTATCACTTTATGTCCTACAGTCCAGTCCATTCCCTGTCTGAAAACCTGGCCTTAGAAATTGTTTTAGTTCTGGGCTGATAGAGAATCCGGGGGCCATGCTTTCTGGGGTTCCTCCAGTCTCAGTCAGACCACTAAGTCTGGTCTTCTTACCAGAATTTGAGTTCTGCACCCCACCTTACTCCTGCTCCATCAGGGACTCTCTGTTGTGCTCCCTGTCAGGGCAGTCATTGATGGTAGCCAAGCACCATCTAGTTCTTCTGGTCTCAGGCTGATGAAGTCTCTGGTTTATGTGGCCCTTTCTGTCTCTTGTGCTAATACTTTCCTTGTGTCTTTGGTGTTCTTCATTCTTCTTTACTCCAAGTGGGTTGGGACTAATTGATGCATCTTAGATGACCGCTTGCAATCTTTTAAGACCCCAGACACCACTCACCAAAGTAGGATGCAGAACATTTTCTTAATAAGCTTTGTTATGCCAATTGACCTAGATGTCCCCTGAAAGGATGGTCCCCAGACCCCTACTTCTGCTACTCTGTCCCTCAAAGTGTTTGACTGTATTCAGGAAACTTCTTAGCTTAGGTTTAGTCCAGTTGTGCTGACTTCCCCTGTAGTGAATGCTGTCCTTCCCTTCAACTAAGATAATTCTTATCTACTACCTAGTTAGTAAATAACCTTCACCCCGCTCCCCACCCTCGTAACCATCAAAGAATGTTTTCTTCTGTGTTTAAATCTTTTCTCAAGTTCTTATAATAGTGGTCTTATACAATATATGTCCTTCTGTGACTGACTACATTCACTCAGCATAATGCCCTCGAGCTTCCTCCATGTTATGTTTCATGGCTTCATCGTTGTTCTTTATTGTTGCATAGTATGCCATTGTGTGGATATACCATAATCTGTTTATCCATTCGTCCATTGATGGCACATAGGTAGTTTCCAGCTTTTTGCTACTGTGAACAATGAACATGGGTGTGCATATACCTATTTGTGTGATGGCTCTTATTTCTCTAGGATATATTCCAAGGAGTGGGATAGCTGGATCCTATGGTACTTCTATTTCTAGCATTTTAAGGAAGCGCCAATCAATTTCCAAAGTGGTTGTACCATTTTACATTCCCATCAACAGTGTACAAGTGTTCCAGTCTCTACACAACCTCTCCAGCATTTATTATTTTGTGTTTTTTGGATTAATGCCAGCCTTGTTGGGGTGAGATGATATCTCATTGTAGTTTTGAGCAGCATTTCTCTAATGGCTAATGATCGTGAGCATTACTTCATGTGTCTGTTAGCCACCTGAATATCTTCTTCGGTGAAGTGCCTGTTCATATCCTTTGCCCATTTTTTAAATGGGTGATTTGTCTTTTTGTTGTTGAGGTTTTGCTATATCTTGTAGACTTTAGAGATCAGATGCTGATCGGATTTGTTGTAGCCAGACTTTTTTCCCAGTTTGTAGGTTGTCTTTTGACTCTTTAGGTGAAGTCTTTTGATGAGCACAAGTGTTTGACTTTTAGGAGCTCCCAGTTATCTAGTCTCTCTTCTGGTGCTTGTGTATTGTTACTTATGGTTCATATTGTGTTTATGCCATGTATTAGGGCTCCTAACTTGCCTATTTTTTCTTCTATGATCTTTATTGTTTTCGATTTTATATATAAGTCGTTGATCCATTTTGAGTTAGTTTTTTGTACACGGTGTGAGGTATGTATCTTGTTTGAGTTTTTTGCAGGTGGATATCCAGTTATGCCAGCACCATTTGTTAAAGAGACTGTCTTTTCCCCAGTTAACGCATTTTGGGCCTTTGTCAAATATCAGCTGCTCATACGGGGATGAATTTATGTCTGGGATCTGAATTCTGTTCCATTGGTCTATGTATCTGTTGTTGTACCAGTACCAGGCTGTTTTGACTACCATGGCAGTATAATAGGTTCTAAAATCAGGTAGTGTGAGGCCTCCCACTTTGTTCTTCTTCTTGAGTAATGCTTTACTTATCCGGGACCTCTTCCCTTTCCATATGAAGTTGGTGATTTGTTTCTCCATCTCATTAAAAAATGCCGTTCCTATTTGGACTGGGATTGCATTGCATCTGTAGATCGCTTTGGTTAGAATTGACATTTTCACAATGTTGAGTCTTCCTATCCATGGGCAACGTATGTTTTTCCACTTATGCAGGTCTCTTTTGGTTTCTTGTAGTAGTGTCTTGTAGTTTTCATTGTATAGATCTTTTACGTCTCTGGTTAGATTTATTCCTAAGTATTTTATCTTCTTGGGGGCTATTGTAAATGGTATCAATTTGGTGATTTCCTCTTCGAGGTTCTCTTTGGTGGTGTGAAGGAATCCAACTGATTTTTGTACGCTTATCTTGTATCCTGAAACTTTGCTGAAATTTTCTATTCCAGTAGTTTTCTTGTGGATTCTTTGGGGTTTTCTGTTTATAAAATCATATCCTCTGCAAACAGAGATACTTTGACTTCTTCCCTACCAATTCGGATGCCCTTTATTTCCTTCTCTAGCCTAACTGCTCTGGCTAGGACCTCCAGCACAATGTTAAATAAGAATGGTGATAAAGGGCATCCTTGTCTGGTTCCTGTTGTCAAGGGGAGTGCTTTCAAACTCTCTCCATATAAGATGATGTTGGCTGTTGGCTTTGTATAAATGCCCTTAATTATATTGAGGAATTTCCCTTCTATTCTTATTTTGTTCAGAGTTTTTATCATGAATGGGTGTTGGACTTTGTCAAATGCCTTTTCTGCATCGATTGATAAGATCATGTGGTTCTTGTCTTTTGTTTTATTAATGTGATGGATTACATTGATTGTTTTTCTAATGTTGAACCATCCCTGCATACCTGGTATAAATCCCGCTTGATCATGGTGAATTATTTTTTTGATATATTGCTGAATTCTACTGACTAGAATTTTGTTGAGAATTTTTGCGTCCATGTTCATGAGGGATACTGGTCTGTAATTTTCTTTTTTTGTGGTGTCTTTACCTGGATTTGGTATCAGGGTTAAGCTGGCTTCATAGAATGAGTATGGGAGTATTCCATTCTTTTCTATGCTCTGAAATACCTTTAGTAGTAGTGGTGTTAACTCTTCTCTGAACGTTTGGTAGAATTCTCCAGTGAAGCCATCTGAGCCAGGGCTTTTTTTCTTGGGAGTTTTTGAATTAGCTTTTCAATCTCTTCTTTTGTTATGGGTTTATGTAGTCGTTCTACCTCTGTTTGTGTTAGTTTAGGTAGGCAGTGAGTTTCTAGAAATTTGTCCATTTCCTCTAGGTTTTCAAATTTGTTAGAGTACAATTTTTCATAGTATTCTGTTATGATTCTTTTAATTTCAGTTGGGTCTGTTGTGATATCACCCATCTCATTTCTTATATAGGTTATCTGCTTCCTCTCCTGTTTCTCTTTTGTCAGTTTGGCCAATGGTTTATCAATTTTGTTGATCTTTTCATACAACCAGCTTTTGGTCTTGTTAACTCTTTCAATTGTTTTTCTATTCTCTATTTCATTTAATTCTGCTCTAATTCTTATTATTTCCTTTCTTCTGGCGCCTGAGAGCTTCTTTTGCTGCTCTCTTTCTACTTGTTTGAGGTGTAAGGTTAATGTTTTGATTTTGGCCTTTTTTTTTTGGTTGTGTGCATTTATTGCTATAAACTGACCTCTAAGCACTGCTTTTGCTGTGTCCCAAAGGTTCTGGTAGGATGTGTTTTCATTCTTGTTTGATTCTATGAATTTCTTTATTCCATCCTTAATTTCTTCTATAACCCAGTGGTTTTTGAGCAAGGTGTTGTACAGTTTCCATGTGTTTGATTTTTTTTCCCTTGCTTTTTCTGTTACTGATTTCTACTTTTATGGCTTTATGGTCAGAAAAAATGCCTTGTAATATTTCGATGCTTTGGATTGTGTTAAGGCTTGCTTAACAGCCTAATATGTGGTCTATTCTGGAGAATGTTCCATGTGCGTTGGAAAAGAAAGTATACTTGGCTTCTGTTGGGTGGAGTGTTCGGTATATGTCTATGAGATCAAGTTGGTTGATTGCAGCATTTAGCTCTTCTGAGTCTTTGTTGAGCTTCTTTCTGGATGTTCTGTCCTTCACCAAAAGTGGTGTGTTGAAGTCTCCTACTACTATTGTAGAGCTGTCTATCTCTCTTTTCAGTGCTGTTAGAGTTTATGTATTTTGGAGTCCTATTGTTGGGTGCGTAAACATTTATTATAGTTATGTCCTCCTGGTGTATTGACCATTTAATCATTATATAGTGTCCTTCCTTATCCTTTGTGGTGGATTTTACTTTAAAGTCTATTTTGTCAGAGATTAATACTGCCACTCCTGCTCTTATCTGAGTGTTATTTGCTTGATATATTCTTTTCCATCCTTTGAGTTTTAGTTTGTTTGTGTCTGTAAGTCTAAGGTGTGTCTGTTGTAGGCAGAATATAGACAGATAGTGTTTTTTTATCCCATCTGCCACTCTCTGTCTCTTTGTTGATGCATTTAGTCCACTTACATTCAGTGTAATTATTGATAGGTATGAATTTAGTGCTGTCATTTTGATGTCTTTTTTGTGTGTGTTGTTGACAGTTTCTTTGTTCCACCTAATTATCTGTGCTGAGTCGTTTTTCTTTATGTATTTTCTTTTCATCTTTTTCATTGTTGTCGATTTTGTGTTGCTGAGTCTTTATACTTTTCCAGTTTTTTATTTTGACTTGTAGGATTGTTAGTTTCCTTTGTGGTTACCTTAATATTTACTCCAATTTTTCTAAGTTTATACCAGTCTTTTATTTCTTTATATCACCTTGACTTCCTCTCAATATGAAAAATCTATGTCTACATTTTTTAAGTCCCTCTTTTTTGTTTTAATGTTGTCATCTTTTACATATTGACATCTGTTTCCCTATTTTCAGTGTTTTAGCTTTCATTTATCTTTGTGACTTCCCTCTCTGGGTTGATATCTGGTTGCTCTGTCCTGTGTTCTAGTCTTGGGTTGTTCTCTGATGTTACTGATTTTCTAATTGGAGGACTCCCTTTAGTATTTCTTGTAATTTTCATTTGGTTTTTGCAAATTCCCTAAACTTCTGTTTATCTGGAAATGCCCTAATTTCGCAGTCATATTTTGCTGGATATATAATTCTTGGCTGGCAGTTTTTTTTCTTCAAGTCTTTATATATGTCATCCCCTTGCCTTCTTGACTGCATGGTTTCCGCCGAGTAGTCTGAGCTTATTCTTACTGACTCTCCTTTGTAGATGACTTTTCGTTTATCCCTAGCCGTTCTTAAAATTCTCTCTTTATCTTTGGTTTGGCATGTTTGATTATGTCTTGGTGACTCTCTTTTGTCAAATATCAGCTGCTCATACGGGGATGAATTTATGTCTGGGATCTGAATTCTGTTCCATTGGTCTATGTATCTGTTGTTGTACCAGTACCAGGCTGTTTTGACTACCATGGCAGTATAATAGGTTCTAAAATCAGGTAGTGTGAGGCCTCCCACTTTGTTCTTCTTTATATAATCCAGTTTCTAGGATTATTTGCTCAGCATACAGATTGAATAAGTATGGTGAAATGATACAACCCTGATGCATACCCTTCCTGATTTTAAACCATGCAGTATCCCCTCACTCTGTTCGAACAACTGCCTCTTGGTCTATGTACAGGTTCCACATGAGCACAATTAAGTGTTCTGGAATTCTCATTCTTTGCAATGTTATCCATAATTTGTTACGATGCACACAGTAGAATGCCTTTACATAGTCAATAAAACACAGGTAAACATCTTTCTGGTATTCTCTGCTTTCAGCCAAGATCCATCTGACATCAGCAATGATATCCCTTGTTCCATGTCTTCTTCTAATCTGGCTTAAATTTCTGGCAGTTTCCTGTCAATATACTGCTGCAACCGTTTTTGAATTACCTTCAGCATAATTTTACTTACATATGATATTAATGATACTGTTCAATGATTTCCCCATTCCATTGGATCACCTTTCTTTGGAATGGGCATGAATATGGATCTCTTCCAGTCAATTAGTCGCATAGCCAACTGACCAGGTATGCCAAATTTCTTGGCATAGACAAGTAAGTGCTTCCAGTGTTGCATCCGTCTCAATTGGTATTCTGTCAATTCCTGGAGCCTTGTTTTTTGCCAGTGCCTTCAGTGTAGCTTGGACTTCTTCCTTCAATACCATTAGTTCTTGATCATATGCTACCTCCTGAAATGGCTACACATGAACCAATTCTTTTTGGTACAGTGACTCTGTGTATTCCTTCTATCTTCTTTCGATGCTTCCTGTGTCATTCAATTTTTTGCCCATAAAATCCTTCAGCATTGTAACTTGAGGCTTGAATTTTTTCTTCAGTTCTTTCAGCTTGAGACAAACCAAGCATGTTCCTCCTTTTGGTTTTCTAACTCCATGTCTTTGCACATTTCATTACAATACTTTGTTTTGTTTTCTTGAGCCACCCTTTGAAATCTTCTGTTCAGCTCTTTTACTTCATCATTTCTTCCTTTCACTTTAGCTACTCTGCATTCAAGGGGAAGTTTCATAGTCTCTTCTGATATCCATTTTGGTTTTTTTTTTCGTCTTTCTTTTTTTCTTTCTAATAACCTTTTGCTTTCTTCATTTATGATGTCCTTGTATGCCATCCCACAACTCATCTGGTCTTCGGTCATTAGTGTTCAATGCATCAAATCTATTCTTGAAATGGTCTCTAAATTCAGGTGGGATATACTCAAGGTCATACTTTGGCTCTCATGGACTTCTAATTTTCTTCAGCTTCAACTTATACTTGCATATGAGCAATTGATGGTCTGTTCTGAAGTCGGCCCCTGGTCTTGTTCTGACTGATGATATTGAGCTTCTCCATCATCTCTTTCCACAGATGTAGTCAACTTGATTCTTGTGTATTCTATCTGGCAAGGTCCACGTATATAGTGACTATTTATGTTGTTGAAAAACGGTATTTGCAATAGAAGATGTCATCAGTCTTGCAAATTTCTATCATGAAATTCTATCATTTCATTACCAAGCCCGTGTTTTCCAACTACTCATTCTTCTTTGTTTCCAACTTTCGCATTTCAATCACTGGTAATTATCATTACATCTTGATTACATGTTTGATCAATTTCAGACTGCAGAAGTTGGTAAAAATCTTCAATTTCTTCATCTTTGGCTTTAGTGGTTGGTGCATAAATTTTAATAAAAGTCATATTAACTGGTCTCCTTTGTAGGCTTATGGATATTATCGTATCACTGACAGCACTGTATTTCAGGATAGATCTTGAATTTATTTTTGACAATGAATGTGATGCCATTCCTCTTCAATTTGTCATTCCCAACATAGTAGACCATATGATTGTCCAATTCAAAATGGCCAATACCAGTTCATTTCAGCTCACTAATGCTTATGATATCAACATTCAAGTGTTCCATTTCATTTTTGACAATTTCCAATTTTCTTTGATTCATACTTCATACATTCCATGTTGCAATTATTAATGGATGTTTGCTGTTCCTTCTCATTTTGAATTGTGCCACATCAGCAAATGAAAGTCCCCAAAACTTTACTCCATCCACATCATTAAGGTCGACTCTACTTCGAGGAGGCAGTTCTTCCCCAGTCATATTTTGAGTCACTTCCAACCTGAGGGATGCCTCTGGACATTTACAAATGTCCTCTGGGGGAACAGAATCGCCCCTGGTCAAAAACTACTGCCTTAAAGGGATCCATTCTCAGTCTTCCCTAACTGACATAGCTATTCTGCTGATCCAGTTACTGCCAGAGGCTCCCAGAAATTCATCCATTTGAGAGCGAGGAAGCAGGGAGAGCTAATGGCTCTGAGATTTAGTCCTGCCTCACTTTGAAAAAGAAACCAGTGTGTCATTGACTTGAAAACCAACCAGCAGCAGGGCAGAGAACTAAATAACCTGATAGGATTGCATTGCATTTCTCAGATTGCTTCTTTTTTACTAGCAGCTAGAGCAAAGACCAGAGCTATTATAATACACTTGATTCCCAAAAGCAAACTAAAAATGGTGGAAATCCATTTATTTATTCATTTATTGGACAGATATAAATTGTCTTCCACCTACTTGCCAGGTACTCTGTGAAGTGTTGGCAATACAGTGTAAATGCAAAAGACATAGACTTATCCTTTAAGGAGCCTGTCTACTGGGGTGGGCAGACATTAAATAATCACACACATAATAGATAAAGTGAGATAACATAGGAGTTGGGTCCCTTCCCCAAGTGCATGCAACCCTAAGGGTACCAATGTTAAAAAGGTTTATGCTGGGAGCATGGTCACTCTATCATGCTGTCCAGTGGCTGCAGAAGGCGTGGCTCCACAGTGGAGAAGGAAGGTGGCTGTATATAGACCCTCTGGCAACTCCATATTCAACTGGCACTTTAGGGGCAAGACCAATAGCTAAGCACAGGTGTTCTTTGGATGTTCATGTGTATATGAGCTGAACTTAAAGAGGGGAAGGAGTGAGCTGTGGATCCAATGTAAATGGGGAGGGGTCCATCTTCTACCCTTTCTCCCTTCTCCCCTTCTTTTACCCCTACCAAGACTGCCTGATTACTTGCCACAAGTGCAGACAGCTGAAATAGTGCCTGGCAACAATAAGACTGCTGAGGCTGTCAGTGGAAAGACAAGCAACTACCAGTCCCAAAACCAGAGCTACTTCCGGCAGGTGAATCCTCGAGCTGGAAAGTTTGCTTACTCCACGGACAATACCTTTGAACAGGAGATTTACTTTGGTAACAGAGCTGGGGCCCTGTGGTGGGGGTGAGGTGGACATGGAGCAGGGAGGTGGAGGGTAGTTGGGGGATGGACATGGTTGTGGGTTTATGGCTTGTCTCTGGATGCAACCTTGGGATGAGGCTCTGGATTACCCAGGGTTTCATAATACCCCCTGGTTACTACTAGCACAGGAGCTGGGGGAAAGAGGGCAATAGTATCTGGTGAAGAGGGAACTATTCCCCCTCTTCCCCTTTCTCTATCCTTCTATTTTACTAAAAAGGCTGGAATTGTAAAGTAGACAAGATGTGATTTTGGAAACAACTGACCTCTTCTTTACACACTCTACTTCTTTTCTGTCCACCCTTCTTTCTTCTGTCACCTTGAGATATTCCCTCACTGAGGTGATATATTGGGAAAAAATCACGGGCTTTACAGTCGGGTAGATCTAGGTTTGAATTCTGGCTTAGCCACTTCCCAGTAACCTTCAGCAAATAATCCCTTGGAGCCTTACGTACCTGGCAAGTAGCATGTAAAATGATGTCAACAAACATACACTTGGAGTAAAGAGTAAACAAGAAAGCATCTAAAATGCTTCTTGCCCAATGCCTCGCACACAGAAAGGGCTCAACAAATGCACTATCTTTCCCTCCCATCTTGCTATCCTTTAGAGGTTGGGCTTCCAGGACACCTTACCTAGGTCTGCATGTTCCAAGCTGTTTCTTCTTCCCTGACCTCATCTTGCTCTTACACTGCTGTCAGTGAAAAGTCTTTTAAAAGTGTTTAACAAAATTATTTAGACTAAGGTATTCATGACTGGTAAGAGATTAATTAGGTACTCTTTCTTTAGTATCTAGCTTTTCATAGGGGGTAATGCCTATAAGTTAAATAGGTTCTGCCTTACCGATGGAAAACATCAACATCCTTGGCTCCAAGGTGTCTATGAGCATTCTCTATAAGACCACCAGCTGTGACATTCCTAAGCAACAATCACCTAGGAAGGATACACCCACAACATGGCCATCATGGGTCACAGGGACTCACACTAGGGCAAAAAGGAATTGGGTCTGATCCTGGTGACTGGAAACCCAGGAAGAGAGGCATGGGGAGGTGCTGGAGGACTCATTATTTTTGTTTGTTCACAGACAATGTCCAGATCATCCAGAAGGCTGGAGCAAAGAGAGACCAAATTTTCCTGGAAAACCTCAATCAGTACAACAAGCAGCTGCGTAACGTCTTCCCTGAAACCCCAGAAAAGTGGAGTTCCCAGCCAGTTCCTGAAGCACGTAAGCAGGAAGCTGGTAATGGTGGGTGATGATGGAAATGTGGCTATTTCTTTAAGGCCCCTAGGTCATGGGCTAGAGCACCACCTGCTTCTAAGGGAGTCACTTTCTACCAATGAAAAGTCATCCCATAAAATTATAAAACATTAACTGTAACTAGGAAGAGCCTCAATGGAGTACACATTCAGTTGAAATCAGATCTAACTTAGGTATAACCAAGTGGTTTAGAGCTAATAATTACCAATGAGGAAGGCCCATCTTAAATGCTTCTAGGGTAAGTATGTCAAACCCCTGACCCAACCCCACACACTTTGCCTTTTTTCCCTTGGGCTGGCTCTATCTTCTTACTCCACACTCAAGCCCATACCTCCCTCAGGTCTTAAGGCCTTCCTCTGTTGTAAGTTTCTATTTCACAAGTACATCACTTATCATTCTGTAAGACAGATGGGGAGATGGTCAAGAAATGAGCTTATAAAACAAAATGTGCTTATCCTCCAAAAGACTATGTCCCCATTTCCCATGACTCTTCTCTTTGCAGTGTCATTATTCAGATGGGCTCCCTGGTGTGCAGAAACTAACAGTAGTAGTGACACATTCTTTTCTTTACCAGCCCCAAACCTGTCTCTAGTTCTGCCTGGCTAGGCAACAGCCACTATGGTAGAGGAGGTGCTAATAATGGTAGCTATGGGCAGCTTCCCCAAAACTCACCCACCTTTGTTGAGGACCACCACTATGATGCAGTGGAGAAAACCACCCAGACAGGCCTCAGGTCAGGTCTTTGCGAGTCACCTTCTGGGGGCTTCAGCTGCTTCATTAAAATGGAGACACTAATTATTCCTACAGCAAGGCACTTTTGTGATACTTACATGAGGTGATGTTGTGAATATGCTTTATAAACCATTAAGTACTGAACAAACTCAAGGCATTATTATTCATATACTACCTTCTCCCCAAAGCCAGCTCCATTCTTCGTATTTTCTCCTCTGAGAATAGGCAAATCCATAGAGACAGAAAGTAAATTTGTGGTTGCCAGGGGCTGGGGAGAGGGGCGAATGGGTACATGCTTTCTTTTGGGGGTGCTGAAAATGTTCTAAAATTAGATGGTGATGATGGTTGCCTACCTCTGTGAATATACTAAAAACTACTAAATTATACACTTTAAAAGGATGAATTTTAGAGCATGTGAATTATATCTCAATAAAGCTGTTTTGTTTTTTTTTTTTTTTAAAAAAAAAAAGTCCTCAGAGGATCCCACTGCATTCCCAGAAGTTTTCACCACCTACCTCACTTGCTTCACAGGCATTTTTTCCCCACAGGTGCTGCACACCTCCCCCCAGGATATGGAACATTTAATGAATGATGCTATAGGAGTTTACGCATCAAACTTTTAAAAACAGTATTTGAGATTGATCTGGGGGAAGTCAGAATAGTAATATACACACACCTTCTGATAACCATTTTATTTATCATCTCAGGAAACTGAGTTAGGTATGAAAGAATCTGGAAAAAATAGGAAAATTCCTGTGGTTAGATGTAGTAGATTTTTTTTCCCTCCATTCTGTTAAATTGAAAAACTTGAATGATTTCTTTAAAATGATGAAAATTGTCAAGATAAGAAGTACATTTACTATAATATAGCCTTAATTCTCTCAAAATCTTTATGTAAAACTCTTTAGTGTGCCCAGAAGTTCACTATATAATTCCTATATACCAAGCACAGGTTATATGGTACGAGTTACAAATACAAGGACCCCATTTGTGTCTGCTTCCAAAGTGTACTGTACCTTTTGTCCCACAGAAAATGAAAAGGTTGTTTCCTTGTGTACTGCCTTTAGATGACTTTTGATGTAAAAGTTGACTAGTGGATGTGTTTCTACCTGCCTACTAGTAGAACTCAAAGGACTGGAATTAAAGTTGATAGTGGTAATAATGCTTGTTTATTCCCATAGAGGTTAAGTATCAGACATTCAAGATGTTCTCACCACAATCCATTTTTACTCCTTGAGCAGGGTGATATAGAGGCAGTGGGGTTAATTCAACTGCGTCTCTCTTCCCCGGGAGGGATTTCAAGCAGGCTAAGAGAAGCGGGGGAATGTTATGTGACAAAGCATCTACCTGCAGGGTGGGAGCCGATCTGTCTGGAGCTGGGTTCACAGTCCTGGCTGCATCCGTCCTGCACTGCAAAGGAAGGAAGCTTCAACGAGTGCTGAGTCCTACAGCATGACCAAGTTGGGCAAGGGGCATCTAGAGGAGATGGGCTATATAGCATGTGAGATAAACTGCCCTGGAGTCTCACAAGACTATCTACATTAGAAGTAGGAAATATATTGCCCTCCTTGCTCAAAGGAAAGAAAAGATTCTCAGCAAATCTAAAGGTGTTAGAGTGGGAATGAAATCTTGGAAGATACAGAAATGATGGATAGTGACAATCAGAACATGAGACTGATAGGCAATGTGGCAAACAGTGAATTTAGTAAGTCTGGAAATGTTTTTAATTCTGTCTTCCCTTCTCCTCTCTACACAGCTTCTTTTCTGAGAATGAGGCTTTCTGAATTTGTTTGATATCATGGAGTCCAGAAAGCATAACTATAACTATTTTTATATAACAACTATATACAACTACAAAAATGTTTACATAACAATTATGATTTTTTTCTGTTCTCAAATTTCTGTTATTTGTCATAACTTAGAAAATCTTTAAAATTTAGCAGCTTACAGCACCATTCCTCCCTCAAAATTAAAAACATTAAAAAGAAAATTTAGTTAGTAAATCAGGAATTAATGGCCAATTACACTGTATTGTAAATTGCAATATCTCAAATATTGAATTTTTATGAGCAAACCTTGTTATACATAAACATATTTATGCTCTTAAAGATTTATTAAACTTATAAAAAGGTTTGTATACATTTCAATTCCCCCCTCCAGTCTCCCCCGCTCATCATGGCTGTATCATTTGTGAACATCTCTCTCCCACGATTGTGGCTTTATCGTTTCTGTAGTCAGGACTTTTCGTAACTCCCTATTGGACTTATACTCAGCTCCCTATATAATTACTGGAAAATTCACTCTCGAAAGCTTTGCTTTTCCTTGGTGTTAATCAGGTAGAGGAAAGTGATGGTAGTTGGGAAGACTATGTGTCAGGGGCTAGGGCACCGGGGTGAGAAGACCTCACACTGCCATGTTGACACAGCTTGTAGGCCTTTGAAAGGAGGTCTACGCTGGGCTGCTTTGCCCATCCCAGCCAAGGATCTGCTGCTGCAGGTGGGTGAGGTGGACATGGACAATAAGTCCAGGAGACAGCGGAAGCAGGCAAAATCACCGGAGGAGAACGTGACCTGGGAACTGGTGGTCCTCCGGAGGATGCTGCAGGAATGGAAGACTGCCTGGTCACTGAGTGAGTGAAGGGAGGTCCTGAGGCATTGGTAGGTATTTAAGAGGGGGTGGTCTCACCTTGGGCAAGCGTATCTCAATCTTTTCAAATCCATCCATCTCTTGTGAAATGTAAAGATCTTGTTGTCTCACCAAAGCTAGACTAGTCAAGAGCCTTGCACACAATGGGTATTAGATGAATGCCAGCTGACATATATCTGGGTACTTTCTGCAAGGGTAGGTGGGCAGAGGGGAAAATCATACCCCCTTTTTACTTCAGTAATTTGTGGAAACTCACTACACTGAGAACTAGGCAGGGATCCTATCTTATTCGTCTCTGACGCTTTGTGCTCAATAAATGATGCATAAAGGGAAGGATGAAATAATGCCGCCCAAGCAATGGCAATGTAGTGATTGTAGTTGACTGTGGTAAAGACAACCCCTCTCCAATTCATTTGCGGAGCTGAGATTATAATGTATCTACTCTGACTTTAGAGATACAGAAGTAGAAGGCTGACTTTCTGGGGTGGTGCAGGGGCCCAGCAAGAACTGTTGAAAGCTACGGTATTTGAGGACTTGAGGGCTGCTGGTTTTCAAAACATGAGAGACTAGTGCAGGAAAAAGAGAGGCGATCCATCAAGCAAACTGGATCAGATAAATGAAAAAGGGTTGAAAAAAAGATTCTTTGTAACAGCTACTATACTACGGAGCATCTGGAGATGGTAGGAGCATTGAAATAAAAGTTTGAAACCTGCAAAGAGAGCAGTTAGTAACTAAAATGACCAGGACCTTGAAAGGCAGATGGAAGAGCCCTCTAAGGTGAGGAAACCTAATGATCACCACAATAATTGTCATGTACTGAGTCCTCGCTATCTGCCAGGTATCTAGCTAGACACTTTGGCTAGTTAACATATTTAGCCCTCAAAATAACTTAACATGGTAGATTCTAGTATTATTCCCATTTTACAAATGAGAAATCTTCGGCTCAGAGAGGTTAAGTAACTTATCCAAGGTCCACAGCTAATAACTAGGATTCCAAACCAGCTATGTTTGACAACAAAATACCCTTAGCCACTATGTTGTACTGCCCCTTTTATTTTTCAGATGTCAACAATCAAGAATTTAAGCAAAGAGAGATAGAATATAAGATAGAAGTGGGGGGAGTTTTGTTTGGGAACTGAGAGGGTACATGGCTCATCAGTGAAATAACTTCCCCAAGGACCCCATCTCTAGGGCCCTTTATTCTTCTGGGCTAATGTTTTGCTTGAATTGTCCTTGGGGAAATGTGATTTCTTGTCACCTGCCTGCAGCAGAGTTTCTAATTCTAACCAGGTGGTTCTCTTCCTCACTGTGGCATAGTCATTAAGTGGCACCATGAGACAGTGGAGGGCCTGCAACGGAGCTTGACAGACATGCATGATGATATTCGGATCCAAGCCATCATCACGTGTGCCACAGCAGCTTTGGAGCGGCCCCGGATGGCCACCAGCCAGGGAGACTCAGGTGAGAGCCAGGACTAGACTGCTTATAACAACTCACAGAGCCACAGAACATTTGATCTGGTGGGGACTTTGGAGCTCATTTAAGACCACTTTCCAAATGTGGACATCAAGACCCAAAGACTGGCCTGAATTTACACAGCATATCAGCAATAGAGGAGTCCACCTTTACACAGCATATCAGCAATAGAGGAGTCCCTGGGTGGTACAAATGGTTAACATGCTTAGCTGCTAACCAGAAGGCTGGAGGTTCAAGTCCACCCAAAGGTGCCCCAGAAGAAAGGCCTGGAGACCTACTTCCAAAAAAATAGTCGTTGAAAACCCTACAGAACACACATGGGGTTGCCATGAGTTGGAGTTGACTTGATGACAACTGGTTTGGTTTTTGGTTTGTCAGCAATAGAGATGATATACAGATGATGAACAGAGATGATTAAAATTCCCGACTTCTAGTCCAGTACCTTTTGTACACTTCATTGTCTTTTGTTTGTTCAGTGGCTTGCAGAGAAGTTCACATTTTCCCACTTTGAGAGATGCCATTCCTAACAGTAAAAAACTACATTTTAAAAAACACTTTCCATCCAACTCCATTTTAACTCTTCTCTTGACAGCACATCTCAAACTTAATATGTCCAAAACTGAACTCATTACTGTCCCCGTAGACCCCATCTCTATTAACAGCCCCAGTTTCTGGGCCAGGACCCTAAAGTCATTCTGGACAACTTCTTCCTCTTCCCACAACCAATTAATCACTAAATTCCATTGTTTTGATATACATTGTTTGAGGTCCTTAACATGGAAGCAGGAGGGCTTCCTGCATTGGCAAAAATATTCATGCATGGGAGAGGGTGGTATGTCCCTGGGGTCAGCAGGAGCCTCATGCTGGGACCTCTCCAAGACCTTGCCTGATGTGTCTCTTCATCTGTATCCTTTCTGATTATAATAAATGGATGATTGTAAATATATTTAAAAAAAAAAAGTTCCATTGTTTCTCCCTCCTAAGTATCTCTTCATTTTTTCTCCTAAATTGTGAAAGAAATATACAACTGTTAATGTTGGTAAATATATATATTCTCCAACCTCTTTCCCAGCCCCCTTTCCCAGTTCCAGGGTAGCCAATATTTACAGTTTGGCATATATTCTTCCACATCTTTCCCTTCGCTCTAACAAACATATGCCCACATATATGTGGGCATCTTTTCTATTTATTACAAAAATGAGTGTTGAATATTATTAGATACTTTCTGGTTTCCTCATTTATGGATATGATGAATTCTGTTGTTAAATTCTTAGAGTAAGTCCTACCAGATCATGGTACCTTATTCTTTTATAACTATACTGGGTTTGATTTGTTAATTCTTCAGAATTTTTTTATCTACATTCATAAGTGAAATCAGTATATAGTTTTGTTTTTCCTTTACTATTTTTGTTAAGTTTTAGTTTTTGCTAGCTTTGTAAAATGAATTGAGGGGTTCTCCATTTTTTCCGATAGTCTGTAATCTTTTGAAAAAGAAAAATCAATAGCTTTTCTCTTTACTAGCACTAAGCAGTTAAAAAGAAATAGGTAAAATTTCCCATCTACAAGAGCCATAAAACTGTAATTTACTGAGGATCTAGTTTAACAAGACACACGACCCAGATGATGAAAACTATAGAATGCTATTGAAAGGATGTAAAATGTGACTGCCTCTTATCCCTCAAGTGCCCTCTCAGATATTAACTTTTATTAGATCACTTCTATTTATCACTCTGCATAAGGAGCCCTGATGACACACTGGTTAAATGCTTGGCTGCTAATCTAAAGGTGGGCCGTTCGAACCCACCAGCCGTACAGGAGAAAGATGTGGCAGTCTGCTTCCGTAAAGATTACAGCCTTGGAACCCCTGTGAGGCAGTTGTACCTTGTCCAATAGGGATTGTCCTGAGCCCTAAAATCCTGTCCATTTCAGGGCTCAGCTAACTCTCGTTACATTTAGGTAGCAGTAAGCACCTGCAACTGAGACCAAAGCTGGCCACCACGTGGCACTAGAAAGGAAGCCGTGTTTGAGAGAAAAGCAAAACGGCCCATACCCTCTTACCTGGCCCTCCTCTGATCACAGATGTGGAGACTGTGAAAGATCCACCTGTCCAGGATTTGCCAGAGGCTCTACAGCCCACCCTAAAAGCTGCTCTTTGTGACAAGAATGCCAAAGTGCAGATGGCGGCAGCGGTATGCCAATATGCCATACAGTCACATGATCCTCTTGCCCGGGACATCATGCAGACTGCCCTTTTGAAGGGTGAGTAGCTCCCTGTTATTTCTGACCTGGGAATAGGAGGTAAAGAGAGAATTATCTCATCATCAGCTTTTCCCAGTCCTTACCTTTCCATTATCATGCTCTGTGACGTCTACTGTTTTATTAAGAGGTTTGGGTTTAGGAATGGTAGAACACTCAGAAATTAGTTCTTCCTAGGCACATTTGGAAACCCCGGTGGTGTAGTGGTTAAGACCTACAGCTGCTAACCAAAAGGTCGGCAGTTCAAATCCACCAGGTGCTCCTTGGGAACGCTATGGGGCAGTTCTCCTCTCTCCTGTAGGGTTGCTATGAGTCAGAATTGACTCGACGGCAGTGGGTGGTGGTAGTGGTGAAGTACTTTTACAAAAAGAGGTGCACTGCCACCAAGTGGTACCTGGGCTGACATAAAGGATAAAATAGCTAAGCTTTTCACAGATGGGATTTGACTAGAAACCATGCCCCTTTTCACACCACCTGAGTTTTAAAAAATATTTAATATTTAAACATTTTTGCTGTGTAATGGTTGTAAAATTTCAAGGTTTTCAATATATATTGTTAAATTGACTTTCAAAAAGGAGGTATCAATTTATACTCTCACCAGCAGTATGTGAAAATGGCCTTTCCCTGCACCCTCTCCACCATGGGGTTCTTTTCATAGTCTTTTGTTGTTGTTGTTGTTGAGGATATACACAGCAAAACATACACCAATTCAACAGTTTCTACATGTACAATTCAGTGACATCGATTACATTCTTCAAGTTGTGCAACCATTCTCACCCTCCTTTTCTTAGTTGTTCCTCCTCCATTAACATAAACTCACTGCCTAAGGTTCCTGTCTCATCTTCTGAGCTGCTGTTTCAATTTGATCCCATATAGATAGTTCTCAAAACAGCATAATGCTCAAGGCAGACCTTTTTTACTAGTTAAGCTAAACCATTGTTTGGTTTTAAGAAGACTTCAGTGGATATTTTTGGTTTAAGGTTTAAAGATAATCTCAGGGCAATAGTTTCAGGGAACACTTGATTTTTTTTTAAATTGAAAAGATGATGTAACAATATTAATGAATACGTCGTGGAAATTTAAAAATCACTATCTGAATACATCATGCTTCCAATTTTGCACATTAACCTCCAGGCATTCTCCACCTGCACTGTTGGAGTCAAATAGTCAAGAAAGCTGTTAGATGAAAGGCCCACAGTGCCTAACTGCTCTGAGAAGTGGCTGTTCCTTGCCTTGATGTGGGGAACAATTGGGTGACTGGTTTGGCCTTCTGCATAAAGACATTCAACAGCTTAATTCACCTGCCTTAGGAAAGCCCTCCCAGGCTCCCGGAGGAACTGCATCTGCAGGCAAGAAGTGCCTTACTGCTCTGTTACCTAACAAGAGCCTTTTATGATGTGACTCTTCAGGTTGAAATTTTTCAGTTTGTATTTAAAACCCTGATGGGTCTCATTTAAATATGGTTTAAATATGGGATTGGATTTCTAGACTGAGTGGAATACAGGGAAGAGAGATACTAGGCAGGCAGCAGCTTTGGGTACCAATCCAAAGGCTGTTTTCTCGGGGGGGAGAACAGATCACCATTCTGGACCTCTTTCCTGCCCCTCCACCCCCGACCCTTATTGTGGCAGGTAATATTGTGAACAGCTGGGCTGCAGCTCAGTGCTTGGCTCTGGAAGGTGATGCCACTTACCCCGTGATTAAGAGGATCCTCCATCAACTGTTTAACAAGAAGGACAAGGACACCGAGGACCAATCTTGTATCCTCCTGAGCCACCTCAGCAGGAAGACAGTATGTGTCGATTAGTGGGTCAGAGAAAGAAAACAACATTTGTGGAACAATTGGGCCTTTGAGGCCAGTGTATGTAAGGAATCCAAAATGCAGGTGGTCAGGCTGGATGATCTCAAGCATAGATAGAAAGTGGACTAAACATGGGTGCACCTGAGCATACAGATGTAAACAAAAAGTGACAATAGTTAGCTGAGAGAAAGGTGAAAAGAGTAGCTTGTAGATTGTTCATAACTGTGTATGCAACAAGAGTCATGACAGAGGATTTGCTTCTACTAGAAGTTCACCAGTGAGAACTGTACACACCTACAACTGTGTTTAGTTAGTTTCAGCAGAAATGTGAAACTCATAAAGACTGAGGCATACACAAATCATTTTAGGGGTAAAGACGAAGTCAAGGGGAGAAGTCCCCAGGAGGGTTCACATTATTAAATCTGTATTTTGTTCCCAGATTTATGATCCCAGAGTCAGTTGGCTCAGATGGAAAAGTACCCCATGTCTTGTAAGCCTACTCTTTCCTTTGCTAGGGATGGGCAGCTCAGGTACTTGTGACAATAATTATGCTGGATACCATGTTATGATGTAACCTCTTCAAGGTTCTAGTATCTCTAAAACTAATTGTGAATATCCATACATATCTTCCATTTCCTCAGACCCTGATACATACCATGCTTGCCGTGGAGCTGAACAGTCGTCAATGGAAGGACCGGATTGTGGCCTGCCGGACTCTGTCCCGCATCAGTGGAAATGTCAGTTTGGTAAGGCTTTTCTTTCTGTGCTTCTAGGACAGAAAGCTTAAGCAAGCCTGGGCTTAGGGCCCTTCCACTTTTTGTACCTATTCAATATCGCATTCTTACCAAAAAGATCTGTCTCCACATTGCTGCCCCATCCTCCTAACCCAGAATTGTCTGCACATGCTGACATGTCTATGACTTAGGCCAGTGTAGTTCTCAGTGTGGTGGCCGTCCACAAACTAACTGACCCACAATGAAGTAAGTACAAACACAGAGAGCAAAAGTGTAGAAGCTTTTATAGTAATTTGACATTGCCTCAACACCAATGCATTTTATAAAAGATTCTGTCAATAACATTTTTTTTCCCCCAAAAACACTAGTCCTTCAACACACGTAGTTTGAGAAGCACCGACTTAAACTATTCAACAACCCACCTCTATTAGTGTCTACGCTGACTCCCTCTGAATGTTCGGCACACACATGAAGAAGGTATAAAACACAGTCCCTACTTTCAAAAAACTGACAGTGTAGTTGGAGCAACAAGATTAACACACACAAATGATTTAAGAACAAGCAATAAATGTAAGACACTCAAAATTTTCAAAGAAATAAAGAGATATTAGTGTGGGCTGAACTTAATCAGTTAAAGTTTTGTGAAGGAGTGTGGGACGGCTGAACGAGACTTGGATAGAAAAGGGAATTCCAGACAAAGGAAACCATGACTATCCTTTAGGCTTTCACCTGACCTCCTTTTTGCCATTATTTCCAAACCACCTTTAGCTGTCCAAATGAGATTTTTCCCTTCTTCCACTCTATCTTTTTTTCATAATATTGGGTACTTCCCGAATGGCCCAGAATACTGCCATTCCCTTGAGAAGTGAATACCCTCCACTCTTTAGCACTCACTTTTTTTCTTTAAATAATCTATTTTATTTTTAGCCTTTACCTTTTGATGTGGGAAGCACAAACTCTGGCCATTCAGTGTAATCACCTAAAGATATTTTAGAGTGAGTTAATTCTGTCTCAAATGCTGTAGTCCCGTTACTAAAGTCCTAGACCAGCAGTATCGGCATCACACGGGAGCTTGTTAGAAATGCAGACTCACCTCAGGGCAACTCAATCAGAATCTGTGTTTTAACAATATAATTTTAACAATATCTGATTCATTTGCACATTGACCTCCTTAGCACTTGTCACTAAGGACTGCCAACCGAGTAAAAAGATATGCAGAGCTCACAAGGGGACATGAAGACTTCATGTCAGACTGCTGGAATTAAGAAAGGCAGTATGTCCATTAGTTCTTTCACTCGCTCAGTAAGCAAGCAGTTTCTGGCCATTTCCTACATACCAGGCTAGCACTAGGGGTGCAAAGATGAATAAGACATCTGCTCTGTCTTCAAGGATCTCACAGTAAATGTTATGAATAGCCACGACAGTAGTAGCTGTAAGTTACTCTGGTGAGTTCCTATGCTTATAGAGGGCAGAGAGGACTTCATTGAGAAGATGTTATTTGAGCTAAATCCTAAAGGAAGAGTTGGAAAACAACAGGTACCAGGTAGGGTGAGGAGCCCTGGTGCCACAGTGGGTAAAGCGCTCAGCTGCTAACCGAAAGGTCGGTGGTTTGAACCCACCAGCCGCTCCACAGGAGACAGATGTGGCAGTCTGCTTCTGTAAAGATTTACAGCCTTGGAAACCCCACTGGGCAGTTCTACTCTGTCCTATAGGGTCACTATGAGTTGGAATCAATTCAATAGCAATGGGTGGTTGGGTTACCAGGTAGGATGGAGAAGGGAGATGTTACAGGCAGGGAAAATAGCTTGGACACAATTACAAAATCATTGAGTACAACTGTAGCAATCTTTGTCCCTTCCTCTCTAAGAGAAATAGACCCTAATATGTAAGGTGACCAACCATCCTGGTTTGCCTGGGATTGAGGGGTTTCCTGGGACACAGGACTTTTCAGTGCAAAAAGCTGGTCACCCTATTAACATACCACTTAAAATTTTAAGCCTCTTGGGTACAGACTAAATTGGTCCTAACACAACAGTTTAATGGATGAGCTTTGGAAACAGACCTCCAGCATTCACCAGGTTAACCTTGGGCAAATTAATCTAAACCAGATTAACCCTGGGCAAATTAATCTAAACTTCCATTTTATCATCTGTAAATCATAACATCTACCTCATTATATGGTTTGGGAGGATTAAGTGAGGTGAGATACCACAGGTAAAAAACATTCAGCACAGTCTCAGTTACAAAATTAATGTTCAATAAATGGTAGCTAACTATTATAACTACTTGTAGGATATGAAACATAAATTGATTGAACTGATGTGGAGCGACTGGAATAAGAAAGTGAGACAAGCAGCTGCCCTAGCTCTGCGGCAAATGAGCCTTGGGAAAGAGGTACATGACAAGATCAGGTAAGGCCACGTCAACATGCAGAGAGAAACTTTTCTATTCTTAGAAGTGTTCAGGGGGGCCTGGGACCCAGCCAGCCAGCATTTACTGAGATCTTCTGTATGCTCAGCATTGTACTATGTCTCATTGCAGGATTATTTTGAAAAAGCCCCTACAGAAACTATCAACGTGGCTAGGAAAAGAAGTATTAACTGAATACCCACTAGGTGTTAGGCATTGTTTGAGGGAGTTCAAAAGCATGACATGAGTCTGACTATACAGGCAAGATATACAAATACCTAATTTAAAAAATTATACTAAAAATGAGAACAAATGGCATATACCATAACTGCTACAGCAGAAAAATGGAATGGTTACTATGCTAGAGGAGGAAGGTCAGGGTTCATGGTAGATGGATAAAACTGTATAGACAGACAGAAGAGGAGGCATTCCAGGTTGGGAGCCAAATGCAGAAATGCAGAAATGAGCAGGGCACATGTGAGGGCAGTGGAGAAGAGACCCTGACTGTGGCAAGGGGTGCATGTTGAAACTTTCCTTTATTCATTCAGTAAACATAGCATTCGCTAGGTAACAGGGATTTAGGTAAATAAGACACTTGAGGTCTCTACACAGTGAAGCTTAACCTAATGGCTATAAGGCTGCATAGGAAGGGGTGAGGCTGGCTAATGGACAGAGGGAGGGCAACTGAAGATATAAAGAGGGAAAATGAAAAATCACCTTGTGCCTTATAGAGTCAAGCTGGGTCGAGGAAACTCCCAGGAGCGTGTGAAAGCCCTCTCCCTGATTGGTGAGCTCAAGCTCATGACTGCCAAGCTTCTCCCAAACTTCCTCAACTGCTTCAATGATGACTTTGTGGCAGTACGGCAGGGAGCCTGTTTGGCAGCTGGTGCACTGCAGATCCGTGACAAGATGGTAAGTCAAGGAAGCATGTTCCCATCTTACCTAAGGGACCTGAAAAGGGCATTTGCCCTGATCTTCCCCTTGTTATGCATAATACACTTACCATTCTGTGGGGATAGAGAATGAGAGAGATCAGACCAGGAAGGTGAAGTGGTATATATAGGCCACATCAATTAGTTAGGACATTTAATTACCAATCAGCCCAGACTTCATTCTAGGGTATATCCATGTTTACTTAATCCTGTTCTCACCTCAGTTAACTAGCTTCTTAATAGCTGGTTGCTGATAGGCTTAAAGACCAATTCCAGTGAATGGGGTTATAACATAAACCAAAAATCCAAACCAAACCAGTCACTGTCAAGTCCATTCTGCCTCATGGCGATCCCATGTGCTGCAGAATAGAATTGCAGCTCCATAAGGTTTTTTTAGGCTGTGAACTTTAGGAAACAGATCGCCAGGCCTTTCTTCCAAGGTGCCTCTGGGTGTCTTGAACTGCCAACTTTTTGGTTAGTAGTTGAGCACTTAACCATTTGTGCTACCCAGGGACTCTTAGGTTATAACATAATCCCTGTTACATTACTGGGAAGCCTGACTGAGGTGTCCAAAAGAAGCATGTATGGCCATAAATACGGCCTGAGAAAATCAATCTAGAGATCAGATAATTCAGCAATTACACAAATGTGTACAGGCTGGCACTGTGGGCTCCAGCTCATCTGTTACTGGAATTGATGGAAGGTCATTTTTCAGTTATAGCATATTTTAGAGACAAGTGCGGTCCCTGGCTCTGGCTCACTCTTCTTCTGGTCCTTCCCACTCAATGCTTGACTTTTATCCAACCCAGGTGCTTGAATGCCTCCTGAATCTGATGCAGAGAGATCCTTACTGGAAAATCAAGGCCTTTGCCATTCGAGGTATTACAGAAGTAATGGTCCCAGCTCCTCAACCTCAAATACCTTCTTATATGCTAATACAGATGATCCCCAGAAACTCTCTACGACGAGGGTGGCGTGTAGCGGAGGGGATGATCTTAGCTTCTCATTAGTTTTTTGACTGAAAAGGGAAAGACTTTCTTTTTAGTTAAGGATCCTGAGTCTAGGTCTGTGCCAAACTTGTAAAGGCAAAGGTATGGCAAGACAATCCCTGCCAAGAGAATTAGGGATAAGTTCCAAGTAAGTATCCACTGCAGGATACATCTTACTTTCCTCGGAGGTTTCAGCCTTAGGACTCTGTAAAAGTCAGACCAGACCCAAGACTGCTATAGACCTAAACCTCTGCCCTCTAATTGTTCCAGAGTTTCTTTTTAGGAATTGTTGGCACTGCTTCTCTCTGACAGTCCCTAGCAGAACCAGCCCTAAGTAAACCTGTGAAGTAACTCTGCCTGCCTTCCACATCACCCTGCCTTGACTAGGCTGGTGTTCTGAGTTTTCTGTCCCATATCTCATTACTAGATAAATAGGTAAATTAGTCTATGCATACGTGTATTGGGCAAGGTGAGACGGAGCATCCCCTCCTAGGTATCCTTTGGCAATAATATCCGACTCCAACCTATTCCTAAAATTCTAATGGTGATTAATTCCATCCAGAAAGGAAGATATTGTTTGCAATACTCGATCTATCATGTGGCTGCCTACACCATTTATTTACTAATAAGGGTATTTCTGGATGCTGGGACACAGCCAAGTCTTAAGTGACAGAGGACCATGGTTCCCTTTAATCCCTATAGCTTTGGGACAGATTGGCCAAGTGAGTCCCCATCTGACAGATCTTCTGCTCTGGGCAATCCACTATGAAGAATCACCAGGTGTACGACTGGAAGCTTGCCGTAGCATACTAGCCCTCAAACTTCAGGGGGACCAGGTCAGGGACACTTTCCTAGACGTGCTGCTCCTGGAGAATCATGAGGCTGTTCTAAAGTAAGTACCAAAGCTTTGATTCCTGCCACGGCCTCTTGTACTGCTAATCCTCCTACCCCTGTTCACAGACTATGTCCCTGCCTTTCCAGGCTGCCTGATGACAATAAAAGCACAGGCTCACCATGTGATTCACCTACTTACCAAGTGGGTAACAGAAAAATTGGCCTAAATTAGATAGAAAGTCAACCTATGTAATTCATGCACCTTTCCTCTGCCCAGGTGGTTTGAAGTTATTCATTTATTTAACTAACATTTAACTGCCTACTCTGATAAGCCCTCCCTGTCAAAGACCAGGGTTTGAATTCCAGCTCTGGCATGCACTAGGTGAGCCTGGGCAAGTTACTTAACCTCTCTGAACCCATTTCTTCTTGTATCAAGTGCAGATGATAGTCTACCTTATAGAGCTGTGATGATGATTAATGAGATATGTTCAATAAATGGCATGTAATTAATACCTTCAAATATATCATCTCAAAACTGCACAACATCCTTATGAGTTAAGCTTCATACTATTTTTGCAGATAAGGTTTAGCAAAACTGCACAGTTAGGACTGAAACTGAAGATTCTTGCCTATATTTCCCAACCCCATGATTTTTTTTTTAAGGCTATGGAAGAACAATCTAAGAAGCCCTTCTTATCTTTTAGGGAAATTTACCAGGCAATGAAGATACTCGATTTAGAAAATGAAGGAAAGCAAGAAATGCTTCAGGAGATCAAGAACAGGGTAGATAAGTGCAAGTGTGTTTTCAAGGGAAAATCCAGGGCTTTCAGAGTTCCTCAGACCCTTTTTCTCCACAAGCATGTACATACCCTTTTCTCCACTACAGAAATACCTTCTATCACCCCAGACACAGATACCATGTCATCTGAAGATATAAAACATCTGTGCTACGTCAGGTTATAAAATCCTATTAGCAAAACAAAAAACCTATTAGTTCTATTAGGTAGCCATCAAAATCTGGGTTGTTATTATTTCTGAAATACTATTTCCCTCTGTCCCCATTTTCTCCCCACTATCCCCTAAGCCAAGTTCTTTCTTTTTTGCAGGCAGGCATAGAGAAAGAATGGGGGATTGGGGCTGGCCCCCTATGTTTTTTCCCTTTAACTTTCCTTAATTTCTAATCTGGGTATTCTCAAGCATTTATGTACCACTTAATACTCATAAGCTTGACGCAAGCAGTTGCTTTATTAGTGTTTTTGATGATTTGCAGCCTAGTGCAGGTTTGTTTTAACATCATTTGTTCTGATCTAGATTCATACACTAAGCCAAAAGGACTTGCTGACACAGAAAATACTCAAAATTGAGGTGGTCATTGGAAAAGTGAAGGAGGAAGCAAAACGTGTTTACTCACAACCCAAAGAGGGGCAAAAACCATTGAAACTCAGTACTCTTCTCCAAGAAAGATTTCAGGGTAGGTTTCCTAGGGGCAAGTCCTAGCTTTGACTTCTTTAGCAAGCCTTTCCCAGCATCTGTATGTTTGGGGACTCGGTGCCGAGCTCAGTAAGATTGAAATAATCAAGAGAGGCTGTTTCCTTTTCTGGCCATCATCCTCTCGGTCTTTCTGTTATTTTCCTGACCTCAAGTTTTTATTCATTTATTTTGTACCTTTAAAAAAATGAGGTAGCTCTACCTGAACTGATTTGAAAGTTAGGTAAAAAAAAGGCCGTTTTAGAAAAACATGAGTCTTTTAAAAACCATACCAAAAAACTACTGTGTATATGCTTAAGCACCAAAAAAAGCCCGGAAAGCTTAACCTTTAATAGTGGTTAACTCTGGAAAGCAGGGCTAGAGGGGGAGCTACCATTTTTACTTTATGTATGTCTATGCTCTGGAGAAGGACATCATGCTTGGTAAAGTAGAGCATCAGCAAAAAGAGGAAGACTCTCAACAAGATGGACTGACACAGTGGCTGCAACAACGGCCTCAAACGTAGGAACCATTGTGAAGATGGCGCAGGACCAGGCAGCATTTCGTTTTGTTGTACATAGGATCACTATGAGTCACCTAACAACAACAACGCTTTCATAAATTAAAAAAAAAAAAAAAAGATTTATAGTTTCCAACCCTATATAATTCAATCTACCAGATACAGCGATACAATCTTTAAGAGTTCCATACACAACCTCAATGAGGGGTGGGTGGAGAAACCAAGTTGTACCAAAATATACTTACAAAATCTGCATGACCAGGTGTAGCAGCAGCAGCAGCCTCAGGTCATTCAGCCAGCTGCCTACCAGCCACCACCCCAAACCCAGGTCTTCTGGTTGCCAAGTCCAGTGCTCTTTCTGGTACACAGGTTCTTTTCCACCAACCATGAGAATATTCACTTGCCAGATTTGGGGAAGTTTCTTCCAACTGCCAGAAAAAAATGAGAGTGGAAAGTGACTTGAACACCAGCCTTCCCTCATGGTCAGCTTGCTACAAAATTGGGGCCTATGACAGCAAAACTAAGTGACATGCTACCCCTTTGGGAACAGTGCCAGCCACTGAAGCAAGCGAGCACTGAGCAAAAACATAAAATACTCATGAAGCTGACCTGGCTAGTGGGTAACTTTTATAATAGGATTGTGCTGTTTAGGGTTCAAGTAGCAAAATTAAAATGAATAAATTACCCCGAAGTTACAGAATTGGCCCCAATCAGATGACTTTCTCTTCTTTAAAAATGTTTAATTTGCTCCTTTCACATCCCACAACCACCCCAATTTGCTTTCCACTTCAGCCATTATAGATTTTCCCTATCTTCCTCCCTTTCCCACATTCCTTCAAACCATCCCACATAATGATCTAGCCTTAGAAAAGGGAAACATTCTTTGGCACTTTAATAACTTTTCTGATGTTCATACAAACTCACAATAACAAACAGGATACTGACCCCAACCCTCCCCCCAAACTGTTGAAGGAAAACTCAAATAAAGGATGCAAATTCCCAATAAAAACTTCTAATGTCTCAAGCGGAATGACCCAGCAAGTGTTACACAGTACACTGATGCCTGAGGGTGATGATGATGTTGGTGCTTTAAAGTGATTAGGGATCAAGGTTACTTCTGCAGATATAGCTTTTTTCCACCTCCAACTTCTGTTTTTACTTTTGTACCTAGATGATGTGGTTATTCCCAGAAGACCGTCCGAGGCTTGTGACATTGAAGCAGTCATAAAGGTAAATGTGAGCACACAGTTCAATGAAGGTTATTAAGGTAAGAACATGAGTTTTTAAAAGAAAAGTGCTGGTGGCAGGGGAAAACCATTGCTGTCTTATTTCCAGCAATCTACAAGAAACTAGTTTAGGGTTAGAGGCATCTTGGTGATCAGCAACCCCTTGTCATATAACATGGTTGCCAAGGAAAGCTGGTCCTCCACACTGTCACAGGGCAGGTCCCCTATTCTCACAAACTCTGGGTAGGAGCGGAGCAAGAGTTCCATGGCATCAGCTTGCTGGGGGAATATCTCCAAGTACTTGGGCTCTTCCAGATGATAAACACGGGAGTTTTCCACTGTGTAATACAGAAACAAATGGCCTCCCTCACCCACCAGCCGAGCTATCCCATCCTGAAGCATGTGGACTTCTGTTTCTGTAGTCAACTGGGCACCAACATTTACAGGTTGTCCAGCTTCCCAGCGAATTGGGAGCCCATAAACACTCAATGCCCTCTCCCTATCAGTCAACACAGGGGGCAGAGAATCGTGAATGAAGTCTTTGGCTCGTTGGTCAGCCACGGCATCGACAGGGGCAAAGTGTCCCAGGCGAGCTACCAAGACCCGCACCTTCTCCATGAAAGCAGTTCTCCGCGGATCCTTAGAATCTGAATGCTGTGCCCCCATGTAATCCATGAAGTCTCGGGGTAGACCTCTTCGAAACTCCACATTTTCTTCCATTGCAGCCTGCACAGCCAGAGGTAGTACGGCCTCCAGGAAGTCGCCCCAGGTATTACGCTGGTACGTGGACAAGGTGAGGTGCAGAGAATGTACACCATCCTGGCACTGGGCTTGGTGAATGAAGCCCCGAGGAAAATAGAGCAAATCCCCAGGTTCCAGCACAGTCTGCAGCACCGGCTCACCCAGGTCCTCCTGGCTGAAGTTGGGACTGGATGTCAAGGCCAGCTCCTCGGTCGGGACACGGGGTCGGTAAACACGCCAGAGTTTCCTACCTTCCAGCTGAAGCACGAAAGCCTCGATGTCGTCGTAGTGGGGGGCAAAGCCTTGTGAGTTGGGGGGCGTGAGGTAAATGTTGGAGCCCGCCATGCTTCCAAATTGCTCCTGGAGTACAGCCAAAAACTGCCACACGGTGGTGGAGAAAGCCTGCGGACAGAGGAGGCGCAGGGAGCAACCAGCCTGGTATAGGGACCAAGCTGCGGCGGGCAGGGCGCGGCCGGGCGGGTTCAGGGTCTCGCGTCGCCCATTGATGTAGCGCGCGGCGTCCAGGTGCTGGCCGAACTGCACATCGTCGTTGCGCAGCATCGCGTCCAGGTCAGCGGTAGAGAAAAGACCCTGATAGTAGTTGTGGTCCTGCCGCCGCACCAGCACCGCCTCCCGCTCCCATAGGCGCCGGTAGAAATGCTCTGGCGGCATGGGCGTGATGAGCCATTCGAAGAGGCGCGCAGCCCGCCGGCGGCTGTTGGGGATGCGGTTCAGCTCGGCCAGGACACGCTGCAGCGGGGAGCCCCGCGGCAGCTCCCCGCCGGTGCTATCCCCCTGAGGCCCCGACAGCGTCGCAGGGGCCACGGCCGGTGGGACAGCTAAGTGCGAGGCAGTGCACGGCAGGGCCGTGGTCTCCACCACGCGGGCGGGCACCGAAACCGGCACCAGGCGAGCCGGCGGAGTCTGCGCCTCCCCCAGGCGGGCCGGCGGGGTCTGCGCCTCCACCAGGGCGCGGGGAGTCTGCAGGGAGCGGGCCGCGGGCGGGGCCTCCAGCGAAGCCGCCAGCAGCTCTGCAGGCCCGAGGTGGTCGTACGACTCTCGCCGGGCCGCATCCGGTATGGCCGCCGCCGCCCCACCAGACAGCGGTTCACCGGAATCGTCGACTGCCGACTCCAGCCGCGAGTCCTCCGAGTCCTCGCTCGGCAGTGTCTGGGCCCTCAGCGCGGCCATGCGGGACCCAACACTTCTCCTCAGCTGCCTTCGGATCTTCCTTGGCCTCAAGGGCAGAGTCAGGACCGACCCGCTGTGTGACTGGGGCTGGCGCCGGCGCCGCAGTCGCCCTCGCCTCAGCAATCCTGCACTAGCCCGGAGCCCATCCATGATCGGGACACTCCTTGGAGCAAAACAGAGCAAGCAAGAAACGAATTCCCTTTCAGGCAGCGGCTGCTGTGCACTCTGGGAAGGGGGCGCGGCCTCCAGCCTGGTCTCGGTTGACCACGCCCACCAACCTTTTATAGGCACCTAGTGGTTCGTCTTTTTCGCAAAGGTTACTTACCTTTACTAACAGCAATAATAACTGCAACCTTCATTTAAATGCATGACCTTACACCAGAAAGGCAGAATCCTTGGCAGATTAACAAGGATTTATATAAAGAGGGCAGTTTAAAAATCAAGTTGCTTGGAACTCCAGGAGAAAGAAAGTTGGCTACTTAATTCTTTCCTTCTAGTCTCTGAATACTGTTACAGTATTCCTCAGGACGTCCTCATTTTGGAACGGCATGTTCCCCAGCAGCCTCACACAGGAAACTACATAATTCTTGGGCTTCAGGGAAAATTCAAGATTCTATTCAAACTCAGGGTCTACCCGGTCCATTTACTCTACAAATGATTTCATTGACTGAAATCCTCCACCTAACTTTCTTCCTGCTTTTTTCTGTTACAAATTGTCACAGTCATTACCCTCTCTCTGAAAACGAAGTTATAATCAACAAACCACTGGCCAAATTTGCAAAAGAAAAACAAGAGAAGATGCAAATAACCCAAATAAGAAATGAGACGGGTGACATTACAACAAAACCAACTGAAATAAAAAGGATCGTAACAAAATACTATGAAAACTTCTACTCCAACAAATTGAAAACCTAGAGGAAATGGACAAATTTTTAGAAACACACTACCTACCTAAACTAACAAGAACTGAGGTAGAAAATTTTAACAGACCCATAACAAAAAAGGAAATAGAAGGGGTCATTAAAAAAAAAAAAAAAAAAAAAGACTCTCAACAACAACAACAAAAAAAAACCCAGCCCAGATGGCTTCACTGGAGAATTCTACCAAACATTCAGAGAAGAGTTGACACCAATTCTACTCAAACTATTCGAGAATATAGAAAAAGAAGGCATACTTCCAAATTCCTTCTATGAAGCCAGCATAACCCTGATACCAAATCCAGGCAAGGACATCACTAAAAAAGAAAACTACAGACCAATATCCCTCATAAATATAGATGCAAAAATTCTCAACAAAATCCTAGCCAATAGAATTCAACAGCATATCAAAAAAAAAAATACATCATAACCAAGTGGAATTCATACCAGGTACGCAAGATGGTTCAATATTAGAAAATAAATCAACATAATTCACCACATAATGACAACAAAGGAAGAATCACATGATCATCTCAATCCATGCAGAAAAGGCATTTGATAAAGTCCAACACCCATTCCTGACTGAAAAAAAAAAAAAACTCTCAGCAAAATAGGAATAGAAGGGAAATTCTAATAAAGGGAATTTACACAAAACCAACAGCCCACATTAACCTCAACAGAAAGTCTGAAAGCATTCTTGAGAATGGTAGCCAGGCAAGGATGCCCTTTATCGCCACTCTTATTCAACATTGTATTGGAAGTCCTAGTGAGAGCAATAAGGCAAGAAAAGGAAATAAAGAGCATCCAATGGGTAAGGAAGAAGTAAAACTATCCCTATTCGCAGATGATATGATCTTATATGTGGAAAATCCTAAAGATTCCACAAGAAAGCCACTAGAACTAATAGAAGGATTCAGCAAAGTGGCAGGATACAAGATCAACATACAAAAATCAGTTGGATTTCTCTATATCAACAAAGAGAACCTTGAAAAGGAAATCAGGAAAACAATACAATTTACAATAGCCACCACCACCACCCCTCTCCCCGAAAGGTAAAATACTTAGGAATAAATCTAACCAGGGACGTAAAAGACATACAAAGAAAACTACAAAACACTATTGCAAGAAACCTACATAAATGGAAAAACATACCATGCTCTTGGATAGGAAGACTTAACATTGTGAAAATGTCAATACTACCCAAAGCAATATATAGATATAATGCAATTTTTATTCAAATTCCAACAGCATTCTTCAACGAGATGGAAAAACTAATCACTAGCTTTATATGGAAGGGAAAAAGGACCCAAATAAATAAAGGCTTATTAAAGAAGAAGAACAAAGTAGGAGGTCTCACACTATCTGATCTTAGAAACTACTGTACAGCCACGGTAGTCAAAACAGCCTGATACTGGTATAACAACAGACACACAGCCCAATGGGACAGAATTGAGAACCCGGACATAAATCCATCCACCTATGGGCAGCTGGTCTTTGACAAAAGGACAAAGTCTATTAAATGGGGAAGAGACAGTTTCTTCAACAAATGGTGCTGGCAAAACTGGGTATCTATCTGTAGAAAAATGAAACAGGAGCAATACCTCACATCATACACAAAATCTAACTCAAAATGGATCAAAGACCTAAATATAAAACCCAAAACTATAAAGATCATGCAGAAAAAAATAGGGACAACATGAGGGGCCTGTCTTAGTCATCTGGTGCTGCTGTAACAGAAATACCACAAGTGGATGACTTTAACAAAGAGAAGTTTATTCTCTCACAGTCCAGTAGGCTGCAAGTCCAAATTGAAGGCATCAGCTCCAGGAGAAGGCTTTCTCTCTCTGTCCGCTCTGAAGGAAGGTCCTTGTAATGCATCAGTCTTCCCTTGGTCTGGGAGCTTCTCTGCGCAGGAATCTCAGGTCCAAAGGACCCACTCTACTCCCGGCACTGCTTTCTTTGTGGTATGAGGTTCCCATGTGTCTCTGCTCACGTCTCTCTTTTATATCTCAAAAGAGATTGGCTTAAGACACTATCCAATCTTGTAGACCTCATCAGTATAACCTCATCATAGTGACAGAGTTTACAACACATAAGGAAATCACATTAGATTACAAAATGGTACACAATCATACAGTACTGGGAGTCACGACCCAGCCAAGCTGACAGATATTTTTGGGGGACACAATTCAGTACATGACAGGGCCTTAATATATGGGATAAATAGAATACCAAACATAACTAAAAATGCACACACAGCAGATGAATCAGATAAATGGGGCCTCCTAAACATTAAACACTTATGCTCAACAAAAGACTTCTCCAAAAAAGTAAAAAGAGAACCTACAGATTAGGAAAAATATCCAACAAGGGTCTAATCTCTAAAATTTATAGAAAACTTCAACAGCTCAACAACAACAAAAAAGACAAACAATCCAATTAAAAAATGGGCAAAGGAGATGAACAGACACTTCACCAAAGAAGACATTCAGGCTGCTAACAAACGTAGGAGGAAATACTTGTGATCATTGGCAATTAGATGAAAATCAAAACTACAATAAGATACCATCTCACCCCAACATTACTGGCACTAATCAGAAAAACAGAAAATAACAGATGTTGGTGAGGTTGTGGGGAGATTGGAACTCTTACACACTGCTGGTGGGAATGTAAAACGGCATAACCACTGTGGAAGACGGTATGGCACTTCCTCAAAAAGCTAGAAATAGAAATACCATATGATCCACCAATTCCACTCCTAGTTACACACCCTGAATAGACATGAATAGACATATGCACACTCATGCTCATTGCAGCATTATTCCCAATAGCAAAAAGGTGGAAACAACCTAAGTGCCCATCAACAGATGAATGGATTAACAAACTGTGGTACATGCACGCAATGGAATACTATGCAATGATAAAGAATAATGATAAATCCATGAAATATTTCACAACATGGATGAATTTGGAGGACATTATGCTGAATGAAACAAGTCAATCACAGAAGGACAAATATTGTATGAGACCACTATTATAAAGTAACAGAAAAAGGATTACACAGAGAGAAAAAAAAAATTCTTGGATGATTACCAGTGATGGGAGAGGGAGGAAGAGAAAATTACCAAATAGATAGTAGACAATAAACAATATGGGAGAAATCAGCACAATACGACCAAGGCGAGAGAGGACACTGAGAGGAACACAAGAATAAAGGGCAACTACAGGAACTACTATAGCATAGACAATCCTGCAACAATCGTATAAACAAACAATGATTTACAACTGGATACATAGATAGATATGCCAAGAGGTGTGGGAGGGCGTAAGGGAGCACACCCACCAGCAGATACAGGTTTGGTGGTAGATATTTCTAAACACATGATTGTAGGTGCTCCTCATATATTAATAGAGCACACCAGTGGCACAGTCAGGGAAACCTCTTAGACATAACCAAACACCTTGCAGGATGAAGTTCCTAGGATTGAAGGCAAAGGACCATCGACTCAGGGGACATCTACATCAACGGGCACAACATAGTTCATAAAGACGATATTCTACATCCTACTTTGGTGAGTAGTATCTGGGGTCTTAAAAGATACAACTATTGGTCTCTTCCAGTATGGAGCAAAGCAGAGTAAAAAAAAAAAACAAAGACTCAAGGGAGCAGTCAGTCCAAAGGACTAATGGACCCCATAAACCATAGCCTACACAACTCAGAGACCAAAAGAACTAGAAGGTGCCCGGCTACCAATATCGACCACTCTGACTGAGATCACAACAGAGGGTCCCAGACAGAGCAGGAGAAAAATGTAAAACAAAAAATCAAATTCACAAAAAAGACCACATACCGGTCTGATAAAAACTAGAGGAACCCCTGAGACTATGGCCCTAAGACACCCCTCTGACCTGGAACTGAAGCCATTCCTGGAGACCACCTTCCTGCCAAACAATAGACAAGCCCATAAAATAAACAATGGCACCTGAGAGGAACGTACTCCTTCAAACAAACAATTATACAAGATTAGAAAGGCAATAGTTGCCCAAAAGCAAAGATGAGAAGGCAGAAAGGGGTAGAAAATTAGGATGACAGGAAACAAGGAAACTAGGGTGGAAATGGGGAGAGTGCTGACACATTGGGGGAATGAAGCCAAGACCATGAAACACTTTATGTACAAACTATGGAATGGGAATATAATTTGCTCTGTAAACTTTCACCTAATGCAGAATTTAAAAAAAAAAAGTGATAAACTTCTCTACTTGATTCTTGGTATCTGCTTTTCCCACATCCTCTGGGATTTTTCTTCATTAGCTGTAACTCACTTGGGAATCTTTAATCTCTACCTCCTCTGAGTCTTAAACTGACCTCTTAAATATGGGCCTCTTATTTAACAGGCAATGTGGCAGGCATGAGGGTGTAATTGTCGAGAACAACATGGTCACTATCTTTCTGTAACTATTGTGGCTTTGTACATAAAAATTACTTATCTTCATCTGAATCATTTAAGATAAATTCCCAGGAGTGGAATTGCCAGATCAAAGGGCAAGATAATTTTTGTGATTATTAATAGGTTTTACTAAATTGCCCTCCAAAAGGATCTATAATAGTGCAAGCAATTATTAGCATATTAGACTACATGGACTCCAGGGCTTCTTCTATAGTTCGTTTGATCTTTCAGTGCTCCCTTTTCCTCAGTCCCACTCCCATCCAGACACTTGCCAAGGCTTTTAGATTTTACTCCCACCCATGTCTCACATTCATCCTTTGTTTCCGTTTCCCATATGGTCTATTATAGTGGTTTTTAACTGAGCAATTTTGCCCCACAAGGGACACTTGGCAACAAGACTTCTTTGTGCCCCTTGGTGCAGTGGTTAAGAGCTACAGCTGCTAACCAAAAGGTCGGCAGTTCAAATCCACCAGCCGCTCCTTGGAAACCCTATGGGTCAGTTCTACCCTGCTCTGTAGGGTTACCATGAGTCAGAAACGACTGGATGGCACACAGCAACAACAACAGAGACATCATTGTCACAGCTAGGGGGAGGTGCTACTAGCATCTAGTAGGTAAAGACTAGAAAACCTGTTCAAACCTATTGCTGTAGAGTTGATTCTGACTTTTAGTGACCCAGAGTAGAAGTGCCCCATAGGATTTCCAAGGCTGTAACACTTACGGAAGAAGATTGCCATATCTTTCTCCCTCAGAGCAGCTGGTGGATTCGAACCACTGACCTTTCTGAGTGCTTAACCACTGACCCATCAGGGCCCCTGGCTAGGGATGCTACTAAGTATCCTACAATGCATAGAACAGCTCCCCACAACAAAGAACTATCTGGCCCCAAATGTCAATAGTGCCAAGGTTAATATACCCTGGTCTATTACAAGCAGCCTTCCAAATGGTCTCTTTACCTTTAACCTCTTCCTGTACCAACTTGGTAGAGCCCTGGTGGCACGGTGGTTAAGAGCTACAGCTGCTAACCATAAAGGTCAGCAGTGTGAATCCTCCAGCTGCTCCTTGGAAACCCTATGGGGCAGTTCTACTCTGTCCTATAGGGTCACTATGAGTCAGAACCAACTTGACAGCAACTGGTTCGTTTTATTTTTTTAATGCCAATTTATACTACAGGTAAAAATCTAGATAAGTAGATACAACATCAATTTTATCAGGTTATGTTCCCAAACCTGTCATCATCCTACTCAAAATTCACCCATTTGCTAATGGTAATGGAACAACTAGAACAGAAATAATGAGAATGCTGATAGAATGTGAAGAATGTAACCACTGTCACTGAACAATACATGTCGAAATTGTTGAATGGGAACTTGTTTTGCCATGTACACTTGCACTGAAAATACAATAAAGTATTCCTTTAAAAAACTCATCCATGTGCTCCACTGCCCAATCTAAGTTCCTCTGCCATGTACTGAAAACACATAATGTTAGAGCCTTATCAGCCACAACTCCCCTAAAGTCTACTTCTACAAGCTAGACTATTTGCTGCTCCTTGCCTGTTGTCCTCAATATTCTTACTCATGCTGTTCCCTTTAAATGCTATCTTCCCAATCATCTTTTGTCAAAACTCTAATTAAGTCCATTTCACATTCCATCTCTTCCCACAAAGGCTCTACAGATTTTCCCAATAACAAGAGAACTTTGACCTTTCACACAAGTTTAGCACATTCTGCCTTGTATCAGTAATTTATGTATTTGTCATATTCCTTCCATTAAACCATAAACTCCTTCAAGGAAAGGACTTCCTTATGCCTTTTTTTAATCCTCTCTTGGAGTTAGCACACTGCTTTTCACACAGAAAGGGTACCGAAAATGTTTGTGGACAGCAAACAGAATTGAGTCCTACCACTCTTTAGCTGTAGCATTAGCTCAGCTGAGTTACTCTCTCAGGCCTCAGTTATCTCATCTGTAAAATGGGGATAATAAGCCTACTTATTCATAGGGTTGTTGTGAGGATAAAATAATGCATGTAAGGCATTTAGCCCTGGACAGAGTAGACACTTAAAAAATGGTGGCTATAGTAATAATTTATTATTATGGAGCAAAGTCCTGTATGATGGCTTGTGTGCCACTGGCCTAGCTGGGAGGAATGGGTGAGGGATAAAGCAAAGAAGCTCTTGAATTGGGCAAGGTGACAGCTGGAAATGCAGGCTTAAGATCATTTTGGTATATGCCCTATGGAGGGTTAAGTAAATCAGAGGGACCCGTACCAGACAAGGCCAAGGTTGTACAGGTTGCACTCTGCACCAAGATGCCTGGCTTAGGACCAGAGTCGGGGCTAAAACCAACCAGTGTTCCCCTCTCAAGCCCTGGTTCCTGGTGTAGGGCAGCCACAACTGGAGGCAGGGGCAGCAGGAACTGGAGCCTTCTTCCTAACTGACACAAAGACTGTGGGTGCTGGCAAGGGCCTGAAAGGAGATCCCCGGTGAAATGTTGAAGAAGAAGAAATTTGTCACTTGGAACTTTAATTGCCTTTTCAAAGACAGTGGTTTTCCGTAGACTGTGGGCATATCCTGCCACGCTGCTATGAGCTGGGAATGAGTTGTGCATCTCTGCCTGCAACGCTGGGGGGCGCTGTGTGCAGCAGGTTGTAGGACAACTGTAGGTTTGTCCTTTCCACATCCAGTACAAATATCTTATCCTCCCAATCCTTCCGGTGGCCTCATCTTTTTCTTTTTTCAACAAGTTTTGTGATTTCCTCAAATAAAAAGGCCTGTTGCTATCTCTGTCCTCTAGTTCCCCTTGTGACTGGGAGGCACATTTTGGAGCCTGACTTATCTTTAACTTCGTCACTTTTCCTACGGCTCTATTTATTTCTCATTACCAAAGCAGCTATTAATAACCATTTTTAGATGTATAATTTAATGTTCTTAATATATTATTAAACCAAAAAAAACCCAAACCCGTTGCCGTCGAGTTGATTTCGACTCATAGAGCCACTGTAGGACAGAGTAGGACTGTCCTCATAGAGTTTCCAAGGAGCAGCTGGTGGATTAGAACTGCTGACCTTTCAGTTAGCAGCCAAATGCTTAATCGCTGCACCACCAGAGCCCCAATATATAATTGAGTGGTCAAAAAGCAAGCCAAAAAGTATTACAGTATCCCATTTGGGATATATGTATATGTGTGTTGGTGTGTTTGTGTTTACTTATCTGTCTATGGATGGATATTATGCATCCATACATCTACTGGAAAAAAGTTGAGGAATCTTTATACTACAGTATTTAACAGTAGTTATCTCTGGATGGTGGGATTCCAGGTGATATTTATTTTCTTCTTTTTGCTTATTTGCATGTTCTGACTTTTATACAAGGAACATATATCGCTTGTGCAATTTGAAAATATAGTGTTTTTTAAACAATAAACTTCACTTTTCCTAACTAACTTGTCTCATTTTTTCTGATCTTTAATCATCGCTTGCCTTGTTTCTCTGTTATTTTGAATCAATATAAATTCCCTTTAAAAAAAAAAAATCATGGAGGAACATTATGCTGAGTGAAATAAGTCAATCACAAAAGGCCAAATATTGTATGAGACCTCTATTGTAAAAACCCATGAAAAAGTTCACACACAAAATGTAACAATCTTTGTTGGTTACCAGGGATGGGAGGGGTGGGGGAGAAATACTAAATAGGCAATAGATAAGTGGTATCTTGGGTGAAGGGTGAGACAGTACACAATACAGGGGAAACTAGCACAACCTGTACAAGGAAAAGTCATGGAAGCCCCATAGACACATCCAAACTCCCTGAGGGACTGAATTGCTGGGTGGAGGGCTGTGGGGACCATGGTCTCGGGGAACATCTAGCTCAATTGGCATGACACAGCTTATGAAGACACTGCTCTACATTCTACCTTGGTGAGTAGTGTCTGGGGTCTTAAAAGCCTGTGAGCGGCCATCTAAGATACTCCACTGGTCTCATCCCTTTGGGAGCAAGGGAGCATGAAGAGAACAGGATACAAGGAAAAGATTAGTCCAAAGGACTAATTGTCCACAGCTACCAAGGCCTCCACCGGACTGAGTCCAGCACAGCTAGATGGTGCCTGGCTACCACCACTGACTGCTCTGACCAGGATCACAACAGAGGGTTCTGGACAGAGCTGGAGAAGGATGTAGAGCATAATTCTAACTCACAAAAAAAAAGACCAGATTTACTGGCCTAAAGGAGACTGGAGAAACCTCCAGAGTATGGCCCCCAGACCCCCTTTTAGCTCAGTGGTGAAGTTACCTCTGAGGTTCACTGTTCAGCCTGGGAGTGGACAGCCCTGTAAAACCAAATGAGACTAACGAGGTACAGGAGTCCAGTGACAAGGGCCAGAAGGCAGAAGGGGACAAGGAAGCTGGTGATAGGGAACCCAAGGTTGAGTAAGGATATTGTTGATGTGTTGTGAGATTGTTAACCATTGTCATAGGGCAACATTTGTAGTAACTGTTAAATGAGAAACTATTTTGTTCTGTAAGCCTTCATCTTAAGTGAGAATAACAGCACAGTTGGAAGAGTGTAGTCAATGTCACTGAACTGTGTATGTAGAAATTTTTGAAATGGTTTATCTCTGGCTATGTGTATTTTCACCAAAAAAAAAAAAAAAGGTTGAGAATTTAGAGGGTTAATATGTTGTGGGGTTGTTAACCAATGTCATAAAACAACATGTGTACTACTGTTTCATGAGAAACTATTTGTTCTGTAAGCCTTCACCTGAAGTACAATAAAATAAAAAAAATTAAAAAAAAAAAGAACTTGACATTCAGATTATAGATGTTAACAATTGTTTTTCATAGAAGTGGGTATAGAAAAGAGGTTGAAAAGAACAATACCATGTTCACATCTACATAGGATAACTTCAAGCCTATCTGGAAAGTATCCCAAATTATCTCCCCTGCCAAAACTCACCATTAGATGGTTATTCCTTCCAATTAATCATTGCCTTTTTCACTCATTTTTTAAAACTTACTAGTAGAGGTGACATACTACATCGTAAGTTTCTTTAAGTACCTTTCCTTTATGAAGGAAGGATAACATGAAAAGTGGTTGAAATGGGGATGGGAGAAAAAGAAAGAAAAGAAAACAAATTTCTAGGGTAGTAATTCTCAGCTAGGGGTGATTTTGTCCAGAGACAGTTTTGGTTGTCACCATAGTGGGGGGTGATACTGGCATCTAGTAGGTAGAGGCCAGGGATGCTGGTAAATATTCTACAAGGCACAGTACAGCCACCCCCCCAACCCAAATGTCGAAAGTCTATCCAGGTTGAGAAACACTGGAATAGGCTTTTGGATGACAATTCATGAATATCAAAAATTGAATATCTTTGACCTAGTAATTCTACTTCTAGGAATCTATCCTATAAAAAAATTCACCCATGTGTACAAAAATATGTATATACACCAATGTTCGTTGCTTATAATTTCAAAATTGAAAATTACTAAATGCCTGTTAATCAGTTGTTTAAAAAGTGACAATGAAAGATGTCCAAAATATATAGTAAATTGAAGAAAATCAAATTACAGAACAATATATGTTATCCCATTTAAAAAAAAAAAACCTATATGTACTTATACTGTATATAGTTTCTCTAAAACCATGTATGCTTGTGTGTGTGTGTTTGTGTCTATATAGTTGCGAATCTGGAAAGATGTTCAAATTAAATACCTGTAAAGATAACAAAAAAAACTGATGACGGGTTGCTTCTGAGGAGTGGAATTACTGGCAGAGAAGAGCTTCATTTTATTCATGTTTCATGTTTTACTTTATACATTTCTGTATTGTCTTGCTTAAGGCCCTAAAGACATAGGCCTCGGCTTTGGTTAAGACCTTGGCTGCTAACCAAAAGTTCAGCAGTTCGAATCCACCAGATGCTCCTTGGAAACCCTATGGGGCAGTTCTACTCTGTCCTATAGGGTCACTATGAGTTGGAATCGACTTGACAGCAGTGGGTTTAGTTTTTGGTTTGGTTTTGGTAAATGTGAGACAGATTACAATCTAATTTTGAGAGTAATGACGCCTGTTAATTTGTAAGATTATTTTACCAAATTACATCACTCCCAGCACCCCACCGAGAACGGATCCAGGTTTTATGGGTCCTTATCTTATACAAGTAGATCGCCACATCTTTCTCCCCCAAAACATATGAGTGTATACTTTTTGATTACATCTTTATATTAAAGGATTTTGTAATATATTCTATCCAAAACTCATTGCCGTTGAGTCTATTCTGACCCATAGCGACACTACAGGGCAGAGTAGAACTGCCCCACAGGGTTTCCAAGGCTGTAAATCTTTATGGAAGCTGACTGGCACATCTTTCTGCTGAGGAGCTGCTGGTGAGTTCAAACTGTGGACCTTTCAGTTAGTAGCCCAGCACTTAACCACTGCACCACCAGGGCTCCTTTCATATTGTATGGAGAGAATATGAACAGGTAGTTGTTTGCGGGATATGCATACAGAGCTTGGATATACAGTCTGGAGTGTTTGCGTGTGTTTGTGTGGGGTCCTGAGAATGTGGGATGGAGCTGGGTATGGGAAGAGAAGCAGGGTGGGCTGCAGGCCAGCTTTCCTTGTGCCACTATGTTCTGGTTCAGAATTCCAAAGTCTGAGAATTCCAAATTCAAGTCCAATCTTCTTGTCAATGTAGATGATAGAATGTATTTTATTCAACAGTAGCTTGATTTATAACTTCCAAATATTTAGACATTTTGTAAGTGGGCTTCCATTTGTACTTTTGCCCCAGGCTGTGAATTCATTTGGGGATGGGGAGAATATCCCTCTTGGTATTCCATGGTAATACAGGTAATGTAGATATTAGACATTAGAACTACCCAGGCTTATGGGGATTCTTTAAACTAGGGATAAGCTTGACCCTGGCCATCACCACATTGATTTACAGAATTGAATGAGGAGAGTGCTGTGTCCTCAAGGGCTGTTCACCCTGAGTGAATCCACCTCCTCAGCACATTCTAGGAAAAAGGCCCTTTAGTCATAGCTACAACAATGTCCCATAGTTGTTACTGCTTCTGCATGATAATAAAGATACAGAAAACACAGGCTAATCCCAAAGGTGACCATACAGATGCCCAAGTCTTCTTGGGTGGACAATTCAGCTGTGTTCTCCACATTAGGTTTTTGACCAGGGTCAAGGGAGGCAGGTCTTAAACTCTTAGCTTCTATTTTCTTATCTAGTCCAGTAGTTCATAGAGCTGTTCTGACAAGCCATGGCCCAGAAGGCTTTCTTTTTGGGTCTGTGGGCCACATGACACCACGTTTGGCATATGCACTCATATGTTGATATTTCTCTGCAGCCTGTGAGGCCCCGCACACCAAATCCCTGGTCACAGAGTCTGGTCCTGGCCCTGAAATCGAGAGGCAGAGATCACCCATCACTTGTCAAAGATCTACGTACCATCCGGGAAAAAAGACTTGCAATGGGGCCATTTGGATTTCCAGACAGCTCAGCTCTCTAGCTGGGTAAATCTTCTCAGAAGATTTTTTCCACAATGTTGTGACATCCTCCCTCCCTAGAAGAAAAGTGCTCATCTCTAGGCTGAACCCTTCTCTTGCTCCAAGGTCCAGGCAACAGTGAACCTGGCCACATTCTGTCTCTTCAGTTAATATTGTACAATCTTTTTAATCACTATGTTTATAAAGAAGAGGCTATTTAATAGTAGACCTGATTTCTTTTGTGCACTGTTTACACAGAGAGTTAAAGAAAACTGATTTGTTATAATCACATTAGGTGATTAAACAGTTTTCCATACCCCAGAAAGGTCATATACTAAATGTATGAGTTGGGGCTCTAAATTTTACTAAAGTACAAAGACCCAGCATCTTTTTTTCCTTTACTTTTGATTTAAATATATATCTATATCTATATATATCTTAGTCATCTAGTGCTGCTCTAACAGAGATAGCACTAGTAGATGACTTTAACAAAGAGAAGTTTATTCTCTCACAGTCCAGTAGGCTACAAGTCCAAATTCAGGGCATCAGCTCCAGGGTAATGCTTTCTCCATCAGCTCTGGAGGAAGGTCCATGTCATCAATCTTCTCTTGGTCTGGGAGCTTCTCAGCGCAGGAACCTCGGGTCCAAAGGACGTGCTCTGCTGCTGGTGCTCCTTTCTTGGTGGTATGAGGTCCCCCATTCTCTGCTTGCTTCCCTTTCCTTTTATCTCTTGCAAGAGATAAAAGGTGGTGCAGGCCACACCCCAGGGAAACTCCATTTACATTGAATCAAGGATGTGATCTGAGTAAGGGGTGGTGTTACAATTCCACTTTAATCCTCTTTAACATAAAATTATAATCACAAAATGGAGGACAACCACACAACCCTGGGAATCATGACCTAGCCAAATTGATACACTTTTGGGGGGACACAGTTCAATCCATGACAATATATAAAACAAATTCTCCATTTTAACCATTTTAAATGCACAATTCAGTGACATGAATTACATTTACAATGTTGTGCAACCATCACCACTGCCTATTTCCGAAAATTTTTTCATCATCCCAAACAGAAACTCCATACCCCTTAAGCAATAACTCCCCAACTCCGTCTCACCACAACCCCTGGTAATCTTTCATCTATTTTCTGACTCTGTGAATTTGCCTATAATGGATATTTAATATAGGCGGAATCATACAATATTTGTCCTTTCATGTTAGACCAAGCATCTTTTGCAAGCTACACAGAGTTCCCTGAAGCCCCAACTAGAATTCCATGTGTCTAGGAAAGAAACAGCTCAGAGCATGTTTTTGTTTAAAACACAAGTCTAGTCTTGCTCTAGAGTAGGTTCTTTTAACTACAGGGCAAAGTGGAAGCTGTGTCACTGGACTATTACAAAAAAAAACCAAGCCAGCCTGATCATTTTCCCCTCTGTACTGTGTGGGTGAGTGTGAACACTTTTAGATCCCTGGGAAGTATCTCTGCAGTTTCACAAGGTTGATTAGCAATGCTCAAGAGCCTGAATGTACTTAAAGCTTAAAAGATTTAGGCATCATGGAACCGCTGCAAACTGCATCTGTATCATAAGACGGGATTCTGCAATAAAAGTACATGATACCCCAAAAATCACCATGGAAAAGAAGGAACCCAGGACACAAAGTAGTGTGAATCCAGATTTTTCTCTTTCCTAAATGTTGATTGCTGTTTATGCCCTAAAAAACTTTGGGACATTCAACGATGAAAATAATGACGGTGTGGATCTCTCTCCTTTTTCATCCCTTAATCACATTCTCTCTTCAGATGGCACTGTTACAGTTAGAAATATAAAATGCAATATTTTTTCTATGAACTCTCGCACCTATGAAACACAGGGGGAAAGAAACCTTGGATGTTATAAAGTCAACTGTGTGACAGAAAATCTTCCCTCTCCCTGACTCATGTAATCCGTGCAGGTAGTTATAAGTGAAATACTAATCCAACAAGCACCATCACATATATTAAATTTGTTTTCCTAGCTACAGAACTTGAGGATTCTGGGATTTGGCTACCATGAGGCATTCGAGACAATGAATAATTCTATACTAGTACTTGCTTGGCTCCTTGATCTTTGAATTTGTCGTTTAATAGTGAAAGGACTTTATTGTGTTCTCTTTGCATGGCTGGCAAGAACAAGAGAGCTGAACTGAACTCTTCAGCTAGCAGTCAGAAAGGCTACACAGAGGGTCTATTAGGCCATCAGCATTGTGGGAAAGGTGGCAGCAGCAGCAGAAGAAGAAATGGTCCTTGTCCTCGAGGAGTTTACAAGGGGTTTTATAAGACACACATACAAGGACCTCCCGAAGACAATATGCCTAATCTAGTGAAAATTGTGTGGCACATAGCAGATGTGCTGTGGGAGTTCAAGGGTGGTGAAGGGAGGGTGGGTGCTGCAGTAGTCATGGAGACACAGGAACTTGGGCTGTATCACAGAGACTGCACATGACTTAGATGGGCAGAGGGGAGGTGGGAGAACCTTCCAGGTGAGGGGAATGGCACAAGAAAAGGCTGGAGGAAGGAATGAGCTTGGCTGGGGTCCATGACAGCTTCTTTTTCCTCTCTGGTTTCCAAAGTGGTTCACTTGTTAATTCATGATAGAAAAACTGGGTGTCCATTTCCTTATCCTTATGCTTTTGCTAATATATTCATATTAACAAAATATTATAATGACAAACACTCCAGAAGCTCCACAAATCCTTTATAAAGCGTCCTACCTGTCTGTCTTAGTCATCTAGTGCTGCTATGACAGAAATACCACAAATGGATGGCTTTAACAAAAGAAATTTATTTCTTCACAGTAAAGTAGGCTGAAAGTCCAAATTCAGGGCGTCAGCTCCAAGGGAAAGCTTTCTCTCTCTGTCGGCCTTCTCATCTGTCTTCTCCCAGACTAGGAGCTTCTCCACACAGGGACCCAGGGTCCAAAGGACGCGCTCTGCTCCTGGCACTGCTTTCTTGGTGGTATGAGGTCCCCGATTCTCTGCTTGCTTTCCTTTCATCTCTTGTAAGATAAAAGGTAGTGCAGGCCATACCCCAGGGAAACTCCCATTACATTGGATCAGGGATGTGACCTTAGTAAGGGTGTTATACAATCCCACCCTAATCCTCTTTAACATAAAATTACAATCACAAAGTGGAGGACAACCACACAATTCTGGGAATCCTGGCCCAGCCAAACTGATACACACATTTTTGGGGGGACATAATTCAAACCATGACACCATCCTTCCTGGCTGAGGCATTTGTTGGTGATTCTCTTTCCTCACAAAAAAATGTCTCCGTTGTCTCCTTTTTGCTGCACCTCCTTTCATCTTTCTTCTCCCTTTCTTCTGCCACAGACATTCATTAACTCCACCGGTTGATTAGACAAGTGACTGAGCTCTACCCTGCCATACAAGGAATCATCTGCTTGGTCCGGCACGTGGGAGATACCGTGCTGACCTTCTCTTGGTCAGAATCTGGAGAAATTTTCTATTTTTCAACCCAAATTTATGTTTCTATTTGTTAGTTTGCACATTCCATCTAAGTTCGCATCGCTTTGTGAACCATGTCAAGAATCTTCTCCCTGACCAGACCAGCAGCAAAGTGGGGATTATGTGGATCAGAAGGAAAGTACCTGTGGTACAATGCGTGAACTGTATGGTATGTGAATTATATGTCAATAAAGTTTTTTTTTTTTTAAGTCTGTATTGAAAGCCTTTCATGACCATGAAAGGTCTTCCTGAGTTAGATACCGGGCAGTGTAGCATAGTGGACAGAACATAGCTTTGGAAGTCAAACACACCTGAGTCCAAGTACTTATCAGCTGTGAGAACTTAGATAAATTACTTTGCCACTTAGATTTCTTTTATCTACTGTAAAATGAGATAATAATTTTTACTTCACAGGGCTGTTTTGAAAAGCATTAATTCACAAAACATTTGTTGAACATCTATTATGTTGCAGGCACTATCCTAAGCTCTGGGGATACAGCAGTGACTAGGACAGTCACGACTCTGCATTATATCTGGTGCCAAAAATCTGGATTTTTATGTGAAATCATCCCAGTGTTAAATGTTGGCCATTAATTTAAAAATATTAAAAACACTGTAAGTTAATACCATGTTAAATATATTTGTGGGCCAAATTAGACCCTTGGGCTGACAGTTTGTGACCCTGATGTAAGATTTTCAGTTGGCAAGCTTCTAGAATATTACCTACTTGGCTAGACCTTGGCACCTTCAACCTGCTCTCATACACTCCCCAGCACCAACAATAATAAAAAAAACTCCCGATAAAATTCAGGGAAATTATCCTAGCAAGTAATTGAACCAGGTAAGTGGCCTGGATCCCATTCATCTCTATAAGAATCTGCTGCCTTCCTCACTGACCCCATGAGGCCCCATTCATTTTCCATGTCTGGACTGAGTTGGCAGTTCTACAGGACAGATTTGGAACAGGCTTGTGCTTTTCATGCCTTTCAAGATCATCTGTCTGTCCTCTGAGGACCTCTGTGGGAGGCCAACCTAGGATAGTCTCAAACGTTAGGATTTGGACCCTTTGATTTTCCTTTACCTCCCAGTATCTATTACCTAAACTTCTTTTTGGCCAAACACGTAAGTATGCGGTAGCAGGATAGCCGACTCTTTTTTGGAACTCAGTAATAGATGGCTAGTACATTTAACCTATTTTAAATATATTAACTATCCATTATTGAGTTCCAGAAAACAGCTCAATGCAATGGGTTTTCTTTTTGGTTAATATACCCATAGTCTCAAAAAGAAAAACATTTTTTATTTAATCTGTAGCTATTACATTCAACAACCTCACATTGCTCATTTATCTGTCAACAGAGCATAAAGCTCTGGAACAAGGGAGTTTAGAAAGAGGAGGATTCAGAAAGTCAGTGCTTTCATTTGACCACACTACCTCTTCAACCCCAAACTGTTGTAGTTCACAGGGCAGTGGAATTCTCTAATGCCTCTGAGTATGAGACTCCCATAAACAGAAGGTAAGTGGAGCACAGCAGACCTACAAAAGCCTCTGCAAAGACAATGTGGTGTAGTGGAAAGATGGCTGACTCAAGTTCAAATTACTTCTCTGCTGCTAATAATGATGTGACTTTGTGCAAATTACTTTATCTTTCTGAGCATCGTTTGTAAAATGGGAAGAACAATAATTACCTTATAGGCCTATTGGACTGCTTCTCAAGCCTATTAAAATCACTTTTAAAAAAAGTTTCTGAGCTGTACCTCCTGCAAATTAAATCATTATCTCTGGGGGTAAGGCCCAGTCATCAGTAGATTTTAAAAGCTTCACAGGTCATTCTAATATGTAGCCAGGGTTGAGAATCACTGATGAGGATTAAATAATGTTACATATGTAAAGCAGGCACTTAGCTATTTCTTTTTCTAGTTGTTCCCCAATTAAGTCCTCAAACCAGAAACTGGCTGTACTTTTGATGTGCGTTACAAGATTTTACCACTAGGTGTCAGTTTGACCATACAAGTTAGTTCCTGGGCGCGTCTGTTACCTGTTCTCAGAGTAACAACCAGGTTATATACCACCAAGACCTTTTATTGCTGTATTCCAGGCACAGTGTTAAGGGCTCTTAAAACACGTATCATATACGTATATATAATTGTCTAACAAATAGGCAAAGTAGTGATTGTCCCAATCATGAGGAAGCTAAGGTTGGAAAGATTGTGTGACTTGTACAAGGATACACAGCAAATGGCAAAACTGAGATTCAAGTTTTAAGTTTCCTTCAATCACATACTCATTCAAACACTGAACACTTATTATGCACAAAGTACTGTACCTGGTATTTGGGATCTATAAGGCATAGTTCTCATTCAAGAAGTAGTTCGTTTTTATCCTTCATTTGCAGGTACATTTGAGGAGAAAAGGTGGGCTCCCCCTTTTTACAGTTGTTCTTGGACTCAGGTTAGCTATGACTTCTGAAGAACTCAAAGTCTGCGTTCCTAAGAGGGTAGTAATAGCTTTGCAAAGAGTTTCCTGGGATGGCTGTTCCACTGTTCCCAGTCACTACAGTAACAATTTTTTTGAGAAAGACTATTAGGTGCCTAGGAGGCTAGGGACAGCATCTTGTCTGTTTTACCACTGTCTTGTTTATTTATTTACATTCTGAGGAACAAACAATTGGCATAGAGTATGTACCTAGATTTTAATCGATAAATATTTACTGAATAAATGAATGAGTGAATGCTTTGTACTCTGTTAAACACAGTATAAAAAGAGCAGTGAGAATGCTCAGGGGACCTTGAGGTTCTATTAAGCGTGATGGAAAAATTCAGGAATGGTAAATGGTGATGGTTGTACAACATGATGAACATGATTAATGTCACTTAACTATACATGTGAAGATTGTAGAAATGACAAACATTCTATTACATATATGTTTACCACAAAAAATAAAATAAAATAAAGAGCAGTAAGAGAAAAGTTAAAGAAGTCTGTTCCTTATCCTGGGAAACAGATCTGAACAATGCCTTCTAAAAGTAGTACCTTGTTCTAAAAGCCCCAACTGATTCAGCCCTGAAGTTATTCCCCAAGGTAGGAAAGTCTCACAGATACTGGAGAAAGCTCTGAATGAGCCAGGGATCAGAGGATTATTATACTATTTGAGTTGATCTGTGGATCCAGAGTCTTACAGCTATTCTAGAGTTTATTCCCATGTCACAAGGATACCAGCCTTATCTGTCTGTAAGTTGTCATCCAACAACCAAGCAGTTTGACAATTAGGACCATAGGAATTACCAGGCTGGATGAGTTATGGTGCATCCAATAGCCTCTTACCTTGGAGGAAAGGTTATTCAAGTAGTGGTCCTCAAACCTGGTTATGAGTCAGAATTACTTGGGGGGAGCTTTGCAAAAATAAAATACAGATCCCTGGACCCTACTCCGACTTACTGAACTGGACTCCCTGGAACTAGAAGGACCTGGGATTCTGATGCAGGGCCAGGGTTGAAAAATGGCCGGTTCAAGATTCGTCCAGTTTCACTTACATATGGCTCAGCAATTCGTAAATTTGCTCTGATCCTTTCTGTATTTTTCATATATCCCCTTCCTAGATAATAGGTTCCATGCATTTATTACCTACAATTTTAAGTAGTATTCCTTTTTATTATTCCTAAATTTAACTCTACTGGAATTTTGTAAGTGACATTGAAATCCTAGGATTTGGGGATTTGGGAGACGAGTCCATGTTAATCTTACTCAAGCCATTTGTGACTCTATAGCTTAGCTCAGTTCACACCTAGGGCATGCCTAGCAGTCACATGCCCATTCTTGAGATTTTTCTTTGTTTATGAGCAGCTCTGGCTTTATCATGTGATCCATTCTACATCAGCTAGACAACCTTTGCCTATTTGTACATTTATGGAAAAGTAATATCTGTTTTGCCATGGGTGTGACCTGGGACAGCTGATGCCTATGCCATTCAGGACAGGTAAGCACTTGTGGGCTTGGGTTAAAGTCCTGTTATGAGTCTAATCAACCCATTAGCTTTGGAAAGACAAGGATGGGAAATACACTTTCACTTAAGAGCTCACTGACAGACTTATTCCTTTGGTATGGCAATCCGAATGGTTTGTAGATCAGAAACCAGGAAAGGGAATGGAGTGGGGGCATTTATGGTAAAGTATACAAGAGGATAAAAGTACACAAGAGGATAGAGGCCTAGTGGCACAGTAGTTAAAAGCTACGGCTGCTAACCAAAACATTGGCAGTTCAAATCCACCAGCCACTCCTTGGAAACCCTATGGGGCAGTTCTACTCTGTCCTATAGGGTTGCTGTGATTCGGAATTGACTCGATGGCAGTGGGTTTTACACAGGAGGATGAATGGAGAAGAATACTAGGATTATGTACTTCCAAACAGAAAGAAAAAACTGGGGAGGGTCTGCTTTAACCTCATCAGGTTTCTTTTTGAAAAGAGGCTGTTTTGGGAGATGGAGAACCACAATTGGGCTGACCATTTTGGACTCTCCAGGTATCCCTTGGTGAGTCAAAGGTTCTGAGTAGACCTATCGACATGTAGAAGAGAGGGTAGGAGAGGAGACGGAGGAAAAGTATTATCAGGTTATAGCGTGTACATTCCCCTAAGCAAGTTAGGCCTGGCCAGGATCAGTCTACACAGAAAACTTGGTAGAGCTTGGTTGGAAATTTCATATCTCCAGTGATGACATTTCTGGCTGTATTCCTTTGGAACCTCACCATTGACCCAGTTCTCATTTGAGGTTATTAGAAAACAAATCTCCAGGGACTAATCCACCCAAGATGAAAAGGCTATGGCCTCTAATTCCAATACAGGGGCTCACAGAAGATGCTCTGACTCCCAGATGATCAGCACTCAAACTAATGATAGCTTTTCCTGGCATTTCCTTTCATCTAGAGATTTCAAAGCACCTCACAAACATATGCCTATCCCATAGGTGGTTGATTAAGCCATATCTCTAACATTCATCTTTTGCTTGGTGTCTTCCCATAAATTGATGTCTGAGCTGGAAATAGAGTGTGGGCCTCCTGATTCAAGGTCTCATTCTGAACGTCCATTCTCTCTCTTTGCTCTCCAGTCTTGAAGCAGTTTGTGGTCCCACAGGGTGTAGTTCTTTGAAACCCTGCGTATCAGATCTGCCGGCTTCTTTGCTGTCATCACCTCCCACTGACTGCATATCTGGTTTCCTGGTGTCTTGGCAACTGGGCTGTGCCTTAGCTGTCTTGGGTGTGAGAATTATTGGAGGGTCTCTTGGGATTCTTCACCTCTTCATCCCAATTCATCCCCTCCCGCTCCCACCAGCCGAAGAGCCATCAAGGTACTGTGTCTCCTGACTATCTTCTGCCTTTTTGATCCATCTCCACCTCCCGTCAGCTGAAGAGGAAACCACATATCAAGAGCTTGTGAGGGAGGGAGGAATGGGAAGGGAAAGGCTTTTTCTTTTCTCTCAAGAGTTGCCCTCTTGTTTCTAGGGAGGGAACTGAGGCCATGAACCTTCGCCCTTGTGGGAGGAGGGAGAGATTAGCAGAATGGGTCTTTGCTTCTATCATCCACCCTGAAGGTGTTGACTTATTTTCACTGGAGGAGGGATGACTCAGCACAGACCCTTGATGGGAAAATTGTCTCAAAGCCTGAAGGGGAAGTAGCAGAGGGCTACCGTTTTGCCTAGTACCTTAATTTAGTTTTCAGACAGAAAGGTTTCACTGAGTCAGAGGAAACCGAGTTCTCCTTTTTCCCAGGGCTGCAACTCTGACACAATTTCTCCAAAGGAATGACCCTGTCAATAGGATTCCAACAGAGGCAGGCAGCAGGCTTCCAAATTCAGAGAGCAGGGATGGCCCTGCACACACTGGAGGAGAGCTTTATTTAGTCATACTACACCATTGTGTTTTTACCTACTAATTACTATAACCACTGGTGATCATTATATGATAATTAGCACATGCCTTTTTCATATTCCCAGAGCACCACACCCAAATAAATGATTGTGTAGGGGGTGAGTAGGCAAGGCTGCTCATAGAGACAATGCCTGACTCATTCATTCATTCACTAAATATTTAGTGAAATACTGTGGGCCAGGCCCTGTGCTAGGCATCTGTGTGCAGCATGGATGTAGTCCTTGGTGTCACAAAGCTGATACGCTGCAGAGTGGAGAGGCACTAAGCAAGTTTATACATAGGATGCATGTATCCAAAGGGGAAGTACAGTGGCACCCAACCTAACATTGTTGGAGAGGGGATGCCAGGAGGCCCTTGTAGTAGAGACTTTTAAGGTGAGATCTGTAGGACGAGTAGGAGCTAGTTGTAGAAATTCCCTAAAACATAAATTTAAACCCACAGTTTCCTCTTCATATAAACCCTCTAAAGTACCAGTCTATGCCAGATACAGTGACTGCAGCTCTGCTTCTATAAAATGTGACGTTACTTTGGAAAAGTGTAAAATTGGACATGCATGGAAGATGTAATTATTGTATCTCACTAAAGAGAGTATTTCAGGGAGGAAGATGTCACCAGCAAAATAGGCATGAAGACTGAGTTCTTCTGTTCTTTCCACAGCCAGGTCCATTTCTCCATGCCCTTGCGATGGTTCGGGGTCTGTGATAGGCAATATGTTTGTCTGTCTCCACTTGAGCTGTGGCAACATCCTTCTTATCAGCTACCGCACTGACAAAGACACTGATGTCCTTTTTCAGCAAACTAACAGGAAAGGAAAGAAAGCCTACCACTAAATACACTTCCTGAGGGTGAGATGAAATGGCTGCTGCACAGGCTTCTGTAGGAAAAGGCTTAATAAATAAACACATCATCCCCATTGTGTAGCCTCACTTCCTGGGGACAAGTCCTCATCTCCTCACTCTTTCTTTCCTTTCTCAAATCGGCCAACCTGCAGAGGAATAGACATAGATCTTCTGTGGCTATTGAGAAACATTGAGACTTATAGGTCTCCTGTGTCTCAAACACAGAGGAAAAGGAGTTGCAAGGTGAGAAAGACAAGAGTCACAGGAAGAACTAATGTTGACATATACCTCCCCTTTAACCTCACTGAAATCTCGCAGCAACTTCTGCTTTGGGCCTTTCTGTACACAAATTTGGTAATGCTGGGAACACATCAGAGAGGAGAAGGGACAGGGCTAGTTCATCTCAGAAAATCAGTGGGCTTGTTTAAATCACAGCTGCACAGGTGACTTGGTTTGGATGCAAAGGTGTAAACTGTCATTATCTCTGAATATTTATTGAGCTCTAACTGTGCAGTACCACAGCGGAGGACTGTTTGCTAAGATGACCCTGAATCTGGAAACAGTGCCAGCCTAATGGGTCCTAAATAGCTTCCTTGTGAGAACAGTTTTCCTTCTATATGGAACATGTACAGAAGGAAAAGAACATGTGCACATATGGGAGAGAGAGAGAATTAGGATACTCCTAGCCTAAAAAGATGAGACTTGGACCTTTATCTTTCTACAGTGTTTTTAGTTTAGGGATCATTTATACTTTGGGAGTTTTTTCCACCTTTCTGATATGATTATCATGGGCAAGCCCTGAGAAATGACTCAAAGCCAAAATAATGCGGTTTCCTTATTATATTCATCGTTTTCTCTGGCCACAGGCCAACTCTCATTATCCTCCTCCATAAGGAAGTCAGCTTTGGCCTAGCCCTGCTTGGCCACTCCAATGTCTTAGTGATCTTTCTTTCATTTTGCAAACTTGACTCTTTCCTTTCCCAAGTTTCTAATTGCAAAATGGCTTTTCATTCAGTCTCTTGGTTCTTACCGCTCCCAACCCAGGTGTGGAAGCCTCCTCCAGTGTTTCCTCATCTCAGCCACGGAGACTGGAGACTGCGTAGTAGCCTTCTTTCTTTCATCTGCAGTTGAGGACTGACTCAGCAGACTACATGGTGACCAGCTTCCTTTGAAAGGGACAAAGTTAACACAGTCAAGTCCCTGCTTATTCTTCTGGGCATACACTCCTTTCTCTGGAACCTGGATGGAGCCAGGCTCAGATTTTTCTGCATACAGGAAGTGATGCAATAATTAACCTGTATTGCTGGTTTTGAGCAGACACTTTTTGGTATACAGAGCACGCAGGAAATTAGACTGGGCCCTCGTTTTGGTGGTGACATTTTATGAACAAAAAATCTGAAACAGTGGTTTGGCAAGTACAAAGTGCTCATGGAAAAATGGGACAAAATATTTAAAAATAAAACTGTCTTGGAAAAGTTACCATAGTCAGAGCATATTCTTTCCAGTAGCTTGGAGAGTCAACCACATATTGCACATTCTTTAATAATGTTAATAATAACTAATGGTTATTGACTACTTAGAGTTGCTGGGTTGTATAAATGGTTAACTCGCTTTGGCTGCTAACAGAAAGGATGAAGTTCAAGTCCACCCAGAGGCTTCTCAGGAGAAAGGCCTGGTGAGCTACTTCTGAAAAATCAGCCGTTGAAAACTCCATGGAGCACAATTCTACTCTGACACACACGGGGTCGCCATGAGTTGGAATCAACTCGATAGCAACCTGTTTGGTTATTGGTTTGGTACTGGGTACTTACTATGTGTTAGGTCCTGAGTTATATATATTATCTCATTTACTTCTCATAAAAGATTTCTTTTTAGTAGCTAGGAGAGAAAACCAGTTATCATATACTCAATAATAACAATAACAGTAATAATAGTCATTATTAACATTATCGGTAATATATGCCAGGCCCTGAACTGAACATATTCTCTCACTGAATCTTTAAATGAACTCTACAAGTCGGTACCATTATCATTATCATCATCATCATCATCATCCTGAGGAAGGCTGTTTCTAAAATGGCTTCCAATGATTCCTGCCTTCTAGTATTTACTACTACCATTGTGTAGTAATCCCCTTCTCTTGACTGTGGGCTGGACCTAATGACTTGTTTCTAATGAACAGAATATGGCAAAAGTGATGGGTTGTCACTTTCGTGGTTAGATTACCAGTTGTTAGCACTCTCTCTCTTGCTGGCCCTCTCTCTTGCTCTGATGAAATAAGCTGCCATGTTGTGAGATGCTCCGTGGAAAGGCTCACAAGGCCAACAATTCATGAACAACTAAGGTCTTAGTCTAAAGCCTGTGAGGAACTGAATCCTGCTAACCACCACATGAGTGAGCTAGGAAGCAAATCCATCCCATTTGAGCCTTGAGATGACTGCGGAGAGATCTAGAGCTAGAGGACCCAGCTAAGCTGCACTAGGATTTCTGACTCACAGAAACCGTTAGATAATAAATGTTGTTTTAAGCTACTGATTTTTGGGGATAATTTGTTACATCACAAAAGATAACTAATTTATTTCCCATTTTTTAGATGAAGAAACTGAAGCTTAAGGAGATGAACCAACTTTTTTCCAAAGTCATACAGCTAGTAAATTACAGAGCTAGGATCTGAATATATTAGGTTCAAGAGTGTTCAAGTCTATTTTCTTATGAGGTTCCAAGGGATTGGGAAACTGGAATTCTGGAAGGCATTCTACTCTCTGAAATCCTTGGAGTATAGCCATGTTTCCAGGAAATTCTTTGTGTGTCTAAAACAGGGATGGATAAAACTTTAAATGGTGTTAAGAGCTTTGAGCAACTCACTCCCCACTGCAGAAGAATGGCTGGTCCACCCATAGATCTGGCGGTAGTAACTAGGGGCTCTACTCAATAACACAATGGCTGAGCTAAGAGCTGCAGCCCAGTCATTTTACAAGCACTCAAGCCATCTTGCCTATAATATACAAGGTGGGTGAATGATTGAGGGATACACACATATTTGAGTATGAAAATGCATACATTGAATAATAAGAAGGTATGGTACACTTATTAAAAATCACGTGAGCCCTGGAATTGAAAAGCAAAGAGTCTGCCTGAGAGAACACCTCTTCCCACCAATTTTTCTTTTTTTTTTTTTCTCTTTGCTTCTTCCCATCCATGAAACAGAACCTTCAACTTTGAACCACAGAGCTTTGTTCCAGTGTGGAGAGCAGCAGGTTGGTACTTCCCTATATTAGAAGCTCCCCAGCATGGAATGGTGAAAACATCTTCTCCCCGATAATCTCCCATTGTTTGGCCAGAGCTCTGCTCCAGTGGTCACCTTTATAAAATCAAATGAAGATCCATACTCCTTGGCTGGCTGCATGAAATTTGTCCTTCCTTGTCAGCTTTTCCCTGGTGCCAGAACAGCAGCAGGCTTTGAGCTCAGGGAGAATTTCCAGGTGGCAGGAGAGCAACAATCCTACAGGCCTGGCACACAACCTCTTTCAACCAGTGTCAGGGGCTGCACTTTGCTGGTGCAATTATGCATCCTGGTGTAAAGTCCACAGCCAGAGAGAATGGGGCAGGATTTCAAGCTGGCTCAGCACTCTGTGACTTTTTGACTCTCTTTCTAGCTTTCCTTACCCTCTTCTCTCCTCACCTTCTCTCTCTTCTTTTTTTATCTCTTCTCTCTCTCCTCCTTCCTCTCCAATTCCTTCATCCCTATTAGCCTTCACTTTCAGGGATCCCTAACTCAGGGAACCACTTCTTATCACACATCTTGGCTTGTCTCCATCTGCTAGTGGTAGGTAGCTCCAGCCCCTGTCAGCTGTCTGAGAAATTTTCTTCTCCATCAGTTTGTTTCTCTAATCCAGTTGGAATTGTTCGTAGACTCCCAGGGTAACAAACCCCTCAAATACAAAAAATGGAACCTTTCCCTAGTGAGATTGCCTCCCTGGACTAAAATAGAAATGAAAGGAGATTTGCATTCTGCTCCCTTGAAAAGTGACCTTATGAAAAGAGAACAGGAGAAAAAGTTGCATTAGTATACAATGAAGCCCAAGGTATACGTATCTCTCCTCAGATAATGGGACTTCACTCCGAGTCCTCCATTTCTCACCTAATCGGGATTCATAGGGCTATTTTTATCCTTAATATACCTGCCATCCTGGTCTTGTTCAAGTGTCTCTGAACAGATGCCATCTGTACCACCTCCACAACCGGCCTCACAACACAAAGCTGCAGACTCCCAGACTCCAGTGCTCTTGCTTTCTAAGAGGAGATCGTGGAGAGTGGTGGAGAAACACGTTAACACAGGAAAGAAGAGAGAACTTGGGTGGAGTAATTAGGTTATCAGTTTACCTGGTGCATGCAAAATCCAAATGTAGGGTACAAGCAATAACCCGTTCAATACTTCATAGGCTGAGATAACACAATAGCCTTCTGTCGTTTCAAAGCATGTTTCTCAAAACCTTCCTTCTGTAAGATTTTCCCTCTTCTTCATGAGTTGTAATGATCACTCTTACCTGTTTATTTTAAATTTATTTTCTTAACTGATTTTTCGCAAGGAATTGGATTGATAGAAGTATGTATGCAAGTATGAGCAAAAGTACTTACTAATGTTTTTTTTTTTAAAGTGTATGAAATAGAATGACTAGCTGACCTTTGTGGCAATTTTCCACCTAGTTCTGTGATAGTAATTTTGTTGAGTTCCTGAACTTATTTGGCAAGTTCTCTTAGTGAGGCTGGCCTAATTCTATGTTCTCTATGGCACCTAGTCACTATGGCTGTGTAAGAGCCATTATTACTCAAAGTACCATAATAATGGCCATGCCCTCCTATGATGTTATTGTTTCCTATGTGCCAAGACATTAATTGCCTTCTAACTTGTTCTAAAATTGGTAGGTATGGCACACTGGCAACACCGGAGAGAAGAAAGCTGCTGGTGATATACTAAAAGGCTGCGTAAAAGGACGTAATGATGCCTCCTTCTCATTGGGGCACCTTCACATTTGCATGTTACTTCATCTGTTATGGCATGTTAGCTCAGGCTTGCCTTATGTCTTGGCTTCCATCTTATCATGGTCAATGTCTGATCTTCCCTTCAACTAAATGATTCAGGCACCTCCAAAGTTATTTTGGCTTTTCCACTTTGCTTTTACAGGCTTTTTATGAGTCATTGAATTGAATAGGAGGTTATTTCTAAATTGGAAGGTGAAGATAAGAGGACGGGGAGGGAAATTCTGGAAAATAAGTAGGAAAAGACATGTTAGTGTTATGTATAGTTACTGGAAGAATAATTTTCGCTTAGTTTGGTGACTAAACGTGACTAAACGTGACTAAAAACACAGGCTAGAAAATAGACAATTTTTCTCCGGGTAAAAAACCACGCAGTTTTAGACTCCTTGTCACTTGCTCTGCAAAGGACAGGAGGGTAAATAAAAGAGAAATGGGAGGAACAGTTAGAAGGAAGAAGGGGCAAAGCACAAAATTTCCAAGGTCCAGATTCTTGGTCCTACAGGAAATTCCTGAAAAGTAGTTCCTGTGAGGGGCCTCCTGACAGTGTTCCATCCCATCCCTACTGTATGTTTCATGGCCCGGAGTTTTGTGTATTTTAGGTAGAGATGTTTATGTTTAAAACTGATTTAGAAATAGAAGCAGCAGCCAGGACAGCATTTTGTTATCTAGGAGCAGGAAAAATAGAGGCAGGTGATGAAAAAGCAAAGCAAAACTTAATGATGAATATTATTTCTAGGAGCACAAGAGTTTTTATAGAAATACCGTATTTCTCAAAAATGCCTACTGTGATTTGTACCCAAATGAATAAAAAATACCATCATTTATTCTTGCGCATTGTGCCCATGTGAGAAAATAACTGCAATTCATTCTATGGCCCTAATTTAGACTGCCAGGAAGAGGAGAGCCTTAGAAAAAAACAAAAGGACAAGCTTTCTGAGTATCTGACACACAGCTAGCAGGGCTATTTCAGAACTGCTGAACCTAAAAGCCAAATTTAAGGAGGTGGGAGGGCGAGATTCTCATTTCCAGAACATCACAAGGATAATATGTGGCCCACTTAGTCCAAACTTGACGATGGCTTTCTGGCCACTTTGTAGAAGCCAGACAGGAGCGAGTCTGGAAGCTGGAGAACTCTCAACATGCCACTTGAATTTATTAGCGATATTTATAATTGCAACCGAAGTGGACTGATTACTGCTAATAAACGGTTGCGCTTTTAGCACGGAGACTCCTGGAAAGAACTTAAAGGAAACTGGGCGCATTGAGACCTCAAGAAAAGAAGGGGAAATTTTTTATCTATATAGAGCCTTTCCAAGGGCTTTGAAACACTTCTTAAGCACAACCTCTGATGTGGGTGTTCTGGAATTACTACCCCCACAAGTATGCTAGCAGTGATAAGCTTCTCCTTATAGGAAGGAAACTGGAGGATGGGAGGAGTTTACAGAGTGAACTCTACAACAAAGAGTTAACCCTTCCTCGGTAACCTCAGACTTGAGTATCTTCCCCTTCTTCGCTTTCTACTGCGCAACCAAACAGTGCACAAGCTTGAACCAACCTTGGCCGTCACATCCTTCGCCAATTGACTTAACAGGCACTTCCGGCAGCCTATCAAGACGTCGAACTGCCCAACCGTCACCCAATTACAACTAAAGCTTCGTCTAGGACGCTCCAGGTCGGGCGGGGGCGAATACCGGGTCCAGGAAAAGGGGTGGCAAAGAAGCTGTGACGAGCGGATAAAGCACACCAATCAGAGGAGAGAGCCTCCGCCCCACTAACCAATGGACAAGTTGGAAGTATGAAACGGGGTGGGCCTGTTGTCATGGGGGAGGTGGTGGCGCTAGGTGGCTACTGGCGGCCGAGGTAGAGGCAGTGGCGCTGGAGTTGGTCGGGGGCAGCGGCAGGTGAGTGCCGGTAACGCGGGCCTGAACCCTGGCGGCCGTCGCGGGGCGGAAACTCCTGCTCAGCGTTCCGGGGGCGGAGACTAGGGGAAGGGGGCCTGGAGTGCGGGCCCGGTGGGGGCCGGAGCGGGAGCGGGAGCGGGAGCGGGGGCGGGGGCGGCGGCGGCGGCGGCGGCGGCGGAGGCGGAGGAGAGTTCGCGCTGACTGGGCTGGTGGGAGAATGGCCCGGCTCCTGGCGGCGGAGTTCGGGCTGGGAAGGTAGGCTGGGGCCGGACCCAAGCAGGTCAGGCCGGGAGGTCCCTTGGGGCGTCCTAGTGCTCCGGTCTGGGACACTGACCAGCGGCCGGTGTGTGAGGGGTATGTCCCTGGGGAGACGCGAGGCCGCCGGAGTCCCAGAGAGCAGATAGGAGGTGACCGGTAACGACCTGGTTCGAGGGCTTGGTGACTCGGGAATACCCAGGACGGCTTGGGTGCAAGGGAGAAGCGGAACCTCGGGAGCAGCCCATGAGCGAGACAGCTGGAGGGCCAGGGAAATTGGGAGTGGCCCCGGTCAGAGGGAGAAGGGAGGTGGGAAGCTAAACTAGGGCGGTCGGGTCCCGAGTGACAGGAAGCGGCCTGGGTCCGAGTGAGGACCTCTGAGGAAAGGCAGGGAGGGGCCTGGGACCTTCCTGAGAAACCGGCTGTCTGAGGGAGAAGGGCTCCTGAGAGATGAGCAGCGACGGGTCTTCGGAGGGTCCGACCGGTGGAGACCTTGAACTGCTTGGGGGAGGAACCGGAGCGCCCTGCCCCCCACAGACTAGACTGGGAGCTCTGGGGTCTGAGGATCCTCTGGGGTCCAGGAGAGAAACCTACGCTCTGGTTTGAGACTGGCGTGAGGGTCCAGCAGGGGTGTGGAAGTTCCCTCAGTTAGAAAGGAGTCAAGCAAAATGGGACGGGGTGGGGGCAAATAATTTCCCTGTAGGAAGGGACTAGTAGATAAGACGAGAAAGTTGCTTAGCGAGAGAGTGGAAACTGGCAGAACAGCGGATATGAAGCATTAACAGTGGGGCCATGGATAGCCTGTAAGGTCTTCAGAAATAAAAGATCATAATTAATACTAAGATGCTATCTAGGACCAGAGAAAAGGTCCTAAAAAAGCAAGGTTAAATGACTTGCACTGAAGTGCCTTAGAGAAGAAGTTTGTTTTAGGATGATGGCAATAACATTAGAAAATAAAATAAGGACACTGTCAGGATGGGGAATTTGAGAGGAAAAAGGGGAGGAGTAGCTGAACTAAAGAAGTAGAACTGGGGACTCCATCAGAAAGAGGAGAGTGGTAAAGAGTACAGGCTTACCTTTGCTAAATTGAAAATAAGTTCAAATTTCATTTCCACCACTAAGCTTGGGTAACTTAACCTCCCTGTGCAGCAGTTTCTCATCTTGAAAATAGGGATAATAAGAGTGCCTACTTGATAAGAATGTTGTGTTACATGAGTTAATATTTGTAGTGACTGGCACATAATAACTAATGTGTATGGGATTGTTAAATAGGGGATAAGAAAAACACCTGAGGTCTTCAGTGTGGTGGTTTTCAAACTTTGCCTTGCATTAGAATCACCTGGAGGTCTTGGTAAACTAGATTGTTTCTGATTCCGTAGATCTGGGGTGGGGCCTGAGAGTTTGTATTTATCTTAGGTGATGCTTATGTTGGTCAGGAGACCACAATTAAAGAACCACTGCTTTAATGAAAACACTAATAATGTGGCAGCCTTAAAATACTTGTCCACTCTGCTAAAGAGACAGGTAGAGAGGCAAATTGCTAAAAAGATCCTAAATGAGGGATTCCCTGTCTCAAGCCTGTTTTTAATGGTTTATTAGTAAGTTATAAATCAATTTAGTGAGTTACAACCTGCATTGAAAATCAAATGAAGTAGAATGGAATAGTGCATTGCACTTGGTAAGGAAAAGTATTGTTTTGTGGAACTTTTCTCATACGTGTGCGTACTAGCTTGCAGTGTGAAATGTAGTTCTTGCAGTCAGAATAGTTTGAAAACTGTTTCGAGCCATGTAGTGGCTGCAAAAGCAACCCTCCAGTAGGGCTATCTAGGAACTGGATTTATTATGATTTATTTTTCTACTTTTTGTGGTAATTTTTTCTCAGGTGGTGATACATTCCATTAAATTTCTTTAGCTTCTGTTTGTTTTTTTGAGTGTTTCTCTTACTACATATTGTGTTGTGCCTCTCTGATTGTGGAACTTTTCGGATATTGAGAATCTTTGGCATGAGGACTTAAGGAAATTTGAAGAAGAGAATTTGAGTGGCGCTTCTCAGATGTATTACACCTTTGTTTCTCTTGTGCCCACTTGTTCACCCTTTGTTTTTTACCCTTGTCCTTAAAGCATTGTCTGTAAAAAGCCTGAGTATACAGTGACGTATTGACAGTAAACATCTAACACTGAAGGGAACTGATTTGAGAACATTACATGCATAGAAAATAAGCAAAAATCAATAAAGATGCATTTCAAAAGAGAAAAGCAGGAAGAGTATTTCCTTTTTAGAGAGTAAAAGTATTTTAAAGCTTTTCTTAACCTTGCACTTATACAAAACATAGACATTTTTAAGGGAACTAGATATATTTTACCATGTCTTACAGATTTCTAGGTTTTTGTGGAGAGAAGAAATTGTGATAATAGTTGACAGCAAAGTTCACCTGAGATAGTAGAGGCTTAACTACAAAATAAATAGTTTATTAAACAGGAGCTTTTGTTTTGATGGTTTTCTCCCTTGAGAATGAGCTGGACGTGGTATATGTTGTAAATTTAACTTATTTGAGGGACCTAAATGTAAAGTGTAATACTTATTTTAAGCTATATTAAGAATAAATATGTTTTGTGCTGCTCTTAGTTTGAATTTTCTTCTGAAAACTAGATGGTTTATATTTAGAAGGAGTTGATTTGAATCTGTTTTTGTGGATAGAAGAACAGAGATAGCAGTATTGAAAACTGAAAGAGATCCCTGCAGCTCTCTTTAAAAAATCTTTAATCCGGGGGATTTATGTAACCCTTTCATTAATGTTTTATGAAATCGTGAAGAAACTATTGGTGTAACTTTGCATGAGGATTTTTGGATTACTTTTTCTCCCTCAGAGATCATTTTTAGTTCTTCAGATTTTTATGTTTCTTTAATATTTTTATTTTTGTTTGGAAGACTGCAAAACATATAATCATTGCATGTTTGAGTTTAACAGAAGAAGCAGTCTTTCCACAAAACAAGTTTGCTAATTTTTTTTTGTGATAAAGGCTCCAAAGGTCAGAGCTTTTGGATTCTTTGCATTGAGTTAAATGGAGTACACATAACACCAAAATTGTCATTTTAATGTTATTGTACAGTTGGCAGGCACATTCATGTTTGGATCATTCAATTTTATACCAACTGGCGGAGCAATGTAAAATGTTAATAACCGAGTATAGGAAAAATAAAAAAAGTTCTTTATAATTGTGAACATTGAGCAGTTTAATCACTTTTAATAAATGGACTTTATTCAGTTAACTTATTATTCATCCATAATTTAATCATACTTATCTGTGAGTAGCTTTGATTGTTCAACTCATTTTACAGTGAGATTTGTTAATCTGTAATTGAAAAAATGGTGGTTTTTAAATCCCAAAGAAACTGTGTGCTCCTAACTATACAGTTTAATGAGACTCAATTTCATCTATCAAATGTGAAAAGGTAAATAATTCAAAACAGTGGAAGTTCAATTAACACTAGTTAATTAAGTTTATTTTCTATTTCAGGGAAGTCTTGTCTTTTATAATAGCTTCTGATCTGTTTTCTCTGCTTCTTGCCCTCCACCTACCCGTATAACAAATCCTAATGGAAATGTTGGTACCTGAAAATCAAGTTCTGGAAAAATATAAGATCCCTATAGCTGGTTTTTAATTTACTGTGAGAATTCTTTTATCAGAAAAGATCCCTTGGTAAATTTATCACCTTAACAACAACAAAAAAAGTATTTTATTTAACAGAGAACTAATGAAAAGCTGCATTTTATTTCAGATTTGCCAAAACACATGTATTTAATAGATTCTGATTTCTACAAATGGATCTTGAATTTTGCTGAGTTCAGAACTTTGATATGTTTTCTTGATAGGGCTAGGGAGAAATGAAACAATGTGCTCTGTATTTCACTGTTTAAAAAAAAATTTTGTCTTATTTATTTTGATATTGTGATAAATCCATTATTTGCAAAGAAGATTTGTTTCAGTAATTAGCATATAGGAAATTTCATTATCAGAGGTAGAAACACTGTATAAGGCTTTAGGCTATTTGCTCAGATGTGAGTCACAGGGAATGATAAATAGGATGTCATTAAATACTAGGTACGATATTGCCATATATAGTTTGGGGAATATAAAATACATACTTGGAAATCTTGGGGCAAAAGGAAGATTGAAACGAAGGGAGAATGAAGAGTGTACTGACATGTGCTCAAGGAGGGGTCTGGAGGATCCACAGGAAGTCTGTCTAGAGGAGTGAGCAGTTCTTGGCAGTTTTCCTGGAGTGACATATGTAAAGGCAGATGATCCAATTTGCAGCATTCTCCTGTGGACATATTCTTTGTTTTGTGCAGTTTCTGCTGCTTGCTGTAACTTCCTTTTTTTTTTCCCCCACTCAAGAAAGCATGTCAGAATGCAATGAATAGACTGGGAAGTGCTAGTCCTAAAGGATGAGAGCCTGGGCAGGATGATGTGGATTTTAGAAGGCTGACTCTTGTCTCTGCATCTGTAGCTCTTGGGAATAGGTTCCCAGCAATTGCAGCTAGGCCAGGACTTCCCACTTGTCCTTTTCAGTGGAGAATGGGATTAAGCAATAGGAAGCGACCCCCAGTTATCCTAAATGAATTAACCAAGGAACTAGTATATTAGTAATTAATGTTCAGTAACCTTCCGTTCTCTCCCCACCAAAACTCACTTTACCCCACTTGCTTGCTAGCATCTTAACATTGTTTTAACCAGGGCTGAAGTCTTGAATTTTCTGATTAGCAAAATCTTAATTGTGGTAACTTGTTTACGTTAAGGTGTATATAACTAATTAGGAAAATGATGATTATCAGATTTTTTCCAGTATAGTTATGAAGAAGGTTTGAAAGCTATAGAACACTGCTTGGCTCCTGAATAAAAGCAGAGTTGGGAACGCAGACGTCAGCTAAATTTATAATTTTATTTACGATTGACTTGGTTACCTTTGACCTTGGAAAAGTAAAAGTTAGTGATACTTTCTTCTGGTCAGCTGTGCAGGTGTATATACCTCAGGTATATTTCACTTGAATCATGTGGTGTTACTTTGCATGATTTATGAAGGTTTATTTATTTATTATTTTTTAAATAATTTATTTTTGTTGTTGGGAATATACACAGCAGAACATCAATTCAACAGTTTCTGGATGTACAGTTCAGGGACGTTGATTTCATTCTTTGATTTGTTCCTATCCTAGAACATAAACTCACTACCCACTAAGATAAGTTTCTTACCTAATCTTTCTAGTTGCTGTTATCAATTTAATCTTATACAGATAGATATTAAAAGAGGGCAGTGCTAAAGGCAGACATTGTCGACTAGTTAAGCTAAACTATGGTTTTAAGACGACTTCAGGGGTACTTATTTTTTTGAACATAACCAACTTGGTTAAAAGGAGTTTTAGCTTCTAGTATTCTTTAAACAAGATAAGCTTTTTTTTTTAAGCCTAGGGTCTCCACAGCCATAGAATAGGCTGATGATGAAAGAAGTATATTTGTGACTGCCATATTATGAAGTTGGGAAAGGCATCATTTGTGTCAGGATGAAGCATGATGGAATCAAAGCAACTCAAGTTTTATATTTGTATGACCATGCTTTTGAATCCTGGCTCTATCATTTACTAATTTACTAATTGGGCAGTTGATTAAATCCCTCTTAGGATCCCTGATGGTGCAACAGTTAAGCGCTCAGCTGCTAACTGAAAGGTTGGCAGTTCAAATTCACCTAGGGGCTCCATGGAAGAAAGACCTGATGATTTGCTCCTGTAAAGATTACGGCCTAGAAAACCCAATGGGGCCGTTCTACTCTCTCACATGGGGTCACTCTGAATCGAAATTGACTTGACAGCATGCAACAACAAGCCTGATTTTTGTCATTCATAAAATGGAGCTTATACTGTCCTTATCAGAGTCATGATGAGAATTGAAAGAGAAGCACTTTGTATAGTATAGTGGGCAATTAACAAGTGGTAATTGTTAATTAAGGAGTGGTTTTAAGAGTTCCCCTGCTAACCAAAAGGTCAGTTCGAATCTACCAGGTGCTCCTTGGAAACCCTGGGGGTCAGTTCTACTCTGTCCTGTAGGGTTTGCTGTGAGTCGGAATTGACTTGACGGCAGTTGGTTTGGTTTTGGTTTTTGGTGGCACAACGGTTAAGCACTCATTTGCTAACTTAACGGTTCGTGGTTCAAACCCATCCAGCTGCTGTGTGGGAGAAAGACCTGGCGATCTGCTTCCAAAAGGTCACAGCCTTAAAAACCCTATGGAGCAGTTCTACTCTATATACATGGGGATGCCATGAGTCAAAATTGAGTTGATGGCAGCCACCAACACCACCACCAACAAATTAATTATTAATCATTATAACAACATTAGACTTCTCTTTCTATGGTGGGCTGATGTTCCAGGTACTATGATTATAAATAAGGTGGCAGTTAGGAAAAACAGAGTTGACTTTAAAAATTTACATGTATTAAGCATTTACTATCTTAATTTGTTTTGTGATTGGTTTAGTTTGGCGGATAAAGGAGTAGGAAGAGACCCCCAGTTAACTAAAACATGTTTTAAGTGAGGCTAAGATTTTATTCTCTGTGGTTGCAGGCTGTGTCTCTAGCATATTACCTGGTCTTCTAAATATGTGTGAGTTTTATTAACAGTGGGGGGACCGTTACATGTACTACTAGGAAAAAAAATGCAAAGGACATGCCCAACTAAGATAAATTATCTTACATTAGTTAAAAGTACTTTTTCTGTTAGACTGAAATCTGTTAGCCTGATGTACCGTACTTTTCCTGGATGGAATTTTTAGACTAGGAAAAAAACTAGTAACCTGAATCTGAGTTATCAAATCTGTGAATGCTTAATCTAAAGTCCGTGAAATCTATAAAATAACGAATTCCATGAATTCTATTTCAGTTATGGAGATAGTTTGTTGTACCATGACATTGTTCCATAATGTATCATTTAATAGCAGAATTACGTAGTGCCAAAAATTTTTTTTTAAATACACACACACACACCCCAAACCTGTTTTGGGGGATGTAATTCATCAGTGAGTAGATTAGGAATTGAACATTATAAATTTAATAACTTTAAATTAGTTCTTAATGCCAGTTAGGAAGAATCAGTTTATTTTTCCCTACAGTTAATATATTCCGTAGATCAAAGAGTTCCATACTCTTCACAGTTCAAGTAGAAGGAGATTTTTAGAAGTTAAGCCCCATATCTTCCTTAGTTAAGGATTTGGTCAAAAGTGAAAGAAAATTTTTCTCCCTCTGTAGAAAGCTGTTAAAAGCTGTATTATCTCTTAAATTGTCTCTGATGAAAGTAAGTATGTAATTCCATCACATTCATGACGTCATGGGCTTTCTTTAAATCTTATCGATTAAAATCTGTATCTGGAAGTCAGTAGTCTTACAGGACTTAAAATCAGTTTCCTTGCTTTTTCCAGTTTGTATAGACTGCCTGATCTCCTTAGCACATGGCTCCTTCCTCCATTTTCACAGTTCATCACCTCCACCATTGCTTTGGTTGTCAAATCTCCTTTTTCTCAGTCTGACCATCCTGATTCCCTCTTACAACAACCCTTGTGATTACATTGGGCCCACTTGAATAATTCAGGCTACTATCCCCATCTCACGATCTTTAACTTAATCACATCTGCAAAGTCTCTTTGCCATGTAAGGTAACATATTTACAGGTTCTGGAGAATGAACATAATTTTTGAATGGTTAATTATTTTAAAGAGTTGAGTCATTTTTATTTTTGGAAATTATTTATTCTTAGTACTATAAAGGAATGATATTTCCTATCATAGTCAAGTCTCCCTTGCTTTTGCAAGGAATACAGCACCAAGTAATGAATCGAGAATATTGGCAAGGAAATGAGCTGTAGATGTCCATTTACATGACCGGTTATAATTTCTAAAAATGTTAACATTAACGTATGTTAAATACTGGTAATTTCTTAATAATCTTTCTAATATCCTAGCCTAATTTTAGTTATTAGAACACTTACAGAAACCATGTTGTTATTAGATGCTGTTGAGTTGGTTCCGACTCATAGCGACCCCATGTATAACAGAACGAAACACTGCCTGGTCCTGTGCCATCCTCACAGTCGTTGCTATGTTTGAGTCCATTGTTGCAGCCACTGTGTCAGTCCATCTTGTTGAAAGCCTTCCTCTTTTTCGCTCACCCTCTACACAGAAACCATACAGTTTGATATTATATTGTTGAGGATTTTTTTTTTTTTTTGTGGTACTGGATTTAGTCTCTTCATAACGTTGTAAAATTTTGCAGTCAGGACTTTGTTTTACTTTTTTGGGGGTATTTTCTGGTGTACATCGATGTTAATGAATAATGGAGAGACCCTTACTGGGGGCTGAGTTTATGACATCAACTATGGAAAAGTGGTATAGTGAAATGGACTCTGATTGTGACTGAGTTTAAATCCAGCTCTACCTCCTTAGGCAAGGCAAGTTACTTTTTTAACTTTAGTTTTCTCATCTGCAAAATGAATTACTTGGAGGATCATATTAGATAATCTATGTAAAGTGCTTAACACAGTGCTGCTGCTGCTTCTTGTTAGGTGCGGTTGGGTCGGTTGCGACTCATAGAGACCCTGTATACAACAGAATGAAACACTGCCCAGTCCTGTGCCATTCTCACAATCGTTGCTATGTTTGAGCCCATTGTTGCAGTCACTGTGTCAGTCCATCTCATTGAGGGTCTTTCTCTCTTTCGCTAACCCTCTGCTTTACCAAGCATGATGGCCTTCTCCAGGGATTGGTCCCTCCTGATAACATGTCCAAAGTATGTGAACCGAAGTCTTGCCATCCTTGCTTCTAATGACCGTTCTGGCTGTACTTCTTCCAAGACAGATTTGTTCGTTCTTCTGGCAGTCCATGGTATATTGAGTATTCCTCATCAACACTGTAATTCAAATGCATCAATTATTCTTTGATCTTCCTTATTCATCGTCCAGCTTTTGCATGTATATGAGGCAATTGAAAACACTATGGTTTGGGTTAGGTGTATCTTAGTCCTCAAAGTGACATCTTTGCTATTTTAACACTTGAAGGAGGTAGTTCGCAGCAGATTTGCCCAGTGCAATTCATTGTTTGATGTCTTAACTGCTGCTTCCAAGGGCGTTGATAGTGGATCTAAGTAAAATGAAATCCTTGGCAACTTCAGTACTTTTTCAGTTCATCATAATATTGCTTATTGGTCCAAACATAGTGCTTAGCTCATAGTAAACGCTCAGTAAATGTTAGCTACTGTTTCAAGGATCCAGGTAGCAAGTAAAAGCTTTTTGTAGTTTTTGCATGGACTGTAAAAGAGTATTGTATATTAAGTTGTACTATGAAATTTAAATGTCATTTAGGCATGAAAAGGAGTCTTGAATTCCTCTTGGCTCTGTTGTCTCATTTTTAGTCCAGTTGATCTATGAACAACTTGAATCTTTATTTTAATTCAACCATATTTTGTCTTTAAATCACAGTAAATTCTTAATTGTCTGCACTCAGGTTAGCAGTGTTATAACTAATCCTTATATTCTTTTGCACTGAACTGTAGCTATGGAACATGTAGATAATTAGTTTATTAGACTTGACTTCTATTTTATTTAAGCTAATATTTATGTATTGAATCTCCTTGACATTGAATATCCTTTTTAGCACTTCTCGATCTATTAGTTGCAGGTCTTTGGGCTGGGAGTGTATGTTTTTTGCAGTTAAGTTAGTTTGTTGTTGTTAGTGCCATCGTGTCTGTTTTGACTCATAGCGACTCTATGTGACAGAATAGAGCTGCCCCATAGGCTGTAATCTAGGCTGTAATCTTTGCAAGAGCAGATCTCCAGTTTTTTTTCCCACAGAGCTGCTGGGTGGGTTTGAACGGCCAGCCTTTTGTTTAGCAGCCAAGCACTTAATTGTTGCACCACCAGCATTCTCGAATTCATGTGCTCATCAAATAGTATCTGTAGAATAAAATAATATGTCCCATGTGTGTATGTGAATGTATGTGTGTTTCTGTATATATATATGCTAATTCTTCAAATAAATGAGATGAATTAAAAAATCTTTATTTAAAAAGCTAGAATGAATTCATAGTAGCTTTTTGTTCTTTTGACTGTTTGCTCCATCAATGGATGCTGAAAATTCAGTTATTACTATGTAAGGGTCAGTTAAATGTTTTGGCTTTTTAAAAAAGTTGTCACACTTAAAACCTCTGAGTCTACTTTTTCTGGTTTTTTCTTCCTAAGCATGTCATTTCATACTGGTATATTTTTGTTCTCCTAACATGACATATACATTTTTTTTTCGAGGGGAGGACTTTTTTCAGGTATAATTCACATACAGTGGAACTACACATACATTTTAAACTGTAGTTTTTATGTATAACCACAGTTGGAGTCTCTGGGTGGTGCAAATGGTTAATGTGCTCAGCTGCTAACTGAGTTTGGGATTCTACTTCCAAAAAAGCAGCCATTGAAAACTGTGGAGCATAGTTCTACTCTGACACACATGGGGTTGCCAGGAGTCATAACTGACTCGACCTCAACTGGTACTGGTTACACAGTTAAGGTAAGGAACATACTCATCACTCCAAAGGTTTCCTCATGCCTCTTTATGATTCATCCCAGTCTTTCCAGCCCTTAGTTCCAGGCAACCACTGATCTGCTTTTTGTCCTAATAGATTAGTTTGCATTTTCTAGAATTTTATATAAATGGAATTATGTGGCATATACTCTTTTTTTGTTGCTGTTGTTCTGGCTTCTTTTACCTTGTATAATTAATTTGAGATTTGTTCATGTTATTGTATATAACAATAATTCATTCCTTTTTATTGCTGAGTAGTATTCCACTGTATATATCACAATTGGATATATCACAATTTTCTTATCTGTTCACTTGTTGATGGACATTTAGATTGTTTTCAGTTTTTGACGATTCACAATAAAACTGCTATGAATGTTCACGTACAAGTTTTTATAGGGACGTAGGTTTCATTTCTTTTGGGTATATACCTAGTAGTGGAATAGTAGGGTCATATGGTAACTCTGTGTTTAACTTTTGAGGAACTGCCAGACTATTTTTCAAAGTGGCAGCACCATTTTACACTCCCACGAGCAGTGTATAAGGGTTCCAGTTTCCCTGTATCCTTGCCAGCACTTATTATCTGTCTTTTTTTATTATAGCCATTTTAGTGTGATTTTGATTTATATTTTTCTGATGGCTGATGATGTTGAGCTTTTTCTCATGTGCTTATTGGCTATTTGTATATCTTCTTTGCCCTTTTAAAAATTAGGTTCTTTGTCTTTATTATTGAGGTGTAAATTTTTTAAAAATATATTCTAGATACAAGTCCATTGTCAGATACATGATTTGCAGATATTTTCTCCCATTCTGTGGATTGTCTTTTCCCTTTCTGGATGGTGTCCTTTGAAGCACAAAAGTTTTTAATTTTGATGAGGTCTAATTTATCTGTTTTTGCTTTGGTTGCTTGTGATTTTGGTGTCATATCTAAGAAACCATTGCCTAACCCACGGTCCTAAAGATTTACGCGTATGTTTTCTTACAAGAATTTTATAGTTTTAGCTGTTACATTTAAGTGTATGATCCATTTTGAGTTAATTTTTGTGTATTGTGTGAGGAAAGGGTCCAACTTCATTCTTCTGCATATGGATATTCAGTTGTCCTAGCACCATTTATTGAGACCATTACTGTTTGTTTTTTAGTTTGTTACAAAAACTTAATATTTATGCTTTGTTATTAATTCAGCTAGCTCTTTGTTGACTTTTTGGTCTGCTGTGGCATTTTGGGTCAAAGCGCTGATGGAAGCAGTTTAGAGTTGCAATAATGGGTTATAAATGAGCCCACTGCTTTAAATATAGGTTGTAAAAATTTTCCCTTGTATTACTTTATAATTGAACATTAAGTGAAGTTCAGCTGCCGTTTCTTTGTTGATTAGGCAGTCTTATGTCTGTAGTTCTACAGAAGCATCAATGCTGGACCATTTAATGGAAATCAGGGTCAAGCTTTTAAACACGTGACTGAAAGGAAGAAAAGTTTCTATATCACCCATTTTTCTCTCTCTCTTTTCAACTTATCTACCCTTTTTATTGAAGGAGCTCTGGTGGCACAGTGGTTAAATCACTTGGCTGTAACTGAGAGGTCAGTGGTTTGAACCCATCAGCCGCTTCACAGGAGAAAGATGTGGCAGTCTGCTTCCATAAAGATTACAGCCTTGGAACCCCTATGGGGGCAGTTCTGCTCTGTCCTATAGAGTCACTGTCACTATGAGTTGGAATCAACTCGATGGCAACAGATTTTTGAGTTTTTACCCTAATACCCTTTCACCCTAAGAAGACTCTTCTTTTGGATTATTACACATAGCCTTTAGTTCTGAAGTAAGATCAAATACTAAGACTTTATTGTTTCAGTTGGAAATACAATGTAATGTTCTATAGTAATGATTAAAAACATTAGAGAAAAATTATAAGAACTTTTATCAGCCTTGATAAATTTAAAATCCAGAATTAATATCAAGTTTTCTTTTCCATGTAATCTTAGTTGAAAGTTAGAAAGATACGATATTTACCTTTTCATCTTAAAAATAAAAATGTAGTTGTTTAACAACTTGTGAGATTTAGTTAGTATTTTGAAAGAAACTTATTCTTTGTTTATAGAACAATGTTTTACTCTAACTTGGGCTTTTAACTTTTTTCCTATGTTTTTAGTGGACATTATTCTTTTTTGGAAATCTTAAGATCAAGGGGAAATATATGTTTTCCCAGAGTATTTGAATTTTATGCATCTCTTTATTTGTAGGGTGGTAGTTCTTTAGAATATGAGGCCAATGCATTGCTAAGTAAGAACTGATTTCCTGGGAAATCAGGTTGCTGGCTTGATGTCTTGCTGTGCCATTCCCTTCTTTTGTTGCTTTACTAAAGAGCTGAGCTCACTCCTGTGAAAAATCATGAAATCATCTAATCATTTTCTGTAGCTCAAATTAAACATATTTGCATTGTACTGAATTCAGTAGCTTTCTTGATTATAGATTTGTTAGCATACCCTAAAGGACTTTGACTTCATTAGATAAGTTGATTCTTAGTATCTGAAATAATACTAATGGTGTGTTCCTTTAATGAGTTTTCTTATTCTTTTGGTCTCTTTTTCCTCCTTCCAGTAGACCTAGTTAGTGAGTGATATCACTGTGTTCTTCAAATGAAGCTTAGACACTTGTAAAATATAGTTTCTGTGGTGTTGGTCCTTGATTCTTCTTTTTTAAAATGATATTAACGTTTATTGTCTCTAGTTTCTCCTTATGCATATTTTTACTACACACATAGTTTTGGAACCTACCTTTTTTAACATATCACATAATATACATTAAGATTATTTGAAAACACATTTTTAAACAGCTGACAAATACTCCATTAATGGATACATCATCATTTATGCAACCAATTTCCATAGTGTTCACATTTAGATTGTTTATAAATTTCCATTATAAATAAAGCTTCAGTGAATATTGCAAAACACAAGTTTTTGTCCGCATTTCTATATTCTCAGGATAGAGTCTTATAAGTGGAATTATCAAATCAAGCTGTGTTAACATTTCTAGGACTCACCAGAGCAAAGCATGAGAGCAAAGCATTGCACAAATGCTTTCTAGTAAGGTTGTATCAGTTTACATTCCTATTAGCCATATATGAGATTGAGGTACACACCTTTGCCAGCAGTGTTATCATCAAAAAATATTTGCTAAGTTGATAGGAAAAAAATAGTGACTTATTTCTGAAATTTGTATTTATTTATTGGTGGAACATTTTAGATATTATTAACCATTGGTATTTCCTTTAAGTTACTTACTCCTATTTGTCCATTTTTCTTTTTGTGACCGCTCATTCTTACATGGAATTGAAGGATGGGTAATATTCAAATCTGTAATTTATTCTACATAAATGATCAGCAGTAAATTGTTTCCTGTCTTTTTCAAGTTAATCCCATCCTCCCGTCCCCCAACCACTTTCTGATTTTGTCTATTCTTGGATTTCATATAAATGTAATCATATGTATCAGTAATTCATTCTTCTTTATTGCTGAGTAGTATTCCTTTTTTGTTGCATGCATTTATTATTTTATTGAGGAAACCTTAATCAGTGGAAAATTATAGCAATAGTGTGCCTTTTTAAATACAGTGACATGAAAGCAAGTTCTAAACCACAGTTTGTTAACTGTTCAATTCACCTTAAGCTAAAGTTGTATTTCCCTAAGACACAGTTTCCGTTACAGTAGCCATTTTAAGTCAGTCTTCTTTTTATACGTGGGTAGTTTCTGGAAAGAACGCTTACTCAGGATGAAAATGCATCAAGCATGCATAAGAAAAAAATATATTTGCAAATACATATAAGAGTTTCTATGGGAGTATCACTTAAGAAAATAAAACTCTGGGATTTATTTGCTTCTTAAAAGTGCCAGTTTAAAAAGCCTTCAAAAGTTTATATTTTGACAAGAAAACTCAAGATTTACTAAACAAAAAATAAGGTTATTTTCAGAATCAAAATTATCTCCAACCAGGTATTGTTAAAATGCATTTTAAAATAAGACAGTATTTCAAGGAAATGAAAATAAGACATCCTCATCAAATAGTAAATTCTATATCATTATTGTAGACGACAGATAATTTCCTAGATGGTACAGGACTCCATTTTACGAGTATACGACACTTTGTTTTTCCCTTCTGCTCATAGACATTTGGGTTATTTCCAGTTTTTGGCTATTATGAATAAGGCTGATATAAGCATTCTTGTACAGATCTTTTTGTGAACATAGATTAGTCATTTCTCTTGGGTAAATACCTGGGAGTGGAATTGTTGGGTTATGGGGTACGTGTAAGAAACTGTCAAATAAATGGCTCTTCAAAGCAGTTACACCATTTTATACTCTACCAGCAATGTATGAAATTCTGTTTACTCCCATCCTTGTCACCACTTGGATTGTTAGTGTCTTTGATTTTAGTCATTCTTGTGGCTATGAAATAGTATGTTAGGGAGTTTTTTTTTCTTTCTTATTATTGTACTTTGGTTGAAGGTTTACAGAATAAACTAGCTTCTCGTTAAACAATTAGTGCACATATTGTTTTGTGACGCTGGTTACCAAGCCCACAGCGTGTCAACATTCTCCCTTCTCGACCTTGGGTTCCCTATTACCAGCTTTCCTTCCCCCTCCTGCCTTCTAGTCCTTGCCCCTGGGCTGGTGTGCCTCTTTAGTCTTGTTTTGTTTTATGGGCCTATCTAATCTTTGGCTGAAGGGTGAACCTCAGGAGTGACTTCTTTACTGAGCTAAGAGGGTTTCCCGGGGCCATACTCTTGGGGTTTCTCTACTCTCTGTCAGGCCAGTAAGTCTGGTCTTTTTTTATGAGTTAGAATTTTGTTCTACGTTTTTCTCCATCTCTATCCGGGACCCTCTGTTGTGATCCCTGTCAGAGCAGTCAGTGGTGGTAGCCAGGCACCGTCTAGTTGTGCTAGACTCAGTCTGGTGGAAGCTGTGGTAGTTGTGGTCCATTAGTCCTTTGGACTAATCTTTCCCTTGTGTCTTTGGTTTTCTTCATTTTCCCTTGCTCCAGATGGGGTGAGACCAGTGGAGAATCTTAGATGGCCGATCACAAGCTTTTAAGACCCCAGACGCTACTCACCAAAGTAGAATGTAGAACATTTTCTTTATAAACTGTGTTATGCTAGTTGAGCTAGATGTTCCCCCATACCATAGTCCCCGCATCCCTCAGTCCAGTAATTCGGTCCCTTAGGGAGTTTGGATGTGTCTGTGGAGCTTCCGTGACCTTGCCTTGGACAAGTTTTGCTGGCTTCACCAGTATCATGTACTGTCTTACTCTTCACCAAAGTCACCACTTATCTATTGTCTATTTAGTGTTTTTCCATCCCTACCCCTCCCCTCCCTTGTGACCATCAAAGATGGTGTCTTTTTGCATGTAAACCTTTTCATGAGTTTTTATAATGGTGGTCTCATACAATATTTGTCCTTTTATGATTGATTTATTTCACTCGGCATAATGCCCTCCAGATTCATCCATGTTGTGAGCTGCTTCACGGATTCATCATTGTTCTTTATGGATGTATAGTACTCCATTGTGTGTAGGTACCATAGTTTGTTTATCCATTCATCTGTTGATGGGTATCTAGGTTGTTTCCATCTTTTTGCTATTGTGAACAATGCTACAGTGAACATGGGTGTGCATATGTCTGTTCGTGTGATGGCTCTTATTTCTCTAGGATATATTCCTAGGAATCTTGGGGTGGTTTTAATTTACATTTTCCAGATGACTAAAGATATAGAGCACTTACTAATTTTTTTTGTTAAAATCTTTGACAAAGGTAAATTTGCAGATTGGTAGTAAACATCTTACTAAAAGGTTTAGTGTGTTTTATTACTGTATATGTATCCATATCCATTAAACAGAGATTAATTTGTAATTAAAAGTAAAATGAAAAGCATTTCTTTCAAGTACAAGATTTTTTAGAAGTTTTGTATCATTGTGATAATTCAAATAGATTTCTTGGTGTTAAGTAAATATTTACTATTGATTAGTACTGGTGAGAACTTTGATAAGTAAATGACTCAGAAGACCTCAGGGGGTGCTTTGTAGAGCTACTTTTAAAATTTGGTATATTGAATCATTGATTCAGGAAAGTTAAAATTGCATGATCTGGTTAGAAAGCTATTTTGTATTTGAGCCACATGAGAGAACTGGTAGTCTATTAAGGCCATCAATAATACTGATACTAGTTCAGATAATGCTGTATGCCAGGCATTGTTCTAAGTGCTGGAGCCCTGGTGGTGCAGTGGTTAAGCATTTGGTTGCTAACCAAAAGGTCGTTAGTTCGAATCCACTTTGGAAACCCTAGGGGGCAGTTCCACTCTGTCCAGTAGGGTTGCTATGAGTTGGAATGGACTCGATGGCAGTGGGTTTAGTGGTTCGGTCTTGGGTTCTAAGTGCTTTACATGCACTGACTAATTTAATCTTGAGTTAACTTCTATTATAAAGATACCAAACCAAAACCGGACCCATTGCCATCGAGTCGATTCCAACTTATAGCAACCCTGTAGGACAGTAGAACTGCCCCGTGGAGTTTCCAAGGCTGTAATCTTTACAGAAGCAGACTGCCACATCTTTCTCCCGTGGAGCGGCTGGTGGGTTCGAACTGCCAACCTTTCAGTTAGCAGCTGAGTGCTTCAACCACTACGCCATCAGGACTGATTATTATGAGGGTTGGTACTATTATTATCCTCATTTTTTCAGTTGAGGAATCTCATACAAAGGGTAAGCAGTGTTTGCCCAAGATCATAGAGCAGGTGATGGAATTGGATTCACACTCAGTCTGGCTCCAGAGCTCATGCTTTTAACCCTCAGTGCTAAAGTAATTAAGTTAAATGCAGTCAATTTTGTATTCTTTATAGAGCATACCATTGTGTGACACTGGTGGCTCACGTTTAAATTGGGGTTTCTGAGCAGAACTTTCTAGATAGTCTCTCTACTAGTCTCTTTCTCTTTACTACCAATACTTCTCTCATGGATCCTAGGGGGTGATTTATGGAAGGAAAGTTTTGCCTGAATTTACTGATGGTAGACAATGCTAGTAACCTGAGATTGAGTGTTTTCCTAGACAAGATAAGTCATTTCTTTCTTTCTGTGCCTCAGTTGGGTCTTGAAATTGGAGCAGCTGCTTTCAGATGGTCTTGAGCAGTGTTTGTTTAACCGATCTTTGTGAGAATCTTTAAATGTAAATGTTTAAAGCTAACATCCTCTGAACACAAATGGAATGAGATATGAGATTGATGGAACTTGTATCTGAAAAACATTGGGCCTCTTCAAATACTTGATATTCATAGGTATTTATGATGTGTTGACACAAGAAGGAAGGTTCTTAAAATTCTTTCTTTCTGAATTCCCTGGATACTGAAACCATGGCAGTATTCTTTGTCATTAGTTTGGGTTTAGATAAAATTAATCTTTTAGGATAGGGCTACATTTTTGGGATAATTTCCTGGAAAGAGGGAGAGTCCAGGGATTGAAGTAAATGAAAGTATGTATTGGATATTTCCTTTACCACATATTTTGTGGCTTCCTCCCACTGCTGATTTGATGTCATTGTTGGTATCTTGGGTAACTTAAAGAAGTGGGATGGATGGGAAGCGTTATGAACGTACTGAATGAGTAAATGTAAATTCATGCATAAATCAGGAGAAAGTGAGCTTAATTCTGTGCTGCTGCTATCTATATGTTTTGGCTAACTGTCTTCTGTGGGTTTTTGTTTTGTCTTTATAAAGTGATGGTGTTAGACTGGAAAATTTTTAGTTTTTTTGATGCTGAAATATTTAAATTGTTCTAAAAATTATAGTGAATACTATAACAAATATAATTCCATTTTTTCCATATAGAAAACAAGCAATACCAACACCATTTATTGACTAGCATCCTTTCCTCACTGATCTTCAATGAGGATCTTAAGTCATATATCACATTTCTGTATACATGTAGGCCTGTTTTTGTGCTCACTGTATTTGCTTATCCCTGTGCCAACCAATAATACACTGTCTTAATTACTATAGCTTTATAATAAGTCTAGATATCTGGTATGGTAAGCCCCCCATTTTGTTATTCTTCAGAATTATCTTAATTATTCTTTTAACTCTCTCTTAACTTTTACAATTCTGTGATTTTTGTCTATAATACTGCTTAGACTCTTGGGGATTTGATTGGTTATCAGTACGTTCTTATTGAATTAATATAATGAACAACTGCCAGTTATAGTGTATAAAGGCTTATGGATAACAAAGGGTTACAAGCTAATATCAGTAAGATTGACTCTAAACTTTTGAGAAATGCAGCTGAAATACTTAGCTTTTCCTTTTGGAAGTGTTTAATTAAATTGCTTTGGAATTTGGGCTGGGTGCAATACTGAATAACTTGGATTCTCTCCCCCTCACCCCCCAAATTCCATGCTCCATTTGGGTAAAAGTTTTGGAAAGAGTAAGTAGGATTTAAAAAAAAAACAACTGTTGCTTATAGTTTAAAATCACCTTAAAAATTATGGTGCATTCCACATGAAATTGATGAAACATGCTTTTAATGAACATCTTTTTCTTTAAAACTAGCTGGCTGTCTTGTCCTGAGTATCATCATTTGAAATTTAGACCTGGAAAGGATGTTAGTTATCATTTACTTGAATACTTTAATTTTATAGTGGGTATGGTTGAGTTCTCTGTCACGCTCATTGAAAATTTTATTTCCTATTTCCTGACTAATACACAGACATTTCCTTAGGACTTTATAGATCCTCCATGCTCTAGCTGCATTGATCTTTTTAACCTCCTCTCTCTGTATACCCTTTACTTTCCTCCTTCCTGTGTTTTTATTAAGGCTGTGTAGTCTACTTTGAATGCTTTTTCTTTGTCATCCTTCCAAGCCTTAATAGAACCCTCTTTTTCCACAAAAGCTTACTTATTCATCATTCATCACTTTCTCTACATTTTATCATTCTCTTTTAATTCCATAGCACTTTGTACCAATGTTATATGGTATATTATCTGCTTTACATTATAGTTAAGTATATACTTATCTCCCTAAATCAGTTACGTGCACACTGAGAACAGGATCCTTGTCACTTTTGACTTATTCTTCTTTGTAACTCCCATAGTTGCATAGCATAGTTCCTTGCATGTAGTGCGTCCTCAGTGGTGTTTGTTGGATTGAATTCATTTAATAATCTCTGCTCTCATGGAGTTTATAGTGTAGTGGAAGGAGACACACAGTAAGAAGATAAATACATAGGAAAATTGCCGTATGAGAATATGTGATGAAAATAATGAATAGCGTGTTTTAATGAGAGAACAATAAGGGAACCAATGTTGATCTTGCAGGTGAAGGCCACGCTTTGGGTTGACATTTAAATTGAAGGTTTAGAAGGAACCACTGTGCAGAGAACTGGAGGTAGTGCATTTCTTGCATATGGGAAGACTCTAAAGTGAGAAGGAACTTGAATTTTTGAGGAACTGAAGTGAGGCTAGAACTGAGTGTGAGAAAGAATATCTTTTAAGATGAGGTAGTGGTGGTTGTTAGCTGCCATTTAGTTGGCCCCCAACTCGTGGTGACCCCATGCACAATAGAACGAAACACTTCCCGATCCTGCACCATCCCCATGGCAGGTTGTGGATTGGACCATTGTGATCACAGAATTTTCATTGGCTGATTTTTTGGTAGTAGATCGCCAGGCTTTTCTTCTTAGTCTGTCTTAGTCTGGAAGCTCTGCTAAAACCTGTTCTGCATCATAGCAACACATAAGCCACCATTGACAGATGGGTAATGGCTGCTTATGAGGTGTATTGGCTAGAAATTGAACCTGGTTCTCCTACACGGAAAGCGAGAATTCTACCACTGAACCACCACTGCCCCTACAAGATAAGATTAGATAAGGCCAGATCATAAAGTACCTTATAGGCTATTGTAAGGAATTTGGATTTTATTCTAAAGGTAATGGGATGTCGTTGAAGGATTTAAGCGGGGGTTAACATTAATATGATTTACATTTTTAAAAGATCATCTTGGGTACTATCTAATAATTTGATTTTAAGGGAGCAGGAGGGAAAGCAGGAAGAACAATTTAGATGGGTGGTGGAAGTGGAGATAGAAGTGGGTGGATTTCAGATAAATTTTAGAAGTAAAATTTTCAAGATTTACTGATAGGTTGGATGTGAGAGAGAGAAAGGAATAAAAAATTCTCACGTTTCTGGTTTGGTATTTATTGAGATGGAAGAGGACTGGGAAAAGAGCATCCTTTTTATTTAAGAGGGTGGCAGGCATTGTTTTGGATTTGTAAATTTCCAAGAGACATTTAAAGGATGATGTCGGGATATGGAAGACTGGACTTCAAGGAGAGGTACTGCTGGAAGTTGCCATTATATAGGTAGGATTAAGAGTCATGAGGAAAGGGTGAGATCAGCCCTCTGGTCCTGAGCTTGGGGGAACTCAAAAATATAGCTGTCTGGTGAATGAGGAGAAGTGACTTTAAAGAAAAACCCATTGCTGTCGAGTGGATTCCAACTCCTAACGACCGTGTAGGACAGAGTAGAACTGCTCCATAGGGTTTCCAAGGCTGTAAATCTCAGTGGAAGCTGACTGCCACATATTTCTCCTTCAGAGGAGCTGGTGGCTTCAAACTGCCAACCTTCCAGGTAGCAGCCGAGCACTTAACCACTGCACCACCAGGACTCGCTAGAACTGACTTTATGTATGTTTTTTTTTGTGTGTCACGGAAGCCAAGAGAAGACAGAGAAGCAGTGCCCATTTGATTTGTCACAGTGGAATTTATTGGTGATCTTATGTTTGTTATTCTCTGTATGTTCCTCTGGATCCATTTTTTGCCCTTCTCTTCCCTGCTTTGTGTCTAAGCAGGTGACCTTTATGGATTACATCATTGAGGCTTCTTAGCCTTCTGATTTCAGATTGTGTTCAGCCAGTGGAAGTACTGTCAGGAGATTGGACAGGAGAAGGAAAAAGCGATTTCGGGTGTTTATTCCCCTTTCTTTCTTCCTGCCTGGCTGTAGTTTTGGCAGAGGCCACATTCCTCTGTTCATACTGCATGGTGTCTCTTCCACTGCTATAGGTTTTTTCTGGTTACGATAACCTCAGGCTTCAGGGATGTGATAGTTTGTACTCCTTGTACCTTTGGGTTTAGCTTCTGAATTTGCTAATCCCGACATACTGTACCATCCTTTGTTGGTTCCCTTAATTCTGTCCACACCTTTGTATTGAGTCCCTCCATTAAATGCTCTTCATTTATGCCTTTCAGTGTGCCATCTGTTTAAGTCTGTTTAAGGGGCATTGTCACTGAACTTGTAGGCCAGTTTGGAGCAAATTGAATAGTGAATGGAAGGTTAGGACTTAGAGACTGTGATAGCTGATACTTTTTTGAGAAATGTGGCTTTAAAGGGGGAACTGAGAAATAGGGAGGTGATAGCACATAGCTGTATGTGGGGGGTGATGGATTATTTTTAAAAAATGTAAATATGGGAGATAATGGTACATATTTACATGATAATGGAAATGATTCTGTAGAGGAGAAAAGATTGATGGTACTGGAGAAGGTGGATTATGAAAAGCAGGAAATCTTTTTTTTTTTTTTTTTTTTAACAAGGAGAAAGAAAAATTTAAGAAGTTGTTTAAAAAGGCTTTCACTGACAACAGTGTTTTTCTGTCTTACCATATACTCACTCACTATAAGGACAGTGTTACTTAGGTAGATCCGCATACCAGGTGCAATATCTGCTCATATTTATTTATTTTATTATTGTACTTCAGATGAAAGTTTACAGAACAAACTAGCTTCTCATTAAACAGTACACGTGTTGTTTTATGACATTGGTTACCAACCCCATGACATGTCAACACTCTCCCTTCTCGACCTTGGGTTCCCTTTTACCAGCTTTCTTGTCCCCTCCTGCCTTCTAGTCCTTGCCCCTGGGCTGGTGTGCTCCTTTAGTCTTGTTCTGTCTTATGGGCCTGTTTAATCTTTGGCTGAAGGGTGAACCTCAGGAGTGACTTCATTACTGAGCTAAAAGGGTGTTTGGGGACCATACTCTCGGGGTTTCTCTACTCTATCAGGCCAGTAAGTTTGGTCTTTTTTTGTGAGTTAGAATTTTGTTCTACCTTTTTATCCATCTCTGTCCGGGACCCTCTATTGAGATCCCTGTCAGAGCAGTTGGTAGTGGTAGCAGGGCACCATCTAGTTGTGCTAGACTTGGTCTAGTGGAGGCTGTGGTAGTTGTGGTCCATTAGTCAAAAGAAGGAAATCTTTGAGTGAGAGGGAATGCAAAGAACAAACTTTGGTGGAGGGACTTTGATAGCAATCAGGGATGCTTAGACTGTTTTAAAGAAGAGGAGGAGGAGATGACTAGGTCAGTTGGGGGAGTTAATAGATTTGGTTGTGGAAAGAATAGGGAGCTTTCATTTGATGGCTTCTCTAATGGGAGTACCAAGTTAAAGGGGTGCAGGGAATGAAAAGGAGGGGCGAAATGTTTAAGGATTAAGGAAAGATTTAAAGCGGCCACTACAGGGAGCTTAAGAAGCACTGGTGGTGCAGTGGTTAAGCACTTGGCTGCTGACTGTAAGGTTGGTTGTACAAACCTACCAGCTGTTCTGCAGGAGAACGATGTAGCAGTCTACTTCTGTAAAGATCTCAGCCTTGCAAACCCTAGGAGGCTATACAGGGCTGCTATGAGTCAGGATAGACTTAATGGCAACGAGTTTACAGGGAACTTCTAGAGAAAGGGTAATACTGCTGTGGTTGAGATTGTTGATTGTGAATTTATGAAGATAACTAGTCTGTCTGGAAGCGTGATTTTCTCCAGTATTCCACTGCTTTGTTGCAGTCACAGAGAAGGTTGGCTATTTTACTAGGAAAATGGGAAGGCGAGAGACATGGAAGACATTGAACTGAGTGAGAGTAATTGTATTGTTGAACTGTGAAATCTAAGCTGGATAAAGAAGAAAGTGAAACCAGGAGACTGATAAGGAGAAAGTGGAGGATTTCATAAATTGATGGTCTCATTAAGAACTAAGAGTTATTTTTGAGGGCCTAGTTGAATAAGAAGGAGCCCTGGTGGTGCAGTGGTTAAGCACCCGGCTGCTAACTGAAAACGGTCGGCAGTTTGAGCCCACCAACCGCCCTGAGGGAGAAAGATGTCGCAGTCTGCTTCCAGCCTTGAAAACCTAATGGGACAGTTTTACTCTAGGGTTGCTGTGAGTCGGAATTGACTTGACAGCACACAAGAACTGTTGAAAAAGTGAATTAGAAGGATCAAATCTTTTATTATATGCCTTCTCTCTGCTTCTTTCTCATTTACATCCAAAATCGCCAAATGTCTAATTTGTACAGACTTAAACACTTAGAATCTTCCATTTTAAATAGTTTAAACCCATATTCTAGCCAAATGGATTGAAACACACACACACCCACCAACAGAGTTTGAGTGTGATTCCAAATATGACATATTTTAGAATCCATTAAAGAAAACATCTTTATTTGATAAATACAAATATTTATCAAATCAACTTCCTTTGTTAACTTCCACTTTCTAGAAATAGGACACAGGAAAATAATTTCCTCTGATACAATGTCTGGATCTGTTTAGGATCTTTCTGTGAATTCTGTTATTCCTTAAAACCATTTAGAAACTCCTATACATTGTTGGTTGGGATACAAAATTGTATAAACTCTTTGCAAAACAGTTTGGCAGTTTCCTGTAAAATTGAATACACACTTAACATAATGATCCAACAGTCCCACTTCAATGTATTTACTCAAGTGAAGTGAAAACTTACAGTCACACAAAAGCCTATATGCTAATATCATAATTGCCAAAAACTAGAAACATCGCAAATGTACTCCAGCTGATAAGTTGATAAACTTTGGATTGTTCATACAATGGAATATTGTTTGGCAGCACATGAAACAACATTGATACATATCAGATACTGTCTTAGTTATCTAGTGCTGCTATAGCAGAAATAAGTGGATGGCTTTAACAAACAGTAATTTATTTTCTCACAGTTTGGGAGGCTAGAAGTCTGAATGCAGGCTGCCAGCTCTAGGGGAAGGCTTTCTCTCTCTGTTGACTCTTGGGGAAGGGGCATAAGGGAATTTTTTTTGCATAATGGAACTGTTCTATGTCTTGATTGAGGTGGTGGTTACATGACTGTAGTTACTTGTCAAAACCCAGAACTGTACACTAAAAAGGGTGAATTTTACTATATATAAATTATACCTTAATTAAATCTAGCATACAATTTGTTACCACACTAAAAAGTATTTTGGAGAACTGGCTCAAGAAATGTTCTGTTTGATTTTAGATTCTGCTTATGTGACTTTTTGGGGGGCCAAGAGAGTGGTGGACAGACATATCATTAGCATTGGTAAAATTCTTTGAAGCTCTTGGAAGTATTATATAAAAGCTGAATACATTGATACTTAGCAAACATTCCTGTCACATGTTTAAAAGAATGTTACAATGTTAGAAGAGCCCCAGAAGACCTTAGTAAAATAATGTGTCCTTATTTTACAGAACTTGAAGCCTAGATAGGTTAGTTAAAGTCACACAGGTAGTTAGTGGTAGAGCTAGGACTAGAGTTTAAATGATTGAATACTAACTTGATGCTTGTTTTAGTAAAACTTGTTTTTTGTTTCAAGTTATTCTCTGTAGAGACTATTTTTAATTCCTTTTCAGAACCTTTCAATTGTGTCATCCTAAAGCTGGAAACCACTCCCTTCCTAGTGGTAGGAAAGTCCTGTGTCTGGATGTGGGTGATAATAGGAAGGCTAAATTTGAGAGATCTCGCTTCACTTAAAGTTTGCTTAGGCATAGTCACCGAGTTTAGTTATAAAGATGCTTTCCTTTAACTGTGGCAAATCTGGTTGCTTAGTATTGGAGTTGTCAAAAGCTACCAGTTAGAAATAGTTTCTGTAACTTTACTGCATTTTTAAAAATAATCTTTTCAGATTATTATGGTTATTGATTTGTTGTGAAGGTAGAAAAGATTTACCGGTAAGTGTTAGGTTCTTTCTGGTTGCTTAAGAATTTATCATATAAATACCCAGGGACGTGAGGAAGCACAGGAAACAGTTTTAATAATCATGCATTCAGGAAATGAAGACTGGAATGTCATTCAGGATATAACAGCAGCTGTAGCTGTCTTCTTTTATCCAAACTCAGCTAACTTTCACTGTCCCTCTGTGCTCACCCCTCTCTGTATAGGAGTTTTACGGTTGCCATTGGATCCCGATTCTGGAATCAGATTTAGAGTTCCTGCCTCTCCAAGATATGTGGATATTGCAGATCAGGTCTTAGAACTAACAGGTGGTGTGGTTTCTTTCTTGGTTTTATAGCTGTATTTGTGTCCTGCAGCCTTCCTAGGTGACTTGTTTCCTATAAGCCATAATCCCAGGCAGAATTGACAAGTTTTCAGCCTTCTTCATAAGTTGTTAGTGTTGTGTGCCTTAGAGTTGATTCTGACTCGTAGCGACCTTATAGGACAGAGTATAACTGCCCAGAGGGTTTCCTAGGCTGTAATGTTTACAGAGCAGATTGCTAGGTCTTTTTTCCTTCAGAGCTGCTGGTGGGTTTGAACCGCGGACGTTTTGGTTCGCTGCCTAATGCTTAACCATTGTGCCACCAGGGCTCCTCCTTTATAAGTTGTAGAGCCCTATTCTAGCCCTAGCTCTGGACTAGCTTTGGTAGATCTTCTGTCTTATGTGGAACACTTTTAGTCCCTGTTCCCTGGGGAAGCCAAACTCCCAGCTACCACTGCCTGTTTCTGGGCCAGGAGTACAGTGGGTCCCTAGCTTTAGCCCATTTACCACTTTATATTTATGTTCCGTATCATTTCCTGAGAGATATTTATATCATTTCTTGATCCCAGCTATCCATTATTTATTTATTTATTTGATAAATTTGTGTATATAATTATTATTTAAATGAATTTACTGCATCATCTTGACTGGAAGCCTTTTTAATCTTTCAGAGCCACTGGTTCTCATCTTTAAAACTGGCCTTAGAGCCCCTATCTCTTAGTGTTTCTTTGTGCTGATGAAATGAGATTATACATATACACTTATATATAAATTCTTAGAACAGTGCCTGGCATATAAACCAAAACCAAATCCGTTGCCATCGAGTCAGTTCTGGCTCATAGTGACCCTACAGGACAGAGTAGAACTGCCGTGCCCCATAGGGTTTTCAAGGAGTGGCTGGTGGATTCAAACTGCCGACCTTTTGGTTAGCAGCCGAGCTCTTAACTATTGTGCCATCAGGGTTCCACCTGGCATATAGTAGGTGCTATATATGAATATGGCAGGAGTCCCTGGGTGGCGTAAATGGTTTGTGCTCGGATACTAACCAAAAGGTTGGTTGTTCAGATCCACTCAGAAGCACATTGGAGGAAAAGCCTAGCAGTCTGTTTCCAAAAGGTCACAGCCATTGAAAACCCTATGCACGGTTGTACTCTGACACACATGGGGTTGCCATGACACAGAAGCTACTCGACAGCAACTGTTTTGAGTTAATATGATATCCATATGCCTAGAAGGAATACAGTTAATGCAACTATTATTCGTATTTGCCTACCAACCGCTAGTGCCAAAGATGAAGAAATTGAAGCTTTTTACCAACTTCTGCAGTCTGAAATTGATCAGACATGCAATTAAGGTACATTGATAATTATTGGTGATTGGAATGTGCAAGTTGGAAACAAGAAGGATCAGTAGTTGGAAAATATGACCTTGATAAGAGAAACAGTGCGGGAGATTGCGTGATAGAATTTTGCAAGACCAATGACTTATTCATTGCAGATACTTTTTTTTAGGATGACTCTACACGTGTATCTAGCCAGATGGAAAATAGACTCCATCTGTGGAAAGACGCAATATTATCAGTCAAAACGAGGCCAAGGGCTGACTGCAGAACAGACCATCAATTACTCATATGCAAGTTCAAGTTGAAGCTGAAGAAAAGTAAAACAGGTCCACGAGAGCCACGGTATGATCTTGAATTTAGAAACCATCTCAAGAATAGATTTGATACATTGAACACTAATGACTGACAACCAAACGAGTTGTGGGATGAGATGAAGGACATCTTAACGTGAAGAAAGCAAAAGTTCATTTAAAAGACAGGAAAGAAAGAAAAGACCAAAAATGGATGTCAGAAAAAACTCTGTAACGTGCTCTTGAATGTACAGTAGCTAAAGCAAACAGCAAAAATGTTGAAGTAAAAGAGTTAAACAGAAGATTGCAATGAGTAGCTCCAGAAGACAAGGTAAAGTATTATAATGAAATATGTGAAGACCTGGGGTTAGAAAACCAAAAGGGAAGAACATGTTCGGCATTTCTCAAGCTGAAAGAACTGAAGAAAAAATTCAAGCCTGGAGTTACACTATTGAAGGATTCTGTAGGCAGAATATTGAACAACACAGGAAGCGTCAAAAGAAGATGGAAGGAATACACAGAGTCACTGTACCAAAAAGAATTGGTTGATGTTCTGCCATTTCAGAAGGTAGCATATGATCAAGAACCTATGCATTGCAGGAAGAAGTCCAGGCTGCACTGAAGGCACTAGTGAAAAACAAGGCTCCAGGAATTGATGGAATACCAGTTGATATGTTTCAACAAACGGATGCAGTGCTGGAAGCATTCACTTGTCTATGCCAAGAGATTTGGAAGACAGCTACCTGGCCAACAGACTGGAAGACATCCATATTTGTGCCTATTCAAAACAGAAGTGATCCAACGGAATGTGGAAATTATCGAACATCATCATTAATATCCCATGCAAGTGAAATTATGCTGAAGATAATTAAAAAACAATTGCAGCAGTACATTGACAGGGAGCTGCTAGAAATTCAGGCTGGATTCAGAAGAGGATGTGAAACAAGGAATATCATTGCTGATGCCAGACAGATCTTGGCTGAATGCAGAGAATATCAGAAAAATGTTTACCTGTGTTTTATGACTATGCAAAGACATTTGACTATGTGGATGATGATAAATTATGGATAGCATTGCAAAGAATGGGAATTCTAGAACACTTAATTGTGCTTATGTGGAACCTGTACGTAGAACCTTTTTCTTTAAAATATATCCAATAATATAAACCAAAAATGGCTTGGTGGCCTTCTTCAACTTAGCTTCTGCCCCAGGTACAAACACAATACTTGGCACTTAGTAAGTGATCAATAGATGGCAGGTGACCAACCAAGCAACTGTGTAAATTTTAGGAAACATGACATTTATCACACGAAAAAGAGGCAGTTGTTCAAACTGAACAAGGGGATGGATGCTGCATCTTTTAAAATCAGGAAAGGTGTGCATCAGGGTATCTTTTCACCCTACTTATTCAGTCTGTATGCTGAGCAAATAATCCTAAAAACTGCACTGTATGAAGAAGAACAAGGCATCAGGATCAGAGGAAGACTCATTAACAACCTGGGATATGCAGATAACACAACCTTGCTTGCTGAAAATGAAGAAGACTTGAAGTGGTTGCTAATGAAGATCAAAAACTACAGCCTTTGGTGTGGATGACACCTCAACAGAAAAAGAAAACAAAAATCCTCACAAATAGACCAATAAGCAACATCATAAAAAACGGAGAAAGTATTGAAATTGTCAAGGATTTCATTTTACTTGGATCCACAATCAACATCCGTGAAAGCAGTAGTAAAGAAATCAAACAGCATATTGCATTGGGCAAATCTGCTGCAAAAGAGCTCTTTAAAGTATTAAAAAGCAAAGCTGTCACCTTGAGGACTAAGGTGTGCCTGACCCAAGCCATGGTATTTTCAGTCGCCTTATATGCATGTGAAAGCTGGGCAGTGAATAAGGAAGACCGAAGAGGAATTGATGCCTTTGAATTATGGTGCTGGAGAAGAATACTGAATATACCACGGCCTGCCAGAAGAACAAACAAATCTGTCTTGGAAGAAGTACAACCAGAATGGCTGTACTTAGAAGCAAAGATGGCGAGACTTCGTTTCATGTACCTTGGACGTTATCAGGAGGGACCAGTCCCTGGAGAAGGATACCGTGCTTGGTAAAGTAGAAGGTCAGGGAAAGAGGAAGACCGTCAACGAGATGGATTGACACAGTGGCTACAATGGTGGGCTCAAGCATAACGATTGTGAGGGTGGCACAGGACCGTGCAGTGTTCTGTTCTGTTGTACATAGAGTCACTGTGAGTCGGAACCATCTGGACAGCACTTAACAACATGGGGATGGTGCAGGACTAGGCAGGGTTTCGTTCTGTTGTGCATGGAATCACCATGATTCAAGGGTGATTTGAAGGCAACACTGTGAATGTAGCTGTGCTTCCTATTTAATATGATAAGACTTAAGCTATGCAGATTTACTTTCATTATAATTTAGCTTTGGGATATTATCTCTGACATTTTTGGTCTAAGGCTGATTTTATTTAAAGCTTTCGTTATAAGACTTGAAATCTTTGTAAGTCTTTATACAAAAACTGAATATTCTGCTTTCTATTCTTTGTATACATCTTCAGTTTAAAATGGGAAATAGTGCAAAAGTTTACTTATAAATCAGTTGTTTGTAATCCAGAATGTTTTTTTTTTTTCCATTTAGCTGACCAAATTTTGTTGAAGGCCTACTTTTATCAGGGTATTCCATGGGGTCTGTGGTATACAAAAGTGAATATGACAAAGTCTTTGTTTTCAAGAAACAAAAAGACTTTATTGGGTACACTAGACAAAATAGGTTAACTGCTTAATGATCAACCCCGGAGTCTCAGTGACTGAACGAAATAAAAGCTTATTTCTCGTCTATACCCAGTCTGTTGTGGGTTGATGGGGTAGAGGGAAGACCATACAGTCATTCAGTGACCCAGAGACTGTTTCTGTCTTGTGGCTTCACCTTCCTCTTAAAGGTCTCTGAACCTTCTGTGTTCCACTGGCATCAGGGAAAGTAGAATAAGCACTAGGTGAAAGAGTTTTTTATGGACAAGGGTCATAAGAGATGCCTATTACTTCTGTTCTCATTTCATGAGCCAGAGCAGTCACATGGCCACACCTAACTGCAGAGAGACTGGAAAGTATAATCTTTTGCCACAGTGGGGACCTGTTTACAACCTGGTGCATGTATAATGGTACCATAATTAAAAGCAAGTTTTTTCGATTTTCGAAAATAATACATGCCAATAGAAGGCTGCTTAGTCCATTACAGCAAAAAGGAGGAGGATAAAGGTATAGATTTTTCTAAAAAGTATTTGGTAAGAGTTGATAGAAGACGTGAAGGTGTATGTGCAGGTGTCTTAGAGATTATAGAAGTTGTAATGGGGTAACTTTTAAGTCAGGGAAAAGGGATGTAACTGTGTATGAGGGAGGAAATAAGGTGGTGCTTGAGACAGAGATGTTGGTTTAGGTAAAGATCCTTTTCCTTAGATAAAGATGCTGATTGAGGGAAAGATCCTCTGGAGGAAAGACTAGAGAAACGAAAAGTGGGGATAAAATACAAGACAGACTTTCAGCTTGTTTAAGTTATGACTGATATGCTTACATATTTCCTAGCTGCCTTTAAGTTTTAAAGCCTTCATTCTGGTCAGTTAAACTTTAGCTATAAATTCAGAAGCATATTTTTAAAGTTTTTCTTTCAGAGTCCCTGTTGGAACATGAGAAAAGTGGGGTGCAGAACTCAAATTGTAGTGAAAAGACCAGACTTCATGGTCTGACTGAGACTGGAGGAACCCCAGAAAGCATGGCCCCCAGACTCTCTGTCAACCCAGAACTAAAACCATTCCTGAGGCCAACTCTTCAGACAAAGATTAGACTGGACTGTGGACATAAAAGGATACTCATGAAGAGTGTGCTTCTTAGCTTAAGTAGATACCTGAGCCTAAATGGGTAGCTCCTGTCCAGAGGCAAGATGAGAAGGCAGAGAGGATCAGGAGCTGGTTGATTGGACACGGGAAATCTGGGGTGGAAAGGAGGAGTGTGCTGTCACAGTATAGGGAGGGCCAATTAGGATCACATAACAATATGCATACATTTTTTTATGAGACTAACTTGAATGTAAACTTTCACTTAAAGTACAACAATTAAAAAAAAAAGAAAAAAGTTTTTCTTTCCAAATCAGAAATGTCAGTTAAATTTTTTTTCTTCTTCTTGGATTTTGGACTTGAATTAGTTGAGGGATGACTCTTGTAGACTCTTGGCTACTACTGTTTTTTAGGAAAGTTCAAGCATACCGTTCTGCCCTTTAAAGATGTGTCTAAGAAGATTGTGCTTGCTGATAAATAATCCTACTTCCTTATTTCATCAGCGGAAATAATATGACATACCATTTCCTTTTTCCTTTTACATCAAGCCCTGAGTATGCCTTTGCATTTATTTTTGTCTTATATTGTAAACTGTGTGCACACAAGTGTTTGGAACCATTCTTGATGAAAGTGTATTATCAAGTAAGAAGAAGGCACGATACTATTTAGAGTTTGAAGTTAATCTATCAGTCCCGAATCAGAACTAATTCAATATGCCATCCTATCATGTAGTCATTCTCAGATAAGAGAACTGATCTAGTGACTACATTAGAGGCACTTGGGTTAGGCTGAAATTTCATAAAGTTCTTAATGGTTGTGCATTTCTTCTCAAAAGTTTTTTAAAAGACTTTGTTCCTTTTTTGTTAGTAGATTCTAATAATTGAATCAGAATCATTAGAATTTATTTTTATTTTTATTTTTTTGTTTATTGTTGTTGTTTAAATGAAGTTTACATTTCAAGTTAGTCTCCCATACAAAAAATTATACATACATTGTTATGTGACCCTGATTGCTCTCCCTATTCTGTGACAGCACACTCCTTCTTTCCACCCCTGATTCCCCATGTCCATTCAACCAGCTCCTAACCCTCTCTGCCTTCCCATCTCCCCTCTGGACAGAAGCTGCCCGTTTAGTCTCTTGTATCTACTTGAGCTAAGAGGCACACTCCTCAAGAGTATCATTTTATGTCCCACGGTCCAGTCCAATCCCTGTCTGAAGAGTCGGCCTCGGAAATTGTTTTAGTTCTGGGCTGATAGAGAATCTGGGGGCCATGCTTTCCGGGGTTCCTCCAGTCTCAGACTGTTAAGTCTGATCTTTTTACTAGAATTTGAGTTCTGCACCCCACTTTTCTCCTGTTCCGTCAGGGACTCTGTTGTGTTTCCTGTCAGGGCGGTCATTGGTGGTAGCCAGGCACCACTAGTTCTTCTGGTCTCAGGCTGATGGAGTCTCTGGTTTATGTGGCCCTTTCTGTCTCTTGGGCGAATATTTTCCTTGTGTCTTTGGTGTTCCTCATTCTCCTTTGCTCCAGGTGGGTTGGGACCAATTGATGCATCTTAGATGGCCACTCGCTAGCTTTTAAGACCCCAGATGCCACTCACCAAAGTGGGATGCAGAATATTTTCTTAATAAACTCTGTTATGCCAGTTGACCTAGATGTCCCCTGAAACTATGGTCCCCAGACTCCCATCCCTGCTATTCTGTCCTTTGAAGTGTTTGGTTGTATTCAGGAAACTTCTTAGCTTAGGTTTAGTCCAGTTGTGCTTACTTCCCCTGTAGTGTGTGGTGTCCTTCTCTTCACCTAAGATACTTCTTATCTACTATCTAGCTAGCGAATACCCCTTTCCACCCTCCCCACCCTTGTAACTATCGAAGAATGTTTTCTTCTATGTTTAAACCTTTTCTTGAGTTCTTATAATAATGGTGTTATATAATATTTGTCCTTTTCTGAGTGACATAAATTCACTCAGCGTAATGCCTTCCAGATTCCTCCATGTTGTAAGGTGTTTCATGGATTCATCGTTATTCTTTATCATTGCGTAGTATTCCATTGTGTGAATATACCATAATTTGTTTATCCATTTGTCCTTTGATGGGCACCTAGGTTTTTTCCATCTTTTTGCTATTGTGAACAGTGCTGCAGTGAACATGGGTGTGCATATATCTGTTTGTGTGATGACTCTTATTTCTCTAGGATATATTCCAAGGAGTGTTTTGCCCATTTTTTAATTATTTGTCTTTTTGTTGTCAAGGTTTTACAGTATCTTGTAGATTTTAGAAATTATGTGCTAATCGGATTTGTCATAGCCAAAATTTTTTTCCCAGTCTGTAGGTTGTCTTTTTACTCTTTTGGTGAAGTCTTTTGATGAGCCTAAGTGTTTGATTTTTTAGGAGCTCCCAGTTATCTAATTTCTCTTCAGGTTTTTGTGCATTGTTAGTTATGTTTTGTATTCTGTTTATGCCATGTATTAGGGCTCCTAGTGTTTCCCTAGTTTTTCTTCCAGATCTTTATCATTTCAGATTTTATATTTAGGTCTTTAATCCATTTTGAGTTAGTTCTTCTGCATGGTGTCAGGTATGGGTCTTATTTCATTTCTTTTGTAGATGGATATCTAGTTATGCCAGCACCATTTGTTAAAGAGACTGTCTTTTCCCCAATTAACGGACTTTGGGCCTTTGTCAAATATCAGCTGCTCATAGGTGGATGAATTTTATCTGGATTCTCAATTCTGATGCATTGGTCTTTGTATCTGTTGCTGTACCACTGCTAGGCTGTTTTGACTACACTGGCGGCGTAATAGGTTCTAAAATCAGGTAATGTGAGGCCTCCCACTTTGTTCTTCTTCAGTAATGTTTTACTTATCTGGGGCCTCTTCCCTTTCCATATGAAGTTGGTGATTTGTTTCTCCATCTCATTAAAAAATGCCATTCCAATTTGGACTGGGATTGCATTGCATCTGTAGATCGCTTTGGGTAGAATTGACATTTTCACAATGTTGAGTCTTCCTATCCATGAGCAACGTATGTTTTGCCACTTATGCAGGTCTCTTTTGGTTTCTCACCATGGTGTCTTGTAGTTTTCATTATATAGGTCTTGGGGGCTACCATAAATGGTATTGATTTGGTGATTTCTTCTTTGAAGGTCTCTTTGTTGGTGTAGAGGAATCCAACTGATTTTTGTATGTTTATCTTGTGTCCTGATACTTTGCTGAAATCTTCTATTAGTTCCAGTAGTTTTCTTGTGGATTCTTTGGGGTTTTCTGTGTATAAAATCGTATCGTCTGCAAATAGAGATACTTTGACTTCTTCCCTACCAATTTGAATGCCCTTTATTTCTTTTTCTAGCCTAATTGCTCTCGCTAGGACTTGCAGCACAGTGCTGAATAAGAGTGGTGATAAAGGGCATCCTTGTCTGATTCCCATTCTCAAGGGGAATGCTGTCAGACTCTCTCCGTTTAGGATGATGTTGGCTGTTGGCTTTGTATAAATGTACTTAATTATGGTGAGGAATTTCCCTTCTATTCTTATTTTGCTGAGAGTTTTTATCATGAATGAATGTTGGACTTTTATCAAATGCCTTTTTGGCCTCAATTGATAAGATCATGTGGTTCTTGTGTTTTGTTTTATTTATGTGATGTATCACATTGATTGTTTTTGTAATGTTGAACCATCCCTGCGTACCTGGTATAAATTCTGCTTGATCATGATGAAACATTTTTTTGATATGTTGTTGAATTCTGTTGGCTAGAATTTTGTTGAGGATTTTTTGTGTCTATGTTCATGAGGGATATTGGTCTATAATTTTCTTTTTTTGTGGTGTCTTTACCTGGTTTTGGTATCAGGGTTATGCTGGCTTCATAGAATGAGTTTGGGAGTATTCCATCCTTTTCTGTGCTGTGAAATAACCATTTGTAGTAGTGGTGTCAACTCTTCTCTGAAAGTTTGGTAGAATTCTCCAGTGAAACCGTCGGGGCTGGGGCTTTTTTTTTGTTGGGAGTTTTTACTTGCCTTTTCTGTCTCTTCTTTTTTACAGGCTTATTTAATCGTTCTGCCTCTGTTTGTGTTAGTTTAGGTAGTTAGTTTTTAGAAATTTGTCCCTTTTCTCTAGGTTTTCAGATTTGTTACAGTTTTTCATAGTATTCTGTTACGATTCTTTTAATTTCAGTTGGGTCTGTTGTGATATCACCCATCTCATTTCTTATATGCGTTATTTGCTTCATCTCCTGTTTTTCTTTTGTCAGTTTGGCCAGTGGTTTATCGATTTTTGTTGATCTTTTCAAAAAAACAGCTTTTGATCTTTTTAACTCTTTTAGTTGTTTTTCTATTGTCTATTTCATTTAATTCAGCTCTAATTCTTATTATTTCCTTTCTTCTGGTTCCCCAAGGGCTTCTTTTGCTGCTCTCTTTGTACTTGTTTGAGGTGTAGGGTTAATGTTTCGATTTTGGCCTTTTTTTTTTTTTTGTTGTGTGCATTTATTGCTATAAACTGACCTCTGAGCACTGCTTTTGCTGTATCCTAAAGGTTCTGGTAGGATATGTTTTTATTCTCATTTAATTCTGTGAATTTCCTTATTCCATCAATTTCTTCTGTAACCCAGTAGTTTTTGAGCAAGGTGTTGTTACTTTTCCATGTGTTTGATTTTTTTTCCTTTTTCTATTACTGATTTTTAGTTTTATGGCTTTATGGTCAGAAAAGATGGTTTGTAATTTTTTGGTGCTTTGAATTCTGTTAAGGCTTGCTTTATGGCCTAGTATGTGGTCCGTTCTGGAGAATGTTCCATGTACATTGGAAAAGAAAGTGTACTTGGCTTCTGTTGGATGGAGTGTTTGGTATTCTATGAGATTAAGTTGGTTGATTGTGGCATTTGTATCTTCCGTGTCTTGGTTGAGCTTCTTTCTGGATGTTCTGTCTTTCACTAAAAGTGGTGTGTTGAAGTCTCCTATTATCGTGAAGCTGTCTATCTCTCTTTTCATTCCTGTTAGAGTTTTGTTTTATGTATTTTGGAGCCCTGTCTTTGGGTAGGTAAATATTTATTATGGTTCTGTCCTCCTGGTGTATTGACCCTTTAATCATTATATAGTATCCTTCCTTATCCTTTGTGGTGGATTTTACTTTAAAGTCTATTTTGTCAGAGACTGATAGTGCCACTCTTGCTCTTTTTTGAGTGTTGTTTGCTTGGTATATTTTTTTTCATCCTTTGAGTTTGAGTTTGTTTGTGCCTTTAAGTCTAAGGTGTGTCTGTTGTAGGCAGCATATAGAGGGATTGTATTCTTTTAATCCATTCTGCCACTCTTTGTCTCTTTATTGGTGCATTGAGTCCATTTACATTCAGTGTAATTATTGATAGGTATGCGTTTAGTGCTGTTATTTTGATGTCTTTTTTTGTGTGTTGTTGACAGTTTTTGTTGCACTTAATTTTCTGTGCTGAGGTTTTTTTTTTTTAATGTATTTTCATTGTTGTTGGTTTTGTATTTGCTGAGTCTTCATGTTTTTCTTGTTTTTTATTTTGATGTGTAGGATTGTTAATTTCCTTTGTGGTTACCTTAATATTTACCCCTGTTTTTCTAAACTTAAAACCACTCTTTTATTTCTTTATATTGCCTTGACTTCTTCTCCATATGAAAGATCTATGACTGCATATTTTAGTCCCTCTCTTTTGTTTAATGTTGTCATCTTTTGTACATATTGGCATGTCTGTTTTCCTATTTTCAGTGTTTTTGCTTTGATTTATTTTTGTGACTTCCCTATCTGGGTTGATATCTGGGTGCGCTGTCCTGTGTTCTAGTCTTGGATTGTTATCCAATGTTATTGGTTTTCTAGCCAGCGGACTCCGTTTAGTATTTCTTGTAATCTTGGTTTGGTTTTTGCAAATTCCCTAAACTTTGATTTATCTGGAGATGCCCTAATTTCACCATCACATTTTAGAGACAGTTTTGCTGGATATATAATTCTTGGCTGGCAGTTTTTTTCCATCACGACTTTATATATGTCCTCCCATTGCCTTATGGAGCCTTGTTTTTCACCAGTGCCTTCAGTGCAACTTGGACTTCTTCCTTCACTACCATCGGTTTCTGATCATATGCTACCTCTTGAAATGATTGAACGTTGACCAATTCTTTTTGGTGTAATGACTCTGTTTATTCGTTGCATGTTCTTTTGATGCTTCCTGCATTGTTTAATATTTTCCCCATAGAATCCTTCACTATTGCAACCCGAGGCTTGAAATTTTTCTTCAGTTGTTTCAGCTTGAGGAATGCTGAGCGTGTTCTTCCGTTTTGATTTTCTATCTCCAGCTTGTTGCACATGTCATTCTGATACGTTGTTATAATGCTTTGACTTCTCAGCCTTCCTTTGAAATCTTCTGTTCGGTTCTTTTACTTCATCATTTTTTCCTTTTGCTTTAGCTACTTGACATTCAAGAGCAAATTTCAGAGTCTCTTCTGACATCCATTTTTGGTCTTTTCTTTCTTTTTTGTCTTTTTAATGATCTCTTGCTTTCTTCATGTATGATGCCCTTGATGTCATTCCACAACTCATCTGGACTTCGGTCGTTAGTGTTCATCGCGTCAAATCTATTGCGATGGTTTCTGAAGTCAGGTTGGATATACTCAAGGTCGTGCTTTGGCTCTTGTGGACTTGTTTCTAGGAACTGATGGAATATCAATGGAGATGTTTCAACAAGTGGATGCAATGCTGGAAGTGCTTACTCGTCTATGCCAAGAAATTTGGAAGACAGCTGTCTGGCCAGCTGGCTGGAAGATAGCCATATTTATGCCTATTTCCAAGAATGGTGATCCAACCAAATGTGGAAATTATCAAACAATATTATTAATATCACATGCAAGTAAAATTTTGTTGAAGATCATTCAAAAGCGGCTACAGCAGTATCTCGACAGCGAACTGCCAGAAATTCAGACTGGATTTAGAAGAGGATGTGGAACCAGGGATATCATTGCTGATGTCAGATGGATCCTGGTTGAAAGCAGAGAATACCAGAAGATGTTTACCTGTGCTTTATTGACTGTACAAAGGCGTTCGATTGTGTGGATCATAACAAATTATGGATAACGTTGTGAAGAATGGGGATTCCAGAACACTTAATTGTGCTCATGAGGAACCTGTACACGTATCAGGAGGCAATTGTTCAGAGAGAACAAGGGGATACTGCATGGTTTAAAGTTAGGGAAGATGTGCGTCAGGGTTGCATCCTTTCACCATACCTATTCAGTCTGTATGCTGAGCAAATAATCCAGGAAGCTGGGGTATATGAAGAAGAAAGGGGCATCAGGATTGGAGGAAGACTCATTAACAACCTGAGATATGCAGATGACACACAACCTTCTTTCTGAAAGTGAAGAAGACTTGAAGGACTTATTGGTGAAGATCAAAGACGACAGCCTTCCGTATAGATTACGTCAACAGAAAGAAAACAAAAATCCTCACACCTAAACCAATAAGCAGCATTATGATAAACGAAGAAAAGATTGATGTTGTCAAGAATCTCATTTTACTTGGCTCTACAATCAACACCTATGGAAGCAGTAGTCAGGAGATCAAAAGACACATTGCATTGGGCAAATCTGCTGCAAGAGACCTCTTTAAAGTATTGAAAAGCAAAGGTGTCACCTTGAAGACTAAGGTGCGCCTGACCCAAGCCATAGTATTTTCAGTTGCCTTGTATGCACGCAAAAGCTGGACAGTGAATAAGGAAGACCAGAGAAGAACTGATGCCTTTGAATTGTGGTATAGGCGAAGAATATTGAATATATTGTGGAATGCCAAAAGAACAAACAAATCTGTCTTGGAAGAAGTACAACCAGAATGCTCCTTAGAAGGAAGGATGGTGAGACTACATCTTACATACTTTGTACATGTTGTCAGGGGGGATCAGTCCCTGGAGGATGACATCATGCTTGGTAAAACAGAGGGTAAGCAAAAAAGAGGAAAACCCTCAACGAGATGGATTGACACGGTGGCTGCAACAATGGGCTCAAGCATAACAACGATTGTGAGCATGGTGCAGGACTGGGCATTGTTTTGTTCTGTGGTGCGTAGGATTGCTATGAGTTGGAACTGACTTGACAGCACCTAACAAACAGCAGCAACATTGCTTTCTTGCCCACATGGTTTCTGCTGAGTAGTCCAAGCTTAGTCTTACTGATTCTCCTTTGTAGATGACTTTTTGTTTATCCCTAGCTGCTCTTGAAATTCTTTCTTTATCTTTGGTTTTGGCAAGTTTGATTATAATGTCTTGGTGACTTTTCTTTTGGGATCTACTTTTGTGGAGTTCAGTGAACATCTCGGACAGACACCGTCTCATCTTTCACGATATCGGGGAAGTTTTCTGCCAGCAAGTCTTCAACAATTCTCTCTGTATTTTCTGTTATTCCCCCCCCCCCCCATTGTAGTACTCCAATAACTCGTAGGTTATTTTTCTTGACAGAGTCCAACATAATAATTAGGCTTTTTTCATTTTTTAAAATTATTTTATGTGATTTTTCCTGAAATAAGTTGGTGTCAAGTGCTTTATCTTCAGTCTCACTAATTCTGACTTCATTGCCTCAGTTCTGTTCCTGTGACTTTCTGTTGAGTTGTCTAATTCTGAAATTTTATTGTTAATCCTCTGGGTTTCTGTTTCCTGTCTCTCTGTGGATTATTGCAGCCTGTTAGATTTGTCATTATGCTCTTCTCTAATCTTTAGTTCCTATATTGCATTGTCTGTGTGTTTCTTAGCTTGTTCTGTGTTTTGCATGATCTCCTTCCTGATATCTTAAAGAGTTCTGTGTATTAATCTTTTGTATTCTACCTCTGGTAATTCCAGGAAGTTCTCTTCCTCTGGAAAATTTCTTAATTCTTTGTTTTGGGAGCTTGCTGAAGCCATCATGATCTGCTTCTTTATGTGATTTGATATTGACTGTTGTCTCGGAGCTATCAATAAGTTATTATATTTATTTTATGTTTGCTTACTATGTCTTAGCTTCTTATTTTGTTTTGTTTTGATATGCCCAGAAAGGCTGCTTATGTGAGCTAGTTTGATTATTGGTGCCTTTGAAACTCTTAACGTCCTGTAATCAGGTGGTTAGATCTGTTACTAGGTATGTGAGTCCAGGAGTCTGTTTACTCTTCTTGTATGGATTCAGCTCAGGTGTCCATGTAGTTGGTCGCCAAGTGTGTGGTGCAGTCTCTCACCTACAGTTCTAGACAGGCATGAGTGATTGATGTAGGCACAGGTATTTTGCTGCAGTAGGGGGTCACCCGCTGAGCAAGGCAGGGGGCTGACGGCTGCCCCTGAGTGTCTGGGAGGAAAGTGTGTCCCTGTTCCCTAGAGCGTGTAGGTGGGTAGTTTTTGCAGCTGGATTATGGGTGCCCAGTGCAGTTGGCTGTAAGGACTGGGAGGCACCGCTTATACTTGGACCCCTGTGGCAGATGTCTAGGTGGCTCAGGTGGAACCACCAGTCCTCAGGCCCCTGATGTGGGTAGATGAGGACCCTGCTTAATGGGCAAAGCAGTGTCAAATATCACGAACCTGCAGTTTCACCATATAGCTGATAGAGTTGAAGTTAGGCTTCAGGTATATACCTTGTAGTGTGGTAATGAAGGCCTACACTGTTGAAATGGGCCCACATAGGTCTGTGCAGTGATGAAAGGCATTCAGAGTTCGTGGATCCCTTATGCCTGTGCCTAGGCAAAGGAGCTGTTTCTACCCTGAGTTCCTGGCTTAGGGGAGCTGGCAGATTATTCTTCCGTTTGCTAATTTGTTCCCTCTCGAAGGTTGGGAGAATGGCTCATGGCACGTGATGGGTCCTACTTCTGGCCCAGGGGACTCAGCAGTTACTGAAGCCAGCCAGGGACTCAGTGCAGAGCAGGGAGGGGGCAGGTAAATGGGAGAGAGGTTTTTCCCAAAGGGAGGTTTTTTTTTTTTTATTTTTTTTTTATTTTATTGTACTTCAGGTGAAAGCTTACAGAGCAAATAGTTTCTCATGAAATAGTAGTACACATGTTGTTCTATGACATTGGTTAACAACCCCACAACGTATTAAGCCTCTAAATTCTCAACCTTTTTTTTTTTTTTTTTTTTTTGATGAAAATTACAGATGGCCAAAGATATACTGTTTCAAAAATTTCTACATTCACAGTTCAGTGACATTGACTACGCTCTTCCAACTGTGCTGTTATTCTCACTTAAGATGAAGGCTTACAGAACAAAATAGTTTTTCATTTAACAGTTACTACACATGTTGCCCTATGACAATGGTTAACAATCTCACAGCACATCAAGAATATCCTTACTCCACCTTGTGTTCCCTATCACCAGGGGGCTTCCTTGTCCCCTTCTGTCTTCTGGACCTTGTCAGTGGACTATTGTATCTCTTTAGTCTCATTTGTTTATTTATTTATTTTTTATTTTATTTTATTTAAACACCATTTCAAAACTTTTTACTTACACATTTAAGTGATATTGACTATGCTCTTCCAATTGTGCTGCCATTCTCACCCACGATGAAGGCTTACAGGACAAAACAGCCTCCCATTTAATAGTTCCTACAAATGTTGCCCTATAGCAGTGGTCAACAATCTCACAATACATCGACAGTGTCCTTATTCAATTTGTGTTCCTTATCATCAGTTTCCTACTCTTCCTCTGCCTTCTGGCCCTTGTCACCGGACTCCTGTACCTCGTAGGTCCCATTTAGTTTTACTGGGCTGTCCATTCCCAGGCTTAACATCGAACCTCGAAGGTAACTTCACCTCTGAGCTGAAAGGGTGTCTGGGGGCCACACTCTTGAGGTTTCTCTAGTATTCTTTAGGCCAGTAAATCTGGTCTTCTTTTTTTTTTTTTTTTTTTGGGAGTTAAAATTATGCTCTACATCCTTCTCCAGCTCTGCCCAGAACCCTCTGTTGTGATCCTGGTCAGAGGAGTCATTGGTGGTAGCCGGGCCAAAGGGGGTGTTTTTTGATCCGTGTGGTAGGTCAGACACATGTACTTATCTTTTGCTGATTGAGTGCCATTTGTCACTGGTTCTGAAGGCCCAAGTAGACTCTCTGCCGCTCGATCTCTCCCAATATGTAAAACGTCTCTCGAGCACCACTGCTTGCCTTACTGCGCATGACGGTTGAAGCAACCTGAAGGGTGCCAGCTCCTGCCGGGTCAGGTCTGGCAACTCCTCGCTGCTTCTGAACTGTCTCTCCCTCCCCCTGCCACTTAGTCTGATTCCTCAACTTTGCCTTTGATGTTCAGGGCTCCTAGATTGTCATGTATATTCGATTCGCTTGTTTTTTCGAGTCTTTGTTTTAAGAGGGACCACAGGAAGGGTCTTACTACTCCGCTGTCTTGGCCCCGCCTCGCAGGTAGTGCTATTCCTGATGGCTTGTGTAGGAGGTGCTGAATAACAGGACTAGGAACAAGAGTAATCAAGATAGTGTTTGTTTTTAAAAACATTCAAACCAAAAACTCATTTTTTATGAATATAGGACTAAAAAATATTAAACAAACAATATTCATCCCAGTCTAGATGTTGTGATATGGTTTGCTTTATTGATTTTTTTTGCATCTATAACATATTCTAAATTAATAGTTACAGAGCTGCATCATTTTTAATGGCGGTATAGGATTTCAGTGTATAGGTGTGACATAGTTTGTTTGTGGACAGTTAGATTTCTTAGAGTTTTTGTTATTATAAGCAGTAATTCATTTATTCATCAAACGTTTATTGAACACCTGTTATGTACCAGGCACACTTATTCATTTCTGTCAGATAAATTTCCTGTAAGTGGAACTGTTGGGTCAAAAGATGGGTATATTTTGAAATGTGATTATTTTCCTAAAAGCTTTCATACTTTTATACCATTGTTAGATAGATACAGCCCCAATAATAGTGAATAGGAGTGCCAGATTCCTCATACCTTACACAACACTGGGTATTATTGATTTTTTTTAATACTTGTCAATCTGATATGATATTCATTTTCATCTCTTTGGTTACTAGTGAAGTTGAACATCTTATGCTTATACTTTTATTTCTTCTTTTGTCAGTTGTTCTTCATGCATTTTGCCCATGTCTTTTTCTTAATGATTTGTAAGAGTTTCTTATACATTAAGAATATTAAATCTTTTTTATGTTGCAGATATTTTCCCAGTTCATCAAGTAACTTTATTCATAATGCCTTATGTAGTGTATATGTTGTACATTTTTTATTCTCAAATTTATTAGTTTTTTTCCTTAATGATTTCTATTTTGGTACCTTGTTCTGGTGGCCTTGCCCCATCCTGATTTAACTTTATTTGTTCAATGTTATTTGGGCCTGAGATTATTTTTTTCCATATAATTGAGGGATTTCTGAAATATGTTCTTTAGAAATAGAAATTTCCATATAAATTGAATATTACATCGGTGTTTTGGACTAATAGGGAAAATGAGGTGTAGAACATAGGTGAGAAATCAAAACTTTTTAACGAGTTTTTTTTTTTTAAATGAAGATCTTCATAGAGATTGATGAAAACCTTTCTAGACTAATACTTGCCGTAGAAAACGTATATTGAACCTGATTTGCCTTTTATTGATTCTAAGGGTTAGGGATGTCATTTCCTTGCTCCTTGTTAATTTAGACATGTAGGATATGGTAAATAAGAGAAATAGTACACTAATCTCCATGAGATATTCTAGAATTTGCTCTAAAAATTTCTTACAGTGTCATCACTAGAGGTTATTGAAGTGGCTGCTGCTTCAATTGGTATTTCTACTCTTTGCTTTTGTATCTGCCTCTTCCTTTTCTAGTTTCAAAATCACATTTCTTGATATCCTTGATGAGTTGTAATCTCTATTCTCGTTTCTAACATGTTGCTAGTGTCTTTTTCTTTCCCACACTTTTATTCTTTTCTTTTCCTTTTGTTTCTTCTATCTTTCTTAACTTGAGCTAGGTAAGGATTGAAAACACTATTTCTTCTGGTTTTGAAAAAATTAATCTTACCACGTGTCTTAGGGTTCTCTAGAGAAACACAAGTAGCAAGGGGAGAGAGAGATATCTATATATATTTATATGTTCCGCTGCTATTTGTAAGGTACAACTGGACCAGTATGCAACATCATGATAAATGGATAAAAGATTGAAGTTGTCAAGAATTTCATTTTCCTCGAATCCACAGTCAACACCCTTGGAAGCAGCAGTCAAGAAATCAAATGCCACATTGCATTGGGCAAATCTGCTGCAAAAGACCTCTTTAAAGTATTAAAAAACAAAGATGTCACTTTAAGGACTTAGGTGCGCCCTGACCCAAGCCATGGTGTTTTCATTCGTCTCATATGCATGTGAAAGCTGGATAAGAAAGACCGAAGAATTATTGACCACTTTGAATTATGGTGCTGGCAGACAATATTGAATATACCATGGCCTGCGAAAAAACAAACAAATCTGTCTTGGAAGAAGTACAGCCAGAATGCTCCTTAGAAGCAAGGTCAACGAGACTACATCTTACATACTTTGGACATGTTATCAGAAGGGACCAGTCCCTGGAGAAGGACATCATGCTTGGTAAAGTAGAGGGGAGCAAAAAAGAGGAAGACCCTCAACAAGATGGATTGACACAGTGACTGCAACAATGGGCTCAAGCATAACAACGATTTGTGAAGATGGTGCAGGACCAGGCATTGTTTCGTTCTTTTGTAGGTAGGGTTGCTATGAGTTGGAACCAACTCAACAGCACCTAACAACAACAACACAAATTTGTATATATTTACGTACAGAGATATAGATATATGCCTGTATATTTACATACATAGAGATATCAATACATATCTGTATACAGAGATATATGTCTGTATATATATATGTATTTAGAGAGAAATTTACTTCAAGGAATTGAGTTATGCAGTTGTGGGGGCTGACGAGTCCAAAATCCATAGGTCAGGCTGGAGACTGCTGCAGGCATATGTCCCAAGATACATAGGTGAGAGTGCAGAGAGAAGAGAGAGAGTTCTGCAAAAATATCTATTTATAATCTGGAGACAGAACACATCCTAAGGAAACTCCCTTTTCAATGGATTGATTGATTTCATCACATTAGATTATTTTATGGAGGATGATTACATTACATTACATTACTTTATGGAACAGCAACTATTCTAGTGTTTGTCCAAACCACTGGGGACCATACCCTAGCCAAGTTGACACATAAAATTAACAGTGACACCATGCAGTCTTTAGTTTTCATGTCCAGATTCTTTGCAGCACAGTCCCACATTTTAGGTTTCCATAAGCTCTGAATGTACAACTTACCTGGACAGTTGGGTTTGCTAGCTACTTGAATCATAGTGTATATGTGGAGGAAGTGTTACTGCCTTTCACCCAGTATGATAATGAAATAATGTTGTAATAAAAATGTTGTTAAGTCTTGTGAATCTGCCTTGTGACCTTGATTAAGTCATTTAAAGTAACTTTTTTTAGTTTTTAAATTTAGATGCTGTCATGTTTTAGCTTCCCTTACCCTAGAGAGAATTTTGCTTACCTAGTAAATGGAAAAGCCAAAGATTTAAGAGTTTAAGAACTTTAGGGATTATCTGGTATCTGTTTTGTTCCCTCAACAAATATTTGCCTGGTACTATTTAGGTCTTGAGGATACAATGAAGTCGTCACTGACTTCGTGGAGCTTGCAATCTTTTATGAAAAGAAGATTGTGAAGAAACTGTATAATCTTATTTAAGGATTCTGTGTTTCATTTGGTGGGGTTTAATATGCTCAAATGAAAAAGGATCTGGCTTCTTATATGGCAGATAGGAAATGAAGGAAGAGACCCTGAATGAGTAAATTAGGACAGTGCCTCTCAAGTCTTCTATGCATATGAATCACCTGAGAATCTTGTTAAAATGCAAATTCTGATTCAGTAGGCTTAGGGTAAGGCCTGAAGAGTCTTTCTAAAGACAGTAAAAAGTCTTCTAGTTAATTTAGGTGTTATGGAGGCAGAAAGAGGTGAAATGCGACTATGGAAGAAATCTAAATGTTTCTTTAATTATTTTTATATTGGTCACGTCAGTGTTCATTTAGTCAAATACACGTCAAATATTTTCACTAGTAACATGTCTAATACGGTTTCTTACGTATCTGAAAAGCATTTGCTACACCTTTTGTTATTTCTCTGTGTTTTGTTAGTATTTAGTTCTCTTTTAACAACTGTTAAAACTGAAAGTAGAACATCAAAAGCATTACAGTCTGTTCAAGAATCAGACTAATGAAGAAATGATGTGAAACACATTGTTGACTAAAAATAAATTTTGCAAATTACATCTGAAATGTGTTGCTAGAGCATCTATTGGAAATGAAATTTAGCTATTTTTATCCTGTGGGTTTTTTTTTTTATGAACATCATTATCTGAAAGTAGATGTCCATGCAAAATGAGTTTGTAATGTCTCTAAGTTTTATAAGTCATTTTTTCTTTAAGACCCTACAGACCTTTTCTATATATTCTGAAAACTCAAGGTAGTAATACCTGGAATTAAAGAGTAAATGAAAAAGAAATTACAGAGAAGCCTAACATCAAGATAACTAAATTTAAAACACTAAAATTAGAGTGTAGTTTATCAATATTACAGTACTACATGGATTTGTGGGGCCTTTGAGGGCCAGGACTATAGCATATATTTGTGTTTAGCACACATAATAAGAGAACTCTTTGTTTTGTTTAAAGAAAAAAAAAAGACATTAGCAAATACTCCTAATTCTGATAAAATTTGATTTTTTAAAAACAAAGCTAATTAAAAATAAAAAAGAGGGCTGTGGAGTCAGGTAGCATGTTTTTTTTTTTTATTGCAACCCCACCACTTAGTTGTTTTGTGACTTTGGAAGTTACTTGATTTCTCTGTGCCTCAGTTTCGTTAGTTGTAAAATGAGAATATTAATAGCCTGCTTCATAAGAGTTGTTGCGAAGATTAGAGATGATCCAGTGAAAGTGCTTAGAAGAGTTTTTGGCAAATGGTAAATGCTCTAGTCCAGAAAAATGAGCCATCACACTAATAGACGTATGCACACCCATGTGCATTGCAGCATTATTCACAATAGCAAAAAGATGGAAACAACCTAAGTGCCCATCAACAGATTAATGGATAAACAAATTATGGTACACACATACAGTGGAATACTATGCAATGATAAAGAACAATGATGAATCCACAAAACATCTCACAATGTGGATGAATCTGGAGGGCATTATGCTGAGTGAAATAAGTCAATCACAAAAGGACAAATATTGTGTGAGACCACTTTTATAAAACCCAAGGAAAGGTTTACACATAGGAAAAAAAAACAATCTTTGATTGTTATGAGGGAGGGGAAGGGAAATCACTAACTAGATAGTAGACAAGTACTAACTTTGGTGAAGGGAAAGACAACACACAATATAAGAAAAGTCAGCACAACTTCACCAAGGCAAAATCATAGAAGCTTTCTAGACACATCCAAACACTTTGAGGGGCTGAGGGCTGGGGACTGTGGTCTTGGGGGTATTTAGGTCAATTGACGTAACATAGTTCATAAAGAAAATGTTCTAATCCTACTTTGGTGACTAGTGTCTAGGGTCTTAAAAGCTTGCAGGCAGCCGTCTAAGATACATCTGTTGGTCCCAGCACGTTCAGAGCAAAGGAGAATGAAGAAAACCAAAGACACAAGGAAAATACTAGTCCAAAGGACTAATGGACCGCATGAACCACAGCCTCCACTAGCCTAAGCCCAGAAGAACTAGATGGTGTCCAGCTACCACCACCGACCGCTCAGGCAGTGATCACAACAGAGGGTCCCGGACAGAGCGGGAGAAAAATGTAGAACAAAATTCAAATTCACAAAAAAAGACCAGATGTACTGGTCTGATGGTGACCAGAGGAATCCCCCAGACTATGACCCCCAGACACCCTGCTAACTCAGAACTGAAGCCACTCCCAGAGGCCACCTTTCAGCCAAAGATTAGACAGGCCTATGAAACAGACAATAACACATGTGAGGAACATGCTGCTTAGTTCAATCAAGTGTACAAGATCAAATGGGCAACACTTGCCCAAAAACAAAGAGGAAAAGTCAGGAAGGGACAGGAAAACCGGATGAATGGACACTGAGAACACAGGGTGGAAAGGGAAAGGTAGAGAGTACTGACACATTGCAGGGGTTGCAACTTATGTCACAAAACAATTTGTGTGTAAAATTTTTGAATGAAAAACTAAATTGCACTGTAAACTTTCACCTAAAACACAATAAAATAAAAATGGTAAGTGCCCAATAAATATCAGTTGTTGCTAGTTGTTTTCTTATGCAGAAACAACACTATTACATTATTTATGGTGAATTAATTTTGCTTTTCAAAACAGACATATCCAGCTTCCAGTATGACAGGTGTGAGCAGTTAAGGTACAGATTTAAAATTAGTTTTGAATAAAAGTTTTAAGAATTTTTACTTCAGCTACCATTAGTTTAATTCCTGTAAAAATAGAGAAGCCATTCATTAATTTGTTCAATTTTTTTTCTAATAAACTATATTTATTGATACCTGCTGTTTATTAGGCATTATACTAGGTGCTAGGAATATAAAATGGAGCAAGTTCGGTCTTGCCTTGCAGCTAGTGGAGAAAGGTACCATTGGATATAAATCAGTGTTGTAAATAACCCCTTTTACACTAGATTATTAGTAAATGATACTTTTAAATTTGTCTTCTGGAACGTGTATCTGCCAAATTTTTTGTTGGATTGGCCTTTTATTTTTAGTGTCTTATCTGTTTACCACACTACACATCTATTAGTTTGTTGTACTGTGATCCCTTGCACGTTGCTGTGATACTGGAAGCTTTGCCACCGGTATTTTAAATACCAGTAGGTTCACCCTTGTTGGACAGGTTTCAGTGGAGTTTCCAGACTAAGACAGACTAGGAAGAAGGACCTGATGGTCTACGTCTGAAAAAAATGGCCAGTGAGAACCTTATAAATAGCAGTGGAACATTATCTGATATAGTGCCAGAAGATGAATCCCTCAGGTTGGAAGGCACTCAGGATACGACTGGGGAAGAGCTGCTTCCTCAAAGTAGAGTCGACCTTAATGATGTGGATGGAGTAAAGCTTTCAGGACCTTCATTTGCTGAGGTGGCATGACTCAGAAAGAGACGCTGCAAGCGTCCGTTAATAATTGGAATGTGAAATGTACAAAGTATGAATCTAGGAAAGTTGGAAGTCATCAAAACTGAAATGGACTGACTGGTATTGGCCCTTTTGAATCAGGCCGTCATATGGTCTGCTATGTCGGAATGACAAATTAAAGAAGAATGGCATCACATTAATCATCAGAAAATATTTGAAAGATCTATCCTGAAGTATAGCATAGTCAGTGATAGGATAATATCCATATGCCTACAAGGAAGATCAGTTAGTACAACTATTATTCAAATTTACACATTGTCATGGGTTAAGTTATGTCCCCCCAAAAGTGTGCGTATCAGTTTGTCTGGGCCATGATTCCTAGTATTTGTGTGGTTGTCCTCGATTTTGTGATTGTAATTTTATGTTAAAGAGGATTAGGGTGGGATTGTATAACACCCTTACTAAGGTCATATCCCCGATCCGTTGTAAATGGAGTTTCCCTAGGGTGTAGCCTGCACCACCTTGTATCTTACAAGAGATTAAAGGAGAGGGAAGCAAGCAGAGAATGGGGGACCTCATACCATGAAGAAAGCAGTGCTGGAAGCAGAGCGTGTTCTTTGGACTGGAGGTTCCCATGCTGAGATGCTCCCAGACCGAGGGAAGACTGATGACAAGGACCTTTCTCCGGAGCTGACAGAGAAAGCCTTCCCCTGGACCTGATACCCTGAATTTGGACTTGTAGCCTACTAGACTGTGAGAGAATAAATTTCTCTTTGTTAAAGCCATCCGCTTGTGGTATTTCTGTTAGAGCAGTACTAGATGACTAAGACACACACCAACCATTAATGCCAAAGATGAGGAATTTGAAGATTTTTACCAACTTCTGCAGTCTGAAATTGATCAGACATGGAATCAAGATGCATTGATAATTGTGATGGTTGTTGTTGTTAGGTGCTGTCGAGTTGCTTCTGACTCATAGTGACCCTGTGTACAACAGAATGAAACACTGCCCAGTTCTGCACCATCCTCACAATCGTTGTTATGCTTGAGCCCATTGTTGCAGCCACTGTGTCAGTCCATCTTCTTGAGGGTTTTTGGAATTGGAACTGGTGATTGGAATGCGAAAGTTGGAAACAAAAAAGGATCAGTAGTTGGAAAATACGGCCTTGATGATAGAGACAATGCCGGGAGATCTCCTGATAGAATTTTGCAAGACGAGTGACTTAATTGTTGCAAATACCTTTCTTCAACAACATAAATGACGAGTATACATGTGGACCTCACCGGATGGAAAACACAGGAATCAAATTGACTACATCTGTTAAAAAGACAATGGAAAAGCTCAATATCATCTGTCATAACAAGGTCAGGGGTTGACTGTGGAAGAGATGATCAATTGCTCATATGCAGGTTCAAATTGAAGCTGAAAAAAATTAAAACAAGCCCGCAAGAGCCAAAATACGACTTTGAGTATATCCCAGTTGAATTTGGAGAGCATTTCAAGAATAGATTTGACGCATCAAACACTGATGACTGAAGATCAGACAGGTTGTGGGATGACATCAAGGACATCATGCATGAAGAAAGCAAAAGGTCATTAAAAAGACAGGAAAGAAAGAAAAGACCAAAAATAGATGTCAGAAGAGACTCTGAAACTTGCTCTTGAATGCAAAGTAGCTAAAGCAAGTGGAAGAAATGAAGTAAAAGAGCTGAACAGAAGATTTCAAAGGGCAGCTTGAGAAGACAGAGTAAAATACTATAATGAAACATGCAAAGACCTGGAGTTAGAAAACCAGAAGGGAAGAACATGCTTGGCCTTTTTCAAGCTGCAAGAACTGAAGAAGAAATTCAAGCATTGAGTTGCACTTTTGAGGGATTCTGTGGGCAAAATATTGAAGCCTCAAAGGAAGATGGAAGGACTACACAGTCACTGTATGAAAAAGAATTGGTCGACGTTCAACCATTTCAGGTGGTAACATATAATCAAGAACCAGTGGACTGAAGGAAGAAGTCCAAGCTGTACTGAAGGCATGGGCGAGCAACAAGGCTCCTGGAATTGACAGGATACCAATTGACATGTTTCAACAAATGGATACAACACTGGAAGCGCCCACTTTTCTATGCCAAGAAATTTGGAAGACAGCTAACTGGCCAACCCACTGGAAGAGATCCATATCTCTGCCCATTCCAAAGAAAGATGATCCAACAGAAATCGGAAATTATTGAACAATATCTTTAATATCACACGCAAGTAAAATTTTTCTGAAGATCACTCAAAAACGGTAGCAGCAATACATTGACGGGAAAGTGCCAGAAGTTCAAGCCAGATTCAGAAGAGGACGTGGAATGAGGGATATCGTTGCTGATGTTACATGGATCTTGGCTGAAAGCAGAGAATACCAGAAAGATGTTTGCCTTTGTTTTATTGACTATGCAAAGGCATTCGACTGTGTGGATTCTAATACATTATGGATAATGTTTTGAAAAATGGGAATTCCAGAACACTTGATTGTGCTCCTTTGGAATGTGTGCATAGACCAAGAGGCAGTTGTTTGAACAGAACAAGGGGATAACGCGTGGTTTAAAGTCAGGAAAGGCATGCGCAGGTTGAGTCCTTTCACTCTTCTTATTCAGTCTGTATGTTGAGCAAATACTCCAAGAAGCTGGACTGTATGAAGAAGGATGTGGCATCAGGATTGGAGGAAGACTCGTTAACAACCTGTGATATACAGATGACACAACCTTGCTTGCTGAAAGTGAAGAGGACTTGAAGCACGTACTGATGAAGATCAAAGACTACAGCCTTCAGTATGGATTACACCTCAACATAAAACAAAGATCCTCACAATTGAACCAATAAGCAGCATCATGATAAATGGAGAAAAGATTGACGTTGTCAGGAATTTCATTTTACTTGGATCCACAATCTGTGTCCATGGAAGCAGCAGTCAGGAAATCAAACAACACATTGCATTGGGCAAATCTGCTGCAAAAGACCTCTTTAAAGTATTAAAAAGCAAAGATGTCACTTTGAGGACTAAGGTGCGTCTGACCCAACCCATGATATTTTCAATCGCCTCATGCATGTGAAAGCTGGACACTGAATGAGGAAGATGGAAGAAGAGTTGATGCCTTTGAATTATGGTGTTGGCAAAGAATTTTGAATATACCATGGACTACCAGAAGACAAACAAGTCTGTCTTGGAAGAAATACAGCCAGAGTATTCCTTGGAAGTGAGGACAGTGAGACTTCATCTCACATCCTTTGGACGGGTTATCAGGAGGGGCCAGTTCCTGGAGAAGGACATCACGCTTGGTAAAGTATAGGGTCAGCAAAAAAGACGAATACCCTCGACGAGATGAATTGACACAGTGGCTGCCACAGTGAACTCAGACATAGCAGGGATTGTGAGGATGGCGCAGGACCAGGCAGTGTTTTGTTCTGTTGTACGTAAGGTCTCTATATGAGTTAGAAATGACTTAATTTTAAAATGGATTTATTCTACTGTTCTAATTCCTGTATGTCATAACATGAATAACCTCTTTGAGAAGATGACATATTATGTTGTAATTAAGGTTTATGTGTGTTTTTCTCCATTAGATTGGGAACTTTTTTAAAATAGAAACTAATCTTACTTATTTTTGGGCCCCCAAGAACTGTTACATACTAGATACCTAGTATTAGTTGACAGTGGATGAATACATAGACCACTAGAAGTAGGAGTTTTAGAGCACATATAAATCATACATATAGTAAAATTCCTAAAAAGAATTTTAAATTACTTACGTAGGGTTACAGTTTTTTACTTTGACTCTTTAGGCTATTTTAAAAGCAACTACTACTGTCTGAATATCACATCATCTCATAAAAAAGACCATTTCAATACTTTTAAAAAGTAGGAAGGACAATCTCATAGTAAGCACAGTTGGTAACTTCACACTTTTTTTTTTTGTTTTTGGTCATACCTGGCACACCTGTTCAAGGATTAGATTCCAGGAACTACTGTCTAATTCAAGGCTCTGCTTTTAGAGATGATGAAGTTGAGCCCAGAGAAGTGTCAGAGTTCTTGTAGGAAGGCAGTGTGATGACTGAGTTTAGAATTCAGTCTTCTGACTCAGTCCAAAAGTTTGATATTGTCCCCTCAGTCTTTCTCGCATGATGAGACTTAGGCCCAGAGAATTTATGACTTAACAAAGATCATATAGTTAGTAAAAAGTAGAGCTGAGTCTTGAACATAGATTACCCAGCTCCATTTTCAGTGAAACCTGTGTGTTGACTTCTGTGTATTTTACCTCACTTCATCAGCTCCCATTGAGATGGAATTATAAGTGATTGAAAGGTGTCTATATTTAGGATTTGATTTTCTTTCCTTGAAATTTTCAGGTTTGGGGCCTAAGCTGCTGCTTCCAGGAAAGGGAGCCAGTGCAGCTGCTGTTGCAGCCCAAGATCTAGGTTGGAATATTGGTGGGCCAGCAATCCCAGATGCCTCACTTAGGATAGGTAAGTGAGACAATTGAGGATAAGAAAAGTGGAGTGAATGTTAATGTTCTTCCTTCCTATTTTAGCCAGATGCAAATAGTTGCCTGCTTTTAAAAATTAACCCTTTATCCTGAAAGCATTTGGAATCTTGAGTGTAAAATATGTGTCAAAATGTTAACAGTGGTGAAACTTAGGGTAATTTATTTATTTATCTTCTTGTTGCATTTTCCAAATTGCATTTATGAGCTGTGTTACAGTTATCTGTTGTTGTTTAACAAGCCACCCCAAACTTAGTGGCTTAAACATAATAACCATTTATTTTGCTCACAAATAGTTTGTTCAAGGCTGGCTTGATGAGGACCACTTGTCTCTCTGTTCCATGTGGCATCAGGTGAGGTGGCTGGAATAGTGAGGGTGACTCAATGGCTGGGTGTTATAGTCATCTGAAGGCTCACTCACTCATGGTGTTTAATGCTGGCTGTTGCCTGGGACCTCAGCCTAGGCTATCAGCCAGAACACCTACACATGACTTCTCTTTGTGACTGCTTGGATTCCTCGCAGCATGGCAGCTGGATTCCAAGAGAGAGCATCCCAAGAGAGCAAGATGATGGTTCATGGCATATTTGATTTAGCTTTGGAAGTCACATAACGTTGCTGTTCTGTTTATTGTTGAGGTAGTCACAAAGGTCTGCTCAGGTTTGGAGGTAGGGTGGTAGACATAGACACCTCACAATTTGAAATAAGTGTCAATATCACATTGTAAGAAGAGCATGTGGGTGGAATATATTGTTGCAGCCATGTTTGGAAAACAATCTGCCACAATTTGTATTACTTTTAAGATAAAGAATGTAAATAATATGTATATGTTATGGATTGTATTGTGTCCCCCAAAAAATGTATGTCAACTTGGCTAGTCCATGATTCCCAGTATTGTGTGATTGACCACCATTTTGTCATTTGATGTGATTTTTCTATATGTTGTAAATCCTACCTCTGTGATGTTAATGAGGTGGGATTAGCGGCAGTTATGTTGATGAGGCAGGACTCAATCTACAAGATTAGGTTGTGTCTTAAATCAGTCTCTTTTGAAATATAAAAGAAATGAGCAGAGAGATGGGGGAACCTCATACCACCAAGAAAGCAGTGCCGGGAGCAGAGCACATCCGTTGGACGTAGTGTTCCTGTGCATAGAAGCTCCTAGACCAGGGAAAGATTGATGACACGAACCTTCCTCCAGAGCCAACGGAGAGAAAGCCTTCCCCTGGAGCTGGCACCCTAAATCTGGACTTCTAACCTCCTAGACTGTGAGAGAATAAATTTCTCTTTGTCAAAGCCATCTGCTTGTGGTATTTCTGTTATAGCAGCACTTAGATAACTGAGACAGTATGATATATGAAAAAGAGGAATATTTGCAGGTAATTATGGTGTATGAGTTCAATAAGAATTTGCTCTTCTTGTATAGTATATATTGACAATAAGATGCCTAAACCTAAAGAAGTGGAATAGATTTTGAATTTTCTTTTGTATCAACAAGAAGTATACTACTGAATCCAAAAGACAGATACAACTTAACAACAAAAAGACAATCCAATCATAAAGTGGTCAAAGGACTTGACATTTCACCAAAGAGGACATTCAAATGGCCGTGAAACACACGAAAAGATGCTCAGTGTTGTTAGTCATCAGAGAAATGCAAATCAAAACTACGATGAGATAGATACCATTTCACCCCCACTAAGATGGTTAAGGTTAAAAAAAAAAACCAAACAAACAGAAAATAACAAATGTTGGTGAGGATGTGGGGAAATTGGAACCCTTATCCGTTGCTGGTGGGAATGCAAAATGGTATAGCTGTTGTGGAAACTAGTGTGGTGGTTCCTTAAAAAACTAAAACTAGAACTACCATATGACGTAGCAATTCCACTCCTAGCTATATACCCAAAAGACTTGAAAGCAGTGACTCAGAAAGAGACTTCTACACCAATGTTCATTTTAACACTGTTCACAATGGCCAAAAGGTTGAAACAACCTAAACGCTCATCAACAGATGAATGGATAAACAAAATGTGGTACATACATACAATGGAATACTACTCAGCTAGTAGGAGAAATGAAGTCTTGATATCTGCTATAGTATGGTTGGAACATTATGCAGAATGAAGTGAGCCAATCACAAAAGGATTATTTTATGACCTCACTTATATAAAAAGACAAGAAAAGGCAAGTGTATAGAGACCAAAGTTTATTAATGGTTACCAAGGGTGGGAGGGAGGGGGAATGAGGGGGTTAACGGTGATGGGAAAATCGCTTTGAGTAAGGGTAGGATTGCACAGCCAGTTACTGTAATTTCTGTCAGTAAGCTGTACACCTGTAAAAGTGGAACGGGCAAAAGTTGTGTAATAGATGAATTTACAACAATGACCCCCCCCCCCCCCCCCAAAAAAAAAGCTGCTGAGGCTGCGTATGTACAGCCAAAACACCTCATGGGATTTGGTACCTTGGTTTGGAGGTATAGGGTCATGGTTTCATGGGACATCTCAGTTAATTGGCATAATAATATATTTAGTGCTTCTGTTCTACCTCCTAGTTCGTTGCGCTGTGCCTGGGGTCTTAAAAGCTTGCAGGCGACCATCCAAAGCACAAAAATTGTCTCCTATTCACCTGGAGCAACAGAGAAAGAAGGAGAGTCAGGAATAGGAGGAGAATATGGAATATGTGGCTAACTGCCTCCATGAACAACTTCCTCCTTTGTCGTGACACCAGAAGAATGGGATGGTGCCTAGCTACTATTACTGAAAATTTCGGTCAGAGATTCCATAGAAGAATCCTTATCAAAAAGGGGAAAATGCTGAACATAATTTCAAATTCTCATGGACTGTAGACTTTCTGGAGCCATAGAGGGTGGATGAACCCTTGAAACTATTGCCCTGAGATAATCTTTAAACCTTAAACCAAAAATATCCCCTAAAGTCTTCTTAAAACCAAACAGTAGTTTAGCTTAACTAGTAAAAAAGGTCTGCCTTGAGCATTATGCTCTTTTAAGAACTATCTGTATGAGATCAAATTGGCACAGTAACTTGAAAGATTAGATAGGAACCTTAGGGGGCAGTGAGTTTATGTTAATGAGGGAGCAACAACTCAGAAAAGGAGGGTGAGAATGGTTACACAACCTTAAGAATGTTATCAGTGTCACTAAATTGTACCTGTAGAAACTTGGATTGGTGTATGTTTTGCTGTGTATATTCTCAATAACAACAACAAAATAAGTAACATTAGAAAAAAAACAAAAGAGACAAAATTTATAAACAAGATGCAAATTAAGATTTGTAGTTTGGTTTTCTTTTTTAAGAATATGCTTTTAGTTCAAAGTCTACTTGTTTGTATTGAGTATTTGAGAAAGTAGTGTCCAATATAATAGATTTGAGAAATTAGTGCAGATATAATCATCATGCATTGTTTGTCTCTATTTCTTTTAAGGAAAAGTATGTAGTGTTACTCAGTTTTGTATAATTTTACGTGCTGAATTTCTGATAAATATTTTTAAAAATGAGTGGGATAAGCAAACTTGCGAAGTTATAGAATATTTAGTTATCTTATTGATCACACTTACCAATTATATAAATTGCCTGTGGCAGGTTTAAATATAGCTAATACTCAATTTATGGGTATAATGGGATATTTTCTAGATGAGCATCTAAGCATTACATGCGGCTGTTGGTCCATTCATTATGACTGAGAAATAGGTTCTTTGGAGCATCTCATTATCTCTTAGACCCAGAAAATGTCTTTGCTGTCCAGATACTTTCCTAGTCCTAAGTGATTTACATCATAATGAGCCTAACCCAGCTGAGTTGGTTCAGTATCATTTCCCCCACAACTCACAGGTTTTTTACAATGGAAAATGACTCTAAACCAGCTAGTGTGACAGTAGAGGTACTAACAGAAGTTTGTTCACTCTCAACTGTGAATAATCACAATTGACTGATTTTGTGAAATGATATATTTTTTTCACAAAGTACAGTCATTTGCAGGGAACACAACAGAGTCCCTGATGGAGCAGGAGAAAGGTGTGGTGCAGAACTCAAATTCTAGTAAAAAAAAAACCACACTTAATGGTCTGACTTAGACTGGAAGAACCCCAGAAATCATGGCCCCCAGACTCTCTCGTCAACCCAGCACTAAAACCATTCCCAAGGCCAACTCTTAAGTCAAAAATTAGACTGGACTATGGGACATAAAGTGATACTCGTGAAGAGTGTTCCTAGCTTAAGTAGATACATGAGACTAAATGGGCAGCTCCTGTCCAGAGGTGAGATGAGAAGGCAGAGAGGGTCAGGAGCTGGTTGAATGGACACAGGAAATCAAGGGTGAAAAGGAGGAGTGTGCTGTCACAGTATAGGGAGAGCAATTAGGGTCACATAACTATGTATAAATTTTTGTATGAGAGACTAACTTGAATTGTAAACTTTCACTTAAAAGTACAACAATAAAATAAAAGAAAAAGAAAACACTATGAGGCAGTTCAATTCTGTCAGATGGGGTTGCTATGAGTCAGAATTGACTCTACTGCACCCAACAGCAAACAACAGTGAATCTTATAATTCTCAGATCCAGTAGTCTGAAAGTGTAGTTACCAGTTCTAATCCTCTCTTAACTGTGTGATCTTAGACAACTTCAAGATTCTGTTTATACCTCCTTATTTGGCAGTGATTATGTCCTTTTATTGTTTTTCTATGTGTGAACATATTACCTTTGTAAACAAGTTGCTGTCCTTAGGTGATTAAGCACCCCATATCCAATACATTTTTTATTTGCTTAAAAAAAAAAAAAAAAGGTACAGTTGTTGGAAAAGCTGTTGTTTGACATCTTAGCATTTAAAACGAGATGTTTTTCAGTAGATACAGATTAGAAATAATAATGTATACACACACACAAACATACATAAGCATTAATCATTTGACTTGCCTTGTTTTTGTTTTAAGCATTTGTTTTTAGCTGACCTTTGCTTTGAAGAAATCAGACTAGGTTTATTATGATGTGGTTTAAGGTGCTCTGTCATCTGGACCCAAACTTTTTATTTGCTTTCGAGCTACCACTTTAGTCTTACAGCTCAGTGTTTCCTTTTATTCTCACCAGATTCCTTGTAGTTTCTTCAATACATGATACTCTTCTGCCTTTGAGCCTTTGCCAACTGTCTTTTTTTCTAGAATGCTGTTTCCTGTTCACCTTGCCCTCCTGGGAGTACTACGGTATATTATTTAAGCTCCAGCTAAATCATTTCTCTGAAGTACTTCCTGGTTTATCCAAGTCTATTTAATCACTTCAACACTGCAATACTTTTGTATCTAGTATGTAACTTTATTACAGAAATCCTCCAACTTCTTGTTAGCTGCCATTGAGTCTGCCCTTGACTCATGGTGAGCCCATGACCAGTGGAACAAAATGCCCTCCTGTCCTATGCCATCCCCACGATCGGTTGGGGAGCAGACTGTCATGATCTATAGGGTTTTCATTGGCTGCTTTTTGGAAATAGATTGCCAAACTTTTCTTCCTAGTCTGTCTTAGTCTTGAAGCTCTGCTGAAACCTGTTCAGCATCATAGCCTCCACTGACAGACTGGTGGTGGCTGCATGAGGTGCACTGTCTGGGAATCAAACCTTGGTGTCCCACATGGAAGGGTAGAGTTCCACCCTTGAACCACCACTGCCTCCATAGTTCTCAAAACTGAATTGCAGTTATTTATTAGCATGTCTGCCTCCATTACTAGACTGCGACCTCCTTGAGGGCAAGGAATAGTCTATTCATCCAGTATTGTTGAATAAATGAATGAATAAGTAGCGTTGTGAGTGAGGCACTTGCTTGACCCTGTGAGTGAATATTTCCTTAAATTTTGCCTCTGTGCATCTCATTTGCCTCACCCTTTTTCCAGCCCTGCTTGGGTCTAGTAAAACTAGACTGGATTCTGGTGGCCTGTAACCCCTGGGCCTGATAAGCTTTAGACTGACTTTATGTTGCTTTCTATTTTAAACACCTGATGTCACAGGAAGGCATCTTTATTAAGAGACTTTTAATATATTTAGACTGAGATTGGAGATCGATTTTCCTATACCACACACTAGATATTATGTTTGGTATATAATAGGAGTTTAATTGAGGTCTACTAAGTGTAGCAGTAATAATTATAGCTAAAATGATTTCACTTTTACTCTATGCCAAGTATTGCTTTAAATCCTTTATATATATTAACTCGTTAAGTCCTCATAGCAAGTTCATAAGATAGAAACTGTTGCTATCCTCATTTGGCAGTTGAGGAATTTGAAGCTCAAGTCCCCTCAGCCTGTGAACAGAAAGTCTATAATTCAAACTCAAGCAAAATCTGGCTCTGGACACAGCCCACTTAATCATTCTTCTTCAGATCATAGGAGAGGGTTTAATTTTTCCTATAAAACCCGTTGCCATTAGCAAAGTTTATTAAGAAAATGTTCTGCATCCTACTTTGGTGAGTGGCGTCTGGGGTCTTAAAAGCTTGCAAGTGGCCATCTAAGATGCATCAATTGGTCCCAACCACCTGGAGTAAAGGAGAATGAAGAACACCAAAGACACAAAGAAAGTAGTAGCCCAAGAGACAGAAAGGGCTATATAAACCAGAGACTTCATCAGCCTGAGACCAGAAGAACTAGATGGTGACTGGCTACCACCAGTGACCGCCCTGACAGGGAACACAACAGAGAGTCCTGGATGGAGCAGGAGAAAGGTGGGGTGTAGAACTCAAATTCTAGTAAGAAGAAAAGACTTAATAGTCTGACTGAGACTGGAGGTATCCCAGAAAGCATGACCCCTGAATTCTCTATCAGCCCAGAACTGAAACAGTTTCCGAGGCCAACTCTTGACAGGAATTGGAGTAGACTGTGGGACGTAAAGTGATACTCGTGAGGAGTGTGCCTCTTAGCTCAGGTAGATACAGGAGACTAAACGGGCAGCTTCTGTCCGGAGGTGAGATGGGAAGGCAGAGAGGATTAGGAGCTGGTTGGATGGACATGGGGAATCGGGTGGAAAGGAGGACTGTGCTCTGACAGTATGGAGAGAGCAATTAGAGTCACAGAACAGTGTATGTATAAATTTGTGTGTGTGTAGGGGGGGAACCCTGTTGCTGTCAAGTCAATTCTGGGTCACAGTGACCCTATAGGACAAAGTAGAACTGCCTCATAGGGCTTCCAAGGAGCAGCCGATGGATTTGAACTGCTGACCTTTGGTTAGCAAGGTCTTCTGTTTTTTTTTTTTTTAATTTTTATTGTGCTTTAAGTAAAAGTTTACAGTTCAAGTTAGTTTCTCATACAAAAATTTATACACACATTGTTATATGACCCTAGTTGTTCTACCTATAATGTGGCAGCACACTCTTCCTTTCCACCCTTGATTTCCCACGTCCGTTCCACCAGCTCTTGTCCCTTTTTGCCTTCTCATTTCGCCTCTGAACAGGAGCTGCCGATTTAGTCTCATGTATCTACTTGAGCTAAGAAGCGCTGTCTTTACGAGTATCATTTTGTATCTTCTAGTCCAGTATAATCTATGTATGAAGAGGTGGCTTCGGGAATGGTTTCAGTTTTGGGCTGATGGAGAGTCCGGGGACCATGTCTTGTGGTAGAATGGAGGAGCGTGGACTTTATAGCTGGACAGACCTGGTTTGATTCCTAGTTCCACTACACTAGGAAGTGTGGTCTTAGACAAATAACTGCTTTGAGATAGTTTATAAATGTTCAATATTTACCTCAGGAATGTTAGAAGGATTAGAAATTGTATATGTATAGTACAGTGTGGGCTGTCAGTAAAAGGCTATTTTAAGTTATTTCTGTATTTCAGGATCCATGTAATGGATGGGGAGCCCTGGTGGCACGGTGGTTAAGAGGTCAGCTGCTAACCAAAAGATGGGCAGTTAGAATCCACCAGCTGCTCCTTGGAATCCCTATGGGGCCATTCTTTTTTTTGGTTATGATGGATGGGGAATCAGTCATTGAGTTTACTTTAGAAATTTATGTAAGTTTTACTTTATTTGCGATGAGGGATGTTGTTCATTGGTAGTGAAATTTTTCATCTGTTCAAATAAAAAAAGTGGTCAGCTGCAGAAACTAGACACTAGATTTGAATTATGAGATCTCTTCACTATGATTTAAAAAATCTTAGATATTTTGTTAGTGGTTTCTTTGTAATGGATGTCCTCTAGTGCTTTTGACACTAACCTTCCAGATCAGTACTTCTTTTTCCTCTACTAGATTATTAATAATGATTAGTAACGATTATTGCTCCATGTATTCCATCCTCTTGATTTTTATTATTATTATTTTTCTTCTTTCTCAGGTATCCCCAATCTAATGCACCTTAATATACGTTCTCAATATGTACTTATTTTTGAAATATACTGTTTTGTGTGTATGTGTTTTTAATCTGTATAATGGTATTTTTCTGTGAATCTCATTCTTTTTTGCTCAACACTGTTTAAAGTTTAAACAGATTACTATCTGTAAATCTAGTTTATAATTCCTGACTTTTGTGTAATATTTTATCACGTATGTATTCCCACATTTTATTTATGCATTTTTCAAACAATGCCTACCTATGTGTGCCCTTGAACCTGCTAACGCAAATAGTTCCTCTGTTGGCTGGTGCGAAGGTTTCTCTGTAGTATATACCAAGGAAACGAATTGCTGACTTGTGGGCCATATACGTACTTAATTTCACTAAATATTGCCAGATTGTTTTCCAAAATGATTGCCCAGTTTATGCTTCTACCAGCAGTATAGTAGGGTTCTCATTTCCTTAAATCCTGAGGACCAGCATTTGGTCTTTTCCATCTGTTTTTAGTTTTGACAATCTGATGAGTATAAAGTAGTATCTTGTTTTAATTTACATTTCTCTGATTGAAAGTGAGGTTGAGTGTCTCTTCATTTACTACTATTTGGCTAACAAGTATGTTGCATATTGAAAAAATTACCCAAGTAATTCATATTTGTTGTAGATTTTTTTAAAATACAAACAGGCAAATATAAAAAGAAAAAGATCATCTCTTGTACTCCAACCCAGAGATAATTGCTATTAGCATTGGCTATAGCTTTCTGGTCTTTAGATAGTCATATACACATACACACATTCCTGTACACATACACAAATATGTATAATTTTTCATTCATGGAATCATACATAGTTTTGTAAGTTACATTTTTCATTTTACAATAATTTGGCTGTTTTCCTATGTTAAAAATTTTTCACCATTACCATGTAGTAGGTACATATTATTCCATTTTATGGCTTTAAGTTACTTAGTCTTCTATAGTGGGGCATTTATGTTATTTTTGGTTTTTCTCTCTTACTAACAATACTTTGGTGAACTATTAACCAAGCCTATATTTTGATGAGGCAAAGCTAGAGGGGTTATATTCTTGAAGCCTTTGTGAAACTGGGTTTATGGCAAGTTGCAGGCTGTCTCAGCCTATTTTCTGCTTGGATTCTAGGGCAGCTAGCTGTTAATGCTTCATTTTATAAAAAGACACCTAACCATTGATCTTCCAGGACTAGAGTTCAGAAACTTCCCAGCAGGGCCTTATATCCTTCTCTCTTTCTTTGCTTTGGCAAGACTAACTTAGCACAGAAGGATAGTGCACAGGATACAATACAGGACACAATACAGGAGTAACTAGCACAATACAGGAGAAACTAGCACAACTTGTATAAGGAAAGGTCATGGAAGCCCCATAGACACATCCAAACTCCCTGAGGGACTGAATTGCTGGGCGGAAGGCTCTGGGGACCATGGTCTCGGGGAACATCTAGCTCAATTGGCATGACACAGCTTATAAAGACACTGCTCTACATTCTACCTTGGTGAGTAGTGTCTGGGGTCTTAAAAGCCTGTGAGCAGCCATCTAAGATACTCCACTGGTCTCATCCCTTCGGGAGCAAGGGAGCATGAAGAGAACAGGATACAAGGAAAAGATTAGTCCGAAGGACTAATTGTCCACAGCTACCAAGGCCTCCACTGGACTGAGTCCAGTACAGCTAGATAGTGCCCGGCTACCACCACTGACTGCTCTGACCAGGATCACAGCAGAGGGTTCCGGACAGAGCTGGAGGAGGATGTAGAGCATAATTCTAACCCACAAAGAAAGACCAGATTTACTGGCCTAAAGGAGACTGGAGAAGCCCTGAGAGTGTGGCCCCCAGACACCCTTTTGGCTCAGTGGTGAAGTTGCCTTCGAGGTTCACTGTTCAGCCTGGGAGTGGACAGCCCCGTAAAACCAAATGAGACTAACGAGGTACAGGAGTCCAGTGACAAGGGCCAGAAGGCAGAAGGGGACAAGGAAGCTGGTGATAGGGAACCCAACGTTGAGTAAGGATATTGTTGATGTGTTGTGAGATTGTTAACCATTGTCATAGGGCAACATTTGTAGTAACTGTTAAATGAGAAACTATTTTGTTCTGTAAGCCTTCATCTCAAGTGAGAATAACAGCACAGTTGGAAGAGTGTAGTCAATGTCACTGAACTGTGTATGTAGAAATTTTTGAAACGGTGTATCTTTGGCTATGTGTATTTTCACCAAAAAAAATAAAAAAAGGTTGAGAAGTTAGAGGGTTGATACGTTGTGGGGTTGTTAACCAATGTCATAAAACAACATGTGTACTTCTGTTTCATGAGAAACTATTTGTTCTGTAAGCCTTCACCTGAAGTACAATAAAAAATAAATAAATTAATTTCAAAAAAAAAAAAAAAAGAGTGGACTTAGACCTACAAATTTAAATATCACAGCTCTTCTGAGGGAGGGGCTGAGCAACTTCAACTACAAAGAACTCTAGTCTAAATTGATAACTGCACTTTATTTTTTCAAAATGTTAATAGCATTTTATTATAAAAGAATATTTATTGTAAAATAGTAAAGAAATTGTAAAATACTAAGGAAAATCATAAAATTGATTTCCCATAATCCTTCTAGCCACAGATAAGTGCTGTTTCCGTTTTGCCTTATATCCTTTTAGATTGTTTTCTAGGTAATGTGCTGGAGCCAGTAAGCACTGGCTTTCCAGAGCCAGTAATTCAGGAATTATGCAAGACAAAATTGTTGGTAGCTTGATATGGGCCATAGTGGATTATTTACACCGTGGAAATTGGCAAATGCTACAAATCAGGGGTCTCCTTGACCCACCTTGGTTCATCAGCACATGACTGCATATATACATCATATCAATAAATATAGATCTATTTTATTTTTAATGGCTACATAGTTGTCCATTGTATAGATCAGTGGTTCTTAGCATAGTCCTTGGACCAGCAGTATCAGCAATACCTGGGAATTTCTTAGAAATACAAATTCTTGGCTTGTATCCCAGACCTACTAGATTTCAGACTGTGGTATTGGAGCCCAGCAATCTGTGGTCTTAAAAGCCCTTCAGGTAATTCTGATGCGTGCTAAAGTTTGAGAATCCTGGTATAGATGTTCCCTAAATTATCTAATTGGTCTGATGATTTCTTCGTGATAAATTCCTAGATGCTTATTTTAAGACTTTAGTTGCATATTACCAAATTGTGTTCTAAAAAGGTTGTACCAGTTTCCATTCTCTCCTAAAGTCTGTCAGTGTCATGCAACTTCATTTTAAGCTCTTCAGTACTATTTCTTTCTCCATTAATTTTAAGGATTTAAAAAAAAAAAAAAATCCATAGAGAGGCAAACAGCTGTGTTAAGGAACTTCTCTTTTGCTGTGTCTGTATCCATCTGTCCATCCTAGAACTTAATTCACCTTTATTGTTCTCAGTAGTAAAGTATTTTAATGTTATTTACACTTTTAAAAAGGGGACAATTGAGACACAGAAAAAACTGTGCTTTGCCGGCAGAACACATCTAACATCATGTATGACTATAATACTTATGAGTATTTAGTTTTGACCTCTGTATGAATGATTAGACCATGTCTCATTCCTTATCTGTGGCACATAACATCATTCTGAAACACCACTTTAAAATATATTAAGACCTGCTTGCTGTAAAAGTTGCTACTAATGATGCCAAGCTGTTAGAAAGGGGAAAACGACCTCAGCAAGAACTTTCGATTCTTCTTGGCAACTGTAGAGGAAGTACCCATGGTTTATGGAAGTACTTTATCTTAAAGGCTTTTATTAGATTAGAAGCCAGAGTTTACAAGTCTTGGTGAGAACAAGGATAATTTAAGCAGGTTTGCCATATTTCATTGGGCCTGAGTATTGGCACCAAGTGTTTTTGGATTTTGTACATTGTTAAAGAACAGTTGAAAACACTAACACTGGACCTTATCCCAGTCTTCATTGTCAGTGACTTTTTTTTTTTTTTTTTTTGGCTAGAGTGAGTGCCTTGGATTCAAACTGTTAATTTTATGATGGCATTGACAGTAGAGTTTGCCAAATTTCTGAGCGTCCGGATTTATACAGCCTCAGAAATCATTTTGTTTAAGCATTGCATTTTTTTTCTTATTGCTGTCTCCAAAGTTTGTGTTATTGACCTAAACAATTAGTTTTTCAGAGATATTGCTCTGAAAGAAATGATGAATATTGGAGTTGAAATGATAGCTCCCTTATTCTTTTGTGGCTCATCTTATCTTCCACTACAGTGTAGAAGCTTGGATAGCTAAGGCTTTAAATTCCAGAGATCTGGTTTCAGGTCTACTTTTTACTACCTTTAGTCACCTGATTTCTCTCTGCCTCAGTTTTATCTGAAAAATTGGGCTTCTAATACCTGTCTCAAGATTATTATTGAGATTAAATGCAATATGATATATAATTTGCATAATAGCAAAATTCTGAGTATCTTCCAACCTAGGGGGCTCATATATCAGACAATGAATGTTCTGTTGTGACCCATAGAATTTTCATTGGCTAATTTTTGAAGTAGATTGCTAGGCCTTTCTAATTTGTCTTAGTGTGGAATTTCCAAAGAAGCCTGTCCACCATGGGTGACGCTACTGGTATTTGAAATACCAGTGTCATAGTTCTGGCATCATAGCCACACACAGGCCACCACAGTACAACAACCTGACAGACTAGTGACATCCATGAGACTCATCTGTGGACCAGGTTAAGGACCTTTGCAGAACATCTTCCCCTTGGCAGCCTACTTGCCTTTAGTTGTCATCTCAGTGTAGATGGCTTCTGAATCTGGTTCTTTCATGTGAACGTTTACCTCCTGGGTGTATTTATGATGGTATCTTTTACATAGTAGAGGCTTAACAAGTGAATGGAGGATTAAATCATAAATTTAAATTATTGGTATTATAGGGCAAGTAAATTTTATGACCCTGTGTGGCTAGACTGTGCTCACTGTAAACTGCAACTAGTAAAGTTAAGTGAGGTTAGATATTGACTGAGGCATAACTGATTTCATGTGGTATCTGTTGGAAACCACGTGTAAACTTGTGAAAAGGGTTTTGGTCAGAATTCTAGTCAGGATATCAGTTTCCAAGTGTATTTTGGCATAAGGAATTGCTTAGATTCCTGAGGGATAAGAATTAAGATCAGCACAAAGCTGGCTCCTATGAAGTGGAAGTTAGACATACACTTCTATTCTTCAACTTTTTCACCGTTTCTGACACCAGCTGTTCTCGCTGCAGCACTCTCTCCTTCTCTGTTGGGTTTGATAATTCATTGCAGTGGACACACACAACTCATAGACCGTACTCACAGTTAAGTGGCTTACTAAGGAAGTAACAAGCTACAACTCAGGATCAGTAAGCACGTAGGCAAGGTCTGGAAGGCTCCCTGAAGTGGAACGCATGTGGTCCTTCTTCAGTGCAGGACAGCTCTCTCAGCTCTTCTGGCTGTGCACACAGGCTGGCAAGCCCTTCTCTCAGCCTCCCCTTGGTCCTTAGGCCAGGCCCCCTCTCAGCCTAGGGTTACAGCTCTCAGCACAGTTGGGGCATCTGCCACTGCTAAAGGCAGGCCAGCTCATCCCCCTACACTGCCTTTGGCCTCTCTGCTTGCTACTGGCCTAGCTCATAGCCAGTGTAACAGCTTGTTCAGCTCTCTTAATTGCTTTCCTAGCAGCAGCTTTCTGCCATCGCTTCCAGCTCTGCCACAGGTCCCCTTCCAGGCCAGGGGTCACTGGCTCTACCACAGGGCCTCTTCTGGGCTCCTCGCTGTCTTCCGTGTTACAGCCATTGACCCACGTTAAACAGCCCTTTTAGGAGGTTCCTTGCCTCCTCTCTCTCTTTGCTGCTTCTCCTTGCCTCTAAAAATCTCTGTGGGGTTGGCTGCTTATATGAACAAACTCCTTGTCAATTTCAAGGCGTGACCCTCCAGCAGGACCAAAAACTGACCAATCGCCACAAATCACTCAATCCTGTCGGGTGGTTTTACGCACCACTATTTGCATAGCAGAGAAAAATCCTTGCAAGGAACCAATCCAATCACAAGGCAGACTGCAGCAGCCCAGGGCCAGATTAAAAAGTATCGAACCATCACATTGTTTACAGTTTACCCAGGAAATGTCAATCAGCCTGGACAAAAGCAACAAACCCTCTGGGGCAGAAAACACCCTGGGAACCCTTGCACCGAAGTTGCTTCTCCAAAGAACTAGGACAAAATTTCCCAAGCTGTTTTTCCAGAGAACCAAGGCAAAAGGCCACATAAAGGAACTCATTTCACCACATCAAGAAACCACCAAATGTGGTAGCTTCTTTCAGATTACAAACTACAGTTGAAATTTAATCTCATCTGAAAATTTACTATTTCACCTTCAAGTATTATGGACGACTGTGTATTATGAGCGCCTTGTGCCTTCATCTCTTTCCTCCTCTCCTTATAATTTTACCCATAGTTTTAGTTAGGACTCCTGCATTTATAGAGAACAGAAACCCAGTGTAAGGGGAAAAAGAGTTGCTGGCCCGAGGAATTGAATAATTCAGAGTCAAATCTGATTTAGCACAGCTGGATTTAGGAGCTCAAATTACTTTCAGGGGCTTTCACTTTTACTTCCTTTTTCTCAGCTCTGTTTTTCTTTGCCTCTTGGCCTTATCCTTTGCTAAGATGTGGTGACTTTTTCCATGTAGTCAGGAAAGATGGCTGTTAGCAGCTCTGGTTTACATTGACTTTATAGTTACAACCGAAGAAGAAGAGAGGTAATCTTTCCCTATAGCATCAGGGGAAAAAAAAAATCTTGGGGAAGACTTTGGACTAGCTTGGGTCATTTTATAAATGGATCCTGCACCTACTCCTCCTCAATACGTGTGCACAATGGGATAGGAAGGATTGCTAGGAAGACAACATACAGCTACAACATTCTCTCAGGATCATTTTATTGTAAAGTATTTTTGTAGAATCCAGCTTTTGTCTTGAAAACGGTGGCCCTTTTAAAAGGACATTGAATGAGATTACAAAAAAGCACACAGTGTAATATTGTTTAGCACATTCTTTTTCCCTTTTAGTACTGCTTCATTGATGAATTACTTAGTAGTTCTCAAAATGTGGTCCCTGAACCAGCATCATCAGCGTTATCTGGGAACTTGTTGGCAATGCAGATTCTAGGGCCTCATCCGCATTACTGAATTGGAAACCCAACAATCTGTATGTTAAACTCTCCACGGATTCTGATGTATGCTAAAGTTTGAGAATCACTGATCTTTATGATCGATGCTCACAGTTGTCTGAAATAGAAGAGAAAGAAGGAATCTTCACTGTTAGAATTATTAGTGGTTTTACATGACAAACAACAGCTAGAAATGATTTTTCCCATTTAAATTTCTGCAAGATTATTGTCTCTGTGATTCATTTCAATTCTAAATTTTTTTGTGAGTGTGATGCTCCGTCATCATGAAAAAGGAAAGCAAAATGGCATGTTTTGAATGCCATCTGTGTACCTGACCCATTGCCACCGAGTTGATTCCAACCCATAGCGACCCTATAGGACAGAGTATAACTTCCCTAAAGGATTTCCAAGGCTGTAATCTTTATAGAAGCAGACTGCCACATCTTTCTGCTGTGGGTTCAAACCACTGACCTTTTGGTTAACAGCCCGGCTCTTAACCAACTGCACCACTAGGGTACCTTATCTATAATCAGTCAGGCCAAATGCATGTATTATACATGGTGGTTTAATAGGTCATGAAATCAGTCATGGTTTGTATTCCCATTATTGCTGAAGAGAAAACCGAGGCTGAGAGAGGTTTAAAAAGTTGCCTAAGGTAATATATCTAATAAGTAGAAATGTAGAATTAGAATGTATATAGTCAGTATATGCGTATTGAGGGCCTACTGTGTGCTGGTTTCTGTTGTAACCATCAAGAGTACAGATGCTGAAGACCTATATAATTTTTGTCTTCAAGCAACTCGGTCATGTAAAGAAGACAGTACAGAGTAATGACTTCTGTAACAAAGATACCTAGAGTGTTTTGGAGAACAGTTAGAGGGAGCATCTGACTTCCTTTGGAGGATTGGGGAAGGCTTCAAAGATATTTTTGATATTTGAGTAGATCTTTGGTATTTGAGTAGCTAACTTCTAAAAATTCCTTTGATAAGAAATCTCACTTTCATGTTTAATGAAATTGCAAAATAATTAATTACTGTTTCTGAAAGCTAATTAAAGCAATGATAACTTTAGAATATTTTTTCAGACTACGTTTGTTCTTTATCCCAAGATCCTAATATGTTCTCCAAGGAGGAGCTTGTCTTAGCACTTTATAATTTTAAAAGCTGAATTGTATGCCATGGTGTAGATGTACCATAACTATTTAACCAGTCCCCATTTTTTTGATATTTAAACTTAAAATTTTTTACTATTATAAATGGTACTACAGTGAACATTCTTTCATATTTCTCTTTGTTTATTTGTGTTATACCCTTAGTATAATTCCTAGGAATAGAATTGTTGGACCAAATTTATTACAGATTTATAATTCTTCTTTTGTCATCTGTCATTGTCCTCTGCCTTTTTTTTTAAAATGTTCTTTATATGTTATATAGACAAAACATGTAAACTCTTTATCATATAATGCAAATACCTTACTCTGGATTTTATTTTATGATGAACCTGTAGAGTTTTTGGTACATTTTTTTTTAAATTTTTGTTGGTAAGTAGGTAAGTAGATAAAAATGTAAGTTAAATTTCTGTCTTTTTTTGGCATCTAAGCCTATAGTCTAAGGTGATATATCTTATAACCAATATGTCTCTGAGAGTATGGTTTGAGGCAGTATAGTAGAGAAGAAAAAATACCGGTAGAAATCAGGAGATTTACATCATGGTCTCATTGTAAGCAGTGACTAACTATATGATTTTAAAGTCATTTTTTTCATGTGTGTATTTCCCTGTCTATGATATAAGAATGATATCAGCTTTAAGCTCTTGCCCATCTTTTAAAATGAAAAGAGCAGGTATGTATAAAATGGAGGCCAGAGACATTATGTATGTGGCATATTCAAAGTCATAAACTTTGGAAGTGGCATTCAGGTTTTTGGCACAGATCTTCTGACTTCAAGTCCAGTATTCTGTCTACTGTATCACAGCCCTACTGGAATTATGGTACAGAGCAAAAGAACTATAGAACAAAAGGTACATGTGCAATATAAAATGGTCTGCTAGTATTTGCCATGACACCATAGTCTTCCTTTGAAACATCTCTTTAAATGAGTTTTAAAAAATAACAGAAAAATGGATTTTGAGAGATGGATGGGAGAATACTGATAATAAAAGAGAAACTTATAAGATGAAATCTAGAAGAACGGTATCTTCCTGGATGAAACTGCAATATAAGAAAATGCAAGCAGAAATGGAAATATTAGGGAATAGAAATTGCTTCGGTGACTTTTGTCTTTAAACTTTTTTTTCATTCATTGGATAAGGAGTTCTGTTAAGGTAAATTATCAGTCTCAAGGTTGAAGTTGTCTTTGGAGGCCCCGATGTACATTTGAGTCTCTTCTTTTAGTGGGCTATTTGTCTTACTAGCTCCAGAATGATGCTAGGGTTCACAAAGGAATCCTTGTCGTCTTGGGGACTTTTCATACTAAGTAATGGAAATAGTTAGAATTGAGCTAATTGGTAGAATGTAGAATGGGCCATGTAGCAAACCTTGTTATGTTCAACTGCTTTATGTTTAAATGGAGAAATAAAAAGACCTCTCATATCTCGTGGTGGTTATTTTGGTTTTGAAGAGGATCTCTTTCTCAGCTCCTTACGTTATTTTATGACATTTTGTCAAGGAGTAAGTACATCCAAAAACAGAATAAAATAAGAGGTGGGAACTTGTTATTTGTTTAAGATGATAGGAATTTTTTCTCTATAGCCATTGTATATTTTGACATTCAGATGTAAGATTTTTTTTATTGTGCTTTAGATGAAGGTGTACAGAGCAAATTAGTTTCTCATTAAATAATTAATACATATATTGTTTTGTGATATTTGTTGCCAACCCCATGACATGTCAACACTCTCCCCTTCTTGACCTTGGGTTCCCCATTACCAGCTTTCCTGTCCTCTCCTACCTTCTCATCCTCGCCCCTGGGTTAGTGTGTCCATTTAGTCTCTTTTTGTTTTATGGGCCTGTCTAATCTTTGGCCGGAGGGTGAGCCTCAGGGGTGAATTCAGTACTGAGTTAAAAGAATGTCCAGAGGTTATACTCTTGAAGTTTCTCCAGTCTCTTTCAGACCAGGAAGTCTGGTCTTTTTTTGTGAGTTAGAATTTTGTTCTGTATTATCTGCAGCTCTGTCCGGGACCCTCTATTGTGATCCCTGTCAGAGCATTTGGTGGGGGTAGCCGGGCACCATCTCGTTGTGTAGGCTATGGTAGTTGTGATCCATTAGTCCTTTGGACTCATCTTTCCCTTGTGGCTTTGGTTTTCTTCATTCTCCCTTGCTCCAGATGGACTGGGACCAGTGGAGTATCTTAGATAGCTACTCACAAGCTTTTAAGACCCCATACACTACTAACAAAGTAAGATGTAGAACATTTTCTTTATAAACTATGTTTTGCCAATTGAGCTATGGTCCCCAGCCCTCAGCCCAGTTATTTGGTCCCTCAGGGAGTTTGGATGTGTCTGTGAAGCTTCCATGACCTTGCCTTTGTCAACTTGTGCTGGCTTCCCCAGTATTGTGTACTGTCTTACCCTTCACCAGAGTTACCACTTATCTATTGTCTATTTAGTTTTTTTCCCTCTCCACCCCTCCCCTCCCTTGTAACCATCAAAGATTCTTCTTGTGTGTAAGCGTTTTCATGAGCTTTTGTAATAGTGATCTCATACAATATTTGTCCTTTTGTGATTTACTTATTTTACTCAGCATAATGTCCTCCAGATTCACCAGTGTTGTGAGATGTTTCGCAGATTCATCATTCTTTATTGCTGCATAGTATTCTGTTGTATGTATGTACGATAGTTTGTTTATCCGTTAGTCTGCTGATGGGCACTTAGGTTGTTTCCATCTTTTTGCTATTGTGAGTAATACTGCAGCGAACATGGGTGTGCATATGTCTATTCGTGTGACGGCTTTTATTTCTCTAGGATATATTCCTAGGAGTGGGATTGCTGGATCATATGGTATTTCTATTTCTAGTGTTTTGAGGAAGCGCCGTATCGTTTTCCAAAATTGTTGTACCATTTTGCATTCCCACCAGCAGTGCATAAGAGTTCCAGTCTCCTCACAGCCTCTTCAATATTTGTTTTTTCTATTTTTTTTTTGATTCGTGCCAGTAATGTCAGGGTGAGATGGTATCTAATTGTGGTTTTGATTTGCATTTCTCTAACGGCTAGTGATTGTGAGCATTTCGTCATGTGTCTGTCTGTTAGCCACTTGAATATCTTCTTTGGTGAAGTGTCTGTTCATATCTTTTGCCCGTTTTTTAATTGGATTATTTGTCTTTTTGTTGTAGAGGTGTGGATTTTCCTATAGATTTTAGAGGTTAGACTTTTGTCGGATTTGTCATAGCCAAAATTTTTTTCCTGGTCTGTAGGTTGTCTTTCTACTGTTCTGGTGAAGTCTTTTGATAAGCATAAGTGTTTAATTTTTAGAAGATCCCAGTTATCTAGCTTATCTTCTGGTGTTTGTCTGTTGTTAGTTACGTTTTGTATCCTGTTTATGCTGTGTATTAGGGCCTCTAGCATTGACCTTATTTTTTCTTCTATGATCTTTATAGTTTTTGGTTTTATATTTAGGTCTTTGGTCCATTTTGAATTAGTTTTTGTGCATAATGTGAGATATGGGTCCTGTTTCATTTTTTTTTGTAGACAGATGTAAAATTTTTTACTTATATAATTTGATCTTATCTACTTTTAGTATATGGTAGTGGTGAGTGGCTAGCTTCTTCGTTGAGTGACTTTTTTCCTTTAAGAAAATAAAGAGTCTAACGGTTCATTTATTTTAGTTTTTAGCTGTGAATTAATATCTGGCCTTTTTTTGTTGGAATTTTCTATATTTCTATATATTTTCTTCTAACAGTGAATGCAGTATGGTAAAGTGAATGTTTACGTGTATTATACCAATGTGAATATTGGTCACAATGCGTTCTTTTTTCATTAACTTGTTCTTAGTGAGTTAAAGGTGTTCTATAGTCACATCAATTAATGCTCTGTCTTGCTAGATTTACATTTTCTTTTTCTAGGGTTTGTCAAAATTTCTTGAAATTTTCTGGTAAATAATCCCATAAGTATAGTTGTTTCAACTTTTCTTTCATTTGAACCACTGTTCATTTAGGGAATATTGATCTTGCCTCACAGGAAACTTTTTATCTGATGTAAAATAAGCTGGTTAAATGTGTGCCTGTCAGGTTTCTTCTTTAATATTTAATCTACAAATGATTAAAAATGTAAAACTGAGTTCTTAGACCCAAAATAGACATAGCTGATTTTTAAAAGAAATAACAATAAATTATGTAAAAATATTTTATTCTAATGAACAGCCAGCAAATTTCTTTCTTCCATAATATAATCATAAACAGTTTTAAGTTATTTCTGACTTCATTTTTTTGTTATTTAAAAATTTCTACACAAGGAAGTTATACTTTATAAGCAGGAGATTTTCCAGAATTTTAGTTTTAGTGGTAAAGTTTCTTTCATTAGAATTCCTAACAAAACACCTAACAGACTGAATGCATTTCTTACTTTTCCCTTCACTTCCCTAATTCTCAGCAAAATCTTTGTGGGTTGGTGGATACTGTGGGCCTTAAAAATATTTAGCCTTCATTATCTAGAACAAAATTTGAATTGGATTCTCTTTATTTTTGTTTTGTTTTGTTTTGTTTTTCTGTTAGAATTTCCTGATAGTATTCAGTTAGAACTCATAAATTTTCCTCTAGAGATCAGGCAGCCTAAGGAAGCATTATTAAAAGCCTTTTTTCTTTGTGGTATGTGCTTACCAGGCAGAGTAGCCACTGTATTCTGGTAAGAGAATCTATTGCCAAAACACCCACTAGAGCAGAAAACTGACCTACTTAATGCTGACAAGTTAAAAAATCTGTGGAATTGTACCAGCACTGGATCAACCTTTTCCTTCTCTTGTGATGGAGGTAGTGGGGGTAGAGAAGAGGATGAAAAAGGATATTGAACTGCTGCAGGGGAGTTAAGTAATACCGTAAATGGATATTTAAGCACCTGAAATTGATTTGATTAAAAGCTACTCATTTGGTACCATTTGAAGGCCTCTAAAGTAAAACAAGGAGCCCTGGTTGCTCAATGGTTAGAGTGCTCGTCTGCTAACTGAATGGTCAGCAGTTCGAAACCACCAGCGGCTCTGCAGGAGAAAGATGTGGCAGTATGCTTCTGGAGAGATTACAGCCTTGGAAACCCTGTGGGGTCACTGTGACTAGGGGGTATGTATAGGAATGGGAAGAATTATTGTGACTGGTGGTGCAGTGGTTAAGTGATACAGCTACTAACCAAAAAAAAGGTCAGCAGTTCAAATCCATCAGCTGTGCCTTGGAAACCCTATGGGGCAATTCTTCTCTGTCCTCTATGATTGGGCTATGGGTTGGAATCTACTCCACAGCAACAGGTTTTTAGGTTTTATTTTGCAAATGATGTTATTTTCTGAACAATACAAGGACCTTACAACCCTTCAGTTCCATTTACCAGCTCCCTCTTTCTTGTCTTTTGTGCTTTGTTTTCATTAATATTATTGTCTTAAACAATCCATAGTTATCTAATTTAATTCACATGTTTACTCTTTCTGGTATTCTCGATTGTTTCCTGTGTCACCAGGCTTCCATCTGGGATTATTTTGTTTCTCCATAGACACTTCCTTTCTTTTAGTGTGAGTCTGCTGGTAGTGGAAGTTCTGTTTTTGTCTGAAAATATTTTTACTTTGCTTTCATTTTTGAAGGATATTTTCATTGGGCAATTTCAGATTGACAGTTATTTTCTTTCATCATATTCAGTGTATCATTGTCTTATGACTTCATTGTTTCTGTTAGAGAAACAATGCCTTTGGTTTTCAGTAGTATATGTAGGTGGTTTTCTTTGTATTTAAATTGTTTGAGGTTCATAGAACCTCTTGAATCTGTACCTTGGTGTCTTGTCACTTTTGAAATATCTCTTCTGAATTTGCATCTGTCCAGTCCTTTACTCATTTTGTAATGAGATTTTTAAAAACCTTTTATGTTTGATGTTCCTCTGTGTCCCATATGGCTCTCCTGCTCTTTTCTGTATTTTCTGTCCTTTTTTTTCCCTCTGTGCCTCATCTGGATATTCTCTACTGACTTATTTTCTAGTTCACTTATTGTCCAGTCTGCTGTTTAAAACATATTTTATTGTTAATTTCAGATAATGTATTTTTCAATTCTGGAATTTAAATTTAATTCTTTTTTGTTTGTTTTTATAGTTGTCAGTTGTCTTGTAAAATTCATGTCTTGTCATCTATTCTCCTGAACATATTAATCACAGTTATTTTAAAGTTTGCATCTGATAATTATAATACCTGGATTCCTTGTGGGTCTTTTTCTATTGTCTACTTTTTGTCTTGATTTTCAGTCAGTTGGCCTTGTTTTCTGGCATGACTGGTAGTTTTTTAAAATGAATGTCAAACATTGTGTTTGAGACTCTTGATGGATATTGTTCTCTAGAGAGGATTTAATTTTCTTCTGGTGGTAGTTAAAAGTAGTAGCAGATGACCTGATCTATTATGGGCTTGAGATAACTTGAGGCTTTGTTTTAGACTTCTCAGGCACTGATTTAAATCCAGTTTCTCCTTATGCCAAAAGTGTTGTCCTTCAGAGGTATCAAATAGAAGCCTGTGGTATTTGCCAGTACCTCTCCTTGGCAGGCCTTGCACTCCAGTTTTTCTTTCCTTGGCACTTTGAGATTACCACAAGCTCTGCTTACCTTTTTTTGCCTTAAAATAGGCACTTTGCTTGGTTCTTGGCCTCTTGCCCCCACACAGGTTAGGCTTCAGTAAATACCCTGAGGGCAAAAGCAGTACAGGCTGTCCAAACTCGCTTTTATGTGATTGCCTTTTCTCTGGAATCTTAGCCTCTTCAATCCTGCTCATTATGTTAGTTCTGAACTCTTAATTTTTGTCTCTGCAGCTCTGTGAGACTGCCTAAAGCTCTAGTCTGTAGCTTGATGCCCTAGGAGGAAAAAGTGGTAGAGGATGTCAGGCTTAACTCTGTGTTTCCTATCTATCATCTTGGCGTCTGAAGTCCTGGCTGCCTTATTTGCTTATTTTTTTGTTTTTAATTCAGTTTTTATAGCTTTTCTTGCTAGGAGGATTAATCTGATAAAAGCTACTGTATAATGACCGGCAGTGGATGTTTCTACTTGTTACTGAAAATTCTTCACTTATTAGAAAATGCTTTTTAAGCATTTATTAATCTTGTAGTGAACCGATACAGAGCATAAGGACCTAATGCGTTTGTTTAGGGTTAGGTGATTGTCTTAAGTAACCTGGAGGACCTCTTTTCCTATATTCATCTGCCTTATTTATAAAATAGATATTTCAAGGACTCCCAGAAATTTCTATGCAACTACTTAGTTTTCTCAGAAGAGGGCACTTTGTAAAAATTAGATGACCTTTGTTCTAGACAGATACTTCTCTGAACTTTTTATTAAGAAAATCTGAAGGTCATTTTTGCAAATATTTGCTAATAGGGGGTTTTGAGGATAATTTTTTTGTTTATTAATCTCTTTGAGCTACAGTGAACACACAGTCATTTTAATTATTTTTATTTAATAAGTCATTTTAATAATTAGATATAATTTATATTCTTAGAGTGGTGATATTCATAATAGTTCAGCATGATAATAGTATTGATGAGCTATTTAACAAAATTATCCTATAGGATTTTTTGTAAAATACTGTTGCTGTTTTTCCTTTAAAAAAGAAAATATTTTTATATTGTATTGCTAAAATCACCCCCTTCTAAGAAGTGTCTAGCCTTATTACAGTTGGATGTATTCCTGCTAAATGTAGGTATTGATAGAAATGTGGCTATTTATCGCAAAATTATTTCCTTGAGAGCCTGGAGCAAACAGTATTGACAGTTTATCTTGTTTTGACTAGTAAAATGCTGGTTATAAATAGACATAATTGCTCTTCGGTGGCAATGATGTATCTAGAATAATGCTATTTATTCTATAACTATTTGAGTGCTTGCTAGATGCAAAACTCTGTGCTCTGTGTATTAGAAAGAATGAAGATGAATTGGATATGTTCTCTTTCTTCAAGTAACTAGTTGAAGATAACTCCAATACAAGATGGACAGTGTTAAGTGGGATGGGTGAAATATAGGTGAAGTGGCGGGGAGACAGAGGATGTAGCATTTGAACATTACTTTGAAGGACAGATGATTTGAGTATGGGAAAGATGGCTACCCCCCTACCTCCCACCAGAAAAGCATTCCAGATAGAGGGAATTATGTGGATGAAAGCACAGTATATATGGGCCTGCCAATAGTATAACTTTACTCTGACTAAGGAGAAGGAAAAGAAGGGAACTAATATTTTGAGGAGACATCTACTCTGTGCCAATTACTGTATATTAGTTTTCTTATTTAAACCTCACAACAACTTTACAATCTAAGCTTTATTATTTTTTATAATGAAGAATTGAGAATCCAAAGTCAATGCCTAATGTCACACACTGATGGAACAGGAATTTTAATTTAGGTCTGTCTTAACACTGTATGATCAGCTTTTGTCAGGGGTTGATCAAAAAAGCAAACAAAAATCTTTGTGAACAGTAGAAAACTATCCAAGAGAATGAAAGAATTACAGCTGCGGGCAACAATATGGATGAATCTCATAAACATAATGTTAAGTGAAAGAAGCCAGACACAAAAGAGAACGTATTCTGTGATTCTTTTTTATAAATTTCTAAACTAGACAAAATGCTGTCTATGATATTAGAAGTCAAGGTAGTGGTATCTTAACTGGGGTCAGGGGGTAGGAAGATGGTGACTAGAAGAGGCAACATTAAATGGGGTTTCTGGGTTGCTAGTAATGTTCCATTCTTGATCTGGGTGCTAGTTACATGAGTGGTTTTTTTTGTGTGTGTATGTGTGTGAAAATTAATTGAGCTGTATACTTATGATCTATGCACTTTCTACATTATACTTCAGTAAAATTTACAAAATCAAGATTTTTGTAATTTCTGTAAAGCTGCTATTAAAGATACATTTTAAGTATCTTTTTTTTCATAAAGATTCATAAAATTCCTCTTTTCGAAGTAGGAACAAGTATGGACAAACTATTAGGCTTTCTTTTATTAGCTTAGCTCTATGTAACTCATTTCACATCCCTCTGTGTCTTTCTGCCGTAGTTCTTAGAGCTAAATTTTGTGCCCAGTTGCAGTGACTCTCTTTTTAAGAAGTTTCTAAAGCATTATTAATAAGTGAATGAGTGAGCTCTGTTATTTCACGTTGTATTTTTCTCTTAATTTTTCAAGTTTCTTAATATAAAATTCTGAACTGGTATTTGAAGGTAAATGAGATATTGAAGATATAGCTGTTATTGTCAGCTCTTTTTTGAACATGTTTTCTTAGATTTATTTAGTACATTTTCATCTTCCATGCTCCCTTATAACAGTAACTAGGAGGCAATATGTTGTTGTTAGGTGCCATCAAGTCGGTTCCAACTCATAGCAACCCTGTGTACAATAGAATAAAACACTGCCGGGTCCTGCCCCATCCTCACAATCGTTGTCGTTCTTAATCTAATTGTTGCAGCCACTGTGTCAATCCATCCCGTTGAGAGTCTTCCTCTTTTTCGCTGACCCTCTACTTTACCAAGCTTGATATCCTTCTCCAGGGACCGATCCCTTCTGATAACATGTCCAAAGTATGTGAGACCAAGTCTTGCCATCCTTGCTTCTAAGGAGCATTCTGGTCGTACTTCTTCCCAGAACAGATTTGTTCATTCTTTTGGCAGCCCATGGTATATTCAGTATTCTTCTCCAACGCCACAATTCAGAGGTATCAATTCTTCTTCGATCTTCCTTATTCATCGTCCAGCTTTCACGTGCATATGAGGCGATTGAAGACACCATGGCTTGGGTCAGGCACACCTTAGTCTTCAAGGTGCCATCTTTGCTTTTCAACTCTTTTAAAGAGGTCTTTGGCAGCAGATTTGCCTGATGCAGTGCGTCTTTTGATTTCTTGACTGCTGTTTCTGTGGATATTGATTGTGGATCCAAGTAAAATGAAATCTTTGACAACTTCAATCTACAATATACAGCTCCGTAATAGAAGGAAAATTGTTTAGTTTAAATTGTTTTAATATTCAGAAGTTAGAGTTTTCAGAATCGTACTATTAGTGTTCATTTCAAATGTTGCATCTTCCATGAAATCTTTCCTCATTTCTTCCAGCTCAGTGATCTCACCCCCTCTTAAAGCAATTTGTGCCTCTCTTAAATAAAGCATTTACAGTGTTCCATCGTATAGTATTTTTATACTCCTTTCTTTGATTGTGAGAACCTAGAGGTTAGAGATTATGTCTTACTACTTTTTTGTATCCCTGGTAATACTGGGTATTGTGATTGCACTTTCCACAGTAGGTACTCTGTAAATATTTTATCTGAATTGCATTATTAAATTAAAGAACTTCCCAGTTACTTGTTTTTAGCTCCAAATACCATTCCATAGTTAAATTCTGCTTGTGTAATTTTCTCCATAAATCAGAGATCTTTAATATGCAAGCTGAGTAGATAATCTGTTTGTAACCACTTTCATTTTTTAAAGTGAAATCCCAGGTCTAGAATTGTAAATGTGTAAAATTTACCCTTTTGTCAGCCATGTTATTTTCTTTAGGGACAGAAAGACATCTATAAAACAAGAAAAATTTCAAGCGAAATGGATTCTTAACATTCTGTAGAACTACTATTTACTCAGAAAATTCTAAAAGAAAATGTGGTAGAATTTTCTGTTCTGGTTTACATGAAAAAGGAGGATGCATATATGGTTTTGCAGTTAATTATGGAGATGCTCTAGGTTGTTTTGAGTAAGTTTCCCTTGTCTTCTAGTTACCTCTGTGTCCATTTTCCACCCTATTTTGATGACGTGTCCATTTCTTTCTATTTTTCTTTTTCTTTTTTAACATTCTTTCCTACCTCTGCCTGGAGTGGCTCCTTCTTGACCCAACTCTTCCTCTTTTGGCCCCTTGAATTATACTAGTCTTAGAAGGGACGTGGGTAGAGCAAGATTTGTGGAAGTTGTTCTCAACAAACAACAGTGTCTGTTTCTCTTCTCTGTATAATGTACAGTATTTTATATTTCAGAAATCTAGTAATTTACCTGTAGGCATTTGACCTTTATCTAGGGAAATTCATTGTTATGTATTAAGGGAAATTGTGGTTCTACATAGTGTGTAGATCTTACGGTTGCTGCGGTGATTTGGAGCAGTCATCTTCATTATATCATTATAATAAAGTCCTGTTTTCTTGGGGGGAAATTGAGAACCTCCTTCTCTTTATATTTTGTGTGTAGCTGTGTCTTGTTTGGCGTTACATGTCAGTGTAATGCGGCAATAATTGTGTTACTAACAACTTGGTGAGATGTTTATTATTCTCATTTTACAGATGAGGAAACTGAGGCTTGGTGAAGTTACAAAACTTGTCCAAAGTCACACAGCTTCTAAAGGGCACAGCCAGGATTCAGAGCCAGGTCTGTCCAACTTCAAAACTCTTAAATGCTGGCCATGAACTTTGAAATAGCTGTGAAGTATCAACCTATAATAAGTTGTATTGCTGTTAATATTGTTTAACTGTTGTTTAACTCTTACCAATAATTTTTTAATGGTGTTTTTTTTGGTCCTTTGTAATAATTTTATGTATCTTTTAAGTACTGTGAAAAGCATTATAATGTAGTAATTAAGGATCTGAGCTCCAGAGCCAGATTACCTGGGTTTGAATAGTAGCTTCTCCAGTTACTTGTTGTGTGACATTGGAAGTTACTTAACTTTTCTGTACCTGAATTTTCCTGTCTGTAAAATGGTGATAGTAATATTATCCACCTGATAGAGTTGATGTGAATATTAAATTATTTAGTATGTACAAAGCCTGGCGCATAGTAAGCATTCAATAAATGTCAGCTATTATTATTAATATTATCATCTCCTAGCAGCCAGTAAGGCAAATGATCGTTATTTCTAGTTCTCTGTTAGGAATTTGGATAGAGCAAAGTTCAGGCAGCAATGTAAGGTATCACAAAACTTACATAAACCAAAATTAAACTTGAATAAGTTAGACCTCAGGAGAATCATAGAACATCTGATCAAGTTCAGATCCAGTGTAAAACAAACTTGATAACTGCTAATAGGTTTCACATGTATAAGGATCATACATAGGTCCACTAAAATGCCCTTTTAGCCTAATATGAGAATTCATAATGTCCGATCACTGTATTATGAATGTGTTTTGGCTTTTTTTTCTCCTTGTTAGTGCAGTTTGTATTTGGAATAAATGTCTACCTTTTTTTTGGTGGCTTTTAGGGAGACATTGTTTTGGTACTGTTGACAGATAATTACCAGGAATCAAAAACCTTACGTATTATATAAAATGTTGGCAACATTTCTTCACTTGCAGGAATGGATCTCAGAACTTATACTGTGGTGAATGTGCATCACTGACTGACCTTTGAACCAATGGGATCACAGCCCATTAACTAGTCAGAATGCAGCCACCTACTAATTATTTGTTCTTCATTCATGTTTGTTTATTGCAGCTGTCAGAATTCTAAAGTGCCATATCAACTATTACTAAAGTTTAATTAAAGTAAAACACCTGTGATTAGTGATTAAGTTTATACCAACTGCAAAAATATCCATGAGTGGGAGATAAGTTTTGCAAAAATTAAAAAGCCATTTTTTTTAAAGAGTGGGACTTGCCTTGTATATGAGTCTAAGAGCTCTGTAGCCTTTAATCTACACATGTATTTAATTAATCCCTTTATTTTATGATATCGACCCTTCCTATCCTTGAACATGGTATATCTTTCTAGTTATTTAGATCTTTTAATATCTCTTTTAGTAAATTTTCTTTTTCTCCATAAAAAAAAAAAAGTTGCCGTGGAGTTGATTCTCACTCATGGTGACCCTCGTGTGTATCAGAGTAGAACTGTGCTCCATAGGATTTTCAGTGACTTAATTTCTCGGAAGTGTATCACCAGGCCTTTCTTCTAGGTACCTCTGGATGAACTTTAACCTCCAACCTTATAAGTAGCAGTTGATCATGTTAACCATTTGTACTACCCAGGGTCTCTGAAATCTATTAGATTTAACTTTTTAGATACCTTATTTTTGTTGTTACTGTAAATGGTATATTTTTCCTCTTTTTCTGTTTGCTGATGTAAGTTTTTTTTTTTTGGTATGTAAATCTGTGTTAAGCCATCTTACTAAATTATTTTATTAATTCTAATAATTTATCTGGGTATTTTTAGATTTTCTGTGTAGTCAGCTAAACTATTGCAAATGAAAATCGTTTCTTCCTTTCTAATGAACATGAGACTACCTTTTATTTCTTTTTCTCGTCTTACTATGCTAATTAGGACTTCCAGTACAGTGTTAAATACAAGTGTTAATAGTGAGCATCTTGTCTTCCACCTAATTTTTTTAAAGGAAGTGCTTCCTATGTTTCACCATTAAGAATGCTATTTGCTGTAGGTTCTTGTAGATATTCTTTATAGGTTAAAGACATTTCTATTCATAGTTGTCTAAGATTTTTTGGTATGTGAATGAGTATTGGATTTTATCAGATGCTTTTTCTGCATCTGTGAGATGATCGTATGGCTTTTCTCTTTTATTCTCTTAATGTGGTGAATGACATTTATAGATTTTCTAATGTTGAATCACCCTGCATTGCTGGAATGAACCCAGCTTTTTGTCACGTTGGTCTTTTTTTAAATATACATCAGGATTTAGTTCATTATTTTAAGATTTGGTACATCTATGTTTACAGGTGAAATTGGCCCATACTTTTATTTCTTATGTTGTCCTTACTAGGTTTTGGTATCCAGAAACTGTCAGCCTCAAAGAATGAGCTGGACACTAGTCATTTTTTTTTCCTTCCCTGAAAAATATGATCTTAGGCCAAATGATCTGTTTCTTGAAAGTTTGGTTGAACTTCTTTCTGTTCAACTGTTTGGGCTTAGTACTTTTCTTTTGGGGAAGATTTAAAAGCATGTATTCAGTTCTTTAATGGTTTTGTTTAGGATTTCTGATTCTACTTAGGTCAATTTTTAGAGATATTTTAAGGAATTTATCCATTTTGTCTGTGTTTTTAAAATAATTGACATAAAGTTGTTCAAAACATTCATTGTCAATTTATGCTAATTATGCCCCCCCTTTTTTATTGTACTTTAGATGAAGCTTTACAGAACAAACTAGTTTCTCATTAAACAGTACACATATTGTTTATGACATTGGTTAACAACCCCACGACATGTCAACACTCTCTCTTCTCAATCTTGGGTTCCCTATTAACAGCTTTCCTGTCCCCTCCTGCCTTCTAGTCTTTGCCCCTGGGCTGTTGTGTCCCTTTAGTCTTGTTTTGTTTTATGGACCTGTCTAATCTTTGGCTGATGGGTGAACCTCAGGAGTGACTTCATTTCTGAAGTAAAAGGGCATCGAGGGGCCATACTCTCAGGGTTTCTCCAGTCTCTGTCAGACCAGTAAGTCTGGTCTTTTCTTGTGAGTTAGAATTTTTTCTACATTTTTCTCCAGCCTTGTCCGGGACCCTGTATTGTGATCCCTGTCAGAGCAGTCAGTGGTGATGGCCGGGCACCATTTAGTTATACTGGACTTATTCTGGTGGAAGCCATGGTGGATGTGGTCCGTTAGCCCTTTGGACTAATCTTTCCCTTGTATCTTTAGTTTTCTTCATTCTCCCTTGCTCCCGAAGGGGTGAGACCAGTGGAGTATCTTAGATGAATTATGCCCCCTTTCTAATTCCTAATGTTTGTTGTGCCTTCTCTATTTTTTCCTTCATTGGTCTTGCCACAGGTTTTACATGGTTTTCTTACCTTTTCAAAGAACCAGTGCTCGACACTGATTTTTCTGTAAATGTCTATTTTCTATTTAATTGATTTCTGGTCTTTTCCTTTCGACATTTTTTAAGTGAAAAGCAGAATTTATTATAAGGACCTGGGGTATTCCCCAGTTTCCCAGGGCAATATTTTATTAGGCTTCAAGAACAGGTGGTACCAAGAGCTTACAATACTGTTAGGACATTTCTTCCTCCTTTTTCCTTTGTGTATCTTCTTCATTCTCTCTTGCTGTCACCTTCTCTGCCCTTCAGTATGGATGGCAAGAAAAAAATGGTGGCCATGAACCTCTGAATTTGATGTCAGTTCCAACTTTCTGTGTTCTTGATTCCTCCATGGATCTCAGATTTTCCATCTGGATCTCTTTTTTTTCTTTCTGGAGATGATTTTTTTTGTTTCTTTTTGAAAATTTTCTTTAATGAGATTTTTTGTAGTAAACTCGATTTCTACAAATAATTTCACTCTCATTTTTGATAGCCATTTCATTTTGTATAGAATTATGGTTTGGCAGTTATTTTTTTTTAACCCTTAAAAGAAATAATTCCACTCGCTTCTGATTTCCATTGTTGCTATTGATGAATCAGCTGCCTAACAGTTATTCTTTTAAGTGAATCTGTCTTTTTGACCTCTGGCTACTTTTGAATTCTTTTTGTTTTTGTTTTTCTGAAGTTTCATATGCTAAGCCTAGGTGTGGGTATTTGTTTTTTTGCTTTTTTTCCTCCAATTTATCCTTTGAGAGATTTTGACTGTAAACTGCTTATTTTCCCTGGAAAAAATATTTGTGGGTATTACCTGAGGCCCAAGATAGAAGTGCATTGCTTCAAGAGGATATGCCTTTGCTTTTTTACAGGTGCCTCAGGGCACTACAATTTGGGGACACTTTAAACTAAATCCATTCATTGCAGTATTTTGGACCACCCAAATGGTGTGAATTTGGATTGCAGATATGTGTGTGGCCTGCTTGTGGTTACAACTGCTTTAGACTCCATTCTCTGTTCTGCAACAGGAAGGCAAATTTCCTTGTCCTTTGGAGAGGAGATGTGGGGTTGGGGTGGCTTTACTTTTTTTTTTAAATAGTCGTTTGTTGTGTTTTTAGTGAAAGTTTACACAGTAAACTAGGTTCCCGTTTAGCAGTTACTACAGAGATTGTTCAGAGACATTGGTTACATTTTTCACAATGTTTTAACATTCTCATTAATTCTCTTCTGGATGTTTCACTGCCAGTAATCTGGTTTCCCTGTCCTCTTACCCTTTCATCTTTGCTTTAGAGTAATTTGTGACCATTTGTTCTACATAGATGATTTTTTTGTGCAGTACTTTATTTGATGAGCTAATCTGTTACTTAGCTAAAAGTTTCTCTTGGGGTAGTTTTAGTTCAAGATTTATGGAGTATCTCAGGGTGATAGCCTTGGGGAGTCCTCTAGTCTCAACAAGTTCAGTTAAGTCTGGACTTTTTAAGAATTTGAGTTCTGTTCCACATTTTTCTCCCCTTCTATCAAGAGCCATCTATCGTAGCCCTGATCAGAACAGTTGATAGTGGTAGCTGGGCACCATCTAGTTTTTCTGGTCTCAGGGTAGATGAGGCTGTGGTTCATGTGGACTGTTAGTCCTGTAGCCTACTTTCTTCTCTGTGTCTTTGTTTCCTTCTCTTTTGCTCTGGACAAGATGAGACTGACAGCTATACCTTACATGGCTGCTCACAAGCTTTTAAGATCCCAGACACTACTCATCAAACTAGGATATAGAACATAAACTTTGTGAACTATATTAAGCCAGTTGACTGAGTTGTCCCATGATACTATGGTCCTAAGGCTTCAAATGGGTGGGTTTACTTTTGGTTCATCTTTTTCTGAAGATGAAACCTTATGGGGGCTGTAAAAATGGCATGGTGGCAATGTCTGACCTCCTCTAACTTTACAAGGGAGAAGGAGAATCAAGATCAACAGCCTGCGGCAGAGGTCAGACATGCCTCCACCCTCCAACCTTTGTACCAGTTCTGACACCAGCCATCCCTCCCATGACATTCTCTACTTCTCTGCTGGGTTCGATAATTTGTTGCAGTGGCCACACAGAACTCACAGACAATGCCACCGTTACGGGGTTTATTAGGGAAGTAACAGGTTACAGTTCAGGTTCAGGAACACTCAGGATACAGTTCTTCCATCAGGACAGCCTCTTCTCAGCTGTGCCCATAGGCACATCTTTCTCTGGCCCCTTGGCCTCTGCCCTGCTTGGGCAGGTGTTACAAAGCTCTTTCAGCCCTGCCGATAAGTGCTAGGAGGCACCCCACTCCGCCAGTAAGCCTCAGCCCAAAGGCAACTGAGCTCTCTCACTCTGTGTCATTGAGCCTAGCTCTGCTGCCAGGTGCCTGGAGGCACCCCACTCCACCAGGAAGTCTCCTGCCCAAAGGTGCTCAGCTCTTTCACTCCATGGGTTGGCACGCCCACTGTAACCGCCTTGCTCTGTGGGTCAGGAAGCCGTCTCTTGCTGTCTTCCGTGTTACAGCTCTCTCTCTGTCTCCTGGGTCTAGGAGGTCTCAGCACAAGGATCCTAGGTCCAATGGACACACTACACTCCTAGCTCTTCTTTCTTCATGTAGTAGGTCCCCTTCTGCTCTGAGATTGACTGCTCCTCTAAAGCCTAGCAGGGTGGCAAAACTCACCATTCCCATTGTTAGGGTTCCATACACCTTATTTGCATGATCCCACTCCCACAAGGACACCATGAACCTTTACATTATTAGCAAGCTGTCCAATCCCCTTGGTGAGCCACAAGCAGCTCATTTGTGTAGTCCACACCCAATCGTTTGGTAGGAGCTACAAAGACTATGGCTAGAAGGGCCATATTTAAGTAATTCACTGCACCTCAGTGGGGTCCAAGCTTTATGTGGAAGTGGTCTCCTATTAGATTTTCCATGTTGGGTGGGCCCTAAACTTTGACTTCTGTTCTCTCCCAAGAGACCACTAAAATTGAAGCTCAAGTCTGTGAGTTAGGCAAATGTCTACAGGGCAAAAACAGTTTCATCATACCACTTACCTCTCTGGTTTTTACTTTCTCATAGATTTTGTTCTGGTAATTCCTTTAGCTTGCCAGCTCTTCAGTGCTTCTGTAACTTTTTGAAATAAAAGTTTCCCATCACTTTTAGTTGTTTTCAGCGGGAGTTTGAGTGAATAATCTAGCCTGATATGTTACTGGGAATGGAATTTTCTAAGATTTTCAGTTTGGATTACAAAGCAAGACTGAACTATGTGCTGTATACAAGAGATACACCTAAAACAGTGATTCAGGAAAGCTAAGAATTATTGATGGGCAAATATATACCAGGCAGATAGAAACAGTAAGGAAGCAGGGGTTGCTCTGAGAGCACTCTTTTTAGTGACTTTTTCCTCACCTTCCTAATAACAAACTGTAATAATAACCAATATTCCATATCATCGAGACTTGTCAAAGTTCCTGGGAGTCTGATTTTGTGTTAATAATTTTCTTTTTCTTTCTTCTTCTTCTCCTTCTTCTCTTTACTTCCTCCTCCTTCTCTTCATCCTCGTTTTCTCACACTTTAACATCTCTGAAACTGGGATGTATCTCTAAAATTGGGATGTATACTCCTAGCAGGGCGTCACACCTATGCGAACCGGTTCAGTCATGGCCAATGAAGTGAAACAGGAACAGACCTAAAGTTTTACAAGTTGGGTGATTCACAACGGTACCTGGAATGGGAAAAATTACGAGCAAAGCACTGGAATGGGAAACTTGGAAGAGGTGTAGTGAGCCCTTTCAGGAGCTCATTGCATGAGATTGGATTATTGGCAGGACTGTAGAGAGCGACACATTCAAAGTTGCATGGTCGGCTGCTGTCTTTGAGCAGGACACCACCATCTTTGAGCAGGGCAGTGCTGTTTTCAGATCTGCTCAAAATTAAACGGCAAGAGATTTGGTTGCTGTGCAGCCTGTATGCTGCCCTTGTTTTCTAAGAGGGAGATTAAATTTCTAGCTGGGCTTTGACCTGTAATTTTTCCTACTGTGGGTACCAGGGCAAATCAACCAAATTTTAAAACGTTGGGTCTGTTCCGGTGACACTTCCTCAGCCTTGATTGAACTGGGCAGAACCAGTTCAAAGCTCAGCTTACTAGTGATGGTATTTTATAATTAATGAACAATTATTAATTGTTCATTTTGGAAGCGTTTTTCTTTCTTAATGGAACCTAAAATAATGGTGTATGTTGTAATTGATGGCATCTTAGCTTTGATGAAATATATATATTTACATACATCATGGTTCTTCACCCTACGCTACCTCCTAGTTAAATGCCTCCTCTCTGTCTCTCCCATCCTGTGCTTGTGTCATTCAAGACCTTAAGGGAAGAAATAATCTTTATCTTTTCTTCCTGGGTCCTCTTCTTCCAGCACCTAGCATAATAAATTGTTGGACACAGGGTGTTTTTTAGGGGACAATTGAGGGAAGTGGCTACATATAATGAATCACAGTACTGGCTGAAACATATTTATATTGGTGGCCAATTGTTTATGTAACCTCTTGGTGGGAGGAGATTAATGCTTATATTAATTAAGATTAACTTGGATAGAAATAACAGAAACCAATGCTTCTTAAGCAAGTTAGAGAATTTATTGGATGAATGGTAGGACATCTGATGGTGTTTTAGGAAGAATTGAACCAATAACACGCAAAAAAAAAGTAGTTACGAAATACAAAACATTGTGAAAGAAATGAAGAGTAGTGAAATAAAGAATTAAAAGGAAAAGCAGGGGTCCATGACAGCAGGCCTCATCAATGAGGTAGAATTTAGGCTGAGACTTTTTGAAGCATGAGTAGAAGACAGAAGTACTTGAAGGACCTGGAAAAAAGATATTTCAAGCAGAGAGAAACAGCAGGCCCATAGAAAGAGCTCGCAGTTAACTAAAAGGATCATAAAGAGTTAGTTGTGGAGAGTGCCACCTCAAGACAAGAGAGGCAGGTGGGGACCATACCTTAATATGTAACATTTACTGAGCATTTGTGATGTTCTGGATACTGTTCCAAGCACTTTACCATTCAGTCCTTAAAGCAACCTGTAAAGTAGGTACTTTAAAAAAACTTCCCTATTACAAATCAGGGTGCAAGGAAACATAAACACAGAAGAGTTCAGCAGTTGCTTAGAGTTACACAATAAGTGGCTGAGCCAGCATTTAAACTTGGACAATGTGAATTGGGAGTACCTGGCTGGTAACCTAAAGGCTGGAGGTGTGAACTCACCCAGAAGTACCTTGGAAGGAAGGCCTGGCAGTCTACTTCCAAAAAATTAGCCATTGAAAATCCCATGGAACATAGTTCTAATCTGACACCCATGGGGTTGCCATGAGTCAGAATCAACTCCAAGGCAACTGATTAGTGTGAATTGAAAGCACATTCTTTTAATTATTATGCCATAATGACTCCCTGAATGCTGAGGTGAAGAGTTTGAATTTCATTTTTTAAGATGCATTGGAAAGCCTTAGAACTATTAAACAGTGCTGTGATCCATCTTACATCTTTAAAGATTACACAGTTGATCAAGGGGGCTATAGAGGAAGTAGAAATAAATACTGGTTGGTGATTTATACTACTCCAGGTAAGAGATGAAGTTGTCTTGGACCAAGGTCCTGATGATACAGATGATGAGCAGTGGACAGATTTAAGATATATTTTAGAAGCCTTTTGTTGATGACTTGGATAAAAGGAGTGTGGTAAAGGAAGGAGCTAGATTGAAGAGGATTAAAGAGTTGAAGGTTGATGTGTGTAGATAATTTTCAAAATTACTTGTCAGTAAAGGGGAACAGAGCTGTTTTTAACCTTCTTATTTCTGTAAGTTTTCCAGTGGCATTTCTCTTTCTCTCTTTTAAATTTTTGGAACCAAATATATTTTTATTCTAGTCTTCTTCTCCAGATTCCAGCACCTTTTTCTATCCCACACTTGACAGATGCTTAGAGGAGGAAAGTCAGTGTAAAAAGCAGGCTAGCATTCTCAGCAATTCTGCCCTTTTTCATCAGCTGTTTCTTGCTAAATCAGGGCAATTTCATTTTGTTCTATAAGTAAAGGTTTAATCCTTGAAGTAACACCATCCTAATAGTCAGTTTGTGCATATATGTGTTGGGGGATTGGGGGTGATGGTCATGTGTATTTTTATCTGTAAAATATTACTTGCCTGAAAAGGTTAGTATAATTGAATCACAAATTCAGTCTATCAGTTGTTTTTTCAAAGAATGGCAAATGACCAACCAAATGACAAAATTTGGTTATGCAAATAAAAGAAGCAGCCCTCAGGAAAGATAGCTCTTTTTTGTTTTTTAAGTTTCTTAAAGATACTCAGGTTCAGCTTTTGGGACCATCTTTGACTGCATGCTTAAGCAGGCAGGGTCCTTCCTCATTTTGTAAAACTCTGATTTTCCATTATTATTTTTAAGAAGTGAAAATTGGGAAAATCATGTATTAAAACAAAAGAAGGAATTTTATGACAAGATAAGTGGAAAGATGAAAAATTAATAAGACAAAAACCTAAAATTAAAGTCAGATAATAGATAAGAATCATGGAATGCTGTTTAAATGAGTAGCTCTTAAATTTTGGGGACTTAATCCTCTGTTATTCAGATGGATGTTGAAGATTCTGGCTTGGGTCAGGCACACTTCAGACAGAGTGACATCTTTGCTTTTTAACACTTTAAAGAGGTCTTTTGCAGCAGTTTGCCCAGTGTAATGCATCGTTTGATTTCTTGACTGCTGCTTCCATGGACATTGATTGTGGATCCAAGTAAAATTGAAATCCTTGACAACTTCAATACTTTCTCCATTTGTCATGATGTTGCTTATGGGTCCAGTTGTGAGGATGTTTGTTTTCTGTCTGTTGAGGTGTAATCCATACTGAAGGTTGTGGTCTTTGATCTTCATCAGTAAGTGCTTCAAGTCCTCTTCACTTTCAGCAAGCAAGGTTGTATGTGTCATCTGCATATCGCCGGTTGTTAATGAGTCTTTCTCCAATTCTGATGCTGCATTCTTCTTCATATAGTGCAGCTTCTTGGATTACAGGCAGTCCTGGAGATACGAACAAGATCTGTTCCGGTCTTTAAGTCGTAATTCAGAACAGACGTATACGGTTCTTATTTAGCCTTACTTTCTGTGCAAGAAAAGGCTCTGTGATGGTTAAGATTGTGTATCAACTTGGCTGGGCCATGATTCTCAGTATTTTAATGTGATCACTCCCATGATTGAATATATTGTGAGTAGCCAGTCAGATAAAAGGGAGTCTCCTTGGGGGTGTGGCCCACATCCGAATATAAGCAGACGTTCTGGCTTTTTGCTCTCTCTGGATCCTGCGGCTGCCTCCTGTCGTCTCATCTCTGGTTCTTAGGACTTGAGCTGTCAGCTTATATGCCGAACTTGGGATTCGTTGATCTGCACAGCCTGTGAGTGGAGCCCTGCTCTCTGACCTGCCGATCTTGGGTTCGCCAGCCCCTGCAACTACATGAATCAGGAGAAACCTTGTGGGCTTGCCTGCTGATCTTGGAATTCGTCAGCCTTCACAGCCTGTGAGCGGGAGCCCTGCTGTCCAACCTGCTGATCTTGGGCTTGCCAGCTTCTGCAACTGCGTGACTTGGGAGAAGCCTCTACCCTGATCCACGGACTTGGGATGTTCTAGCCTCTACAATCGCGTGAGCTGTTTTCTTGATATAAATCTCTCTGTATATATATTTATATGCTTTACTGGTTTTGCTTCTCTAGAGAACCCAGCCTAAGACAGGCCTGAAGCCCTTTTCAGTGATTTAAAAGCTGCATGTGCAGCAAGTGAAGGTGACTGTGATGAAGAATTTGTTGCAAGTAGGGGTTGGTTCAGTCGTTTCAAAGTGAGGGCAAATTTACATAACATTAAAGGGCAAGTATAAGTTGTCCGTAAGATGGATGTACGTGACCTGGCAGCTGCATGTATTTGCTAAGCATACACATTAAATAAGTATGGTGAAAGGATACGACCCGACCCACACCTTTCCTGATTTTAAACCACACAGTATCCCCTTGTTCTGTTCGAACAGCTGCCTCTTGGTCTATGTACAGGTTCCACATGAGCACAATTAAGTGTTCTGGAATTCCCAGTCTTTGCATTGTTATCCATAATTTGTTATGATCCACACAGTTGAATACCTTTGCATAGTCAGTAAAACACAGGTAAACATCTTTCTGGTATTCTCTGCTTTCAGCCAGGATCCATCTGACATCAGCAATGATATCCCACGTGCTCTTCTGAATCCTGCTTGAATTTCTGGCAGTTCTCTGTTGGTGTACTAATGCACTCGTTTTTGAATGATCTTCAGCATAATTTTACTTGCCTGTGATATTAACGATCATGTTCGATAATTTCTGCATTCCATTGGATAGACTTTCTTGGGATAGGCATGTATATGAATCTCTTCCAGTTGATTGGCCAGGTAGCTGGCTTCCAGATTTCTTGGCATAGACAAGTGAGCACTTCCAGCATTGCATACGTTTAGAACATTTCTAAAACTTTTGAAGTCCCAGTGTAAACCTTTCCCAATCGTATCCTTTCTTTCTCCCAGAAGTAACATGGCCCTTAATTATGAACCAATAATATTTGTTTTTCTTTATAGTTTTACTAATTATATGTTGTTGTTATGTACCATTGATTCGATTCTGACTCATAGCTACCCTAAAGGACATAGGTTATAAAAATTAGAGTGAATAAATTTACCATTTTGGATAATTACTCGATCTTTTTTTTCCCTTACAGGGAAACAACCTTAAGTGTCATTGGCCATTTTTATTCCTTTGTGAAATACTTGTCATGTATTTTGCCCATTTTGTATTGCTACTCTATTTTAAGCTGATATTTGATTGTCTAAACTCATATTTGCTTATTGATTTTTAGAAAATTTTTAACATTATGGATACAAATATTTTGCTGTTTACATATGTGGCATATAATTTCTCCCAATTTGTGGCACTTTCAGGTGGATAATTTTTCACTACATTTACATATCAGAAGAAATTCTTTTGTCAGATCATGTTAGACATGTTAGATCGTATGTCTTGTTTGAAATGTATAAAATATAGTTCCCAGGGTCTTTAAACCACACTTAAAAAGTGAGACGTTTATAATCCTCATCAGTAACTGATTCCAATGTAAGTAACCATTATAAAAGAATAGTCTGGTATCATTATAGCGTCACTGACCAATAGCTCTTACTAAAGCTTTTTTTTTTTTTTTTGTATTAAAATAATTTAACTTCAGAGCTATAAAGCTGAGTATATATGCCACGCTGAAATTCTACCATTGTTACAAATTAATTCTTTTTGTGCTATTACTTCTTGGTCTTGTTGGTTTTATTATGTTTGTCAAACAGATAAATCCATTTCTAGCTTGTAGCTTGCTGTATGAAACATATTTCTTGCTACTTATTCCCTGTTAGAGAACTTTTGTTTGTTTAGAAGCATGGCTAGTATACCTTACGTGACAGAACTGGCCATAGAGGATTCTTTTAGGAATTTTAACCTCTTTAATTGGCGAGTATAACAAATCCAGTGAAACTTTGCCGACCAGTTATCTTTTTTACAGAGAATTCATTTAGAATGCTTTATTTGGAGTTTTATTTTGCCATTCGTTTTATATTATGTTTTATAGGGAGCACTTAGGAACTGGTCTTGTAATTAGTTTGTTTCTTCCCTTTATTGTGGGTTTCCTGTAGTCAGGAACAGTTACTTCTTAACAGTCTATAAATTTTGACATGAAGGACCTACTGTAAAGCAGTACTATTCACATAGTGAATACTTGATACTTATTATTTCTTCTTGTTCTTATTTTATTCTTTCTTGATAAGAGTGAATCAGTCTGAGTGTGAGTGTTTTTGTGTGTGTGTGTGTAATCCTCAGTGTTTAAGAAGACTGCTTATCTTGTGAAGCATAAGGTTAATTACCATGGAAAATATAACAATTCAGCTGACTTTTGATATTCCAAACATGACTTCCCTTTTGTTTTTTTAATATACTTTAGATGAAGGTTGACAGAGCAAATTAGTATCTCATTAAACAGTACACATACTGTTTTGTGACATTGGTTGCCAACCCCACGACATGTCAACACTCTCCCCTTGTCAACCTTGGGTTCCCCATTACCAGCTTTCCTGTCCCCTCCTGCCTTCTCATCCTTGCCCCTGGGGTGGTGTACTCATTTAGTCTCGTTTTATGTGCCTGTCTAATCTTTGGCTGTAGGGTGATCCTCAGGGGTGACTTCGCTACTGAGTTAAAAGCATGTCCGCGGGATGACTTCCCATTTGAAACAGTTGGACTATTGCTTTATATTAGAAAACTGATATCTTTAAGTCCAGAGTAAATGGAATCTAATACACCTTTTGCCCATTTAAATATTTTTAAATCTGATTTCAACCAATATTTTATCAGTGAATAGCGCATTTTCTAGAGCTGGTATGGAAACAAGATTAAGGAGCACTTCTTCCATTAACCATCTGGGTGAGTTCACTATCATCTCCTGGGTTATTGCAGTAGGCTTGTAATTATCTTTCTTTTCCCATTCTTATCTCCCTTCAGTCTATTCTTAACTCAGTGGCCAAAGGTAAAGCATAGGTTAGGTCATGACCCTCTTCCATTTAGAACCCTCCAGTAGCTTCTCATTTCTGTGAGAGGAAAAGCCAAGGTCTTATATGACCTTTCCTTCTGTAACCCCACTGGTCTCATCTGTACTACTCTCTTCCTTCGTTGTTCTGCAACGGACACACTGATCTTTCTGTTCCTCTAATACTCTAGGCATGCTACCCTCTCAGGAGCTTTGCATTATTTTCTTTTCCTAGAATTCTCATCATACATGCATGGCTCACTTTTTTACTGCTTTCATTTCTTTGCCCAGATGTCGTGTTCTTAGTTTAAAAAAGTTGTTTCTATTCCCTGCACTTCTAATTCCCCTCTTAAACCTGTTCATCTTTTTTTTTTTTTTTTTTGCATAGCATTTACCACCTTTTAAGACCGGGCAATATCCTCCATAAAAATTTCAGCGTAGGGAAACCCTATGGGACAGTTCTACTCTATCATATAGGGTAGCTGTGAGTCCACGGTACACAACAGCATACGACCAAGCCAGTGGTGTGTGGTAAATGTTTTACAACAGGGTCTTTGAGTGGAATTTCAATATTAATATTGGTTGATATTTTCGTTTGGATTAGTGAGTAAGATGAAAGTGAAGCAAGGAAGATGTGTGTCAAAACTTCACTCATTGGCCAGTGACGTGAGTGACTTCTGAATAGGATAATAGTTTTCAAGTACTAGAAAAAGAGTCCCTCAAATTTTTGTGCTATTTACAATGTAACGGTTATAGATGCCACACACTTAACATTTTCTACATTAGTTTCTTAAGTCTAGACAATCACAAAACAATAAATCAAGCACTGATTGGTAGTTTTTGCCAAATTCTGCGTTGTAAATACTGCCACCACGGCTGATTTCAAGCTACCAATTTGAAGTTACACATTGAGAAGAGACGCAGTGTTGGGAAGAGGTGCACGATGCACAGAGATGTACAAAATAACATATAAAGTATGCCCACAAAACAGATTCATTAGTCATAAATAGTCATAAATAACCTCTAGAACATAGATAATAGTAAAATGTAGTAAAATAATTAGGAAATGATGTGTTTTGAATATTTATTACCTTCTTTTTAATATAATTTAATTATAAGTTTATATAATTTAATATTTAATAAAGACTGTATTTAACCCCCAGCTTGCAGACTTGCTGAAAACGTAACACCTGGCTCTTGTGAGCCAGTATGAGCAGGCTCAGCACACCACTATAAATAATTTGCTTGTTTATTTTCTGTCTTCTTCATAGAGGCAGGGTTTTTTGTCTATATTATTTACTGTTGTGCCACATTGTAGGCAGTCAATAAATACTTGTTGTATAAACTTAAAATATTTGAGGTTTTCATATGTAATTTAAAATTCATGTGAACAAATGTCTACTAGATGCTGAGTTAAACATAAACCTTGTCTTCAAGGAAGTGTAAGCCTTTCTTTTCTTATATATAAAAGTTTTGATTATACCAGTAGCTTAACTGAGCCCTAGAGCAGTGGTTCTCAAAATTTATTATACGTAAGAATCACCTGGGGACCTTGTTAAAGTGTCAGTTCTGATTCAGTATATCTGGGGTGGAAATACAAATTCTCATCAGGGGTCAAACTGGAATGAACTGGTTTGAAGCCCTGGGTTAGTGTGACTGGAGCTCAGCGCATAAATGGGATGCAGGTGCGAGAGAAGCCAGATTAAAAAGGACTGTGTTTGCTAAGGAATTTGGACTTTATCTTAAAGGTGATGTGAAACCATTGAAGGCTTTAAGCAGAGTGGTTGCACTGTCAGATTTGTGTTTTAGAAAGTTCACTCTGGCAGTAGTCAGGAGACCAGACTAGAATGGAGACCACGTAGTGGCTTGTGCAATAATTTAAGCAGAAATGCCTGAGGATTATGGGACTTGTGTGGGTGGGGTTGGGGACTGAATTAAAAAAATACTAAAGAGATAAAATCAATAGAGTTATTGTCCAGAAAAAAGGGTGAATGTGAGGGTGGCTTTCAGGTGTCAGCTGGGGAGGTAGGTAGTCTTCTTTGCTAAGAGAAAGAAATTGGGAAATTTAGAAATCAGACTTTTTGCCTCAAGGTACTTAGAGTGCCAACTTGAGCAAGGATATAGATGCTTTTATTCTCTTATATTTATATGCATGTATTTTTTAAAATGCAGCGTGAAAGAGTATAACAGGATGTATTATCAAGGAAGGTTATGAAATCCTTTCTGAAAGTCTTAGATTAAGGTAGACTCTTATTTAGGGTAGTTTAGGCATGAGTGATCTGCTTGAAGCGAGAGGAGTGAACTACCTTTCATCCAGTCCTTGGATTATTTAATATCTGCTTCATGCACTCTTTAAATCAATCTTGAATTGAGAAATAAATTCATTTTAGAGAATCCAGAGGTTTTTTTTTTTTAATTGTACTTTAGGTGAAGGTTTACAGAACAAATAGTTTCTCATTAACAGTACACATATTGTTTTATGACATTGGTTAACAACCCCACGACATGTCAACACGCTCCCTTCTTGGCCTTGCAGGACCTTTTATTATTATTATTTTTGGTGAAAATATGCATAGCCAAAGATACACATTTTCAACAATTTCTACATGTACAACTCACTGACATTGATTACGTTCTTCCAGTTGTGCGGCTGTTCTCACTTTAGATGAAGGTTTACAGAACGAAATAGTTTCTCATTAAACAGTACACATATTGTCCTATGACAATGGTTAAGAACCCCACTACATGTCAACACTGTCCTTACTCAACCTTGGGTTCCCTATCACCAGCTTTCCTGTCCCCTTCTGCCTTCTAGTCCTTGTCCCTGCACTGCTGTATCTCGTTAGTCTCGTTTTGTTTTATGGGGCTAATCCAGAGATTTTTACACTGCCATTCCTCTGTCAGAAATTTTACGTTTTAAAAAGATGTGCGGTAAAATTGGCTTGTCAGGGTAAATTAGCTAATTTGGTAATAGTTCTGCTGTGGCATTATGCATTTTAAAATACAAAATGCTTTTCTTCAGAGTACAAACTTTGATTTTCAAGTCTTTCACTGGTGTCATGTGGGAATTAATGTTCAATCCCTTGCTATTTAACACTCCTGACAACGTTTCCTTTTATAGCTTTGTCACATCATTTTCTCGAGTCAAGATCTCTTTTAGCTGGTTGAGGTGCTTAAATCCTTCAGGGAAAGAATGAGCCATGCTCCTTACCAGGGAGCTGGAGGTGCTGGTTTCAGATTTTGAGATTTTACTCTTTAAAGGGGCACTCATTCTGTTATGTTTATTCATTGGTTCTTGAATGTTCTGTTGTTTATTATCTGTTAGGTCTTCTTTCCCTATAGTTTTCTTTCTTGATTTCTACCACACTTTTGAAAGCATTAGTAAAGTGCCTCTTCCAGTAACAAAACAAAGAACTGACTATAGTTTAACACTTTTTTAATTGACAGAGTTCAAGATAAAATTTGGACCTTTTTCATTGAAAACTATTAGATTACTATAATGATTATAGATATGAAAGTATACTCTGATGTTATACTTCTAGCAATAGATTTCTTTGGATTAATTTAATCCTAATAGAACTTTTTTTTAATTTAAGTGTATTTAAAGGAAACTTTATTTTATTCTTCTTTGTAAAACATATTTTAAAAAAAGGTGATTGTAGTCCCTGCTTTACGTAGTACATTCTAATAGTAAACCAAAAAGATCTCCAAATTCTAGTGTGTCTGAATGATTTTTTTCCTATTAAGTATGAAAGTTTTCAGAATGGTTTTAGAAATTGCTTGCAGTTAATAATTTGGCCTCCATGTACAAATTTCCCTTTTGAGGACTAACAGTGGGTTTGAGACATAGATCAGTGGGGTTCTTTTTGTATTATTACAAATAATTACAATTAAAATGTTTGGAAGTTCTTAGAATAACATTTATTAAAATGCTACTAGGGGTTATTGTTGTCTTTCAAGGACTAGTATAGTAGCTGTCTTCTCAAAACATAAAATTGTTTGCTTGAGTTTAGTGTTAACCTAAGAGGAAATGTACTAATCGATTACTTTCCCCTAAACCAAAGCCTTTAATTAGAGACATTAGCTTTTTATTAGTTTAGTAATCTGAAGTTTATATATGTGAGAAGGTAATAGTTTATCTTTCATATTTCTTTTTTCTTTTTGCAGGTTATAAAAATTAAAATGAACAAGCTACGGCAGAGTTTTAGGAGAAAGAAAGATGTTTATGTTCCAGAGGCGAGTCGTCCACATCAGTGGCAGACAGATGAAGAAGGGGTTCGTACTGGAAAATGTAGCTTCCCGGTTAAGGTAGGAGCTGATGTTTCTATAAATTCCATGTGTGGAAAAGAACTGACAGTCTATTGTATGTGAAATCCCGTTAATTAAGACAATTAAAAGAAAACCCCATAAAAACTAATCCCCTCATATTCTGCTTCAGTGATAGAGATGAATTAGAAGAAAAAAAGATTATAATTAGTGACATTTTTTCTTTATGTTTAAATAATAATTTGTGGTATATATTCTGGGATCAGTACAACTAAGATCACTTAAGATGAGAATTGTTGTTATGTGCTGTAGAGTCGATTCTGACTCAGCAACCCCATGTAACAGAGTAGAACTGCCCCATAGGGTTTTCTTGGCTGTAATCTTTAAGGAAGCAGATTGCCAGGTCCTCCTCCCATGGAGCTGCTGGGTGGATTCAAACCACCAACCTTCTGGTTAGCAGCCAAGCGCTTAACCGTTGCACCACAGGGCACCCTGCAATGAGAATACAATCCTAAAATACCTAAAGATACTGAATTATCAGAAATCAAATTATTTTCAGTTGGTGTCATGGATTGAGTTGTTTCCCCCCAAAATATGTGTCAACTTGGTTGGGCCATGATTCCCAGTGTTGTGTGGTTGTCCTACATTTTGTGATGTTGAAGAGGATTAGGGTGGGATTATAACACCCTTACTAAGGTCACATCCCTGATCCAGTGTAAAATGGAGTTTCCTTGGGTTGTGGCCTGCACTACCTTTTATCTCACAAGAGATAAAACGAAAGGGAAGCAAGCAGAGAGGAGGGACTTCATACCACCAAGAAAGCAGTGCTGGGAGCAGAGCGCATCCTTTGGACCTGGGGTTCCTGCATGGAGAAACTCCTAGTTCAGGGGGAGATTGATGACAAGGACCTTCCTCCAGAGCTGAGAGAGAGAGAAAGTCTTCCCTTGGAGTTGATGCCCTGGATTTGGATTTCTAGCCTACTCGACTGTGAGAGAATAAATTTCTCTTTGTTAAAGTCATCCACTTGTGGTATTTCTGTTATAGCAACAGTAGATAACTAACACAGTGGGATATACTTTCTCAGTAGCAGGGTAGAGGGGTGGGAGTCTGCTTTCTTAAACACAGGCTGGGAGTGTTCCAGAAAAATCTCAAATCAGAAGAATTAAAAGGGATTTTTTCTTTAATCTTGTAACTTTTAATCATATAGAGGTCATTTAAACTAATGCCTTCATTTGTCAGACCAGGAAATAGAAGCTCAAAGAGGTTAAGAATATAATGAAGATCTAGAGAAGGGAGTGCTGTCATAGGTACTTCTTCTTACAATTATTTGAGACTCTGGAGAAGAAGGATCATTTTTAATGACATGGAAGAAATATGTATGTTATACTGTTTAGTGAAGAAAATAACAATGTGTGATTATGTAAGCACGGTGTAAGATGTATTAAGTGTGTGGAGAGAAAGTGTAGAAGGAACTAGACCAAAACATCAGTATCTTGAAAAAAAAACTTTTAGTTCAATATAAAATGTTAAATTTTTTTCTTCTGCTATGTGTATGTTCTTGTAAGTGTAAATATCGTTATTGTGATTTTCTCCTCCGTTTTTACTGCCTCAATATCATTGTATGAAACATGGACTAAAGCTTCAGAAAGGAAAAGATCTTCAATATGACAGGAATACTTATTCGTAGAATATACAGGTTAAATCATGGTTTTTTTAATACACTAATCTTCCCCCAGTCTGTTAATAACTATTTTCCTGAGCACTTAGCTTTATTTAACTCATTTGCAAAAACTTCTTTGATAGGAATAATACATAAATATTTTAATTTTTTAAATTCTTAGTATGATATTAAAGCATTAAAAAAAAAAAAAAACTCTCAACATAAGAACTAACACTCTTCTCTAATACCTCCCCACCAAAAAAATAATTGGCTCATTTTGGTTATACAAGTTGAGTATTTACAAGTATGTGGAGATGAACATTCATACACGCTGTTGGTTGGAGTATAAATTTGCAGCCTCTTAGGATAATTTGGAAATTGTAGTTAAAATTTTAAATGCACTTATCATTTGACCAGCAGTTTTACATCTGAGAATTTAATTTTGTAAATATACTTGTAAAAGTTTTCATCCTAGCATTGTTTGTAATAATAAAATTTGGAAACTAGTGGTAAGCTTAGCATATAAGGTTTCCTGTGTAGGCAACTAGGAAGATGATAGGATTGCTTGCTGAGCTAGGGAACCCTCAAGGAGGAACAGGGTTAAGGGTAGAGAAAACGAGTACCTTTTGAGGTGCCTGTGGGAAAGAGATATGCACATGCAGATTCCCAGTAGCAGTTTGAAATATGAGTCTGGAGCTCAGAAGAGATTTGGATCTGGGCTGGAGATACAAGTTTGGAAAGACAGTGTATGAATTATCATTGAAGTCATGAATAGGTGAGATTGCCTAGGGCAAACTCTTTGAGGAATACCAACGTAGAGACAGGCAGTGAAATAGGTATCTTAAAAGGAGAACGAGTAGCCAGAGAGGTGGAAAGGAAACCTGGAGCTTGTGGTCATAGAAGCTAAGGTAAAATTGTTTCAAGGAAGGAGGAAGTGGCCAAGGTGCTATAAAGACATCAAGTAAGAACTGCAATTTCATTGGATTAATAACTTGAAAATCTTGGTGATTGATGACAACACTTACAGTAGAGTGGTGAGGATAGAATCCAGATTGCAGATTTCAGTAAACTGAGGAGTGAATGGATGCAAAATAAAGGAGACAGCAAATCTAGAGATTACTAGTTCCAGAAGTTTGTCTGAACAGAAAGATCAGTGGTTGTGTGACGGTGGGGAAGATTGGGAGGGACAAAAGGAGGCTTTTGATGGTGATGATTGTTTATTTTGTTAATTGTGATGATTTCTCAGATACACACATATGCCAAAACTCAACAAACTACATGTACATACTTTAAATATGTAGTTTATTGTATGTCAGTTATACCTCAATAAAACTGTTAAAAAATAAGTTTATCTTCAAAGGAGAGGAGAAAGGCAGAGTAGGAAATGGAATGTGAGGTTGAGGAACTTGGGTGCGAGTGTGTCTGTGGTTTGGTTATTTTTTAACAGTTTTATTGAGATGTAGGTTACATATCATAAAGTTCACCCATTTAAAGTATATGATTCAAGGGTTGTTTGTATTGTATTTTGTTTGTAAGATGGGAAACACTTGAGCATATTTAAATGCCTTTATAAGGGAGCTTATAGAAAGTGGATTAGTTTTAGCCTGAAGAAAGAATGCTGCTTTGGTTTTAACAAGAGCAAGTGTGGAAAATAAGGGTGCAAATGCACGTAAATTTGTACTGCTGGTTATTCAAAGTTAATGGAGTTGTATTCTGAAGACTTACGTTTTCTCAAGGAAATTGGAAGACATCTGTAGAAAGAGAGGGGAGAAGTTATGGAATTGGGTTTTGACGATAGTGGATTAACAACTCCAGAGTATAAAAGAGAGAAGCTTATAGAAATACAATTACTGGACCGTAATCAAGTGAAACTGCAACTCGTTTGATCTCTGCTGTATATGTTTAAAGGTACTTGTGCCTATGTAAGTATAATAATTTTGGATTAGAGTAAAACTTGTAACTGTTCTAGTATAACAAGTAGTTTTAATAGAGGAGTAATTTTGATGTTAAAAGCGAAATATTACCTATACAAGACTTAATTCAGTGGGTCTCAAAATGGGGTCCCCAAAACCTTTTCATAGGGGCCCTTGAGCTGTTAACCTTTTCCAGCTATATATCTGTGAGAGGCCAGATTTTCTTCATAGACTTCAAAGAAAACAACATATTACAGCAGTGTAGATGCAAATGCAAATATGAGAATCCAGTTTTCTTCTATTAAGATAGTTACTAAAGAGATTTGTAAAAATATGAAACAATACCATTCTTCTCACTGAATTATCTTGCTTTGGAAAATACAGTTGTTTTTCATTAAAACTATATTATTTATGTCAAAATGCAGTGGGTTTATTATTGTTATTTTAAATGAATTAAATATTTTAAAAATTTGTTAGTTTTAATTTCTAATACAGTTATCAGTAGATATAACTGACATAGACAAAATTTCTTTGGGATCTTCGATGTAATGGTGTCCTGAGACCAAAAATTTTGAGAAGTGCTAATTTAAACAGTATGCTTCATCAATCCAGATAATGTAGTAAAAATCTACCTGTAATTGTTTACTAACATTATACTAAATAATGCTAGTATTAATTTTGGTTGTTTAATACATTGATGGAATCCAAGCCAGTCTATCAATTAAAATCTTAAATCTCATTATGTAGAATATATGGTATGCTAAAATGGGCCTTCTACTGGTCATATTATTTAAAGATAGTGTTATCTTTATATTTGAAGGGATAGAGATTAAGAGGCTGGATACAAAATTCATATTTATTAGATGTGTTTATAAATTGGTCTTATTATTTTAACTCACTGTTAAATGAGATGGGCCTTTCTTATCCCTTTGGTTTAGAGATATAAAACATTAAGTTGTTACTAGAAATTGTGCTAAAATGTGCAAGTAGATGGAGAATTGAGCATAACAGATGCTAGAATTGCTTGTGTGTACCTCCTAGACCCACATTTTGCTCTATTAAGTGATCTGCCAGAGGGTTTTGGGGACTTGACTTTTCTAAAAGGAGGACTGCTGTTGTGCTAGAAGTTATAACAGAGTCTTTTAATAACAAGTCTTTCTTATTTTGCGTGTAACTATATAGCCATGGCATAGAAAGTAGAGCTCTTACTATTTCAGTATTTCTAAGAGGCTGGAGCCCTGGTGGTGCAGTAGTTAAGTTTTCAGCTGCTAACCAAAAGATCGGCAGTTCAAATCCACCAGCCACTCCTTGGAAACCCTATGGGGCAGTTCTGTTCTGTCCTGTTAGGGTCTCTGTGAGTCAGAATTGACTCGACGGCGTTGAATTTGGTTTTGGTTAAGAGGCTAGTTCCTGATCCAGTGGCTTACCTACCAATGTCATAGTTAATTGATCTGTGATTTCAGAAAATATTGGAGCAAAGTGATACGCCAAATTAAACCTGTTGCTGTCAAGTTGATTCCGACTCATAGCAACTCTATAAGACAGATTAGAACTGTCTGTATGGTTTCGAAGGCTATAATCTTTATAGAAGCCGTCTGCCACATCTTTCTCCCACGGAGCAACTGGTGGGTTCGAACCACTGACCTTTCGATTAAGAGCCTAGTGCTTTAACCACTGCGCCACCAGGACTCCTTATGCCAAATTAGAAGTTGATTAATATAATCTCATCAGGAAAAAAAGAGGACACATACACAAAGTAAAAAATAAAATGGGAAAATAATCACAGGTAGTGTGATGAAATTAAAACAATTAAGACTCTATACAGATAAATTTGAAAGCATGGATAAAATTGGTAATATTTTGGTAACATATAAATTACCTAAACTGACTCCAGAAAAATCAAAAATATAAAGAGATAAATTATTGCAGAAGAAATAATGTAAGATGTCAAAGAATTACTACCTCCTTTTTTTCCACCTCCCACCCCCAACATAAGCACCAGGCCCAAATCATTTCACAAGAGAATTCTATTAAGCCTTTAGTGAAAAGATAAAACTAATGCTTTATCTGTGCATCGAAAGCCTGTAAACTCTTCTTAATATACGTAGCACTCCAACACCTAACAGCACAAAAAAAGGATAAATTAATATATGGATATCAATACAGAACTCCTGATAAAATATTAACAAACATAATCCAGCAATCTAGTTAGAGAATAATATATACCCCCACTCACCAATATCTCAAGATAAAAAGTGAGGGAGGGAGTGTCTTTTATATCAGGATGGGACAACCCCTCAAACATATACACACATTGTACTACTACTTCCCATTAGCTAGGATGGAATCAAGTACCCCTGCCATAGTTGCAACGAAAACTGAGAAACAGTGGCGTCACTAGGGGGGTGCGGTGCAGGGTATGCGAACTGCACCGGGTGACACTGTCAGAGGGGATGACACCATCAGAGGAGGTGACACCAAAATGACTGTCTATAAAATTTTTGTGCAGTTTCAGAGAAATTTATTATTTTTTATGAAAATATCCCTGTAGTTAATTAAACAACAAAAACATTTTTCGTAGGCCCAGCTTACATGTATCAATATACCTGCAAGGCTAAAACTATGCTAACTTTCTTTTTGGACCTTCTAATGCTCTTCACTCAGAGTTGTCATTATTACCCAATTTTAACGACTCTTTGAATTCCATGGTTTCGTCTGCATGCACTGCAAGCATGTGCAGTTGTTTCTGTTGCTGACGGTATTTTTATAGTCACAGATTTTGCCAAATTTTCTGGTGTTTTAGCTACAGTATTGTGGTAAGTAGTATTTGTGAACCTATATCCATAAACTTTTTTGAGAATAAAGTAGTTAAAGAAAAAGAAAGAGTGATATACAGAAATTATGATTTATGAGTAACATTAGTACAAAAAAACATTACTGAGGATTCTGTATGGTCTGGTACAGGAGGAGGGGTGGTGACACCATGAGTTACCGCACTGGGTGACACCAACCCTAGTGATGCCACTGCTGAGAAAGTGATTATCTGGTATTCTCAGTATGTACCATGAGGTAGGCTCTTACAGCAGGGAAGCCAGATGAAAGAATGGTTGTCATGTATGCAACTAACAATGTCAGCCACAGTCACCGTATTATATCCATTCTTTTTAAGTATCTATCCTCTTATTGTTTTTTCTTCTGCTGCTACTTTAAATCAGGTCCTTATGCTTTTTTTTCCCCCTCTCTTAGACTGTTACAAGAACTCTTTAACAATTATTCTTGCTTCCAATCTTGTCTCCCCTCCAAACAGTTATCTCACTGCTGCAATAGTGATCTTCCTAAATTGTAGATCACTTACCTACTTCGTGTCTTTCAGTGACTCTCTGATAAAATTGTAGAGCGGCATCTAGAGCTCTTTAAAAGTACATGCTTTCAAGACATATTTCCTGTTTGAGTTTGGGCTTTACCAGTGATAATTAGCTGTGGAGTCACTGGAGGGTGCAAATGGTTAACGTGCCTGGGTACTAACCGAAAGGTTAGGGGTTTGAATCCACCCAGAGACACCATGGAAGAAAGGCCTGGCAGTCTACTCCTGAAAAATTAGCCTTGAAAACTATAAGGAGTACAAGTCTACTCTGACCCACATAGAGTTGCCATGAATTAGAGTCGACTCCACGGTAGCTGGTGGTGGTAGTATGACCTTAAGCAAATTACTTAACCTCTCTGTTCTTCAGTGTCCTCATCTGTCAAATGGGGACTTGTTATTGAAGCTTTTGATAGATGTTTGGTGCCTAAGACAATTATGCATTGGTTGCACCAACCTTTCCTAGCTTTAAAAATTCTACTATTTATCCCAAGAGATGGGGCATTTTCTGCTACTTTCATTTTATTGCCTAAGTGTGACAGTATTCTGCATCCACAATAATGTTTTGTTTCAAAGCTGCCTCACAGTTTGACTTTTTGAAAGATACTTTAGGTGTGATCCAAATTTAAGTTAATGTTCAGCCATGTGTGGTACCGATGAAATAAATCAACTGAAGTGACGGTTGAGCAGATACTTTCTATTCACAGCTAAGCTTGCTAGCATGCTGGCAATGAACACTTCATCATGGTTTGCTCTTCTGAAACATTAAAATTTTGGAAAAACATGCAATAAGATGTTTAAGTTTTTAACATAAATTGTGAAATATTAATGGTTTACCATATTTTTCTGCAGATAACACACGCCTTCTACATTTGTTTGCCAACCGCGCCCTCCCCCGTGAGGGTTTGGGTTTTTTTTAAATTGTGTTTTAGGTGAAAGATTTTTTTTTTAATTATGCTTTATTGTGTTTTAGGTGAAAGTTTATGCAACAAATTAAATTCCCCTTAAGCTATTCTTATACAACTTGTTCCATACCATAGGTTACAATTTTTACTATATGTCAGCATTGTCATCATTTCCTTTCTATTTTGTTCTGTTTCCATTGATCTAGGTTCCCTTCCCCTCCTTGCCGTCTCATCTCTGCTTTTGGGTAACTGTTGACCGTTTGGTCTCATGTAGTTAATTGTTTCAGGGAGCACATTATTCATGGGTGATGTTGTTTATTTTATAAACCAATTTATTATTTGGCTGCAAGTTAACCTGCAGATATAGCTTCAATTCCAAGTTCAGAGGTTATCTTAGGGTGATAGTCTTGGAAGTTCCTCTGGTCTCTGTCCAGTAGGTCTGGCCTTTTGAATTTGAGTTTTGTTCTACATTTTTCTCCCATTCTATCTGGGACTTTTTATTGTGTCCCTGGTTGGAACAGTTGGTAGTAGTAGCCGGGCACCATCTGGTTCTTCTTATCTCCGTTTGAATAGATCTGCAAGGTATTTTTGTAAGCATTGCTGTGCCAATTTTTTTTGACATGTTGCTGTAAAAAAAAAAAAAAAATTAGCATAGCGCACTTAACAAAAATACCTCATGGTGGGGAGGGCATAGTTCGCAAACAAACATAGAAGGTGCGAGTTGTTTGCGTAAAAACTTGGTAATCATCCCAAGTGTTTCAGTTACACATGATTTGCTATATATATTTTGGAAAGATGTTTGAGATATATTCAGGTAACTCAAAAGATTTATTTTCTTAGTGGCATAACATGCTATAAGATTTCTTTTACATGATGTTGTTAGGGAACAGTTGGTAATATCTCATTATTTGAAACCAGGATTTAAACTCCCTGGTGTCACAATGGTTAAGAGCTCGGCTGCTAACCAAAAGGCCAGCAGTTCGAATCCACCAACTGCTCCTTGGAAACCCTCTGGGGCAGTTCTACTCTGTCCTGTAGGGTCACTATGAGTCAGAATCAACTTGATGGCAACAGGTTTGGTTTTAGTCGGGGAAAACATTAAACGACACAGGAAGCATCAAAAGAAGATGGAAGGAATACACAGAGTCACTGTACCAAAAAGAATTAGTCGATATTCAACCATTTTAGGAGGTAGTATATGATCAAGAACCGATGGTACTGAAGGAAGAGGTCCAAGCTGCACTGAAAGCATTGGCGAAAACAAGGCTCCAGGAATTGATGGAATACGAATTGAGATGTTTCAGTAAACAGATGCATCACTGGAAGTGCTCACTCGTCTCTGCCGAGAAATTTGGAAGACAGCTACCTGGCCAACAGACTGGAAAAGATCCGTGTTTGTACCCATTCCAAAGAAAGGTGATCCAACAGAATGCAGAAATTACTAAACAATATCATTAATATCACACACAAGTAAAATTTTGCTGAAGATCATTCAAAAACGGTTGCAGCAGTACATCGACAGGGAACTACCAGAAATTCAAGCCAGATTCAGAAGAGGTTGTGGAACAAGGGATATCATTGCTGATGTGAGATGGATCATGGCTGAAAGCAGAGAATACCAGAAAGATGTTTACCTGTATTTTAGTGACTATGCAAAGGCATTCTTGTGGATCATAACAAATTATGGATAACATTGCAAAGAATGGGAATTCCAGAACATTTAATTTTGCTCATGAGGAACCTGTACTTAGACCAAGACACAGCTGTTCAAACAGAACAAGGGGATACTGCGTGGTTTAAAGTCAGGAAAGGTGTGTGTCAGGGTTGTATCCTTTCACCCTACTTATTCAATCTGTATGCTGAGCAAATAATCAGAGAATCTGGGCTATATGAAGAAGAACGGGGCATCAGGATTGGAGAAAAACTCATTAACAACCTGCGATATGCAGATGACACAGCCTTGCTTGCTGAAAGTGAAGAGGACTTGAAGCACTTATTGATAAAGATCAAAGACCACAGCCTTCAGTATGGATTACATCTCAACATAAAAAAAAACAAAAATGCTCACAACTAGACCAATAAGCAACATCATGATAAACGGAGAAAAGATTGAAGTTGTCAAGAATTTCATTTTTCTTGGATCCACAGTTGACACCCATGGAAGCAGCAGTCAAGAAATCAAACAACGTATTGCATTGGGCAAATCTGCTGCAAAAGACATTTTTAAAGTGTTAAAAGCAAAGATGTCACTTTAAGGACTAAGGTGCACCTGACCCAAGCCAAGGCGTTTTCATTCACTTCATATGCATATGGAAGCTGGACAATGAATAAGGAAGACCAAAGAAGAATCAATGCCTTTGAATTATGGTGTTGGCGAAGAATATTGAATATACCATGGACTGTCAGAAGAACAAACAGATCTGTCTTGGAAGAAGTATAGCCAGAATGCTGGTTAGAAGCAAAGATGGTGAGACTTCATCTCACATACCTTGGACATGTGACCAGTCCCTGGAGAAGGACATCATGCTTGGTGTAAAGAGTCAACAAAAAAGAGGAAGACCCTCAACAAGATGAATTGACACAGTGGCTGCAACAGTGGGCTCAAGCATAACAAAGATTGTGACGATGGTACAGGACTGGGCAGTGTTTGGTTCTTTTATACATATGGTCACTATGAGTCACAAATGACTTGAAAACACCTAACAACATTGAGATGATATGATTTTTCTTTAGCTCTGTTTATATGGTATATTACGTTGAATTTTTTTAAAAATATTCAACCAACCTTATGTGTCTAGAATGAACTTGATCATGATGTAATATACTTTTCATGTATTTATGTATATTCATATCTATGTTCTTGAGACAGATTGGCCTGTAGTTTTCCTTTCTTATAATGCCCTTTTCTGGTTTCGTTTTAACAGAATTAAGGCTGGATTGACATTTTGGCAAGGCTTAGTCTCCCTCTGGTTTACTCCCTCTCCTAGGGCATACTTTTTCAGGTGTTCCAACTGAGAGCCTGAAGTCCATCTCTCTGGTGGATCCTGAACTCTCATCCTTCTCTCCTCAGCAAAATGAGAATGTCAGACACTTGCTCTGCTTAACATGTTTCTCTGTGTCCTGTACTTCTTGTGAATTGATAGTTACTTTTAGAGGCTTGGTCAGATTAAGTTTTGATCCCCCCCACCCCCAGGAATACTTTATTTGTTATATGGAATATTATTAGAAGATACACAATAGTTAATTAGCTTTCTGTGATGATAGTAGCCACTGATGATCACTGTCTGGATTAATTAAGAGTTGTAAAATGGTGATGCTCTGATTCTGTCATCCCTTCTTCATTTACCAGCTGTAATATTTCCATAAAGCAAAACTTCGTCACATCTACTGTTTGGTCAGCGGCAGTATAGTTTAATTAGAAAAGGCAGAGTGATTTCATTTATGAAAGAAATATGGAGCTATGAGGAGGGTCGGGCCCCCTTTAGCCATAAACAGCATTACCAAAATGGATGACTCTCCCTATCTAATGTATCGGTTTTTTTAGAGGAATAATGTGAATTACTGTATGTAACAGTAAACTATAAACCATTATTTAAATAGGAGAGTTTCACAGAACGCTCTAATAGGTAATGGGAGGTAGATGAAAGAAGATTGATCTAGAAGTCAGAAGACCAAAGTTCTATTCCTTGCTCTGTTATATGACCTTATCTAAATCATTTAACTTTTTAATACCTAGTTTCACATTTGAAAAGTGAAGATTTTGTATCTCTTAAGTTCCTTTCCACTCCAAACTAATACGATTATATTTAATAATCTGCTTAGGCCAAAAAACTTGTATAAATGGAATTATACTTCAAATTTACAGTTAAAGAATATCCCGTTTTAGTTTGGTTTAGCTACTCCTCTTTGGTTCAAGACCCAGAACAAATCTTGATGTCATGTTATGTGTATACTGTATTTTCTGTATAGCATTGGCATGTATACTACGATAATATGCCTTATAGCTCCTTATAAATTGATGGTTATTCTGTCACTTTTTGTTAATGTTGGAAACTGCTGGCTGTATAGTCTCTCACATCAGAGGTCTGCATTTCTTCTTATGGGTAACATTACCAAAGAGGGGAAAACAAATCTATTTTTTAAATAAGGCTTTCCAGAGAGGGTAAAATAACTTAATTCATCCAAGAATGAAATTCCACATACTCAGTTTTCTAAGTACACTTTTGTAAATAAAAGTCCCTTATTCAGAGGGAGTTTGGAAAAGGCATACAGACAAAAGAAGCACCAGTGTTAAATACTTTAGCCATTAAAGCATAGATCAGCTGCAGTTCTTTGGTGAGACAGTGTCTCAGAGAAGAAAAGAGATCTCTTTAATAACATTTATTTCAGTGGGCATGTTTTTATCATCATTTAATAAGACATGACTCTAATTTCCATCTCCACAATTCTAAAATAGATTATGCAGCTAAGAATCAACCCATACATGAGATATTTTTATTCTCTCTTTCCACTAAGTCTACTCCATTTTTTTCTTTCTTTTTGCTGGCATAAATAGCCATTTGTGACCCAGTTGATCAAGGTAAGAGACAGAATGAAACTTCTTGGAAACACTTTGAAACCTGTGTTCATTCCTCAGTTCCCAAAGACAACTCAGAGGTCATGAAGCCCTACTTCTACATTTTATTAATAATCAAATGGAAACAGAAAGGCTAAGTGACGTGGAAGCAGTATTATAAATGAACCTTAATAACAAAAAAGAAAAAAAACGCAGTTATATAATATTAGGGGTAAGAAAGTTGATGTAATCTGAGACCCACGGAGATTGTTATGTGAATACTATACAATTAATGCTAATAAAATTGAAAATTTAGATTAACTGAAAAAATATACATTATTAAAGTTAACCCAAGTAGAAAAAGAATAGTTGACTAGGCCCCTAACCAAAGAAATAGAGAACGTTGTTAAAAAAACAAAAACTACCTCTGCAAAAGCATGGGTATAGATGGTTTCACAAGTCAGTTCTTTCAGACTCTTGAAGAATAATTCCTGTACTATTTATACCAGAACATATACAAAATAATGGATGGTTTCCAGATCTCTTTTATGGAGTTAACAAAATCCTGATACAACAATCTAACAAAGATAGCACAAAAACAAGAAAGAAAATATAGACCTGTTCCACTTATGAATACAGATTTAAAAGTAGGCACAAAATAGTAATAAATGGGATCTAAAAGTATACTGAACACAATAGAGTTTAACTCAAGAATCCACAGATGGCTCTGTATTAGGGTATCTGATAAATATAGTTTATCACATTGCTGGGTCTAAGAAGGAAAAGGACTTCATTATTACAATGGCTGCTAAAAAGACACTTTTATAAATTTATTGTTCCATCCTGATAAATCTTAGCAAAATAGGAATAGCATAATACATTCTTAAAATGATTAAAAAACTATCCTAGCATCATGCATAGTGATGAAACATTTATATTGAATTTAGGAGGAAGACAGGGTTGATCACCGCCATTACTGTTGTTCAACACTGATTTTGAAATGGTGGTAGGTACCTTTGGACAAGAAAATAAGGCTGTAAATGTTGAAAGGCAGGACAGAAATTTTTTTTTTAAATTGTACTTTGGGTGAAAGCTTACAGAACAAATAGTTTCTCATGAAACAGTAGTACACATATTGTTTTATGACATTGCTTAACAACCCCACAACATGTCAACCTTCTAACTTCTCAACCTTTTTTTTTTTTTTTTGGTGAAAATACACATAGCCAAAGATACACCATTTCAAAAATTTCTACATACACAGTTCAGTGACATTGACTACGCTCTTCCAGTTGTGCTGCTATTCTCACTTAAGATGAAGGCTTACGGAACAAAATAGTTTCTCATTTAACAGTTAACTACACGTTGCCCTATGACAGTGGTTAACAATCTCACAACACATCAACAATATCCTTACTCAACCTTGGGTTCCCTATCACCAGCTTCCTTGTCCCCTTCTGCCTTCTGGCCCTTGTCACTGGACTACTGTACCTCATTTGTCCCATTTCGTTTTACAGGGCTGTCCACTCCCAGGCTGAACAGTGAACCTGGGAGATAACTTCACCACTGAGATAAAAGGGTGTCTGGGGGCCATACTCTCGGGGTTTCTCCGGTCTCTTTTAGGCCAGTAAATCTGGTCTTTTTTTTGTGAGTTAGAATTATGTTCTACATCCTTCTCCATCTCTGTCCAGAACCCTCTGTTGTGATCCTGTTCAGAGCAGTCAGTGGTGGTAGCCGGGCACCATCTAGCTGTACTGGACTCAGTCCGGTGGAGGCCTTGGTAGCTGTGGACCATTAGTCCTTCGAGAAAATTTTTTTTTGTTTCGTTTGTGTCTGCAGATGATATTACCTATCTGAAAAACCCTAAAGAATCAACTAAAAACTATTTTAAATGATAGAAAATTCTTTTAAGTTGGCTACTTAAAGGATATACTAAAATCAGTAGATTAAAAAAACAGTCTAGTGGGAAAATATAATAGGTATTCTGGTTTCTGCAGAATGTGGATTAAGCTAACAAAAATACTCCCAATACAAACACCTAAACAAAGGTGTTTGTTCAAAAACAAAACCTGTTTTTTCCGCCTCTTAATGCATAGCTGAGCTTTCACTAAAGACAGAACTGTCCACTTACAAGAAATTAAGAGGGAATTTGAAAGCAGGGCAGGAATCACGCTAGCCAGTGGAGCAGCCTGGGAGGGAAAGGATTTGTATGAGCTAGAGCCTTTGGTTTCAACATCTTTCTGAAGGTCCTGGACTCATTTTCAGGGACTCAGAACTAAGACCTTAGTATAAAGCCAGAACCTTCAGAGGGCTTTCCTATCAATGAAATAGTGAATTAGTAGAGGCAGGGGGAAGGAAACTTGCCTCCACTCAGACCCTGGCTGGAAAAAAGGAGTCTTCCAGGAGGAACTGAAATTCTGGGTCTGGACTTCATACAGTTTAACCTGCATAGTGTAAGAATCCCCAAATTAATATAAAATAGGTATTAGGCTACTAATATACCTGCGGTACTTTTTAACAGCAAGCATAAAACCAAACCAAAAATCCAGAATGCATGAAATTCCCCCAGAAAAATTGAGCTTTAGAGAAGATGAGCTTACAGTTTTTAAAAAGTTATAAATCATATGAGGAAATAATCAGGAGGTACACTAAGAGGATTAACACTTTAAGAACTTGAAATAGTAGAATATAGAAGAGGCTATAAAATATGTATCTATAAAATCATTAAAGACATAAAAGAAGGAATTCAAACCATAAGAAAAACAAGACAATGAAAAAAGGATAGACGAATTTGACAGAGACTCAAATCTGAGCTTCTAAAAAAGAAAAATACAGTTATTGAAGTTGAATTTACTAGATAAACAGATTAGACCTAGCAGAAGAGAATGTGTAAACTGGAAGACAGATTGGATGAAATTACCCAGAATGCAGCACAAAGATAGCAAATATTGAAAAAGAGATGAAGACACATGGATGAACAAATTAGAAAGTCCAATGACATCAACAAGCCTAATGGGGGCTCAGAGAGAAGAGAATAAATGAGGAAAAAACAGTATTTGAATCCTCACATGAAGAAGCAAACAGGATAAATCAAAAGCTAGTCTTTTATCCATGTACATTAATGAAATATAATACCAAAGACTAAGAAAAATTTTAAAGCATCTGGAAAGAAAATGACAAATTGTATACAAATATAATGGGAAAAGATTGGTTCACAGTAGCAATAAAAATTATAAAACAGTTATTAATTTATAAAGAAATGTGTAAGTATCTATTTGAAGGATACCATAAAACTTCACTGAGAGACATAAAAGACTGGAATAAATGAAGAGCCACAACATATTGTTAGATGAAATTGCTCAATAATGCCGCCAGTTTTTCTTGAATTAACTAGTGAATTTAAGGCTATCGTAATTAAAATCCCAAAGATATTTTGGGGATAACAAAATTATTCCAAAGTTGATCTGAAAGAATAAATATGAGGTAATAGCCAGGAAGATTCTGTGAGAGAAAAAAATAGTGAAAGGTATCATGCCAAACAGATACTAAAATGTATTTCTAAATTATAATAATCAGCACAGCATGCTATGGTGCCAACATAGAAGTAACAGTGGAACAAAATAAAAAGTCCAGATACAGACCTAAGGAAAAAATATATATTTATATATATTTACAAAAGGCATTTCAAGTCAGTGATCAAGGATAGAGAGTAAATTCAAAAGCAAAACAGCAAACAGACTAAAAAATATTGACAATGTATGTGACAAGGTGCCAAGAATGAGATATCAGAATATGTTCAAGTATCAGAACTATGGTGCAAATAGCTCAGTTGCTAAGATTTTACTCTTTCCTAGTATTTGATATTTGTCTTAGTTATCTAGGGCTACTATAACAGATATACCACAAGTGGATGACTTTAACAAAGAGAAATTTATTCTCTCACAGTCTAGTAGGCTGCAAGTCCAAATTCAAGGCGTCTGCTCCAGGGGAGGGCTTTCTTTGTCGGCTCTGAAGGAAGGTCTTTGTCATCAATTTTCCCCTGGTCCAGGAGCTTCCCATTGCAGGGACCCCGGGTCCATAGGATGTGCTGTTCTCCTGGCTCTTGTTTCTTGGTGGTATGAGGTCCCTCATCTCTCTGCTCCCTTCTCTTTTATATCTGAAAAAAGATAGGTTTAAGATACAACCTAATCTTATAGATTGAGTCCTGCCTCATTAACGTAACTGCTGCTAATCCCACCTCTTTAACATCATAGAGGTAGGATTTACAACACACAGGAAAAATCACGTCAGATGACAAAATGGTAGACATTTACACAATACCAGGAATCATGGCCTAGCCAAGTTGACGCACATTTTGGGGGGACACAATTCAATCCGTGACAATATTCTTTACTCATTGGACAAAGAAATTAAGAATGTATTGGGCTTAAAAAAAAAATCCAAATGTGCAACAGAACATGAAAACATACTGTCTAGAGTTGAATTCAACCAAAGTGTATTCAACCAAAGTCCATTCATCAGTATCTTCAGGGCTGAAAAATACATTTTTCCAGAATTTGAGTATTAATGTGCTTATCATTATAGTATCTTACTGAGTGGTGAAAAGTAGTCTTCAGTGAGGAAATACTGAATTCGTGGGTTTGTGTTCACTCCAAACCTCTGGAACTGGTTTACAGAGTCACCAAACACTTGACATTTCTGACAGCCTGTAATTTTGAGTTAGAATTTTTTTTCTAGTTTAGTAGAAAAAAAGAGACGTAAGCAAAGATAATGACTACATGTAAAATCTGTCTTAAAGCTTCAGGCTATCCCTTACTGAACCAGACACAGATACCTTGGTGAAGAATTGCTGTCAGTATTTTATTGATATAAAACGTTATTATAAATTATTTTAATTTCATAATTTTAAAATTATCTAAAATTTGAGATCTTTTTATGTGTTGAATGTCCATTGATGGGTTCACTGAGGCTGACAGTTTAAGAAACATTGCTGTATCACTTTCCTCATCTGTAAAACCAAGGAGTGCAACTGAATATGAACCTAGATAGAAAGTGAACATTTAGAGAATGAATTTCTACCAAAATTAAATTGTATGTGAGAATCCAAAACAGAGTATATAAATACCGATATCCTCTTAAATGTTGTATTATTCAGACTTGCCCTAAAGGGCTTATGCTCTTTCAGGTTAGACCTATGTATAATGCATTATTAGATTCACTAAAAAGTGAGTATTATTGCTGTTTGGAGTAATGATTATTAAAAATAACATTCGTTAAACATTAATTCTTTTGAACTTTTGTTTACAGTCTTCAAGATTGATTCCTCAAGTATTTTGCTACCTAAAGTCCAGCGTTCCCTGATTTGATTTTAATACATTGGTTTTATGCATTCATTCACTATTAAAAAGATATGAGTAAAATGAAAAATTCTTGATATCAATGTTATTAGACTGTTCTGGGTTTGAGCATTCACTAGCTGAATGACCTTGGGCTAGTTACTTAAACTCTCTGTTCATGTATTTCCTTATTTTCAAAATGGGAATGCTAACAGTACCTGCTTCCCAGGGATGTTGTGAGGATTAAGTGAAAAAATACATGCAAAGTGTTTAAAACAGTGCCTGACCAGTAAGCACTCAAGAAATTTTAGACTTTTTAACAAAGGTGCGATTTTAGGAGTTTCTGACTATTTTTGAACTTCCCATAGCTTTTAGCTGTAACACACAGATTACAGAGTAGCTTTAATTTTTCCAATTTTTCTGTTGAAATCAAGTCTCATTTTGAATCTCAGCTCATTGCACTGGTTCCATGACCTTGGGAAAGTTACTTAACATCCCTGTAACTAAGTAGTGTTATTGCAAGAATTAAATGTGTTCATACATGTAAAGCACCTGGCATAATGTTAGGCAATTAGTAAGGGCTCAATAAATATAGATAAATCATTGGTTGTATGCATTCATTCAGTATTATAAAGATATGAGTAAAATCAGTCAGTGGGGCCTGGGACCATGGTTTCAGGCGACATCAATAAATATAAGGTTTTGTAACTATTACTTGATTTTCTTGATGGCCTTGTGAGCTTAGCTTGTCAAAAACGAGCCTCCTGTAGCTCAGACACTCTTGTTTACTCCTTTATTTCTGATACTGACGTCTCTGGTCCCAGCATTCAGGGTAGACATCTCAAAGTATTTTCTAATTCCTCCCTTTTCCCTTGCCTTCTGCATTCAATCAGTTCCACACACTCTTTCTTTATAGTTAAATTTCCTGATGAGAAACTTTGTTGTTCTCAATTATTTGCCAGTCAAGTATAAACAGAATAGAGAAGTAATTAAGGATCTAACGCCTGATTTGCAGCTATCTGACTTTGTGGTCTTGGGTAAGTTACTTTTCTGTGCCCCAATTTCCTCATTTGTAAAATGGAGATAATAACAGTAACTATGGCTGTTTGAGGATTACATGAGTTAATACAAGGGTTTAGAGTTGTGCTTTATGCGTAGGAAATGCTACATAAGTGTTTTCTTATTATTTAAGTACAGAGAGTCCTTGATGGAGTAGGAGAAAAGTAGGGTACAGAACTCAAATTCTAGTAAAAAAAAAACTAGACTTAATGGTCTGACTGAGACTGGAGGTATCCCAGAAGACGTGGCCCCCGTACTCTCTATTAGCCAAAAACTAAAACCATTCCTGAAGCCAACTCTTCAGACAAAGATTAGACTGAACTATAAGACAAAATGATACTCATGAAGAATGTGCTTCTTAGCTCAAGTAGATACATGAGTCTAAATGGGCAACTCCAGTCAGGAGGTGAGATGAGAAGGCAGAAATGGCCAGGGGCTGGTTGAATGGACACAGGAAATCTGGAGTGGAAAGGAGGAGTGTGCTGTCACAGTATGGGGAGTGTAGCTAGGGTCACACAGCAGTGTGTGTATAAAGTTTTGTATGAGAAACTAAGTTGAACTGTAAACTTTAATTTAAAGCACAATTTAAAAAAAAGAAAAATATGAAGATGACACAAAGCTACAAGAAAAAGTTAATCCTATAGATGACCAAATTAGGATTTTAAAAAAGAAAAACTCTGTCCTCTGTTGTTGTTAGTTGCCATCAAGTCGATTCCAACTCGCGGCAACCTGATGTGTGCAGAATAGAACTTCTCCATAGGATTTTCAAGGCTGTGACCTTTCAGAAGCAGATCGCCAGGTCTGTCTTCTGAGGTGCCTCTGGGTGGGTTCAAACTGCCAATTTTTCGGCTGGTAGTTGAGCACTTAACCGTTTGTGCCACCCAGGGACTCCGGATCTATCCCTTATAAGATACACACACACACACACACACACACGAACTAGATGATCTCTAAGAAACAGTCTTACTAAAAAATTATAATGATCCATAGATTCTTTGTTATTTTGCTCAATAATGGTAAACTTTGACAGTACCATATTCCAAAATGTCATTACGCCTCCCAGTCAGCTTCATATTAATAATTCTCTTCAAAATGGAGATTCTGAAATCTTGAGAGGATTTGAAAGAGCGTGAATAATGATGAACTTACTTTAGATGTTGTCTTAGTCATCTAGTGCTGCTATAACAGAAATACCACAAGTGGATGGTTTTAACAAAGGTAAATTTATTTCCTTACAGTAAAGTAGGCTAAAAGTCCAAATTCAGGGTGTCAGCTCCAAGGGAAGGCTTTCTCTCTCTTGGCCCTCTCATCAGTGTTCCCCTGGACTAGGAGCTTCTCGGCGCAGGGACCCCGGTCTAAAGGATGCACTCTGCTCCTGGCACTGCTTTCTTGATGATAGGGGGTCCCCAACTGTCTGCTCTGCTTGCTTCTCTTTCCTTTTATCTCTTGAGAGAGAAAAGATGGTGCAGGCCACACCCCAGGGAAGCTCCCTTTACATTAGATCAGGGATATGACCTGGGTAGAGGTGGTGTTACAATCCCACCCTAATCTTCTTTAACATAAAATTACAATCACAAAATGGAGGCCAACCACACAATTCTGGGAATCTTGGCCCAGCCAAATTGATACACACATTTTTTGGGGGACATAATTCAGACTATGACAGATGTTTTTACTGAGCTTTCGGAGAGGCTCATTTGTTATTAACAACTTCATCCTTGCCAGAGTGAGAATTTGCTATATGAAATGACTTTTGTTTCACTCTTAAAATTACTTGCCACAAAAAGATAGATTAGATAGAGGGAGAGATATCTAGATGTATCTATCTATATGTATATGTTCGTGTGTATATATATACACACACAAACTCCTTCCACCTTTTTATTTTATTTCCCTGTAATAGGAGACAGAAATTAGGAATAAAAAACCTGAACCAAACCCATTGCCGTTGAGTCGATTCTGATTCATAGCGAACCTATAGGACAGAGTACAACTGCCCCATACAGTTTCCAAGGAGCGGCTAGTAGATTTGAACTGCTGACCTTTTGGTTGGCAGTTTTCTTAAATTATAGTAAAGTCAAGTGGGAAAACCTTTGGACTTTGGAATCATGAATATAAATCATACTTGTCCATGCTAGCTGTGTATATATAACTTTAGGCAAGTTATTCCATATCGCTGAGCTTCATTTTTTCCCTAACTTGTAAAACCAGTTGGTAATACTTACCTTTCTATGTAATTACCATGATTCAGTAAAATAAAATGTAAAAGCACCGAGCATGGTTGTTGGCACACAGTAGATACTCAGTAAATGTTATTTCCTCCTACCTAGCTATTTGGAGGAGCCCTGGTGGTGCAGTGGTTAAAGTGCTTGGCTGCTAATCCAAAAGATCGGAGATTCTAACCCACCCAGAGGCTCTTCGGGAGAAAGCACCTGGCAGTCTGCTCCAGTAGAGATTGTTGTTGTTGTTGTTAGGTACTATTGAGTTGGTTCCGACTCATAGTGACCATATGTACAACAGAATAAATCACCGCCCAGTCCTGCACCATCCCCACAATCGTTGCTATGCTTGAGCCCGTTGTTGCAGCCACTGTGTCAGTCCATCTCTTTGAGGGTATTCCTCTTTTTCACTGACCCTCTACTTTACCAAGCATGATGTCTTTCTCTAGGGACTGGTCCCTCCTGATGACATGTCCAAGGATGCTCGCTTTTAAGGAGCATTCTGGCTGTACTTCTTCCAAGACAGATTTGTACATTCTTCTTGCAGTCCATGGTATATTCAGTGTTCTTCGCCAACAACATAACTCAAAGGCATCAATTCTTCAGTCTTCCTTATTCATTGTCCAGCTTTCACGTGCATATCAGGCGATTGAGAAATACCTTAGTCCTCAAAGTAACATCATTGCTTTTTAACACTTAAAGAGGTCTTTTGCAGCAAATTTGCCCACTGCAGTACATCATTTGATTTCTTGACTGCCGCTTCCATGGGCATTGATTGTGGATCCAAGTAAAATGAAATCCTTGGCAACTTCAATGTTTTCTCCGTTTATCATGATGTCGCTTATTGGTCCAGTTGTGAAGATTTTTGTTTTCTTTATGCTGAAGTGTAATCCATACTGAAGGCTATAGTCTTTGATCTTCGTGAGTAAGTGCTTCAAGTCCTTTTCACTTTCAGCAAGCAAAGATGTGTCATCTGCATATTGCAGGTTGTTAACGAGTCTTCCTCTAATACTGATGCCGTGTTGTTCTGCATATATTCCACCTTCTCAGATTATTTGCCTAGCATACAGATTGAATAAGTATGGTGAAAGGATACAACCCTGATGTACACCTTTCCTGACTTTAAACCACACAGTATCCCCTTGTTCTGTTCAAACAGCTGCCACCACTCTTCAGTCAGTTTGTTGTACTGTGGTGGCTTGCATGTCGCTGTGATGCTGGAAGCTGTGCCACTGGTATTTCACATACCAGCAGGGTGACCCGTGGTGGACAGGTTTCAGCAGAGCTTCCAGACTAAGACAGACTAGAAAGAAGAACCAGGCAGTCTACTTCTGAAAAAACTGGCCAGTGAAAACCTTAGGAATAGCAGTGGAACGTATAGTGCCTGAAGATGGAGCTCCTCAGTTTGGAAGGCACTCAAAATACTCGAAATACGACACGGGAAGAGTCCTCAAAGTAGAGTCAACCTTAATGACATGGATGGAGTCGAGCTTTTGGGACCTTCATTTGCTGATGTGGCATGACTTAAAATGAGAAGAAACAGCTGCAAACATCTATTAATAATTGGAACATGGAATGTATGAAGTATGAATCTAGGAAAATTGGAAGTCATCAAAAATGAAATGAAACGCATAAAGATCAATATCCTAGGCATTAGTGAGCTGAAATGGACTGGTATTGGCCATTTTGAATTGGACAATCAGTAAAGATTACAGCCTAGGAAACCCTGTGGAGCAGTTCTACTCTGTCATATAGGGTCGTTGAGTCAAAATTTACTTGATGGCACACAACAACAACATGCTATTTGGATGTATGCATCACCCAGTGGTCAGTTTGAGACTGGAACAGTGGTCTGTCTGTTAGTTTAGTTCTTAAAGTCTTTTGTATACTAATTAAGATCAGATCTCACCTCTGCAGCTCCAGGGTGAGCTCAGGAGTTCATAAACAACTGTATGGGGTCGCTTTCCTCAGTACTTTCTGGTTCCATGGAGCTCCCCCTTCTGATCCTCTAGCCAGAAACCTGAGGCTATGCTTATTTTGCCCTGCCATGCGTTCCACAATTTCACTTGCATCCTGAGCCAAATGGTAGGAGATATAGAGGAAGAGGGGGGAAAAGCAAAAGGAGGGTTGATCTCACTCTCCTTGAACTGCAGCTCCACTGAACAGGAAGGTTCCCTTCCTTTACAGCTGTGACTCTTGCAGGTTTCCATTGTGGCCACCACCACCATCATCACAAGATTTCTTGGGTGGCTGGGGTGTGAGAGAACCAAAAAAAAAAAGAAAGGAAAATAAAGGTGGTGGGAGTGGAGAATCCCATACTCTCTGAACTTTAGGAGTTTGCTTTCCTGGCCCTCAAGCCAGAGCTAGAGGGCCCTTCTGGGAATTCCTTCTGTGCTCACTTCTGGTTTCTTGCTGTGTTGAGTTCAGGCTGGGAGATACTAAAGAGGGATGGGTTGGGGGGGAAGTAAACTCTATTGTTTCAGAGGTACTTTGAATTCTGGTTTCTTCCCTGAGTTACCTTCTGCTGTTTACATTTCAAAAGACTTCAGATAACTCCTCCATACAGACTATCCAGGTTTTATAGTTTTATTCAGTGGGAGGGGCAGGGTGAAGTGTATCTATTCCATCTTACCCAAAGCCAGAATCCTAAATTTGCTTTTAAAAGAGAGTGCTTGTAATATGGCACTCTCTGCCACAATCCCTTCTGCTTTTCTAAACTAGGACTAATCACATGCTAAGGTACAATTTGAATCATATTACTGCCTCGCCAGATGATTTTTTTATTGGTTCTCCATTGCCTCTAGGATTAAGTGCCAACTCTTTATTTAATTCAGCATTCAAATTCCCAGCTACATAGACCTCTATACCAGCCGGTTAGGAACACTTACCAAACAAAAAAACAAACCCCCATTGCTGTTGAGTTGATTCCAACTCATAGTTATCCTATCTCACACCCATAGCTTTGTTTATGTAATTCTCTCTCCCTAAAATAGTTCACAACCTTTAAATTTCTGCCTGTTGAAATCTTATATATCTTTTAAAGCTCAGATACACTACCTTCTTAAACTTTTTTAAAATTCTCTGCTCTGCTCAGATGAGCTTCTCACAAAAGGAGTGTGTGATCTCTTCAACCTTTGAATAACTGTCATTTTTATTTGTGCCTTTTTTATGATATATTTATTCTACTTTGTCTTAGAATTACTTTTACGCTTAGAGATGTAATAACTGTTTAGCACAGGCTATTACACTATCAGATCCAATAGATTCAGGTAACATTTAGTGCCTACCATGTACTTTTTTACTTCCTCCCTATAGCAACTTTTTGAGACAGTTATCTACATCTCATTCACATGAGAACCCTGAGGGTAAGAAAAGTAATATTAACTCTTCTATAATGGCTATAAGTTCTTGAGTGTAAGAATTGTAATTTTCAATTTTGTACCACCTAATACCTACCATGGAGCCCTGGTGGCATAGTTGTTAAGATCTTGGCTGCTAACAAAAATGGTTTCCAGTTCAAATTCACCAGCCACTCCTTGGAAACCCTGTGGGGCAGTTCTACTCTGTCCTGCAGGGTTGCTGTGAGTCAGAATTGAGTTGACAGCAACAGGTTTTTTTGTTTTTAATACCTGCCACAGAGGAGCCCCAATGGCACAGTTGGTCAAAGCACTCTGCTGCTAACCAAAAGGTCGGCAGTTTAAACCACCAGCTGCTCCAGGGGAAGAAAGATACGGCAGTCTGCTTCTGAAAAGATAACAGCCTTGGAAACCCCATGGGGCAGTTCTACTCTATCCTGTAGTGTCCCTATGAGTCAGAATTGACTTGATAGCAATGAGTTTGGTTTGTTTTGTTTTAATAACATGTAGCAACTCAGCAAACATAGCAATAGCCCTGACTTCTTTCTTCTTTCTGCAGTATCTTGGCCATGTAGAAGTTGATGAATCAAGAGGAATGCACATCTGTGAAGATGCCGTAAAAAGATTGAAAGCTGTATGTATTTGATGGTTGCCAGTGTTGATATATATGCTGTCAATATTTTCTTAAAAATGGATTTTGCTCAGTAAATTTTAGTGACCCAGTATCCAGTAAGCACAATGTTTTTCCTAAGGCAAAAGTGTGGGCTCACCAATAAAGAGCATCTCATATGGTACATCCAAAGACATAAATTACAAAAACCAACCTCTTCAATTTAGGTCAGACATTGTCCAAAAAGTACTTACTTTTGATTTAGAACCACACTGAACAAGTGGTATGAAACTTGACAGTAGAATAATATTCTAAAAACAGGATAAAACTGTCCCAGTTAGTATCTTAATCTGACTGTGATAACTGGATTATAAATTGCTGATTTTAAATGTGCGGTAAGAAACGGCTTTCTAGGGAGAAGTAGAAGGATAGAGTATCTGTGTTAATAGCTGGTGAGGTTTTAGATTTTGGGGGGCACTTCTCATTATTATCTTGACTCCTACTTCCTATGTACATTCACCCCCAGTTTCCTTCTCTACGTTCCTCTAACCACCTGTTTCTATTGCCTTTTGCACAAACTCCAGCATACTTGAAATGGAGAGGCCTTTTCCAGGATAAATAGTGTTTACTTTGCCTGGTATCCGTAGAACACGTCCCAGGCACATGCCTGTGTGTTTAATAAAAGGAGAGAAAGAATTCAGCATTCATAAAGGTTCAGATTAAAATGTTAATTTCATGTTTTAGATAGGCTTAAAGAATGTTCCGTAGCCTCTGATAGTCTTCACAACCTTCCTTCTCTCCAGTATGTGGCCTTTTCCCTTCTTTGCTGTGAAAGCTTTTAGCATTACTTATGCATGCCCTTGCCCCAAACAACATAAAATACTTGTTGCTTTGGGTTTGCTGGTATGGTGGGCTGCCACAAGATTGGCTACTAATGACTGCTTTTTCTCAATTTGCTTGGTAATCGAAACTTTTCTGCTGCTCAGTGCATTGTATATGATCTCTTATCTATAATTCCTCAGTGTAAGAGATAGAAAATTAAGGAAACAACCAACCACAGAGAGGAGAGAGGTGAATTTTATTTGGAACAAATGCCTGAATCTGTCATAGAAGGTAAAGGAAGAGAAAAGTAATTGATTATAGGTAATAAAAAACTCCTGACAAAAAAAAAGTCCTGGCCCAGATGTCTTCACTGGAGAATTCTACCAAACATTCAGAGAAGAGCTCACACCAGTACTACCCAAAAACTATTTCAGAACATAGAAAAGGAAAGACTGCTTCCAGATTCATTCTTTGAAGCCAGCATAACCCTGATACCAAAACCAGGCAGAGAAAAATAACTGATTGTAGTCTACAAAGAACTAAAAAATAACACTACACACACATATATACATACATATATACACATACAGTCAACGTCAGGTATTGGTCATTTAAATTCTTAAATCACTGAAGCCCTTCCTACTCTCTGTGCTCTTGAATTCATCATTAAGAGGACTTACATCCATTATATTACGGTACACGAAAGTATAGTTTATAGACTTGTCATGTCCACCTGAATATATTACCCAATTATACACAGCCTCAGATATTTTAGTTTTTCATTTTTCTGATAACCAGTTTAAAATAGAATCGTTTTATTAAATGAAAGGTTAAATTTATATTTCTGAGTTTATCTAGAAGAATAATAAACAAGATGAGTTTAGCTAAGAACATTAAAAAATGAGAGTAGTGCAATGACTTGCTCTACAACTCATGAAAGACTATTTTACATTTAATATCAATGACTAAAAACAACAGACAAATCAGTGAACATACTGGATAGACCTGAAGTAAACCCTGTGTACATATAACAGCTTAATATATGACAAACTAAACATCACAAACAATAGGCATGAATTACTGAGCAAATTACATTGGAAATTTTAGAAAAAAGACAAATCAGATTTTTATTGATCATTAGGTTTCTTAAAATAGTGCAAGAAGATATGTAAATATCTATACAAAATCTTTAGTAGAAATGCATTAATTAGTTGCTAAAGGTTTATTAAAATCTCATAACTTAGAAGGCCCGTGTGGAATGAGACTTTACAAAGTCTTTAAATTCAGAGTATTGGTAAGTGTTCACTCTCTAAATAAGGAAAAACTAGAGATGGTTTAAGTTTGCCCAGAAGATACAGATAAATGGTATTTAGTAGTTTTTAACACAGCAGTTAATCTTCTTAACTGTCTCATTTTTTAATTTTACTACTTAGAAACATCTGATTATTATATAGGTAATATATATTTATTGTATAAAATACAAATGAAAAAAAAAAAGTACACAAATAAAACAAAATCTCATGTAATCCGAGAAATAAACCACTCTTAAAACTGTTCAGTTTTAGAACTTTTCTGGTTAAGTAGATTTTTTATTTTACCTTTTTATTTTTTTAAACCAAGAAGATTGCAAATTATAAGCACAGTTATTTGAGGCCATAGGACCATTCAAATAGTAAAATTCCATTGAGTTTTTATTTTCACCAGAAATAGGAACCAAATGGCCATTAAAAATATACCTATGCCTGGAACAGTGTCTGGCACATAGTAGTCACTCAATATACAGAAAACGGTCTAGTCCTTCTCAGTATGTAGTCAAGTTGAATCTCATAATAATCATCATAACCACATCTTAATAATTTTAAAGTTTATGCATATCTCTAAAGGCCCTCATTTCTCTGTGGCCTTTTATAACTAAAAGGCAATTTTATATATGTTGATGATTGCTTTTCTGGACATACTTAAACTTTTGAACTTTGAGGGAAAATTGACTATTTCTTGACTTTTCGTTCAAAAAGTTATTTAAAAGTTTTCATATATAGAACAGGCAAACCCTATCCAGGAGATGTGGAGTAAATGTTACATATAATTTTGTATGGCAAACATCTCTTTTTTAAAATGAGATTGAATTATTGGATAACTGGGGTCAATTTCCTGATTATTACACTCAATGAACCCCCTCCCCCTTCTATAAATACTCTTGAATGCTATACTAGGAAGCTTGCAGAAAGTTGGAAGTCTTCAGGGTATTCTTCTCAGATCATATTAGTCTACAAAAATTCATGAATTTTGTCTTTCATATTTTTACTACATAGAAATTTCTAGTCCTTTGTTTTGCTGACCAAAGATTCATCTAACAAACATCCACTACTTTTTTTTTTTTTAAAGGCTCTGTTATCTCTTTACCTAGTTCCTGATTAGATGTGTTATATTGTTATCTTAACATTTAAGGCCTAGCATTTTCAGTAATAACTTTGATCCAAAACCTCTGTCTAAATAAAATAAGAGACTGGGAACCTACCACCTGTTGTGTCAGATGCTTATATTGTGCCAAATGCTATGTCTCTGGGGTTTTTTTATTTGTTTGTAATGATCACAAATTTTCCAATAAATAGAAGCAAGTGTAGGGATACACAAGCCTACATAGGTTTAAAGAAGAAATAGCACAAGCCTTTGAAACTAGTTTGAATGCTAATGTTTAAAAATTTAAAGAATTATATAGCTTAGATGTACCAGTATAGTAGCAAAACAGATATCTTAAAGTTATCACTTGAATGATCTTTGAACTAAAAATGTAGCATTCGAGTGCTTTTTAATTTGTGTGGAATTGATAAAGCTGAATAATTTGCAAATGTTAGGAGTTATTTTCCTCCTAAGAAGTCCCTTATAATTTAGAATTACTTTAACTTCAATTGGACATTATCTGCATACTTGGAGATTATTTGCCATTCTCAAATGAAAAAATATCAGAACTAAACAAAATAGTAGTGTTTTGAAAATATATACTTCAGAACATAAATAACATTTTTAAAATTTTTATTTACTTTCTATGCATAAAGTTTAAACGCATTTACTTTGTGATACAATTTCACTGATTAACTTGCTTTGGCACTTGGATTGTATAGAAAAAAATGGCAAAAATGGTCATTGTCCATTTTTAGTGCCTTTGTGGCATAGTCAGTTGCAGGGTAAGGGCTAATGTCCTTTTTTGTAAAAGTGTGTCAGGCCTTTGGTTATCTTGTTGACTCTTGTCCAAGATGCCCTTCATTTTAAAAGGTCTTTTCTTCCCATTGTCTCTTAAATGTCTCGCCCTCTCTGTCTTGGTTTTAGAGTAGTTTCATTATACTATCAGTTTTTAATGTTTTTTTACCACTATTTGATATATTTGTTTTAATATATGTTCTTGTTTTAGCAGGTAAAAGAATCATAACTTAGTTGTTTTTAAAAAGAACTTTAATATCATTCTCTAATCTATTAACTGCCTTTTTATGCATCTTGCGCGTAAACTTTTTCATTAACATCCGGAATCTTTTATAAAAAGAGGGAAAACTCCATGTGTAACAAGAGCTTTTCACAGAGCTAAATTAAATATTAACTGAATCTCCTGATGTCACCTCCCCACCCCTCAGGAATGGTGAATATCTTAACTTTGGCTGCATTCTTGAAAGTTGATTGTTACTTAACTGTCTAACAAAACTAGGTCACCAAACTTGGCAACAGAAATAATCTTAGTTTTATTGTGATAACCGTCCCGGATTACTTTATTATTTTTCTAGATTAAGTTCAAAATATTCTGTGGGTATATTTGATGCTGCTTGTGATTTCCAAAATTTAGGGAAAAACAAACTTGGCAGTATTTGAAAGCATTGGATGAGTTTCTCAGTTATCTGAGGCAAATTTTAGTACAGATATGTCTTTTTCTAGAGATTTATCCAACGTTAAAAACTGATGATTATAAAGAGTAAAGGCTTAAAGTATAGTTAAACCAAGGGTAGGAAATGTAAAGTTAAGCTAGCTTTGGTTATTTAAAACCCATTCACTTTGCATAAGCTCTTCAAATTTTAAATGATGGCCAGTTTTCATTTTTTATATGATTAAAATTTGGTGCTGGGACCATAGATAATTACGTTTCTCTTATTTATATAGTATATATATAAAACATATACTTACAAATGTCAGTGCTAGTTTCTTTATTTTAAAACAACATTATTTAAAAGGGAAACAAAAGCCTATTCCTTAAATTTCAGTTGAGGCCCACAGACATGGTTCTTTCTCAGATATATCTGTTTTCCTAGCTGCATTGTAAACATTAACTCTCTGTTCTTTATAGATAATTTATTTTGTGTCCAGAATAGAACATATTTGTTATTTACCCATGTATGCTGTGGAATAAATCAGCTATTTTTGATGTACACAGACACACACGTAAATTGACATGTAAATGAAAGTCAGTGGTCAAGCTCCCCTTAACTAGTACGGAGTTTTCTAGAAGTGATATCTTGAATTCAGTGATATCTTGAATTCAGTAAGTACATACTCTTCATTAAAAGTTGTGTGTTGCTTTTTTTTTAATGTGATTGTGTGGTCAGTCTGAACGTGGGCGGACTTTTTAAGTGATGATTTCCATAAGAGTTGACCACTGATTTTAAATTGAAATTTTCCATTTAACTACTATTTATTACTCACAGTTGTCAAATTTAAAATGTAAATCTCACCAAACCAGAACGTCCTAATCTTTTTCTCTGCTGCCAAATTTGGATAATCGCTGTTTTAAAAAGTAAATAGAGAAACTAACTAGTTGCTCTGCATGGATATAGGTTCTGATTTCTTCTGTCTGTTTCCATGGATTCTTAGGCCATACAGTGTGTTTCCCTGCATTTTCATGCACCTTTGCTTTTTCCTCTGTCACACCTGGTATGCATAACTTTTTAAAACTCTCACTCCCTCCCCTTTTCCCACTTTGCCCCTTCCCCAAATTCTGTATGTGCTTATTGGTGTGAAACCCTGAGACATTTAGCCCAAACAATAATAGCGCTCGACTTGTCCCCCTGTTCCTCCAGGAAAGGAAGTTCTTCAAAGGCTTCTTTGGAAAAGTAAGTTTGATGCCACATTTGTTCTTGCTTTATAAGGAGTTACACCCCTAGTATAGCACTGACATATTAAAAAACAGAAACAAAAGTAGTACAGCTTTGATTTCTTTATAATACAGGAACTGATTTAACTGTATATGGAAATTAATTAATAGAAAAGTTACCATCTGTAATATTAGCTGTGTGTCTGTGATTCTAAAGCTGGTTGAAGATTCCCAGGAAAGTCCAGTAAATGAATCAAGTAGGTTAAAAGAGATTTATCTCCTCAGGACTAGGTGTTAAAATAATTTTCATTTGGTTTTACAAAACTCTGTGAGTGAATTTTTAACAAGTGGATTTTACTTAGTGTCTAATTTTGACAGAGAAATGGGAAGAAATACTAAATTCAAGTGAAAATTAAATTTATACCAAACTTGCATGTTCAATGCTATTACTTTTTTTAATCTAAGTTAAATTTCAGGTGAGGTAAGTGAAAGTACATAAACTTACCTTTGAAGATCCTGCTATGATTTTTAACCTGGATTGCTAATCTAAGAAAAACTATGTTAATTATTAGTCTGCCGAGTATTTGTCATATCTATAATGTTCTTTATGTAGGTGCTTTTCAAGTAATGACTGTTTAATGTTCAGATCTCCACAAATAGGTAAACACTTTTCTTACATTTTTTGTGTTCTCCAAGTATATCGTCATTTAGTTTTGAGGAACGGCTACGAAGTAATTTAGGCTGACCGTGTAAGAAAAAACTATCATTGGATAACAGAGTGTAAATTACTAGAAGTTTATGTGATTATAAAATTTGCAGTTCTCTACTGAGTGGTTTTATTATTTTGGAAATTTATTTTGAAGACTTAGTTTCCATTTCCTTCTCAGTTAAACATTTTAGATGTAACCCATTAGTATATTTTCTTGTTCTTGGTTAGGTCACTTTTATACTAATGTAAATCCTTTTTCAAGGACTTGAATGTTTAATTCAAATAGTTGCTATCAATCTGAAATAAAAATTCAATTTACCGACACATGTGAAAATAAAAATTTTAGTAGACATTTTGGGTCAAAGTCAAATTAACAGATCCTTAGAACTTGGGACCCATATCTAGAAAGAATTAATCTTACGGACATTTACATCATTATAATTAGACACTATAAGTGTTAAAGAAACTTAACAATTGTTAAGGAAGCCTTTTATGGAGTATTTATTTTTTCCCAAATGGAATTTCTCAAAACAACGTCACGTCACCACAATATTTATACGATTTTAATTATCTTTCAAGTAACCAGATTTTAATATGTCTACTTTTGTTAAAACAACCTTGTCTGTGCAACCTCAGTTGTAGAAAATATTCATTTGGTTTATAGAAAAAATATGTTAAAGTATAAAGAAAAAGTTGTAACAGTGTTAGGGAACAAAGATAGCTCTTGCTTCAAAAGCATTCCTGAGGTGGACATGTTCATTGTTATATATAGGCGTCACTGTGGACCTACAGTATAGCCGAACTGGATCACACTGTGCTTCTTAGCTGTTTTCACTGCATTTTGCTACATCGTGAATTTATATGGCATGAGAAGGAAAATCATGGATCACTTCACTTAACTCTTACACTAACCGTCAAATTATTATTTGTTTTGCAATGAGGAAACTGATGTTTACAGAGGTTAAATTACCTGCCCAAATTCAGAAGCTAGGATTTGAATCTAAATATTCTGATTCCAGAGCCCACACTGTTAATCACTATACTGTACATGTCACTTCTATTTACAAATGAAGTTTAAAAGATTTAAAAGGTGCTAGTAAATAAGCAGTTTCCTTGAAACTCATTTTTACTTTCTAACTTTCTTTTAAAAAGCAGTCATTTAACTTCGGATTTTATTTATAGTCAGTTTACTTTTTTATTAAAGATTTAAAGGTTCATCTTTTTTCACTGATTCAAACTATTACTTTGTTTATTTGGAGATACTTAAATCCTACTACTGAGCTTGACTCCCACAGGATTTCCTTAAAAGATGTTAAGTGATCCCATAATGGCATCTGTGAACCAGCATGACTATGAGAATTCTTAGGCCATTGGAAAAAGTCTTTTTATGGCAGGGAAATTTTATTCTAATATACAATTGTTTAAATTAAAGTAAGTCATTTACAGTGTTTGAAAACAGAGGGGGAAAAGCATTATACCAGAAATGTACTTTGAAAGGAAAAACTTTAATTTGGAGCTTTTGAAATCTTTCAAGTTACTGTTGTTCAGCTCACTTCCACATTAATCTTAAAGAAACAGGTGAAAAAGATTTGTTGAGTTTGCTAGGTTAGTTGTGGTTTGATGAAGGCTAAAAATGAAGACTCTCTTAGGGCGTTTTTATCCAGTACAGTTCCTCTTAAATTTTGGTAACTTTCTTAGGCCTCGCATCATGTATGGTTTATTGGTCCAGAATAAAGAGCACAACAGTTATCAAAAGGCATTTCCACCAAACACTTTTGCATAAAAGTAGGTAGATGGAAGAATTGTTAGCCATGGTTCTGAATATGAATATGAAACATGCCCAGGAGGACTGTTTCCTCTTTTCCCTAAGCTGCCTACTGGCCCTGTCCACTCCATAGCTTCTTTATTCCCTGAATCACCAACTGATGGGAGCAGTGCTTCCGGAAGCTTTAGCAGTACAGAATGGATAAACCTGGGTATGTAGCAGGTTTTATTAATCCATTGTAGACTTAACAACATTTTAAAAGAGAAAGGGAAAAATTTGAGGACCTGGAATAACTTTTTCCAAACTAACTACATTGAATTGCTCACTAGCTTAGGAGAGCCAAGAATGTACTCAACTTTTTTTATAGATTATTATATGCAGCTTCATTAGTGAATTTGGCCATGCTAGGCAAATACTTTATTACCGAGTAATTACGTGACACTTAACATTTAAAAAGGATTTTATAATTTTAATGTATTTGAGGAACCCCATGAGCTAAGTAATCTACATTCCCACTTTGTGAGGTAACTGACTCAACATGGAGATATAAAATGTTCTTAGGCTACACTATTACATCTCTTTTTAAAGCCATTTACTTGTATTTATGTATAGCTTCATAGTTTACGATGTGCTTTGACCTGCTTTCTAATTTGCTACTCATAACAGCTCAGTGAATTTGGATAGTTCATGAAACTTAATTTTACAGTTGAATAAGCTGAAGTGCAAAGAGGTCACCCAGCTGTAAATGGCAGAGCCTAAAATGAAACCAAAGTTTTCTGAAACTTGGTGAGAAGTTCTTTCACCTACTCCATGTTGCTGTTTTCTCATTCAAAAATGCTGACCTCTGCTTTCCTCAGGTATCCCTTAATTATAATGAATGGAGGTGTCTAATGCAGAGGATACTAGACAATTCAAGGGCCTGAAGGTTGCCCACAAACATGCGTTGTACGCCTGCACAGAGTTTACAAATTTGAATTAGTTGCCAATATATTAAAAATTGAGAGCTTTCAAATAAAGACTAGGATATCTATCTTTTGAGAATTAGAAGATCTGGTAAAATGACTTTATTTGTGGCATCAGTGGCTTGAGCTGAGTAGCAACTGTCCCTTTTGGTTGTCTGTTCAGCACGATCTCTGGTACTCCTATTGTCCCTTACACTGAGCTGGCTTCACTCATTTTGTTATCTGCCTTAACCCTATAGGCATTTGAGTTTGTGACCTCCCTGAGCTGTTATATCACTTTGGTTCTTTTGTCATTGGTCTAACCATTTCTAACTGAATAAAAAATCACCAAAAGTATTTCAGTGTCTGTTCTAGTAGCTCCTGTTAAAGTACTGTCAAACATATTTTTTCAAAATTTTATGATTTTACAATTGTTACTTAAATGGCACCATTAGAAATGGTTGTTTTAGAAAATACGTTGGTTGAAAAGTAATGCATGGTTCTGTTGTTTTCACCTAATTCTCGAGAGTTAAAACATTTGGTGATATTTATGACTCCACTCTTAAATCAGTATACCCACATTTACATTCTATTTTAGATTTCCCAGAGTTTCTTCTCTATGACAAATCATACCTAGTGCTTATCTTCAGTCTGGATCCTTTTCTTTAAAAGTAGGGAGTATCTGCCGTCTCTTCCTTTTTCCTCCTCCTTGCTTTTTAAATTCCCATGTCCTTTTTTGTGTAAATTTTACCTTCTCTTGTATTTTATGGATGCATCTTTCAAGATTTGGGTGTTTTTTTCGTTTTGAAATGCGAAAAAACAAATTCCTGAAAAAAGACAATTCTAAGAGTAATCAGAAGATTTACATTCATCCTTGGTTTCATTATTTCCTGTGACATGGTCAACTGTTATGTTAAATGCATTGGTCACTGACCTTTTCTAGATAGATTTAAAAAAAAAAAAAACTTCAGAGTTACCTTTTTTTGTTTGTATTCATGGAAACCCAAACCAAAAATCCTATTGCCATCGAATCAATTCCGACTGATAGTGAACCTGTAGAACAGAGTAGAGCTGCCCCATAGGCTTTCCAAGGCTGTAAATCTTTACGGAAGCCGAATGACACATCTTTCTCTCACAGAGCAGCTGGTGGGTTTGAACTGCTGACCTTTCTGTTAGCAGCCAAGTACTTTACCACTGCACCACCAGGGCTCCTTCTTGAAAACCCAGTGGTTCTCAAACCTGACCTAGGAAAATACTTAAATGATTTGATTAACATTGCTTTAGACATCCAGAAAGAAAGAGTTTTTATTTCATATGTTGCTGACAAAAATTACACAAAAAGCATGTATGGATAGTGGTAGTGGACTTTTTCTCTACCAATCCAGAGGATCTATCAGAAGATTAGTGGTTGAGCTTTTTTCTTCGAATAGGTAACTATATATCACAGACCATCAAAGCAGAAATTTTTCATTCATTCCACAAGTCAGTGTCTAGGACATGCTAGAGGCTGTGTTAGGCTATCCAGATAAAAAGATGAACAGGTCAATCTACATTTTTTTAGCCCGTTTACACTCACGTTTTTAGACAGCTATTTTATGCTGCCTCCTTTTTCCTTAAACTTCTAGTATTTCTTAACTCTGTTCTTTCTTTCAGTCGATGACCTTGCTGCGTGCTTCACAATAGAATCAATCAGAACATTTTCACATGTGCCATCTACCACATCTTACTCACCTACCTGCATCTGTGCCCAAATACTTTGTTTTCCCTCCTATTCAAGGGATGAACTGTTGGCTCCTAGCTGAGGTCAACCCCTCCACTATATTCTTATTATTCCAGCTCTTATTCTAGCAGTGCTACCCCTTCTGTCCTCCATAATCCGTTTTTTCTTTCTCTAGTTGGTCACTCCATTAGCATAAAAACAAATCATCTTTAAAAAAAAAAAAAAAAGTTTATTCTTGGTATCTCCAGTTCCTGCCCTTCCTTTCTTCTCTTGAACCCATTCAGTTAAGCTTTCACCTCCATCACTCCACCTAAACTGCTGTTGTCAAGACTTCTTTTGTATTACTATTCTGATAGTCTTATCGCCTTACTCAGCCTACCAGCATCAGTCAACACAGCCGAGCCTTCCTTCCCCTTGAAACACTGGTCATTTGGACTTCAGGAACCATTCTCTCCTGGTTTCTCCCTGCCTATTCCTTAGTCTGTGAACTCTTCTCTGCCAGTACCTCTCCATGATCTCATCCAGTGTCATGACTTTAAATGCCATTTACATGCTGCTGATGACTTTGAAAGTTATATCTTCAGGTGTCTTCTCTGAACTCCATAGTGGTATTTTCATCTTAGAGGCAATATAGCATAGTGGTCAAGGACACAGACTCTAGAGCCAGATGGCTTGCATTTAATTGTGATTCAACCACTTACTAGCTTTGCAACCTTGGGGAAAGGTTCTTAACCATTCTGTGCCTCAGTTTCTCCACCTATAAAAAAGAATAATACTAATTATCTCATGTGATTATTGTGAGGATTAAATGAGTAAATATAAGCAAAATGTCTGCTGTAGCAGTGTTAGGTATTATTATCACCATCATTAACATATCCACTTTGATGCCTGATAGCCATCTCACACTCTTAACATGTCCCAAACCAAATTCCTGGTCTTTCTTCCCAAAACGGCTTTCTCCTAGTCTTCCCCATCTCAGTGTATAGCAGCTCTGTCCGTCCCTGTGCTTTGGCCAAAATCCTGGATTTGAGCTTGACTCCTCTCTTTCTCTTACATCCTACATCCAGTCCGTCAACAGTTTTTGTCTGCTCCAGCCTTTTAAGAATCTTGTCAGTTCTCATTACCTCCACTACTGTCGCTGGTCCCAGCCAGCATCACCTCTCACCTGGATCATTACAGTAGTGTCCTACTTCCCCGGCTCCACTGCTGTCTCCTACCATCTCTTCTTAAGATATCAGCCTGAGTGATTTTTTTTTTTTTAAGATAGCAGTCTAATTGTGTTGTTCCACTGCCCCAAATCCTCCAGTAGCTTCCTGGCTTAGAGTAAAAGCCAAAGTCTTTTAGCCTTGTCAGCCATTGTACACAGATTGCCTCTGCCTCTTTTCTTCTTTTACCATATCTCCTCCTACTCTCCCTGTTGCTCCTTGTTTCAGCCACACTAGCCTCCTTAGTGTTCCTTGAACAGTCCGGTTATGCTTCTACCTCAGGGCCTTTGCACTTGGCTGTAACCGCTAATCTGGAACACACTTCATCCAGATACATGCATGGCTCACTTCCTCGTTTCTTTTAGTTCTTTATTCCAAAGTCCCATTCTTAATGAGGCCTTCCCCGGTAACCCTATTTTAAACTCCAGACACCACCCCCTCCGTATACACAAGCTCCCTAATCCCTTTCCTGACTTTATTTTTCTATTATAGAGTCTATCACTATTTGTCATACCATATATTTTACTTATATATTTGTTCATTTCTTCTTCACTAAAACATAAGCTTTCTGAAGACAGGGATCTTCACCTATTTTGTTCACTGCTGAGAGTTAGTGAATGAATAAATGAATGAAAGACAAATGTACTGCTCTCAAGCTCACCCTATAGTGCAAGGAAACAGGTATAGAAATGGTTACCAAGCTACATAACAATAACAGGTGCTACTGGAGCAGAGAGGAAGAATGAATGTGAGAACTTGTGATGCTGGCTTCTTAGGAAGAGATGACACCTAAGGCTAAGACTTAAAAGAGAACCATAAGATTCAGTTAAACTAAGTTGGAGGAGAAAGGCATTTCAGGCAGAAGGAATAGCACTAACGGGCACTAGGATAAGAGGGAACATGCTTAACATTCATTTATTCCTTCGTTAAACCTAGGGAACTGGGGAAAGAAATTCAGACATGGATGACCAAGGGAATGGGGAGAATCTTTCATGGTGAGAGAGAGTACACTGAGTTTGGTTTGGACAGGTTAAATTTGAGATGCCTGTGGTGTTTTCATTTCAGTTATTATATACATTTGAAATATGAACTTAATATTAGAATAATCCCTAGCCCTTCTCCTCCACCCCCACAGTTGAACATGATTTGGCCAACTAAGAAGAGCGAAATTGCTCCCAGGAATCTGTCCCTTTAAGGGCCTCTCTCACTTAATAAGAAAGTACAGGAAATATTGCTTCTTAGTGTCCCAAATTAAAAGTTACTGTACTTTTAATGAAGCAACCCTTAGAGATAGTAGTGCCAGTCTCAAATCCTGAAGAAGGTTGTATTCCTTTCCCTTCACTGCTTTGTCTTTTAAGGAATACTCAGTGTACCTTGGAATTATAAGACAAAATTTGCTTATTATACCATTCAGCTCAGAAATTCCAAGTTTTCACAATATCATCAAATTATAGACCAAAATGGGGGTGGGGCTTATTTTGTACATGTCCTCCTTAGCCCTATTTTACAGATAAATTAAGCCTAGTCTCCTATTCCAGGAAATCTCTTGTTAATTTATTACAAGGCCCTCTGTATCATGGTTGCCTGTTAATGTATCATTATTATTCTGTAGTGACAGAGTTATCTCTGTATGAAGATAGAAAGATTGACCAGTGATTCTTAACACATTGGGTACCCTTGAAGAACTCTGGTTTGTAGCTGAAAGAACTTTGCACACTAGAATTGCAGATCACTGTTGCTTAGATAGGGTGATTTGTTCTGCCCCTCCCTGCCCAAATTGGTCTGTTTGCTGCTGTTGCTTAACATTTCATAGATGTGCCAAGTTATGCTTCCATTTCTCCACTTCAGCTTACATTAGAACATCTGCTTAACCTTTTTGTTCTTATCTATCCTATGCCTCACAGACTTGCATTGCTGAGAATATCACTTCTATTTATGTTGGCTAATTGCATGTTGAGGAGCCCTGGTGGCACAGATGGTTAAGCTCTCAGCTGCTAATCGAAGGATAGATTGTTCAAACTCACTCAGTGGCCCCATGGAAGAAAGACCTAGTGATCTGCTTCTGTAAAGATTACAGCCAAATCACAGTAGAAGGTCCTAGTTAGAATGGGTAAAAAAATGTAGAACAAAATTCAAATTAAAAAAAATAAAAAACCAGACCTACTGGTCTGAAAGAGACTAGAGGAACCCCTGGGACTATTGCCCTAAGGCAACCTTCTAACTTGAAATGGAGGACATTCCTGGAGACTACCTTTCAGCCAAATAATAGACGGGGCTATGAAATAAACAATAAAACCTGTGAAGAATGTGCTCCTTAGAACAATCAATTATACGAGACCAAAAGGACAACACTTGCCAAAACCAAAGATGAGAAGGCAGGGAGGGATGAGGAAACCACATTAATGGAAATGGGGAAGAGAAGAGAGGAAACAGGGAGAATGCTGACACATTTTGGAAATTGCAGCCTATGTCACAGAACAATTTGTGTAAGAATTGTTGACTGGAAAACTGATTTGCTATCTAAACTTTCACCTAAAGCCTAATAAAATGTTCCAAAAAAAAAAAAGGATTAAAACTGTATGGACCAGAGGTGGGGCCAAGATGGCGGAGTAGTCAGATGCTTCTGGTGGACCCTCTAACAACAAAGACAAAAAAAAACAAGTAATTCGATTATATATGGCAGTCTGGGAGTGCTGAACATCAAATGCAGAGTTGAGGAACCGGACTGAGTGCAGGCTGAGGGAAAGACGGTTCAGAAGCAGCAAGGAGGTGCCAGATCTGACCTGGCCAGAGCCTGAGCCCTTCAGGCCTGATCAGCCCAGGGGTGAGTGTTAGTCAGGCAAGCAGCAGTGCTCAGGAGGCACATTTTCCACACTGGCGGAGACCCAGCACCAGAGAGTCTACACGGCCACCCAGAACCAGTGAGAAGCAGCCCTCATCGGCGAAAGATAAGTTCTTGTGTAAGGCTTACCGCGTGGATCAAAAACACCTCCCTTAGGGGAAAACCTCTCTCCCATTTACCTCCCTGCCCTGCTCTGCACTGGGTCCTGGATCAGCTTCAGCAATTGCCGATTCCCCTGGGCCGGAAGTAGGATCCGTCACATACCTTGAGCCATTCTCCTGGCCTTGGAGAGTGAACCAATTAACAAACAGGAAAAAAACAACTACTGGCTCCCCTAAGCCAGGAAACCAGGGAAGGCACAGCTCCTTTGCCTAGGCACAGGCATAAGGGATCTGTGGACTTTGAGTGCCTTTCTCCCTGCATACATTTGTGTGGGCCCATCTTAACAGCATAGGCCCTCATTACCGCAGTCCAACAGGGTATATACCGGAACTCTTAACTTCAGCTGTTTCAGCTGTGAAGCGGCAGGCTCTTGACATTTGACACTGCTCTGCCCATTAAGCAGGGTCTTCACCTACCCACATTAGGGGCCTGAGGACTGCTGGCTCCACCCACACCACCTAGCAACCTGTGATAGGGGCCCATGAGTAAGAGGTGCCCCCCAGTCCTTACAGTCAACAGCATTAGCTCCTTATAGTCCAACTGCAAAACCCACCCAGCTAAGCGCTCTAGGGAACAGGGACACACCTTCCTCCTGGACACTCAGGGGCGGCCGTCAACCCCTTGCCTTGCTCAGAGTGTGTCCCCCTGCTGCAGCCAGATGCCTGTGCCTACACCAGTCACCCATGCCTGTCTAGGACTGTAAGTGAGAGCCTACACCACACACTTGGTGGCTATCTACCTGGGCACCTGAGCTGAATCCATACAGGAGGAGTGGGCAGACTCCTGAGCTTACATACCTAGTAACAGATCTAACTACCTGGTGACAGGACATTAGAGCTTCAGAGGTGCCAATAATCAAGCTATCTCATAGGAGCAGCCTATTTGGGCATATCAAAACAAAACAAGAAGTTAGGACACAGTAAGTAAACATAAAATAAATATAACTTATTGATGGCTCGGAGACAACAGTGAATATCAAATCACATAAAGAGGCAATCCATGATGGCTTCAGCAAGCTCCCAACGTAAAGAATCTGGAAATTTTCCAGAGGAGGAAAATTTCTTGGAATTACTGGAAGCAGAATACAGAAGATTAATATACAGAATTCTTCAAGAAATTAGGAAGGAAATTAAGCAAAACGCAGAACACACATTAGAGGAAATTTTAAAAAATTAGATAAGAGCATAGTGACAAATTTAATAGGCTGCAAAAATCCATAGATAGCAATCAAAAATCCAGAAGATTAACAATAAAATTTCAGAATTAGACAACTCAATAGAAAGTCATAGCAGAATTGAAGCAATGCAAGTCAGAATTAGTGAGATTGAAGATAAAGCACTTGATACCAACTTATTTGAGGAAAAATCAGATAAAAGGAATAAAAAAAATGAAGAAACCCTAAGAATTATGTGGGACTCTTATCAAGAGGAATAACCTATGAGTGATTAGAGTACCAGAACGGGGTGGGGGGGGGGGTGGGAATAACAGAAAATACAGAGAGAATCATTGGCAGAAAACTTCCCTGATATTGTGAAAGATGACAAGATATCGATGCATATTGTGAAATGACAAGATGTCGATCCAAGATGCTCATCGAACCCCACATAAGGTAGATTCCAAAAGAAAGTCACCAAGACATATAGTCAAATTTGCCAAAACCAAAGATAAACAGAATTTTAAGAGCAGCTAGGGATAAACGAAAAGTCATCTACAAAGAAGAGTCAATAAGAATAAGTTTGGACTGCTCAACAGAAACCATGTAGTTAAGAAGGCAATGGGATGATACATACAAAGCCTTGAAGGAAAAAAAACTGCTAGCCAAGAATTACATACCCAGCAAAACTGTCTGTCAAATATGATGGCGAAATTAGTGCATTTCCAGATAAACAGAAGTTAAGGGAATTTGCAAAAACCAAACCAAAATTACAAGAAATACTAAAGGGAGTCCTCCTCCAGTTAGAAAATCAGTAACATCAGATAACAACTGAAGACTAGAACGCAGGACAGAGCAACCAGATATCAACCCAGTTAGGGAAGTCACAAAAGTAAATCAAAGCTAAAACACTGAAGATAGGGAAGCAAATGTCAATACGTAAAAGATGACAACATTAAAACAAAAAAGTGGGACTTAAAAAATGTAGATGTAGGTTTTTCATATGGAGATGAAGTCAAGGCAATACAAAGAAATAAAAGACTGGTATAAACTTAGAAAAAATAGGGGTAAATATTAAGGTAACCGCAAAGGAAACTAACAATCCTACAAATCAAAATAAAAAAACCAGAAAAATACAGACTCAGCAAACACGAAATCAACAACAATGAAAAAGATTAAAAGAAAATACATAAAGAAAAACAACTCGGGACAGAAAATTAAGTGGAACAAAGAAACAGTGAACAACACACAAAAAAAGACATCAAAATGGCAGCACTAAACTCATACCTATCAATAATTACGCTGAATGTAAACGGACTATATGCACCAATAAAGAGACAGAAGGTAGCAGTTTGGATAAAAAAACACGATCCATCTATATGCTGCCTCCAGGAGACACACCTTAGACTTAAAGACACAAACTAAAACTCGAAGGATGGAGAAAAATAAGCAAACAACACTCAAAAAAGAGCAGGAGTGGCAATATTAATCTCTGACAAAACAGACTTTAAAGTAAAATCCACCACAAAGGATAAGGAAGGACACTATACAATGATTAAAGGATCAGTACACCAGGAGGACATAACTATAGTAAATATTTACGCACCCAATGACAGGGCTCCAAAATACATAAAACTAACAGCACTGAAAAGAGAGATAGACATCTCCACAATAGTAGTAGGAGACTTCAACACACCACTTTCGGTGAAGGACAGAACATCCAGAAAAAAGCTCAGCAAAGACACAGAAGAGCTAAATGCTACAGTCAACCAGCTTGATCTCATAGACATATACTGAACACTCCACCCAGCAGCAGCGAAGTATACTTTCTTTTCCAACGCACATGGAACATCCTCCAGAATAGACCACATATTAGGCCATAAAGCAAGCCTTAACACAATCCAAAGCATCAAAATATTACAAAGCATTTTTTCTGACCGTAAAGCCATAAAAGTAGAAATCAACAACAGAAAAGGTAAGGGAAAAAAAAACACATGGAAACTGAACAACACCTTGGATTATAAAAAAACTACTGGATTATACAAGAAATTAAGGATGGAATAAAGAAATTCATAGAATAAAATGAGAATGAAAACACATCCTGCTAGAACTTTTGGGACACAACAAAAGCAGTTCTCAAAGGTCAGTTTATAGCAATAAATGCACACATCCAAAAAGAAGAAAGGGCCATAATCAAAACCTTAACCTTACAACTGGAAGGAGTAGAAATAGAGCAGCCAAAGAAGCCCTTAGGCGCCGGAAGAAAGGAAATAATAAGGATTAGAGCAGAATTAAATGAAATAGAGAATAGAAAAACAGTTGAAAGAGTTGATCCTGTTAACAAGGCCAGAAACTGGTTCTTTGAAAAGATCAACAAAATTGATAAACCATTGGCCAAACTGACAAAAACAGGAGTGGAAGCAAGTAACCCGTATAAGAAATGAAATGGGTGCTCTCACAACAGACCCAACTGAAATTAAAAGAATCATAATACTATGAAAAATTGTACTGTAACAAATTTGAAAACCTAGGAAACGGACAAATTTTTAGAAACTCACTACCTCCTAAACTAACACAGACAGAGGTAGAACAACTAAATAAACCCATAACAAAAGAAGAGACTGAAAAGGTAATTCAAAAATTCCCAACAAAAAAAAGCCCTGGCCCAGATGGCTTCACTGGAGAATTCTACCAAACATTCAGAGAAGAGTTAACACCACTACTACTAAAGGTATTTCTGAGCATAGAAAAGGATGGAACACTCCCAAACTCATTCTGTGAAGCCAGCTTAACCCTGATACCAAAACCAGGTAAAGATACCACAAAAAAAGAAAATTACAGACCAATGTCCCTCATGAACATTTACACAAAAATCCTTAACAAAATTCTAGCCGATAGAATTCAGCAACATACCAAAAAAATAATTCACCGTGATCAAGTGGGATTTATACCAGGTATGCAGGGATGGTTCAACATTAGAAAAACAATGTAATCCATCACATAAATAAAAGATAAGAACTACATGATCTTATCAATTGATGCAGGAAAGGCATTTGACAAAGTCCAACACCCATTCATGATAAAAACTCTCAACAAAATTGGAATAGAAGGGAAATTCCTCAGTATAATTAAGGGTATTTATTCAAAGCCAGCAGCCAACATCATCCTAAATGGAGAGACTTTGAAAGCATTCCCCTTGAGAAAGGGAACCAGATAAGGATGCTCTTGATCACCACTCTTATTCAACATTGTGCTGGAGGTCCTAGCCAGAGCAGTTAGGCTAGAAAAAGAAATAAAGGACATCCAAATTGGTAGGGAAGAAGTCAAAGTATCTCTATTTGCAGATGCTATGATCTTATACACAGAAAACCCCCAAAGAATCCACAAGAAAACTACTGGAACTAATAGAAGATTGCAGCAAAATTTCAGGATACAAGATAAATATACAGAAATCAGTTGGATTCCTTTATATTAGCAAAGAGAACCTTGAAGAAGAAATCACCAAATCAATACCATTTACAAGCCCCCAAGAAGATAAAATACTTAGGAATAAATCTAACCAGAGACATAAAAGATCCATTCAATGAAAACTACAAGACATTACTGCAGGAAACCAAAAGACACCTGCATAAGTGGAGAAGCATACCTTGCTTATGGATAGGTAGACTCAACATAGTGAAAATGTCAGTTCTACCCAAAGCGATATACAGATACAATGCAATTCAGATCCAGATTCCACCGGCATTTTTTAATGAGATGGAGAAACAAATCACCACCTTCATATGGAAAGGGGAGAGGCCCCAAATAAATAAAGCATTGCTCAAGAAGAAGAACAAAATGGGAAGCCTCACACTACCTAATTTTAGAACTTGGTATAACCGCCATGGTAGTTAAAACAGCCTGGTACTGGTACAACAACAGATACATAGACCAATAGAACAGAATTGAGAATCCATGCATAAATTTATCCACCTGTGAGCAGCTGATATTTGACAAAGGCCCAAAGTCTGTTAGTTGGGGAAAAGACAGTCTCTTTAACAAGTGGTGCTGGCATAACTGGATATCCATCTGCAAAAAACTGAAACAAAACCCATACCTCACACCATGCACAAAAACTAACTCAAAATGGATCAACGACTTAAATATAAAATCGAAAACGATAAAGATCATGGAAGAAAAAATAGGGACAACGCTAGGAGCCCTAATGCATGGCATAAACACAACACGAACCATAAGTAACGATGCACAAGCACCAGAAGAGAGACTAGATCAAACACTTATGCTCATTAAAAGACTTCACCAAAAGAGTAAAGAGACAAGCTACAGAATGGGAAAATTTTTTGGCTATGAAAAATCGAATCAGTGTCTAATCTCTAAAGCCTACAAGATACTGCAAAACCTCAACAACAGCAACAAAAAACAATTAAAAAATGGGCAAAGCATATGAATAGGCACTTCACCAAAGAAGATATTCAGGTGTCTAACAGACACAGGAGGAAATGCTCACAATCCTTAGCCATTAGAGAAATGCAGATCAAAACTACAATGAGATATCATCTCACTCCAACAAGGCTAGCATTAATCAAAAAAAACAAAAAATAAATGCTGGAGAGGTTGTGGAGAGACTGAATACTTATACACTGTTGGTGAGAATGTAAAATGATACAACCACTTTGGAAATCGATTTGGCGCTTCCTTAAAAAGCTAGAAATGGGAGTACCATATGGGATCCAGCTATCCCGCTCCTTAGAATACATCCTAGAGAACTAAGAGCTGTTACATGAATAGATATATGCACACCCGTGTTCATTGCAGCACTGTTTGCAATAGCAAAAAGATGGAAACAACCTAGGTGCCCATTAATGGACAGATGTATAAACAAATTATGGTATATCCACACAATGGAATACTACGCAACAATAAAGAACAATGAAGCTGTGAAACATAACATGGAGGAATCTGGAGGGCATTATGCTGAGTGAATTTAGTCATCACACGAGGGCAAATATTGTATAAAACCACTATTGTAAGAACTCAAGAAAAGGTTTAAACACAGAAGAAAACATTCTTTGATGGGTACAGGGGTGGGGAGGGAGGGGGAGGGTTATTTACTAACTAGATAGTAGATGAAAATTATCTTAGGTGAAGGGAAGGACAGTACACACTACAGGGGAAGCCAGCACAACTGGACTAAACCAAAGCTAAGAAGTTTTCTGAATACAGTCAAACACTTTGAGGGACAGAGTAGCAGGGGTAGGGGTCTGGGGACCATGGTTTCAGGGGACATCCAGGTCAAGTGGCATAACAAAGCTTATTAAGAAAATGTTCTGCATCCTACTTGGGTGAGTGGCATCTGGAGTCTTCAAAGCTTGCAAGCGGCAATGTAAGATGCATCAGTTCGTCCCAGCCCACCTGGAATAAAGGAGAATGAAGAACACCAAAGACACAAGGAAAGTATTAGAAAGACAGAAAGGGCCACATAAACCAGAGACTGCATCAGCCTGAGACCAGAAGAACTAGATGGTGCCCATCTGCCACCAGTGACCACCCTGACAGGGAACACATGTCCCGGATGGAGCAGAAGAAAAGTAGGGTGCAGAACTCAAATTCTAGTAAGAAGACCAGACTCAATGGTCTGACTAAGACTGGAGGAACCCCAGAAAGCATGGTCCCTGGATTCTCTATCAGCCCAGAACTAAGACAGTTTCCAAGGCCAACTCTTCAGACGGATTGGACTGGACTGTGCGACATAAAGTGATACTCATGAGGAGTGTTCCTCTTAGGTCAAGTAGATACAAGAAACTAAACGGGCAGCTTCTGTCCAGAGGTGAGATGGGAAGGCAGAGAGGATTAGAAGCTGGTTGAATGGACATGAGGAATCAGGTAGAAAGGAGGAGTGTGCTGTCGTAGTATGGGGAGAACAATTTAGAGTCACATAACAATGTATGTATGAATTATTGTATGCGGGGAGAAAAATCTCTATGGACCAGTTCTTCTGTGTAATACATGGGGTGACTATGAGTTGAAATTGGCTTGATGGCACACATAAACAACAGATGCATGCGGTTACCTCATTGGTGATCTTGGGAATTATAGAATTCTAGAGTTGGACAACACCTGAGATCCATTTCTCGGTTTAAAATAATAGATTAAAAGTACATTTGTCAAAAAAAAAAAAAAGAAGAATAATTCAGAGACATAATGTCAAACAGTTCTGGTATTTCAATGTAATGAATTGTCTTTCCAAAAAGAATTAATCAGTCACTTTCCAAGGATTATGATCATTTATATCAGAGATCAGCAAACTATGGCCTGCAGGCCAAATCCAGCCTACCACCTGTTTTTGTAAATAAAGTTTTATTGAAACAAGGCCGCACCCATTTGTTTAACTCTTGACTGTGGCTCCTTTTGTGCTATAGGAGCAGAATTGACTAGCTGCAACAGGCACCATTTGGCTCCCAAAACCTAAAATATATTCTGTCTGGTCCTTTATAGAATGTTTGCCAGTCTCAGATTTAAATAGTTTACCATGAAGCCTCATTTCTCTAGCTGGGAGTATGAAATACTTCCCCAGGATAACACCAATATGTAAAAGCAAGGAGCAACTGTGAGAATATTGCAGCCTACCAAGAATATCACCAACTTGTCATCATCCTTTTTTAATTTATAAAAAGTGGTTTCTACTAAAATAACCATACCCTAGAGGTAGGTAGGTAGGTAGATGGGTGGCATTTCTTTTTTGTAATTGGTTATTTCAGTTGGTCAAAGCGATCAACTGCTAACCAGAAGGTCAGTGGTTCAAAACCACCAGCCGTTCGACAGGAGAAAGATGTGGCAGTCTGCTTCTGTAGAAATTTACAGCCTTAGAAACCCTATGGTGTTGCTGTAAGTCGGAATCAACTCAGTGGTTTGGTTTTTGGTGGTTAGCTTTTATATTTAGTTACCTTACAGTGTAGCAAGCTTGTTTAAGTTGATATTTCTGTGTTGTTTTTGTAACAGCTTTGTGTTCTTTCACTTTTTTTTCCACGTTAACATTACCTATGTATTTCTCTTATTTGCAGTACAATTTTTCTGATTCAGTAGTTTGTAATAGATCCACCACCAATGTCAGAGCCCGTTTAATTGCTTTATCGTTTTCCATCTACTCATAATCAAAGGTGTTTAATGCAGATCTTAATTTTAAAATTCTAAGCTGGATATTTAGTCCCTGGGTGGTGCAGTGGTATAAATGCTAGTCAAAAGGTTGCCAGTTCTAACTCACCTAGAGGCCCCTGGAAGACCAGCCCTGGCAATCTGCTTCTGAAAGGTCACAGTCTTGAAAACTCTGTGTAGCAGTTCTACTCTGCACATGTGAGTTGCCATATGTTAGAATCTGCTCAATGGCAACTAACAAGGTGAGTATTTACAAAGTATAGTGGTCACTTGAAAGTTGTAACATAACTTTCTGCTCAGATTTCACCAGTTTAAATTTAAGTTACTGAAGTTCTGTCCATATTAGACCCCACTTTTCTTTCTTTGCATGAGCCCTGGTGGCTCAGCGGTTAAAGCGCTCAGCCACGAACCGAAAGGTTGGCAGCACTCCATGGGAGAAAAATGTGGCAGTCTGCCTTCATAAAGATTTATAGCCTTGAAAACTCTACAGGGCAGTTCTACTCTGTCCTAATAGGGGCATGATTTGGGTTCGGGTTTTCTTTATTTGTACAATAAGCAATTTTCTTTTTATCTTGAAACTGTTTTCATGACATTGACAGTAGTCAGTGTGAATTCTACCTGTAACCTTGAAAGTATTATTAAAATAGAAAGTTTTGGAACAGTGGTGATGAAATAATTCTTAATGTCTTACATCCACATTACCACTGCCACGTATTTATTAATGTCTGAAGTATTATGTAGTCTTTAAGTAAAAAAAAGAAATTAAAAGTGCTTATGCCACTAAGAAGGAGCTCTGGTGGTACAGTGTTAAAGCACTCGGTTGCTAACCCATCTAAAAGGTTGGCAGTTTGATCCCACCAGCCGCTGTGTGGGGAGAAAGATGTGGCAGTCTGCTTCCATAAAGATTACAGCCTTGGAAACTCTATGGGACAGTTCTACCCTGTCCTGTAGGGTCACTGTGAGTCAGAATCCACTTGATGGCAGTAGGTTTGGTTTTTGGTTTGATGCCACTAAGATGTGTATAAATTGTGTATTTCATACTTACTCTTGGTTATCTCTTCTTCTTAGCTAACTTTGACCTGCTCTATAGTACTGGTTTAAGTAGATATTTTAGAAAAAACAAAAGTAAAAACTTTTTATTTCCTCACATTGTGGGGAATGAATCCCAGGTCATAAAACACTTTATGTACAAACTATCAAGTGTGAAACTAATTTGTGCTGTAAATTAGTTTCACATAAAGCACGTTAAAAAAAAAAAAAAAAAAAAAAAAAACTTTCTCTGGCTTTTATCATTTCTAAAAAGTGCTCAGAAATCTTAGTTTGTATGATAAAAATTTAAGACTCTAAATTTTACATACAGTACAGAAGCATTGCCACTATAGAATTTATGGAAGAAAGTCTGGGCTTAATTTCTGGTATAGGCATTGAGTGTTAATATCTCAGTATCTGAATGAAGTAACTGTAATGTGGCAAATAATAGTGATGTACAAGAATCAGCACCCAAATGTATGAACAAATGCAAGAAGAATTCATATTAACCTGGTTTCATCCCTTTTTTAGAGAGATCATAGGCCATGAAATATATTAAATAGAATGCCTCACTGAGACATCAGTACAACACCATAAAAATTATTGTAAAAGCATGCTCAAAAAGTACAGAAATTTCCATAACTATATCTGGGCCAAGAAGATGGTATATTATTTCTCTGAATGTTGTGAGGAGATTAACTGGAAAACAATCCACTTCTAAAATTATTTTTTCTAAGTTCAAACCCACAACCTTGAAGTAGCCCTATCTGTTGTCTCTCTTCTTGTACCCAGATATCGAACACTGTAGGCTACAATTAAACAATTGAGCAGACAGATGATAGCAAATTTAAATTTCTTACGTGAGGTTTTCAGGGCCATTTGGCATCCTTCTGAATCACTGGGCAGCTGTCTCTCGCATTTCCTACAGCAGATATTTAACAAATTAGTTCTTTGAACAAACATTTCTTGAACTCCTACTCTGTGCTAGACATTGATCTAAGCTCTCGGGGCATAGCAGTGAACGGTATAGATGGAAAAAACCCTGTCTTCATGGAAGTTAACCTTCCAGCAAAATACTAAATGCTACGTAAGTATAGGATAAATATGGGCAGTTACTGTAGTTGGTGGGGTGACTATACGTCCCAGTTTGCTGGAATAGCCCCAGTGTAACACCAGCAAAGTAAAGCAGGTACTGTCATCTTCTTCACAGAGAAATTTGTGGTTCTCAGGAGCTAACTTCCTCAACTTGTCTTTCCCTTCTTTACAAATCTGTCTTTATTTCTGCTCAGCCTCATCTCTGTCCCACCATTTCAGAAGAAGGGGCATCTCTCCTTCTGTGTAAAAGCTTGTGTTCTAGCCCCATCCTATCCTGTCTCCTGTAGGACTTTGTTCTCTAAATTACTATAGCTTCAGACCTATATATCCAATTTCCTTTTGGACATATCCACCTGGATGTTACATAGACATCTCAAACTTTGCTTATTTCACCTGGCTACCACAACTGACCACTCTGACCAGGAACATAATAGAAGGTCCCAGTTACAAAGGGGGAAAAATAATAGAACAAAATTCAAATGTATAAAAAAGACCAGACTTACTGGTGTGATAGAGACTGGAGGAACCCCCAAGACTGTTGCCCTAAGATACCCTTCAAACTTGGAACTGAAGCCACCACCGGAGGCCACTTTTCAACCAAATGATAGACCTGGCCTATAAAATAAACAGTAACACCCATGAGGAATGTGCTCCATAGAACAATCAACTATACGAGACCAAAAGGGCAACATTTGCCCAAAAGCAAAGATGAGAAGGCAGGGAGGGGCAGGGAAACGGGACAAAACGGGGTACCTAGGGTGGAAATGGGGAGAGTGCTGACACATTGCAGTGGTTGCAACCAATGTCGGGGAACAATTTGTGTATGAATTATTGAATGGAAAACTAATTTGCTGTGTAAATGTTCACCTAAAGCAAAAAAAAAAAAAAAAAAAAAAAATCAAACGAAATCCTATTCTTACCCCTTTCAAACTTGCTCTTGTACCTCTTCTCTTCCCTATCTTACTTGGTGGTACCTTCTCTACGCAGTTACCCAAGTTGGGAACCAGAGAGGAGTCTTCAACTCCTCCCTTAACATTTACCATTTAAAACCTTGTCTTAGTCATCTAGTGCTGCTGTAACAGAAATACAAGAGATGGATGGCTTTAACAAAGAAGTTTATTCTCTCACAGTCTAGTAGGCTGTAAGTCCAAATTCAGGGTGTCAGCTCCAGGAGAAGGCTTTCTCTCTGTCGGCTCCAGAGGAAAGTTCTTGTTATCCATCTTCCCCTGGACTAGGAGCTTCTCCCCGCAGGAATCCCGAGTCCCAAGGACACGCTCTGCTCCTGGTGCTTCTTTCTTGGTGGTGTGAGGTCCCCAATTCTCTGCTTGCTTCCCTTTCCTTTTATCTCTTGTAAGATAAAAGGTGGTGCAGGCCACACCCCAGGGAAACGCCTTTTACATTTGATCAGTGATGTGACCTTAGTAAGGGTGTTATAATCCCACCCTAATCCTCTTTAACATAAAATTATGATCACAAAATGGAGGACAACCACACAATACTGGGAATCATGGCCCAGCCAAATTGATACACACATTTGGGGCGGGGGAGGGGGGGCACAGTTCAATCCATGACAAACTTTCTCATCTCTATTCCTATCTCTTAGCATTTACTTAGTAGCGTAAGTGAAATCTCAGCCAAGGGAGCTCAACCTTCATTTTGTCTTACCTAGAATCTCATGGTCTTCCTACCTCCTGTCAGCCTTTTTCCATCCCATCTGTAGTGCTGCCAGTGTAATATTTTAAAATTGCAAATCTCTTTAATTCCTTCAGTAGTTCTTAATTGCTCACAGAATTAAGATTATATTCCTTACCAGACATACAGGGTCTTCCATGACCAGGCCTTTCATCCTCTTTATCTCCCTCCCACTGTACCTTGCACACTCATCCTACTCTCAAGCCATACTGAACTATTTATAGGGTCCCACATTTGCCATGTTGTTTGCTCCCTTGTCCTATACTGCTGTTTCTTCTGCCTGGCATGTCCACAACCTTTATCACTTCTCTGCTTCCCTGTCCCCACCTAGGGCAGCTAGAAGAATTATTTCAAGACCCAGTTTGATCTCCTTTGTATATGATCTTCCCTGATTTCACAATTGACCGTGCCTACTTTCTGACATCATTGTACTTTGTTTTCAGGCCTGTTACAGCGCTTATTACTGTATCTTTTTGTTTATCTGGGTATCACTTTTCAATGGACTGAGCTCTTCCAGTAGTTCCATTGTGTAGCATATTACAGGCACTCATCAGTTGTGTAGTGGCGATGGAGATGATGAGCCTGGAGTGGATCACAACAGTTCATTTAAATGTGGCTATGCCTTTCCTGTCGAGGATTGCTGGGCTTGGAGACGTACAGATGAAAATGGTAGACATTTCTGTTATCTTCCCTTGTCCCTTCTAGAAGCTGTTACTCCAGCCTTTAGTACCACATTCTTTTTTATCTATACTTATGATATTCTGATACCTATTCTCAGCCTTTGTTTTCCTTTTATTTCACTTGTATTGTTGGAGCAGTTAAGAAGCCTTTAAATTACTATTACAAACTCCCATTGCCCCATTTTTACTCCATCACAGGAGAAATCGTACCCTAGCCTGTTCTCATTTGATTCTTGTGTGCCAAAAGAAGTCTTTCCTTACCCAGTGAAAAGAAAAGTCATGTTATAATAAAGATATTTTTTCAGCAGTTTTTTAATCCTCCTAGGTCCCCAAATTGTCTCCACATATTTAGTGCCAAATTAAAAGCCATACCAGTTCTTTGTTAATCCTGAAAGAAGAAATAATGGGTTTTAAAGATTGTTAACGGAATAATGAAGACTTCTTGGGCTTTGAATATGAAAACTTCAGGTGACCAAGGGTCCTGTTATACACATTAGGGTCAGAGGATAGTGGAATGGTCAACACCTCAGTTTAGACTTAGGCATTATTTCCCACTCCAGATATGCTGGTAGAAGCTACTTGTGGTGTAACTCCTTATGTATATAATATTTATCTGACTTGATTTTTTTGGTTGATTTTTTAAATGGGTGAAGAATCTAGTTATGAATTCTTTGCCCTTTGCAGAATGTGATATCTTGGTCTTGATTCCATCCATCCCATCCCCTGTACTTAATTTTATCTTGTTTTGCATTGTGTTTCTAAAATAATGGCTTTGGCTTGTTTTCCCTGAATGTTTTCTGCGGTTTGGTTTGAGTATCTGGCTTTGGGCACCCCTCCTAAACTTGAATTTCATCTGTACCTTTGACTTTTGGAAGGCAGAAGTCAAAATGTTGGAAGATGACCTTTTTTTTTTCTTTTTTTAATATATGTATGTGTCTCCCCCCTCCCTTGTTTTTTTTTTTTTTGTTGTTGTTGTTTCTCTTAAAAGACTGGAAAAAAAGCAGTTAAAGCAGTCCTGTGGGTGTCAGCAGATGGACTAAGAGTTGTGGATGAAAAAACTAAGGTAATATTTTTATAAGCTTAAATGTGACCGTATATATGGGTTTGTTTTTTTTTTTTTTGGTCCATGATCAAATATAATGGCCTTAAGCTGTTGAAGTTAATCTACATCCTTCCTGTTTGTCCAAAGTACAGTCTCCTGAGAGACTATTTAACGTTCAGGAAACCAATTTGGTTACTCATTTACCTTATGAAAAATAGAAGAGAATTTTCTCAACAGTTTGTTCTACATGATACAGCATGTTTAATGTAGTAAGCATTTTCATTTAATGTTAAGATCTGAGTTCTATTTTTGTTTTTATATATTTAAGAAAAATTTTCACCTCCACAAATTTGATGTTACAGATGGCCCACTTCTAAAATTTCTTCTTGTTCTTTAATAAAATATCACTTTTAGGAAGTGATATTTGAACTGATTAACCTGCTGTTTAACTGAAAACCCTATTTAAATAAAAATTTAAGAACTAGTAAATGGCTCATTTGATTAACATTTATGTAGAGTCCGTACACCATCTCTCAAATTGTAGGTAGCATTTTTCATTCGAGAAAAAGTGATCCTAAATGCCCAAATAAGGACAGAGACATAGAGAAAGCATAAGGTGTTTTTTTGTTGTTGTTAGTTACTGTGGAGTTGATTTTGACTAATAATGACCCTGTGTAGGTAAGTGCATTTGATCATTAATTTAAATCTTATGCAAGACCTCAGGTCAGGAAAAATTTTAACAAGAAAGTGATGTTTCAAAAGAAAAAGAAAAAAACTCAGATATCCTTGGAAGGCGGAAAAAGTCTGGCAGATAAAGAGCAGTTTTGATGGGTAACTTGCCTGATTAATTTCAAGTGATTTAATATAGCTGCATTTTAGTCCTTTTGACCTTCCATCTAAAGCTTTTTTTTTTTTCAATTTCAAGAGACACAATTGTCTTGAATGTAAGTTATAATCATCTTGATTAGCTTATTTTTAAGAAAATTTATTTTTCATTAGTATTTTGAATGAAATTTGTTGTCCTTGGAGGCTGTGTATTTGTTTTATACAATAATTGGAACGTGATACTGCCCCCTGGTGGCTACTTTATAGCACTGGCATTCGTTAGTTTAGCTCTTTCTACGTTGAGTGATAATAGTAATTGGTGGCTTGTCATCCTTGGATTTGTATTCCCACCTTTATATTTAGTTAGAAGCAAGAACTAACAGAATAAGTTAGGATCATTGTCATGAGGCCATGCCATGATCTATACAAATTTACTGCAGAAGAGAAGCCAAAATTTGAGTACCCTACCCCTTGAACAAGAAGCTGTCAGATTGTTTTGTTGTCCCATCTCCACACGTATTATGGATTGAATTGTGTCCCCCCAAAATACATATTGGAATCCTAATCCATGTTACTTGTGGATGTAATCCCATTTGGGAATAGAGTTTTATTTGTTTTATTAATGAGGTCATATCAGTATAGGGTGTGTCTCAAACCTGATCACTTTTGGTATATAAAAAGAGCAGATTAGGCACAGAGACAAGCAAGCACAAATGGAGGAAAGATAGATGCCATGTGGAGAACCAGGGAATTGCTGGGATTACAGAAACTGACACAAGGATATTCCCCTAGAACCAGTACCCTTAGTTTGGTCTTCTAGCCTCCTGAACTGTGACAAAATTAATTTCTGTTGGTTCTTTAAATCCACCCACTTGTGTAGTTTCTGTTACAGCAGCACTAAGAAACTAAGACACCCTGGTTTTGATAGTGTTCCTACTTAAAAGTATGGTAGTTCTTGGATAGTTGCTCAGAAGAACAGATAATTGACTGGAAAATGTGATTGAAGTGATCATAAAATTAAATTTTTATTACTAAGAATTTAAAAAGGAGAGTAATTTTCTTTTTTAATGTCACTACCAGTAATGATTAAGCGACTGTTGGACCAACTCTCCTGCAAACAACTATAAACTTGGGACAAAACAAAACAATTACTTGAAGACACTAGAGAGTAACCAAAGCAGGCAGATTCTAATAGAAAGTCAACACTTGGTAGAAGGAAATGACACTGGGCAGTTTTCCCATTTCGCAACTTGTAGCTTGAAGACAGAGTCCCTGGGTGTCAGAAACTGTTAAGCACTCAGCTACTAACAACAACAGCCTAAAGACAGGCTGTACTATACAAAAACCAAACCTGTTGCAGTTGAGTTGATTCAAACTCATGGTGACCCCATGTGTTACAGCGTAGAACTGCTCCATAACGTTTTCTTGGCTGTAATCTTTATGGAAGTAGATTGTCACGTCTTTTCTTCTCTAGCTCTGCTCAGTAAGTTCAAACCGCCAACCTTTAGGTTAGCAGCTGATCACAAGCCGCTTGGACCACCATATAGTAGACTCTGATTTCACAGAATCCCAGAATACTATGATGTACCCAAAAGGGGCCTTTAAATAATGCTTTTGGTTTGATTGTTTTAGCACTTTTAGCCACACCTCAGCATATAGAGATTCTAGGTCATGGAAAAATTAAATGAAGAGCCTTAGGGCCTCAAGATTTTTGAAAAACATTTCGTGTAAACTATACCATTCAACCAAGTATATACAAAGAAGATCAGACTCAAAATAATAATAAATATATAAAATAGTCTGGGGAATGGTATCATTAAGTGAGTTATGTTGAAATTGGATTAAAGATATTGATTTGTATGTATTGTTAAATTGAACATGGAATCTACCATAAAAGAAAGCTCTTCTAAAACTAGAATCAACAAATAAATGTTTTAGAGCGGTAGATGAGGTGAAGGAGGCATCTGGACTGAGTACCTCTTGGAATCCCTCCTAGGTCATATTCGCAGTATTCAGACTGCTGGCCTCAGATCTAACCCACTCCATAGCCTAGCTGCATTAGATGACGGACATAGGCATTCTTTATTGTGGAGCAAGCCTCCTATATTTCTCCTTATAAACTGGAATAACCTCATAAGTCTTCTCTTCTTTTGTGCTTTCCTTATTCTAGGACCTCATAGTTGACCAGACAATAGAAAAAGTTTCTTTCTGTGCCCCAGATAGGAACTTTGATAGAGCCTTCTCTTACATCTGTCGCGATGGCACCACTCGGCGCTGGATCTGTCATTGTTTCATGGCTGTCAAGGACACGGTGAGTCCAACAATGTGCATTTCATCATGACTATCATCAGTTAGCTGAGTGCCTTCCAGGTTGGCTCAGCCAAACAGTTTCCACTACATTTTTGACAAGTATATGCTGCTGTATCTGCTCTCGGAAGTAGTTAAGCTAGCCTACTTTGACTACTTTTATTCAGGTAATTCCTACCTCTTTGTGTGACCCTGCAATTCACAGAGCAAGATAATTGGCTGAGATTCAAGGTCAGGCTGTGCCATTAAAAAAAGTATAAGTGCATTGGTTACAGTGGTTGTTAAACATATTTGAAAGCTTTCATTATTGAAACTATGTGTTCAGGATTCTTAAATGTTTGTGTTTGCTGATACCTCTGGGTAGAAGATAGTGATATTTGGAAGGTACTTATAAATTTATTTACCAAGAGATTCTATTACAAATGAAGGAATTGAGTTAGAGTATTTGTTAATTAATTAAAAAATAGAATACTAAAGTATGATAAATTGAACTATGCTAGAAATTGTTACATGGTAAATTTTTTTGTTTTAAAAATCTAGAGTAATTTTCATCCTTCATGTAAATTACCAAAATTCTGACATGAAAGACAAGTCTTTTGGATGATGATCTTACTACAGTTATAGAATTGAGTACACAATAATTTCTGGGTTTCCTAAAAGTCCATGCAGGACAAGGCAGTAATAGCCATTTCTGAAGAGTACAGCTCAATAAAGCCATTGCCAAGGCTTAACCTGGAAGGGAAGGTGGTGATGATGCTCTAGAACTGACCAAATTTTTTCTTAAAGCTTTGAGAGACAGTGGTATAGAGGCTCTGGTGTCAGATCTGGGTTCCAGTCCTGGCTCTGGCTCTTACTAGCTGTCGGATTTGGGGCAACTTACTTAACGTTTTCTGAGTCTTACTATCCACTGTTATAAAATAGAAGTAATTGTTGTGAAGACTGAATAAGATAATGAACATAAGCACCACCTAGTGTAGGATCTGCTCCATGGTAACTGCTCCAGAAATGATGGCTAATATTGTTAAAGCTGTTCCTCCTTGGTTTGCCACGGATGCTTAGAGACTGAGTGCTGCTTCTGTCTCAGGCCCTAAGAAAGCCCCAAAGACGCTGGTGTATTTTACTGTCACTAGACTCAAAATCCAAAGAGTTCAAAAATTTCCCTGTACTAACTTTAAAACTATTTTCTTGTCAAATCACCGCTCTTCAGGTGTTTGAATCCCCTAGGCCAGTGGGTCTCACGAATTAGAATCACCTGAAGGGCTTGTTAAATCACTGATAGCTGGGTCCCACCCCCAGAGTTTTTGATTCAGTGGGTCTGAGGTAGGACTTGAGAATCTGCGTTTGTAATTTATAATAAGTTCCCAGGTGATCTGTTGGTGCTGGTTGGGAGATCACGCTTTGAGAACCACTACCCTAGGCCTAGGAAAAACATTAAGCTTCCCTTTGCCTGCACTGTGCTTATAATTGAGCTGTGTTTACATGCTCTAAGAATCTAAGGATCTTTCTGGGTGCTCCATTCTTTCACACCTAGCCTTGTATCATCCTACTAGGAAGTTAGGTGGAAATTCATTTGGATTCATAAAGAGTAAGTCTGTCAGTCTTTAAATAAGCAGTCAGATGGTTTGTAGTCATGTAAAATTTTAGTGACAAAAATCATTTCAAACATTACCCCACATTGTGATAGCTGATGCTGTAAAATTCAGTGAAATTACTCGTTAATGGAGGAGTCCTGTCTACCTGGTGTAATTCTGAGAGCGCCACAGAGGGCTCCCTGTTCCCAGATATATCTTCTCAGCACCACTGATGCCAACAGTTACACTGTCTTTAACTTTTTTATTCCACCATTAGGAATGTAGTTTAAAATACAAATAACTGTAGTAAAAATAATCCATTGAATTTATTAAATTCACTCTGAGATAATCCAGTGTATCTATAAAGCAGTGTCTACTACAAACAAACAACTCAGTGTTATCTGTTTAATTGCTTTATAAGTAGGGGATATAGATAAAAACATGCTTTAGCTTTTGCCTGTGTGTATGGATGAGAGGTAGAGTTGAGGGTTAGAGAGAGCTAGAACAAGATAGGGAAAGGTGTGGGGAAAACCTGAAAGCACTGAGGGTCTAAAACTCAAGGGTTCCTAGAGAAGAGAGCATGCAGAAAGGCTTTCCATCACTCGAGTTGTATTTATCAGAAGTTCTAAGTTCGTACCCTTTTTTCCTAGACATACGTTACGTTTTCTTTTTTGGACAGTGTACTTAATAAACTCCTGAGATCGCACTGCCTTTTCAGCAGTTTCTTAGAAATGCTCGGTAAATATTCCTGCTGTTCCTCCTAAAGAGCAAATAGAGGTTTGCAGATCAAGACTGAGGGCTAAGAACCTTGAGCAGTGTCCTAAGCTGGTAGGCAGAGATAACGTGACAGAGGGAGCCTGTGTGATAGGTCAGTGGCTGTTCTCAAAAGCACAGGTTCCTGATGATCACTTTACATAAGGCCTGCAGCAAGCAGTTTGTATAATTAAAGCATCATAAGCATTACCTAAGGTACTTGTATTCATTTTCATTAATTTGGCGCACTAATATGTTAAAATGTAATTTTAAGCTGGAGTTCCCAACATTTTATTTCGCTTTGTATAAAAACAGACTTATTTATTGTCCAAACTAACTCATAATGGCTGGTACTGTAATTCTAAAAAAAGTTTTTAAAACCTTCTGGTATATACAGGGTGAAAGATTGAGCCATGCAGTAGGCTGTGCTTTTGCAGCCTGTTTAGAACGTAAGCAGAAGCGGGAGAAGGAATGTGGAGTGACCGCTACTTTTGATGCTAGTCGGACCACTTTTACAAGAGAAGGATCATTCCGTGTTACAACAGCCACTGAACAAGCAGAAAGAGAGGAAATCATGAAACAAATGCAAGATGCCAAGAAAGGTACAATCTGTTCTACTATAATGTGTGTTTATTTAATGCAGATTTCTTCAACAGGTTAATATTTTGAAGCTATCAGGAGCAAGCTTTCTCGTAATCAAAGAGAAAGCCTTAGCAATATATGAAGACCTTAAGAACAAAGCTAGAAGTCTTACCAAAAGTGCCTTCCTTTAGAGCACCTGGTTTAGTAGCTTCAAAAATGTTTATGCTTTCCATTATGTTAAGCTGTCGGGGAAGCTGAGCATGTAGTTGAAGAAGCTGCAAAGACATTTTCCTCTGTGTTAAAAAAATTGGTAGTATCTACAGCCTGGAACAGATTTTTAATTCTGAGCTGCAGAATTAAATTTAATTTTCAGATGCATCTGAGCTCTATAATGCATCTTCTTTCTTCTACCTTGAAGAAAGAATTTTCAGAGTTTAGGGCTGAAAAGCATCCACCAACTGTCACCTTAGGTGCAAATGCAGATGTGGATTTAATGGTGCTACTATTTTTATTGGAAACCTTGGTGATGTAGTGGTTAAGAGCTACGGCTGCTAACCAAAAGGTCAGCAGTTCGAATCCACCAGGTGCTCCTTGGAAACCCTATGGGGCAGTTCTACTCTGTCCTATAGGGTCGCTATGAGTCAGAATCGACTTGACAGCATTGGGTTTACTATTCTTACTATTGTTTTTTAGTTCTTTAGTTGCAAAAGTCCATAGAGTTTGAGAGTTTGGCCCCAAATTGTTTTTTTCCTGTAGCTGCTAGTTTTAGTTTGTAACTTTGCAGAATGTGAGTTTTTTCAGGTACATATGGTACCATAGCAGAAATGCCTGTGCAAGTATTCAAGTTACTCAGGAGTCTGTTGTCTAAAGTTGGGTTGGGTGTATTTTTGAACTAACTGGGAGAGCCTCTAACCTATCTTTTAGAGACATCGGGAAGGAGATGGATAAAAGGACATAGAAGGGTTTTTGAGTTCCTTAGCTATGTAAGCTCAAATTATATGAAGAAATTATTTGAAGACATTGCTAAGGTCCTCGTTATCTTGATTTTCTTGAGTTGAAACAGATAAGGCAATTGGTGGCTTATCAGTGGCCCCTGGCAACACTGCCACATCCCCATCCTCTCCCACCTCTCCCACTTCTGATGCCACTGCCTCTGTGGAGATGAACAATCCTCATGCCATCCCACGCCGACATGCGCCGATTGAACAGCTTGCCCGCCAAGGCTCTTTCCGAGGATTTCCTGCTCTTAGCCAGAAGATGTCACCCTTTAAACGCCAGCTATCCCTGCGCATCAATGAGTTGCCTTCCACTATGCAAAGGAAGACTGATTTCCCCATCAAAAATGCAGGTAATGCAGCATCCACCCGACTCACTGGGTGCTCTAGCAATGAAGCATTCTCATCTCTTCTGTCAGACTATCCACTCCTCTCTCCCTCAGGCTGGTTGGTGGTTGTATCTTGTGTCATTTTCCAGTAAGAGAAAACTAAATTCCATGGGGGGGGGGGGGGGAATCATTCATTTCTCTTCAACAAATAGGTGAGAGAGCCATGAAGGGAATTTCTAGCCTGAGCTTAAAGGTCTGTGGTTTATCCTGATGTAAGTGTACTACCTCTCAGCCAACCAGCTTCCAAACATCTAGAGTCTCAAGTTTCTGTTCTTATTCTTCCACTTAGGACCCAGCAGGGAATTAATCAAACAGGCTTTAGAAACACAGTTAAATAGCATTACTGTCAGATGTACCAGAAGAAATGGGTAAGTGCCCATTGTCCTTGTGACTAGTTGACTCCATAGTGAGGAAACTCTAAACGGGACTCCTGTGTAAATCCAAGATCTGTTGTTCATCGGAGACAGTGGGCTTGCTCACACATATTCATTACCTTTCAGAACTGCCACACAGGCCTTTGTGTGGCTTCTGTACAGCTGAGCCAGCCCTGGTTGCTCTATCCTCATTGTAAGATCCGGAGCTAAACTGTCAGATCTGATCAGTGCTTTTATTGGGCCCTAATTTACTTCCCTCTGAGATATGTTGAACCATTGCTATAACAGAATAGGAGGAAGCACCGTTTTAAGAGGACGTTCTTACTGGTGGTGACATGAAAGTACGAGAGTTCTTTTGACAAATGAAACTAGGCCTAAAGAACAGTTGGACTAGACGATTACCGTGGGTCTTTCCAGCATTCAGTTTCTATAAAAACGGAAACAAGTACCTCTGGTGCAGCTGGGAGCAAAAACTACTAATCTCTTTTTACAGATGAGCAAACAAAGATTCAGCATGCATAATTTAGCTTCCTCAGTGACACAAAATTACCCCAGAGTCAGTATTAAGAATAGTCTCTAGAGTCCCAGACCTCCATTCACTTTATCATGTTATCACAGTTCATGTATTTGGTACTAGCTAGCAACCTTGGAGAAAATGGAGAGTGATGGCATTGTCAGTGTTTATTACAGAGAAAAGCACCGAGCACCCACTGGTGCCCCTTATTTTAACCAGTTTTTCTCATAGAATCACTAAATGGCTCTAGAACTTAGGCCACAGCCTTGGGAACTGGTTAGAAGGCACACAGGTTGCAAATGTCTTCTAGAAAGTTCTAGTCAGCTGAACATCTAGTATAAAAAGAGAACAAAAGAGAGAACACCAAGTTCTCAACACTGTCATAGAGGGGAAGAAATAAAGAAATTTGGGGATTTGCAAGGGAGGAAAATGTACTTTAGTACATGTATTGTTGACAGTTTATACTTTCCCATCTGAAAAGCCAATGAAAATGATGATCAGTAAATTTTCTGAAGCTGATGTGTAGCTCCATCTGACAGTTGATGCATTTTCTTCCACAAATAAGAGATTCAGTATAAAATGTCACCTTGTGTCATGCTGTTATATATTCAGGAGTATTCAGTTTTCCTGTCTGGAGCCCATGTCTGTTTGCCTTGCAGTGCCAGAGGTAGAAGGGGAAGCAGAGAGCATCAGTTCCCTGTGTTCGCAGATCACCAACGCCTTCAGCACACCCTCTGAGGATCCCTTCTCATCTGCCCCAATGACCAAGCCAGTGACAGTGGTGGCACCACAGTCTCCTGTCTTTCAAGGTTAGTGCCCTCTTGGCTTAGTTAGCTGTTCTCTTTGAAACTAGTACTTTTACTACACTGCTCACTAACTAAGTTGGCATCCTGAGCTTCCCGAGAACTGGTCAGATCCAGTAATTTCCCTGTTTGAGTCTTAGGCTCATCAAGTTTTGTTTGACAATGTCTTTGTGCTTTGTTCCCCTTCTTGCTTCCTAAGATGTCAACATTCCTCATTTTGCATATACATACCTTTCTTTCCTCCCTTTCTGTAAGGTGCTTCTAGAGTCCCATCCCACCACTTTCTCTGCCACTTGTCAGTGAAGGGTCAGTAGTATCCAGCCAGCTTTCCAGAAGCAGCAGTCATCAGAATTGGTTCTAGTGCCGTGTCTTCTCTCAGGCAGTGGTTCTCAACCGGGGGCAATTTTGCCCCCCACAGGCATTATCTGGGAACATTTTGGGGTATCACAACTTGGGAGGGATGCTGTTGCCATCTCGTTGGGTAGAGGACAGGGATAATGCTAAACAGTCTACAATGCACAGGATAGTCTCTCCCCTCCGCCCCAACAGAGAATTATCCAGCCCAAAATGTCAACAGTACAGAGAAATCCTCAGCTTGCCTAGTCTCTGCTTGGCCACAAGAGGCTAGGCATAAAGAAAAGACACCCCTTTGGGCTCTTCGTTCATTTCATGAACTAAAGCTAGTGTCCTAAACTTTGCCTTTGTGGCATTGAACAGTTACTAAAAGTTGTTGTTTGCAGAGATACTGAGTTAACAGTTGGTATTGACTTAGAGGTCAGCAAAGAGTTTATATAACTTAAATTACAGGCTTTTAAATTAGTCTTCCTTTAGAATTTGAGCTCCATTTCTTTTGGGAAAAAGCTCAGAAGAAGAACCAGGGCATTTAAATTGTGCTGTGGAGACAGTACCCCACTCCTGTTGGAGGAAGCTACTACATTGTTTTCCTCCAAGGAGACCCATTTTTTAAGTAAACATTTATAGTACCAATAAGAAGAAGATACAACTTACTGAGCACTTAGCAATTTATACCTGCCACATGTGGTAAGGCCTAGTGTATTATCTCATTTACGCTCCACAATATCTTTTGAAGTAGGCATTACGGATACGAAAAATTAGGCTCAAAGAGATTAAGTAATTTGCCCAAAGTCACGCAGCCAGGATTTAAACCTAGGCCTTTCTCGATATAATACTCATTAACATTCTACTGACTCTGTGTACTAAGCACTGGGTATACTAAACAGAATAGAACATAGTCCTTTCCTTGCCTTTAAGGAGCTCCCAGTCTGTGAGTGAGATAGGCTTTTAAAGAAGCCCTAGGTAAATAATACCAAGACCATAAGCCAAGAGGGAATGATCACAGGGTAGGGCGGAGAAGGAGCTTCCTCATCTGCTCCATACTAAATATGATAGAGACTTAGGGCTAAGGAGTAGAAACTGACAGAATAGATAACTGGAGTAAAAAGAGCAGGGAGATTTTAATAAAGGGAGATAAGGAAAGAATAGTAGGTACTTTGAGATATAATGAACATTATAATCTGAGGGGAGGGGAGATGAAATTGATTCTTTAAGCAAATTAAAACATACCAAATTTGATTCCTCATGTGTAATAAGAGAATAATTCCTATCTTGTGGGGTTTTTGAGAGAATTAAATCAAATGATGCATTTAAAGTACTGTTAACATAGTACTTTATATTACTATATTTTACTCATTATTATTACTGTTGGCATAATTTGATCTTTCAGAAAAGTGATAGAAGAGGGAAGTGCCTTATCGACTCCATTATACTTAAGGCTAAAATACATCTAGAATAGTTAGATCTTTGCTACTCTTAAGACACAGCAGCTCTGTTCAACTAGATTTGAAATACAGTGTTTTGGTAGGCTTCATTTCCTCTGCCTCATGCACATATTTTCCTAGAATAGTCATTTGACTTTATCAGTGTAGCCATTTTAATAACAATCTCTAATCCATCTTTGCTGAAAGGTATGTGTATCCATTGCAAGGTGGCATGGTTATCCATTGCAAGGTGGCATGGTTATCCATTGCAAGGTGGCATGGTTATCCATTGCAACACCAATTTTTCTGTCTTATGTTTATCTGTTACACCAGTATTGCACATTGGCCTGATTGACCCAGCTCCAAGGGGTCACTGGTACACACCCTGCATGAATTAACTCCATTGATGTTGTCTGCTCCCATTGTAGCTAATGGCACTGACTCTGCCTTCCATGTGCTTGCTGCTAAGCCAGCCCATACTGCTCTAGCACCTGTAGCAATGCCTGTGCGTGAAACCAACCCTTGGGCCAGTGCCCCTGATGCTGCTAACAAGGAAATTGCAGCCATATATTCGGGTAAGGTGGCCACAAATGGTGGTGAGGACTCTGGGATCAGATACATGACGTGGTTCTAGAATCAACCATTTACCTGAGTCAGAATCAAGGAGGAATCTCTTTAGGAAACGTATGTTCTTTCCTGGAAGTAAACTGCTATTAAGAGAGGATGGTGAAGGAGAAGGACAAAAGAGGTTAGATTGCTAGTTCTTAAGTAGGTCTATGGGAAAGAACTACCCTGGAGCTTTTATAAAATAGATTCCTTGGCCCCACCTCCAGAGTCCATCACTGGATTTGGTGATATGTGGACATGCCCGTGGGAAGGGCGGACTCTGCCTCCTGCAATGGCAGGCCTACAAAAAGTGAGTCTTTGGAACTTTGTTTTTGCTTTTATAGTTTTTCTTCAGTGAACATTTATTAATTATAAAACCTAAAAGTTTAAAAATAGTAATAAAGGCAGTTCACCAGAAAGAGTATGTGTCTGGAAACCAGGCAGGGGCCAACAAGGTACAGCACAAGGTCACTGGTTTTCTTTTTGCCCTGATAGAGTAGAAGGGGAATCACCTTGGGCCCGTTAGCACCTGTGCAAGCTGGTTTCTGGACTGTAGATGAGCCATGGTGATGGGGAGAGCTTCTGGCACCATAAAGCTGCCTTGGTTCGATGTGTTTGAGCCACATCTAAACAGCTCGTCAACATCCCTGGCTGAGACAGCAGCATGTCTGACAGGTTCTCTTTTTCTTGCCTCGAAACCTCCTCAGCTGGTAACAGAGACTTTCCTCCCACCTACCAAAAGCACAAAATATCCATTAGGCAGACTTATTCCACATAAGGATCATTCAAATAATCAAGGTTATAAGGCAAGGAAAGAAACTCCTAATGACTGATTCTTTTGTCACTCTTCATCTTGTTGGTTCCAGGGACTGAGTGGGGTCAATCTTCTGGTGCTGCCTCTCCAGGTCTGTTCCAGGCTGGTCACAGACGCACTCCCTCTGAGGCTGACCGCTGGTTAGAAGAGGTGTCCAAGAGTGTCCGGGTTCAGCCGCCCCAGGCCTCAGCTGCCCCTCCGCAGCCAGTTCTCCAGCCTACTCCACCCACTGCCATCTCCCAGCCAGCACCGCCTTTCCAAGGGAATGCATTCCTCACCTCTCAGCCCATGCCAGTCAGTGTGGTCCCACCCCTGCAGCCAGCCTTTGTCCCTGCCCAGTCCTATCCTGTGGCCAACGGGATGCCTTATCCAGCGCCTAATGTGTCTGTGGTGGGCATCACTCCCTCCCAGATGGTAGCCAACGTGTTTGGCACTGCAGGCCATCCTCAGGCTACCCACCCCCATCAGTCACCCAGCCTGGTCAAGCAGCAGACATTCCCTCAGTATGAGATGAGCAGTGCTACCACCAGTCCCTTCTTTAAGCCTCCTGCTCAGCACCTCAACGGTTCTGCAGCTTTCAATGGTGTAGACGATGGCAGGTTGCCCTCAGGAGACAAGCACACAGAGGTTCCTGCAGGCACCTGCCCTGTGGATCCTTTCGAAGTGCAGTGGGCTGCATTAGAAAGCAAGTCCAAGCAACGTACTAACCCGTCACCCACCAACCCCTTCTCCAGTGACTTACAGAAGACATTTGAAATTGAACTTTAAGCAGTCTGTATGGCCTATGTATCTTGTTTGTACTTAGGCAGGGGGTGGGGGTGGAGGTCAAAGGCACAAAGGGGACTGTGCTTTCCTGATAAGTACACTTTTCAGTAATCCCCAAAGTCCCCAGGACATGTCCAGGCACAGAGTGAAGTGAGGGGTGATTTTGAAAGAAGTGAGGAAACCCATTCCTAGAAAAGAGCTGCCTTGCAGTTAGGTTAAAGAAGTCAAGGAAATGTTGCCCTCTCTCCTCATCTCCTTACAAGTCTCTGGAAACAGAGATGCAGAAGTATCTAAACAGGAATCTGTACTCAAAGCACACTTACTGGAATATAAAACACAACGGGAAGCAAAACGATCTCCCTTTGTTTTTCAGGCCATTCACCTGCCGCCTCAGTACTGGCCTGTCTTAGAGATCAAGAACAGAGTGGCTTGGGCTCAGGCTGGGTAAGAGAGGGGCAGGCTGTGTGGCCAGTATTCCCGGGAGGACATGTCAGCAGTTGCCCGGCAGAGCTATATTTTGGGGATAAAGCTGAGCTTCCATTTTGAGTAACAGAATAAATATTATAAATATATATCAAAAAAGCCAAAATCTTTATTTTTATGCATTTAGACTATTTTAAATAGTTCAATATTAAAAAGCTGTATGAGTTGTAAGTAATCTTGCCAAAGGTAAAATGGTTAGCTGTAAGAAATTGTACATAAGATTGATTTATCATTGATGCCTACTGAAGTAAAAAAAGGAAAGGCTGAAGGCGGCAGATGGGATCCCTAGTTTGTTCAGTATCGTTCATTGTAAGTAGCACATTGCAGCAACAATCATGCTTATGACCAATACAGTCACTAGGTTATAGTTTTAAATAAAGAAAATGAAAGAGCAGTATTGTCTTGGTTTTAAACTTATGATGAAATTCTAATGGCATTATTTTAATGGAATCTAAATATGCTCTATAGAGAACATGTATTTTCTTTATGTTAAACACTTTATGTTTAAACACTGAGGTGACAATTACATAATCATATCCACAGAAGGGAACACAGGTTACTGTGTCGGGTTGTTATGTTGGTGTTGGTTTGGTGGGTTTTGTTTTGTCCGAGTTTTGTGGGGATGGGGATTCTGGTTTTTAGTAGCTTTGTGTGTTTTTCCTGTTTTGGTTAGCAAAAAGTCCCATTGCCAGTTGCAGCCACTTGACCTCTGGTAACAACATGAGATCCCATCTCATTTTTACTTTTAAACGTTGGCCTTACAATCAAATGTAAGTTATATATATTTGTACTGATGAGAATTTATAATCTGCTTTAACAAAAATAAATGTTCATGGTAGAAGATTTGCCCATGAAGGGCTGTTCTTTCCTTTTATTAGCAAATGTTTTTTGGTCTTGTGTGTCTCCATTCTGCTGTTGATCTCTAGTTTAGTGGCAGCTAGAAGATCTTTCACTGGGACTAGTATATCCTTAAAATTCGTATTTTCATTCATACTTTGGGCTGAGTGAGCCTGTGACCATCTCTAAAGTCAGATTCTTGCTGCATGGACATCACCTGGAGCTTGTTAGAAAGGCAGACTCTCAGACCCCACCCAGCCCTCCTGAATCAGAATCTGCATCTTAAGATCCTCAGGTGAATCACATGCACATTACAGTCAGAGCCCAGGCCTGGAGCGGTGATACTCACTCAACCTTGACTACACAGTTGAATTAGCTGGAGAACTTTTACAATATTACTGACCAGCCCACGACCCAGGTCAGTTAAACCAAAATCTCTAGTAGGGTTGGAAGCCCAGGTTGTTTATTTTTAAGCTCCCTGTTGCAAGAAGGTTGAGAACCACTAGTCTAGAGCGAGTTTTACTCTAATCTCTAACCCTAGCTCACTATTCTATGGCTAACTCTTAAGAAGAGTAAGCTAACCTCAGGATTACCTTCTGAAGTATGTTTGCCAATAGGCTAAATTCTGGTTCAGTTGAAGAAACTGGGGAGTCCAGGAAAGTAACCTGTATTTTCCAATTTCTATAGCAAAACCAGGCATGGTAAATGAAAAGGAATGAGTCTCAATGTTTTTTTAAATGGAAAGAAAAACACCCCTGCCCCTCACCCACGTTTCTTTTGTTGAATCGCGGGGTAGACCAAAAAATATCACTCACCCATGATGCAGTTTGTCTCTTTTCCAGCCACCGTGTTGGTAATAAAGTCACCTTTCAGAGCTTTATAGTCCCTGTAATGCTTGTCTTTCCTGGGTACAAGGATAACCTTTATTACCAGGCCTAGTCCGTCCTTTGGAGGACTTATAGAAAGTTAAAGTGGACAGGGACTTGGAAGCTCATTGAGTCCATGCCTCTCGTTTAAGCAATGAGGAATTGGAGCTTCTGAGAGATGAAGAATGACTTTCCTCAGCTCAAATCATTTCTGAAACAACTTCCCTGTTGTCTCATTGTCCTCCTCCCATTGGCATCCCTTTCTAAGGTTTTTTTTTTTAAATTGTACTTCAGGTGAAGGCTTACAGGACAAATAGTTTCTCACGAAACAGTAGTACACATTGTTTTATGACACTGGTTAACAACCCCACGTCAACCCTCTCCCTTCTCGACTTTTTTTTTTTTGGTGAAAATATACATAGCCAAAGATAAACCATTTCAAAAATTTCTACACGCACAGTTCAGTGACATCAAACTACGCTCTTCCGGTCGTGCTGCTATTCTCACTTTAGATGGAGGCTTACAGAACAAAATAGTTCCTCATTTAACAGTACATATGTTGCCCAATGACAATGGTTAACAACCTCACATCAACACTATCCTTATTCAACCCTGGGTTCCCTATCACCAGCTTCCCTGTCCCCCTTCTGCCTTCTGGCCCTTGTCCCTGGACTGCTGTACCTCATTTGGTTTTATGGGGCTGTCCACTCCCAGGCTGAACAGTGAACCTCGGAGATGACTTCAGCACTGAGCTAAAAACGTGTCTGGGGGCCATACTCTCGAGGTTTCTCCAGTCTCCTTTAGGCCAGTAAATCTGGTCTTTTTTTTATGTGCGTTAGAATTTCTTCTACATCCTTCTCCATCTCCGTCCAGAACCCTCTGTTGTGATCCCAGTCAGAGCAGTCAGTGGTGGTAGCTGGGCACCATCTAGCTGTACTGGACTCAGTCTGGTGGAGGCCTTGGTAGCTGTGGGTCCATTAGTCCTTTGGACTAATCTTTTCCTTGTATCCTGTTCTCTTCATTCTACCTTGCTCCTGAAGGGATGAGACCAGTGGAGTATCTTAGATGGCTGCTCACAGGCTTTTAAGACCCCTGACGCTACTCACCAAGGTAGAATGTAGAACATTGTCGTTATCAACTGTGCTATCTGGCTAAGGCTGTTTTTAATAACAGTCTGATTTTTATCTGGCAGCAAACATTTTGTTCCACAGATCCCTGCTTGAGGAGGAGAGAGGCTCCTTATTGGTCCCTGTACAGAGCAGGCCCATCAGCACTCTATAGGTTTGAGATGATTACCCCCACAGCCAGGCTCTGCATGTTGGCCTCAGAAGGCAGGCTTCAGAGACCAGCTTCCCAATGACAGGAAGGAGCCTTTCCACTTCTTTCATGCTCAAATAATAGTGCCAACTGCTGCTCTTTCATCACAGATCCCTACACTGAGACCTTACATTGTAGTCCACTTTGCTGAGAGCTTTCAGAAACCTCATACGGTTACCCTACTCACAGAGAGGATTTGAAGCTGTTGCTGCACTACTACCTGGAAGAGTGAGAGACTAGAGCAATGGTCCACTGTTTGCTAGAACTAAATCTTTTCATCTGAGGTCAAAGAATACTGCCCTGACACAGCAGGAGTTGGTGTTCCCCTTATGACCAGCAACTTACTCATCGGAAATACTTTCGGAAATTCTTTCAACGACAAAATTAGTGACTGCACATGTGGACTACACCAGATGGGTTACACAGGAATCAAATCTATTACATCTGTGGAAAGAAGTGATGGAGAAGCTCAATAGCATCAGTCAAGAAAAAGCCAGGGGCCAACTGTGGAACAGACCATCATTTGCTCATGTGTAAGTTCAGAGTGAAGCTGAAGAAAATCAAAACTATAAGAGCCGAAGTGTGACCTTGAATACATCCCACCTGAATTTAAAGACTTGACACACTGAACACTGAAGACCAGAAGAATTATGGGAAGACACCATACATGAAGAAATAAAAAATCATAAAGTCAGGAAGGAAGGAAAAGGCCAAATGGATATCAGAAGAGACTGAAATTTGCTCTTAAGCGCAGAGTATAGCTAAAGCAAATGGAAGAAATGATGAAGTAAAAGAGCTGAACAGAAGATTTCAAAGGTCAGCTCGAGAAGACAAGGTAGAAGTATTATGATGAAATGTGCAAAAGACTTGGAGTTAGAAAACCAAAAGGGAAGAACACAATTGACATTTTTCAAGCTGAAAAAACTGAAAAGTCAAGCCTCAGGTTGCATTACTGAAGGATTCTACGGACAGAAAAACTGAATGATGCAGGATTTATCAGAATAAGGTAGAAGGAATACACGGTCACTGTACCAAAAAGAATTGGTTGATATTCAACCATTTCAGGAGGTAGCATATAACTAAGAACCGCTGCAAGAACTGAAGAAAGAGGTTCAAACTGCAGTGAAGGTATAGGCAAAAAACAAGGCTCCAGGAATTGACAGAATACCAACTGAGATGTTTCAACAAATGGACGCAATGCTGGAAGCACTTCACTTGTCTGTGCCAAGAAATTTGGAAGACAGCTACCTGGCCAACTGACTGGAAGAGATCCATATTCGTGCCCATTCCAAAAGAAAGACAAACAGACTGCTGAAATTATTGAACAATATTAATATCGCATGCTAACAAAATTTTGCTGAAAATAATATAAAAATTACTGCAGCCATACATCTACGGGGAACTTCTAGAAGTTCACACCGGATTGAGAATAGGACAGGAAATGAGGGATATCATTGCTCATGTTAGATGGATCTCAGCTGAAAGCAAAGAATACCAGAAAAATGTTTACCTGTGTTTCACTGACTACGTGAAGACATTCAACTGTGTGGATAACAAAATATGGATAACCTTACAAAGAATGGAAACTTCAGAACACTTAAGTGTGCTCATACAGAACCAGTACATGGATCAAGAGGCAGTCATTCAAACAGAACAAGGGTTTCAAAATTGAAAAGGTACGTGGTAGAGTTGTATTTTTTTTACCTTACTTATTCAATCTGTATGTTGAACAAATAATCTGTGAAGCTGGGCTATATGAAGAATGTGGCATCAGTATTGGAGGACGACTCATTTAATGACCTGAAAAATGCAGTGACACAAGCTTGCTTACCAAAAACAAAGACAGCTTGAAGCACTTACTGAAGAAAGTCAAAGATGACAGCCTTCAGTATGGATTACAACTGAACATGAACACAAAAATCCTCACAGCTGGACTGGAGAAAGAAATTGAAGTTGTCAACGACTTCATCCTACTTGGATCAACAGTCAGTGTTCATGGAAGCAGCAGTCATGAAATCAAACGACTTATTGCATGGACTAATCTTTGGCAAAAGACCTCTTCAAAGCTCTGAAAAGCAAAGATGTTACTTTGATGAGTAAGGTACACTTGACCCAAGCCATGGTCTTTTCAGTCATCTCATATGCATGCAAAAGCTGGACAATGTAAGAGAAGAATCGATGCATTCAAATTGTGGTGTTAGTGAAAAATATTGAATATACCATGCACTGCCAGAACAAACAAATGAATCTTAGAAGTAGTACAACAGAATGCTCCTTAGAGCCAGACTTTGTACTTCGGACACATCAGAAAGATCAATCACTAGAAAAAAGCATCATGTTTGGTGAAGTGGAGGGTCAGCAAAAACGAGGGGAAACCCTCAGTGAGACGGATTGACACAAGAGCCACAAGGATGGACTCAGACATACCAATGATCATGGAGATAGCCAAGAGTCATCAGCAACTAACAGTACATACCTTCTACCCATCTTTAATTCAAGTGAGATCCCTAACAGCTTGCTTTAAAACACAGTGAATTGATCCTATTGACAGAACTTGTATAGGAAGTTGTAAAATGAAGGTTGTCTTTATCCAAATAGATTTCTCTTTGACAATCAGCAGCAGCCTGAGGTTATGTCAGAGATGCAAGCACTGCTGAAGACCACGGGGGAAGGCTGTTACTGCCAAGGCTAAACCCTTGGTGGGTTTTTGAAAGGGCATTGTCTCCACAAGTCCACTCTTCATCAGTCAGAGGAGGCCGAGAGTCTATCTTCCCTTTTTCCCAGCCCTATGAATTGTTTTGGGGTGGCCTTCAGAGCTGTCATCCCTACTGCCAGATGGGCTGACCATGAGGCTGGAAACGGGAACAGCTGGCACAGCAGAAGCTGGAGTAGTATTCATTGCCACAGAGCTGGGCCTGCAGGATCAAATCACAGTTGGCCAGCTCAGGCTGGTCGATGCATTCCCTGCCAGGGTCCCTCGGCTGGGCAGCTGGTGCTGCAAAACAATAAGGGAGAGAGTAGTGAGGAAGCTCAGTGTATGTGGAAGCACAAGAGACTTTCCTCAGCTACCACTGCATTTCCTTAAAAGGAAAGCAGCCGTAAATGCTAGGTTCAAAAAGGTGCATTAATCTGTAACACCTGTCTATACAACTACCAGCGTCCTGGTGGTACAGCGGTTAAGAGCTCAGGCTGCTAACCAAAAAGGTCAGCAGTTCAAATCCACCAGCTGCTCCTTGGAAACCTTATGGTGCAGTTCTGCGTTGTCCTGTAGGGTCACTATGAGTCGGAATTGACTCAACAGCAATGGGTTTGGTTTTGGTTTTGGTTTATACAACTACCAGGGATTATAGTTTCTACCAGCTTGCTGGCCTCACTTTAACATGCAGTGCTCCCCTCCCCCATTATTTTTATTTGCAGCCTCAGCCCAGTGCACAGCCTACAGCGGACTCCCCAAATATATGTTAACTGGACGATTAGACATCTCTTGAAGTTAACTCCCTACCCTTACTATTGAGCCTGAAAAACTTAATAACAAGTGCCTTGGCCTCTGGATTAGGAGGAGAGAGGGATAACACTACCAAGTAAAACTTGTGTTGGCAAGAGCTGGCCTGTGTTCTCCCTTTCACTGCTGGTTTCCTCCAACCCTACAGGCTTTGTGCCTTCAGTATCTCCAGCTTACCTTAGTCACTTGGTTTCCCATCTTTCCAATTATTCTGCTTCCCCCAGAGAAAGCAGTTAAGTATTCAGCAAGGTGTTAGGAAAACAGTCTCATTAACCACAGCTGTGATACTATACTGGGAACACTGCCCTTGAGCCTGCCCTCTGAATTCACCTGCCAGCTTCTAGGAGCTTCTGTATCTTCCAAATCCCTGTTAGAGCTTCTCTGCTGCTTCATCTTAGGACTGAAGCAGCCTTATCTATTCATTTCCTTTCTCATTCCGGAAGGGGCTTTTAAGGACTTGACTCAGCTTAGGCCGCTGCACCTTCCCTGAAATCAGACTTTATGGGGTTAGGGAGGCCTTACCTTCATCCTCTCTCCCCTTGCTCCCTCCCACAACACAACTGAAAGACTATACCTAACCAATGAATGACCTTAGAAAGGCTTGGTTGATCAGTATAACAAGAGGACTAAAAGTAATATTTATATATATTGTTTAAAAATGTCAATAACTCTGTTATCAGCTGTCTCAGCTGTTGCAGGGCCCGGGCCCCTCTCATAGGGCCAGTTAGCAGGTGATCAGCATAGTGGTTAAACCACCAGCTCAAGAGCCAGACTGCCTGGGCCTGGCTCTGCCACTTACCAGTTGGGTGACTTTGAGCAAATTACTTAAGCTCTCTGTGCTTCTGTTTCCTCATATGTAAAATGGAGATAATAATAGCATCTACTTCATAGGGATGTTGCAAGAAGTAAATGAGTTAAAACCATGTCAAGCACTTAAAACAGCATCTGGGCCTACAGCTAAAATTCAAGTGCTTAACAGGTACTTTTTTGCCCACATAGCATAGTTCCCTGCTATTTAAAAAATGGGACTGGGCCATAGTGGGTGACTTTCTGTGTTCTATTCCTACAATATTTCCTGTTCCTCACCCCAGTCTTTTAGGCAAGAAGATTGAAAAGTCTTCACAGTAGAACCATGTCCCTTACACCAGAGTGTGACTAGTCCAAGGCCCTCCCGCCCTAATACTAACACTGTAATTCCAGTATGCCACCAAACCATGAATAGGGCCAAGTGAGGCAGCTTCAAGTTGTGTGACCCTAAGAAAATACACAGTGGGTGAGAGCAGGTATCTGCAGCCTAACCAGAGAATGAATACAGTTGAGAGGAGAGGAGGGACAGCATGTAGCTCAGGAAAGGCGCCCTCCAAATATCTAAGCTTGGCAATACTCATCCAGCAGAGGGCTGGAGAAGGGTGGCCTGACTGAGGACATGAGTGTCCTGTCCGTCAGACCATTGTAGCTTGGCACCCACACATCATGAAGAGCCCCAGTGGACTTCATCATCAAGCAAGTGTATAATTTGGTTTGTCATGTAGACATGTATATTAAAAAAAAAAGAAAAAACCCCGTTGCCTTCAAGTCAGTTCTGACTCATGGTGACCCTATAGGACAGAGTAGGACTGCTGCATAGGGTTTCCAAGGCTGTAATGTTTACAGAAGCAGACTGCCACATCTTTCTCCCTTGAAGTAGCTGGTGAGTTTGAATGACCGACCTTTTCGGTTAGCAGTAGAGCACTTAACCACTGCGCCAGGGCTCCTTAGACACATAGCTAATCACAAACATGACTACTGCCTTAACAGCTCTCTCTCTCACAGTAAATCTCCATTCTGATTTGGTCTCGAGTCTTGTGAGTTTGGTTAATATGCAGACAAGATCAAATTTATGTACATGATAGAGGTGAAAAGTAGCCCCTGCAGTATGGTGCTGTCTCCAAAGTAATGCCATCATTCATTCCTTCATGCATGCACTCAGTTACCAAGAATATGAGCACCTGCTGAGTACCAAGCACTGGGCTGGGCCCTGGGGACACCGGTCCCAGTCACTGCCCCAAGGAGCTCACAAACGAAGCTTAAGTGCCAGCCAGGTTCACTCAGCACCGTTTTAACCACAGACCTTCAACCTCTAGCACAGGCTCCCCATGCTCAGCCTGGAAGATACCACCTAGCCCAACACCTTGAGTATAGAATTGCTCCTGGTGCTTCTCTGTGAGCCTGACAGCCATGAACACCCAGGCAGAGCAGCACCAGAAGGGCCCTGGCCCCCTCTCCCGCAAGGTCTGCGTCAGGCCCAGTGAGACCAGCTTCTCAGCCCAGGGCACCACCCTACTACTGAGTAACCAGGACTGCAGGTACATGGGAAAGCAGGCAGGGTGGGAAAACACCTGTCCCCCATCCCTCTGATTTATTTGAACATAGAACTATGGTGAGTTTGAACATGAATCACAGTCTATAGTTCATCAATTTTGAGATGTACTTGTTTTCATATTTCAGCATCTATCAAGTTGGACTGTATCTTAATTGACAGTATCTTAGCATTGTGCCATTTAATTGGCAGCATTTTTTTTCCTGCTGGTACACAAATAATGCATTTTACAATATGGCATTTAGATTTGTTGAAATATGATATAGCAGTGACTCAGAGCAGGAGCTAGAGAATATAATACTAAAATCTCAAATTACTGAATAATGCAGGTAAAATTCCACTGAGTTATAGATGCAATAGCTTAGTGAAAATATGGGAAGTCAAAAGACCTGGGTTCTAGTCTCAACTTGGCCACTGATTTGCTGTGTGACATCACTTAAGCTCTCTGCATTAAGTGTTTCATTTACGAAACAGTGATGGTAATCTCTGCCCTTTCCCTGTCTGGGTTATATGGTCAGATTGGCCATAAAGGCACTTTTCAAACACTGGACCACTTTTTACCACCCTAATTAGAAAGAAAGACCCTCAATGAGATGGATTGACACAGTGATTGCAACAGTGGGCTCAAACATAGCAACGATTTTGAAGATAGTGCAGGACCAGCAGTGTTTCCTTGTTTTGTGCATGGGTCACTGTGAGTTCGAACCAACTTGACTACACCTAACAACAGCAATTAGGATGGATAGATTTGAATGGTCTACCTTAAGTGTGATAATGAAATTCCAGTCAATCATGTTTCTCAAAATAAAACCAGTCTAAACAATGATACTAAACATCTAGTAAGCACTTCCACCACCCATCAATTTGTTGTACTGTGGTGACTTACATGTTATGATGCTGAAAGCTATGGCAGCTGTATTTCAAATACTAGCAAGTTCACCCATGGTGACAGGTGTCAGGGGAGCTTCCAGACTAAGACCAGAAAGAAAGGCCTGGCAATCTCCTGCTGAAAATTAGCCAATGAAACCCCTATGGATCACAGCAGAATATTGTCTGATATAGTGCTGGAAGATGAGCCCCCCAGGTTGAAATGCACTACACAATAGCTGAAAGAATGGGCATGAGCATGCCTACAATCATGAAACCAGGCACTGGTTCATGCCAGGCACTGAACCAGGCTACACTTCATTCTGTTACACGTAAGAGCACCATGCGTCAGAACAGACTCAATGGCAACTAACAACAATCATTAAGCACTAGGTGCCCAGCATAAGCATTACTTCCTTTATCCTCACTACAGCCTATAAGGTGATAGAGTAGCCCCATTGTATAGATGAGGAAAGTGACTCAGGAAGGTTATGCCCCTTGAACCAGTAACTGGCAGAGTGAGCCAGGATTTGAACTAGAATCCCTCAGACTGCAGAGCCTGCGCTCTTCCACAGCACAAATCCATCCAGCCCTTGAGAATAAGCAAGTGCCCTGGGAATATGCCCCTTCCACCCCCACAGTGGGCAGGTGCCTCTTACCTGGTGGGACCACCTTCACCTCAGTGCTGCGGCTGACTGCCTGGCTCCCACGGTAGGCGCTGCATGTATAGGAGCCCTCGTCCCTGGCCCTCAAGTTGTAGATCAGCAGCGTGCCGTCTGGGGACTGGTAAACACGGCCATCAGCCCGGACAGGCAGCCCGTTCCTGTGAGGAAAGGGACACTGGGTCTTCAGGGCTGGGAGATGGTGATCAAAGCCCATTCCAGAGCCAACTGGCTCCCCTGACTTAGTGGGCAAACAACAGCTGACCCTCACCTCAAGAAAACAGATAAACAGGCTACCAAAAAGATACAAGAATGTTAACAAAGTAACACATAAGTGATGTTAACTCACACCAACTAAGCACGCTGACCCAAGTTTGTACATTTGCTTCTTATACACAAAGGACTCCCCTTCTGACTTCATTAACAAAGATCTTTTAAGCTGGGTTGGGTACCAGGCCCTGTGCTGAACAAACAGAAGCACTCCCTGCCTTTGGGGCACTGGGGGTGGGGGGTACAGGTGCTCAGGGGAGCCTTCTCTGAGGAGGACCTGAGAATGAGGAGGCAGCAGCCAGCTAATGGAGAGAGAACCAGGGGACTCAGGAGCTTGAAGGCAGGCTGGGGCTGGAGCAAGGAGTGTGAGCACGGGAAGTGGACACAGTGAAGCTGGAGTGAAAGAGTCAGTCAGCAGGGTCTTAGACTCTGCCAGCAATTTGGACTGAATCCTGAGGGCCGTGGATATTTTAGTCAGGTGGGAACTGACATGAGATTCACACTTCGCCAAGCTCACTGACTGCAGTGTGAGCTGGGGGAGAAAAGCCTGAAGCAGAGAAACAGGTCAGAGGCTGCTGTGGTGGTACATGCAGGGCAGATGAGAGGCAGTAAAACAAAGGTCAGGTGGCAGGCAGAGGAAGAAACCAAGGACAGCAGGCTTCCAGCTTGGGTTACTGGGTAATGGTGGTGCCCCTCCACACAGGGAAATCCAGGGTATAGCTTGGGAAGGGTGAGGTTATCCACCATTTTGAATTTGGGGTGCCTGTGAGATACCAGGAGGCACTGGATTTGAAGTCTAGAGCTCAAGAGAAGAGTCTGGACCCAGGTAGTGTTATCAGCCCTGCATGGTCCCAGAAACTGTGTCTACAGGGTTGCCCATGGGCAAGTTATAGGGCAAGACCACGAAGACCTCGGACAGAACCTTGAGGTGCACCAATATCTGAGGGATAGATAAGCTGAGCTGGCCAAGAAAACCAAGAAGCAGAAGCCAGAGGTGCAGAAGGAACACCAGAAGACAGTGGTGTCTGGAGCCAAGTGAGGGAATGTTTCAAGAAGGAGCAAGTGGTCAGTGGAAGGGTGCTGAGACTCAAATCATGTAAGGACTGAGGTGTGTCCAGTAGACTTAGGAACAGGCAGGTTGTTGGTTGCCCTGGCCAGCACAGTACCCCTGGAGTGCGAGGGTGGTCAGAGGAGTAGGGGGTAAACAGGTGCAGACAATCAGTATAGACAGCTCTGCTGTGAAGGGCAGCGTCAGGTGGGAAACAGAGAGGAGTCTTGAGGCCGGGGAGTCCCTAGCACGCTTGCTGCTGAAAGATCCAGGAGAGGCAAAGTTGAAGGTAGGGGCCAGACAGTCAGAGCCTTATCACGAGAGGCTGGGCTCAGAGCACCAGCTGAAACCTCCAGAGACTCCCAGCTACCCTCAGCTAAAGCCTGTGCCTTCCTCCAGCATTAAAGCCACAAGAGGCAGCTGGACTCTGCAGCCCCGTGGCCTCGCCCCTCTAGCGTGCAGGCCCTTCCCACCTTGCTATATAACCTCTCAAATATCCACCTTGGTACTTGCTGCTCCTTCCACCAGGAATAGCCTTCAACGTCCAGCCAGAATCACCTCCCTGGCCAGCCCTTCCTTGACTCCCCTAGACTGGTAGCAGCCTTACACTGCTCTGTACAGATAGCACTTAGCGCAGACCTTATCTGGAGCTCCTGGGACACTGCGCCATCTTCTGCCTGAGGGTGCCCTGAGGCTCAGAGTACCCCAGGATCCCCTGGGGGCACCCTGGGGCTTGGAGTACCCCAGGATCCTCTGGGAATGCCTTGGGGCTCAGATTCCCCCAGAATCCCCAGAGCCTAGCCTAGGCCTGACACATTGCAGAGAGGGAAACATAAAAAAGTTTCCTGAACGAATGAATGAAAAAAAGCCCATTTGATCTGGAGTAAAAGATCACCGAAGTCCCCAAAACTGAGTGCAGCCCAGTGGTTCTCAACCGGGGGAGATACCCCGGGGAGATTCTGCCCCCTAGGGGACATACAGCTATGTCTAGAGACATTTTTTATTGTCACAACTTGTAGGGAGAGTGCTACTGCAATCTAGTGAGTAGAAGCCAGGGATGCTGCTAAACATCCAACAAAGCACAGGACAGCCTCCTCCCACAACCAAAAATTATCAGGCCCAAAATGAGGAGGTTGAGAAACCCTAGTGCAACCCAACCAATGGAAAAGAGAGCAGTCCTATGGGGCTTCATGTAGGCATGTGGGTGCTGCAGCCCCTCCCCTTGCACCAGACCTGGAGGCAGGAGTGGTAACAGCAACAGATAAGCCTTACCTGGACCATCTGATGTTCACGCTTTCTCCTGCCACCACAGAAAGGTAGCCCGCCCCTGCCTGGCTACACAGCCTCAGGTAGGAGGTTCCGAGGGCCAGCACTTGGCTGGAAGAGAGCCTTACCTTGACCATCTGATGTTCACGCTTTCTCCTGCCACCACACATAGCAGCCTGGCTGTGTCCCCCTCTGGCACTGTCACAGTAGGGGGCAGCCCTGTGATTGTCAGTTCCTCTGGGCACAAGGAGGGAACAATGTCAGCCTCTGCCAGCTGACCTCAAAGGCCACTGGCCCTACTTGCCCTCCTCTCCTCAGGACTGTCACCTTACCCAGAACTCTGAGCTGGACCCACCGCTGGTCTCGGTCCTGCCCATTGAAAGCAACACAGGCATAGAAGCCACCATCTTCCATAGCCACATGGCTGATGATCAGAGAGCCATCGGGCTGCAGCTGGTGCCTGGGGACAAGCACAGTCAGCTGGCTCCAGCCCAAGTGGGCAGGCGTGGGGTGGGGGCAGAGTTAAGGGAAGGGCAGGGCAGATAGAGGGAGGGGCAGGCTCTTCCTTTCCCTGGAAAGGGGCTGAGCAGCCCCTCTTCAGTAGGGTTTCTTCAAAGGGTCCGTCTGCCTTAGGCCATTAGGTCCTCTTGATTTACTTGAAAATGCCTGGCTTTTAAGTATAGCAATAGACAAATCATTTCAAATGTTCTGATAAATAATTCTAGTTTGGGTTTCTAGTTTTTGCTATACTTATTTTATAGACGCAAATCCTGATTCTACCACTTACGAGCTGTGAGATGTTAAGCCTCCGTTTCCTCATGTCAAATGGGGTTAAAATAGCACCTACCTCTGTATGGCTGTTTTGCAGGTTATATGATAGAGAACATGCCTCCCACTCGGTATGCACTCAATAAATGTTAGCTATTATGCCCACAGTCAGAAGTGGGCTCTGATTCCATTTCCTCCCTCAGCCAGCACCTCTGTTAGCTGGCCAGTTACTTCTGTCCACTAACCACACTCTGGGAAGGCTCAGAGGCCCCCAAGTTGCTCTGCCCAAGGAGCCCTTTGCCCAGAAGCTCCCTCCCCCAACGGCCCCCACCAGATGGGATGGGGCTGGAGGCAGAACAGAAGGTAGGGGAGAGGAACAAAGTAAACCTGGGAGAAGAGAGGGGCTGCCCATCTTTCTGCCACTCAATAGCTGGGGGTGGGAAGCCTTCCGCGTGGCAAGTCAACTGGATCTGCTGGCCTGGACTGGCATCCACCACCCCAGGCTGGTTCCTGTCCAGACGAAGCCTACAAAAACGAGCACTCACAGCCATGAGGGGGCCCTCCCCCACAGCCATGAGGGGACTTCCCCATGCCCAGCCAAGCCTGGTGACTGGACCTCTGCACAATGCTTATGGCACCCCCTCCCATCTCCAGCCAGGTTCATCTCCCTAAAACCACCCCTGTGTTCTGGTTAAGATACCATCCATAACCACGTGGGGTAAAGTCTTAAAAGCCATCTCTATCCACCCCACCTGCTGGCTGGCTCGACAAACACAGCACCCAGCATCTCCACCCTGCCCTGCACATTGGCCTCTAGGCCCTTGATGGGCACCACTACAGCCCTCCGCAACCCCTCTGTAAACCGAACCATTCTTCAAGGTCAGCTCCAGCCCTCCTCCTCCCAGAAGCCATCTTGGACCTTCTGCCCCCCAGAGCACTTCCCTCAGTTCCTGGGTCCCGGGCCCACACCATTCCCACCCATCTGGTCACAGCACACTGGCCTGGTGACCGATTCACTTTCCCTTCCTCTTGCCCGCTGAGACCTCACCCACACACAGTTGTGGAGGCTGAGAGCAAGATGGCACTGCTGGGCTGTTACCTGGACGTGGGCCGTGGGTGAGAAGAGATCGTCCCCAGGCTCCCAGCGTCCTCCCTTAGGTGCTGGGCAGGGTCCTTGGGCTGAGGGAAGTGCCTCGGCTCAGCCTCAGACAGCACAGCCATGTCGTCCCCTGTTGTGAGGCAGGGAGAAGCATGGGGTGAGCTGTGAGGAGAAAAGGGTGTAGGGAAGGGTGGGCCATGAGGCCAGCAGAGGACATGAGGAAGAATGAGGGCCACAGGGACCAAGTATTCACCCCAGCCCTCCTGGAAAGTGTGTCACCTCTCACCAGGATGCCCAAGCCCAAGGAAGCACCCAGGTCTCTCCAGCATGGGGCAGCCTGGCCCTCCCACCCAGTCCCATGGGAACCCAGTGGGGTGGGGCAGACACCCGTGATGCGAAGCTGGATCTTATGAGAGTCACGGCCTGGCCTGGTGCTGCCACAGCTGTAGGTGCCAGCATCCTCTGCCCACAGGGGGCTGATGACCAGGGAGCCATCGACCTGTGGCTTGTGCCTGAATGGGGGGTAGGGAGGAATGGCTGATCTCTGGGCTCTTGAGGGCAACAGTGAGCCCTGGTCCTCCCTCAGGCCTTGTGCTCCCAGCAGAGGTGACCATAGCCCCGCCTGGGCACCTCCCCCTCCTACCCCAGGGGAGATCCGCGGGGGTGCTGCTGGGGAAGGACTGTCACACACACCTGTCAGAGGAGACAGGCCGGCCGTCCTTCTGCCACCCAGCATGGCGGTCCAGGGAGCTGTCATCTGGGCAGAAGAGCTGCACCAAGTGCCCCAGGGCAGCCTGCACCAGGGTAGGCTCAGAGCCGGCCAAGCTGATTCTGGAAAGGTGGGAGGTGAGAATCTACCATCCCAGCATGAGTGCCTGGGCCGGGACCAGCCCTGCAGCTGTGTGTCCACAACTGCTGGCTCTGTGCCCATCATGCCACAGGCACTTGTGGGGGTCAGAGGGCCCAGAATGCCATGGACTCAGGATTCTGTCCCCCATCCTCCTGCCATCCCCCAGGCATTGCCACCTCAACCTGGCCTTTCAGCAACAGGGTGGGTGAGAAGCCCAGGGGTGGGAAGGGACTAGGGGGGAGGGCACATAACCAATTCATTGGGGAATTAAACTACACATCTGACCCCTTTAGAATTTAAAGTTTGAGTTTTTTTAATTTTGTTTTTCATCTCCCCGAATCATGTGACACAGTCCCAAGAGTAATAACCAATGGAACTCTCACCAAGCCTATGAGCTATGGAGGGTAGGAAACACTATCCCACATTACAGTAAAGAAACCAAGGCTTGGAGAAGTTGGCTGGCTTGCCAAAGGCCAGGAAGCCCACAAGCTAGACAGGTCTCAGGGAGAGATGACAAGACCTGGTGGAGAATCCAAGCACCACCATCTACTAGCTACCTGACCTGGGACAAGTCTGTGTGTCTCAGAAGCCACAGCAGGGCTGCTTGGAGGGTGGTTAGAGGTTAGGGAGAGATAGGGCCTGCTGCCCTCAGGGTTTTAGCTCATATAGGCTCAGCCCCCAGTCTGGGTGCCCTGCCTCCTACCCAGGGAAGGTGGGCCTCACCTGTATGAAGAGCTGCGGGAGGGTGGTGCTGGCCGCCCAGCATCTCCACCCAGTCCAGGGGCGCTGGGCCCATGTTCCTGGCCCGAGGGCCCTTCTCCAAAGGCCTGGGTATGGGGGGCCTCCCCCAGCCGGGGCTCTTGGTCTTGCCACCAGAGGCTGCTAGAAGGCAAGGGCTTCCTCTGGACTGTGGCTCCCATCCCGTGCCTGCTGGCCTCCTCCTGGCCTCCAGGACCTGCATCCCTGTGGGTGCTCTGGGCAGAGGCTCCAGGCTGGAGCCCCCGGCAGCTGCTTACACACTCCTCTTCTGAGGCGAAGTTATTGGCGTTGCCGTGGCAGCCACCATACCAGAAGCGGTTACACTGGCCCACGGAGGCAATAAAGTACCAGCGGGCAGCCCAGTCTGTGCAAGAGCCGTGAGCGCTGGGCAGTAGGCACCGCACCGGGTAGGCTGAGGGTGGAAGGGACACACATCACCAGGGTGCCCAGTAATAAAGCTACAAACGCTGCCCAGCAGAGCCCTGCTGAGAAGCTCCCACCACTCCTCAGCCTCAGAGGCTTAGGGGGGAGGCCTTCTCAGTTTACAGAACTGGTTTATAGGACAGAACACAGGTCCACTGCTCAGTCCTGCCCTAGGCTGGGGCCACAGCAGACAGTAATCACACTCATCCACCTCCACCTGCAGAACGGGAGGCCTCCAGGTTGTCGGGGCCGTGAGCCCCCTGGACCTGCCCCTCATGCCCTCCCATGGCCTGATGTGGAACCCCTGGGGTGCACACCAGGAGCAAGCCTGGGCTTGACCTTAAAGCACTTACTTAGCTCAGGATAAGGACCCAGCCCGTGAGGACTGGGCCTGTGAATATGCCCAGCAAGGGGCTGTCCCTGTTCCCAGGCCCCCTGCACCAGCCTCTGAACCCAGCCCAGCCTGGCCGTTCTAGCTGCCCTGCTCCCCAGCACTGCCTACACAATCTCTCCATGCCCAGATATTACCACAGCTGGTAAGGGCACCTGGCCTCCTGCAGAGCCCTGGCCACCAGCCCCCGTCGACTTTTGACACCCCCACCATGGTCTCTGGAGGCCCCAACCATGCACCCTGGCCTCTGGCCTGTGACTTCCCCCAGCCCCCACCTCCCTCCAGGATACAGCCCCCCACTGCTGCCCACGTCCCAGCAAGGTCAGGACACCCTCCCCATCCCAGCACTGACAACCCTGCGATGTCTTTGTCGCTGGAGGGGGCTGAGTTCTCAGGTGCAGGATGGCCTGCCTTCCCCTTGTGACCCCACCTGCAAGCCTCCCGACGCTCACAAGTAGCCGGAAGGCCCCAAGGATGTACTGTCAGATGGGGAATAATTATGCACTGTCTCTGGCCTGGCACCTTCTGTGTGTTTAGTATGTGTGGAAGTGAATGAATGAGCCAAGGAGGGTCTCTGGCTCTGCATGGGGGCTGGGGGCACAGCGGGCCCAGGGAGGATGAGTAGGGGCACCCACTCACCGTAGCTGGGCTGGCCCACACAGCCTTCCCCCAGAGGGCCAGCCGCAGAGGCCATGTTGTCATAACAGCAGCCAAACTTGGAGCCCCGGCACTCGCTGGGCTGGTTCTGCTGGGCCTGGGGGGCCTGCGGCCGGTGGGCCTGAGTGGCCTGTGGCCGGTGGGCCTGGGGAAGAAGGTCAGGGTTGGGAAGATGGCTGAGCTCTTAGTGGAGGCTCTGGGCTGGCTGGGGGAAGGCAGCAGGATGAGGGACAGAACTGTGAGCTCAGGGTACAAGCCCCCATCCCCGGGGAGATCAGAGGCCCCTACCCCAGGCAAGGCCAGGCCAGCCTCTGAAGTCCTGAGCCCTCAAAAGATGCCCCAAGCTGGCAGCCTTACAGGGACCCTCCCTTCTCCAAGGCCAAAAGCTGTGAAGACCCTAGGTCACAGTGGCATTGAGCAGGCTCAGGCTGGACTCTTGCCCTCCACCCGCCCCCCCACACACACAAGTGAACCAGACACTTACCGCGGAAGCCACTGCTCTGGACACCGGCCTATTCCCAGTGCTGGCACCGCCATACGACCTTGTGCAGCCGGCCTGATGGGGCCCCTCAGCCACTGACACCCCATCGGGGCAGCACCCGTACCTAGCAGACATCACACTGAGCCCTCCCTCACTGCCCATCCCTGAGGCCCAGCACCCTAGGACCCAGGCTCTGAGGCTCCCTGGGCTGGGGACTGAGCAGGTCAGGATCCCAGTGGGAGAGGGCAACAGTGGCACAATAAACAGCCTACACCCCTGATAACCAACAGATCCTCAACTCACGTCCCACCACAAAACCAAGGAGGAATAACGCACTGAGCCTGTCCAAATATCCGTTCCCAGGAAGTTTTTACAAACTAGCAGTAGATAGGAAGTGGGGTAGAAAAGGGGGTTCAGAGAAACCCGCCATTTATTTCACCTCCACCAACCAGGTATAGGGAAGGAGGTGAAAGAAAGAATACGTCCAAGTACATACTACGTGCCAGGTAGGATGCGATTTGTTTAATCCTCACAGTAACCCCACGTGGAGGCTGTCACTATTCCCAATTCACAGACGAGGAAGCCAAGATCAGAGGTTAAATATGCCTGAAATCACCCAGCACAGCTGGTAAGTGGCTGAGCTGGAAATCAAATCACCCTCAGCTGCTGCCTCAAAGCCAGGGCCCTGAGTACCACAGCCCCTGGGGAGAGTCGGCACATGGTGGGCAGAACATTCGGGAAGGCAGGCATTTGGGGGCTCAGCCCCTCTTTGCTGGAGTGGGCAGGACTGAGGAACAGAGGAATGTCAGGCTGGCCTTTGTGCAGCCTTTCTGCTCGGTTCCCTGATCCTGGTCTGGATTTGAGAGCTGGAATCATACCCCATGTATCTCCTCAAAACTGGCTCACACCGATACCTCCAGCTACATCACCACTGCGGACTTCCGCAGGGAAGGCAGGGATTTTTATCCCCACCAGGCACACTAGGTGACACAGAGGTTAACACTTGATTTCTAGCTGAAAGATTGCCCATCAAACCCACCCAGAGGCACCTCTGAAGGCAGGCTTGGCAATCTTCTTCCAAAAGCTCACAGCCTTGAAGACCCTATGGAGCTATTCTACTCTGTACACATGGAGCCACCATGAGGCAAAACGGACTCAGTGGTAACTAACAACAGGCACGTTAGGGAGTCCCTGAGTGGTGTGACCAGTTAACCCCTCGCTGCTAACCAACACCACCAAGAGGCACCTCAGAAGAAAGACCTGGTGATCTACTTCTGAAAAATCAGTCATTGAAAACCCTATGGAGCATAGTTTTACTCTGACACACGTGGGGTCACCATGAGTGAGAGTCAACAGCAACTGACCTGGCACATCAGGAAGCTGACAGAGAGGAAGCCGAGCGCTCAAGACTGTACAAGTAGGGCAACTCAGACACAAAAAAAAAACCGGCATCCTGTTCCTGGACTCTGCAACCCCACCCGGCCCTCTCTGAGCAGAGACACTGACACTGCCGGCTCCGGCACAAGCCCATCCACCACCTTCCTGTGCTGACCGGATGAGGAAGAGGCTCTCCAGCACCTACCTGCTCTGCTGACATGAGACCCTGGGGCAGCCTTGCCACAGAGGCCCGAGAGACGCAGTGTGGCCATCGGGGCAGCACCCGTGGGGGCTGTGTCTACAGTCCCAGGGCGCTGAGCCTGACCGCAGGGATTGCTGATGTGGGGACTGCTGCAGAGATGGGGCTGGGCCTGGGGCTGACAAGTGGGGGCCCTGGTTTCCTCTGGGGTTACTCCAGGCTGAGGATCGCCCCTGGGGTGCCCACCACTGGCCTCTGGAGTCTGGAGAAGAGGACCCAGAAGATAGAAATATGTCCTCCTCCTTACCCCACCATCTGTTTCCACACTGAGCCCCCATCTGTCCCCCAGACCACTCTCCCCTTGGTCATCACTGGGCCCCCACCCTTGATCTCCATATCTCTAGGCAGCCCCCACTGAGATGCACAGATAAGAGTGCTGGGGGGCGGGGCTGTGACCAAGCTTCTCACCTGAGGCAGGGGACTCCTGAGTACCCAAAGATGTCCTGGGGTCCCTGGGGCTGGTGCGTCCATCCGGCATGCTGGGGACTTCTGCAGGGAGCCGGGCAGTCAGGGTGGGGCACAGAGTGGGGAGGAGGAGAGTTGTGGGTCCCAGGGGTTACCAGCCCTAGAAAGCATCTCCTCTCATCTCATTGCTCTGGCAGGGCTGGGCACCCAGGACAGCAGAAGTAAAAACGAACAGGATCTGTGCTTCCATAAAACACCCTGCTCAAGTTTAAAAGCATCTTTGATAACAGAAAATGCTAATGTTATACATGTTCAGCATAAGGACGAGCCAGGTGTAAGATCTGCGTTTATGGTATGGCCCCAACTATGTAAAGCAATCAAACAAAAAAAGGATGCATGGGTTTTTTAACATTGGGTTGATGGATGAAGGGACAGAGAATCAATACCAGTAAAGCAAATACAGAAAATGTTAATTGTAGAATTTAGACGTGGACACATGGCTGCTCACTATACAATTCTTTCAGCTTTTCTGGATGTTTTGAAAATTTTCATTGTCTTGTTGCTCAACTTGTGAATTTGCTAAAAATTACGAATTGTACAACTAAAATGGGTGAATTTTATAGTATGCAAATGAGACCTCTATAAAGTTAAAATATTTTTTCATCATAAAATGTTGGAGAAAATTATGACAACAGGAAAAAAATTTTTTAAATGATGCATAAAAGACAACTTGCAGGAAAGGTCCCAGAAATGCTCATGGTGAGTCTCCAGTTCTTCATGCATGGTGATTTTTTCCCTTCCTTCCATGCGTCTGTGTTTTTCAAATTTCCCACAGTAAGCATATTGTTATATAATAAAGATATAAAGAATAAAATAAGTGAAAATTCTATTCCCATATGGCCCACATCTTGCTGTGGTCCTCAGGGAATATTCTAAATAATAATCTGGGGCTAGAAGACTACAGGAGATAGCGGTCAAGTCTTGGCTTTCATCTTATTTCTATCACACCCAGGCCAAAACCCTGGAAGAGGCAGACTGATATTCTCTCCCCAAATCTGTTGTGCCCCCAGACAGGCCACCCGTATCTCTGCCCTGCTTTCCCAGTACCCAGGCTGGGAATTTCTGCCTGGCTGTCCCTCTGTCACCTCAAATTTAAAGTGTTCAACACTAAAGGCATCGTTCTGCCAAGCCCTTCCACCGGCTGGCTTCCTCTCCTGGTACTCTCCTCTTCGCTTCTTTAGCCTAAACTCAAGAGTCCCAGAGCGCTCCCCTCACCTACTGGGCACCGGCTCTGCTGGGCCAGCACCTGTCCCTGCATTTCCATTGCCCCTTCTCACGCTTGGATTTCTGCAGCCTGCCCCCCACCAGGCCCCCACCTCCCACCTGTCACCACTTCAGTCCAACATGTGCCAAATTCTTCCTCCTAAATAGCTTCCATGGTGTCGCTGTCTAGCTCCAGAACTTTCAATGGCTCCCCTAGGCTAATTAGATAAACCTAGTCTGTAGGCCCCATGCCTGACACCCTCCAGGATCCATCCCAACCATGAAGGCAACACCCCCTGGAAAGACCTCCTGTCACCACCTCCACCCCCTGGGCCGAGGGCCAGCTCTGGGGGCCACTACTGGTCTCTAGAGCTACTGAGCAACTTGAAATGTAGCTAAAGCAAACTAGGAACTGAGTTTTAAATTCTACTTAATTATAATTAATTGAATTTTTACCTTAAAAGCAGATACCTGATACGTTTATTTGAAAATGTTTCATCATATTTGGAACAACTTGAGTATGTGAATCTACTTTTTTCAACTGCACGTTTTATGAAATCTAAATACAGATCAAGTAATCCAATGAAAATATAGCATCCGAATTGAGATGTGCTGTATGTACAAACTATACATTGGATTTCACAGATTTAGTATGAAAAAATGAGTAAATTCTATATTGATTACACACTGAAAATATTTTGGATGTATTATGTTAAATAAAATACATTATTAAATATAAATTCACTTGTTTCTTTTTTTATTTATTCTGTGACAACTAGGGAGCATTGGTGGCGCACTGGTCAAGGGCACAGCGGCTAACCAAAAGGTCAGCAGTTCAAACCCACCAGCTGCTCCATGGGAAAAAGATGCAGCAGTCTGCTTCCATAAAGATTACAGCCTTGGAAACCCTATGGGGCAGTCCTACTCTGTCCTACAGGGTCACAATGAGTCGGAACTGGGTTTAGTTTTTTCGTTTTTGTGGCCACTGGAAAACTCAAAATTATGGGTGTGGGTGTGGGTGGGTGGGTGTGGGTGTGGGTGTGGGTGTGTGTCGGTGTGTGTGTGTGTGTGGGTGGGTGTGTGTGGTGAGTCCTACGCGAGAGCCTGGGAAGGAGAAGTAGACTCACTAGGAGTTCACTCAGCCACCCAGCCCTCAATAGGCCTCATCAGACCCCTGCTCCCCAAGATCACTCCACCCCCCTTCCCCCCAGCATTCACAAGTCTATACTACAACATAAGTTACAGTATAAAAAAACAGAAACCACCTAAATTCTCATACAAATAATGGCCCATCGTGGACTTGTGCAGAGCCTCGTGAAATCAAACAGGAAAATACACACAAAATGGCATTAAGGGAAAAAAGATGAAAATTACACACTACAAGGGAAATACACTAAAGGTTAATGATGGTCATGTCGGGGTGGGATTAAGGGCAATTTTAATTTTTCTCTATATACTTTCTTTAATTTCTAATTTCTCCTAATTTTCCACAATGATTATCTTTATAATCATAAAAACAGCAATAAAGGTTCTTTAAAAATTCATCCTGGTGTGAAGCTGTCTTCTCCCACATTTCTACCTGTGTGAGTCCTACTTGTCCTTCAGGCAGGCTCAAGGGAGTTGTCCTCCAGGCCCTGGGGAGCTGAGAGCCTGGACTCCTGGGAGACTGAGGGTCTTCCTGTGCATGAGCCCTAAGGGCCAGGCCCAGGCTGAGGCACCCCTGCTGCCAGCAGCTGAGGGACCCTCAGGGGCCCTCCAAGTGGTCCCTGAAGCCCAAACCAAAAAAAAAAAAAAAAAAAAAAACCCACTGCCATTGAGTCAAGTCAATTCTGACTCATAGTGACCCTATAGAACAGAGTTGAACTGCCCCACAGGATTTCCAAGGAGCAGCTGGCAGATTTGAACTGCCAACCTTTTTGGTTAGCAGCTGAACTCTTAACCACTGTGCCACCAGGGCTCCCACTGAAGCCCAGCCTCCCCATATCTTCTCACTACCGCTACTGTCCACCCCTTGTTTACCGAGCACTCTGGGGGCCTAGGAACTGTACCTTGTGACTCACAAGCCTGGGAAGTCACTCTTACTAACCCCATAGTATGTATGGGGAAACCAAGAAGCAGAGAGGAGAGGGGTGTGCCTAGGGCCACACGGCTGGTCAGCGATGGAGAAGAGACTTGAACCTAGGGCTACTGTTGACTCCAAGGTCACTCATTCTTAGTCACCCTGCAGGATGCCATTAGAACCTACCGATTCCCACCCCAAGGTCAATACAGCTCACACAGTGCCTATCACCAACCACATCAAGGCCACATACCTCTTTAATATGGAAAGCCACCCCTCATCACCCTTTCAAGCTCAGTGACAACCTACTCTCTTCTTTAATGTCACATCCTCAAACCAAGCAAATGCTAGCTTTCTGCCCTTCCTGCTACAGATCCTCATGCCTAGGACACCACCTTCCCCAGTGGAATAGAGATGAGGAGAAAGAGGGAAGACAGAGGCAGCAGCAGCTTGTGGGAACAATCTTTCCAGGACTACCACCCTCCCTCTGCACTCAGTCAGTCACTTGTCATTCAACAAACATTTGCAGAGTATCTACCACATACTAGGGAAGTTCTGTGGTGGGGGGAGGTGGGCATAAAGAGGAATAAGGAAGACACAGACCCTGCCCTCAAGAAACTTATAGCTAGTAGACCGAACAAGCTCTATACAAACCACTGCAGTGCAAGAAAGAATGATGTCCCTGACTTGAGACATATTCCAGTTATGACAAACCACACTTACAACTGTTTTTTTTTTTTTTTCTGTACATCTTATGTTAGTAATATGTACTACATAAAGTGTTTTGGTGCATAATTTGCTGATGTCATCATATCTGTAAGTTTATATGTAATGTTTCCAACCCCCAAAGAAAAATAAAGATCAAATTTATAAAGATACTAATAATAAAAGGCAGTAATAATGAAAACTAAAAAAAAAAAAAAAAAAAAGAGGTATTCAACTTACATTAGAACCTACTTATGATGAAGCTGTAGGAACAGAACCCCACCGTAAAAGGAGGACTGCCTGCAGTCATAACATGCTATGGGGGGATAGGGCCAAGGGGAAAGATGCTACCTGTGCACGGAGGGAAACAGGGCTGGCTCATGAGGTGGCATACGTATTGGACTTTATGGATGGCAAAGGCTTCAGTAGATAGAGATGAGGGGAAACAGTGGCCCAGGTGGCTGACACAGCACAAGCAAAGGCCCCAAAGCAGGAAGTGTCTAGCTAGGTTTGTAGTCGGGGAAGAGATCAGGTCAGGGCTCTTCCCTGCCCACCCCTCCTGTCCTCACCTTGAGGAAGATGGCAGGGCTGTGTGTTACAGAGCTCCACAACTGCCGGCTTCGACAGCTGCAGGCTGTCACAGTGGCTGGGTGGCCCAATGGCACAGACGACCTGCCGCTTCCGAGTACCCGAACTGCAGCTCTTGGAGCACTGGGGCCCATGGGGTAGGAAGGAGAACACACACACACACACACAGAGAGAGACCCTGAGGCTGGGGTGGGAATACCCACAAGGAAGCCAAAAAGGGGGAAGTAACCCAGTCCCACATGTCAGACCCATGGAAGCACATGGACAGCCCCCTGTCAGAGACCGAAGAAACCAAGTTGGACACCAGGTATGTAAGGTGGCAGGGGGAGCCCCAAGTACTCACCAGACCCCAGGTGCCAACGTGCCAGGCCTGGTCATAGAGGAGGGAACAGGTGTCACGCACACAGGGCTCAGTGAGAGGCGGTTGGTCCTCTAAGGAGCACGCCGTGGCATGGAGCACAGACCCCTCATCACCCCGGCAAGTGATAGTTCGCCTCCGGACCCCTGAGCCACAGCTGACAGAACACTACAAGGACCCAGCTGTCAGCAGGAGCTCACCACCACCAACCCAGGGGAGCCATGCCAGGCTGGACAGCTGGAGGCCAGGCACAAAGGCAGTACAGCACCCTACAGCCCATGTCCAGTCCCCAGGCCCGGAGAGGCTGAGTGAGTCCTCTGAGGTCACACAGTCTGAGTCATGACTGTTGACAGCAGCATGGGTGCCTTTTCACATCCCCTCATTTGCACCTTGAACATATGTGGGTGCTGGAAGCAGTGACCAGCGACCCTGGACACTGCCAAGTCCCTCACCCTGACACCCCAAGCAATGCCCTCAGCTTCTTCTCTATACCAAGGCAGTCTTTCTCATCCTGTTCTGGGGTCCTAGAGAAGGAGGAGGAGCACTGGACCAGGAGTCCAGGTACCTCCTTCTAGTCCCAGTCTTGCCCCAGTTTCTATGAAAGCCTGCTAAGTCACTTTACCACCAGAATCTCAGTTTCTACATCAGAGGACAAGCCTCCCAGCCCAGCCGCTGCCCAGGCCTAAAACCCAGTTCTTGATTTCTGCCCAACCCCCACCCTAGCCTGGTTGCAGCCCAGGGCCTCACCTCTCCCCAGGGTTCTGAACTCCAGGCTGTGCAGCGCTGAAGGTTGCAAGCCTGTGTGGTGGGGGGCTTCCTGGGCAGGCCTGTACACTCGGCCTCATCAGCAGCCTCCTGGATGCCAGCCCCATTCGCTGAGACGCAGTAGACAGAGCGGGACTGGGAGCCACCTCCACAGGAGGCTGAGCAGGGCGCCCACGGCCCCGTCTTCCAGCTGTGGAGGTGTGGGAATCCAGTGAGGCTGGCCCAGGAGCAGGGGCCGGAACCCAGCCCAAGGGGGGACCAGCTCTCACACACAGGAGTAGACGAAGCCCGCAACCTGGCCCATTCTCTAGACATCCAGGTCTCTGCAGGTGGGTGGCAAAGAGCTCTGGACAATGAGGCCAAGCCCCAGGCCCTCCTCTGCACCATGGTGCGCTGCCTCTCAAAGCCCTCCTGTGCCTATCCTCATCCCACAGCCCCTCCTCCCTCTCACCAGGTCCCCTGCTCTCCCAGCCAGATTCCATTCCCTCTGGGTGTCACCTTTGATGTGGGGCATCCCCCAAGGGGCCATACTCCCCATGTGTGGAGTAGCCTAGCCTGGAGCTGGGGTCCAAGGACTGGAGGAAAGGGCAGCCCCGCTGCACCATGCAAAGCCAAATCCGCCACCATTCCATGAGGCCAGCCGCCACCAAGGCATGCGAGTGGAACTGTCCCAGGCCTGTGGGGCCCGTGGCCGGCAGATTACCTGTTCCCACACACACGCTGGGCCCCAGGGAGGTGCCACACTCCAGGCTGGCTCAGGTTAAGAGGTCCTTTGTGCGCAAAGGCATTGCCTATGCCAACGGGCCCTTTGGCCAGATGCCTGGCCCACATCTTGGCCTCTGCTGAGCCAACTCGCTGCCAGCTCAGACAGACCGGGGCCTCCACCACCCTCCCCAACCCTCCTGCCACCAGCCCGGGCATTCTGAGCACCGTGTGGGTACACATACCCCTCCAGGAAAGAACAGCCCTGGGCTTCAGGCTCAGGCCCCTGCACTTCCCTCCTCCTGTGACAGTGCCTCCTCCTACCCCGGCCACAGCTGTGGGGAGCCCTGAGCCACCCAACCTCTTGGCTCTATATCTAAAGCAGCTTAGGGACCCCAACCCCTCCCCTCCCAAGTCCCTGGGCCCCACCATGGGAGGACGGGGCTGGCAAGGGCCTCACCGCTTGGTCTGTGGGCATGGGTGAGTGTTGCAGGAGTGGCGGTCAGCCGGCCGAGGCTGGCGCTGGTGCTGGCACAGGTGGTCGGGGTAAACCTCGTTGTCAATGGTGCAGAACACCAGGCGGGTCTGGTGACCTGTGCCGGGGCCCGGTGCAATAGGCAGCCGGTCAGTCAACAAACGTGCACAGACACATTTTGTGCCAGGCACCACGCTAGACACACCCCATGTGCAATTCTGACTAAGCCTCCAAAGACCCCTAGGGTAGGAGCCATTACTGTCCCCAATCTACAGATGAGGAAATGAGACTCGGAAACTCTTAGCTGTGAGTGACGGAGCCCCACTCTGACACCGGGCATCATTTGCAGGCCTGGCCTCCTTTCCCATGAATTCTGTCTCTGGGGGCCCTCTCTGGGTCTTAGCTTAGGTCAGGGGCCCTTCCCCAGGTCCCCCCAAGGTGACTCCATGAAGTGGAAATTCCTCATTGACTTGTCCATCCGCCTCCCCTAGGACTGTGACTTGCCCTCTGTCCGCAGTGCCTCGCATACAGTGGGTGCTCAGTAAGGTGGGGTAAGAGCCTCCCCACAGCTGTCCAAGGCACCCTCACCTCCTCCACACTCAGCACTGCAGTCACTCCAGGAACTGTGGCTCCAGCGGAAGCCAGAGTCGGGTGCTCTCAGGGGCAGGTGGTACTCGTATCTCACGCCAGAGTTGGGCTCCTGGCTGATGAGCTGTGCAGGGGATCCTTGTTGAGGTCTGCAGCCAGCCAGGCGCCCCCCACCCCTCCTTATCCCACAGCCTCCTCCGCCAGCCTCAGGCCCAGAGGAACCCCAAACCCCCTGTGACTGGGGCTTGATGGCCTCCTAGGGGTCATGTGCTCCCATCCCCACAGCCCAGCTTACCTCAATGACCAGGGGCTCTGAGGTGGGGCCTCGGGCATGGAGCCGCTCGGGGGCAAGGTCCCCCTCGGTGCCACGCTCATACTGCAGGACAGTGCTGGCCACAGGCAGGGCCCCGGCTGCCTCAATGGTCCAGTGCCCGTTGAGGTAGTATTCACCGCGAACACTCTTCACCGCTGTGCAGGGGGTGAAACAGGCCCTCATAAGCAGGCGAAAGCTGGATGTACCACCCACTGCCACAGCCCCCGACTATGATGCTCACCTAGGAAATTCCTGCTGGCAGCAGCCTCCTCGATATGAATGCTGGTGGCCCCCGTGGGAATGATAAGGATCTGACTATAGCCTGAGGGAAGCAGAGGTGGGGGGTTTGCTGAGCGCTCCTTCCCATTCAGACCACCCAAGTCAGTTGCCCCAAGTGTTCTAAGAGCCACGGCGGCACAGACTGGGATCGGGGCAAGGATACGTAGAAGACAGGAGGGGCTGGGCTGACGGGCAGGCTCAGGGGCCCAGAACTGACTGGGGAGCAGAGAGGACAGGATTGGGACAATAGGAGAGGGGATGAAGAGGGACATCCAGGTGGTAATGAGAGAGATTAGACTGAATAAGTGAGCAGGAGTTCCCAGGAAGAGTCTGGCCTCCACCCTGAGACCACAGGGAGGCTCAAAGGCATGACCTGGGCACCAGCATCAAACTCTCTGGGTGCCGTGGAAGGCGCTCGGTCTCGAGTCCCAGCCAGGGGGCAAAGAGAGGGCAACACACCCTTGTCTGAATTGTCAGAGGACCCCTGGAGGACTGCAGCTGCTTCCCCCCGTGACCCACCTCTGCTGAGATCATTGGCATCAAAGATGCCTGTGACAGGGTAGCAGGTCGTGCCATCACCCCCACACTGCAGACACTTGTCCTCCTTCTTTGACGAATCTAGCTTGTGGTCACAGCCAACAACCTGCCAGGCAAAGACGAGGGCCAATAACATGCCAGGATTCAAGCACTGGCCAGCCTGGCCTAGACGGGCATCTGCACAATCCTGGCAGGTAAGGGTGGTAACCATTCCCTACTAAGCCAGGGATGGCTGCATAAACCATGGATCTGGCCTGTGCTCAGCACGCACCTTACCTTCTCTGGTTACTAGTTGCAGTTGAGTTGATTTCAATTTATGGTGACCCCATGTGTGTCAGATAGAGCTGTGCTCCATGGGATTTTCAAATGGCTGGTTTTTCAGAAGATCACCAGGCCTTTCTTCCAATGTGCTTCTGGGTGGACTTGAACCTCCAATCTTTTTGGTTAGCGTTCGTGGCGTTAACCATTTGCACCACCTGGGGACATCCCCCTATCTGGTAACACCTTATTTTCCTCTGGGGGCAATCTTGATCCCACATAGTTTAGATGGAACTCCCCAAGCAGTGGGTCTGGGCAAATCAGTGGGTTATGCCCCTTGCACAAAGAGACTGGTTCAGAGGTGAGCCCCAAGTCAAATGAGAGGCAACCCAGGTGGCTGCCAGGAGGGGGTAGTAGAAGCCTGGAGCTATTAGTGGCCATCTTCAGCTCACAGAAGAACGGCACTGAGAACACACTGACCCAAGGAGAGCAAAGCCAGAAGGCAAGGAGACGAGATGTCCGCAACATCGTTCAAGTGCCTGGAGTCAGCCAGATCATCCCTAGACTTCTTTATTTTAGGTGTGTTTCTGTAACATGCTACCCAAGGGGTTTCTCTTATTATGGGGCTAGACTCCTCAAAGGGCAAAGGTAAGACAGTCACAGGACATCTGTGATACAATGTGCCCTAGGAGTTAGGCTCAACATCCAGGTAGCTTGAGAAGACATCAAGCTAATGACAGCCATATGGCCCTGCTGGTATCAGGCCAGGGAGATACCCTGCAGGGAGTCACAAAGCCAGATCGGAGGTAGGTGTGGGGTAAGGTCTAAAATGAAGGTCCAACGCTATGTGCTGCTTTGACATCTGGGAGAAAACGAGAGGGCTTCAGATACACTAAAGCCAAGTTCTCCTGACTCTGCTCCCAGGACTACTACTACTCCATAGTCAAACAACCCTCTTTATCAAACAGATTAGGTGCCGTTCCTGCTTATCCCTGAGTAGTGGGTTTCAGTTGCAAAGGATTACTCAAACAAGCAAATCACATCCTCTCAGGGGACTCAAGGGACACCCCACCCTCTTAATACTACAAAGCCTGCCTCCCACAGTCCCTGATTGTTCACTCTGCTCCCTAGTGCAAGCTGTATGTGGCCCTGGGTGGCATGCTGTATCCTCCTCTCCAGGGCTCTGCGTGTAAGTGACTAATAAACTTCTGTCAATCTCATCTGTCCAGTGTTGGGTGTCTGTGTCCCCCAGGGCGGAATCCCTCCCTCACAAACAGGGTAAAGAGGAGGTAATTGAAACAGCTGGGGAGGAGTAAGGGATACTACTCACCCGGCAGCTGCCATCCACACAGACGTCCCGTTTGCCAGGCTCACAGGGGGTTCCATCTACCACAGCTTCCTTATGCTTGTAATAGAAGTTCTCCCCCTTGGGAATGCAGTTCAGTTCACACTTGTTTGGGGCTGGAGAGGGCAAGAGGGGGAAAGCTGAGAGGCCAAGTTTCAAGGACAACCTTCCCCAGGGCCCAAGGCCTATTGTAGCAAAAGCTGAGCATGGCAAGGGCAGGAACATACAAGCCGCTGGGAGAGAAAGCCCTCACAGCAGCCCCCGAAGTACTCAGGCTCCCAGCCTCATCCCAGGGAGAAAGAACGTTCTCCATGAAACCACTGCTTCCCTGGGAATCAAGTTGAAGAAAAACCCCCAAAGAAGGAAACAGCTATATACTTGAAGAGGTCTACCTCAGCATTATTTATGATAGCCCAAGTATTAATAGGCTACTCTTTAAGGAGGGATCTGTCCCTGGAGAAGGATGTCATTCTTGGTAAAGTAGAGGGTCAGGGAAAAAGAGGAAGACCCTCAGTGAGACAGACTGATGGTGGCTGCAGCAACGGGCTCAAGCGTAACAAAGATTGTGAGGATGGCGCAGGACCGGGCAGTGTTTTGTTCTGTTGTATATAGGATCACTACGAGTCAGAACCAACTTGAAGCCTCCTAACACTCTTTAAGTAAATTACTATCTATCAATGGAATAATATGCATGTTGATGATGCAGTTAAAATGATGATTATAAAGACTGGGCAGTTATGTGGGAAAATGTTTATAACACACAACTCAAAATGGTAACTATGTAGTAATTTTAAATATGTAAACGTATAGACAGACAATAACGAGAAAGGGCTAGACCAAAATGCTAACCATGGCCCTATGAAAGAGATGGGATTAGGCTGATTTCTTTTGTTTAATTTATACATTTATCTAAACTTTGCATACATATAAACAGTCCAAAAGTGCTAATAGCATTATAATCACCTCAGCAACAAAAGCCACACCCCTCTACTAGTCTTTTTAGCCTTTCCTCTGCATTCTATATCTTCTATAGCGTGGATACATTTAAATTATTTTCAACATACGCCCCCCTCAGGATCTGGGGGGCGCAACGAATGCCAAAGGACCCCACTGGGGCCACTTCCACTAGCCAAGCCCCCACCAGGAACACAGGATGAGTTCATTGATCTGGAATCCAGAGCGCCAAGTCCCCAGAGGTCATTTGCAGTGAGCAGTGAAAACTGATATTCAGAAGGATTATCCTAAGATACCTTCAGACTCCTACACATGTATTAGTATTTTTTTCCCTTGAACTGTATTTCTCTAAAAACTAACGACCTACAACACATCGCCCTCAAAGTTAACTTCAAGGTGCATCTAATCCGGCCCCAGTTATCCAGAGTAAACACGATCTTGCTATACCAAGCCCCTTCTCGCCCCTTGCTCAAACTCGGTTGCAACATGAGAAGTGCCTCAGATAATAGGCTCAACACGGTGCATGGAATGGCATAGGTTTGTTGGAAATATAGACATAGGGGAAAAGGATGGAAAGACCTCAAAATGACCATCATTGCTGTGTTGCCATGGGTATTGCTGGGGGTACTGGTAATTTCTCAAAAATTCCTTTGACAAAGCTTCTGTAATATATATGGTAACAGAAATTTTGAAGTTAAAAAAAAACATATAAACGAGATCCCCAAAAGATGGGGACCAAGGTAGCAGAAGGTGGAGTAGGTGCAGCCAGGAGATGGGGCGCCCCGCCTGCTCACCCCCGTAGTAAGGCAGCCACTTGTAGCGCCGTCCCTGGAACTCTGTGCCATCCAACTCCGCGCACTGCAGGGCCCGGAAGTCCCGGGCACCCTCGGGACAGCTCTGAGGGGGCGAACGGGGGAAGGAGCAGTGAAATGGAATCCCCCTCTTCCCCGGGAGGCCTGCCCCAAGGCCCCTGTGCGCCCCTTCCAGATGCTTTCCGTTGCTCAAGGGGAGGCGGTGCGAGGGCAAGGCCTGTCACTGGCGGTGCGGGTTGGGAAGGAGCTCCCCGCGCGGCCTGGCTGTGGACGGAGGGTTGCTTGGGGGGCCTGGGACCCGGGGACGGCTCCCCCGCCGGGGCAGCAGCTGGAGTGGAGACTGGGGGACTGGGCGGCCCGTGTCACCTCGGTGCGGCAGGAGCGGTGGCTCCGGGCGGGGCCCACGCAGCTGAAGACTCCATCTCTCCTGCGGAATGAGAGGCGCAAAAACAGTCCCTCCACCGCACGAAGAATTGCCCTCCCTGTCTCCCTCCCCCAGCTCGTCTCTGAGGCTCCCTGTGGACAGTGCTGAGGGGGACAGGGTGGGGAGCTAGCGCTAACACATAAATCCCCTTAGTTGTTGTTAGGAGCCGTCCAGTGGATTCCGACTCAACGGGACTCTATTATAGGACAGAGTAGAACTGCCCCATAGGGTTTCCTAGGCTGTAATCTTTACTGGAAGGAGACTTGGGAAAAACCCGTGGTGGTGCAATCGTTAAGTGCTGGGCTGCTAACGAAAGAAAGGTCGGTGGTTGGAACCCACCCAGCGGCTCCTTGGGAGAAAGACCTGATGATCTGCTCCCATAAAGATTACAGCCTAGGAACCCCTATGGGGCAGTTCTACTCCATCACATGCGGTTGCTATGAGTCAGAATCCACTGGACAGCACCCAACAACAAGTCTTTGGGCAAGGGGCACGAGGTGGGTTCCAACAGTGGACCTTGGACCCTCCAGTTAGCAACCCAGCACTTAACCATTGTGACACCAGGGCTCCTTTAAATCCCCTTAAAAATCCACTGCCTCGAGTCGATTCCGACTCATAGTGACCCTATAGACAGAGCAGAACTGCCCCCATAGGGTTTCCAAGGCTGTAAATCTTTACGGAAGCAGACTGCTGTCTGCTGGTAGCCTAGCATTTAACCGCTGCGCCACCGGGGCTCCTCTAAATCCCCTTCAAAACAAAAAAAAAACAAAAAAAACCCGTTGCCGTGGAGTCAATTCCGACTCATAGCGACCCTATAGGACAGAGTAGAACTTCCCCATAGAGCTTCCAAGGAGCGCCTGGTGGATTCTAACTGCTGACCTTTTAGTTAGCAACCATAGTACTTAACCACTATGCCACCAGGGTTTCCTAAATCCCCTTAGGTAGGTGTAATTCACCCCATGTTCATACTTGGGAGGAATGGGACTCAGAAGCTTAACTATTCTGTAGGTGCCTAACTCTGAGCCACGCTGTGTCTTAAAGCAATTTCCAGAGAAGACCCAAAGGCTGCCTGTCCTTAGAGATAAAATAAGATGTTATATACACCCACCTGGTAAGACTATCCTGCAATTGAACAAATAAGTATAATATCTGTGTCTCTCTTTCTCCTCACACAGGGTGTCCTGAGTAATGCATTAACAAGCCCACCACCAACTGGGAAACTTTATCACACTTTTTGCACCCCACCCCCTCTATAGCACCGGGCAGAGTGCCGCGCGCACGTAAGTGCTTAATGAGGCAGTCAAAATGAGGAACCTCGTACACCTGACAAAGAGGCTGCAAGCAAAGAAACCACAGGCGTTAGAAGCCTTGGCTGAAGACTGCCACTCATTTGGCAAGAATTCACTGCACCTGCCATGTTCCAGGCACTGCATTAGGCACGATCGATGGGGGACGCGTGAGACAGACCTGCTCTAGCTCTTCCAGAATAAGGTGGATAGTTGAAATCAGAATGTAAATACATGGGAAATTATTTGATTTCAAATACTCCATGGATACTGCTTGCAGAACAAATCAGTTGCCTTGGTGGGTTCTGCCCACATGGCCCTATGCCTGCCCGTGACGCCTTGTCCAGCCCAGAAGTCAGCCTGTTCTGGCGCCTGCCCCCTTTTAACAAGCTGGCCCATTTTAACCTCCCCTACCTCTGGGAGTGGCAGGGGCGCTCCCGGAAGCTGATGCCCCCTCCGCAGGTCCGGCTGCAGGGGCTCCACTCACCCCAGTGGCCCCAGATGTCAGTCTGCCGCCTCACCTTCGGGGCCTGGAGGAGAAGACACACTCAGGAGCATGAGTCAGCATCACAGCTTCCACCGAAGCCTGGCCGGGCTGGGGAGCCATCACCCGCTTGGTGCTTGAGCCTGAAGCCTCCACAAGGGTACTCAGAGGTTCACTGGAGGGCCCCCCCCTGTCTGAAAATACTCCCTTGCCCTTCAAGGAGCCTGGGATTCTCTCTTCCAGAGCCAGCCCTTCAGGACTCAGCAATATCAGCTGGTACCCCAAAACATGCTCATTTCCAAAACTGGCTAGCTGTTCACCATAAGGAGGTGAGAACCAGGTGTATTCTGAAAGAGGTGAGGCACCTGGGGAAGTTTGAAGTTCCAGGGGCCACGTGGGGGAGGGAACCCTGCAGTGAGGAGCAGTATGAGGGCCCAGGCATTTGGAGGTCAACACTGATGTTAGGGAAGGGAGATCCTAAAAGAAAAGAAGGAAGGGAAATAACATGGGCAGGGCCACCGGCACCGCAGATGATGAGGGAGGCCCAGAGGATAGGTCTGTGCTGTCAGTTTACCAGCTGCCTGAGCAAATCACCTAACCTTCCTCAGCTGTGGTTCCCTTAGCTCTCAAAGTAGCCACCATCAGAACTAGCCCCTGCTTTCCTGCTATTTACCAGGCAGAGTCCAGAAACAGCTAAATTGGGGGCAGAGAATTTCTTTTCTGTAGATGAAGTATCCTGGCTGGTGCGGAGTCTGGTTTGAGAACTAAGATGCTGCAAACATTCCCTTGAATGAGATCCCATGAATGGTCAGCGGGAACCCATCCAAGATGGAGACGTGGAAGGACAGGCATGTTCTTGTGTAGGTAGGGCTCCCCATCTGTGCGGGGGATGTTGCCCATGGGCAGTGCCATGCTTCACCAGGGTCTAGTGTGAAAGAGCCACACCAAATGTTGCTGCACTTGCATCTGCCGTGTGTGGTGACCTCATTTCCAGAAATTTCTGTAGCTCTGGCCTATTAAACTAGGAACTTAATCTAATCATCTATGTGTGCAGAGGGGTTGTGGTCTCTTCCTGCCAATCTGTGGCAGATACTTCAGGAGTTCCCAATATCCATCTTCCTCTTCTCCTGTTGAGAGAACCCTTGACTCTTAGCTGGGCACCTGGCTATGCAAAATACAAAGTATTATTTCCCAACCTCCCTGCAGCTAAGTGTGGCCACATCGCTAAGTTCAGGTCAATGCAATGTAAATAAGTGTTGGACAGCAACCTCTAGTAATCTTCCTTACATATACTCTTTGCCCCTTCTTCTTTCTCCTGTACTACTTCCTGCTAGCTAGAAAGCAGACGTGATGGCTGGAGTTGGAGCAGCCTTCCTAGACCATGAGGTAACTTTGGAAATGCTTCAGTGAAGCAAAGACAGAAGGATCCTAGAACCTGGAAGACTTTGTGAAACAGAACATCCTTGGACTTTCTACTCCAGTGTGTTATGCAAGGGAGGAATCAAGTCTCTCTTGTTGACACATTGTTATTTGGGGCTCCATAACAGGATTACAGTCCTAACTGAATCCTGTCAGTTTCCCACCAGGAAGATCTGACACCTTGCCACTGGTATCAGAAGTCCACATGCTACAGCACATTCTCTCATTTAATCCTCAGAACAATCTGATGAATCCCGTTGTGTGGATAAGCAGACTGAGGCACCGAGAGACGAAGCCACACAGGAACAAATGGCAGGTCGGCTCCACTGCAGGCCTCTGCTCTTACACTGGTCTTTGTTCCCACCTAACTCATTGACGGGGAGGCAAGAATCAAATGAAACACCAGAGGAGTTCTAAGGAGCTGGACAGGTGTTAGAATTGACTTCACAATTTTGCCAGGAGGCAGAAGGTGTATTGGAAACAGGTCACCAACAATCTCTAGGAAAAATCACCCCCACTTTCCAGAGAAAGAATGCAAGTTCTAAAATGGAAAAGCCAGCCCTTTCTCCCGCTGTCTGCCACGAGGAACTTCACAAGATGCAGGTGAGTAACGAGGCTTACCCTCAGGTTACTCAGTGCTCATTCCTAACACCCCTGATGCCAAACACCTCGTTATTCTTGTTTTATAAGAGAACCCAGAACCCTGGATCAGAACAAACCACACTAAACTTGCTGAACCACACACAAAACCCAGGAGGAAGGGGTGGCCAGACCAAAGGTCTTAGCTTTCACTTTTGAAAATCATCTATTCCTTCAGTTTAAATTGGGACAAAATCTCCAAGTTTTTGAAAACCAGTGAACCAGAATATCAAAATGTTCTCTCAACAAAATTTAACCTGATACTTGGATCAATTTTCTACTTTAAAAGGGAAGAAACTGTGTGTGTGTATATGTGTGGGGGTGGCTTTTCCAAAGACAACCAGCAGCCCAGGCTTGGATTCCGGCACCGCCTACCCCCAAACGCTCATCATCACACTGTAAGTATTCAGGAGGCAGCCCTCAAGGGACCTGGCCTGGTTACTAATTAGCCTCTGACCAAGGTCTGCTTGGATGTCAGTCTCAGTGCCGTGACACAGTCCACTGCGCCTCCCCGAACCCACCCTTCCTCAGGACTGCACTGGGCTTACTGTTGTGGCCAAGGCAACAAGAGGCACCCCTGTCCCTGAGGCGTCTAGTGGCCATCGGGGTGGAGTGGGGGCCATCCAAGCACAGGCCCCTGTGAGGCACCTTACAAACATCTTGTTTCATGTGCCCAGGAACTATGACCCAGGCATCGGCTTGCTGGGGCCACTCAGCGGGTGGGATTGACCTGCCTGATCCTAGACCTCTGTCCACTACACTGCACTGTCTCTCAGGGGAAAGAAAACATTCAGTCATGTTTCTCTATAATTACTAAAACCATGAACTGCACTATTGTGTGAAGCCATAATGAGCTGCTCCATTCCAGCCTCAGCTGGGCGTGTCCTCACCTGCCTCGTGCTGCTCTCAGCTTTCTGACTAAGAAAAAGAAAATACCGCACCCCACCAATTCAATTCTCCAACACCCACCTGGAGCAACTCAGAAGCCCCCTTTCCTGCTTGAGCTGTTCCCAGGGGACTTACCCAGTGTGCACATGTGTGAGGGTGTGTGTATGTGATGGTGCGTGCAGGTGGACCCCCCCCACCACCACACCCAGTCAGTTGCCTCTGGAAGCATTGCCCTGACCAGCCTAGGGTGGGGGGAGGGGCAGGCAGCCACGGGGTATACCTTTGCTTTGTAGCTCTTTAATCATCTGTTCATTCTGTCAGCACAAAAAGGGATCCCAAGCAGCTGCTCTGGGATCCAGCAGTGGCTCCTGCCCCCAAGGAGAACCAGTAACAGGAACCAAGAACCAGAAATGGAAATCGGGAGGCAGCTCACTGTGAGCCTGGACCACACTCCCCTCCACCACACAGGTGGAAGGTGAGGGGAGAAGAGTTGTCAGCGTAGGTCATGCCCAGCCCTGTGTGACGCTCACCAATTGCAAGCAGAAGGCTCCTTAGGGTATTTCTAAGGAAGAAAGGATCTCACGGGACCCAGGGCACTTTGCAAACCTTGACTCATTTCAGCCGCACAGGCTGCACAAGCCTGTGGGGTGGGCTTCATTACCCCCAAATTAAAGGAATCTGAGGTTCAGTGAGTTGCTAGAGTCACGCAGCTGTTAGGGAGTGGTCATGGGATTTCACCGTGGGGTCTCGACATGCACCTGGGCTGCAGCGTTCACACAGCCAGGCACCAGGAGGAAGCATGCGTTGAAGGACCTCGTAAGTGGGGCACTCAGGGAGCAAGGGCCCTGGGAAGGCAGAGGTGACCTGGGAAGCCGGTGGGTGGTGGAGGGTATGTGAGAAAGGTTGGTTGTACCCACCCACTGCTCTGACTGTGGCCCGTGCTGGATCTGCGGGGCTCACCTACGCAGCCCTGGTCAGGGGAGCCCCTCTCATCCTCATCCTAGACTCACATTTCCAGAGGCGGCATTTCCACTGCCCTCCCCACAACAGCCAACAGTTTTGGTCCTTTCTCTGGGGTCGTTCTTCTCTCTCCTCCTGCCTGCCTCTCAGAAGGCTGGGCAGAGCTGTGGGTCTCCCCTGTGGAGAGCACTCCAGCGGCAGGCTGGAGGCCTCCATTCTGCCAATGCCAGGAGCAGCACAGCAGGAGGTCTCTAGACACCAAGCCCAGCAGCACCCATTTCTGCAGACCTCGCCTTGCTGAAGGTAGGTCCTGCAATCTAGAAGACTCTGTGTCCTCAGGACCCAGTCATGTCCAGGGAGCCCTTACTTTGAGCCTCTTGTTAAAAAACAGCTATTCTGCTCACCAGTTGGCTTCCTGTGTCCACTTCTCTATATTTTCACTAATACAATAGCCACTGGCCACACGTGGCTATTTAAATATAAATTAGTTAAAATCAAATCAAATAAAAAACGCAGCCCCTCAGTTGCACTAGCCACATCCCAAGTACTCAGTGGCCACAGGGACCTAGTGACTATCTTACTGGGCAGCGTATTTCCATTGTCTCCAAGTTCTATTGGATGGTCCTGCTCTAGATGCTAAAGTCAGTGAAAGCGGGAATCACTGGAACCTCAAAGCTCTTGGCCCAAGCACAGCACATTAAGGGGCAGCCATATTTGGTCCCATGCAAGTGTAGGGTGGGCCACCTAGCCTTGCACTTTAGTTGGTCGCAGCACCCCCTCCACCCCACTTGGAAGACCACCTGGGGGAGGTGGTTCTTGAGCACAGCCCAGGCTCCAAAAAGTGCACCCACCTTCTGAAGAGGAAGGAAGGTGGGAAGTTTGCCATTCCTGCAAACTATGCTGCCACAGCCCAGTTCAGCAGTTCAGGGCACCTTGGCCAGGAGCTTCAAGGTCCCCACCCCTTTCTAAATTAGCTCAGGGCCAAGGGCTCATTTTCTCCTACCCCATCTTCCCAGGCATTGCCCTTCTCCTGGGAATGTTGCCTCCACAGGCTCCAGACTGCAGGGGGCAGCTTCTCCCCATTCCTAAGCTGTGGGTGTCCTTCCTGGACTTGCCGCCTGCCCCCAAGGCCCTCCTGCCCCTCCCCGCCTCCCCCAGCAGGCCCTCCAGGAGTCAGGCAGGGCTGCACTCACCGAGGACCCGGGCAAAGGGGCCAGCAGCAGGGGCACGAGCAGGAGCAGCCGCATCTCCATCTGTGGGAGAGGCTGGGGTTAGAGCAGATGGCCTAGGGGGTGCAAGGCCAGTGTGTGTGTGTCACCCCTTCCCAGTTGTCCAAGGTGACCAGGAGACCCACAGAAGGATGAGCGGGAACGCCATGGTGCATAGTGGAGAATATAATGTGTGTGCACCACACCAGCTGGACAACTCACACAGGTATGGAAAAAAGGCCCAACTACAGCTGGCAGAAGTTTCAGAACAATTTGTTTCTGTGTTTCAAGGGAAAAAGGGGGTGATTACAAATACCTCTGTTGTTGAAAAACACAGTTCAGAATTAATCAGACTTTCTGTATTTTTAATTCAGGAAGAGATTCCTTTTAAAATAGCCATTCCATCAGTTTTTACACCCACGCCAACATTTCTCTGCACCAGGGAAGTGCCACAAGCAGGGTCCATAATCAGTGTGTACGCAGTGTGTCGTGTGCATGTACAGTGTGTGCAGTGTGTGCAGTACGTGCATGTGAATGCATGCAGTGTGTGTGTGTGCAGTATGTACAGTGTGTGCAGACTGGTGTGTGCATGTTCACTGTGCATACATGCAGTGTGTGCAAGTGTGAGTACAGTATCTGCATGTTACAGTTTGTGTGCAGTGTGGTGTATGCGAGTTCAGTATTGTGCAGTGTATGTGTGTATGCAAGTGTGTGCATCTGCAGTATGCATCTGCGCAGTACACGTGCGATTTGTATGCGTGTTCAGTATATGTGCGTGTTACTGTGTGGGAGAATGACAATGTGCACTGCTCATAAAAAAAATTAGATAAGAACTAACTTGTATGTTGGAATTAAAAAATGTGTAACTCTAATAGTATTCTCTTTGTTTTTAAATATTAAATGATTTCAGTTTACAAGGATAAAACTGAGCATACATAAGCTAAGTTCAGCAAAAATTTAACCTAGCACATTTAACCACGCATATACTGGTTAACTTGGCACCAAAAGTAACTCATTTAGTCATTTTCACTTAGTCAAATCAGAGATTTCTGCAGTTAGCAGGGGTGAGGGAGGCGGTGTGCTGCCTGCTCCCCCTGCTAGGCCCCTGCTCTGTCTGCCGCTCCTACAGCAGCATCTGCGAGGGCAGGAGCCGCCGCATTATAGGGCTAAAGACCAACGTAAGTGATGGCGACGCTTCGTCTGAGACACGCCTTTACTGCGGGGTGAGCAGAGCTACGGGAGAGACTGAAGCAAGGAGAGGAGGAAAGAAGAATTTTAGTGATAACGTAATTGCAATTACTACTACCACTACTGACTGCCACGGTTGTCGCTGGACCGTGATCCCACACCTGCAATTCCAAAGTCCCAAAAGACTGAAAACTTTTAAGTTTTTCAACTCATTTGGTGGCCAAAAAAACCACAATAACAACCTGTCTGACTTCGGCGCCAGCTCTGGGTCTTGGCCATTGGGCTCTACTCTAGATCTGGGAGGCCTCGACCTCCCTGCTGCCTGCGGGCAGGGCCGGGTGCACACCGAGCACGCAGCGTGGGCTCTTGAAACTTCGCGTCCCGGAGACGCTTCTGTGCCCAACTAGGTCCAAAGGCGGCGGGCAGAAACGCAGGAGGAGCGGGTCTGCTCCTGCCCGCGGAGAGATTGCCCGGGACTCGCATCCAGGGGTTCCCGCGCGTTGGGCGCTGCAACCCCACAGTCCGCAGCGGACATCAGAGCCGCCGAAGCCGGAACGACGCCCTGCCCCGTGCACCCCCCGAAGGGCTCTTGCCCGACGCCCCGCCTGCGCCCGGAGAACGTGCCCACTAGCCCTCAGACGCAGAAGGGGCCGTTTCCCACGTGAGGCGCGGGGTGGCCCAGCAGGTGCTGCCGCGGTGTGGGGCCTGGGGCTCCGACGCCCCAGACCCACAGTCCCAGCGGCACTTCCGGGAGGGGACGCCCGGTCTTCTTGGCCCCTCGCCTCGGCTGCGCCCAAGAACAGCTTCCGGCGGAGGGCAGGGGAGAGGTCCGCCCAGCACCAGCTCCCACGGAGCCCTGCGCTTCCTAACCGCGGGCGGCCTCCTACCTCGGTCCCGGCGCGCAGCGCCCAGCCGTGCTCGGGTCCTGCGCCCCTCTTCCTCGACACTGCTCTCCCCGCAAGCCAGGCGGGACACATTCCAGCAGAAGCTCCAGGGTGCGCCACCAGGCGCCCGCCAGTCTCCTGCCCCGCCGCCCTCCTACCTGTCTCCGGCAGCGCCGCTCCGTCGGTCCCCGCCCCAGCCCAAGCTGGGGAGGTCTGCCCGCAGCTCCGAACGCCCTCGGCGGTTGGACTTTCCCTCCCCGCCGCTGGCTGGTTTCCGCCCCGCCCCATCACCTCTCAGTCAGCCCTGCTGACAACCCTCCCCAATCCCAGTGAGTGGATAGTGCCCTGCGGAGAGGCCCCCACAGTGACCCCTAGCGTGACCAGGGGCTCCACCTCCTTGAGTCCACGCCAAGCCTGGGGTTTCCCTCCACGCTGTAGGCATCCCTCTTGGGCCGGCACCAGTGCCCTCTCCAAGCCCACTTCCCCTGTGCCCAAGCTTTCCTGCTCTGGGACGCCCTCCCACACCTAACCCACACACAACACACCTCCAAGGCCAGCCGCTTCCTTTCCCACTCTTGGATTCTGTACTTCAGACAACTGAGTTCTCATCTCACCTCCCAGCTAATTTTTCCACTGCCTAGAACGCAATCTCCCAATCCCCTCTGTCTAGCAAACTCCTCCTCATCCAGCAAGACCGTGGTCAAATGTCAGCTCTTCTGTGAAACCTTCCCTGACACAGCCCAGGCAAAGTTGGAACTTCCCTGCCTTGTCCCCCAGTCCCAGTCCCTGCTGCTGTAGTTCTCTGATGCATCATACTGTGGGTGTCTGTGTCCCTGATTCAGCGATAAGGTCCCGGAGGGTAAGGTCTGCATCTAACCTAAAAAATCCTGATCTGGCCACTAGTCCGGATCATGGTAGAGGGCTCTATAAGTGTGATAAATATAATTTCCTTCCCTGACCTTTTTCTTAACTAAGGAGCTCCAGGCCTGCCACCCCTTTTTTAGAACTGAAAATTCACCTACCCCTAGGAAAATGGCACTGGGCTGGCACACATGGTGGTGGGGAGGTCGCAAAGGCTGGTCCCCTTCCCCGTTCTTGACCTGATCTGGCATGAGTCACTTCTCCCTGGCCTCTATTTGGTGAGAAACGTCAGGAGTGGGGAATTCACCGCATCGCCACACCCCCAGCCCCTACAGCACATCTCCCAGGGGCCACCGCTGATGTCAGACAAAACGCTTACTTCAAACATAAACACTTTAAGCCAGGCCCACTTCTGACCATCAGTGAAGAGAGGAGGAGGAGCAGCTGTGTAGCATCAGCCTTTGGGGAGTTGTGTGGATTCTTAGGCAAAGATAAAGCTTGGCAGTGGAATGACCCAGAGCCTCTCTAAAAACAGAAAATCAGAAAATCATTTCTTCTATTCAAAAAGCCTCGCTCCCTGCCCCCATAGCCCAGACTTTTCTCTTTTCTGAGGTTGGTCAAAGGTTCCCTGTTCAGTGGGGGGGGGGGGGGGGGGGGGGGGGGAGGCGGCTTTCCAGTTGCAGGGTGGGGGGATGGGGTTGGGAGGTGAGGGTGAGGGATAGGGGAAGTGGGTGACAGAGGTCTAAGGAGTTTACCTTCCCATTCTGCTGTTTTTCCTCTACGACTCCTTCTCAGACACCCAGACCCACTTCTTTTTTTTTTTTATTTTATTTTGTTGTTGTTGAGAATATACACAGCAAGACATATACCAGTTCAACAGTTTCTACGTGTACAATTTAGTGACATTGATTTACATTCTTCCGGCTGTGCAACCATTCTCACCCTCCTTAGTTCTGAGTTGTTTCTCCCCCACTGACATAAATTTACTGCCCCCAACTAATCTTTCAAGTTGCTGTTGTCACTTTGATCCCATATGAATAGTTCTTAAAAAAGCATAATGCTCAAGGCAGACCTTTTTTACTAGTTAAGCTGAACAATAATTTGGTTTTAAGAAGATTTCAGGGGATATTTTTGGTTTAAAGTTTAAAGATTACCTTAGGGCAATAGTTTCAGGGTTCATCTAACCTTCATAGCTCCAGAAGTCTAAAGTCCATGAAAATTCTAAATTTTGTTCTACATTTCCTCCGTTTTGATCAGGATTCAGCTATGGAATCTTTGATCAAATGTTCAGTAACAGTAGCCAGGCACCATTCAGTTCTTCTGGTCTCGTGGCAAAGGAGGCAGTTGTTCATGGAGGGATTTAGCCACACATTCCATCTCCTCCTTCTATTCCTGACTCTCCTTCTTCCTCTGCTGCTCCAGGTGGATAGAGACCAATTGGTGTGACTTGGATGGCCGTTTGCAAGCTTTTAAGACCCCAGGCACTATGCAACAAATAGGAGATAGAACAGAAGCAGTAAAATGTTACCAGACCAATTAACTGGGATCAGACCCATGATTTCTTGGCCCCCACCCCAGCTGCAAAGAAGGCCCTGAGGTTGGGGTGGCGGAACCCCCACACAGTGTTGAGTGGTGGGCCTTGCACCAGTCCAGGCTCTGCCAGTTACTGGCTTGGGCAAGTACTTCTCTCTAAGCCTCAGGTCCTCATCTGCTTCCCTCCGAGGGATGCCGTGAGCACAGCACCTAGCACTGTGGTTTAGAATGAAAATTCCAGGAAAAAGAGTAAGACTCTCACTCCCATTGTAAATGCCATTCACTAGCTGCACCAGAGACCTCCTTCCATGTGGGGTTGGGGGCAACCCTTGGAGGCAGACAGACCTGACTGGAAGCCTATTCTGCTGCTGTGTGTAAACTTGGGCAAGTCACGTCACCACCTCAAGCCTCAACTTGTCACTTGAGCCTCACGCAGAGGGTGATTAAGTAGGGAAGCAACTGGCTTCCATAAAGCTCCTACTGTGGTGGCTCAATGGTAGAATTCTTCCCTTCCATGGGGAAGACAGGGATTTGATTCCTAGCCAATGTACCTCAAGCAAGCCACCACTGTCTGTTACTGAAGGCTTGCATGTTGCTATGATGCTGAACAGGTTTCCGCAGAGCTTCCAGACTAAGATAGGCTAGGAAGAATGTCTTGCAGTCTACTTCCGAAAATCAACCAATGAAAACCCTCTGGATCACAATGGTCCAGTCCACAACTGATGATGGTGATGGTACAGGACCTAGCCGCATTTCTTTCCACTGTGCAGAGAATGGGGTTGGGGTGGAGGGGAGGCAGCTAACAACAACAAGGTGCTGAATAATAGTTCTTCGTGCCCCATGCTCCCTCCACCTATATCTTGGATACTCTACATTTTGATAATCTGTGCAGATTCCAGGTCCAGGGACAAGGCCACAAAATAAGTGACCAGATCTTTTTGTGTGGTTGGGCTGGGATGGAGGCTGGAGAGAAGGCAAAACCCCAAGAGCCTCTGCGCTTCCAGGATCCACCTCCTCCAGGAAGCCTTTTCTTACACACACCTCTGTGCTCCTATGCCACCGGGGTTTACCCTAAGCACTTTCAAACTACAGCAGTGATGTATTTGTCTCTCTTTCTCCCTCTAAATTGTGAATGTTTCATCTTTGTACCCTGTACCAGAGGTATGTGGCAGCCTGAAGGGGAAGCCCACTTGATTGACGGCCCTTAGCTGCCATACCTCAGGTCTACACCTTTCTGAGGGCTCTCCCTGCTCCGCTTCCTCCCCCTTTATCCTTCCAGGCATTTCCTCCAATAGTTTGCACACCTAATCCCATCTTGGTGTCTGCTTCTCAGAGGACCCAAACTGTCACACACAAGCTTCTTGGTTGCAAACCACAGAAAAGGACTTAGAAAAGTTACTTACAGGAAGAACATGGGGAGTTCTTGGAATTGACAGGAACGCTAGTGAATCAGCACAAAAATGGGCCAGAACCCCTGCCAAGGTCATCGATCATGGCCCAGAAATAGTTTTGATTAGGACCCATCCCACTGGACACTGGACTACTGCCACCACCTTTTTTAGGCAACATGGACCCTTGCCACTCACAGAAAAACTCCTAAACTGTCCTTGCAGACTCAAACCCAGCAGGAACATGACTGCACCCTGACTTCCAGGACCTGGGCAAACAGGAATTGGCAGGGTCCTCAGATGAGAAGGGGTTCAGATGCTGGGCCACCCCCAGAAAACCAATGTCCACTACCTCCCTGAAGCACCTGGCACATAGTGCTTACTGAACTCTTGTTGAACCGAACTTAGAGCAGACTGCCTCTCCTCTTCCGTCTTGTTTTTTGGTTGCTCATTTGTTTATTCATTCTTTGAATATTTGAGTGCCTACTCTGAGCCGGAAGCTGGGGACAGACCTGTCCAGTGGTGGTAAATGCTTAACAACCATTCTCTGGGGGGAGAAAACACTGCTTTGTTGTGTCTACCAATGTCCTCTCATATGGCATTGATGTCACTAAACATGGATACACAATCAACTCTCCCAAGCCACCTGCTCCAGCACACCAGATTGTCCTTGCCCTCGGGGAGTTTATGTTCTAGTAGGGAGTTACATTCTAGTGTTGTTTTAATTAAAATTGAACAAATCTTGCAAACCGAATATTCAAATATTTCCACTACAAAAGTCACAGAACCTATGCTCCAGCTCACTAGGAATTCAAAAGGGAAAAAAGACGTAACAGTTCACATTTGAAGATTTCTACATTGATTTCTCTAACTTATCCTCATCCTCCAGCACGTGCATCCATTTCCTTTAGTACAGTTCATTCAAAAGTTGAGGGAATGAGGGAAGGAGAGCATTAAAACACTTGGTGAGAGTTTGCTCTCTTCACGTGATACTGAGTTTACTATCAATCTTCTGTCCTCCCTCATTGCCATATCCAAGTCAGCACTTTGAAACATCAAGCAAGACCACCAGAATGAGTTCAGTGCTCCGAATGTCTGACAAGTGGCTGTCATAAGCCTCTTGGCCTTTGGAGGGGAGTTTAATCATTAAAGCTGGGACAGAGATGTAGCTCCCTCCACCTTCTTCCAGGTATGAGGGCCATTCAGAAAGAAAGCACAAGAACTCCTGGGATGTCCCTCAGTGACATTGGTCTAATAGGTATCTACCCCACCTGCCCCATCCTCAGTCCGAATTCTTGGAAAGAACACCAGGAGAAAGATAAGCCTGTGAGAAACTGGAATAGGGGCAGTGTAGTGTCCCAGGGAACCAGACCTGAGCAAGGACAGCAGCAAGGAAGAGGGAAAGTGGCTTTCTAGATAACCTATCCTACTGGCTCCTACCCAGCAGCTCTAGTGTCAGAGCTCTCATCCCTTCCTTCCATGTGGAGACATTCACACACACACATGCTTTCTGCAAAAATCTGGGCTACAGTCTCCTTGGGAGAAGCAAATTGCCTGGATAGTGCCCAGAAATGATAAAGGAGCCAGTGTGAGGGCCCCATCCTTAGCTTCTTGAAAGAGGAGAGGAGCTCAGGTGAGTGTGGGGTCAGCTTGCTGAGCATGGGCCTGGAGGGTCCTCCTGGGCCTCACAGTTCAGGGCAGACACCCTCGCCTCCAGAGCAAATCTGGTGTCCTGTGGCTGAGCAGCAGTGGCCTTGGTGCCTCGGATCCTTGCAGATAGAGGACAAGCCCCCTTCTCCTGTTGCAGATCCTGCACCTCAGCTCAGCATCTCCTGTGCTGTCATTGCTGTCCCTAGGTGGGGCTGCTAGAGAGGGGGCCCAGGACTGGTACTCCCAGAGGCCAGCAGCCAAAGGGTCTTTAGATCCTTTCTCTTGGCCTCACTCTCCTCTTGCCACACTCCTGGGACATGTCAAATTTCCTTTGCTGGCTCAGCCACTGTATTTGGATGTTTCTTAGCCCGTGGACCGAGAAGCAGCATGTGCCTTGTGCCAAAGGCCTGGAAACGTAACCCAGAGAGTCAGAGGATCAGCGCCTCGCAAAACAGAGGGGGGAAAGCTACTAATTTTTCATAAATAGTGGTGCTTCTCAAACTTCAGTAATGTTTGGACCTATTTTACAGTATAATGCCACTTAAAAACAAAAGAATGAACAAATCAGTTTGGAAGATGTACAGCCAGAATGCTCCTTAGAAGCAAGGATGGCGAGACTTCATCTCACTTACCTTGAACTTTGTTAATGGTTTAGGTTGTGTCAACTTGGCCAGGCCATGATCCTCAGTGATTTGATAGTCATATGATGGTGCGATCAGTTTCATGATGAGATTTAATACTATGTGATCACCTCCATGATGGGATCTGCTGTGAGTAGCCAATCAGTTGAAAGGGAGTTTCCTTGGGCGTGTGGCCTGCACTGAATATAAGTGGTTATTCTGGCAAGGATTGTGGGCTCTTGCTCATTCTGGATTCTGCAGCTGGCTCCTATTCATCTGATCTCTGGTTCTTGGGACCTGAGCTAGCAGCTTACCTGTGGTCTTGCCTGTCGATGTTTGGGATTCATCGATCTTCATGGCCTGTGAACAAGAGCCCTGCTCTCCAACCTGCTGATCTTGTATTCACTAGCCCCTGTGGCTATGTGCATCAGAAACCTGACCCACGGACTTGTGACGTTCCAGCCTCTACAACTGCATGAGCAATTTCCTTGATATAAATCTCTCTCTCTATATATATATATATCCTTATATGCTTTACTGGTTTTGCTTCTCTAGAGAACTCAGCCTAAGACAAAAATGTTATCAGTAGGGATCAGTCCCTGAAGAAGGACATAATGCTTGGTAGAGGGTCAGCAAAAAAGAGCAAGACCCTCAATGAGATGGATTGACATGGTGGCTGCAACAATGGGCTCAAGCATAACAACGATTGTGAGGATGATGCAGGACTGGGCAGTGTTTCATTCTGTTGTACATCGGAACAGACTCGATGGCACCTAACAACAACATACATGTTGTTATTTGTTACCAGTTATGTCTGTATTATGAAAGATGTAATAGTTTGTCAGTGGTCACTGTTGTTTTATTCTAACACGATGTCATGGATTGAATTGTGTCCCCAAAAAATATGTGTATCAATTTGGCTAAGCCAAGATTCCCAGTGTTGTATGGTTGTCCTCCATTTTGTGATTGTAATTTTACGTTAAAGAGGACTAGGGTGGGAATGTAACACCATCCTTACTAGGTCACATCACTATCCAATGTAAAGGGAGCTTCCCTAGGGTATGGCCTGCACCAACTTTTCTCTCTTGCAAATGGAGAGTTGGGCACCCTCCCACCACAAAGAAAGCAGTGCCGGGAGCAGAGCGCATCCTTTGGACCCTAGGTGCCTGCACAGAGAAGCTCCTAGTCCAGGGGAAGACTGATGATGACAAGAGAGAGAAGGCCTTCCCCTGGAGCTGATGGCCTGAATTTGGACTTGTAGCCTACTAGCCTGTGACAGATTAATTTCTTTGTTGAAGCTATCCACTTGTGGTATTTCTGTTAAAGCAGCACTAGATGACTAAGACACACAATATGGGAGAAAGGGTAGCAAAATCTCCATTAAAAAAAAAAGGATGTACAGACATACAACTATAGAGTCACTATGAGTCAGAATCGACTCAACGGCAATGAGAACGGGAAATGGACATACAACTAGGTTTATGCTCTTTATTTTTATAGCTCTTATGTGACAATGGCTCCCTGGTTAGTGCAAAAGGTTAAGCACTAACTTTCTGTTTGCTCACATGTAAAATGGGGACAATAGGGCCCCCTCATAGGATGGCATGAAGATCACATCAAATAATGCTTGTGATGGGCTTAGCAGAGTGTCTGGGGGCATATTAACAGTAAATGTGCAATAAATATTGGTTTTATGGGACGAGTAAAAGGTCTCAGCAGAGCTTCCATACTAAGACAGACTAAGAAGAAAGGCTAGCAATCTACTTCTGAAAACTCACCCAATGGGAACCCTGTGGAGCCCAACGGTCCAATTCTGTTGTTCATGGGATCTCCATGAGTTGGGGGCCCACTCATTGGCAGCTGACAACAAGAAGATAGAAGTACTATTCCTCCAGCATTCAATGTGGTGACATTGACCCAAGACAAATCCATACATTTCTCAAGATGTCACAAACATGCTCTGGGGGAAGAATCCTGTTTGGATTCAACCCTGACCACCTGTTTATATATAATGTGTCCCTTAAGAGGATAAGGTCCACTCACTTCGGGCTCAGCACTCTCCAGCGCAGCCTTGTAAACAAGGACAAAATTAGTTAATGTTTGTTCTTTTTTAAAAACATATTCCCCCACACATACTGTTTACATCATTCTGCACGGAAATCCCCTCTGCAGACCCCTAATTCACCCCGTAGTCACCAAATATTTGAGTAACTCTGGGGGCCCACCCGGGTACTAGATAGGCCTGATAAATAAGGCTCACCCTGCTCCCTCTTATATTCAGGCCCCCTCATCCACATAACCCACAAGAAGATTTGGCTGGCTGGGAGGTCAGCCAGGAGGCACCCCCCAGGGTTTGTGTGCATTTGGCAACATTGTCTACCTCATCTGGCTCAGAGGCATCAGCGTGAACAGGGCGTTCTCCTCAGCCAGCCTCCCTGTCCAGAGCCAGAGTGCCGACAAAGGCTCAGTGTCACTCTGAGAATGACAAAAGAGTGTGTTTGGGACAGGTGGGGGGAGACAAGTGGGGAATAAAGAAGTTGTGATGGGAAAAATCAGGTCTGTCGCCCCTTCCCAGCCTGAGGCAGAATCCGGGGGCGACACAATTTGGCCAGGAAGGGGCTTGGAACGCAAGAAAAATGTGTTGGAGATGGGCAGGAGTGGCAAGGTGAGCCAAGGGAGGGCCTGCAGGAAACATCTGGGCTGGCGGAGTTCCCGAGGTGAGATGGTGCCCAGACTCGTCTCTAGCCCCAGGGGCAGGGGGCCCTCGGAGGGGCGTCAAGTCCTCGCCCTCCTCCCTGCCCCTAGAAAGCTGGGGCACTGCCATGAAGACACAGGCAGAACTTCCAGTCACACAGGGGCCAGGTCACCGCCTGCTGGCTCCACGTCAGCCCAGCTTGGTCGAACATCAACTCCACGTGTGACTTGAATGTGGTCTCTCTGCTTGTTGTCAGCTTTTCTTTGGTGGGTGAGATCACTCACCTTGCTTCACAAGAATGTTTACCAAGTGTATTTGACTTAAAAACAAACACCAATTCATTCAACAATTATCAAATGTTTGGAGAGCCTTGATGAATCTGAAGCATCATTACGTATCTGTAATGACATTTGCATATTCACATATAACTTGTCTTCTAAATCACTCACGAACCTACCTATAGCCCAAGAGGGGAATTCGGATCCTTGCCAGTTGGGAAAACAGTGCCCCCCCCAAAGGATGCCTTGCCACATGTGGACAGGGGTAGGACAGGGCACAGGCCCCTGACTCTTCCCTAGAAAGGGCAGCTCTTGTGCCATTTCTACAACCTGACAGAACAGGGCCACGAGGGCTGGGTTCCTACATGGCAGTGCTGTGGGCTGGGCCATCACTGCACACTCAGGCTTCACTGTCAGGTTCCCACAAAGGCTGAGGGCACTGAACAAATCAACCAACCAAACCTGTTGCCGTCTAGTCCATCCTGACTCATAGTGACCCTACAGGGCAGAGTAGAACTGCCACATAGCGTTCCCAAGGCTGTAAATCTTTATGGAAGCAGATTGCCACATTTTTCCACAGTGGAGCAGCTGGTGGTTTCCAAATGCCAACCTTTCAATTAGTAGCGGAACACTTAACCACTGGACTACCAGGGCTCTCTGCCCTGAAAAAACACCCCTGCAATTAGGTTCTGAATGCCCACTGAACTAACCCAAGAGCCACAGGACCATCCCAGCTCTCCTAGCCTGGTCCCACAGGGCACAGACACGCAAGAAATCAAAGTGAAGGCAGACGCTCTCTCACTGGATTGCATCCAACCCTGCATCATCAGACAGTGCTGGGCACTGCGCAGATGCCCAAGATATAAAGTCCTTTCCCTTTTACAGTCCCCAAGCCTGAGGAGGTTTTCAAGCAAACTGGATGACCCTGTGGCAGGACTATTAGAAGATCCCTGAACTGGGAGGGGAAGGGACGGTGGAAGCTGGGCTAGGAGACCTGAAAACACGGGTTCTGGCGCAAACCTCGCGAAGGTGGAGGAGGCCACCAGGGGCGACCTAACCTGTAAACATGGTATACACTGGCTTGCATTGAGCAAGGCAGCACAGGGGCTTTACTTGTATTTACTTGCTGATCTGTGGTGAGCAACTTCACATGGGTTTCACCTTCTTGCTGTGGTGGGGGACAGGTGAAACTGTGCAATGCAGGTTGGTGGGAAGGCACAATTGGGCCCATTCAGTACTTTGCTTATCAGGTAATGAGGCCCTGGATGGCAGAGGCATTTTCAACATTTCAGAACTTGAAGAAATCACACATTCATATCTATCTGGCCCACGAGAGTTAAAACCCCCATCATCTCATTAAACAACTGTGATACTGATTTTATGGAAAATGTAGGTTACTCTGATTAGAAAACAGAAGAACAAATTATTAATACATCAGTTTCACAGTGGGCAAAGTATTTGAAAATCTGGGTGCAGGATAAAGGCCCAAAAATTTCTCCTCAGTTTGAGAGCCTAACGTGTCCATCATGGTGACAGACACTGTACGGAGATGCGCTAGTCTTCAAAGGACTCGCTTAAATTCTCACGGTGTTGCTATTGTTAGGTGCCGTCCAGTCGGTTCCTACTCATAGCGACCCTATGTACAACAGAATGAAACATTGCCCAGTCCTGCATCATTCTCACAATCGTTATGCTTGAGCCCATTGTTGTAGCCACTGTGTCAATCCATCTCCTTAAGGGTCTTCCTCTTTTTCAAGGTCCATCTACTCTACCAAGCATGATGTCCTTCTCCAGGGACTGGTCCCTCCTGATAACATGTGCAAAGTATATGAGATGAAGTCTCATCATCCTCGCTTCTAAGAAACATTCTGGCTGTACTTCTTACAAGACAGATTTGTTTGTTCTTCTGGCAGTCCATGGTATATTCACTATTCTTTGCCAATACCATAAGTCAAAGGCATCAACTCTTCTTCAGTCTTCCTTATCCACTGTCCAGCTTTCGCATGCATATAAGGTGATTGAAAACACCATGGCTTGGGTCAGGTGCACCTTAGTCCTTAAAGTGACATCTTTGCTTTTTAACACTCTAAAGAGGTCTTCTGCAGTAGATTTGCCCAATGCAATTCGTCGTTTGATTTCTTGACTGCTGCTTCCGTGGGTGTTGATTGTGGATCCAAATAAAATGAAACTTCAATCTTTTCTGCATTTATCATGATGGTTCTTATTGGTCCAGAGGTGAGAATTTTTGTTTTCTTTATGTTGAGGTGTAATCCATACTGAAGGCTGTGGTCTTTGATCTTCATCAGTAAGTGCTTCAAGTCATCTTCACTTTCAGCAAGCAAAGCTGTGTCATCCACATACTGCAGGTTGTTAATGAGTCCTCCCCCAATCCTGATGCCACATTCTTCTTCATATAGTCCAGCTTCTTGGATTATTTGCTCAGCATACAGATTGAATAAGTGTGATGAAAGGATACAACCCTGACACACACCTTTACTGACTTTAAACCACCCAGTACCACCTTGTTCTGTTCAAACGACTACCTCTTGGTCTAACTACAGGTTCCTCCTGAGCACAATTAAGTGTTCTGGAATTCCCATTCTTTGCAATATTATCCATAATTTGCTATGGTCCACAGTCGAATACCTTCGCATAGTCAGTAAAACACAGGTAAGCATCTTTCTGGTATTCTCTGCTTTCAGCCATGATCTATCTGACATCAGCAAGGATATCCCTTGTCTCATGCCCTCTTCTGAATCCAGCTTGAATTTCTGGCAGTTCCATTGATGTACTGCTGCAACTGCTTTTGAATGATCTTCAGCAAAATTTCACTTGTGTGTGATACGAATGATACTGTTCGATAATTTCTGCATTCTGTTGGGTAACAGAACTTGTCAAGCATCGCAAAACTCAAAGACACACGCTATGGGTAAAAGGGTAATTAAATCCTTCCTCTTTTGCATGAGAAATTGATGTTAGGTTACATACGCTACATCAAATACTACATAATTAAAATAATTTTAGAAAAAAAGTCCTGGAGATCTGCTTCTGTAAAGATTACAGCTTAGAAAACACATGGGAGGGGTAGTTCTACTCTGTCACATAGGGTCACTGAGTCAGAATCAACTCAATGACATTCAACAGTAAGAGGTGCGTCACCTCTTCTTCCAAGAATCAGGCCTCCAAGTCGTCTCCTGAGGCCTCCCCCTATCCCTGTTAGAGGGCATGGTATACCAGGCATAGACAGCCAGCCTGGGAAGAGAACGTTTTTTGTCAAGCACACAAGACTCCAGGTGTTAACAGGCCCCTGTGGCGGGTTAGGTCATCATCCTTCATGGTTTTTACAAGCCATTTAATGAAGGAGGTATATTCTAAGGAAATAAACAGATATGGTTAGCTAATTGGGTTTTCCTCTGAATAAAGCCACCAACATTTATTCAAAACCCAATGACTTTGGGGTCTCCCACGCACTTCTTCCTTTCTGATTTTCCTTTTGTGTGTATTCTTTGCCTTCTTGTCAATTCAGGTTCTTCCCTTCTTTTAAAACTCAGTTCAGCACTCAATTTCTGGAGAAAACTTTAATCTTAACTCCCTCCCCCCTCTCCTTATTTTTCACGGATCTTCCTTTACTTTGCCATTTCCATTCTACTGATGTTAAGTCAACATAGTACTTGCTTGTACTGAAGTATGTTTTGCCATTTCACTTTTAACCACATCCTAAGCTACTGGCAGACAGGGTCTCTCTCTGTCCCCCAACACAGTGCACAGACGAGTCTACAGCAGAGTGGTGAGCTGGGCTGACAGAAAACTGTACTTACTCAGTGATGCAGGAAATCCAGCCTTACTCCTCCTGCTTCTCAAGCACGTTCCTCATTCTCCAGAGCACAATTGTCCAGGCCCTGAAAATCAGAAACCTCTCCCAGTTGATGTGGACAAATCAAGATGCTTTTGTGGCAGACTATAGTGATACTGCCTGCAAGATTCATGAAATAACAATGCTTCCAAATCCCAAAGGAGGGGATGAACACCTGCCGCTGCTCCCCCTTAGTCAATGTGGCCAGGAACTCATCCTTTTCTTATCTGCCCCTTCTGAAGACAATGGCCAACTCTGGTTTTTCCCCCTGCAAACTTGTACCTGACCAATCCTTCCCAACATAGAAACAAAGTTCGTCAAAGTTTGGGAGTAGAGTGATTAAGAGATTCTATGCCCTACCAGGTCACTAAAAGTAACGTTGCTTTTTCCCATTAGTGTGACCTACATCGTATTTTAAGGTAATCCTCTAGCACATGAAGTATCTGCGTTACTGTAACATACACGTCCTCTAAGTTTATAACTTGTTTTGAGTCTTTACATTAATGTGAGTTAAAGTTTCTAGAAAAAATATTTCTCAGAAACTAAGTATTAAGGATCGTTGTTTTGAGATTTTTTATAAACAGATTTAATATTGCACCCTTCAGAGGCATGGCCTGCTGTAACTCACACCATTTTATTATAAGCGAAGGACAGAAATGCATTTGTGTTTCTAAACTTTCTCTGATAATTTCTGAGCAGTTCTCAGAGTTACACATTTTAATACTTTTATGTAAGAAAACTAGCACAGCTGGATTCATGCAGTCTTTATTAATTTGAAAAGTACAGGAAAATCTGCAATCATCTATCAAAATTATATCTTACCGAGAGTTTGAAAGGTATTTAAAAAAAGATGTATTCGCAGTCTGAATTATGTACAAAGCAGTGTCTGTAGAAGACAATGAACACATGAGTGAATGATCCCGCCGAAGGCCCCATTCTAGCACCTCCAATTGCACCATCAACCAAGACAACCCTGTACTCACTAAACAGCTGATTTTGAAGTTGCCTAGTTTCAACAATTATTTCAAAAGGAACATTGCTTTCTGGGAAGATTTTCCTACTACACAGACCAACCAGAAGTGCTAGCAACACATTCCAGGGTCCAGGGTGGGCCCAGCTCCTCTCTAGTGGCAATGTTGCCACATCCAGTGAGAGGTACCCTGCTGCTGAGGCACCTGGGAAACGGCTTTGACATTTGAGGAGGAGTTCATTTCAGCACCAGGCTGCTTTTTAATACATAAATCTGAGGTTTAAAGTGCCCAACTAGGCTATGTTTGCTTGTGGCCGCCTAAACTGCAATCTTGATCTTGCAGAGGTGTTTCCTACCAGATAAAAGAACTATTCAGATGATGACATCCAGATGATTCTGAGATTTAGCAAAAAATGATTGAGAAAAAGGGGTACTTTACCAGAGGACTGGTTCTCAAAGAATCAAGTCACCTTTCAACATCAGTTTTCTAAGTCCACCACCTCCTCTGTGGAATGAAACTCTTCACAATGCCCACAGATGCTACAGTTGTCAGAACAGACTGTGCCATGGCAGTGGAGCCCTCAGTAATGGTGAAAAGTGGTAACTGACAGGGACCCAACATTTCAGAGAAGTTAAAAATGTGATATGCCAGAAAACAGATTACAGCTGTCCTCCGAGGATATATCTTACTCATCTTTGCATCCTTAGATTCCATGCCAGCACCATGCCAAGAACATACAAGACACTAAACAAATCTTTTCCTAGTGATTTAGGAAATAATATTAGAATCATTTGTTCCCTCTCCTTGAGCAGAGAGAATGTGACCCAGCTGGAGCTGGGCTCACAAGGACTCACAAGGACACATCAACTGGGCCCTGAGGTATAAAGACAATAGCTAAGATACTCTTGGAAAATATCTTTTAGGGAAACTTTTACATAAATACACACAGAACACAAAAGACTTTTACTCTTTATCTTTTTCTACGAGCATTTAGTGAATAGAAATTTGTTAGACCAATGAAGACCTTCCTGTCATTACTGGAACCTGTAGCAATGATTGTTAAGAAAGACTATTCAAAATGTAGGATCACAGTTTCTAGCCAACCTGTGAAAAGCTAAGCTTCCAGTGGTTTTGCCCATTTGTAATGTTAATATATACTGATGACTCTGTAATGGTCTTTGGACTCCGGCAGACATGGCTGTGGCAGCATGCTTGTCCGTTTTCCCATTCTTGCCTACTCTGTAATATTCTTTCAACTAGGGCAGACATGGCTCTAGCAGCATGTTTCTCCATTCTTCCACATTTGTCTGTTCTATTTCCTTGGATTCAGGCAGACATTCTAGCTCTGGCAGCATGCTTGTCTGCTTACCATTTTTGTCCTTATGAATATATGTTGAATAAAGCTTTCTTTTTGCTTCACTAGACTTTGTGATGGTTTTATCCTACAACACTAGTGGGTTCCGAGCTCCTTTCCTTCCAGGGTTAGATCAGGAATGGTCTAATATGCAAAGCTCAGCACTGGGAGTCAGGGATCAGAGGCCTCCTTTTGATGACTGCTAAAGGATCCTGTAAGACCTCATTTGGTTGCTTAACTTTTGCTTCACATTCTGCAAATTATGATCAAGATTGCACATGGCAAGTTGCTGAGGCCAAGTAAAGGCCAAGCAGTAAACACATTATTTGTATCAGTATCTACTACAGAAGGGGGATCCTTAAGATCAGGACACTTTAAAGAATGGAGATCTGAGAATTGAAAGTAAAAACATCCATCTTTAGTTGTTTTGTTGCTTCTGTAGTGACATCAATCAACTGCTACTTATGACTGTTTTCTTCCAAGTTGCTTAGAAAGCTTCCCTCTCTCCATTTCTTCCTGAGAAACGTAGTCATTTACAGTGAGAGCTGTGACCCTGAATCACACACTAACCTAGTGAGACTCAAAAACAGGAAAGGGACTACTTCTTCTCTGAAAAAACTCTACAAATCCTTCAAATATGGTATTTCCACAGTCTAGTTTGTAGCCACATTCTGTATAAAAATACTCTTTATTCTGTAAGCCAGTCAAATCTGGACACTCGGTGGCCACTTCCCTTCCTACTGTCATCTTTTGTTTCATTAAGCAGGTTAGCTCAGCTACTCATGCTTTATCATTGGTCAGCCCGGCTCCCAGGCAGCTCCTCTGCCTACATATTAAGGACACATCCCCTGTGGAACTGCTACTGTTTTCTCTGGTGACAATCTATTTTTCACGGTGGAAGACTAGCATTTTGATAATTCAGGAACTACCGAACTAATTCTAAAAAGAATGTCTGATGTTAAAGTTCTGTGGCTGTGATCAGTGATTTAGACATTAAATGGGTTCTCTGTATGCGGTTTTAAATGTGGCTGAGATGTGGCTCGTTGTTGTTGATAGGTGCCACTGAGTTGGTTCCGACTCACAGCAACCGTATGTACAACAGAACGAAACACTGCCCAGTCCTGTGCCATCCTCACAATCCTTGCTATGTCTGAACCCACTGTTGCAGCCACTGTGTCATATCCTTGAGGGTCTTCCTCTTTTTCACTAACCCTCTATATTTAATCAAGCATGATGTCCTTCTCCAGGGACTGGTCCCTCCTGATAGCATGTCCAAAGTATATGAGACTAAGTCTCGTCATCCTTGCTTCTAAGGAGCATTCTGGATGTACTTCTTCCAAGACAGATTTGTTTGTTCTTCTGGCAATTCATGATATATTCAATATTCTTTGCCAACACCATAATTCAAAGGCATCAGTTCTTGTTCGGTCTTCCTTATTCATTGTCCAGCTTTCACATGCATACAAGGCGACTGAAAACATGATGGCTTGGGTCAGGCACACTTCAGTCAGAGTGACATCTTTGCTTCTTAACACTTTAAAGAGGTCTTTTGCAGCAGATTTGCCCAATGCAATACATATCATCTAGTTTCTTGACTGCTGCTTCCATGGGTGTTGATTGTGGATCCAAATAAAATGAAATCCTTGACAACTTGAATCTTTCCCTCGTTTATCATGATGTTGCTTATTGGTCTAGTTGGGGGGATTTTTGTATTTCTTTATGTTGAAGTGTAATTCATACTGAAGGCTGTATGATGATCTTCATCAGTAAGTGCTTCAAGTCCTCTTCACTGGCAGAAAGTGACAGATTTATTGCAATCTTCCCACATAAGACATACAGTACATAGAGTGGACTTAAATACTCTATCTCACACACCCCACACATGAAAGATATAACACACTGGGGACCCTTGCACAAATAAACTATTCTAGATCAGGGCTCCCTCAGGAATTCTTGGAATCACAAATTGGTGTTCAGGTGTCTTTGTTGTAGTGTTTCAACCACATACGTTTTCTAGGGGATAATGGCCATGCTGCCACGTATGCGAGAGAAGACAATCTTAGCGAAAAGGGGCTAATAAAAATAAATAAATAAATTGAGATGAGAGAACCTAGCAACCACCCTAAGCCCCACTCTTTCTTTGCATAGCTCTTATTTGTCCTACAGTTCCCAACTGCCTAATATGAGGGAGTTTTTACTTATACTTGGGTTAGTAGGTTAGTACCAGCACACAATTTCTAAATTTAGTTTCTTATCAGAAATATCTCACGACAGAAAACAAATATTCCAAGCTCGAAGGAGATACCCCAAACTGGGTCATATGATGGGCAGGAAGAAAAAGCAGCAGGCAGAAGAAGGAGAGCCTGGCCTTTCTTCAGCTACAGGAGGAAGCTAACAGTCTGACCACAGCTAAGTGTTCTCTGCAGTAAAAGCAGGGTTGCACCCCGGCAGGCTTCAATGAGAAGTGTCATGTGCACACAGGCCGACAGCTCTGTTTCTGTGCTTTGTCTAACAGTACAGAGCCTGAACTCCACTGTAACTTCAGCCTGTACCTCCACTGTGCCATCTCACACAAAGGTACATTGAGACAAAGGGTAACGTACGTAAGAAACCACAAAACACCCATTGTGGGGCTCTGGAGGACTCTTCTTCCTTCTCTTGGCTGCTGCTTCTCCTCCTGGCCCCAGGTTCTCCCACAGCTTGCCAAGGGAAATAATGGCTTCTCCAAACTCTTGCTTTGTACTGGTTCAACTGGTACTGGTACGACTGATTCATAAACTTTATAAACCACCAGCTTTTGGCTATTAGTTCTAATTCTGACCTACTGTTAGAGGCAATGGCTATAGTTAAAAAAGAAGAGCCAGGACAGAAAGTGCTTCACCAGCCATTTTACTCTTCTTTAATTCTACTGTCTTTGGGCACACATCTTATTTGCTACTGGAGAAATTACGACAGCAAGGCTGACAGCACTGATTCATAACACATCTTTGCATCACACAAAGAGTAAAATCCTGGAATAACTGGGTCATCTGCTACAACAGAGCTGTCTTATTTGCTGTATAAGAGAAATGCTTGTGGGTGGGAGTGAAGGAGTGATGGGGAACGGAGGTGACATCTGGAGTCAAATGAACTTACAAGCATGTCTAAAAATGAGGAACTTGGAGGAAAATCTAGAATTTACCTAAGGATGATTATTTCCAGAAATTACTGAATTTGGAACCTGAGGTTGAGACTCAGAGGATAAATCAACCTCAAATAAGCATTGGGAAAAATGGCAACCATAGATGGTAATGGAGTTTCAGTGCTTGAGAACATAAATTGTCAAAATCAACCTACACATCTGTTGTAACTCAAGGAAGAACAAAAATCTTATTTGAAAATGACAAGTCTATAGCAAAAACTGAAAACGAGAGTTCGAGCCCCTTTCCATCTTTCCATTTTGCTCTGGTGCCTGCTCTCCTCACAGTAGCTCCTGAAAAGGTCCAGAATTCAACTAATACAGGATTACTGGGCTGATTTTCAAGATGTAGTTTAAGATGAAGAGTCCTGTTTGGTTTAAACCATTTCATGTAACCTCTTGGTGATGGTAGGGTAGTCCTGAGAGTCCACAGTGTTGGTAAAATCTACCTGTGACCAAGGGTTAAACTGCTGGTAGGAGCACAGCAACTTCTTGGCCCATCATCTTCCCTTGTTTCTGTCCCTCAGATCTGGCAGTTTCTGCACCGAGGGACTCAGTCTACCACGATGAAGTATGTTCAAAACCATTTTCTGTAGACACCTGCCTTTCAGTGCCCAATACTGCAGGTGGCCAGGAAAACTTGGAAGGAAGCTGTAAAAAGTCCAGCTGGGAATCTTGAGTTTGTTAGATGTGGACACAGGAGAATCACCTTCGTGCTCCCCAGATTTTATTAAAGTCAAAAGGAGAAAAATCCATGAGATTCCAATTGTAACTATGCTAAATATAAAATTGATGGAATGCTAACTGGTCCATAAAGGGCTGCACAAGATAATCTGTGGCAAAGTAGAAAACAAGCCCAAAGGTGATAGAGATTGGAAGCGCTGGCAATGCTTTCTTGAAAATGGCAAGGAGCAATAATGTAAGGCACAAACCCTGTGGAGAAGAGGGGGAAAGACACAAACGCACATGAAACTGTGGAAGTAGTATATGTGCAAAGTTAGTCACAACCCTTGGTTTTAACTGAATACCACCCTTTTGGGATAAATTTCAGAACAAATACTTTCATTAAATCTGTAACTAGAGCCATTAAAAACAAATGTAGCTTCCCAATACAAGGGAAACACCGTTTATTTTCCTTTGCGACAGAGTTCACTATGCATATACATTGTTGATATTTCACCCCCTAATTGTAGGCAAGGAATAGAGTCTGAAAATAAGTAAAAATATTTTTGGAAAAAAAATAGTAATTTCTATCTAAAAATATTTAGTTGGCCTCTGTGGTTTCAGTTTGGCTAACTGAAATCCCAGAGGGAAGAGCATTCTTTAGGCTGTGTGGGGTCTAACCAAGACATGCTCATAGAACAAACTGATACCAAAGGTTTGTTTATGAAGAGTATACTGCTTTCTTGTAAACACTGAGCCTCTGTAGTATAGTTTACTTTTTACCCTAGTTACTGAGACACTGACTACGAAGTCTGGGGACTGAGCCTACTTCAGTTTATCAAGAAGTAATTTTCTTCTTAAAAGATACAAGACCAATAAATAATTTCATATCCAGAAAGCTAACCTCAAAAGGGTAATAAAATACATGAAAATTCCAGTTGGCTATATAGCATGACAAATTACTAATGTAACTATAAAATAAATGCATAATTGAAGCTCTTCCATCACTCATCTAACTTTACTCACATGCTATATGTCACACATGTTAAAGATAATTACATTTTTAGTAAAAATAGCAATGAGAAATATTATATGAATTACTGACTTCAATCATGGTTTTGAAAGCCTCAGGGTTCATGCTGTGGCACTATAAGGAAGATCTCTATAGGATCATGCATTGCATTAGCCTTTCTCACCTATAACTTGCTGTTCAAAGTAACACTGGATGCTACAGGTTGTGTCATTAAACATAAAACAACAACCAAACCCTCAGTAACTAAGACCAGGGCCTAAGAGAAGATGTGTTTACCCCTAAGACTGCTCTCTAGCAGAGCTATTTTCATACGAATCTAGGCTGTTGGGCTTGACTGTTGGGCTTGACCCAGTAGTTCCTAATCAGAAGTACTTACCAGAATTTCCTGGGGAACTTTTTAAAAATACACAATGGAAACATAAATAAGAATACACTGGGGCGGGGCTCATAGTTTTATAAGTACCCAGGTGATTCTAATGCAAGGCCAGAGTGGAAAGCTAGTCAAGTAAAGTCCAATTATCTGAGTTGTTAAAAAGCTCTCCCAGGTGACTGGAACACCCAGCTCACCTGGGACTAAAACAGGACTGCCTTAAAGGGACAGAGTAATCAGAGTTTTGCGATTAGGATTCTGACACATTTTTATTCGTGTATACTCACAATTAATATGGCTACAAAACAAGCTATGGTTGTGTTCCAGTCTCCGCTGGCTGTTGCTGAGGCTTTACCAACCAGAACACTATAGAAAATGAAATCTCCCAGTCCAAGTTTTACTCCCCCTAAAGAGGAAAGATTAAAAATATAAAAAAGGTTGTCAATCTTTGTTATGATCTCACAATTTCAAAAGATGACTCCCCTACTCCACCCTGCAATGAATGAGAAGTCAGTAAACGATACCATACAACACTAGGCTTTAGTGGCTATCTTCTAACTTGGTCTCTATTTTTTACAATAGAAGTGAGTATCCCAGTAGTCTAACAGTAGATATTGCTGTTATATATCAATAGTAATAACAACAATTAATTGGCACCTATTGAATGCCTACTTTATACCTGACACTTGTGTTACAAAATCTCACAAGATCCCCTAAGAGATAGGTATCATCTCCCATTTTTAAAAAACATATAAAACTGATATGAGGTATAATTTACCTCATAAAATTCTCCCATTGTAAGCATGCAATTCAATAATGGTAGTACACTTACAGAGCTGTGCAACCATCATCACAATCCATCACAATTCCATCACCCCAATAAGAGTAATTATTTACAGTTACTCCCCACCCCTAGCCTTAGGCAACCACTGATCCATTTTCAGTCTCTCTAAATTTGCCTTTTCTAAGCATTTCATATTAATATGACATCTTTTGCATCTGGCTTCCTTCACTTAATGTTTTTGAGGTTAATTCATGATATTGCATGTATCTGCAATTTAATCCTTTTTATTGCTGAACAGTTTTCCATTTATGGATATACCACATTTTATTTACCCATTTATCAGTTAATGGATATTTGGGTTGTTTTCAGTTTTTGGCGACTATAAATAATACAGCTGTGATCACTCATGTAGACATAGTTTTAATTTCCCTTGAGCACATTCCTAAGACTGGAATTGCTGGATTGTATGGTTAAGTTTAGGTTTAGCTTTGAAAGAAACTGTCAAACTATTTTCCATAGTGGTGTTACCAGTTTACATTCCCACCAGCAATTCATGAGAGTTCCAGTTTCTTCACATCCTAACCAACATTTGGTATTGTCAGTCTGTTTTTAATATACCATTCAGGTGCATGTGTAGTGGTATCTCATTTCCCTAATGAAGTTGAGCATCTTTTCATTAATACTATTAGCCATTGTATTTCTTCTTTGGCAAAATGTCTATTCAAATCTTTTGCCCATTTTTAAATTGGGTTGTCTATCCTATTATTCAGCTGTAAGAGTTCTTTCTATTTCCTAAATACAAGTCCTTTAATAGGACTTGCAATATGATTTGCAAATATTTTCTCTCAGTCTGTGACTTCTTTCCCTTTTCTTAGTGATACCTTTTAAAGTAAAAAAGTTTTTAATTTTGATGAAGTTCAGTTTATTAATTTTTTTCTTTTATGAATCATGCTTTCAGAACTATATCTAAGAACTCTTTGCCCAACCCAAGGTTATGAACATTCTTCTCCTATGTTTCCTTCTAGAAGTTTTATAGTTTTCCACTTACATTTAGGTTTATGGTCATTTTGAGTTAATTTTTGATGGTGTGTATGGGGTGGGGTAGAGACCTTAGTTTATGCTTTTATATACTAGATATCCAATTGTCCAAGCATGAGGCACTGGTGGTTCAGTGACAGAATCCTCACCTTCCATGCAGGAGACTCAGGTTTGACTCCTGGCCATTGCACCTCATGCGCAGCCACGACCTAGCTGTCAGTGAAGGTTTGTGTGTTGTTATGATGCTGAAGGGTTCAGTGGAGCTTCCAGAGTAAGACAAGGAAGAAAGGCCTGGCCATCTACACCTGAAAATCAGCCAATGAAAACCCTATGGATTATAATGGTACTATCTGCAACCTATCATGAGGATGGCACAGGACCAGGCAGTTCTATTATGTACAAGGTTGCCAAGACACAGGGGCTGACTCAACCGCAGCCAACAACAACAAACTGTCTGAGCACCATGTATTGAAAGAATACCATTATCTTTGTACTGTTGTAAAAATATCAATTGATCATATATGTAATGGTTTATTTCTGGACTCTTCTGTTCCACTGATCTATATGCCTATCTTTACACCAATATTACACTAGGATGGTTATAAAAAAACAGATAATAGCAGGTGTTGTTGAAAATGTAGAGAAATCAGAACCTCTATATACTGCTGGTGGGAATGTAAAATGGTACAACCACGTTGGAAAACCATCTGGCAGCAACTTAAACAGTTCAACATACAGTTACCATAAACTTGATGAAAAAACCCGTTGCCACTGAGTCAATTCCTACTCGTAATGATCCTATAGGACAGAGAAGAACTGCTCCACAGGGTTTCCAAGGAGTGGATGGTGGATTCAAACTGCCAACCTTTTGGTTAGCAGCCAAACACTTAACCACTGCGCCACCAGGGCCCCAGACTTACCATATGACCTAACAATTCTACTCCTAGATGTATACCCGAGAGAACAGAAAACATGTCCACACAAAAACTTGTACATGAATGTTTATAGCAACATTATTCATGATAGCCAAAATGTGTAGACAACCAAGATGTCCATCAGCTGATGAGTGGACAAATTAAATGTGGTATATCCATACAACGGAACATTATTTGGCAATGAAAAGAAATGAAATACTGATACATGCTACAACATGTACAGACCTTTAAAACATCATGCAAAGTGGAAGCAGCTGGCCGCAAAGGACCACACACTGTATGGTTCTATTTATATAAAATGTCCAGAATAGGCAAATCAGTACAGACAGAAAGGATGTCTATGGCTCAGGGATTCAGAGGTACTGGAGGTGACAGATAAGGGGTGCAGGGTTTGTTTTTGGGGAAATAAAAATCTAAAATTGACTGTGGTGATGGTTGCACAATTCTGTAAATATACTAAAGCTACCACTTGAAATGCGTGAACTGTATGATGTGAATTATATCCCAATAAAGCTGTTAAAAAACAAAATAATGTATTGAATCAAGCTTAAAATTGTGGCCTAAGATTTTACTTTTACATTTGTTTAAATATTAGTACTATCACAGCAAATGCTATAGTTATACTTTACATCATGCACTGTAAGAGAGAAAAATATAAATATATTTTATTAGCAAAATTAAAATAGAATAAGGAAACAGACAAAGAAGTAACCATTAATTTTTTTCTTTAGACAGTTAACAAGTTTCATTTACCTATAACCAGAACAGACCGGATCAGCATATAAAAACTAAGAAAAATCATGTTGCTTAGGAAATGTTTTCTTTAAACAGCTCCTTTTCATTTATTCAGTTAAAATATGCCATAGCCTAACAACTAAGATTATAGCAGTGGAAAGTGCTTAAGTCAGAACTAACGACTTAATAACGGTCTACTGCTAAGTCTTAATGCTGAAACTTGCTGCTAGTATTTCACTGCTAATGGTAGTCTAGACCTTCTACTGACTTTTTCTTTTTTTTGCCAATTCTGAAAAATTATTCTGGGCAATTGCAGCGTTCTTTAATATTAAGAGGGGCATTTGCTGATTCACCATGCATGAGATCTGGTAAAGACAATAGATGATGAAAAATATTCACTTTAATCGTTAAGATTTCTCTGAAGGGCTTCTAGCAGCACAGTACGTGCCTAATGTAAATATAATAATATAATCACACAATATAATAATGAATATTTCCTGTTATCTTTTCAATAAACAAAAACATTAAAAACAGATTAAAATTTATTATGTTACCTTTCTACTACTAAAATTCCTTCCTCCATTTGAAGAAACTAGCAAAATTTATCTCCTTCCCTGTCCCTTGAAGTTACAGAAAAAGTCTCCAAGTCAAATTTCCACTCCTGGAAACAAGAGGCTAATTTTACTACTCTGCTAAACTTTTAAGTCTACAATAGCACACTTAGGATGAGTCTGTTATTGGCATGCTGTCTTCTGGAAGTTCATTTTAAAATCTGCTAGCAGATCAGCTGCCTTCACAGTGAATAAAAACGTTTTACATTTCTAATTTACAAACTGTTAAGTTTTCTGATTAAATGTTGATTCTTCTAAATGGTTGTTTTGAAAAACATATGGGCCTTTTAGAAACCAAATTTGGGTGTAAAGTGTGGCTTTTTGTAAGTAATCATAAGTCTGGTTTAGAAAATTAAAGCAATGAGAGATGGCTATATGTGTACTGATAAGATGAAAAAAATGTCAATTTTAAGTTTATACTGGCTCAGATAAGGAAAACATTGATTTCAAGTTAGGAGGGTAAATGCTTGGGGTTTCCTTTAGGAAAAAAAAAAGCTTGCAGTGAGGGGGACACAGAGATGATCAGGAGAAACAAACAAACAAAAAAAACCCCACTGCCATGGAGCCGATTACAACTCAGTGACCCTGTAGGACAGAGAACTGCCCCATGGGGTTTCCAAGGAGCGGCTGGTGGGTTTGAACTGCTGACCTTCTGGTTAGCATCCAAGCTCTTAACCACTATGCCATCAGGGCTCCTGATCAGGTGAGGGGGTCCACAAACTGAAAAATACAGTCATGAAAGAATCATGCTGCTGCTATGCTCAGCAGCTTTATTATTTCTTTCTTTTGCTCCAGGCACCTTTGAGAATAGAGGAGAGGAACAGAAGGGGGAACCTAGTTATGACAGTAACTTTGTGGACAGAGAACACGTCAGATAAGGCAAGTTAAGCCTGGCTGTCCAAACCCACTGCCGCTGAGTCGATTCCGACTGTGTAGCTGCCTAGAAGTGTGAAAGTCACAGGATGCAGCTAGCTGGGCTCAGACATCTGGAAAACTCAGCCAAGCACCAAAATCATGAATGTGTCCTGGGAAAGTTGTGACCCAATTAAAGGAGTCAGGGTGAGCTGTAAGAAGTGTTCTGCTCAAGCTGAAGGATAAAGTCAGGATCATAACACAACGATTAGTGATTACCGAAGCTAAGGAATCTAAGTGCTTGCTTCTTTAAAAACTATTAGTATTTCTGCTGTAATATTTTAATCAAGAGCTTCATTTATGTGGGAAAAAAGTAAGGATAAGTTAGTTGGAAAATGTGCTAATCTCTTAAGAAACCACATCTCTCAGACTGACTGTGGCGATGACTGAGCCCTAGCCACGGGGTTCTACCGGCTGGTGATGTTCCTAAGGGCCTCAAGCGCTAACCGAAATCTATCAAGTGACAACACATCTTAGACACTGAGGAAATACCTGAATTTCTGCCCATATTTGAAACCACTCTGATTTTCTTTAGAAGATACAGTGCTTACCAACAAAGGGAATAACAATTATAAAAGGCTGATACATGTAAATCTACAGATCTTTGTACAGCAAGAAATGTATTGACGAAACTTTTTACACAAATAGATTACAGCCATGAAGTCTTAATAAAAACTTCAAAAAACTCTTTTACTTAAAAAAAAGAGACCAAGCAGGCTTACAAAGGGCCAATTTCAAAAATCTGAGCAGTAGAAATAGGCCCATCAACAAACTGCACTATGAGAAAAGCACCAACTACTAGCAATGGTATATTCCACTAAAAGTTATACTGTTATTTAGAAATAGACTGCAACACTCTTAATTCACTTAATACTTGCAGAGGTTGATAACGTAGCTATCTAAAGGAATTCAGGACTATTCAATGCAGAGAAATGTACATACTTTCCTCTGGATCCTCACTAGGTTGGATGTTGCTGGAAAGTTCCTGTGCAGCAGCTCGTGATTCAGGTGTAGAACGATGAGGCCCCAGATGGCTGTCCCTCTGGGCTTCCCATTCTTCACTGAAGCCTCCATCATCATTTGCTGCAACAGAGTTTTGTGCCACATTTTCTGTGCCTTCAAGAGAAAACAGAAATTACAGCCCTAATATTTAGAAGTGCTGAGCAAATAACCTGAGAGGCTGGACTATATGAAGAAGAACGGGGCATCAGGATTGCAGGGAGACTCATTAACGACCTGCGTTATGCAGATGACACAACCTTGCTTACTGAAAATGAAGAGGACTTGAAGTGCTTACTGATGAAGATCAAAGACCACAGCCTTCAGTATGGATTGCACCTCAACATAAAGAAAACAAAAGTCCTCACAACCAGACCAATAAGCAACATCATGATAAACAGAGAAAATACTGAAGTTGTCAAGGATTTCACTTTACTTGGATCCACAATCAACACCCATGGAAGCAGCAGTCAAGAAACCAGATGACGTGTACTGCACTGGCAGATCTGCTGAAAAAGACCTCTTTAAAGTGTTAAAAAGCAAAGATGTCACTGTGAGAACTAAGGTGTGCCTGACCCAAGCTATGGTGTTTTCAACAGCCTCATATACATGCGAAAGCCGGACAATGAATAAGTTAGACCGAAGAAGAATTGACACCTTTGAGCTTTGGTGCTGGCGAAGAATACTGAATATACCACAGACTGCCAAAAGAATGAACAAATCTGTCTTGGAAGAACGCTCCTCAGAAAAGAAGGATGACAAGACTTCATCTCACATACTTTGGACATGCTATCAGGAGGGACCAGTCCCTGGAGACGGACATCATGCTTGGTAAAGTAGAGGGTCAGCGAAAAAGAGGAAGACCCTCAACAAGATGAACTAACACAGTGGCTGTAACAATGGGCTCAAGCATAGCAACAATTGTGAGAATGGTGCAGGACTGGGCAGTGTTTCTTTCCGTTATACCTAAGGTCACTACGAGTCGGAAATGACTTGATGGCACCTAACAACAACATTCAGAACTATTTCTTAATACCTTTAAGAAAATTACATGGAGGCAGTAACTAACTGGCTATTTCAGGTTAGCTGGCTCTTAAAACTACAAATCGTGGGCTCTAACAGTTGGTTACCCAACATTCATTCTCCCCTTACTCCCCAAGGGCAGAGCCCTGATTTTGTTTGGGTTTCTATTCTTCTAGCAGTAAATCCTGACACATCTAAGCTGAGCATGTCTTAGATCTAGGGCTGCAGGGTTCTACTAGCCAATGAATGGTGAAAGAAAGTCTGCTCAGAGTTTTTGGGGAAAATGTTCACACTTTAAGGTAGACTGAAAGAAGAAACAAACAGCCCCCTTTCTTCTCCTGGATGTTGTCTTATCTGGATATGATGCCCGGAACCGCAGTTGTCACCTTGTGATCATGAGGAGTGGTGGTGGGCTAAGGACCAACCTTGTATGCTAAGGCAGGCAGAATAGGAAGATGGAAAGAACCTGGGCCCTTGACAACATCATTAAGCCACAAAACGAACCAATCCTAGAAGGTCCTACACCTTAGAACTTTTTGTCATGTGAGAGAATACATTCCTTTGTTAAAGGCACTGAATCGTGTTTTTTCTGTTCTTTACAGCTGCAGATTTCCTAATTGATAGCACTCACCACTGGCTTTGGTGACTAAGTTATCAACATAGATTCATTATGAGAGGGATGGGTAAGGTGGGAGTGAGTTTTCTTACGGGCCAGTCTTTCCTTTTTAATGACAGTCAATCCAATTTAATGGCCACTTGGTCACAATATCATGAGCATATATGATAGTCTTAATAACCTTCCATATATTAAAAATAATTAAAATATACAAGTGAAGTTCATAATACTTTTTCCTTCGTTTTTTATAAAAGTAATACATGCTCATAGCAGAGGTAGATTTACCATTCTAAACTAATAAAGCTTACACTTGGCGCCCGCCTTTGCATGGACTTCTTCTGGAATGGGCCCTAGCAATTTCAAATTTATAATTTTGTATTGCTTTTCTTAAAGAGGTAGCCCTCCAAATTTTATAAGCATCAGGCCCCATATCATCTGAATCCTTCCCTGGTGCAGAGTTTACAAAATCATGTAAGTATGAGGTTTATAAATAAAAACGGCAGTCCTTACACTGCCTCACTGTCCTCACTCCTGATCCTCACTTGCACTTTCAACTCTTTCAGCTGTTTCTTTTGGTAATTACCTCCATATTTAATTAAGTTGTAACTTGCGTGCTCATAGTGCTATAATTTGATGCTTTGATTTTAGGTATGTATATGTATTCATTTCCTACAGGGAAGATGAAGCATCAGCTCTCATACTCTTACACAAATTTAATTCTCCCCATGTTCCCAAATGTCACAATTTTGGATTAAGTTAATATTCAGCTTTTACTTTATCAACATGCAAACAGCACTCATGACTAAACTACTTTGTTTCAGCCAGGATGCACAATAATAAACATTTTCTTTTTTGTACAGCTTTTTGTTTTCCCTAAAAATTGCCTCATTTTTTTCCTTGCCCAAATTTCTATGTATGACCTATGACCAATTTGTCCTCAAACTCTCTGACAAAGAGCTCAGAGTTCAAGTGCATCAGATAACCTCTCAGTTCTATTATTTTTTTGCCTGCACAGACATCCCATTTGGAGCCCTACACGCTTTTGTTCCAATCCAGCTTGTTGTTCCTCTAACACAGGAGTTCTTAACTGGGGGTGGCATCTCCCTCTCGGAGTGTTTGGAAACGATTAGGATGGGGGTAGTTTTTGGTTACTGCAATGCCTCAGAGCCACTATCAGTATTCAATGGGTGAGGAATTAGGGATGCTAAATATTCATGCAATGAAGAACTGTCCCACTCAAAATGCCAACAGCTCTCCTCCTGAGGAACACTGCAGTCCACCCAGCTCCTTCTCACTTCAGGGCTCTTACCCATTTGTTCCTCTTCTGAAGGCTCTTCTTCCACTCTTTACCTGGCCAACTCTTATTGTCACTACCTCACGGAAGCCCTCCTTGAAGATTTTCCAGACTGAATGAACTATCCTATTAAAAACTTTCATAGCAATGTATACTTCTATTTTATAGCACTTATCACAATTGTTTGAATTATTTGTTAAATGTCTGTCTTCTAACATAGGTTATAAGCTCCACAAAGGATGGAGAGAGATATTGTTGAGTGCAATATCCCTCCGCTCCCGAGAGAAAAAAAAACCAAACCCATTGCCATCAAGTCAATTCCAACTCACAGCGACCCTACAGGACAGAGTAGAACTGCCCCATGGGGTTTCCAAGGCTGTAATCTTTACAGAAGCAGGCTGCCACATCTTTCTAACCACTGACCTTTCAGTTAGCAGCCTAGTGCTTAACCACTGCACCACCAGGGCTCCTGCTATATCCCCAATGCTTAGCAGAATATGTGGCACATAGGTCCTCAACCAACATTTGTAAAATGAATAAAATCTCAATATACCAAATGATGCATTCATACTCACATATATATGTACATATATACTCACAGGAAAGCTTGTTGTTGTTTGTTGTTAGGTGTTGCTGAGTCGGTTCCGACTCACAGCAACCCTATGTACAACAGAACTGAACACTGCCCATCCTGCGCCATCCTCACAATCATTGTTATCCCTGAGCCTACTGTTGCAGCCAATGTGTCAATCCATCCATTGAGGGTCTTCTTCTTTTTCGATGACTCTCTACTTTACTAAGCATGATGTCCTTCTCCAGGGACTAGTCCTGCCTGATAACATGTTCAAAGTATGTGAGATGAAGTCTCGCCATCCTTGCTTCTAAGGGAACATTCTGGCCGTATTTCTTCCAAGATAGATTTGTTCGTTCTTTTGGCAGTCCATAGAATATTCAATACTCTTCACCAACACCATAATTCAAAGGCATCGATTCTTCTTCAGTCTTCCTTATTCATTGTTCAGCTTTCACACGCATGTGAGGTGACTGAAAACACTATGGCTTGGGTCAGGCGCACCTTAAGTCTTCAAGGCGACATCTTTGCTTTTTAACACTTTAAAGAGATCTTTTGCAGCAGATTTGTGCAATGCAATGCGTCATATGATTTCCTGACCACTGCTTCCACAGGTGCTGATTGTGGATCCAAGTAAAATGAAATCCCTGACAACTTCAATCTTTTCTCTGTTTATTATGATGTCGCTTATTGGTCCAGTTGTGAGGATTTTTGTTTTTTTTATGTTGAGGTGTAACCTACACTGAAGGCTGTAGTCTTTGATCTTCATCAGTAAGTGCTTCAAGTTCACTTCACTTTCAGTAAGCAAGGTTTTGTCATCTGCATAATAGCAGGCTGTTAATGAGTCTTCCTGCAATCCTGATGCCCTGTTCTTCACATAGTCCAGCTTCTCGGATTATTTGCTCGGTATACAGACTGAGTAAGTATGGTGAAAGGATACAACCCTCTTCGGGTTAACAATGGGTTAATACAATAAGCACACTTGTAACTGTATCCAGTTTATTTCCTGCTTCCTTTTCCAAGGTGTCTAATGATACCTCCTTCTGCTGCCTTGCTCAGTACAGAATTCAGCCTAATATCCGGACATCTCTGGGCCCCAAACATGAATTCCCAGTTCAAACTGCCCTCCTTGCAATTATCCAAATGCCAGCTTAGCTCTATGAAAACTAAACTCTTCCTCTCCTGACAAACAGCAACTCAATTAAGGCCTGTATTTTCTCCTCTCACTCAATCCCTACTCTGCTTTTCACCTTCCTCATAAGGTTAGCCCTTTTTCTTTTTAAAGTTTCCATACTTCTTTACTCTTTATATTGTGCTATTGTTCCTTAACTCTTTTTAATAATAACTCCTCACTTATGTTCTCCTTAGTATCTTCTTTAGTACACGTAAGTACGTCTTTCAATCTTCCATTCTAAGTCATCATCATTTTCTTTCTTCAGAAAATCATATCTGCTTAGTGATCAGTTTAGTATAAACATAGTTGTTGCTAGATGCTATCGAGTCAATGATGGCTCATACTGACCCCATGTGACAAAGTAGAATGGCCATAGTGGTTTTCAGGCCATAATCTTTATGCGAGCAGATTGCCAGGCCTTCCTTCTGAGGAGCCACTGGGTGGGTTTGAACCACCAATTTTTCAGTTATAAACATTACCACATCTCAAATCAAATTACATTAACATTACTCTGGCCATGTTAGACAAGAGGTTCTCATTTTTACAGGTCTGTGGACAGAGCTTTTTTTTTTTTTTTTAAATTATACTTTCAACTTGAACCTTTCTGCACTGGTATTATGCATTTAATGGCAGAAATGCTAGGGGCCTGGGCTGTATTGTTGGGTTTTGGGTGCCTGAACTCTTTAAATATTTATGTGTATCTACTTTCTATTATGATAGCTTTCAGAAGACTCTCAGGGGAGTCCATGACTAAAAAAAGAAGTTAAAATCACTCCTTCACAACCCATCGTTAAACCTGTAAGATGACAATGACCCTAAACAACCAGGAAATTATCAAATAAAAACCACCTACTTTGTGCATTATAATTTGAGCTTCTGGACACTCTCCTTTGGGCTTCCGGGTCTCCTTCTGCCATATTCACCAGCCACACCATTGTTGCTGTTAAGAAAGACAAAAGTCCAGGTAAGCACTAGAAACACAGAAGGAAAACACACAAATAGTAAGCCATTATTTCTCTACATAAATTACCAATCTTCCTAATGATGCCTTAAGAATCCTTAACAACCAGGGGGCAGGGGAGGATGTCACAGTAGTCACATGCTTCTAGTGCACCCTCTAACAACAAAGACCCGAAAAAACAAGTGAATCAATTATATTTGACAATCTAGTAGCCCTGAACATCAAAGGCAAAGTTGATGAACCAGACTGAGTGGCAGCAGAGGGGAGAGACGGTTCCGAAGCAGCGAGGAGTTGCCAGATCTGACCCAGCTAGAGCCTGAGCCCTTCAGGCCTAATTAGCTCATGAGTGAGCGGTGAGGCAGGCAAGCAGCAGTGGCTCAGGATGCATATTCTGCACCAGGAGAGACCCAGCAGCATAAAGTCTACTTGGCCACCCAGAACCAGTGAAAAGCAGCCCTCAATCAGCGAAAGATAAGTACCTGCATACGGCCTACTGCACAGATCAAAAAAACCCCCTTAGGGAAAAACCTCTCTCCCATTTACTTCCTTGCTCCCTGGGTCCCGGACCAGCTTCAGCGACTGCTGAATCCCCTGGGCCTGTAGTAGGATTCATCACATGCCCTGAGCCATTCTCCTGGCCTTAGAGGGTGAACAAATTGACAAACGGGGCAAAAATAAACTGCCAGCTCCCCTAGGCCAGGGAACTCAGGGTAGGCACAGCTCCTTTGCCTAGGCACAGGCATAAGGGATCCACGGACGCTGAGTGCCTTTCCCCTGCACAGACTTGTGTGGGTCCATCTCAACAGCGTAGGCCCTCATTACTGCAGTACAACAGGGTATAAACCTGAAGTCTAACTTCAACTGTTTCAGCTGAGAAGTGGCAGGTTTGTGACATTAGACACTGCTCTGCTCACTAAGCAGGGTCTTCATCTACCCACATCAGGGGCCTGAGGACCGGTGACTCCACCCATGCCACCCAGCCACACGCGAGGGGGCCAAGAATAAGAGGTGCCACACAGTCCTTACAGCCAACAGCACTGGGTGCTCATACTTCTACTGCAAAACCCACCCACCTACACGCTCTAGGGAACAGGGACACACCTTCCTCCTGGACACTCAGGGGCAGCCGTCAGCCCCCTGCTTTGCTCAGAGTATCTCCCCCTGATGCAGCCAGATGCCTCTGCCTACACAAAACGTCCATGCCTGTCTAGTACTCTAGGTGAGAGCCTATACCACACACTTGGTGGCTATCTACCTGGGCACCTAAGCTGAATCCATACAGGAGGAGTGGGCGGACTCCTGGGCTCACATATCTAGTAACAAATCTAACCACCTCCTGACAGGACATAAGAGCTTCAAAGGTGCCAATAAGCAAACTAGCTTGCACAAGCAGCCTATTTGGGCATATCAAAAAAACCCAAGAATCTAGGACACTGTAAGCAAACATAAAATAAATAAATGTAATAACTTATTCATGGCTCAGAGCCAACAGTCAATATCAAATCACATAAAGAAGCAGTCCATGATGGCTTCAGCAACTTCCCAAAATAAGAAGCTAGAAATTTTCCAGAAGAGGAAAATTTCTTAGAATTACTGGAGGCAGCATACAAAAGATTAATATACAGAACTCTTTAAGAGATTAGGAAGGAAATTAAGCAAAACGCAGAACACACAATAGACAAAATTAAAAGATTAGAGAAGAGCATAATGACAAATTTAACAGGCTGCAAGAATCCATAGAGAGACAGCAATCAGAAATCCAGAAGATAGACAATAAAATTTCAGAATTAGACAACTCAACAGAAGTCATACACGCAGAATGTAGGCAATGGAAGTCAGAATTAGGGAGATCGAAGATAAAGCACTTGACACCAAATTATTTGAGGAAAAATCAGATAAAAGGATTTAAAAAAATGAAGAACCCTAAGAATTATGTGGGACTCTATTAAGAGGAATAACCTACAAGTGATTGGCGTACCAGAACAGGGCAGGGGGACAACAGAAAATACAGACAGAATTGTTGAAGATTTGTTGACAGAAAATTTCCCTGATATTGTGAAAGATGACATCTATCCAAGATGCTCATCGAACCCCACATAAGGTAGATCCCAAAAGAAAATCACCAAGACATATTATAATCAAACTTGCCAAAACCAAAGATAAAGAGAGAATTTTAAGAGCGGCTAGGGATGAACGAAAAGTCATCTACAAAGGAGAGTCAATAAGAGTAAGCTTGGACTACACAGCAGAAACCATACAGGCAAGAAGGGAATGGGATGACATATAAAGTCTTGAAGGAAAAATACTGCCAGCCAAGAATTATATATCCAGCAAAACTGTCTCCCAAATATGATGGCGAAAATTAGGGTATTTCCAGATAAACAGAAGTTTAGGGAATTTGCAAAAACCAAACCAAAATTACAAGAAATACTAAAGGGAGTCTTCCAGGGTTACAAAATCAGTAACATCAGATAACAACCCAAGACTAGAACACAGGACAGAGCAAATGGCTATCAACCCAGACAGGGAAGTCACAAAAATAAATCAAAGCTAAAACACTGAAAATAGGGAAACAGATGTCAATATGTAAAAGATGACATTAAAACAAAAAAGAGGGACTTAAAAAAATGCAGACATAGATCTTTCAAATACAGAGGAAGCCAAGGCTATACAAAGAAATAAAAGACTGGTATAACCTTAGAAAAATAGGGGTAAATATTAAGGTAACCACAAAGGAAACTTATAATCCTACAAGTCAAAATAAAAACCTAGAAAAATATAAAGACTCAGCAAACACAAAATCAATAACAGTGAAACAGATGAAAAGAAAATACATAAAGAAAAACGACTCAGCACAGAAAATTAAGTGGAACAAAGAAACTGTCAACAACACACAAAAAAAGATATCAAAATGAAGTACTAAACTCACATCTATCAATAATTACACTAAATGTAAACGGACTATATGCAGCAATTAAGAGACAGAAAGTGGCAGTTTGGATAATAAAACATGATCTGTCTACATGGTGCCTACAAGAGACACATCTTAGACTTAAAGACACAAACAAACTAAAACTCAAAGGATGGAAAAAAATATATCCAGCAACCAACACTAAAAAAAGAGCAGGAGTGGCAATATTAATCTCTGACAAAATAGACTTTAAAGTAAAATCCACCACAAAGGATAAAGAAGGACACTATATAATGATTAAAGGGTCAAAACAACAGGAGGACAAACTATAATAAATATTTACACACCCAACGACAGGGCTCCAAAATACATAAAACAAACTAACAGCACTGAAAAGAGAGAGAGACAGCTCCACAGTAGTAGGAGACTTCAACACACCACTTTCAGTGAAGGACAGAACATTCAAAAAGAAGCTCAACAAAGACATGGAAGAGCTAAATGTTACAATCAACCAACTTGAACTCAGAGATATATACAGAACACTCCACCCAACAGCAGCTAAGTATACTTTCTTTTCCAATGCACATGGAACATTCTTCAGAATAGTCCACATATTAGGCAACAAAGCAAGCCTTAACAAAACCCAAAGCATCGAAATATTACAAAGCATCTTTTCTGACCATAAAGCCATAAAAGTAGAAATCAACAACACAAAAAGCAAGGAAAAAAAAATAAATACATGGAAACTGAACAATACTGTGCTCAAAAACTACTGGGTTATAGAAGAAATTAAGGATGGAATCAAGAAATTAACAGAATAAAACAAGAATGAAAACACATCCTACTAGAACCTTTGGGACACAGCAAAAGCAGTGCTCAGAGGTCAGTTTATAGCAATAAATGCACACATCCAAAAAGAAAAGGCCATAATCAAAACATTAACCCTACAATTGGAACAAGTAGAAAGAGAGCAGTAAAAGAAGCCCTCAGGCACCAGAAGAAAGGAAATAATAAGAATTAGAGCAGAATTAAATGAAATAAAGAACAGAAAAACAACTGAAAGAGTTAACAAGACCAAAAGCTGGTTCTTTGAAAAGATCAACAAAATCGATAAACCACTGACCAAAATGACAAAAGAAAAACAGGAGAAGAAACAGATAACCTGTATAAGAAATGAGATGGGTGATATCACAAGAGACCCAACTGAAATTAAAAGAATTATAATACTATGAAAATTATACTCTAACCAATTTGAAAGCCTAGAGGAAACGGACAAATTTCTAGAAACTCACTACCTACCAAAACTAACACAAACAGAGGTAGAACAACTAAATAAACCCATAACAAAAGAAGAGATCGAAAAGGTAATTTAAAAATTCCCAACAAAGAAAAGCCCTAGCCAGGATGGCTTCACTGGAGAATTCTACCAAACTTTCAGAAAAGAGTTACCACCACTACTACTAAAGGGATTTCAGAGCATAGAAAAGGATGGAATACTCCCAAACTCATTCTATGAAGCCAGCATAACCCTGATACCAAAACCAGGTAAAGACACCACAAAAAAAAGAAAATTAGAGACCAATATCCCTCATGAACACTGACGCAAAAATCCTCAACAAAATTCTAGCCAACAGAATTCAGCAACGTATCAAAAAAATGATTCACCATGATCAAGTGGGATTTATACCAGGTATGCAGGGATGGTTCAACATTACAGAAACAATCAATGTAACCCATCACATAAATAAAACAAAAGACAAGAACTACATGATCTTATCAATTGATGCAGGAAAGGCATTTGACAAAGTCCAACACCCATTCATGATAAAAACTCTCAACAAAATAGGAATAGAAGGGAAATTTCTCAATATAATTAAGGGCATTTATACAAAGCCAACAACCAACATCATCCTAAATGGAGAGACTTTGAAAGCATTCCCCTTGAGAATGGGAACCAGACAAGGATGCCCTTTATCACCACTCTCATTCAACACTGTGCTGGAGGTCCTAGCCAGAGCAATTAGGCTAGAAAAAGAAATAAAGGGCATCTAAATTGATAGGGAAGAAGTCAAAGTATCTCTATTTGCAAATGATATGATCTTCTACACAGAAAACCCCAAAGAATCCACAAGAATACTACTGGAACTAGTGGAAGATTTCGGCAAAGTTTCAGGATACAAGATAAACATACAAAAATCAGTTGGATTCCTTTACACCAACAAAGAGAACCTCGAAGAGGAAATCACCAAATCAATACCATTTACAATAGCCCCCAAGAAGATAAAATACTTAGGAATAAATCTAACCAGAGACGTAAAAGATCTATACAATGAAAACTACAAGACACTACTGCAAGAAACCAAAAGAGACCTGCATAAGTGGAAAAACATACTTTGCCCATGGATAGGAAGACTCAACATTGTGAAAATGTCAATTCTACCCAAAGCGATCTACAGATACAATGCAATCCTGATCCAAATTCCACTGGCATTTTTTAATGAGATGGAGAAACAAATCACCAACTTCATTTGGAAAGGGAAGAGGCCCCGGATAAGTAGAGCATTACTCAAGAAGATGAACAAAGTGGGAGGCCTCATACTACCTGACTTTAGAACCTATTATACTGCCATGGTAGTCAGAACAGCCTACTACCGCTACAACAACAGATACACAGACCAATGGAACAGAATTGAGAATCCAGACATAAATTCATCCCCCTATGAGTAGCTGATATTTGACAAAGGCCCAAAGTCCATTAACTGGGGAAAAGACAGTCTCTTTAACAAATGGTGCCAGCATAACTGGATATCCATCTGCAAAAAACTGAAACAAGACCCATTCCTCATACCATGCACAAAAACTAACTCAAAATGGATCAAAGACTTAAACAAAAAATCGAAAATGATAAAGATCGTGGAAGAAAAAATAGGGACAACGCTAGGAGCCCTAATACATGGCATAAACACAATATGAACAATGAGTAACAATGCACGGGCATCAGAAGAGAGACTAGATAAAAGCGAGCTCCTAAAAATCAAACACTTATGCTCATCGAAAGACTTCACCAAGAGTCAAAAGACAACCTACAGACTAGGAAAAAAATTTTGGTTACGACAAATCCAATCAGCATCTAATCTCTAAAATCCTATTGCAAAACCTCAACAACATGAAGACAAATAACCCAATTAAAAAATGGGCAAAGGATATGAACAGGCACTTTGCCAAAGAAGATATTCATGCAGCTAACAGACACATGAAGAAATGCTCACGATCATTAGCCATTAGAGAAATGCAGATCAAAACTACAATGAGATATCATCTCACCCCAACAAGGCTAGCATTAATCTAAAAAACACAAAATAATAAATGCTGGAGAGGTTGTGGAGAGACTAGTACACTTACACACTGTTGGTGGGAATGTAAAACAGTACAATCACTTTGGAAATTGATTTGGCGCTTCCTTAATATGCTAGAAATAGAAGTTCCACACGATCCAGCTATCCTGCTCCTGGGAATATATCCTAGAGAAATAAGAGCCGTCACACAAATAGATACACGCACACCCATGTTCACTGAAGCACTGTTCACAACAGCAAAAAGATGGAAACAACCCAGGCGCCCATCAACAGATGAACGGATAAACAAATTATGGTATATCCACACAATGGAATAGTAGGCAACGATATAGAACAACAATGAAGCTGTGAGACATCCTATACCGTGGAGGAATCAAGAGGGCATTATGCTGAGTGAATTTACTCATTGCAGAAGGACAACTGTTGTATAAGACCACTATTATAAGAACTCAATAAAAGCTTTAAACACAGAAGAAAACATTCTTTGATGGTTAGGAGGATGGAAAGCGGGGGCAAGGGTTATTTACTAACTAGATAGTAGATAAGAATTATCTTAGGTGAAGGGAAGGACAGCACACACTACAGGGGAAGTCACAGCACAACTGGACTAAACCAAAGCTAAGAAGTTTCCTGAATACAGTCAAGCACTTTGAGGGACAGAGTAGCAGAGGTAGGGGTCTGGGGACCATGCTTTCAGGGGACATCTAGGTCAACTGGCATAACAAAGCTTATTAAGGAACTGTTCTGCATCCTACTTTGGTTAGTGGCATCTGGGGTCTTAAAAGCTTGCAAGCAGCCACCTAAGATGCATCAACTGGTCCCAACCACCTGGAATAAAGGAGAATGAAGAACACCAAAGACACAAGGAAAGTATTAGCCCAAGAGACAGAAAGGGCCACATAAACCAGAGACTTCATCAGCCTTTGACCAGAAGAACTAGATGGTACCCAGCTACCATGAATCACTGCCCTGACAGGGACCACAAAAGAGAGTCCCTGATGGGACACGAGAAGGGTGGGGTGCAGAATTCAAATGCTAGTAAGAAGACCAGACTTAATGGTCTGACTGAGACTGGAGGAACCCCGGAAAGCATGGCCCCCAGATTCTCTATCGGCCCAGAACTAAAACAATTTCCAAGGCCAACTCTTCAGAGAGAGATTGGACTGGACAGTGGGACATAAAGTGATACTGGTGAGGAATGTGCCTCTTAGCTCAAGTAGATACAAGAGACCAAACGGGCAGCTTCTGTCCGGAGGTGAGATGGGAGGGCGGAGAGGGTTAGGAGCTGGTTGAATGGACGTGGGGAATCAGGGGTGGAAGGGAGGACTATGCTGTCACAGTACAGGGAGAGCAATTAGGGTCACATAACAACAGATGTATAAATTTTTGTATGGGAGACTAACTTGAAATGTAAACTTCATTTAACTACTACAGTTAAAAAAAAAAAAGAAAAAGAATCCTTAACAACCAGAGGTAAATGCATGTTAAAAACCAAAAATTTTTTTTCATATTGGCAGGTAAGAAAAAATTCTGAAACTAGATTTTACTATAACATTTAAACTTCAGCTGCTACAGCAAAACTATTCATCATCATGATGCTGCCCCTGAAAAGTAACCAAAAGGAAAACTGTTCAGGCTAGCCAGACTCCACTGCAACAACAGCTGGACTAGCTGAATCTCTTAAAGTAATATGAACTCATTGATGAAAATTATTAATTGGAATTACATTTGAGGACAAAGCTGAGGTTCACAAAAGCCTCAGCAAACAATTACAATTCTAAAGATGCACACAGTTTCCTTCACATTAGGTCTCACTTCTGGGATTTTTAGCAATGCTAAACTTTGTTATATACAAGGAGTTAGGAAAAAAAAGAAGAGTAAATGCAATAAACATAAAGACACTAGACAGTCCACTGGTCTGTTCTATGTCCCTTCCACAAAAATACATATATATATCAATATAGCTATACATACAAGCATATAGACATACATACCTCTTTCTCAGTCTCTCACATTTTAGTTAAGAGACAATGTGAATACTTTCAAATTGTGCTACTCTCTCTTATACAATGTAAGTCGAAATGAAAAATAGTACCAGTCTTTTGGAGGGTAATTTGGTAATATCTAGCGTAAGTACATGTGTATTTATCCTTGGACCCAGCAATTACACTTTAAAGAATTTATCCCAAAGATACACCAACAATAATACAAAACTACATGTAAACATGTGCCATGTAGGGCTATAGCAGGAACCAAATATTAACAGTAGCCTGAGTCCAATCTGGTCACATTAAGTAATTTTAAACAAGATATTTGGCATCTATGTATCTCTGGCTTTTTATGACTATGATTGTATAACTTTATCCATGTTCCTAATACTCTTAGGCTTCTTGATTAACTTGTGAAAGAAACACACAACCAAAGAGGCTGAAATTCTACAACAGCCACGCTTGATCATTCACCATTGTTTAATTTTTGAAGTCAAACAAGTTCCGTTACACGATAACCCAACTAACATGATCAAAGTCAGTAAAAGCCAGGCGAGCAATACACTGTTTAACTAAATCCAAATACAAAGAAGAGAAAGAAAAGGGCAGATAAAATCACCATATACAAGGTTTATGGATTTCTACAGCCTACTTGGCAATGAAGGCAACAGGTATTTGCTTTTCTTTCTTTATGCAAGTAAGGAAAAGATATAGCTACAAACCCTGCTGTTTTAACATTTAACATTATCATAGAAATCAGGAGTCAGTAAACTTTTTCTGTAAAGGGACATATGGCAAATATTTCAGGTTTTGTGGGTCACATCTGGTCTCTGTCCCATATTCTTCTTTTTTAAGCAACTCTTGAAAAATGTAAAAACCATTCTTAGCTCACAGGCTGTACAAAAACAGGCCATGTCCAGATTTGGCTACAGGCAATAATTTGCTGACTCCTGATGTACAAAATCATGAATAGAATATAATTTATTGAATAAACTATTATTATTAATATTAAAAAAACAACTTCCCTTAACCTTTAAATCCAAAAAACTTAGATCAAAAGGAAAATATGCAGATTAAAAACCTAATACGCTTTAACACCCCTCCCAACTGATATGAAATCAAAGAAAAGCTTCACATAAAATGATCTACTCAATTGTTAGCTTCATGTTTAGATAAGCTACCAGAGGTGACTACCTCTGCTAGTGACTACTATGGGAGAATGATCTAGTCCAAAGATTAGGTGTGCATTTTCCCTGACAGTAAGAAAGAAATAGAGAACAAACAAAAATGCTCACATATCCTGAAGATAAGATCCTTTTGTAAACGGAATACCCTTAACCGGGAGTCTATAAATGCATAAAAGGATTGTATTTTCAAAGAATAGTGAAGAAAGCTGATTTAAAACTTTTCATATTTGTGTTTATATCCACTCCAAGCCAATCTTCAAAATGAGCCCACTTTTGGAAACGTATCCTCCACCTGTGCTTGTTAAAATCCTACCTGTCCTTCTGAGGTTCAATCCAAATTTGCTGTCTAGTCCATGAAGTCCTCACTGGTTCCCCAACCAGACTTGGTATCTCCCTCTTTTGAACTCTCCCTGCACTTTGACTGTGCTTCTTAGGGAACTGAAAACACTTTGCCTTGGATGTTGCTTATTTATATACTTATCTCACCTCAAATTGTAAGCAAATGGACTCTGAGGGAGGGTAAGGTGTCTTAATCATATTTTTGTCCTCCACAGTGTTCTAGAAGTAGATTAGGTTTATGCTCAATAAATATTTACTGAATGACTAGGAAGAGTATGACTCTGAAACAAAAAACATGGTAAACGCATGCTGAAGGAATAGTACAACTCTTCCAATAAACTAGGGTAATATTCACCTGCTAAATATATATATATATATATATATATATATAACCTGCAAAAAAAATACATATATACACAAACACATATACATACATACATATATGTGTGTATATATATACATATACACATACACAAATGCTACGTAACTCTTGACTAATAAGATTTTAAATGGGGATACTGGGTCCCCATCCTCTAAACATTTCTTCCCTTCTCACCCATATTGAAAACTCTGTTGAACCAATGTCAGGTAGAAGACAACAGTTTGCAGGAAAGAAAGAGATTTGCAGGTGCTGCATAAATGCTACTATGCATTTCTGATGAGAAAAAGTACCATGATAATGGCCATAACTATGTTTGAGTTCCTATAAATTCTAAGGTGATTACTAATTCAACATCATTCTGAAATACTTACAGGAGTAAATAAGAGCTGGAAAGAGAGTTTCATTTCTCTCTTGAGCTGTTTCAACCAGCATACGAAGTGGACCTTTCGGACACAAAACAGCCACTAAATCTAGAAAGAGAAAATAAAAAAGACATTCAATAAAATGTACTGGCTAAACATGTAAATGGTGTGTTAGGGAGGAATTAATCAAGGGAAGAAGGGTTAATGCTTTTTTAGGGGGGATGGAGGGGGACACAAAGAGGTTGAATATAAAATAAATGGCAGGTAAACTTGTGGCTGGCGGCGGGGGGTGGGGGGGTGGGGTGGGGAACCAAAACCACACAGTAATATAAGATCTGTGGAAATTTTATTTTGAGTTTGACTGTTATTTGCTTAGACTACAGAGAATCAGCTCTGGGCTCTCACCAGTTTGAAGGAAGGAGGCAGAGACAATGACAAGACAGAACTATTCTAGAGCAGTGGTAAATTTATAACAAGCAGAAATGGGAACAAGCCATTTCCAAACAAATTTTACTTATCACCTACAGAGTTACTCTGAGAGGAACTTAATAGAGCAGATTTAATAGAATTTTCCCAAATACAAAGAAAAGAATAGAAGAGATAAGCCCCTTCTCCTTTTTAAAAATGGCATATGTAATAGAGATTTTGCTACAATAAAAAAATAATAGTATATGTACTACTCAGGAACACTTGAAATATGAGAGCAGTAAATTTAAATGAAACAAGGTAATTTATATCTCTTTGCATGAGAAATTTTAGTATTTCTTTAGTTCTCCTGTCAAATAAAAGCACTTCACAAATATTCATGTCTTAGAACACATGTGGTACTGAAAATGGCAAATAACGCCAAGTTTACTTTACAAAAACAGCAACTCAGAGAGGAAGCAACATGCCTAAGTTATTCTTACTTCTGATCTGCCACCATCTCTTTCCATTAACTGCAATTTTTCTAACATTTTCTCAGTGTTACGAAAATTGAGAATAAAGAAATGTAGAAAATAACTTCCAATATTTAAAAATATAAAATAGGGGTTGCTAAACTTATAAAGGAAGACTTAATAGCTTGTGTTGACATAACTGTTATTCAGATGCATTTAATTTAAAAACCTCTTACTTCCAAGTGGTCATGTCTCCTTGACAAGCAATAATAATAACACACACACTTACACACATAAAGCAATTTCTGCTCTCATAGCTTACAGTTTATTTTGAATCAGAAGTGGAAAATTTGCCTTGCTTTTTAATATTGAGATTTTTCAACACATCATGTAATCACTTTGGTTTTATGATACACTCCTCTTTACAGAATTGCTAAATGATAAACTTTTATTTTTATGTGTTTATTTTTAAAAATATCTTATTGTGTTTTAGGCCAAAGTTAACATAGCAAATTAGGACCCCATTTAACAATTTTTATACAAATTGTCCCGTGACATTGGTTACAATTTTCACAATGTGTCAGCATTCTCATTATTTCTGTTCTGTTTGTTCCGTCCATTGATCTAGCTTCCCTGCCCCTCCCTGGCTGCTCGTTTTTGCTTTCAGGTAAATGTTGACCATTTGGTCTCATATAGTTGACTGTTTAAGGAAGCACATTCCTCACAGGTGATATTGTTTATTTAATAAGCCAATCTATTAGTTGGCTGAAATGTGACCTCCAGGAGTAGCTTCAGTTCCAAGTTCAAAGGGTATGTTACGATAATCGTCTTGGGAGTTTCTCTAGTCTCTATTGGTTCAGTTTAAGTCTGACCTTTTTTTTAGGAATTTGAATTTTGTTCTACATTTTTTTCCCATTATATCCAGGACCTTTTATTGTGTCCCTGGTCAGAATGGTGGTGGCAGCCAGGCAGTATCTAGTTCTTCTGATCTCAGGCTAGAAGAGGTCTTGGTTCGTGTGGTCAGTTAGTCCTGTGGACTAGTTTCTTCTTTGAGTCTCTAGTCTCTTTCATTATCTTTTGCTCCAGATGAGTAGAGACTAATAGTTGTACCTTAGATGGCTGCTCGAAACTCTTCTATTTTTAGATAAAATTAAAATTAAATTTTTTTTTGAGAATTTCAAAACCTTTGTGACATATTAAAACATCTTGAGGCCTTATAAAATAGAGTTGAAAATCACTGATTATTGGGTATAAAAATCTCTTATTTTAAAGAACTCAAAGCTCTGTGGAGATAATTATTTGTTTTAGGTGTGGAAGAAGTAGTGTAGTGTAATAGAAAGAATATTGAACTTGGGATTCAGATTCTAGATCAAACAACATAAGCTTGGGCAAATCATTTACTTCTATAAACCTTGGATTTGTTAGCAGTAAAACAATAACTGCCTTGCTTACTTCACAATATTGTATTAAAAAAAAAAAAAAACAGCTAACATTTTTTGACAGATACTGTCCTAAATGTTTTACATGTATTATTTAATTTAATCCTCGCAATAACCGAGACTTAGAGGTCGAGTAACTTGTCTGCAGCCACGTAGGCAGTAAGTGATAGAAGAGTCTGGACTGAACCCAGGCAGTCTGTCTACAGAACTGGAATTCTTAATTGCAGCTATACAATAATAGATGAGTATTCTCTAAACTATATATTCAAGCATGCACACACACACACATACAGACAGAATGTAGCCGTGACATAGTATTGCCTGGGGAAAAAAAAAAAAAAAAAGATACCATCTATGTGAAATACTGTGTGAGAAGGGAGAGCAAGAATTGGTGTATTAATTCCTGAAAACATGATAGCACTTATCTTCAGACAGTAGGACTCTGGTGGTTTTTTATTATGTAACATAAGGCCATTATGGAAGTTTGGCATAGAGAGTATATGACTTCCGGTTCTACAGAGTTTTGCCTATTTCTCAAATAGGACAGAACCAGTTCAATTCTACTTCCATAGACTTTTTGTCAATCAAATGGGGATGAGAAGGTTTCCTACTACTGGTCAAGTGACATTTTAAAAAGCATCTGAACAATGATAAAAGAGCACTGTCTTATCACAATACACAGACCATATACTCATCTCTGGGAATGGACCTCTTTTTGGCCTAAATGTAGGGCCGATATCCAGAGCACATACCTGTACAGCTGCCTGGGTTATTCATAGTTGGGGTACATTCTGAGTGTTTAGGACCACTGCCACACTGGTTTGTTAAAGAATGTGAATCTCACAGTACCCAAACAAGCTTTGTTTTCAAAAGAATAATTCTGCCCAAGTTGGCTTATAAAAAGTAGGTAACCTAATTTGATTTTAAATATTTATCGAGCATTTTATGTGCCAAGCACTCTGCTAATGCTTTTCAGCACGTATTTAATATACTGAACTCTTCCAGCCCTGAGAAGCACTGTTCACATTTTACAAACTGGCAACTAAAGGTTAAAGAACCTGAGTCACTTTCCGAAGGTCACAGTGGTAGAGATGGGATTTGAATCCAAGTCTTCTGACCAGAAGTCCATGGCTCTTTCCAGTAACCCATCACTGAGTTAAACTGGGGACAGTAATAAAACATTAAGATCTCCAAATTTTTGCAATCTTTATATGAAAAAGATAATATAGCTAATTATTAATGATTGGCTATGGGTTGTAACTGTTACGATTTTCCTTAAGTCAGTTCTGTTACATCATTTTCCTTAAGTCAAGATAACTAAAAGAGGAAGAAAAACACAGCAGTGAGGCACTTCTGTGACAAACAATATGTCAGTCCTGGGTTTTTACCATATACTGAAATCACAGCCAGGATGAGCCACGCAGTCCATTCAGGAAGGTATTTGATAAATACCAGGGCCATGAGGGCACTGATCATAATGAGATATGCCTGCTGGAGTCGAAGTGGACCTTTCCAGTGGATGGAAATCATCCCCACCACACCAAAATTCCAGATGAGGAGTGCAACAGTAATGTAGTCCATGGCAATGTTGTATGTTTTAAATACTTCCCTGTGAAAAAATTAAAGATTTTAAAAGATTCATATAAAATACTCTTTACCAAAACATTGTTTAGAACTATAGTTTTCAAACATTAGATATTCATATCCCACCTTCATATTTTTATCCTATCCAGTGTCAATTGTACTACTGTTTATTTAACATTTCTTTAAATTAATTCACTTTTTTTTAAACTGAAGTTAAGCTTATTTTAACAGGAAACTTTGTAATATTCACATAAATGTGAAGCCAATATCATACTCCATAACCGTAAAAATAAGTACATGATTATTAAAAATTAAAAGGAGACCATATACCACCTAAAATGCCAGACTATACTTTGGGAATCCCTAGTTTAAAATATTTGAAATTGGAAAAAGTTAAACATGCACCAATAAATTTTCTAAGTAGGACATAAATGAGTGGAGCCCTGGTGGCATAGTGGTTAACAACTCAGCTGCTAACCAAAAGGTCGGCACTTCAAATCCACTAGTCGCTCCTTAGAAACCCTGTGAAGCAGCACTACTTGTACTACATGGTCGCTATGAGTCAGAATCAACTCGACAGCAACGGGGTTTTTAGGACATAAATGATGTCATTTTCATACAAAGATATTCAGGATAGACACACACACACACACACACACACACACACACACACACACACACACACACACACACACACACACACACACACACACACACACACACACACACACACACACACACACACACACACACACACACACACACACACACACACACACACACACACAATTTTATAACCATGACACATTGTCGTCTGAAAAATAAAAGATCCCATTTATGTGAAACAGTGTGTGAGAAGGGAAAGCAAGAGATTGGTAGATTAATTCCTGAAAGGATGACAGTATTTATCTTAAGATGGTAGGATTCTGGTAATTTTTACTTTTCTTCTTAATAATCTGATAAAATATGTATTTATATTTTTACAATGAAAGTTTATCATTTTTATCATGAAGAACATTTTTAATCTGGGGGAAAAAAAAAAACCATCATCTAAAAATAAAGAAATTACAACTCAAAAAGATGCCCTACATAACTGAGGAGAAAGCAAGAACCCGATATAGAACAAACTTTGGGTTATGGATACTATACAGAGAGATGAGCCCTCTTCCGTTTGAAATTCCAAAATAAAGTAAATGTTAAAATTTCTGGACAATCTAGCTATGTATATCAAGCATTTCAATATCTGAATTGACAGTACTCAATAAGTTTCCCTCCCTCATCCTGTTCCACAGTTGCCGTTTTTAGAGGAAACTACCATTACTAATTTCATGTCAGTCCTTCCAGAGATAGTCTACATACATAATACATACATATGTGTATGTATATACATATCTATATTAGACACAAATTATAGTATATTATATATACTGTTCTGTACCCTGGTGGTGCAAATGGTTAAACGCTCAACTGCTAACGGTTCGAACCCACCCAGCAACTTCGCAGGAGACAGACTTGGCAATCTGCTCCCACAAAGATTACAGCCTAGAAAATCCTATGGAGCAGTTCTACTCTGTCACATGGGGTATCTAGGATTTGGAATCGACTCGACAGCATCTAACAATAACAACAACCAGGATTTTTTCTCTTAACAATATTCATGGAGAACTTTCCATATCAGTACATCAGAGCTACCTTATTCTCTTTAATAAACTAGTTTTATACTGATAGACATTTAGCTTGATTCCATTCTTTTGTTATTAGAAACGATGTTGCAATGATTATCCCTGTAAATCACTGGGCTCTGGACACATGCATTTAAAATCTTAATGAATATGCCAAATTACTCTTGATAAAAGTTAAGCACAAATGTGTGAGTGTTTCTTTCCCTGCACCCTTGCCAGCTTATAATATTATCAAATTATTTGATCTCTGTAACCTGATGTATAGCTACAATTAGCATTTATCTTACGAGGATTAAAATTAACTGTAGTCTTGAGTTCTTTTAGTTCCACTTATTATATGCAAGGACTACAATATTAATTTGTCTTAAATACCAAGTACAATCTATGTTTGGAAATAGTTATAACTTGATGGAAATAGTTATAACTTGATGGAAACAGTTATAACTTGACAGTAATTTATTAACAAAGTACCTGCTTTAAGTGACAGTTACAGGGCCAACACAGAGTTAATTTCTCAAATACAGATCATATATTTCACCACTTACCCCAAATAAATGAATGAGAAAAAGAATAGCAACAGTAGAGATGAAATAATAAGCCAGGCATGGATAACCTGGGGGGAGGAAAAAAAAAAAGAGTATCAATATAATTAACAGATTCCACAAACCTTAAAAAATGAAAATTTCTCACTTCAAAAACAGTGTATCTGTAAATGTTATGCTTTTCAAACGGCAGAAGAAGAAATGGCTTTGGAATCAGTGTATACCTATATGGAACTCTCTGGTGTTGAGTTATTTGTAATATAAAAATATGGTCATCTGTGATCAGTGATCTTACTGTTATAATTGTTTTGGGTCAGCATAACCATGCTCATATATGATGGCGAACTTAATCGATAAAGTTGTGTATGTTCTGACTATTCCACCTACCAGACGTTCCCCCGTCTCTCTCCCTCTCCTCTGGCCTCCCTATTCCTGGGACATGACAATATTGAAACTAGGTCAGTTAATAACCCCACAATGACCTCTAAGTTTTCAAGCTGAAGGAGGAATCCCACATCTCTCACCTTAAATCGAAAGCTAGAAATGATTAAGCTTACTGAGGAAGGCATGTGGAAAACTGAGACAGGCCGAAAGCTAGGCCTCCTGTGCCAGTTAGCCAAGTTGTGAATGCAAAGGAAAAGTTCTTGAAAGAAATTAAGTGTTACTCTAGTGAACACACAAATGATAAGAAAGTGCAACAGCCCTATTGCTGATATAGAGAAAGTTTTAGTGGTCTGGATAGAAGATTGAACCAACCACAAGATTTCCTTAAGCCAAAGCTTAATCCAGAGCAAGGCCCTAACTCTTCAATTCTGTGAAGGTTGAGAGAGTTGAGGAAGCTACAGAAGAAACGTTTGAAACTAGCAGAGGTTGGTTCATGAGGTTTAAAAAAAAGAAGCCATCTCTACAACATAAAAGTACAAGATGAAGCAGCAAGTGCTGATGTAGAAGCTGCAGCAAGTTATCCAAATCTAGCTAAGATAACTGATGAAGGTGGGTACACTAAACAACAAATTTTCAATGTATATGAAACAGCCTTATATTGGAAGATGCCATCTAGGACTTTCATAGCTAGAGAGAAGACAATGCCAGGCTTCAAAGCTTCAAAGGACAGGCTGACTCTTGTTAGGGGCTAATGCAGCTGGTGACTAAGTTGAAGCCAATGCTCATTTACCATTCTGAAAATCCTAGGGCCCTTAAGAATTATGCTAAATCTACTCTGCCTGTGCTGTTTAAATGGAACAATAAAACCTGGATGACAGCACATCTGTTTACAGCATGATTTACTGAATATTTTAAGCCCACTGTTGAGACCTACTGCTAGGAAAAAAAGATTCCTTTCAAAATATTACTACTCATTGACAATGTACCTGGTCACCGAAGAGCTCTGATGGAGATATGCAAGTAGATTAATGTTGTTTTCATGCCTGCTAACACAACAACCATTCTGTAGCCCATGGACAAGGAGTAATTCTGACTTTCACATCCTATTATTTAAGAAATACATTTCATAAGGCTACAGCTGCCATAGACAGTGTTTCCTGTGATGGATCTGGGCCAAGGAAATTGAAACTCTTCTGGAAAGGATTCACCATTCTAGATGCCATTAAGAACATTCATGATTCATGGGAGGTCAAAATATCAATATTAACAGGAGTTTAGAAGAACTTGATTCCAGCCCTCATGGATGACTTTGAGGAGTTCAAGACTTCAGTGGAGGAAGTAACTGCAGATGTGCTAGAAATAGTAAGAGAACTAGAAGTGGAGCCGGAAGATGTGACTGAATTGCTACAATTTCATGATAAAAATTTAATGGATGAGGAGTTGCTTCCTACGGATGAGCAAAGAAAGCTGTTTCTTGAGATGGAATTACTCCTGATGAAGATGCTGTGAACACTGTTGAAATGACAGCAAAGGATTTAGAATATCACATAAACTTAGTTGATAAAGCAACAGTAGGGTTTGAGAGGACTGACTCCAATTTTGAAAGAAGTTCTATTGTGGGTAAAACGCTATCAAACAGCATCGCATGCTAAAGGGAAATCTTTTATGAATGGAAGAGTCAATCAATGCAGAAAACTTCATTGCTGTCTTACTTTAAGAAATTTTAAGTAACTTCCACAGCCACCCCAACCTTCAACAATCACCACCCTGATCAGCAGCCATCAAAATCGGATGCAAGACCCTCCACTAGCAAAAAGATTACAACTCGCTGAAGGCTTAGACGATGGTTAGCATTTTTTAGCAATAAAGTTTTTTTTTAGAGTATGTATATTTTTTTAAAGACGTAATGCTACTGCACACTTGACAGACTACAGTATAGTGTAAATGTAAGTTTTATATACACTGGGAAACTCACTTTACTGTGGTGGTCTGGAACTGAACCCACAATGTCTTTGAGGTATGCCTGCACATACTGGCTTAGGATCGCTATGAGTCGGAATTGAATTGACGGCAACAGGTTTGGTTTGGTTACTGGCTTAGTAAATTCACAAAAAAAGGCTGGGTTAATCTTTTATGAAGTCAAGGGGCCAAATATGTTAATTTGTTAATTTAATATGAATCTTTTTTTTAACTAGTGAGGTAATACACACATTTATCTACCAGTCTATTGATGTGTCTATTTATTGGCCAAGTATATTTCCTGCATGATTTCTATGGTCTTTTGACCATTTTCCTAATAGGATGTTCATAATTTTCTTAATGATTTATAAATGCTGTTTATACGGTAAAAATATTAACTCCTTGCCTGCAACAACGGTTTAAGTATTTTCCTATTTAGGTTGGTCATTTATCTTATAATCTTCTGAATTACTGTGTGAATTTGAAGCCTCTTGTGATGATGACAAAATGACATCCCTCTTTTTTTAAGAAAACAGGACTTTCTCACCTTGTGAAAATCTCTAGTTCAGCTCTCCTGGGCTAAAGGCTCTGAAAGTAAGGGCTGCTGCTTCAAGGAATACAGTATCCCCTCTATACCCTGAACTATCCAGGCCAAAAATCATGTGACTTTAAAAAGTTATACTTCTATCTATAATAAATGATATGTAATCATTAACTGCTTTTTCTGTTTCTACCTTCTTCTAGGTCTGTTTGGTTTTTTAGCTTCTTATACTTTCCATAGACATTGTATAACCAACCACTGACATGACAAAACCTCAGCGCTTACTTCCAAACAGGTCTTGGCAAGTTTCTGAACTTCTGACTCAAGAACTCCTTTTATTTTCTACTTGGAGTCGAAATAAACAATTTGTTCCTATAGGATTGGCTGTGCTTGCTAAGACTTGCACATTAAAAACTAAAAACAACTGAATAAGGAAGTATGGAATTCTGGCTTGAATATGAACTTTTTACACTGTCCTAAAAAGCATAATTAAAAGGTACACAAAGTGACGAGAAATATATCAAGACAAGTTCCAGGTAAGACGGAATAAGCATATTCTAGCCTGTCTCTCCCACTAAATGCAACTATAAAACTGGGAGAGAATGCATGAACAGCTAGCTGCGGATTCTGAAAGTAAATACAGGTCGATGGGCCAGGGAATAAGAACAGAATTAGAAGTACCACCAAACCTACAGTGAGTTTACCATGTTTTTTCCTCCAGTATCCCCCAGCCTGACCTCAACACAACCTGAAACCCGGTATTAGTGAGAAATGAGAGTTCTAGGAAAAGCTCTCTAGTTGTGGCCTGAGGAACAGGAAAGGGGTCTCCTAATACTCAGAGAGAGTGTGGAAATTCCATTTTTCCTTTTTTTTCTTTTCTCCGTTCTCTCACACCCAGTCCCCAAAGAATCCTGTGGTGACAACAATGGGGGCAGCAGGAGCCTAAAATTCAGAGGGAGGAGAACCTTCCTCTCTGATAGAGGAGCTGTAGTCCTCCGAGAGTAGGTCCGATAGCCATTTATTTCTCTCCCTGTGTCCTCCTGCCACTTGGTCCCTGCCTCAGTTCCCCATCTGTAAAAGTAGGATAATAGCAAGGCCTACCTCATAGAGCTGGTGTGACGATTAAATGAAACAAGGCATGCAAAGCGCTTAGAACAGTGTCTGGTGCAAAGTAAGTGCTAAGAAAGCATAATCAACTACTATCATTGTTAATATTATCAACAAAGAAATGAGGGACGCTGGTACAGGGTCTATATTTAAAGAGGGAAAAGAGACAAGATAGTAGCTGGGTCAAGTAATAGCTTTCGTTGGGAGAGAAGGATAAAGGAGAAAGGCATTTGGTGAAGACCTACTATGTGTCAGGCACTGTGCCAGCCACATTACACTATTTCATTTAATCCTCACAAGGAAGATACAATGAACGTAACTATTATCGTTCCTTTTTTTATCTCATTAATGTGCACTGATGTTTACCCGTGTTTTCTTGACTATGCAAAGGCATTCCACTGTGTGGATCATAACAAATTATGGATAACACTGGAAACAGTGGGAATTCCAGAACACTTAATTGTGCTCATGCGGAACCTGTACATAGACCAAGAAGCAGTTGTTTGAACACAAGGGGATACTGTGTTGTTTAAAATCAGGAAACATGAGCATCAGGATTGTATCCTTTCACCGTACTTATTCAATCTGTATGCTAAGCAAATAATCCGAGAAGCTGGATTATACGAAGAAGAACGTGGCATCAGGATTGAAGGAAGACTCACTAACAACCTGCGATATGCAGATGACACAACCTTGCTTGCTGAAAGCAAAGAGAACTTGAAGCACTTACTGATGAAGATCAAAGACTATAGCCTTCAGTATTGATTACACCTCAACATAAAGAAAACAAATATCCTCACAACTGGACCAATAAGCAACATCACGATTGTCATGGATTGAACTCTGTCCCCCAGAAATGTGTGTTAACTTGGCTAGGCCATGATACCCAGTATTGTGTGACTGTCCACCATTTTGTCATCTGATGTGATTTTCCTATGCGTTGTAAATCCTACCTCTATGATGTTACTGAGGCAGGATTAGAGGCAGTTATATTAACAAGGCAGGACTCAATCTACAAGATTAGGTTGTGTCTTAAATCCATCTCTTTTGAGATATAAAAGATAGAAGGAAGCAGAGAGACAGGGGGAACTCATACTACCAAGAAAGCAGCGCCAGGAGCAGAATGCGTCCTTTGGACCCAGGGTTCTTATACAGAGAAGCTTCTAGACCAAGGGAAGATTGATGACAAGGACCTTCCTCCAGAGCTGACAGAGAAAGCCTTCCCCTGGAGCGGGTGGGGTGCCCTGAATTCAGACTTCTGGACTACTACGCTGTGAGAGAATAAACTTGTTTGTTAAAGCCATCCACTCGTAGTATTTCTGTAATAGCAGTACTAGATAACCAAGACAATGATAAATGGAGGAAAGTTTGAAGTTGTCAAGGATTTCATTCTACTTAGATCCACAATCAACAACTACGGAAGCAGCAGTTAAGAAATCAAATGACGTATTGCATTGGGCAAATCTGCTGCAAAAGACCTCTTTAAAGCATTGAAAAGCAGAGACGTCACTTTGAGGACTAAGGTGTGCCTGACTCAAGCCATGATATTTTCAATCACCTCATATACATGCAAAAGCTGGACAATGAATAAAAGACTGAAGAAGAATCGATGCCTTTAAACTACAGTCAGCAAAAAAAAAAAAGAAAACCCTCGACGAGATGGACTGACACAGTGGCTGCAACGATGAGCTCAAACATAGGAACAATTGTAAGAATGGCACAGAACGGGCAGTGTTTCGTTCTGTTGTACATAGGGTCACTGAGTTGGAACTGACTGGATGGCACCTAACAACAACAATGTGCACAGAGAAGTAACCTGCCAGTGTCACAAGCCAGAAAATGATCAATCCAGGAAGTAAATATAGATCTGTCTGGCTCCAGAGTTTGTCCTCTACATGTCACCGCCCAAGATTGGGAAAACCCATACATGCTTCAAAGCAGAGAAAAGGAGAGGCAGTTTAAAGATGGTGCTTTCTCTTTTATAGAAACATAGAGAAATTAAATAATTTCCTAAGGTCACTAGGAACCAGAACTCAGGTAACAATCGAGTCTAGAGTTCCAAACATCCAATTACACAGGCATTTTGTAAAGAAAAAGCAAGAAATCTGGAAGTAAACTCTAGATTACAAAAAAGGAAAGCAAAAGTCCACCTCCTCAATAAAATCTGAAAAAGAAACAGAAGAACAAAGTAGTATATAATTTAGATAAACGTCACAAAGTGACCTAATAGAGTGGAAAAATGGAACTGGCAGGTAAACACATGCAGACAAAATATATATGGTGAGAAAAAAGGACAAAGAAAAATAAGTCACGGGCATATTTAAATTGGGGGAGGGCAAAGCTTCCCAGCAGGGTTCACATCACTTGCTCTTTGGCTTTCTGAGTGTTGATGACTACCTGTCAACATACACACCTTTCGTCTTCCGTGTTCTCCATGTGCTGACTAATGCCAGACTACAGATGATCATCACTTAGATTAACACCTCCACCCACTCCAAGGTTCAACAAATAGCAAGGTTAAACTCTGTAATTTTAGAGTTTGTCAGCAATGAAAAGGTATTCAATTTTACTAGTAATCAACTAAATGCAACTTTACACATTCTGTTTTGCCTACAAAAATCAGCACAGATTAAAAAATTTTTCATTGCTGCTGCAGACGGGTAAGACAGACTCTCATTCACTATTGGTGTTAAGTATAAATTGATACAACCTTTTTGAAAAAGGAATTTTGCATATCAAGAGTTAAAAACATGTCAATAATTTGCCCCAGGAATTCCATGTCTAGGATTTTACCCTAAGGAAATAATCTGAAAAATTAAGAAAGCTGTATGCATAAAGACATTCATTGTTTTTTATAATAATGAAAAGCTGGAAACAACTTAAATGTGGAACATTAGGGGAAATAAATCACAATACACCCATTGAGTCAAGTATCATGTAGCCTCTAGAAATATTTCCTAAGAATTTATAACATGGAAAAATGCTTATGCCAAAGTAAAAGTTAAGAAACACCCTGATCATACATTTTAACTATGTTAAAAAAATACAGAAATAAATACTAGAAGGAAATCGAGTAGACTCTAGTATTTGGAAAGTGAACATTTATAATTTCTATAATTTAAGAACGACCCTAAACGTCCATGACTTACAATTAACTTATAATTTTTCTAGGGCATAAGTTTGAAACATGTGCCAGGTAGCTGAATGACTAAAATTCAGGAGTGAGTCACTTAGCTAGAGAATGACCAGGGGAGAAGGGCCTGGGAGTGTGGGTAGGTCTATGTCTTCCCTATACAACGTACCCTGTCCCAATTCTCCAAGAAAGGAAAAGATTACTGCTGTTGCAGGAGAGATGGTGAAGGAATAGATGGCTTCCAGTTTAGAAATAGGAAGATGGCCAGTCACCAACGATTTCAACACCAGCATCTGAAGGTGGATTTATTGTTCTGTACTCAAATACGAAAATCCTAATTTTTTTAGTTATACCTCATTTTATGGGGAAAATTATATCCTATGAAAAGATTATGATATATCCCTCTGGAATGTCATAAGTGTACTGCAAACTAAAATGTTAAAACTGCTTAGACTGTGATAGTATGTGAAAATTCCTCGTTTTCATTTATACAAAATGATCTGCAATAATGGGGGAGAAAACTAAAAATTAACTTAGCTCTAGAATGTAAGACTTCTTTATTTACTAGACCAAATAAGTTATGCAACAGAAAAACCCAACCATAAAATGAACAGGGTGGAAATCAAAGCTCTCTTGTGTCTCACGCTTACCTTATAGCACCTGTATTTGTACAGAACCACCAGGAGGATAGTCATGACGACAATGACACTGATCATGATGGCGGCATTCAGAATCGAGTGCAGGGCTCTTTGGCCCACAGTTTCAGTGTCTTCTGTGAATGGAGTATAGATTCTATAATGAAACAAAACATAAAGCCTCAGGTAAGTGTTAAATGCATATTCCAAACCACATACTCCCTTCCAACACCAGAGTTCTGTTTTTCCTAGATTCAACTAATATCTTGTAAGTCACTTTCTTCTAGTCAAGAATTTTTAACTTAAAACAGCTATACTCTAAAATAGTTAGGTGCTTCAAAATACAAGGAACTATCTAAAATACTGAGAAGTGGACTTACACGTGAGCCAGACACTGGCTCCATCTAGTGGATGCTTTATATTGAAATAATTACCTCATCAAATGTTCTTTCTCCACAGCTTACTGGTAATTTGTTAAAGAACCACATTCTGCCACCTAAACTACCTAGGCTACAAGCTGTTGTCAGAGGAAGATAATACGGCTTATAATTATTGTCTTTCATCTGTAGGGCGAATGCAAATGGAGTTGTCTTGAGATGATGCCACATGTCCATCTTTCCCTTGTTTCTTATTCATATAAAAACACTTTCATTCCAGGTGTCAGTGTTATCAGCTAAAATACTTCATTTCTTTTTCTTTTTTTAAAATAATTTATTGTGTTTTAGGTAAAAGTTTACATAGTAAATTAGGTTCCCATTTAACAATTTTTATTTATCTAGCTTCCCTGCCCCTCCTTGCCTTTTCATCATTGCTTTAGGGTAAATGTTGACCATTTGGTCTCATATAATGGATTGTTTAAAGGAGCACATTCCTCACAGGTGATAATGCTTATTTTATAAACCAATCTATTATTTGGCTGAAAGGTGACCTCTGGGAGTGGCTTCAGTTCTAAGTGCAAAGCGTATCTTAGTCCGGGGGTTCCTCTAGTCTCTATCAGTCCAGTAAGTCTAGTCTTTTTTAGGAACATGAATTTTGTTGTGCATTTTTCTCCCATTCTATTCCTTCTGTTGTGTCACTGGTCAGAGGTAGCTGGGCACCACCTAGTTCTTCTGGTCTCAGGCTAGAAGAGATAGTGGTTTGTGTGGGCTATTAGTCCTGTGGACTAAAGTCTTTGGTTTCCTTCATTCTCTCTGGCTCCAGACAAGGAGAAACCAATAGCTGTACCTCAGATGGCCACTCACAAGCTTTTAAGACCACACATGTTACTCACCAAACTAGGATGTAGAACATTATCTTTACGAACTATGTTATGCCAATTAACCGAGTTGTCCCACGAGACTATGGTACCAAACCTAAGACTTCATTTCTGACTCTCTTATAGTTAGGTGAGACCATGAGACTAACTACAGGTCAATGAGATATAAGAAGATATGCTGTGAGGAACTTCTAGGAAAGGAGTTGATTCTGCTGAGAGGCATGTCCTATGTCCTTCTCTCCCCAGCTCTTTTCCCCTTCCTGCTGTTTGGAATAAAGGCTAGGTTCCAGCAGCCATACCTGACCCTGAGGTAATCTACAGGATAGAAGCCAAAGAAGAAAGAAAGAAGGAGCCTGGGTCCTTGAGAACTATGAAGCTGCCATGCCAATCTGGACTGCCTACCTCTGCACTTCTCTGTAGGTGAGACACAAAATGTATGTGTCATTTAAATCAGTTATTTCGATCTTCTGCAACTTTTTCTGTAAAGGGCCAGAGAGTAAATACTTGAAGCTTTGTGAGCCACATAGTCTCTGTTGCAGCTACTGTACCACACAGTCTCTGTTGGGGCTACTGTACTGTCACTGTAGCATGAAAGCAGTCATAGGTAATACATAAATGAACTGGCATGACTGTGTTCAAATAAAGCTTTATTTACAAAAACAGGTGGTGGGCCAGATTTGGCCAGCAAGCTATAGCTTGCCAATCCCTGTTCTATAATGTGTAGCCAAATCTAGCCCTGACTTATACAGATAATATTCCCTTTTGGTGACTGTCTCCAACCCCTGTCCTTCAATCACTGCCTCAGTCCTTCTCCCAAAAGTTTAAAAGCTTAGCTTTCAGAATACCACACAGTTTTTTGGACACTTCCCAATTTCAAATTCTAAATCTCACTTCAAACTCTTCTTTGAGGCCCATGAGAGTTCCAGAGACAGAACCAGATGACATCTGAATCAAAGCATTTTTCTTATAGACAAAGGGTTGACACTGGTGGTACCAGGGAATGTACACAACAGCTCTCTAGGAGTTCAGAGTGCCAGCTTGCATTAATTATTTCTCCTTTCATTTAACAACTTTTTACCAAGCATTTATGATATGCCTGGCTCTGGAGAATAAAGTGCCCTAACAAAACTTACAGTACAGAAGGAAACCGGGCATTAAATAATGTAAATAAATGTTATCTGCAAATTGTGACAAGTGAAAAAGAGTAGGTTGCTATAAGAAAAAATACCAGGAAGGACCTAATTCAATTAGGAAGATCAGGAAAGTTATCTTTGAGGACCTAACATTTAAGCCAAAATGGGAATATCATAGGAATTAATCCAGCAAAGAGTTACAAAAGGAAAGAAGATTCTAGGCAGAACAATGAGCCCAATGGCAGTGAGGTAGAAAAGATCACTACTCAATTCTTTACCTGCTCAACTCCAAATAAACTCAGGTCTATCTAGTGATACCACATAAGAAAAATAACTGTGCATTACCCCTTCGGGAGCAAGGAAGAATGAAGAAAACAAGGGAAAGATTAGTCCGAAGGACTAATGGACCATAACCACCACGGCCTCCACCAGACTGAGTCCAGTACAACTAGATGGTGTCCGGCTACCCCCACTGACTGCTCTGACCGGGATCACAACAGAGGGTCCTGGACAGAGCTGGAGAAAAATGTAGAACAAGATTCTAACTCAAAAAAAAAGAAAAAAGACCAGACTTACCGGCCTGACAGACTGGAGAAAACCCGAGAGTATGGCCCCCGGATACCCTTTCAGCTCAGTAATGAAATTACTCCCAAGGTTCACTGTTCAGCCAAACATCAGACAGTCCCATAAAACAAAACAAGACTAACGGGGCACAACAGTCCAGGGACAAGGACTAGAAGGCAGGAGGGGACAGGAAAGCTGTTAATAAGGAACCCAAGGTCGAGAAGGGAGAGTGTTGACATGTCATGGGGTTGTTAACCAATGTCATGAAATAATATGTGTACTAACTGTTTAATGAGAAACTACTTGTTCTCTAAACCTTCATCTAAAGTACAATAAAAAAAATAAAAATAACTGCACCCTTCATTATCTCCCCTTAAGACATCAAGTAAAAAATAATTCCTCGCTCTCTCAACTGCTTCTGGCCATCAGAGACGACAGACTCTAGAGCTTTCATGTCCCTTCAGTGCAGAGGCCTTCAAGGTGATGGTGACATGCTTTGAAGAAAACCACACTGGCCTTAAGAATAATAAAACAAAATGCTCATACATACAGCTGCCCATCCTTCCGGGTATAAAAGCTGACTGATTTGATGGTAGCCACAACCACCACCATGCAGAGAGTCACTGGAACAAAGAGCATGATCACATGTTTGGCACCATATTTCAATGTCAGCTCCTCATCTTCTTCTTCATCTTGTTCCACCACCTGCTGTGTGTTACCCTGGGGTCGTCCATTAGATAATGGCTCAGGGTTGCCATGCCGTCGCCTTTCAATGTGCTCATGACGCTGCCGTTCTCTACTGTCATTCTAAAAACACAAGAAACACTTTTTCAGTAAGTCAGACTCTCAGGAGAATTAGGGTATTCTATATCAAAAACAGGAAATGTAACAATTAGACCTGGGATTAACAATAGGCCCATCAATACTTGAGTTCTAAAAACTTGAGGCAACAAAGAACCCACTTAAAGGAAGCGTGCAGTTTAAAAGTCCAGATGGTTCCCATTTATTCTGTGGAGACACTCATGTCCTCCTTTTCACCTGGGTCTTAGCTTACCTCACCTTCTCTTTTCATTCTCAACCTAATACAATTCCACTCATCCTTTGACGCTTGCCTTAAATACTGACTCCTCACAAAACCGTCTTTACTGGCTCCAACTGCAAGCAGAGTAATCTCATCTTTTTAAAATTCATAAAGTGCTATCTACCTGCAGTTTCACACCAGTTAAACAAGGAACTGTCTTACCTTCATCGTTAATAACACTTTAAAATCCTTGCAGTGATGTACTAGGGCTCTCTCCGTATTATTTCTTACAATTGCATATGAATTTACATTTACTTCAAAATTATTTTTCAATAAAAAAAAGAAAAAATTCTTGCAGAGAGAAACTATGCCTTCAGCAATTCTGACGGCCCATACCACTACCCAGCCCCTACTGTGCCCAGCACAGAGTAAGGGAACCATAAATAGTTGACGAATTACTGAATGAAGAAATCTGAACCTTTCTTAGATTCTACTTTCCTCAGACCCATAATCCAAACACCGTTTTGTTACTTTATCTTGGTTTTATCTTCTCCTAAATTTCAAGTTCAGCCTCTTTTTTGGTATTAGTACTCATATCTTAAAACTCTGTTTTTATAAAGGGTAAAATGGGTAATAAGAGCAATAACAACAATAATAAAAATAATAGACAACAGGAAAAAAAACAGTAACAGTCACTCCTCCTTCTCCTCTCTTTAAGTAAACTGGAGATGAAAGTAGATGACAGTCACTGTTAGATGTAATTAACTTGGTTGAGACAGAATTCTCTTCTCTTCTTTCATTAGGAAGGTCAATGGAGAACACTCCGCTCCCATGCCTCATCTTTGACTAGAGTATAAGTATTACTTAGATTATTATTACTATTAATTATAAATACATAATACATTTAATAGGGATGACTGCAATGTATCAGGGACTGTGATATGTGTTTTATGTTAATTCTCACAGCCACAACATTAGCATCATTTCACAGATGAGGAAACAGCCACGGCTAGTAAGTGTTTCAGACAGGGTTTGAATCCAAGTCTGCCTGACTCCAGAAATCAAGTTTTTAAATGTGCTGTTCACAAAACAACGTGGGAGCTCTGCAGACTCCCTGGGGGCTGAGAGTTCTCTTTCATTTTGTTTTCAATTTACTCATCCCACAAGTAATTATCAAAACTCTACTATATTCTAGGTACTCTGCAGAAATTTCTAAGATCTAGAATACTGAAATGAGTAAGATATAGACAGACCCTGTCCTTAAAAAGTTCATAAGTTAGCTTTAATATATGATAAATATCATATTAGAGATATGAATAAAGTGCTACAGGAAGTGATTAATTTTGTGTGGTCAAGAAAGGCGGCATAAAAGATAATGACTCTTGAGCAGGACCTACAAGAGTGAACGGAGGGTGAATGGGCTCCATGCAGAAACAGCAACATGAACAGAGGCACAGAGGTGTAAAAGAGAAGAGCAAGGCCCACTTAGAAAACTACTTCTGAGGTGGCTGGAGAACAGGGTTTGCCAGGGATGGTAGCAAGGAAGAAGGTTTGGAATTAGTTGTAAAGAGCCTTGTCTGCCATGCCAAGACTTTAGACTTTATCCTCTAGACAACCAAAAGTAATAAAAACTGTTAAGGTTGAGGAAGTGACACAATCAGATTGTTTCATTTTTAAGTCACTTGAAAGAATGGTGATGAAAAACATGAAATGTATGAGAAAGATATTTGAGAGGTGGAACTGACAGGGCTTTGCGGCAAATGACATGTAAGCGGTCAGGAAGGAGTCAAGGATGACTCTTACTGCTCGTTCTTACTGGGACAGACACTCTGGATACAGATTTGCCTTGCCTGCACCCAATGCCTCTTCCAAAACTACCATCTATGGACTTACAGAATGCCACATCCATTGTCATGGTATCCCACACAGCATCGCCTTGGATCAAGGGACTGACTTCACAGCAAATGAAGTGTGGCAATGGGTCCATGCTCATGAAATTCACTGGTCTTATCATGTTCCCCATCATCCTGAAGCAGCTGCTTGATAGAACAATGGAATGGCCTTCTAAAGACATAATTACGGTACCAGCTGGGTGGCAACACTTTGCAGGGTTGGGGTAATGTTCTCCAGGAGGCTGTATACGCTCTAAACTGGCATCCAATATATGGTGCTGTTTCTCTTGTAGCCATGATTCACGGTTCCAGGAATCAAGGGGTAGAGATGGGAGTGGCACCACTCACTATTAACCCTCATACTATCTACTCTGCAACATTTTTGCTTCCTATCCCTGAGACACTATGCTCTGCAGGCCTAGAGGTCTTAGTTCCAAAGGGAGGAAATCTCCCACCTGGAAACACAACACAGATTCCACTGAACTGGAAGTTAAAAATGCCACCCCGCCACTTTGGGCTCCTCATGCCTCTGGACCACAGGCAAAGAAGGGAGTTACCATACTGGCTGGTGTGACTGATCCTGATTACCAAGAGGAAACTGGATTGATACTACACAATGGAGTTAAAGAAGAGTATGTCTGGAATGCAGGAGATCCCTTAGGGTGTCTCTTAGTACTACCCTGCCCTGTGATTAAAGTCAATGGAAAGCTACAGCAACCCATTTCTGACATGACTACTGATGGCCCAGACCCTTCAGAAATGAAGGTTTGGGTCACCCCACCAGGCAAAGAACCATGACCAGCTGAGGTGCTTACTGAGAGTAAAGGGAATATGATATGGGTGGTGGAAGAAGCAGTTACAACCATGTGACCAGCTGCAGTAACAGAGACTGTAACTGTTATGAGCATTTCTTCCTTGTATGTGTGCATCAAGTATTTTTGTTTTTTCCACTTACAAAATGTAAGATGTAAACAGGGCTAGTGCGTTTTTGGTTGTATACATGTTAGTTTTATCATGTGAGGCACCAGTATGACTTTGTATCTATCTTTATTTAGAGACTGAATATGGTTTAAAGAGATGTGTACCAACAGACAGTCCCTGTGGGAGCAGGAGAAAAGTGGGGTGCAGAACTCAAATTCTAGTGAAAAGACCAGACTTAATGGTCTGACTGAGACTGGAGGAACCCCAGAGAGCATGGCTCCCGGGCTCTCTGTCAACCCAGCACTAAAACCATTCCCAAGGCCAACTCTTCAGTCAAAGATGGACTATGGGATATAACATGATACTCGTGAAGAGTGTGCTTCTCAGCTCAAGCAGATACATCGGACTAAATGGGCAGCTCCTGTCCAGAGGTGAGATGAGAAGGCAGAGACGGTCAGGAGCTGTTTGAATGGACACAGGAAATCAGGGGTGGAAAGGAGGAGTCTGCTATCACAGTATAGGGAGAGCAATTAGGGTCACATAACAATGTATGTATAAATTTTTGTATGAGAAACTAACCTGAATTATAAACTTTCATTTAAAGCACAACAATAAAATTAAATTAAAAAAAAAGGAGATGTGTACAGGTGCTAAGTTGACAAGGGGTACACTGTGATGGCTTAAGGTTGTGTGTCAACTTGGCTGGGCCATGATTCTCAGTGGTCTGGCAGTTTTGTAATGATGTAGTCATCCTTCATGATGTGATCTGATGTGATAAGCCAATCAGTTGTAAGCAGAGCTTCCTCAGGGGTGTGGCCTGCATCCAGTATATACATATGGATGTTCTGGCAAAGCTCGCTAGCTTGCTCTGGACCCTGCATCTGGCTTGTCATCATCTGATCCCCAGTTCTTGGGACTTGAGCCAGCTGTGTGCTGTAGTGCCTGCCAATCTTGGGATTCATTAGCCTCCGTAATCTGTGAGCCAGCAGTCTTACCTGTTCATCTTGTATTCCTCAGTCCCAACAGACCATGAGCCAATAGCCTGCCATCTGACCTGCTGATCCTGGGTTCATCATCTCTGGTAGTTACATGAGTCTGGAGAAGCCTCCACCCTGACACTTGACTTGCCAGGCTCTACAACTGCATGAGTCATTTCCTTGAGATAAATCTTTCTCTCTCTCTCTCTCTCTCTATATATATATATATGTATATGCTTCACTTGCTTTGCTTCTCTGCAGAACCCAGCCTAAGACATCTGGTCAGATGATGACGAGTCAGATGAAGGATCCAGAGCAAGAGCAAAGGGACAAGGTAGATGGTTGTAAGATGAAATAAGTAACACAAGAAGATGAGCAGGCTGGAGGAGAGGAGAGGTACTTTAGTTTGGGATATGAGCAAATTTGAAGTACCTGCATCCAGGTAGAAAAGTCCAAAGGAGTTTGTAATAAAAATTTCAAACTCAGAAGAAAGCTGGGAGAAGTCACGAGTTTATACAGCTATGGAAATGGATGGAATTCCAGGGAGAAAGTACAGACAGAAAGTAGGAACAGTGTGAATTTATTGGTCATTAATGCAATAGAGAGCTATGGAAGGAAAGAATATGGAGTGAGAAGACCAAGAGAGAACTGTGAAAAATCCCCAAGCTTAAGCAGCAGTTATGGAAGAAAAACCAGCAAAAGAGATTAAGAGAATAGGGGAGAGGGAAAAATAAACAAACAAAAAAACCCAGGTATATCAGAGACGCCAAAGGAGGAGCACATTTCAACAAGGTGTCATCAACAGTTAGGCAAGATGAGAGCTGAGGAGCCTTTGAATCTGGCAATCACCAGTTCACAAAGGTCTTTACAAAAGTAAAACAGTGAGGTGGGAAGTCAGAATATAAATCATAATGGACTGAGGAATGAATGGAAACTGAGAAAGTAAAGGCAATCATTCTTTGAAGGGGTTTGAGAAGCAAAACAATTATGTGACCGGGGCGGGGGGGGGGGCAGGGGGGAAGCAAGCTTGAAAAAGCTATTTTAGGGCTATTAGAGATTTCAGTATACTTGGCAGGTCAAAGTATGGCATTAAGATCAGAGGAAGAGATTGAAGATAGAAGACAGTGAACAGATAACTGATGCAACAAGGTAGGTGGATAAAAGGAGGAGAACAAAAAGAGAGAGAAGTTGGCCTTGCAAAGAGGTGCCCTCTTCCTCAATCTGGAGGTCAGAAAGTAACTCTGACTTCAAAGAAAATATTTATGAAGATCCAGCCCCTATGAGGAATGGAAAGGAAAGTAACCCAAAGCCCAAAAGGCAGACATATATACACCACTCACCAAAAAAAAAAAATAACTTTTGCTGAACACAAGTGACTAGAGTGGCCAAAGTCCAGTAGAATCAGAATGGGTGGTGGTTATGGGGAAGGTGGGTCTAGAGGACAGGGACATGGTGTGACAGATGGCTGAGGAATAGGAGAGTTGCGACAATTCACACTTCTCCCTTCCCAGAGAAGGAAGCTAAGCCATCTGCTAAGAAGGTTATGTTTGTGACTAATGTTCAACAATACAAAATGTTCAGTATAAATTAAAATATAAGTAACAATAACTTATCCTTACATAGCATTTGATGAAAAGCACCCTCACATTAATCTCATTTAATCTTTTGGGTGTTGGGAGATGAACACAAAAGCAACTTGTCCAAAATCTCACAGCCAGAAAACAGCAGAGGCAGGAAACAATTCAAGTCTCTGGATTTAAAACCTGTGTTCTTTCTATGCTGCCAAAGCTGTTTTATTAGGCTATATATTTAATTGGGTTTAATTGGGTAAATCTAGCAAGAAAGAGGCAACCATAATATGTTCATTTGCAGTACTCAACTGGATATTCTGGTTTATAATGAACATTAACCAACCCACCCCACCTTATGCCTCCGGGGCTGATGACAGAATGCTAGAGCCTTGTTTAACTCAACAGTAACACACACATACTCATTCACACAAGCCCTTTCTCTTCCGGGTAGTACAAATAGTCCCTGACTTATGATGCATTGGAGTTACGAGGAAACGCACATAAGATCTTTTTTTTTTTTGTATATCTTATCGTTAGTAATATGTACTACGTAAACCAAAAAAACCAAACCTGTTGCCGTCAAGTCGATTCTGACTCATAGCAATCCTACAGGACAGAGTAGAACTGCCCCATAGGGTTTCCAAGGAACGGCTGGTGGATTCGAACTGCTGGCCTTTTGGTTCTCAGCCTGAACACTTAACCGCTACGTACAATGTTAAAATATATCTGTAAGGTTATATGTAACGTTTCCAACTGCAAAAGACAAATAAAGATCGGATTTATAAACATACTAATAATAAAAGGCAATAATAATGAAAACAAAACAAAAAAAAGAGGTATTCAACTTACTTCAGAACTGACTTACGATAAGAGTTGTCAGAATAGAACCCTGTGTAAGTCAGGGACTATGTGTACTTTGGAACTATGTTTTAAATTTTTTTAAAGTACAATTTATTTATTTAAACAGGTAAAACATTCACATGGTTCTAGGGTCAAAAGCATAAAAAGGCATACAGTGAAAATTCTCCTTCTTAACTCTCTACCTAATTTCCCAAACCCCAAGGTTCACTATTACTGATCTCTCAAGAATCCTTTCAGTTTCTTTATGCACACAGAAGCAAATACATATCCGCATTCTCCTTTTTACACAAGCAGTAGCACACTAAATGCACTGTCCTGCACTTTGCTTTCTTCATTTAACTACGTATCTTAGAGATTTTTCCCATGTCAGTACATGAATAACATCACCATTCTTTAAAAAAAATTTTTTTTAACCAGCTGCACAGCCAGAATATGAATGTATCTAATTTGACCAATCTCCTAATGATGGATGTTTAGCTTGCTTCCAATTTTCTCCCATTACAAAAGTGCTGCTATGAATATCCTCTATAAGTCATTTCACATATGTAAGAGCTTATTTGTAGGATAAATTCCCTGAAGTATAATTTCTGAGTCAAAGTATATATGCATTTGAAATTCTGGTATATATTGCCAAATTGTCCTCCCTACGTGTTGCACCAGTTTAGAGTCTCAGTAATGTAGGAGAGTGCCTATCTCACCATCCCCTTGCCAACACAGTATGTTATCAAATGCTTGGATGCTTACCAGTCTGATAGGTGAAATACGGTATCTCGGTGTAGTTATAATTTTTATTTTCCTTATCATTAGGAAGGCTGAGTGCCTTTTCTATTTGGCTCCTGGTACTTTGTTTTAGATTCCAAGTATAATTACTTCATTAATTAATTAATTTAAAGAATAGTAAATGCCCGCTATTTGCCAGACACTGTGCTAGGGCCAGGGATGTAGCAGTGAACAACGGAGACAAGGTTCCTGCTCTCAAGAACTGATTTCAAGCAGGAAGAGACAGATAACAAACAACATAGTTACAGGGTGGGATAGTACTACAAAAGGAGTAAACAGGGTGCTGTGATAAAGAATACCTGGGATGGGACTACCTTAGATAGTGTAGCCAGAAAATACCTCTCTGAGGAAGTGACATTTGAGCTGCGGCCTTAAGGATGAAAAGATGTGAAAGACCTGTTGTGCAGCGGAGGACTGACTCAGCAGTCAGTCCAAAACGCTGTGCCTTCCAAAGAAAGGTCTGGCCTTTGCCCAGCTCCTGGGAGATAACCTCTAAACACTTGAAATATCATGCCTGTTAAGAGTGTGTCTTTGTTAGAGTAAAAAGACAACCTACAGACTAATGTATAGGTTCAACGCAATTCCAAACAAAGTCCTTGCAGGCATTTTTGTAGAAATGTTTATAAAATTCATATGGAAATGCTAAAGACCTAGAGTGGCCAAAGCAACTCTGAAAAAGAAGGACAAAGCTGGAGGACTAACACTCCTTGATTTCAAGATTTACTATACAGTTAAATTAATCTGGAACATGTGATAGTGGCACAAAGGCAAATAGATCAATGGAACAGAATAGAGTGCAGAGACCGATCTACACATATATGGACAACTAATTTTTGACAAAGGTGTAAAGGTAATCCAGTGGAAAAAGGATAATCTTTTTCAACAAATGGTGCTGAAACATTCAGATATCCATATGCAGAAAAATGAACTTTGATACGTATCTCACACCACATACAAAAATTAATTCCAAATGGAAAACAGACCAAAAAGCAAAATCTAAAACAATAAAGCTTCTAGAAGAAAATATAAGAGAAAATCTTTGAGCACTTGGGTTAGGCAAAGGTTTCTTCGATATGACACCAAAAACATAATCCACAAAAGAACAAACTGACAGACGAGACGTCATCTATATTTAAAACATTTGCTTTTAGAAAAACACTACAAAGAGAAGAAAAAGACAAGCTACAGACTGGGAGAAAATATTTGCACAGCATATATATGATAGAGGATTTGTATCCAAAAAAATATATAAAGAACTCTCAGAATTCAGTAATAAGAAAACAACCCAATTTAAAAAATGAGCAAGAGATTTGAACAAATACTTCATCAAAAAAGATATCAGGATGACAAATGAGCACATGAAAAGATATTCAACATCATTATCCATTAGAGAAACGCAAATTAAAACCACAATGAAACACCACGCACTTTCTAGAAGGAAGGACTAAAATTTTAAAAGATTGGCAGTACCAAGTGCTGACAAACATTTAGAGGAACAGGAACTGTCCTATACTGCTGGTGGGAATGTAAAATTATTTAACCACTTTGGAAAACTGTTGAGTAGTATCTTAAAAAGTTAAATTATACATCTACCATATGCACCAGATATTCTACTCCTGTGTATTTACTCAAGATAAATGAAAGCCTATGTCCATACAAAGATTTGTACGCGAATGTTCACAGCAACCTTATTTGTAATAGTTCAAATGTGAAAACAACCCAAATGTCCGTTAGCAAGTGAATAGGTTAAAAATAAAAATAAAAAAGAAACCTGTTGTACAGCCATACAATGGAATACTATTGTTATTAGGTGCCATGGAGTGGGCTTCCACTTATAACCACCCCAATGTGACAGAGGAGAACTGTCCCAAAGGGTTTTTCTATGCTGTAATCTTTAGGAGAACAGATCACCAAGTCTTTCTCTCATGGGGTTGAACTGCCAACCTTTCAGTCAGTAGCCAAGCAATTAACCATTGTGCCACGAGGGCTCCTTAATGGAATATACTCAGCAATAAAAAAGGAATTAACTATTGACACATGCTACAACATGGATGAATCACAAAATTATGATGATGAATAAAAGAAAGTAGGCAAAACAGTACATATTCTATAGTTCCATTGATAAAAAATTCTAGGAAATGAAAACTAGAGTATAGTGACAAAAATTTGATCAGTGGTTGCCTGGGGATTAGGAGGGACTGGGAAGGGTAAAGAAGGTATAAGGGCAAAGGGGTATAAGGAAACTTTTGAGGGTGATGGATATGGTCATTATCTTGATTGTGGTGGTGGTTTCGAGGGTATATACGTATATCAAAACTTAACAAATTGTACACTTTAAATATGTATAGTTTACTATATGTCAGTTATATCTCAGTAAAGCTATTTAAAAGAATAAAGTGCCTTTTCTCAAAGGGGTATGTAAGTGCTTTCAAAAGTGTCAACTGAGAAGAAGATAATGTTAGTACTGAGCGATTTCCAAAATGAAAAATCTTGATAGCTAAATACTAGAACGATGATGTAGGTATAGCATTATTAAGACTAATTTTTTATTGTAGAAAAAGTTCAAACAAATATAATCTGAAGAGTATAATGAAGCTCCATGTTCACATGAAGGAGCCCTGGTGGCACGGTGGTTAAGCACTCAGTTGCGAACTAAAAACTCAGAAGTTCAAACCCACCAGGTGCTCTGCAAGAGAAAAGATGTAGCAATCTGCTTCAGTAAAGATTACAGCCTTGGAAACCCTGTGGGGCAGTTACACTCTGTCCTACAGGGTTGCTATGAGTCAGAATCGACTCAATTACAATGGGTTTGGTGTTTTGGTTTATGTTCACATTACTCAGCTTTGATAATTATCAACTAATGGCTAATCTTGTTTCATCTACTCTCCCACCCACTTCTCCCCTCCTGCATTATTCTGAGGCAAACTTCAGATATATCATTTCCTTCATAAATAGTACATACTTCTAAAAGAACTTAAAGGCTATCTTTAAGGATAAGAAAAAACAGTGTTGAAGCTACTATAAATAATTTCATGACAGTGGCAGAAGAAAGGATTACTCATCATACAAATGTTGTAAGTTTCAGGGAGGGCGGGGTCCTACAGGAAGTGTTGAGTATGTGGGAAGTAAGTTCCTATGAAGCCAGGTTCCCCAGAGTTCCTGCAGCATTGAGTCAGGGGCTTCAATTTAATTCTTTCTCCCCTCTCCCTGCTTTAGAACATGATGCAATTACAGGTCCAGCAACCCAATGCCTGTGTACCCTCAAGCAGGGAGTGTATTTCTCAAGCAGCAAAAACTGTGGAGGTATTTTCAGTACAGTGTAGAACCTGCGTGTTTTTATTTTTAACGCTGTTTTTTTGCCTCTTTTATTATTTTTATGATTAAAAGAAATGTTATAAACAAAAGTTTGTGACACAGAAAGTAAGTGTCCCCCAATCTGTTCTGCCCCACAAATATGAACACAGTGCACAATCTGATGTACTTTAAAAAAATTTTAAACCACCTTCTGCAATTTGCTTTTATCAGTTAATAATATATCAGATATTTTTCTAAGTTGGTATGTATAAATACAATAGTAGCATAGTAATAATAATGACAATTATGATAATAATTACTAATATTTATTGACTTAGTATGTACCAAACACTATGCTAGGTACTTCAGGTGGGTTATCTCACTTAATCCTAATAAAACGCCTGGTTTATTATTAATTTCATTTTACATATAAAGAACTGAAATTCAGAGAGGTCAGATAATTTGCTGAAGATCACAGAGCTATGAAGTTCTAGAACAGAAATCAGAATTCAGACGGGCTGCCCCAGAGCCCCTACTGTTAACCATCACCTTGCACTGCTGCCGCTTCTAGTGTCCCACTGCATGAGCACACACCATCATTAACAAATGCCCAAATAATGAAGATGAGGTTATCTCCAAATTGTGCTATAAATAATGCTTCCATAAAAATTCTTGTCTATATTTCTTGGCACTCTTCTGGCAATGTTTTTGTAGAATAAATTTCAAGAAGTGGGCATGCTAGGTCTAAAGGTGTATGTGTTTTTAGATTTAACTGCCAAATTGTCTCCAAAAGGCATGTGTATTTGTAGATTTAACTGGTAAATTGCCTCCAAATAAATACTAATTTAACTCCCACCAACAGCATATCAGAATAGAGCCCTGGAGGTGCAATGATTAAAGCGATCAACTGCTAACCAAAAGGTTAGAGGTTTGAAACCACCAGCAGCTCAGCAGGAGAAAGATGTGGCAGTCTGCTTCCGTAGAGATTTACAGCCTTGGAAACCCTACGGGGTCGCTTTGAGTTGTAATCAACCAGATGGCAGTAGAGTTTTTTTGGGGGGTTTCAGTAGCAATAGGTATCAACCTTTGCTCACTGTAGGTGAAAAATGAGACATTGTTTTAATTTCTACAACTCTATTAGTGAGGCTGATGTCTTTTCATATATTTGCTGCCATTTCAGTTTCTCATCTGTGAACTATCTGTTCATATCCTTTGCTAAGGTTTCTACTGAGTTATCTGTGTTCCTTATGACTTCATAAGAACTCTTTGTATATTAGTTATATCTGTCATTACGTGTTTCAAACCTCTGTACCAGTTTTACTTTGTTAGTGGAAATTTTTTCCACACTTGAGTTTTTCATTTTGTGCTGCTGAATATGAACTTAGGTGATTTTACAAGGAAAAGAAAAACTTATTTTTACAAGACCCCAAATTTTTTAAAATGTTTTTCAACATACACACATAGGTATATAGTTATACTGTGTTCTACTTTTTTCACTTAATGTTATTACATGCATGTATTTCCATGTAATAACAGCTAACATGCCTGGCATTTTTAATCACAGTGTATTCCATTATGTCGATATATTTATAGTCTACATATTATTTACTTACTTAAAATGAATATTTATTTACATGAAAAAGTATCAACCCTGTGAGATTTTACAGTTATTGTTTGGATTTCTACAATTAGAAATGCAAGGCTCCTAAGCCTGCACTGTAGAAAGAACTAAAGTAGCAGCTTAACTGAAGAACTGGCAAGTTAAGTGGAAAACCTGAAAACATTTCCTAATCATAAGCAATAAGTTTCTAAGAACACACAGAATTCCAGCCGGGCACCTGCCCAAACTTTGTAGGTTTAATCATTACTCAACATCAAGGAAGGCTGCCATTTCCCCGAACAGCTGACGTAATCTGTTAGAGATAATATTTAACATTTATGGGGCTGTTGTGTTAGGCTTGAATCTGGAGTTTCTTAAGTTATTCAGATCTGTGCAAAAGATTTCTGACTTTACTCCGATTTAGAAAGTAATATTGAAGTTATTCCCTCTCCTTGAGCATGAAGAATTGTGACCAAGCTGGGGCTGAGCCCCCACAGACTCACAAAGACACATCAACTGGGCCCTGCGATAAGACAACAGATGGGACAATCTCAGAAATTATCTTAAGGAAGTTTTCACAAAAGGGCAATAAAACCTAACACAAAGGACTTCTCAGCTTTTGTCCTTTTCTTTTCACATTTAGTGAATAGGAATTTGTTGGACCACTGAAGACCCTCCTGACTTTCGTAACTGAAAAAACCAATGATTGTTAAGATGATTCAAAATGTAAGATTACAATTTCTAGCCAATCAGTGAAAAGGTGACGATTTCAACGATTCTACCCATTTTGTGATGTTGATATATACTGATGATTCTGTAACCTTCCTTGGACTCGGACAGACATGGTTGTGGCAGCACGCTTGTCTGTTTTCCCACTCTTGCCTATTCTGTAATATTCTTTGGACTCGGGCAGACATGGCTGTGGCAGCACGCTTGTCTGTTTTCCCACTCTTGCCTATTCTGTAATATTCTTTGGACTCGGGCAGACATGGCTCTAGCAGCATGCTTGTCCGCTTCCCACTTCTGCCCTTTTGAATATATGCTGAATAAAACTTGCTTTTTGCTTTACTCAACTGTGTGATGTTTTTCCCCTACAACAAATCTCATTCAAAGGTAAACATGTTCTTCAGGAGGTCACTGAGATTTTAAGTTCTTTTTCTCCTCCCTTCTCTTTGACATAACCGGGAAAACAAATTCACTCAGTACAATAAAATTGTCAAAGGCTGATTGGGCCTTTGGACCCGATTCAGTTTAAATTTAGATCACTACTTTTTTTTTTCCTCCTAAAGGTCCCAAGGGGGAAACCCTGTGGTGTAATGGTTAAGAGTTTGACTGCTAACCAAAAGGCTGGCAGTTCAAATCCACCAGGTGCTCCTTGGAAACTCTATGGGGCAGTTCTACTCTGTCCTATAGGGTCGCTATGAGTCAGAATAGACTAGACGGCAAGGGGTTTGGTTTTCTTTGGAAAGGTCCCAAGTACTTAAATAACACTTTAAAAAGTTTATAGGTTTGCTTTCTGTTTAATTTTATAGGATTTCTTACACTTAAAAAGTGACCCACCATCCTCTAGAAAATGAAGTTAGCTCTGTCAGCTTATGACTTCCTAACAAAAGTTGTTTGCACTTAATGCTTTGTATTCAGAAAAGATATTGCAGATAGCCTTCATTCATAAAGACCAGACCCATTTTAATGTTGTAAATTTAGCAGCTGATGGTGATGTATTTACATACACATTCTTCAGTAATTCCTTTATAAAGAGAACCATTACAGGTCTATCAATGGATTACTCTAAGGCTTCTTTTTAGTTAACAAATGACTGACTATTTTCTATTCTAAATCAAAAAGCTGCTGACAATTTATCTCCTTAAGGACTAGAAATCTGGGTCAGAATAAACCAATGTTTATAATAACATTAAGTTATAGATCTAATCATTTTTTTCTCTAATGTCACTTTCCTTTTATTTCTTTACTGAAATACAGTAGTTCTCAAAGTATGGTCCCTGGATCAGAAGCACTGGCATGATCTGTAAATTGATCAGAAATGCAAATTATCTGGCCCTACCCCAGACCTACAGAACTAGGACTCTGTGGGGTGGGACCACAGATTTGTTTTAATGAGCCCTCCGGCAGGATTCCAATGCACACCAAAGTTTAAAAACCATAGCCAGAGTGTGTTAACCATTTTCACCACCTATGACCGGGTACGTGGATCTTAAATTATATTACAGATTGCTAGTATGCTCTCCGAAGTTGTCACACATCAACAGTATATGACAGTTTCCACTGCTTTACATCCTTGTGAGTTCTTAGTATTGTCTGACTTACTACATGTCAGTCTGACGGGTTTGAAGTGGTATCCTGTGTTACTTTAATTGCACACCCACTCCTCACTTATCAACATGGTTGGGTTCCAAAGACCAGGTTGTTATGCAAAAATCAGCATTATACAAAAATGGAGGATGACCACATTAGATCACATTAATACAGTGAAACCTGCCAGAGCTACAATTTGACAGGACTGCCTTGTCTCCCTGGGCCTCGTAAGTTTTCCACCTTTAACAGGGTGCAGTCTTACCACTACTCTATTGCTCTCTGTTAGTGAAAAATATTTGAATTTTCCTTCTGACAGGTTTTCACCTTATCCAGGTTCCAGCTTTCGCAGGTTTTACTGTACTATATAGTAATGCCATATACTATATGTTGTTTATGTATATATATATATATTTATAATAAGCATATAAAATCTGTACAAGAATAATAAACACCAAATTTAGGATCATAACTACTATCCAGAGAAAAGAGGAAGGGGAGTAAGGAGGGGGCTTCAATTTTATCTGCAAATTTTTCTGGAATATAACTAATCTCTCTTTCCAAATTAAATTTTTGTTGTGTTTAGTTATGTAGGATTAATATACAATAGAAACAGAAAAAAAAACAAACAAAACCCAAATCAAACTCGTTGCCATCAAGTCAATTCTGACTCATAGTGACCCTACAGGACAGAGTAAATAAGCTTACAGAAAAAAACACTTCAAAAATAAAAGAGTATATACAGCAAATAATTCAAGATGTTAAAGTTCTTAAAAGTTGGGTGTAGGTACATGGGTGCTCATTATATTATCCATCATACTTTTCTGTATATGCTTGCTATTTTACATTATAAAAATTTAAGAAATAAATATTTGTGTTTAAAAAAAAAAAACACTTTTCAGTTCTCTGACTACTTTTCATCAAACTTTAAATCCTTTCACTGTGAGCAGCCCACAAAAGGAAGAACTATTTTCCGGGCTACAGTAGTGTTATATCTGCTAAGGATTGAGGAAATGAAGTCAAGAATAACATTTGACCTTTGGAACAAACCAAAAAACCAAACCAAACTCACCGTGGAGTCAATTCCAGCTCACAGTGACCCTACAGGATAGAAGAGAACTGCCCCATAGGATTTGCAAGGAGCAACTGTGAGATCTGAACTGCCAACCTTTTGGTTAACAGCCAAGCATTTAACCACTGCACCATCAGGGCTCCATAAAAAACACGCTTTAAATGTTATCTTCTACTTGAACGCTAACATTAGAACACTTTAAAGTAGTTAAAGTTACAGGGAAAGTTAACTAATTGAATAAGACTTGGTTGGTCACACCCAAAATGATTTCAAGTCCATTATTCTTCTAGCAGAGTCACCAATCAGTCCCTGCTTAGGACTGTCACAGTTGTAAACTGAATGCCTTACATAAATCTCTCAGGCCTGAGCAAACAGGAACGGTTGGTCACCCTAACTTCTGAGCTGAAAGAGAACTCAGAGATTATCTAGTAAATTACCTAAGTTTATAGATGAGAAAAATGAGGTACTAAGAAATTAAGTGAATTAGGTAAACCTACACACAACTGCTTCAAATTACAACTGGATCAAAGTTAAGTTTTCCCTTTGGGGTGCCTATTTTTAAGTTACTCACAACCACAACCCTTAAAAGCCAATTCTTCAGTGCTTTCTGGACAGTTTCCGATGTCTGCTCTTTCCCAAACTCAAATGACTGTTTCCTGATATGAGTTCAAGGCTAGGGATGCTCCTGACCTTGAAGGAAGATGCTGAGTGTAGGAAAGAAAGAGAAGATCTACTTCTTTACACTGGTATCTAGATAGTCTGTAAGGAAGTTACTGAGTCCCTTTGCAGTTTTAAAAATATTTTTTAACGATTTCTTTTCTTTTTGTAATAGTTAAGGTAAAAATAACATGTTTGTGTACTCTAAGGGAAATATTAATACAGATAGGCACTTTAACAGACTAGCTATTCAAAGGAGGGAAATCTACTCATTCATTCATGATGAGTGCTCCAAAAATACAAGGCCTTAAAATGATATGTTTGTGACAGGACCTAGCACAGAGCCTAGCACACTGAAGACACTCAAAGGTTAGTTTCCTTTTATGAGTAGTGTGGAAAGATCCTCTAAGCTAGCCACTAAACTAATGAGGAAGAGATAAGCCTGATAAGGATTTTTTATGCCTGTGGAGACTTGTCTTAGTATACTTTGTATTTAACAAATCCACTTGTGAAGAAGTGAAATAAAAGAGCTGCTTTCAATTAATCCAGAAAAAGCCATCTATGTCCAATTTAAATAAGGCTCTACTCCCAGTTTTTCATGACCAGTCAGAACATATACTTATGCAACGGGTTCTTTATAGCTAACTTAACAGTGACATAACTTTTTTGGGGGGTTTTAAACGTACATCAGTAAAAAATGAATGCACAGACTTAGTATTTTTCTTACCCAGAATTTTTTCATACATTATCTCCTTTCAGCTTTTTTTTTTTTTTTTTGTCTTTTTGTTGCATAGAAAGAACATAGGAGCATAAAATTTGGAATTACAAAGCAAAGTTCCAGGTTTGTCATTTAATTTTCTATGTGATCTTGGACAAGTATTTAAACTGTAAAATAGGAGTAATACCCACTCCAAGCTAACTGGAAAGTTTAAATGAGAATGCATATACAAGATCTTTATAAGCTGCACAAGGCATTTTTAAGGAGATAAACAAAAGATAAATTTGACATCTTATTAATAGCAGCATCAAAACTAAACAAAGGAGTCAAACTTGATTTTCTAGACAGTGCTGCCCTAATAGACCTGGAAGGTACCACTGAGAACAACAGCACTAAAACGTGCAAAAAACAAACCATGAACAAATGTGATTATCAACAAAAATCCTGTGTCGATTGTACCTCTTCTGTAGCACCCTTCATTTTAACTTATCAATCACTTAGGTGTAAAAAAGGGCAGGAAAAAATATCATGAAAGCCCCACAAAATCTGATGTGAGGGATGTAAAAACCCTACATTAACAACATAAAGCTCATCACACTACAGTGTAGAGTACTGTTCTTGGTTCTATGGACATGGCAGTAATGTTCCTGGCCTCACACAGCTTACAGTGTTATGTATGGACTGAACCTGTCCCCCCTAAATATGTGTTGGAATTCTAATCTCAATACCTGTGGATGTAATACCATTTGGGAAAAGGTTTTCTGTGTTATGTTAATGAGACCATATCAGTACAGGGTGCGTTTTAAACCAATCACTTTAGAGATATGAAACAGATTAGGCACAGAAAAACAAGCAGAGATGGGGGAAGACATATACTATGCCCCATGAAGATCACCAAGGAAACAAGGAACAGTAGCTGAAAAAGAGACAAGGACGTTCTTCCAGAGCAGACAGAGAAAAAAGCCTTTCCCTGGAGCCGGCACCCTGAATTCGGACTTCTAGCCTCCTAAACGACGAGAAAATAAATTTCTGTTTGTTAAAGCTACCCACTTGTGATACTTCTGTTACAGCAGCACTAGATAACTAAGACACACACAGTGGGGAAAGGCAGATAAACAAGTCAAAAATATATGTATGCTATATTATTCACAATAGCAAAACGATGGAAACAACCTCGATGTCCATCAACAGATGAATGGATACACAAACTATGGTACATACACACAATGGAGTACTATGCAACGAGAAAGAACAACAATGAATTGGTGAACCATCTCATAACATGGATGAAAGTGGAGGACATCATGCTGAGTGAAATAAGTCAATCACAAAAGGACAAATATTGTATGAGACCTCTATTGTAAAAACCCATGAAAAAATTCACATGCAAAATGTAACAATCCTTGTTGGTTACCAGGGATGGGAGAGGGGGGGAAATACTAAATAGGTAATAGGTAAGTGGTAACTTGGGTGAGAGGTGAGACAGTACATAGTACAGGGGAAACTAACACAACCTGCACAAGGAAAGGTCATGGAGGCCCTATAGACACATCCAAACCCCCCGAGGGACTGAGTTGTTGGACGGAGGGCTCTGGGGACCATGATCTCGGGGAACATCTAGCTCAATTGGCATGACACTACTTATAAAGATAATGCTCTACATTCTACCTTGGTGAGTAGTGTCTGGGGTCTTAAAAGCCTATGAGCGGCCATCTAAGATACTCCACTGATCTCATCCCCTCGGGAACAAGGGAGAACGAAGAGAACAGGATACAAGGAAAAGATTAGTCCGAAGGACTAATGGTCCACAGCTACCAAGGCCTCCACGGGACTGAGCCCAGTACAGCTGGATGGTGCCCGGCTACCACCAATGACTCCTCTGACCAGGATCACAACAGAGGGTTCTGGGCAGAGCTGGAGTAGGATGTAGAGCATAATTTTAACTCCCAAAAAAAAAAAAAAAAAAAAGAAGAAGAAGAAGAAGACCAGATTTACTGGCCTAAAGAATACTAGAGAAACCTCGAGACTGTGGCCCCCAGACACCCTTTCAGCTCAGAGGTGAAGTTACCTTCGAGGTTCGATGTTAAGCCTGGGAATGGACAGCCCAGTAAAACTAAATGGGACTAACGAGGTACAGGAGTCCGGTGACAAGGGCCAGAAGGCAGAGGGAGAGTAGGAAACTGATGATAAGGAACACAAATTGAATAAGGACACTGTCGATGTATTGTGAGATTGTTGACCACTGCTATAGGGCAACATTTGTAGTAACTATTAAATGGGAGGTTGTTTTGTCCTGTAAGCCTTCATCTTGGGCGAGAATGGCAGCACAATTGGAAGAGCATAGTCAATATCACTTAAATGTGTAAGTAAAAAGTTTTGAAATGGTGTTTAAATAAAATAAAATAAAATAAAAAAATATATATATATGTATGCTAGAAATACTGATAAGTGCTATGCGCAAGTAAAGCAGAGAAAGGGACAGAGAGTGCAGGGTGGCAGGGAAGTTGAGGAGGGTTTCTATTTTATATAGGGAAAGCCTCACTGATAAGGTGACTCATGAGCCCAGACCTGAAGGAAGTGAATAAGGGAGAAGACAAAGACAAAGAGAGAAAGAGGGCCCAGAGGCAGAACTGAAGAGGCAGTGAGTGAGGGGGAAGGTGGTAAAAATGAGATTAGAGATGGCAGGGGTGGGGGATAAGACTTCTTAGACCAGATTTTATTCTGACTGAGATGGGACATTTTGGAAGATTTGCAACAGATGAGTGACACAAAACTTGGTGTTTTTCCAAAACTTTTAAGCTGTGGAATCCTTTGTTCAAAGGGACCCACAAAAGATGTAAAATAAATAAATCAGAAGTACTCTGGGTAAGGAAGGGGGCACCCAGGGATCTGCCTAAGTCTATTTCTGTTCCCATTCTCCTTCCCCGAAAGTAGCAGTTTAAAAATGAATACAGAGCCTGCAGCATTCAAACTTTCATATCCTTATCCAAAGAACTTCATAATCTGACCTCATCCTAACTTTTCAAAAAGCTATTCCCAGGGAACAGCTAAAAAGAAAATCAAGCTGCTGATGCCTAATAGAGGAGCAAATAGGTTGCCGCAAAATCTGTCTTTAACACCCCTTAACAACCAAGTCACCATGAGTTGGAATGGAATCAACTGGACTTCATGGCAACTAACAACAACCAAGTACCAAGCTATGAGGTGGAGCAGACCCTGCCCCCTGCTCTCCGTCCTGCCCCCCAGAGGTTACATACTACCCTTTCACAGGTTGTGCTCCTGTTCAGGGCTTCCCCCAATATTCATTTTAACTTGATTAAAAATGTTCTAGTAATACAGTGTGATCTGCCTCTGTTGCCATATCTCCAGGGATGGCCTACTGTCAATTTATACCATAAGAAAATTATTTCTCCATTCATGTTAGTTTTTCTGTTAGTAATGACATCCTTGGTTTGCTCTATTCTAATCCTACCCATCCTTCAAAACCTACTTTGTGAGGCTTTCCCCCATACATTTTGGCCCTTAACTGGAATCCTAAATCTATGGAGTGTAAAGGGAAATTCCAGGTCATTTACTGCTCTAGGTCATGTTTTTATTCCATGGAATAACCCTTGGCAGATCTGGCCAGTGGTCTTCCAACCTACTGTGACTACTTTTAGTGACAAGCACACACTAGCTCACAAGGCAGCCCTTGCTCTTTCAGACGTACTGTAATTGTGAGAAAATTCTTTTTACTGATCCAGAACCTGTTTCCTGGTAGCTTCCACCACTCTTCCAGCCCTGCCCTCTGGTTCTAATAGAGAAAGTCTGACACCACCACCCACCCCATGCAGTCTTCAAAGCTTCTATTTGCCCTGTGTTTTCCCCTATATGGCTCCACCTCTAAAAATCCCATCAATTCTCTAGCCATCTTACAGGTCCTCTGTGGAGTCTGGATTCAACCTATATGATTAGCTCACAAGGTTGTACGCTCAGATTTGACTTCTGTGTGACTAATGAAGAGTCTCTGTGTCCCATACCATGGGTTACCATATTTTTTACCAAATAACGTGTACCTTCTATGTTTGTTTGCCAACCGTGCCCTCTCCGAGATATTTTTATAAGTGTTCTATGCTAATATTTTTTATAGCAACATGTTAAAAAAAAAAAAGGCATAGTGGCACTTACGGAAGTACCTTGCAGGGGAAGGTGCAGTTGGCAAACAAACATAGAAGGCATGGGTTATCTGCATAAAAAACATGGTTATGCTCCTTTCAAGATTCCCTCTGTTGAACTCTCTTAGGACTTCTACATGTAGCCTTGCATTCGTCATTGTACAATCACTCTGTCAATGAACATTTACTGAGCGCTGTCAGGAACTGTGCTAGGTACTTAAAAAATAACAGTAAATAAAACGTATGTATGTTATACTTGTATAGAAAGGGAAAAAGGAAAAACGTAAATAAGATGATCATCTTGCCCTGAAAATAAGAAGACAGGTAAAATAATAAACAATGTGGAATTATGAGGTGTTGTATGCCTGGGGAAGTTGGAGAAGGCTTCAACTGAGGGGATGTCTGAGCCAAGGAGAAACTATCAATACCCATGTCTTCAACAGCCTTGTGTTCACAGCACCAAAGAGTACAATGCTTTGCCCTCAGTTGAAAGTCCAACAAATACACAAATTTGGTGAAGTAAAGGAAGACTGCTCAAGAAAAGTGGTGTGCAGAACTCAAATTCTAGTAAAAAGATCAGACTTAAGGTTTGACTGAGACTGGAGGGACCCCAGAAGACATGGCCCCCAGACTTTCTGTTAGCCCAAAACTAAAACCGTTCCCAAGGCCAACTCTTCAGACAAAGATTAGACTGGACTATGGGGCATAAAATGATACTCGTGAAGAGTGTGCTTCTTAGCTTAAGTAGATACATGAGACTAAACGGGCAGCTTCTGTCCAGAGGTGAGATGAGAAGGCAGAGAGGGTCAGGAGTCAGTTGAATGGACACAGGAAATCCAGGGTAGAAAGGAGGAGTGTGCTGTCACAATATAGGGAGAGCAACTAGGGTCACATAACAATGTATATATAAACTTTTATATGAGAGACTAACTTGAACTGTAAACTTTCACTTAAAGCATGACAATGGAAAAAATAAAAATAAAAGGAAGCCTACTCAGCCCCCTCAGACTCTCTTGGAGGTGAGAGAGGATGGTAACTGCGCCCACAGTCTGGCAAGGGCAGTTTCAGAGGCTGACACTGTACCTGGCTACGTACAGTATTGCTCAGGTGGTTGTCCTCGGACATCTGTGCATTCTGGAAGTAGGACAAGGGTGCAGGTAGCTCTGTCATTGGAGCAATCGTATAGAAATACTTTTTCACAGAACACAAAGCCTCTTGGGGTTCTGAAAAGGGAAAAAAAACAACAACAATCCTTTGTGTATTACGATTATACTTCATTTTTAAACACTCATAAATTACATTCAGCAAAAACAAACCTTTCTTTCATGCGTTCTCCTCCAGGCCAAGTTTTCTAAGGACCTCTTAGGCTGCTGTCACTAACAGGTTTCTCAGATTACATGTGAAATAGGATTTTACTAGGTCACCCAGAGTTGGTCAAATCCATGTAAATCTAGTCACACCAATCAAATCCTTAGAAGAGCAGTTAATCAGAAATGTATTAATTTGCCAAGACCTTGGACTGATGAATTTACTGTCGCCTCAAGGTATCTCTTTTGTAGTGAATAGGTCTACATAGGGAAAACTATTATTTTCCATCACAAAGACACAAAAGACTTCAGATTTAGGGCAAAGGGAGCTGAATGATCTTAAGGAATGTCCTCAGCAACATTTATTTTTCTATACTGACCAATCCAACCTAATTCTTATATCTCTATAAAATTGTCTAGTGCTTTTAATTTTGCAAAATTCTTTCTATCATCTCATTTTATGCTTACCACAATGTCCCAAGGCAGGGAGAACAGGTAATATATCTACTGTATAAAAGCAGAAGGGGCCCAGAGAAGTTTGGTGACTGGCTTAAGATCACTCAACTAGCTAGGCAGAGCCAGAGCAAGAATAGCAGACTCCAGCCTCAGGTCTCTCCTTTGCATCTTGCCATAACCTCATTTACACACATCACTGTCTCCCAGAGTTTACGCTGGGGGGCAGGAGTGGGGGCTACATTCCAATTTGTCTGTTTACCTTAATTTCTACCAGCCAATTCATTATAATTTCAAGTTTTCTTTTCACAGTCTTCAAAAATATGGTTGAAAAAAATCTGTTTGCATACCTAAAGCTGTATTCTCATTACTAAGCAGTACCTAAAACATTCCTGAATACATCAATATTTATATAGAAAAACATTTTGTCAATGTTCTGTTTCATTTCCCTTTTTAACTTCAGGATCCTCTTCCCTCTAAATACTTTTTTTTTTTTTTTTTTAATTCTGATCTTTTTTTATAAAATACATATAGGCAATATAAAGGGTTAAGTTGAACTTGATATGTTTGTAACCCTTAATTATCTATATTTGAATTATTCATATTATGACAAATATTTAAGCTGAGTAGGCTTTCCCTTCTATCTTACATATCTACCTCTCTCCTCCCCTGGTCTTTAGCCCACAGTCAGCTGGCATGGGTTTAAAAAAATACAGTGAATTAAAATATAAAGAAATGGTTACCCTTGTAGCATAGTGGTTAAGAGCTCAGCTGCTAACCTTAATGTCAGCAGTTCAAATCCACCAGCACTCCTTGGAAACCCTGTGGGGCAGTTCTACTCTGTCCTATAGGGTTGCTATGAGTCGGAGTTAACTTGATGGCAATGCGTTTGGATGGGGTTTATTCATTAAAAGAGGGTAACGGGAGCTTCTGGGATACTGGTAATGTTCGGTTCCTTGATAGGGCCTAGATACCAGCCATTTCAGTTTGTAAAAATTCACTGAGCTGTACACCTATAAGCTGTGTACATTTCTGTATTATATTATACTTCAATTAAAAATTCAAACAGTTTTTTGTGGCAATAAATCTCTATTTAGGATTATTCATACCACTGGTCTTACCTTTTAAAACGGCTAAAATTAAGACTTGGCTATATATATATATATATATATATATATAAGCTTGCCCAAAAGAGACATGGATTCCAATAGAACAGTTATATTCTCTAAGTACAGTAAGTATTAAAATTCAATGCTCTGACCTAAGCTTCTAGATTTTTAAAAATTGACCATACACTTGAAATTCCAACATTATGCAGCAATAATGATCGGTTAATCCAGAAATGCTACAAGATGTCAAACAGAAAACGTTGCAGTTGGAATTGGTTATCTCTACCAGCTACTCTGAAGACTATACCATATCATTTAAAGTACAGCTCTATTATTTTTTTATGGAAAAACCCTGAGGAATCTCTCATTAATATTCTCATATGATCTCTCAGAAACAAAATAAGTAAACAAGATAGTGTTAGCTGAATGAAACAAGGCAAAGGGCAAAAGGAGACAACAGCAGGCATAAATAAATGATAAATAAAATAAACAGTATTACATTTACAGGTAAAACATGAGAAGATAAATGATTATCCATTCACTAAATGACAGCTGACTGTCTACTTACATATAAAACTCTAAAAGACACTGAAGGGATCGTATGTACGTATTATGTTCACTTTTTTATGTATCCATGGAACAGATGAAAACAATGTGGCACACAAAAGTTAACTTGCCCAAGGTCATACATCAATAAGCAAAGGAGCTCCAACTCACACATTACACTACATTGCATCTTGTGTAAAACTCCATCTCTGCCCTCTTGGAGCTTACAGCAAAGACCATTAAGGTATATGGAGCCGATTTTTACTACCAGCCAAACAAGTGCTTAGAAGCAAATGAGGTCTTAAACTTCAGTAACTGGTCTAAATGTAAATTTAAAAACCGAAATGCCAAAGGCATTTTTCCCAATATACAGTCTTACTATTTTTTTTTTTTTTTTTAGAAAAAGGATAAGCTGAGGAGGTAGGGCCATGATGGCAGAGTAGTCAGGTGCTTCCGGTGGACACTCTTACAACAAAGACCCGAAAAAACAAGTGATTCGATTATATATGGCAATCTGGGAGCCCCGAACATCAAAGGCAGAATCAAGTAACTGGACTGAGTGGCAGGGGGAGGGAGAGACAGTTCGGAAGCAGCAAAACTTGCGAGACCTAACCTGGTGAGAGCCTGAGCCCTTCAGGCCTGATCAACTTGGGGGTGAGCTGGTGAAGCAGGCAAGTGGCAATGCTTGGGAGGCGTATTCTGCACCAGAAGAGACCCAGCTGCTGAGAGTCTACTCGGCCATGGAGAACCAGTGAGAAGCAGCCCTTGATCACCGAAAGATAAGTAATTGCATACGGCCTACTACGGGTATCAAAAATACCCCCCTTAGGGAAAAACCTCTCTCCCATTTACCTCCCCACTTCCTGCTCTGCACTGGGTCCCAGACTGCCTTCAACAATTGCGGAGTCACCTGGGCAGAAAGTAGGATCAGTCACATGCCCAGAGCCATTCTCCCTGCCTTGGAGAGTGAACAAATTAACAAATGGGGCAAAATAAACTGCCGGCTCCCCTAAGCCAGGAACACAGGATAAGCACAGCTCCTTTGCCAAGGCACAGGCATAAGGGATCCATGCACTTTGAGTGGCTTTCCCCCGGCATAGACTTGTGTGGGCCCATCTCAACAGTGTAGGCCCACATTACCACAGTACAACAGGGTATATACCGGAACTCTAACTTCAACTGTTTCAGCTGTGAAGAGGCAGGTTCTTGACACTGACACTGCTCAGCCCATTAAGCAGGCTCTTCACCCACCCACATCAGGGACCTGAGGACTGGTGGCTCCACCCATGCTACCTAGACACCTGCGAGAGGGGCCCATGAATAAGAGATGCCCCCCAGACCTTACAGTGAGCAACATTAGGTGCTCACAGTCTGGCTGCAAAACCCATGCATCTACGCGCTCTAGGGAACAGGGACACGCCTTCCTCCTGGACACTCGGAGGTGGCCATCAGTCCCCTGCCTTGCTCAGAGGGTGTCCACCTGCTGCAGCCAGATGCCTCTGCCTACACCAATCACCCATGCCTCTCTAGGACTGTAAGTGAGACCCTACACCACACACTTCGTGGCTATCTACCTGGGCACCTGAGCTGAATCCATACAGGAGGAGTGGGCGGACTCCTGAGCTCACATACCTAGTAACAGATCTGACCATCTGCTGACAGGATATTAGCACTTCAAAGGTGCCAATAATCAAACTAGTTCATACAAGCAGCCTATCTGGGCATATCAAAACAAAACAAGAAGCTACGACACAGTAAGCAAACATAAAATAAATAAATATAATAACTTACTGATGGCTCGAAGACAACAGTGAACGTCAAATCACATAAAGAGACAATCCACGATGGCTTCAGCAAGCTCCCAAAATAAAGAATCTAAAAATTTTCCAGAGGAGGAAAATTTCTTGGAATTACCACAGGCAGAATACAAAAGATTAACATACAGAACTCTTCGAGAAATTAGGAAGGAAATTAAGCAAAACACAGAACACGCAACAGGAAATTAAAAAGATTAGAGAAGAGCATAACGACAAATTTAACAGGCTACGAGAATCCATAGAGACAGCATTCAGAAATCCAGAAGATTAACAATAAAATGTCAGAATTAGACAACTCAATAGAAAGTCATAGGAACAGAACTGAGGAAACGGAAGTCAGAATTAGGGAAAATGAAGATAAAGGACTTGAGACACTAACTTCTTTGAGGAAAAATCAGATAAAAGGACTAAAAAAAATGAAGAAACCCTAAGAATTATGTGGGACTCTATCAAGAGGAATAACCTACAAGTGACTGAAGAACCAGGATGGGGGAGGATAACAGAAAATACGGAGAGAATTGTTGAAGATTTGTTGACAGAAAACTTCCCTGATATCGTGAAAAATGACAAGATAGCTATCCAAGATGCTCATGGAACCCCACATAAGGTAGATCGCAAAAGGAAGTCACCAAGACATATTATAATCAAACTTGCCAAAATCAAAGACAAAGGGAGAATTTTAAGAGCAGCTAGGGATAAACAAAAAGTCATCTACAAAGAAGAGTCAATAAGCTCGGACTACTCAGCAGAAACAATGAAGGCAAGAAGGCAATGGGATGACATATATAAAGTCCTGAAGGAAAACAACTGCCAGCCAAAAATTACATACCCAGCAAAACGGTCTCTCAAATACGGTGGCGAAATTAGGGCATTTCCAGATAAACAGAAGTTTAGGGAATTTGCAAAAACCAAAACAAAATTACAAGAAATACTAAAGGGAGTCCTCCGGTTAGAAAATTAGTAACATCAGATAACAACCCAAGACTAGAACACAGGAAACAGCAAACAGATATCAAACCAGACAGGGAAGTCACAAAAGTAAATCAAAGCTAAAACACTGACAACAGGGAAACAGATATCAATATGTAAAAGATGACAACATTAAAACAAAAAGGAGGGACTTAAAAAATGTAGACATAGATTTTTCATATGGAGAGGAAGTCAAGGCAATATACAGAAATAAAAGACTGGTATAAACTTAGAAAAATAGAGGTAAATATTAAGGTAACCACAAAGGAAACTTACAATCCTACAAGTCAAAATAAAAAACTAGAAAAATATAAAGACTCAGCAAACATGAAATCAACAACAATGAAAAAGATGAAAAGAAAATACATAAAGAAAAACGACTCAGCACAAAAAATTAAGTAGAACAAAGAAACTGTGCACAACACACAAAACAAGACATCAAAATGACAGCACTAAACTCATATCTATCAATAATTACACTGAATGTAAATAGACTAAATGTACCAATAAAGAGACAGAGACTGGCAGATTGGATAAAAAAAACACGATCCATCTATATGCTGCCTACAAGAGACACACCTCAGACTTAAAGACACAAACTAAAACTCAAAGGATGGGAAAAAATATATCCAGCAAACAACACTCAAAAAAGAGCAGGAGTGGCAATATTAATCGCTGACAAAATAGACTGTAAAGTAAAATCCACCACAAAGGATAAGGAAAAACACTACATAATGAATAATGGGTCAATACACCAGGAGGACATAACTATAATATTTACACACCCAACAACAAGGTTCCAAAACACATAAAACTCTAACAGCACTGAAAAGAGAAATAGAAAGCTCCACAAGAGTAGCAGGAGACTTCAACATGCCACTTTCGGTGAAGGACAGAACATCCAGAAAGAAGCTCAGCAAAGGCACAGAAGATCTAAATGCTACTATCAACCAACTTGATCTCATAGACATATACTGAACACTCCACTCAACAGCAGCCAACTACACCTTCTTTTCCAACGCACATTGAACGTTCTCCAGAATAGACCACATATTAGGCCACAAAGCAAGCCTTAATAAAATCCAAAGCATCGAACTATTACAAAGCATCTTTTCAGACCATAACGCCATGAAAGTAGAAATCAACAACAGAAAAAGCAAGGAAAAAAAATCAAGCACATGGAAACTGAACACCTTGCTCAAAAATACTGGGTTATGGAAGAAATTAAGGATGGAATCAAGAAATTCATAAAATCAAATGAGAATGAAAGCACATCCTACCAGAACCATTGGAACACAGCAAAAGCAGTGCTCAGAGGTCAGTTTATAGCAATAAATGCATACATCCAAAAAGAAGAAAGGGTCAGAATCAAAACATTAACTCTACAACTGGAAGGAGTAGAAAGAAAGCAGCAAAGGAAGCCCTCAGGGGCCAGAAGAAAGGAAATAAGTACGAATTAGAGCAGAATTAAATGAAATAGAGAAGAGAAAAGCAATTGAAAGAGTTAACAAGACCAAAAGCTGGTTCTTCGAAAAGATCAACAAAATCAATACACCACTGGCCAAACTGACAAAGGAAAAACAGGAGAGGAAGTATATAACCCATATAAGAAATAAGATGGGTGATATCACAACAGACCCAACTGAACAGACTACTATGAAACAGACTATGAAAAACTGTACTCTGACAAATTTCTAGAAACTTACTACCTACCTAACACAAACAGAGGGAGAATAACTAAATAAACCCATAACAAAAGAAGAGATTGAAAAGGTAATTAAAAAACTTCCAACAAAAAAAGCCCTGGCCCAGATAGCTTCACTGGAGAATTCTACCAAACTTTCAGAGAAGAGTTAACACCACTACTACTAAAGGTATTCCAGAGCATAGAAAAGGATGCAATACTCCCAAACTCATTCTATGAAGCCAGCATTTAACCTTGATACCAAAACCAGGTAAAGACACCACAAAAAAAGAAAATTACACACCAATATCCCTCGTGAACATTGACGCAAAAATCCTCAACAAAATTCTACCCAACAGAATTCAGCAACATATCAAAAAAATAATTCACCATGATCAAGTGGGATTTATACCAGGTATGCAGGGATGGTTCAACATTACAGAAACAATCAATGTAACCCATCACATAAGTCAAGAACCACATGATCTTATCAAGCGATGCAGAAAAGGCATTTGACAAAGTCCAACACCCATTCATGATAAAAACTCTCAACAAAAGAGGAATAGAAGGGAAATTCTTCAATATAATTAAGGGCATTTATACAAGGCCAACAACTAACATCATCATAAATGGAGAGACTTTGAAAGCATTGCTGGTGAGAATGAGAACCACACAAGGATGCCCTTTATCACCACTCTTATTCAACACTGTGCTTGAGATCCTAGCCAGAGCAATTAGCCTAGAAAAAGAAATCACCAAATCAATACCATTTACGATAGCCCACAAGAAGATAAAATACTTAGGAATAAATCTAACCAGAGACGTAAAAGATCTATACAATGAAAACTACAAGACACTACTACAAGAAACCAAAAGAGACCTGCATAAGTGGAAAAGCATACCTTGCTCATGGACAGGTAGACTCAACATTGTGAAAATGTCAATCCTACCCAAAGCGATCTACAGATACAATGCAATCCTGATCCAAATTCCACTGGCATTTTTAATGAGATGGAGAAACAAATCACCAACTTCATATGGAAAGGGAAGAGGCCCCGAATAAATAAAGCATTACTCAAGAAGAAGAAAAAAGTGAGAAGCCTCACACTACCTGATTTTAGAACCTATTATACCACCACGGTAGTCAAAACAGCCCGGTACTGGTACAACAACAGATACACAGACCAATGGAATAGAATTAAGAATCCAGACATAAAGTCATCCACCTACGAGCAGCTGATATTTGACAAAGGCCGAAAGTCCATTAACCGGGGAAAGGATAGTCTCTTTAACAAATGGTGCCAGCATGACTGGATATCCACCTGCAAAAAACTGAAACAAGACCCATACCTCACACCATGCACAAAAACTAACTCAAAATGGATCAGACTTAAATATAAAATCGAAAACGATAAAGATCATGGAAGAAAAAATAGGTACAATGCTAGGAGCCCTAGCACATGGCATAAACACAATACAAACTGTAACAATGCACAAGCACCAGAAGACAGACTAGATAAACGGGAGCCCCTACAAATCAAACATCTATGCTTATCACAAGACTTCACCAAAAGAGTCAAAAGGCAACCCACAGAGTGGGAAAAAATTTTTGGCTACGACAAATCCGATCAGCGTCTCATCTCTAAAATCTACAACATACAATGATAAAGAACAATGATGAATCTGTGAAGCATCTCATAAAGGATGAAACTGGAGGACATTATTTTGAGTAAAATAAGTCAATCACAAAAGGACAAATATTGTATGAGACCTCTATTGTAAAAACCCATGAAAAAGTTCACACCCAAAAAGTAACAATCTTTGTTGGTTACCAGGGATGGAAGCGGGGGGGGGGGGGGGGAATACTACATAGGCTATAGATAAGTGGTATCTTTGGTGAAGGGTGAGACAGTATACACAATACTGGGGAAACCAGCACAGCTTGTACAAGGAAAGGTCATGGATGCTCCACAGACACATCCAAACTCCCTGAGAGACTGAACTGCTGGGCGGAGGGCTGTCGGGACCATGGTCTCCGGGAGCATCTAGCTCAACTGGCATACTACCACCTTGGTGAGTAGTATCTGGGGTCTTAAAAGCCTGTGAGCAGCCATCTAAGACACTCCACTGGTCTCACCCCTTCGGGAGCAAGGGAGAATGAAGAGAACAGGATACAAGGAAAAGATCAGTCCAAAAGACTAATGGACCACAGCTACCAAGGCCTCCACCAGACTGAGTCCAGTACAGCTAGATGGTGCCCAGCTACCACCACTGACTGCTCTGACCGGGATCACAACAGAGGCTTCTGGACAGAGCTGGAGAAGGATGTAGAACAAAATTCTAACCCACACAAAAAAAGACCAGATTTACTGGCCTAAAAGAGACTGGAAAAACCCCGAGAGTATGGCCCCCAGACACCCTTTTAGCTCAGTGGTGAAGTCACTGCCGAGGTTCACCGTTCAGCCAGGGATTGGACAGCCCCATAAAACAAAACGGGACTGATCTTGGATTCCTATCGGAGACCAGCAAACGGGAGAGCAGCCTTGCAGAGCATCTGGTCGGAGACAGAACGACCGCTTAGCTTCACACATAACCATCTTCCCGCTGCACCCTACCTACCTGCACCGTGCACTAGACATCACATCACCAAGCGGTGCAGGCACGCCCTATTGGAACCTGCCCAGCACTGACTACCGACCGTCCTGGTGGCTGCGGTGAGTGCCACAAGCAACCCATCCCAGTGGCTCCTCCTCAACTAGATCTGCCCAGCTATACCACAAGAACGAAAAAAAAAAAAAAATCTACAATCAATAAACGAGAGAAATATCTACTGAATGCCCCGAAAACAGCAAACAATATCAAAACATTTACAAAAACAAGACAAGATGGCTCCAATAGGCATCCAAATTAAAACACCAGATAACTCTCCTGTGGAAGAAAATGCACTAGAAGTACCTGATACGGAACTCAAATAATTAATACTCGGAATTTTCCAAGAACTGAGGCAAAAAGCTGACAAACATGAGGAAAAAATAGACAAATTTATGGAAAATACAGACAAAAAATTGGAAGAATTCAGGAAGATGATGCAAGAACAAAATGCCAAAATAAATTCACAACTCGAAATTATACAAAAACAACAATTAGAAATCCAAAAGATAAACAACAAGATTTCAGAAATGGACGGTGTCATAGAAGGGCTGAGAAGCAGATTTGAAACCATGGAAGACAGGATCAGTGGAACTGAAGACAAACACTTGGATACAACTCTGTTTCAGGAAAACTCAGAAAAAAGAACAAAGAAAAATTAAGAGACCCTGAGAGTTATGTGGGACACAATTAAAAGCAAAAACTTACGAGTGATTGGCATACCAGAACAGGGGGAGAAAACAGAAAACACAGAGAGGATCATTGAGGAACTGCTGACAGAAAACTTTCCCAATATCATGAAAGATGAAAAGCTGGTCATCCAAGAAGCTCAACGAAACCCATATAGAAGAGACCCCAAAAGAAAATCACCAAGACATATCATATTCACACTCACTAAAACTAAAGACAAACAAAGAATCCTGAGAGCAGCTCGTGAAAAACAAGAAGTCACATACAGAGGAGAAACAATAAGACTAAGCTCAGATTATTCAGTAGAAACCATGCAGGCAAGAAGGCAATGGGATGACATATATAAAATCTTGAAAGAAAAAAATTGTCAGCCAAGAATAATATATTCTGCAAAACTCTCATTCAGATTTGATGGTGAAATTAGGTCATTTCCAGATAAACAGAAACTAAAGGAATATGCAAAAGTCAAACCAAACTTACAAGAATTATTAAAGGGAGTTCTTCGATCTGAGGACAAACAGCTTAAGCCCTCAGGCAGGACCTAGGACCTAGGACGCAGGTTAACATGAACCAGATACCATTCTAGGAACTGAACTACAGACAACTTTCCAAAAACAAAAGATATACAACAGGGAATCAGAGAAATCAATCAAAGGATGACAACAACATCAAAACAATGAAAGAGGGAACAAACGGCATAGGTATAGAACCTTCTAAAGGAGAAGAAGGCAAGGTGATACCAAGTAACAGTAGACTGCTTCAAAATTATAAAGATAAGGGTAAAATTCATGGTAACCACAAAAAAAGTTAACAAACCAACTCATAAAAATAAAGACGAAAAACATAAAGTCTCAACAAAAACAAAACCTACAAAAACAAAAGAAATGAACACAAAATCCACAAACAAAAGGAACTCAGCACAAGAGAGTAAGAAGAACAAAGAAAACTTCAGCATCACAAAAAAAAGCACTACAAAATGACAGCAACAAATTCACATCTATCAATAATTACACTGAACGTAAATGGACTCAATGCACCCATAAAGCGACGGAGAGTGGCAGAATGGATAAGAAAACACGATCCATCTATTTGCTGTCTACAAGAGACACATCTTAGAAACAAAGATGTGAATTTATTAAAAATCAAAGGTTGGAAAAAAATATATCAAGCTAACAACTATCAAAAAAGAGCAGGAGTGGCAATTCTAATCTCAGATAAAATAGACTTTAAAACAAAATCTACCATAAAAGACAAAGAAGGACACTATATAATGATTAAGGGGATGATCCATCATGAAGACATAACCATAATAAATATCTATGCACCCAATGACAGGGCTCCAAAATACATAAAAAAAACTCTAACAGCACTGAAAAGAGAAATTGACAGTTCCACAATAATAGTAGGAGACTTCAACACACCACTCTCAGTAAAGGACAGAACAACTAAAAAGAAACTCAGCAAAGATACAGAAGACCTAAAGGACACAATCAGCCAACTGGACCTCATAGACATATATAGAACAATCCATCCAACTGCTGCAAAGTACACATTCTTTTCCAATGCACATGGAACGTTCTCCAGAATAGACCACATCTTAGGCCACAGAGCAATCCTCAACAAGATCCAAAATGCTGAGATAATTCACAGTATCTTCTCTGACCACAATGCCATCAAGGTAGAAATTAACACTAGAAAGAGCAAGGAAAAAAAATCAAACACATGGAAACTGAATAATAATCTGCTTACACATCAATGGGTAATAGAAGAAATCAGAGACGGAATTAAAAAATTCCTAGAATCAAATGAAAATGAAAACACATCATACCAAAACCTTTGGGACACAGCAAAGGCAGTCCTCAGAGGACAATTTATAGCAATAGATGCACATATCAAAAAAGAAGAAAGGGACAAAATCAAAACATTAACTACAGAACTCAAACAAATAGAAAGAGAACAACAAAAAAAGCCTACAACCACCGGAAGAAAGGAAATAGTAAAGATCAGAGCAGAAATCAATGAAATAGAGAACAGAAAAACAATAGAAAGAATCAACAAAACCAAAAGTTGGTTCTTTGAAAGAATCAACAAAATCGACAAACCACTGGCCAGACTGACAAAAGAAAAACAGCAGAGGGCACAAATAACCCAAATAAGAAATGAAATGGGGGACATTACAACAGACCCAACTGAAATAAAAAGGATTATAACAGAATATTATGAAAAACTATATTCCAACAAATTTGAAAACCTAGAGGAAATGGATAAATTTCTAGAAACATACGGCCTACCCAAACTACAACAAAGTGATATTGAAAATCTGAACAGACCCATAACAAGAGAAGAGATTGAAAAGGTAATAAAAAAACTCCCAACCAAAAAAAGCCCTGGTCCAGATGGCTTCACTGGAGAATTCTACAAAACATTTACAGAAGAGCTCGTACCAGTTCTACTCAAGTTATTTCAGAGCATAGAAGAGGAAGCAACACTTCCAAATTCATTCTATGAAGCCAGCATAACGCTGATACCAAAACCAGGCAAAGACATCACAAAAAAAGAAAATTACAGACCAATATCTCTCATGAATATAGATGCAAAAATTCTGAACAAAATTCTAGCCAATAGAATTCAGTATCATATCAAAAAAATAATACACCACGACCAAGTAGGATTCATACCAGGTATGCAAGGATGGTTTAACATTAGAAAATCCATCAACGTAATCCACCACATAAATAAAAGGAAAGAAAAAAATCACATGATTATCTCAATTGATGCAGAAAAGGCATTTGACAAAGTCCAACACCCATTCCTGATAAAAGCTCTCAATAAAATAGGTATAGAAGGGAAATTTCTCAACATAATAAAGGGCATCTATGCAAAACCAAAAAAAAAAAAAAACAAAAAAACAAAACGGGACTAATGAGGCACAGCAGTCCAGGGACAGGGAGTAGAAGGCAGAAAGGGACAGGAAAGCTGGTCATAGGGAACCCAAGGTTGAGTAAGGAATGTTGACATGTAGTGGGTTTTTTAACCAGTGTCATAGGGCAACATGTGTATTAACTGTTTAAGGAGAAACTATTTTCTTCTGTAAACCTTCATCTAAAGTGAGAAAAGCAGCACAACTGGAAGAGTGTAGTCGATGTCACTGAACTGTGCATTTAGAAAGTTTTGAAATGGTGTATCTTTGGCTATGTATATTTTCACCAAAAAAAAAAAGGTCGAGAAGGAAGAGGGTTGACATGTCGTGGGGTTGTTAACCAATGTCATAAAACAATATGTGTACTACTGTCTAATGAGAAACTATTTGTTCTGAAAACCTTCACCTGAAGTACAATAAAAAAAATTAAAAAAATCTACAAGATACTGTAAAACCTCAACAACAAAAAGACAAATAACCCAATTAAAAAATGGGCAAAGGATATGAACAGGCAATTCACCAAAGAAGATATTCAGGCAGCTAACAGACACATGAAGAAATGCTCACGATTATTAGCCACTAGAGACATGCAGATCAAAACTACAATGAGATGTCATCTCACCCCAACAAGGCTAGCATTAATCCAAAAAACACAAACTAATAAATGCTGGAGAGGTTGTGGAGAGACTGGAACACTTATACACTCTTGGTGGGAATGTAAAATGGTACAACCACTTTGGAAATCAATTTGGCGCTTCCTTAAAAAGCTAGAAATAGAAGTACCATACGATCCAGCTAGCCTGCTCCTTGGAATATATCCTAGAGAAATAAGAGCCATCACACGAATAGATATGTGCACACCCATGTTCATTGCAGCACTGTTCATAATAGCAAAAAGATGGAAACAACCTAGGTGCCCATCAACGGACAAATGGATAAACAAACTATGCTATAGCCACACAATGGAATACTACGCAACGACAAAGAACAACGATGAAGCTACGAAACATCTTATAACATGGAGAAAGCTGGAAGGCATTATGCTGAGTGAATTTAGTCAGTCACAGAAGGACAAATATTGTTTAAGACGACTATTATAAGAACTCAAGAATAGGTTTAAACACAGAAGAAAACATTCTTTGATGGTTAGGGGGTGAGGAGGGAGGGTGAGGGTTATTTACTAACTAGATAGTAGATAAAAATTATCTTAGGTGAAGGGAAGGACAGCACACACTACAGGGGAAGTCAGCACAACTGGACTAAACTAAAGCTAAGAAGTTTCCTGAATACAATCAAACACTTTGAGGGACAGAGTAGCAGAGTAGGGGTCTGGGGACCATGCTTTCACAGGACATCCAGGTCAAGTGGCATAACAAAGCTTATTAAGAAAATGTTCTGCATCCTACTTTGGTGAATGGCGTCTGGGGTCTTAAAAGCTTGCAAGCGGCCATCTAAGATGCATCAATTGGTCCCAACCACCTGGGGTAAAGGCAAATGAAGAACACTAAAGGTGCAAGGAAAGTAGTAGCCCAAGAGACAGAAAGGGCCACATAAACCAGAGACTTCATCAGCCTGACACCAGAAGAACTAGATGGTGCCCGGCTACCACCAATGACCGCCCTGACAGGGAACGCAGCATAGTGTCCCTGATGGAGCAGGAAAAAGGTGGAGTGCAGAACTCAAATTCTAGTAAGAAGACCAGACTTAATGGTCTGACTGAGACTTAAGGAACCCTGGAAAGCATGGCCCCTGGACTCTCCATCAGCCCAGAAGTAAAACAATTTCTGAGGTCAACTCTTTAAGACAGGGATTGGACTGAACTGTAGGATATACAGTGATACTTGTGAGGAGTGTGCGTCTTAGCTCAAGTGGATACAAGAGACTAAACGGACAGCTTCTGCCCAGAGGTGAGATGGGAGGGCAGAGAGGGTTAGGAGCTGGTTGAACAGACATGGGGAATCAGGGGTGGAAAGGGGGAGTGTGCTATCACAGTATGGGGAGAGCAATTAGAGTCACATAATAATGTATGTATAAATTTCTGTACAGGAAAAAATAAAATAAAAGAAGGATAAGTTATAATGAGACTGGTCATTTTAAGCAGTTTCCATTTTTAGCCTTATGCTTATAGGATCTGTTTAGCTATACCAAAAAACCACAGAAACTAATCATCATACTGGAGTTTTCTCAGACAAATATTGTAAGAATCACCAGTAATATAGCGGTCACTATGGCATATCTCAATATATTTTGAAAGTACTTTTCACACCCATTACAGATAGTCCCTGATTTACAACGGGGTTCCCTTTCTGACAACTATGTCGTAAATCGGTCCCAACGTAAGTCGAATACCTCATTTTTTTAGTTTTCCTTATTACTGCCTTTTATTATCAGCATCTTTATAAACCATAACATTGAATATCTGGGAGTGAACATCTGCGAACAATAACATCAGCAAATTACACACTGCAACACTGTATGTAGTACATATCACTAACAAGTTGCACAAAAAATTAAATAAATAAAACAGACTGTCATTAAGTGCAGTTCGTCGTAACTCGAATATGTCGTTAAGTCAGGTACTACCTGCATTCCACTTGATTCTCGAAAACAATTCCATGAGGAAAGACATCTGTATTTACAGGTAAGGAACTTAGGCTCAGGAAAAGTGAAGGAATTTGCCCGTGCAAGGTATATGGCAAGTGAGTAACAATGTCAGTTCCAGAACCCAGGCCTGATGCCCAGCTCAGCTCTTTTCCAGTTCACCCAGAGAAATCTCATACCTCCCGTGATGCTCTGAAGATCACAATACTACTAGATCCCCCTCTTGGACGAGCTGCTCTTTACATGGAGCTCAGGAGGAAGCAGAGGCAGGCAAAAGGGCTAGGTTTGCAGTGAGGCTTAGTGAGCAAACACTGTTGGTACAAAGAAAGGGGTAGGCAAAGCCAGATTTGATTTTGGTCCAGCAACAGCTGAAAACAATTGATGATTGCACTGAGAAGGTCAATGAGCCCACTGTTCAGGCAGCTGTGGCAAATGACACTACTGTAGTGGACTTTATAACATTCTTAGCAGAATGCTGAGAACAACGCAAGGCAGAGCTGGGAATTGAGGATCTTCCATGTGACCTGGGTTGCAGAGGGAGAGGGGAGCAGGGATAGAAGTAGATTTCAGTGTTTTTTCTCTCTGGCAACCTGGTAAAGGCTTCCTGAGACAGACACTGCACACCTGAATTCTGTTGCCATTCATTTCCTTTAAGGCACTTGCTGAATCATATAAAAACCCAAAAACCAAACCCATTGCCGTTGAGTTGCTTCCAACCCATAGCAACCCCACAGGACAGAGCAGAACTGCCCCACAGGGTTTCCAAGGTTGTAATCTTTACAGAAGCAGACTGCCATAATTCTCCCGCAGAGCAGCTGGTGGGTTTGAATCGCCAACCTTTTGGTTAGCAGGCGAGTGGTTAACCACTGCACCACCAGGGCTCCTCAATCAGATAAAAGGAAAAAGAAACCGTTCTCTGATGGGCAACTACAGTATCTTTCTACTATAATATATACGAAGAGACTAAAAAAGCCCTAGGAGAACTACAGATCATCTCAAAGCTTACACGTGCTGAACATAAAATTCCAACCAGACTATGTCTAACCAGAAAATGTCTCCATCAATCAGCACTGTCAAAAAGTATCACAGCAGCAAAGTTTAGAATTTCAAAATAAGTTTATTAAAAATCCCATTCAAGGAAGCACTATTAAAAAAGTACATTTTTGTCACTCACTACATCCCAAGGTAACAATTAACCTCCCAATTTCTACAGAGCATAGTTACTTGGTGGTATCATTTTTTTCGTCACTCTCAGAGATAAATGCAAACAAAACTTGTACTCGACAAAAACAAAAACCTTCATAAGACTTTTCATCACGATCTTCTCCAGCCCAAAGAGCTTGTGGCTTACTTTAATGGCTCTGGCCAATTGACTAGTTTCTCTTTCACTTAGAAAACTGCTAAGGGAGAAGTTTTTTGTTTTTTTGCTGCATCTCCATTTTAACATCAAGAACTTATGATGCATTATTTCTTCATGGAAGTATCTAATCAGCTTTGGTGTTTCCTTTGACAGCTTCTCCTTTGATAGGCAGTCCAAGTTCTGATTATATGGATGGACTGGCAGAGCCTGTATTTGAGTTTTTAAAAGTTCACATCCAACAGTAAACGTAATCAAACTAAACATCCTGAAAAGACTCCTCTGATTTTTAACAGACTAGGAGCAAATACTTTCCCCAGCTCTACGTGATTCACAAAGTGGAAGACTCCAAAAAGAACAAGGATAGTGATATGCTCTATTTGGTGATTTTTCCCTCTCCTTTCATCCCATGCCACTTCTCTGAACCATCTGTGCTAGATTAGATTAGATTATTATTATTCAGCAAATATTCACTCCCTCCCCCAGCATTCCTAAAGGAAGAATATACTTCTCTCCAATGATGTTGGGCTAGGCTCTGTAACTTGCTTTGGCCTTAAGGTGGGTACAGTCTACTATCCTTTGCCGTTGGGCATGATCACACAGCTTGCTTTGGTCAATGGTATCTTAGGAGACGTGGCACCAGTGGAGCCTTGAGCTACGCTTATGCAGTTGGCCTTGCCTTCTCGCACTTCTGTTACCCTAAAAGCTTACCATGGGTAGCCACTGTCCCTCAGCCTGGGCCCCAGAATGAGACATGCAAAGCAGAGCTGCCCCAGCTGACTTGAAGACCTGTGCCTTAAAGCAGAGCCCTGAATGAGAATAAATGCTCTAAGCCACTGAGTTCTGGAAGGTCTGTTATATAGTGTTACTGTGGCAACTTGTTTTTAAATAACAATAGCCATGTGGGCTCAGAAGAGGCAATGAAGATGACAATCAAGGATTTACAAGTCCTGAATCCCTTTTCTGAAACCTTTAGGACTAAACAAATTCCAGAATTTAGATTTTTTTGGATTTTATAAAAGTAAAATAATGCAAATACCATATTTTACAGAATACCCTCACAAGGTCTTGGCAGAACCCCAAAATCAAACACATTAGTAAGTCTAGAGTGAAACATATGAGTAGTTTTAAATTACATAAAATAAACACTACAAATACGCTCAGGTTAGATTTTGCTGTCAAATGGGTTATGAAAAACCTTTTGGTTTCCTGGGAGCTCTGGATTTCAGAAGTGTGGATATGGGATTATGGTCCTGTATTAGCAACAATACTTGTGTAGTTATAAAGAATTTTCCAAAAAAAAAATACTTAATTTCACTAACTCTATGAGGAAGGTATGGTTACCCAGAGTCATTGTCTCTAATTCTCTTCAGAAAAGGTGTCATGAATTGAACTGTGCCCCCAAAAACATGTGGTCAGCTTGGCTAGGTCATGATTCCAAGTATTGTATGATTGTCTATCATTTTATCATCTGACGTGATTTCCCCATGTGTTGTAAATTCTATCACTATGATGTAATAAAACGGATTAGAGGCAGTTATATTCATGACATCTACAAGATTAGATAGTGTCTCAAGCCAATCTCTTTTGAGATAAAAGAGAGAGAAGCAGGCAGAGAGACATGGGAACCTCCTACTACCAAGAAAGCAGCGCTGGGAGCAGAGCACATCCTTTGGATCTGGGGTTCCTGCACAGAGAAGCTCCTAGTCCAGGGGAAGGTTGACAACAAGGCCCTTCCTCCAGAGCTGACAGAAAGCATTCCCCTGGAGCTGATGCCCTGAATTTGGACTTGTAGCCTACTAGGCTGTGAGAGAATAAATTCCTTTGTTAAAGCCATCTACTTGTGGTATTTCGGTTATAGTAGCACTAGACGATTACAATAAATGGGCAAAACACAACTAATTTTTAATGAACAAAATGACTAGTTGGTGGCACAGTGGTTAAGAGCTCAGCTGCTAACCAAAAGGTCAACAGTTCGAATCCACCAGCCAGTCCTTGGAAACCCTAGGGAACAGTTCTACTCTGTCCTATAGGGTTGCTAAGACTAGGAGTCAACTCAACAGCAATGGGTTTGGTTTTGGTATATCTAATTTATTTGTAAGTCACTGGTATACTCAACAATGCTTGCATTCTTGCTTTTGCCTTGGATCAACTCAAACAAGGAACTGTACAAGGCACTGTGAAAATCAAACATTTATACCTTTTAGTCAACAAACACTTAATGTGCTTCTACATTCTAGACACTGTGGTAAGCGCTGGGGATACTAGTGAATCAGAACTTTGCTTCTGTTTTCTTAAGGAGCTCTTACTATCTAGAAGGGAAGACAGGAAAGTAAATTTTTATACTGATTACATGTTGAAATGAAAATATTTTGGATATACTGGTAAAATTAAAATACTCAAATTAATTTCACCTGCTTCATTTTAGCTTTTTTAAGAAGTGTGTTTATTAGAGAATTTAAAATTACATTTGTAGTCACATTATATTTCTATCGGACAGTGCAGCTTTAAACCTTCAGTTCTTTCTGCTACAGCAGGCCTAATACTCAAAATCCCTAACCACTTTTTCCTTCCTGAAGCTTCGCTCCCTCCCTCAGCTTCTGTGACACTGCACTCACTATCTGGGTTCTCCTCCTATCACACTTACTCTCCCCAGCTGTCTCCTCACCCTTCTCTTCCATCTCCCCATTATAAGTGTTCCTAAGGGTCTGTCCTTGGCCTCCTTGTCCCCTTCCCCTTCCTTCTCTTAGGCATCTCCTCCACTGCTCCAACATCAACTGGTAAATCTATTTAGGTGACTATCATGTTTACAGCTCCAGTCCTGTCCAAGGGACACTTTCACCTGCTGGCACCTCAAAAGCAATACTTACTGGCAAATGTTTTGGTGTGTAAATTTTCACAGTAAAAAAAAAAAAAAAAAAGTTAATACTTACAAACGACTTCCTCATCTTCCTCTAGTTCTTTCCTTCTAACTTCCTTATTTCTGGGACGGTCTCTCCCATTCTCCGAATTCAAAACCTCCTAGTCAATTTTCTCTTTATTCCTTGCTCCTCTATTGGTTGCCATGTCCTGTTCACCTTTCTCTCCTTTTGTAAGCCTGCCACCACCCAAGACTGACCTCTCATTAGGTCACCTGAACTATGCAAAAGTCACCTCAATTTTCTTACCCATTCTACCCCTCACTACTAAATCAACGTGCCTAAAGTAGAGCTATGACTGCAACAGTGCCACACTAAAAACACCTTCCAAATATGCCTGGCATCTATCAAGGTCTTTCAGAATACATCCAAAAAGTTAAGTCTCTCCCTACAGTCTGATATAATACAAGTGGAAGAGCAGGAGCAGTGGGAACCTAGATCTGAGAGGAAGAGGACCAGAGAAGCCTTGGTCACAGACACATTGCATCTTTCCTGCTAGGATGACACCCACAGTCTCACTCCAATCCTCCAGTTCTCCCAAGAACGGGAAAGATGGCAAACCATACAGCAGTTTTGGAATAGTAGTGGCCATTAGCTTAAAATTCAGCAATAAGTCATATTCATTCAGGGGAAAAGAATACTCAGAAAGATGTGAGCCATCTATCCAAGGGCAAGGAGTAGAATGGAAAGCTGGTTAACTGATGAGAGGGTCCATGCACCCAATATGCCTCTTTTTCACTGTTAAGAGCTTGCTGTTATAAGAGGAGGTTGAGCTGGTTGAATCCTGCAGATGGGCTAAGGAGAACTGAACTAGGCCTTCTGCAGGTGACTGAAATTAGCCAAAAGCAGCAGGCTCCAATCTATGTTTATCCTCTCATAACAGTTATTTAATGTTCAGACTGGGTCACTGGACACTTAGCTATGATCCAGAGGGCCCCAGAGGGTTCGTGTTTGTGAAACATCCTCTGATTATACTGCCGTCTCTTCAACTCCAAAAGTGAAAAGCTTACCATTGTAAAGGATAACTCAAATAACAAAATTCCCTTAACCAGATCTGATCTCTACTTGACTCAACACTTCAGAGAATGTTATGACCTTACAACGTGCTCTGTCTGCCATACAGTTATTTGTATACTATTCTTATCTTCCATACTAAACCTTGAAGACTTTATTTATCTTTGTCCAAAACAGGTAAACAATGCTTTTAAAATTGTTTCTAAATTACTTTCTTACAAGAGAAACAGACAATTCAAAATTAATCTGAGAAAGGAGAATAAGTATTGAAAACACATGCAAAGCACTGGACATACATGTCTCCTGACAGTCCCGACCAAGGCAAAAGCATCAGACCCCGATTTCCGTCTCGAACGAGAGCAGCAAGTAACTTAGCCCTGAGTGCCACTCGCTTCTCCCGAACGAGGGCAAACTCAGGGGACGAGACGCGCTGTTTCACCAGTTGCTCAACCAGACCCAGCGCCTTCCGCTTTTCTCCTCCTCCACTCCAATCTAGACGGTCAAACTCAGACCGAGGCACCTGCGCCCTGAAGTGTCTTCGGGAAACAGGATTTCCGGACCAAGGCTCCGAAGAGGAATCGCTCTTCAAGCTGACTGCACGCTGCACCCGGAGCCCGAGAAACGGGCCGTCCCTCGTCGCTTCCCACATACGGTGCTCCAGGGTCCCGGCCGCGCCCCGCCCCTCATCCTCGGGAACACCGGCTCCGCGGCCCGGGCGGCGACAGAGGGCTGGGCCCTGCCAACGGCGGCCCAGATCAGGGGCACCTCCTCTCTCCCCCAACTCCCCATCACGCACCTACTTTTTCCCGTCGCAGCCGCCGCCGGCCGCTCGCAGCCAAGGCTTCTTCCCGAGCAGTCGCTCCTTCCCTGCGGATGAGAAATCTCGGCCCTCAGAGCTGCCGGTCCCAAGCCCCCCCTGAAGGACCTCGCCGGTGTCGTCACTTCCGGCTCGGGTGTCGTTGACGGCAGGGCCTCCGGTGGAGGGGCGGGGCCTGAAGAAGGCAGGGCCTGGAGGAGGTGCGGTGGTCCTTTTCGCCCGGCGCGTGGGTTGCTGGCGTGAGACCTAGGTTCCAGCAGGTGTACCCGCCTGAGGGAACACGGGTCTGAGACAGCTCTTGAGCTCAGGGCGAAAGCTCCTACATGAACTAGTCCCAGCGTGAGCCTCTCCTGGCCCACAAATGATGGCGTCTTAAATTTAACGCTTCTTTCATTTCTCCACAGTACACTTGTTTCACAAAATGCGAACCAGGTGCGTCGCAATCAAGAGTTTGGTAGTTAAATTGTAAATACTTGTACCCCGCCTCACTCCGGGCCCACTAAATCAAAACTTGTGGTGGGTGGGGAGAACCAGAGAGACTGCATCTTAAACAATCTCTGGGATTCTTGGGCTCCAAGTTTGAGAATCACAGTGTCAAGATGTAAGCTTCTAGAGAGCAAAAAAATGCGTCTTATTTTTTAATCCCAAAACCTAACAATATCTGGTACCACGTGAGTTGCTCAATGGTCACTTGATTGTTGCATCCACAAGCTTTTCGTCCAAATTGTAGTGAAGACAGTACGAACAACTTGGCTCCTTACATAGCATACCACACTCATAATTCACCTCAAAGCTAAAAGTAAACAAAATAAAAAAAACTAAACCCGTTAAGTGGAGTAGATTTCGACTCATAGCTACCCTAAATATAGGACAGAGTAGAACTGTCCCATAGGGTTTCCAAAGAGCAGCTGGTGGTTTCCAACTGCCCACCTTTTGGATAGCAGTCAAGCTTTTAATCACTGAGCCACCAGGGCTCCAAACAATGAATACTAAACTACCATGTAAAACCAAAGGTGAACACTAGAGAAGTGTTCAAGTACACAGGAAATCAGAACACTGAAAACGAAATCAATGATGCATGGCATCTGGCCAAATCAGATTTTTAATGTTTCTGTTAAATTATGCCAAGATATCCCTTCACATTACTAGAGCATCAATCCCCAATCCCTCATCTCTCTTCTCCCAGCACTGCTCCAATCCATCAACAGATTTAGTTTTTACATGTAGAAACTCCATAATTAAGAACATAAGTAATCTATTTCCACTAATAGGGGAAAGGAGATAAATTGAAAAACAAAAAAAAGTTGACCATTCCAAAAAAGTCCCTCCCTGCTAAACACATACCCTGTTAAGCTACACAAATCAAATAGACCAAACCTTGGGTGAAGTCACCATGGCGCTATAGACAGAAGCACCATGCTGTCCCTCCACAGCAAAGACCCGAAAAACTAAGTAAAACAGAGACAAATGTCAATCCTGGAACCCTAAGCATCAAACGAAGAGATAAAGAACTCAGCCAAGAACCAAATGGGATAAGAAACTGACAGAACAGAGAGCCAGGAGAGATACATGCAGAGGTCCCCTATAAGCTAACACAGTACAGATTCGCCATCTTGGACTCCTGCTGGAGATCGATAGACAGGGAGTACGGGATGGCAGCTTCACAGAGCTCACAGAAGGAAACAGAGGACCCGGTAACCAGCAATATATGCCCTCCCACCCCCCATCCTCTCCCACTTGCTTCACTTCTGTTGCTTCATAGCTGGTTGCTTTAGTTTGGCCAGCCAGGAAGTGCAGGATCCCTGCTGCTTGGATTCCCTTTGCCCACATCAGAGATCAGTGGACAGGGAGTACAGGAAAGCAGCTTCATGGAGCTCCTAGCAGGAGACAGAACAACCGGTAACCAGCAATAAACGCTTTCTCATCTCCCACCCTTCTTCACCCCTGCTCAGCCTCCTCTGCTTTCTGTGGCCACAGTCTCTTCCCTGGGCTGCGGCTTCAGCAGTGTGTAGCTTGAATTTGACCCAACCACGCTGGCTGGCTCCTTGAGTGCCATTTGTTGTTGGTGTTGCTTTTTTCTGCTTCTTTTGGTTTCTTCCATACCTCTTACCACCTCCCCCTTCTTTCTCTCAAACACCTGGCTCTGTGTGCCATCTTTGCTTCTTCTTGATAGGCTGTGAAGCACTGCTTGACTGTGGAACTGCTTCCCAACCCACGCTGCCATGCTGGTGGGACCCCCAGGGTTTTTGTTCTGTTTGTATCCTTGCTTTCTCTTTTCTCGGCTTCGGAGCCACTTCTACCTGGGCTGTACTGCGAGGCTTGTTAGCTACTTTCCCAGTCTGCACAGTCGTGTGGTGGGATCCCTGGGGGGATTTCTTTTCCCTTTATATTTTTGTTTTCTTTTCTCTTTTTTTCCTTTCTTTCTTCATTTCTCAGTTTCTCGTCTCTCTATACTTACCTTCTCTTCCTGTCCCCTTAATAACTGGTGATGTGTGACATCTGTCCCCCTTTTAGCCAGGCTGTACTTCGCAGCCTGGGAGTCACTTCCCAGATTGTTGCAACAGCACCAGTGGGATCCCTGGGGGCATTTCTTTTTATTTCCTCTAATTTTTATATATTCATTTTTTTCTTTTTCCCTTTTTCTTTTTGTTTTTCTCCATTTCATGCTTTCTTATCTCTCCACAATGCCAAGCTCCCTTACCATGGTTTTTTTTTTTTCTTTTTGTTTGTTTTCAGCTCCTGTTTATCTCTCCTCTCTTCCTCTTTCCCACACCCACCTTAGCTCCATACATCACAATCTTCCCCCTTCTTCCTGCCTACCTGCACCATGCACTGAACATCACACCCTTGAGCAGTACAGGCATGCCCTACCAGAACCTACCCTGCACTGATTCCCAGCCCACCCTGTCGGCCCTAGTACATGCCGAAAACAACCCACTCCAACAACTCCCCTTCAGCTGGACCTGCCCTGCTGCACCATAGCAGAGAGACTGGCCCTGATCATCGGACAAGGAGGTGAAAATTATCATGTCCACAGAAGGGCAAACAACAAAAAATGCACAGCCTGCCTGCTCAGACATAATCAAATAAAACGAAAAAGCAGGATGAGAGAAACAAATCTACACTCAGTAAATGAAGAAAATAACTACTGAATGTCCCAAAGACAGCAGACAATATCAAAACATACAAAAAAAAAGGACACAATGGTTCCAGCAGGCAGCCAAAATAAAACACCAGATGACTTTCCAGTAGAAAAAAAGGCACTAGAACTACCTGATAGGGAATTCAAAACTCTAATATTCAGAACTATCCAAGAGTTGAAGCAAAAAGCAGACAAAAATGAGGAAAAAATAGACAAATTCACGGAAAAGGCAGACAAATTCATGGAAAATACAGGAAAAAAATAGAAGAATTCAGGAAAATAATACAGGAACAAAATGCCAAAATAAATTCACTAGAAATCATACAAAAACAACAATTAGAAATCCAAAAGACAAATGACAAGATTTCAGAAATGGACAGTGTCATAGAAAGGCTGAGAAGCAGGTTTGAAACAAAATTGAAGACAAACACTTGGATACAACTCGGTTTAAGGAAAAATCAGAAAAAAGAATGGAGAAAAATGAAGAAACACAGAGAGGATTACTGAAGAACCGCTGATAGATTCCCCAAAATCATGAAAGATGAAAAGCTGACGATCCAAGGATCCGACAGACCCCAATAGGATAGGCTCCAAAAAAAAATTGCCTAGGCATATCATAATCACATGCACAAAAACCAAAGAAAAAGCCTCCTGAGAGCAGCTTGAGAAAAACAAAAAGTCACATACAGAGGAGAAACAATAACACTAAGCTCTGATTATTCGGCAGAAACTATGCAGGCAAGAAGGCAATGGGATAACATATATAAAACCTTGAAAGAAAAAAACTGCAAGCCAAGAAAAATATATCCTGCAAAACTCTCGGGTAAATCTGATGGTTAAATCTGGACATTTCCAGATAAATAGGAATTAAGGGACTATGTAAAAACTAAACGAAACTTACAAGAATTATTAAAGGGAGTCCTTTGCTCTGAGAACAAACAACAACAGCCTGAATCTAGGACACAAGATTGTACCAGCCAGATACCAACCTAGGAAATGAACTCTAAAGGACTATCCAAAACCAAAAGAATTAAAACAGAGAACCAGAGAGGTTAACCTACATATGACAACAATATCAGAACAATAAAAGAGGGAATAAACAGTGTAGGTATAGAATATTCTAATGGAGAGGAAGGCAAGGCAATACCAGGTATTAATAGACTGCTTCAAACATAGGAAGATAAGGGTAAATCTCATGGTGACCACAAAGAAAGTTAACAAACCTACTCATCAAAAAAAAGAAGAAAAACATAAAGTCTCACTAAACACAAAATCTACAAAAACAAAATAAATTAAAAAAAAAATCCACAAAGAAAAGGAATTCAGCACAGGAGAGTAAGAAGAACAAAGAAAATGTCAGCACCACAAAAAAAAAGCACTATAAAATGACAGCACTAAACTCACACCTACCAATAATTACACTGAGTGTAAATGGCCTAAATGCACCCATAAAGAGATGGAGAATGGCAGAATGGATTAAAAAACAGGATCTATCAATATGCTGTGTACAAGAGACACACCTTAGAAACAAAAGGCGTAAATTTATTAAAAATCAAAGGATGGAAAAAAATATATCAAGCAAACAGCTACCAAAAAACAGCAGGAGTGGCAATTCTAATCTCAGATAAAATAGACTTTAAAACAAAATCTACCATAAAATACAAAGAAGGACACTATATAATGATTAAGGGGATGATCCATCATGAAGACATAACCATAATAAACATCTACGCACCCAATGACAGGGCTCCAACATACATAAAACAAACTCTAACAACACTGAAGAGAAATTGACAGTTCCACAATAATAGTAGGAGACTTCAACACACCACTCTCAGTAAAGGACAGAACAACTAAGAAGAAACTCAGCAAAGATACAGAAGACCTAAAGGGCACAATCAGCCAACTGGACCTCATAGACATATATAGAAGACTCCATCCAACCACTGCAAAGTACACATTCTTTTCCAATGCACATGGAACGTTCTCCAGAATAGACCACATCTTAGGCTACAGAGCAACCCTCAACAAAATCCAAAATACTGACATAATACAAAGTATCTTCTCTGACCACAATGCCATCAAGGTAGAAATTAACAACAGGAAGAGCAAGGAAGAAAAAAGTCAATTACATGGAAACTGAATAACACCCTGATTAAAACCACTGGGTAATAGAAGAAATCAGAGATAGAATCAAAAAATTCCTAGAATCAAACAAGAATGAAAAATATCATACCAAAACTTTTGGGACACAGCAAAGGCAGTCCTCAGAGGACAATTTATAGCAATAGATTCACACATTAAAAAGAAGAAAGGGACAAAATCAAAACATTAACTACAGAACTCGAACAAATACAAAGAGAATAGCAAAAAAAAGCCCACAGCCACCAGAAGAAAGGAAATAATAAAGATCAGAGCAGAAATAAAGGAAACAGAGAACAGAAAAACAATATAAAGAATCAACAAAACCAAAAGTTGGTTCTCTGAAAGGATCAACAAAATCGACAAACCACTGGCCAAACTGACAAAAGAAAAACAGGAGAGGACACAAATAACCCAAATGAGAAATAAAATGGGGGACATTACAATGCACTCAACTGACATAAAAACGATGAAAAACTATACTCCAACAAATTTGAAAACCTAGAGGAAATGGATAAATTTCTCTAGAAACATACTACCTACCCGAACTAACACAAAGTGATGCTGAAAATCTAAACAGTCCATAACAAGAGAAGAGATCGAAAAGGTAATAAAAAAAACTTCCAACAAAAAAAAGTCCTGGCCCAGATGGCTTCACTGGAGAACTCTACCAAACATTCTGAGAAGAGCTTACACCAGTACTACTCAAACAATTTCAGAACATATAAAAGGAAGTGACACTTCCAAATTCATTCCATGAAGCAAGCATAACCCTGATACCAAAACCAGGCAAAGATACCACAAAAAAGAAAATTATTAGACCAATATGCCTCATGAATCTAGATGCAAAAACTCTCAGCAAAATTCTACTGAATTCAGCATCATATCAAAAAAATAATACACCACGACCAAGTAGGATTCATACCAGGTATGCAAGGATGGTTCCACTGTACAAGCAATCAACATAATCCACCACATAAATAAAAGGAAAGAAAAGACTCACATGATCATCTCAATCGACAAAGAAAAGGCATTTGACAGAGTCTAACACCCATTCTTGACAACAACTCTTCAATTAAATAGGTATAGAAGGGAAATTTCTCAACATAATAAAGGGCATCTATGCAAAACCATTGGCCAACATCATTATTAATGGAGAGAGGCTGAAAACATTCCCCTTGAGAACAGCAACAACACAAGCATGCCCTTTATCTCCACTCCTATTTAACATTGTGCTGGAAGTCCTAGCTATTGCAATAAAGCAAGAAAAAGAAACAAAGGGCATCCAAATTGGTAAGGAAGAAGTTAAACTATTTGCAGATGATAGGATACTATACATAGAAAACCCTACAGACTCCATGAGAAAACTACTGGAACTAATAGAAAGATTCAGCAGAGTAGCAGAATACAACATAAACACACAAAAATCAGCTGAAGTCCTATACACCAATAAAGAGAACAATGAAAAGGAAATTGGGAAAACAATACCATTTGTAATAGCCCCTAAAAAAATAAAATACTTAGGAATAAATCTAACCAGGGATGTAAAAGACCTATACAAAGAAAACTACAAAACATTACTGCAAGAAACCAAAAGAGGTCTACACAAATGGAAAAACATACCATGCTTATGGATAGGTAGACTCAACATTGTGAAAATGACAATTCTACCCAAAGCAATTTACGAATACAATGCAATCCCGATCCAACATACCAACAACATTCTTTAAAGAGATGGAAAAACTAATCATTAACTTTACATGGAAAAGCAAAGAAGCCCCAGATAAGTAAAGCACTATTGAAGAAGAATAAAGTAGGAGGACTCACACTACTTGACCTCAGAACCTTCTATACAGCTACGGTAGTCAAAACAGCCTGGTACTGGTACAACGACAGAGACATTGACCAATGGAACAGAATTGAGAACCCAGATGTAAATCCATCCACCTACGGTCACCTGATCTTCGACAAGAGCCCAAAGTCCATCAAATGGGGAAAAGGTAGTCTTTTTAACAAACGGTGCTGGCATAACTGGATGTCCATCTGCAAAAAAAAGGAACAGGACTCATAACTCACACCATATACAAAAACTAATTCAAAATGGATAAAAGACATAAATATAAAGCCAAAAACTATAAAGTTCATAGAAGAAAAAGTAGGATCAATGCTAGAGGCCCTAATACACGGCATTAGTAGGATAAAAACCATAACCAACAACACACAAACTCCAGAAGATAAGCTAGATAACTAGGATCTTCTAAAACTCAAACACTTATGCTCATCAAAAGACTTGACCAAAAGAGTATAAAGAGAACCTACAGACTGGGAAAAAATTTTTGGCCCTTACAAATCAGACAAAGGTCTAATCTCTAAAACATAAAGAAAAATCCAACACCTCTTCAGCAAAAAGACAAATAATCCAATTAAAAAATGGGCAAAGGAAATGAACAGACACTTCACCAAGGAGGACATTCAAGTGGCCAACAAACACATGAGGAAATGCTTGCGATCATGAGACATTAGAGAAATGCAAATCAAAACCACAATGAGATACCATCTCACCCTGGCATTACTGGCACGAATCAAAAACACTGGAAATAACAGATGTTGGAGGGGCTGCGGGGAGATCAGAACTCTTATGCACTGCTGGTGGGAATGCAACCGTTTTGGAAATACAACCATTTTGGAAAATGATATGGCACTTCCTCAGAAAGCTAGAAATAGACACACCATTCGATCTAGCAATCCCACTCCTAGGAACATATCCTAGAGAAATAAGAGTCGTCACTCGAATAGACATATGCACACCTATGTTCATGGCAGTATTCTTCACAATAGCAAAATGATGGAAACAACCTAGATGCCCATCAACAGATGAATGGATAAACAAACTATGGTACATACACACAATGGAGTACTACGCAATGAGAAAGAACAATGATGAATCTGTGAAGCATCTCATAACATGGATGAAACTGGAGGACATTATGCTGAGTGAAATAAGTCAATCACAAAAGGACAAATATTGTATGAGACTGCTATTGTAAAAACCCATGAAAAAGTTCACACACAAAATGTAACAATCTTTGTTGGTTACCAGGGGTGGGAGGGGTGGGGGGGAAATACTAAATAGGCAATAGATAAGTGGTATCTTGGGTGAAGGGTGAGACAGTACACAATACGGGGGTAACCAGCACAACTTGTACAAGGAAAGGTCATGAAAGCCCCATAGACACATCCAAACTCCCTGAGGGACTGAATTGCTGGGCAGAGGGGCTGTGGGGACCATGGTCTTGGGGAACATCTAGCTCAATTGTCATAACACAGTTTATAAAGACAATGCTCTACATTCTACCTTGGTGAGTAGTGTCTGGGGTCTTAAAAGCCTGTGAGCGGCCATCTAAGATACTCCACTGGTCTCATCTCTTCAGGAGCAATGGAGAATGAAGAGAACAGGATACAAGGAAAAGATAAGTCCAAAGGACTAATGGTTCACAGCTACCAAAGCCTCCACTGGACTGAGTCCAGTACAGCCAGTTGGTGCCCGGCTACCACCACTGACTGCTCTGACCAGGATCACAACAGAGGCTTCTGGACAGAGCTGGAGAAGGATGTAGAACATAATTCTAACTCACAAAAAAAAAAAAAGACCAGATTTACTGGCCTAAAGGAGACTGGAGAAACCCCGAGAATATGGCCCCCAGACACCCTTTTAGCTCAGTGGTGAAGTTATCTCCGAGGTTCACCGTTCAGCCTGGGAGTGGACAGCCCTGTAAAACGAAATGGGACAAATGAGGTACAGTAGTCCAGGGACAAGGGCCAGAAGGCAGAAGGGGACAAGGAAGCTGTTGATAGAGAACCCAAGGTTGAGTAAGGATATTTGTTGGTGTTGTGAGATTGTTAAACCATTGTCATAGGGCAACATGTGTAGTAACTGTTAAATGAGAAACTATTTTGTTCTGTAAGCCTTCATCTTAAGTGAGAATAGCAGCACAATTGGAAGAGCATCATCAATGTCATTGAACTGTGCATGCAGTAATTTCTGAAATGGTGTATCTTTGGCTACGTGTATTTTCACCAAAAAAAAAAATGTTGAGAAGTTAGAGGGTTGACATGTTGTGGGGTTGTTAACCAATGTCATAAAACGATATGTGTACTACTGTTTCATGAGAAACTATTTGTTCTGTAAGCCTTCACCTGAAGTACAATAAAAACAACAACAACAACAACAAAAACCCCACAATGAGATACCATCTCACCCCAGCATTACTGGCACGAATCAAAAAAACAGGAAATAATAAATGTTAGAGAGGCTGTGGGGAGATCAGAACTCTTATGTACTGCTGGTGGGAATGCAAAATGATACAACCATTTTAGAAAATGATATGGGGCTTCCTTAGAAAGCTAGAAATAGAAATACTGTATGATCCAGCAATCCTACTCCTAGGAATATATCCTAGAGAAATAAGAGCTGTCACACGAATAGACATATGCACACCCATGGTCATTGCAGCATTGTTCATGATAGCAAAAAGATGGAAACAACCTAGATGCCCATCAACAGATGAATGGATAAACAAACTATGGTAAATACACACAATGGACTATTACACAATGGTAAAGAACAGTGATGAATCTGCAAAGCATCTCATAACACGGATGAATCCGGAGGGCAGTATGCTGAGTGAAATAAGTCAATCACAAAAGGACAAACATTGTATGAGACCACTACTGTAAAAACTCATGAAAAGGTTTACACACAGAAAGAAACAATCTTTGTTGGTTATGAGTGATGGGAGGGGTGGGAACACTAAATAGACAATAGATAAGTGGTAACCTTGGTGAAGGGTAAGACAGTACACAATACTGGGGAAGTCAGCACAACTTGTACAAGACAAGGTCATGGACGTTCCATAGACACATCCAAACTCCTTGAGGGGCCGAATTACTGGGCTGAGGGGTGTGGGGACCATGGTCTCAGGGAACATCTAGCTCAATTGGTGTAACACAGTTTATAAACAAAATGTTCTACATTCTACCTTGGAGAGTAACATCTGGGGTCTAAAAGCCTGTAAGCGGCCATCTAATATACTCCACTGGTCTCACCCCATCTGGAGCAAGGGAGAACGAAGAGAACAAGATACAAGGGAAAGATTACTCCAAAGTACTAATGGACCACAACTACCATGGCCTCCACCAGACTGAGTCCAATACAACCAGATGGTGTCTGGCTGCCACCACTGACTGCTCTGACAGAGATCACAATAGAGGGTCCCAGAAAGAGCTGGAGAAAAATGTAGAACAAAATTCTAACTCACAAAAAAAAAAAAGAGGTTGAGAAGTTAGAGGGTTGATATGCTGTGGGGTTGTTAACCAATGTCATAAAACAACATGTGTACTTCTGTTTCATGAGAAACTGTTCTGTAAGCCTTCACCTGAAGTACAATAAAAAAATAAAAAATAAAAATGTTGTGCAAAGATCTTGATGGAGTATTACTTATAGCAAAAATTGGAAAGCTAAATGTCCTACAAAAAATTATGGCTTATAGTGCACTCATTTCACAGAAGAAGTCATTAAAATTGTTAATGAACATTATGCATAATAGAAATATTCTTATTTTGTCAAATGAGATAAAATTTATGTAAAAATGTAAATGCAATTATGTCAAAACACATTTCTGTGAAAAGGAAACAAAAAAGGGCTTCTAGAAAACAAAAAAGCAAACTGTTCACTTTGAATAACCCATTTTCTGTATTTCTTCATCTTCTTAGAAGTATGAGCACCCTGGATATGAGCACCAGGTAAGAACCAGTAGAAGACACTGAGAAAAGGTCACAGACTAGAGGAACAAGGCAAAAGTGAAATCCTAGACACCAAGTAAAAGTCCCAAGTAGACAATGGTGCTGAAATGAACTAGTATGTAATGGTCTTACAAGGCCACAGTCTCTCATTTAGGCTGTCACCAGTTTTCAGTAGAATGGTGAGGTAGAAACCAGAACAGGTTGAATTGAGACTTGAGAGGTTTAGAGGGCATATATAAGCTACTCTTTCTGGAATCTCAGTTCCAGAAGGGAAAGGAGAATAGAATCCAAGCTTTTTCATTGTTTTAACAAGAATTCCAGATTGAGGGAAGATGTTGGAAATACCTGAGCAACTACAGAATGTAGTTAGAACCAGAGCCAGTGGGGTGGAGGAGGTCTGGATAGGATGGATTGGTATATACCATTAATCACAGAAAGCAGTTTAGAATGGATGTTGTCATAAACTGGAAAGCTAGAATTTGAGAGAACGTGCCTAATGACTTTGTACAGTTTTTGTTAATTGAAAATTATTTGCTAGGTGAGGGGGAAAAATCAAATGAATTTTATTTACTCAGTGAACATTTGTTCAGTACTTACTATAGCACTAGAGCTTTAAAAAGCATAAAAGCTGCAGTATATGTGAGGAGGATACCCTGGTGGTTAAGCGCTATGGCTGCTAACCAAAACGTTGGCAGTTTGACTCCACCAGGTGCTCCTTTGAAACTCTATGGGGCAGTTCTACTCTGTCCTATAGGGTCGCTATGAATCGGACTCGACTCAACCGCAAGGGGTCTGGTTTTGGTATGTAAGGGGCTGAAATCCAGTAGAAGAGTGACCAAATAGCACTTAGAGAGCAGACTATCCGCAATGAAGCATTTACATTTTTCCCGAAAGTGTTTGAAACTTAGGAGCAGGAATAGAGAAACTAATGATACATGAAATGCTGGCAAAATCCAACAGTAAGTGGAGAAAGATAAAGCAGATGGGAAATTCAGAGTGCTGGACCTGTTAGAACTACTTGGGGGAGGGGGACTGTTAACATCAGTCACTACTACATAAAGTCAGGATCTGGTCATTCAGAAAACTAAGGCTAGTTCTTCACACCAATGATTCCTAGGAAATCCAGTTCATTAACATTTCCCACATACAGGAGTTCGCCTTTATATAGAATGTCACTGCCATTTTACCTATGGCAGGGAAGAGTAGAATTGATACTAAAGTTACCAGGATTCAGCGCTTAGCTACATTCTATCTCATTAGTTCTCCTAAGACATTCCAACGCTCTGCAAGCACTGGTCTCAAGGCTGGGCCCTGCTTTTAAGATCAAAGACTGGCTTTATCTTATTCATCTTGTATTTCTACTCTTAAATTATGAATGTTTGCCACTGCTTTACTAAATCTAATCTCGTTATCCAGGACCTTTTAAAAAACTTACCTCAATAACACACTTAACAAAACTATTATCTGTAGCTTTTCCACCTTCAGTAACAACTGGTCAAATCCCTTTACCAATAATATAAAATTGTCAGGAAAAAAAGAACCTTCATATTATGCTTGATTCTACAATAAAAATGTTCAATAGTTTGTCCTTTTACTAGAAAAAGAGGAAAAAAAGTTTACAAGTATTTTTAAATTCACACTTAACAATCCTTTTTAATAAACATTTCCTAAAATGCTTTGGGTGTTTGCATTTTATTAACAAGCCCTTTCCTCCGCCCTTAGGTCTATTAGACCATTACTATCCAATGTAACTTTCTGTAATCATGTTCTATAATCTACACTGTCCAATATAGTAGACATTAGTTACATGTAGCTACTGTGCACTTAAAACGCAGTGTAACAAAACAATGGATTTTTAATTTTAGTCACATGTAACTATTGAACACGTCATTAGTGGTTACTATTTGATAGTGCAGACCTAGACCATGAATTAGAATCACATATACATGGGGTCGCTACTGAGTTGTAATCAACTCCATGGCACCTAACCACCACATACGAGCCTCTAGATGACCATCTGTCAGGTACACTGTAGTAATTACAGCACTGGGTAGAATAGACAAGGTGAGCTTTAAAGTCTCTTCTACATTGTACTACCTTTCTGAGCATTTTCGTATTGTCACTTTCCCTCAACCTTGAAGTAAAGTGATCAAGTCTGATGGTTCTTACAGCACTTTGTATGCATGTCTACTAGCATTTCTCTCATTGTGTAATTACTTTTCCACACTCAGCTATTAGGGGAAGCTTGTCTTATGTCTGTAACCTCCACCTAGCTTTTAACATGAATGGCACATATCAGGTGTTCAATAATTGTTCACTGAATGAAAGAGAAATTCTAATGGGCTATCCACTTAGGCAAGAATGGCCATGTCTTCCATGGCCCGATATAAATGTACACAAAATAAAGAACAGTGTTCAACAATTCAGCTCCCAATCTGTACATAAGAAGGTAAGAGTCATCAATCTAGCCAATATGTGACATGGCAGAGTAGGCAGACTTGGGAATGTCATTTAATTGAAGCAACACGGCTTGAAAAATTTTTTTTATTCGTTTTTGTTTATAGAAATTACCTTTTTTCCTAGGTATTTTAGATTGCCATCCCTAATTTGGCCTTCATGTAAGTAATATCTTTTGCTGAGCAAAATTAATTCTTGATTTTGTATGGTTAACAGAAAGCTGAAATATGACCTGGAAAAGAATATAACCATTTTTACATGAAAACCTTCCAGCAGTCCTGGCATCAACACTGGAGACATTCATAAAACTTATTAGAAAGAGCTGGGTAAATAAGCCCCATATAAACATTTTATACCTGCTTACATTTATTTGCATTAAAAAATTTTATATAAAAGAAAAAAAAATACTGTTTAGTTCAATTTGGCTCTCAAGACTGCTGTTTTCTCAGCTTGCTCACTGTGATCTGTATTCATGCTTAACAATTGAAACAGCGCTCTTCAACAAATTATCATTAGCCTCTACTATTTAAGTTTCCAGGGAAGCACTATGATTAAGATGCAAAGTAGGTAACCATAAAAACTTCTCTAAGGAGAAAACGTTCTGGGGCTGGCTGGGAATAAAGAACAGAATATTATGGTTGTTCTTAAGCATTATTTTGGATTACTTCATTTTCATAAATATTTATCCGTGTATTTATTTGCCTTGGAAAAATGTTTTTCTTTTTAAAACCTACTTAAAAAGAAAAATAAGTTGCACTGATGTCGGTTAGGATAAAATAGTACCATGCAGACACCTTAAAAAGAGGCCTGGTGGTGCAGCGGTTAAAGATATCGACTGCTAACGAAACGCTGGCAGTTTGAAACCACCAGTGGCTCCGAGGAAGAAAGATATGGTTGGCAATTGGCTTCCACAGAGATTTACAGCCTTGGAAACCTTATGGGGTCGCTGAGTTGGAATCGATTCAATGGCAGTGGGTGGGGGTGGATGGAGATAACGTAAACCCTTGTTAATCAAAGTATAGTCCTTGGACCAGTGATACTGGCATCACCTGGGAGCTGGTTAGAAATGCAAAATCTCATGCCCCACCCCAGACCTACTAAATCCACCTGCTACAAGATTCCTCTGGTGATTCAGGACCATGTTATAGTTTGAGGAAAAACTGCTTCAAATAACTTACCTTTTCTCCCTGTAAACAGATGTACATATTTAAAATTATGTACAGGGTTAAATGAGGAAAAGCATATTGATTTTGTAAAAAAAAAAAAAAATTTTGTTTCCTATATACCTGTTAGATCAAGAATTGTACTTTCAGAGTTTTTATATCTTGAATGGGAAATATAAGGTTTCGGAACAAATTAATTTATGTGCTTATGGATAACCCAGAAAGCCTGAAGAAATTACTAGAAACTTCTCACACGTATTTTTCCAGACACTAGAATACGTCAGAATATATACATCCAATTCTTTACATAAAATCGTGAAAAACAAGCTCTGAGAACCAAAAGGTTTTTGATTAAGCTTGGTGGAAAATCCTGACTTGAGCTGGCATTTGGCTATTGATGGACTTTACCCCACTTAGTGTGACCATTCCTGTCTGCTACAGAAATTTTAATGTTTGAATTTGAGGTCCTGCCACAAACTCAGCTGGGGGTGTTATGCAGTATGTGGTATATACCTGTAAGGACTTCAGATAAGGGACAGCCCTAGCTTATAGAAGGGTCTTTTAATGTAAGTTTAGTTGAAAGGACTGAAGAGACCAAAGCAATGGAAATTAAATTTACCTAAATAAATGTTCATGCTAATGTTGGCTAAATAAAAAGTCTAATCTGATGCCTTAGAAGCAGTAACTGTGCAGTATGTTTAGAGAAGCATAACAAACTGCTAAGCCTAAAGGTCTGAGGTTGCAGATCCAGCGGGAGTGGATCTGAGAAAAGGATATAAATTTGCAAATGGCAAGGGACATCTTTCTGAAATTTTCCCTTGAGACACCAGAACTTCACATATACTAAATTAAAATTAAAAAGGATATTTCCATAGCTGAATAGTAGATTCATCCAAGATACATAAATGGCCTCTGACATCTTTAGCTAATACTCAAAAAATCACTATCAAAACCAAACAAAAATTCAGCCCATATTTTTAAGTTTTCTAGTATACATTGCACAAGTACAACATCATGCCATTTATTTAAAAAGACTGAAAAAATGAGTCCCCAGATCAAATATATACATTTTTAATATGTGAATTATTTACATAATGAAACCATCCCATGTTCCAATGTTAAGAACAGTGTTTTCAAATGTCCTCTTAAGATGTAAAAAAATCTAGTAACTCAAGCTCACAGTTAAGCTTTTCTAACAGGCCAATCTTTCTCTCTCTTAAATAAATACACTGATATGAGAAGAGCTGCACCTAATTTGTGTTATGAACTATTTAAAACTTGTTACATTTTCAGGCAATTTTGCTCCCTGGTGAAGTTCTGATCTACAATAAAGATAGCCTACGTACGACTTTAAGCACATTATATTTTTAAACTTTGATGAGCAGAGATAAAACAATTTGTGTGTGTTTAAGTACACACATGATACAAACCCTTTACAGAACAAAAATGAAGATGAAAAATTAGCAGTGGTTGATAACTGCCATAATTTATTTTTTTCCTTAGAAAATAAGATGTAAACCTTGAAAATTGCCAAGCTGAATTCTATTTGTTAATCAAACTTCCTAGTGTCCAAAACTGCCAAATTTTATTTTTTGTTTGTTTATAAAGACCTTTTCTTTTAAAAAGATTTTTTTTTTTTTAAATTTACACTTTTGGAAGGAAGATTTTCTAAAATTTTTCCAAAGGGGCACATCAAAATTAAGAATTAGAGCAAAAATGTATTAAATAAAGCACTCCAGAATCTAAGGATCTGCCTCATTTTTGAACAATAAAAGGGAAAAATCACTATGATTCACACTCCATTAAAAGAGGATGGTGAAACAGTTAGCCATAAACAGGGAAACCCCATCCTGTTCATGGTGCTCACTCTGGGAGAAGAATAACCTAATTATCCCAGACATCTGGACTGGCACAATATCTCTTTTCGATTCTACTCTGCTTTTAGGAAACACTTAAGGGAGCCCTCGAAAGCAGATTAGGGAAAAATAAGTCTTTTACACAAACATTCACACAAACACATTCATACAGAGATATGGAAGGAATGGATTGTCTGCTTATTTTTGCATTCTAATTTTAAATTCCACACCTTCGTGAAGACTTGCCATTTCTGATTAAAAGGGGATAGTAGATGTGACTGGTATTCTTTCAATTAAAATCATTCATGTTCATTCTTAAACAGTACAGTTCAATATTAAGTGCAATTCTGCAAAAGAATTGGGGAGTCGTTTTAATATTTACAAGAACAAATCAGCAGAACAAGATTATATTAGATAGGCTGTGTACACTAGCTGCGGTTTATAAAACATACCAGTAATTTGTACCTGGTGAGTATAAAGAAAACCAAGGTAAGATTCAGATGACTTTACAACCAAGGGAGTACACAGGGTGTCGACAAATCAGAGGACAAAAAAAAATTCACATTTTCTACATTAAAAAAATTACAGATCTCACAAATGTCTTTTAGGACAAAGAAAAATTCAAAGTCCTTTGAATGGTGGGAAGGAAGAAATCTGAAATGGAACTCTAAATGCAAAAAGAGTTTTACTTCACAAGACCAATTTTCTTTGCTTCTGTTTCATATATCAATAATCTCCACATTTTGACTATAAAAACTTCTGCTTCTTCATCAAGTACCTAGAGGAGGAAAAAAATGACACAAGTAAGATAAGCAACCATTAACATCTCCAACAACAGTGACCAATACAGAAAAAGCTTTTATCTACTGACAAGCACTTACTTCTGATAAAACAACTTAAAAATCTAATGTGAGAAATGGGAACCTTAAATTTGCTGTGTAAATTTTTACCAAAAACACTATTTTTTAAACAAAATCTAATGTGAGAAATATATTAACCAATACAGGTAAATTACTCAAAAATAAAAATTCAGCAAAATCCCATGGCTTACTAAACACTGACACCACAGTACTTTTCTGATCCATCTTTTAACTTTTATTTTTTCTTTACAGACACTACATTTCTATGTCCGGCGAAACTCTCTCTTAAAGCAAATGTCTGTTATAAAGAACATGCTAATTTGGGCAGATCTAAATATACAGCTATGTAATAATTTTGTACAAACTATCTTGTTTACCCTAATCCAAAACAACCTTGCAGTTTTAACATTTACCAAGTGTTTATTATGCATGTGACATAGAATTAAACAGTAAACAGGACTATACATAAAGCATTTAATATAGTGTATGGGATATAATAAAAAGAGTAACTGAACACTATCATCATCACAGGGGACACAAGACTTATGAATAAACAACAGGTATTTCCCCTTGGCAGATGAACAGATCAAAGTATCTTCCTACCTACTTATTAGTCAGGCGTATCATGTCCCTACCACTACTTCTGTCGTCATTCCACAAATTTGGGAAGTGGACTATCTTGTTCTCTTCTAAAGGAGGCAGCTCTAACAGATCTCCAGGGTATCACTGCCATAATGTAATGTGGCATAATTTTGCCAATTCTTCATACAGGCAGTTTAGGGTATGAGTTAAGAGAAGAAACAGCCAAAATACTTGGGATCAAATCCCACTACTACCTTTTTCTAGCTATAAGTCTTTGTTTTGGTTGGGTTATTTAATCTCACTGACCATGAATTTTTTCATCTGTAAAATGGAAAAAATAACTAACATCATCATAGGACTAGATACCGCTTTTTATGCAAATAACTTGGGCCTTCTATGTTTATTTGCCAACTACTCCCTCTCTCTGCAAGATATTTTCCTAACCACTGCTATGCAAATTTTTTTTATGTGTTGCTGTAAAAAAAATTAGCACAGTGTGCTTATGGAAATACTTCACAGGGGGAGGGAGCAGTTGGCAAACAAACGTAGAAGGTGCACATTATTTGTGTAAAAATACTGTACTGTAGTAATTAAGAGGATATGTACAAAGTGCTTTGAACAGTGCCTGGTATATAATAAGTGCTCAAAAAGTACCCAAGAGAAGCTAGAAATTTGGATTCTTATGAGAAATCTCCCCAATTTCTCAATGATGCTAATTAATAAAAGAACTTTTAATCAGACCTCTATAAGCCAGATTTGACCCACAGTTTGTACCCATGCTGTAGTGCTAATTAATGTGAAAGTCATAACTTGGAAATAGTATAGATACAGGCACAAATATATGGGCACAAAATGCAACCAAAGTTCATTAATTAATGCAATATGGGGAAAAGGTATAATTTGAAAAAGTCAGATTTTTAATTGGAGCAAAATACTAGCTAAAAATTCAATCTCCTCATTCATTCAAGAAACACTTATGGGGCTCATAAGCTTTTACCAGAGCTGGCTGACAACACTGGCTCAACTGGTTTCCTCCCACTCTGATCAACAATGATCCAGAAAATAATCAAAACATATAAGAAGTTGAGTAATCTAACTAATTATATATTCCAAATATCAGAATATTTCAACAGACCAGACTTGATGAACACTGACACATGTAATCTTCACTAACAATGACTGCAACTCTGCTATGGCCAAAAAACTAGAATGCTGATTCATTTATGTCCAACTATGATTCCCACTGTCTACTCCCATGGATAAACTTTAAGAAGCTGGAAGCCCAGGAAAGTTCAGAGTCCACTCCCAAGGACTGGGGCCCATACACATGTCCCTTTCCTTTGAGGCTAAGCATTGTGTATGCCAACAACTTTTTCACAAATGTTTTATCAGGAATGCAACAACAGTTTCATTAAGCTGGCTGGGCAGAAAACAAAGATTAGCTGACTGTAAACATCATATAGTACCTAGATATAAAACATCTTGACCTCAGAGCTCCTTCTAGTTAGGAACCCCACTCTACCCCTCCCCGCAATCCTTGGCTGCATTTCAAAATGCAAGCCTCCACCCACCACCCCAACACACCCCTATCTAGTGGTGGCTCGGAAGAAAGGCCTGGCAATCTAGTTTTGAGAAATCAGCCACTGAAAACCCTACAGAGCGCCAGTTCTACTCTGACACACATGGAGTTGTCAAGAGTCAGGGTAGACATGGTTTGTACAAATTAAATGAATGCTCACATAGGACTGAAAGATAACTCTGAGGTTTCTAGCATAAGGGACTAGGCAACTATATTTACATACACATAAAACACCAAGCGGGGAGGGGCTGATGAAAAAGAAAGAAAATCCTAACTTCAATGTTGTAGTAATAACATCTTACTGTGCATGTCTTTTAATGAATATTCAAATTTTAATTCAGGTCTATAAAAAGAAAGTCTGAAACTACCATATGCAGAAAATCAATTAAATTCAGTGACGTTACTGTTTGTTCACATAGGTAATAAAATATTAATAACAGCAAATTTCTAACTTACCATGGCAACATCATCTAAAATGCTCTGAGGTGAACTATGAGCCATAACCTGAAAGAAACAAGTGAAGTGTCACGCTGAGGGGAAAAAAAAAAAAAGCAATATAGACATGAAATTTTAAGGGACAAACCCTCAAACTGGTATGGGAATGTCCTGTGGCTGAGGAACCTTCCTATAAACTTTAATCCCCCAGAATCCCACACTCTTAATGGAAGGAGCCACGACACCAAAACCTCAGGTCTTAATCACTAAAGTGTCTATCTTCTACGTCAAAGCCAGACCTCACTTACACAAGTTTTAACGCCGTAACAGTTACAAGCAGAAAACGGCAGCCTAGATCTCCTCTTCCTAATATTAGAAGGATAGTAGTGGGGGGAAAATACTATTTCCTTGAAAAGCAGTTGTTGTCGTGTGCCGTCAAGTTGATTCCGACTCATAGCAACCCTACAGGACAGAGCAGAACTACCCCACAGGTTTTCCAACGAGCAGCTGGTGGATTCGAACTGCTGACCTCTTGGTTAGCAGACTGACCTCTTAAACACTTCACAACCAGGGCTCCGAAATGAAATTAGTTATACCTTTACAGGAATATGGTGCTTCTACCATAATAAGCGTTATTAAGTCTTTGCTTTCAGAAGACAATGGAAGGAGACAGTATACTTTGATGATTAACAGCACAGGTTTTAGATTGGCTCTGCTACATAACTTGGCCAAGACACAATCTCTTACTAAGCCTCAATTTCTTCATCTATAAAATGGGGATAATATGATAATATTAGCAACTTACATTTCCTAAGGTTGCTGGGAGGTTTAAAGGAGATAAAAGTTCTATGAATTGCTTACCAAGAACAAAGCCTGGCATGCAGCAATCAATCAGTACTGACTATCATGATAATGGAGGGGACTATTTTGTTCTTCTTCCAAAGGATGGGAGACTGACAAAGGGGTTGAGGAGGCACACTCTAGGCGATTTCCACAAATTCTCTATCAACTGTATTTCACCAGCATTCTAACCATTAAGATAAGAAGGAGGTGGTATGGCATTCTCAGGGTCAGAAAAAGTGAGCATAATTGGCAGCAACCAGCAATTCTGTCATCTTTGACACCCTGAAATGAAAGCATATGGTATGGGGAGCCTGCAGTGAGATGAAGGAGTTAATTTAAGCAGCCCTGAATCACTTAACTAAAACTAGACTACCATGGACTTCAATCTGAAAGATTTTTTCCTGATTTTAAAAAGTATCTAATACTTTAAACTATTAAAAAAAAAAGTTGGGAGTGTAGTAAGTAAAAGACTAACCTTAGAACAAACAAAATCAACTAATGTAGCTTCTTCTTCACCTATGTATTCTATGATTTTCTTATTAATCCATGGTCTAATTCGTCGTTCCATCAATATCTGAAACATAAAATGTGATTACTGAATTACAGAATTTTAGCTTTTTATTATATTTACTAAAGCCTATAACCTCACTGTCTTTCTTAAGAGTAAAATAACATGGATGTTCATTCTAAAGTTATACTAAGGAAGCTTCAACGTGAGAAAATATATGACAATAAGACATCAGGAAAAACCATGCCACTAGACTATTGATTTGTTTAATATACATTTTCTCTCTGTGCTCAATATCAACCAAGAACCCTTAGCTTTTACCACAATATATGCCTGAAGTAAAAACTTAAACAGGTAGGTACCAAGATAAAATTACTTGCTTCTAGGTTTTTTGGTTTAATTGTTTAAGAGTCTGGCTTCAAGGTAGCACAAGTACTACCAAGACTTTTCCAGTCATCTAACTTCCTTGGCCATGGCATTTACTTGGTGTCAAGATTCCAACCACACTATCATCCTTTACTTGTCATTAACAGAATCAAATGAGTTTGTATTCACATTTGAAGACATTGCCAATAGCACAGCTACTCACAGAATCCACAATAGACCAATCAAGGGGATAAGCAAAGAGCTCAGGTTTGGCTGTAGGAATTTTCTCAATGAGACTCTTAATGTGCTTGCGCTTTTCTTCAGTGTTTACGGTGCCTTTGGCGGCATTTTTATCATCTTCGCCATAATCCAAGGGAACCAGTTTCCTTTTTCGGGGTACGTCATCGCTGTCTTCATCCTCAAATTTGTTAAAGACACTATCTACAGGAAGTTTCTTTCTCTTCACAGAATTAGGTTGACCAGGACTATTGGAAGCACCTATAGTAAAAATATTATCTTAGCATGATGACTTAATTTTCAAATATTGTATTTTATAACCCACCATCCCTCAAAAACAATATAAAAATAATACTTTCACAAGTCTCAGAGAAAGAGCCCAACTATAGAAAGTAACTCACTACTCACAAGTGCTAGAAAATTTAACTTTTCATTTCTTCTCAGAACTCGAGGCAGCTGCAGATATAGGAGCGCTAGTAGGACTATGAAAACAATCGTGAGCTAGAAATGCATTTTTGAGTACTTTCCTAGCTACCTACCAAGTACCACATATTTATCTTTTTCCATAAGGCAAAATTTAGGTATTTGCAGGAAAAAAGGAAGGAAAGAAGGAAAGAAGGAAATGATAACATACCCAGTTTAAGACTAAGTCCTATTTTTGGCCTATGTTCTTCAGGTTGTTGTTGATCAGGTGAATTTTCATGAGGAATAATAATACCACAGGGAGACTCATCCCCAGGAGTGTTGGGGGTTGCATTGCCACTGGCAGAGGAAACAGATGGGGCAGAGCTGATGGGTCTCAGAGTCGGTTTGAGACAGGGCTTTTGCTCCAGTTCTTCTTCCTCTTCAACGGGTTCTTCTCGTTTTTCTTCTTTATCTTGCTTTTCTTCTTCCTCTTCCTCGGATTCTGGTTCTTGCTTTATTTGTGGCTGCCTGCGCCTCTCAGCCTCTTGTTCCATCTATAACCAAAAAGCAATTAGATTACCATATTTTTACACAAACAACATACATTGTAAGTTTTTGCCAACCCCCCTCACGCATTATTTTCCTAGGCGTGTTATGTGTGTTATGTGTGTGTGGGATCATTATTTGCAAAAATGTGGTAACTTCAAAAAACTACAACAATACTTTATTCAACTTGTTTTTTACTTTATATTCTTTTCTAAAATATCTGTTCTTCTTTTTGGTCAGGAATAACTAAGCACTGACTGCTTCTTAAATTAGAAAAGTAGGTATGACTGTATTTTTACACAAATAACACACTCCTTCTATGTTTGTTTGCCAACCATGCCCTCCCCTCACCAAGTATTTTCATAAGCGTGCTATGCTACAATTTTTTACAGCAACATGTAAAAAAAAACTGGCAGAACGGCACTTATGAAAATACCTCATGGGGGGAGGCACATGGTTGGCAAACATAGAAGGCATGCATTATTTGCGACAAAATACAGCAGGTACTATGCCAAATTTTTTTAATGTATATTAGCTCTTCAGAGGAACAAAGATAAATACACAGTAGTCTGAATTTGAGAAGGATAAAGTAATTTTTTTCAATTTTATTTAAAAAGTATAATCAAAAGTTTTATTTCATAACAATACACACAATACATGAAAAGATAACTCAAACTCTCAACCTGGCATACGCTATCATTTGTTCTCTGTAGGTCTTAGCTGAGGCTGCTAATACTTTTGTATTTATTAACAACAGGGTAACGAAAAATAAGAGAAAGGAAGGGAATTGGGAGTCAAAAGGCTGTATACCTAAACAAACACCTCTCCCTGAAATGATCGAAGATAATTAAAAAATGAAACAACTATAAATGTATTAGTAAACATTGAGCAAATAGAGCAGTAATCTCTCTGAGCATTAAACAAAAGAAACAATAGAAAACTACAGAAGTATCCAACTACATAAAAATTTAAAATTTCTGCATAACATAATGCCACTAAATAGCAGCTCATTAAAAAAAAAAAAAAAAGCCTGTTAGACAACCTATAAATTGTTCTAATCCACTGGTAGTCAGCAAACGAAAAAACAAACAAAAAAAACCTACACCTAAATCTTATAATGATAAAGATGAAAAAAACCGGCAAAATGCCATGATAGTGAAGACATACAGAAAGATCACATAACGGCTACAAAATGGTCAAATTCTAGGTAGAAGATAGTAGTGATATAAAAGGTTAGAAAACAGCATGTAAATTATAATTGCACTTATAAAACTTATATTTGAAGGAGAGGTATGTACACTTGTGTATGACATTTAAAAGGTTGTTCACCACAGCATTTACAGTGTTTATAAGTGGCTGATAAGAATTCAAGATGGTTTTTAGTTTCATCATTCTTTTCTATGCTGTCTGAACATTTTACTAACTCACATAAGTACAGGCAGTCCCCAGGTTACGAAGGACGGACTTACAACTCATGGATAACTTGTACTTGCTCTTTAACGTTACATAAATTTGCCCACACTTTGAAACGAGTGAACCAACCCCTACTCTCAACAAATTCTTCATCACAATCATCTTCACTTGCTGCACGTGAAGCTCCTAAATCACTGAAAAGGTGTCAAGCCCTTTCTTGCACTAAAGTAAGGCCAAGTAAGAACCATATGCACCTGTTTTGACTTACCTACAAACTTCACTTAAAGTCTTAAAAACACAGTTAGGAACTTATCTTGTTCGTAACTTGGGGACTGCCTGTATGCATTTTATCAATAGAAAAAAATAATACTTTCATTTTGAGAAGTAAAAATGACATATAAAATATGGTTTCTGTTAATCTTAAGTATGTAACAGGTTTTTTCTTGGGAAAAAAAAAAAAAAAAGGTGGTATGGACAATTCATATTATTAGATTCCTGATTATTAAAAACTTTTCTAAAATGAGACTGTATTCTTCAATGCAAGAACAGGGTACTGTCATGTACTATGACATCATTTTTTTATCTTTTAAATGACAAAAAAAATGCATGAAAGCATTTTTATTTGGGAAACAAAATATATGAGTTGGCACTGAGATGGAACGCAAACAACAGAAAGACCTATGTGTCAAAGCAAACTATTGGAAGGAAAGCTTTATAGCAAAGTTTCATAAAAGACATTCTATTCATCTTAGGCAATACTTCACAGAAAACAAAACAGTAAGACATCAGTAATATATTTAGTATAATTAAAGTTCTAAATCAATCAATATTGATGATTTGGGTCATATTCTCTCAAAAAATAGCACGCAAGATACAGGGATCATCATAAAGTGTATTTCCCTCAGTGATAAACTATGTCATGGTTGGCTTGCTTAAGATGACATGATAATCCTCTAAAAACAAAAGTTACAGATCTGAGAATATTTTACCCTTTGGAGCTCTGCATCTGGGTCTGGGTGTCCTTCTGCCAGGAGGCGCTGCCTAATTTCCTCCAGCTCTTCCTTCTCTCTCTTCCTATCACGCTCATCTGCTTCCATTTCCTTTTCCCTATCACGTAACCTTTTCTGAAGAGCACTTCCCCTGAAAGAATAAATCATAACAGGCCTTAATTTAATATCTAGATCATCAACTATTCCACATGTCTCCAACAGTAGTTTTTTGCAATGCTAAAAGCAGTATGCTAAGAGACTACAGACTTCTGTGTCCGCAGAACACCCAAAACAGTGTGTGCTCTTACACGTTAGCTTATAAGTAAGCATTGCCTTCTCATTCATTCCCATGCCTTGCTCTTAAATCATTCTAAATTAAGTGTCTAAAACAAGTAGTAATGTAGCTTTCAGAAGCAAGAAGACAGCTCTTATTTGGAAACCCCAGCACATAGTTTGTCTTTTCTTAGATGCCCAACTGTGAAAAAATAATACAAGTAGCGTAAGTACCACTAAGAATAGCTCTGTATCCTCAATTTTATTATTTCCCTTGTGTAAAAATCCCAGAAAGAAGTAATGCAGAATGAACAGAAAGTGGAAGTTATATCCATTTGTTGGTCTAGCTAGCTAGCACTTTATTATGTCTGGGAACGTTAAGTTAAGCACTGCCATATTTTACCCTATCCTTCAATAATCTAACTGACCTTTTTTCTTTTGGTACTTTCTACATTAAAGTCAAATACTTTGGCACTTTCCATTTAAGTTGCTAATTCAGTCTTTTGACTATTTTTGGCCGTAATGTATTAAATTCAATTATATATTAAATACTTTCATCACGTCAGACATACTAGAAATAAAATGATGCCAAGACATTGTCCGCATTCTTAGGGAACTTATAGATGGGGTGCGGTGGGGGCGGGTCGGACAAGTCTGCCATAGTATGTTAAGTGCCAGGATGAAAAGTAGTTTAGAAATGGCTTGGAACAATGAGATGAGGGAAGTCTGACTTCTCAACTCTCACTTCACATTAATGGATCAATTGGCGGGGGGGTAGGGTGGATTGCTATGTACCACTCTTGAAATCCTTGAAGTCAAAAATTTACAGACAACTCTAGATAATTGTAAATAGAAGTTATAAAAAATCAGACCTATTTTAAAATACATTAAGGAAAAAAACCGGTTATACTATTATCATGGGCATTCCCCTAAAAACATGCACAGAATTACTGATCATTTTACAATAGCTATATTTCCTCCACAAAACAGCATGTGCGCATTCAACTACATAAACTATGATCGTCAGCTATAGGGCTTGCTACAAGACAGAGTGTAAAGATTTCTTTCTCTTACAACCTAGTGAACCTGAACGCTCAGAATGACAAGAAAAAATACAGATAAAAACCTGAAAGTATAAGTACTCTTATAAAGCAAGGCTTCTTTACCTGTAATACTTGGGATCATCTCTATCATCATCATAATCTTCTAAGAATTCTTTTAGTCGTTTAGCTTCTTTTGCCTTTGAGGAAATGAACAACAAAGGTGCAAAATTAACATAGAAATCATTGAGATTACCCCATTCCCCTTTCTTGGGAATAGATTTTCCTTATCCATACAATCTAAACTTTATAATTCTCATATACTTCAGACATTAAGTGCAAACCACATTACATATGTTTCTCCCTTTTACCTGTAAAACAGTGTAAGACTTACACAACTTATCTGTAAAATGAAAACCACATACAGTATGCTACAGTAAATGACCTCTGATTATAATGTTTGAAGTAATTATTATCTACTGAAACCTGAGCACACCAGGCAACAAAACTGCAAGTTATCTTAATGACTTTGTTAACTAGACAAAAATATTTCAATTTTTTATTTTGTAGGCAGATGATGCTACAAAAGTAGTTTTTATACACATTCATGCATCAATCTGAAGGTAATCCCTGCCTAACTTTAAACTCACTAGAATAAACCACAAAAGATTAGGAATCTCTTACTCATACTGGAATTTCAGTTACAACAAATATTATATCTAACAACTGAACAAAGCAGATTATGGTAGGTATCTCACTATGGTAAAATTTTAATAATTTCACTTAGTTCAAATCTCACCTCTCTATAAAGACTTCCCCAACCTAACATTCTATCCATGATCAATCCCTTCCCCAGCAGAATTAGTCATTCTTTCTCTACACACCCAAAATACTGTGAACCTTCAGAGTACCTTAAACACATACACTTTGGAGTAACTACCTTTATCTCCTCTGACTATACTGACCACTTTTTCAAAAGTAGAACTATTATTCTCCGATGCCCAGCACCTAGCGTAAGTCTGCAATATAACGTGCATTTGTCAAATGAATAAATATAGGTAAGGTGGCAATGGCAATGACAATACTTAGGAAAATATCTAAATAAAACAATTATTAAAGTATGAGCACACAGAAAGGCCTATTATGTACATACTAATAGATAAACAGAAGCTACTCCTCTTGAAGAAAGGGATAGAAACTTTCACATTTTACTTAGTGTACTTGTGTTGCTTGAACATTTTTATAAGCCACCAACTGCTTATGTAACTGAATTTTTTTAAAGCTCCCAAATATTAAAAAAAAAAAAAAAAAAAAACTAATAGGGAATTTTTCACTAGAAAGACAGGTTTCAGATTTGCTCATGGAAACAGATTCCAAGAAGTTTATTCCACAATGGTAAAACGTTTGTCAAATAATTACACTTCTTGCTACATTGTTCTCTTTCCTATTTTCTATCTGGGAATGAAAAGGAAATCCTAAAATTAGAGTTATAAAACAAAAAAAGTTAAAGTTATTTTAAATAACTCTATGATGTTAGAGGATCTAATATCCAGAAAACCCATACTATCTATCTATAGCTGCATGCACCCTCCTTTGGTTACTTACAAAAATTCCCTCTATGTCTCATGTTCAAAAGCTATTTGAAGAAGATTCCTAACTTCAGTGAAGTTTTTGGAAGAATAATCTCCAAACTGGAGATAAAGAAACTTTCATGAAATTCTGGCAAAGACAGAACACATGGAACACACTACTGAAGCAAATACTATGATAAAATAAATTTTCTTCTCATTTTTCTTAATTACCACCTAAGCCAAACACTTCACTGTTATAATCAACAATGTAAATGCAAAAGACAAAATTCATTCTTACAATTATCATGTAGTTAAGAGTAACATGGCAATATGAGGAAAAGCTATAATTCATAAATGTTATATACAGAGACACTAATTTTGATTTATAAAAGCAGTTCTTCCCAGTACACTATTTGCTCCATCCAAATGCACTGCAATTCACAGAACACTACCAAAGCATCCTCAATTTCAGCAGTTTTGCAGATTCTTAATCAAGGAATGTTCTGTATATTCTTATTTTATACATCACTCTATGATAGTTTTATTTTAATTGCATACAAAAAAATAATTTTATGTGCAGCAAAAACATGAAAAATAGGAGGACAGAAGATTCTGGTGTAATGAAATGGTCACAGTTGTTTGAAATATGCAAAAACTAAATTATTGAACTGGGAACTTAGAAATTTTATTTTTAGTTAACAGTCAAAATCTGACCTGATTTTTACCTGAAGAATTACCTTTTTTAAAAAAACCCAGAATCTTACCATTTCTCTTCTTCTTTCTTCTTCTCGCTCAGCCTCTTTCTCATATTCCCGAGTTTTCTTTCTTTCTCTGATTTCCCAATTCTTAAGGCGCTAAAAAAAAAAAAAAAAAAAAAAAAAATTTCTTTTGGCAAAGCTTTAAAAATACTACCCAAAGATCTCTGCGAAATTTGACAATCTGCCAAGTACGAAGCTGCAAGAAAAAAAGCATTTCCTCAATCTACCTCTTGATAAGCAGCTTCTTTCTCTCGCAGTTTTCTTTCAAGTTTTCTCCTTTCATATGCATCTTCTTCATCCTCTTCTCGATCTCGTTTCTTGTCTTTTTCTCTTTCTCTCTCCCGTTCCCTTTCTCGCTCTCTCTCTCGCTCCCGTTCTCTTTCTCGTTCCCGCTCTCTCTCTCTTTCCCGCTCCCGTTCTCTTTCACGGTCTCTGCTCTTCTCTCTATGTAAACAAAAGATTAAATATCTGCCAAGTTTGTTTTCTGTTATCCCTTAAAAATCATGAGAAAGGAGAACAACATACATTTTAAAATAACTCACAAGCCAGAATTTAGCGTATTTCTATAGAACTGGAATCATCAGGAAGACACAGAATTAATTCCAGTCCTAAATTCTGAATTGCATTCTAAATTCAAAGTTAATGCTTACTGGTATCCCAGAAAACAAACAAAAATGGAATATGCATTTTTTCACAGCAATTAAAAAAAACCGGATAATATTAAGTTATTACAAAGGACTGAAAAATGACTGAAGAATGATTAATTATGGAATCATATACTGGAATTCTACACAATCACATATTGGTATACAAGAGGAAAAATAAATACAAACAGGTAATTCCCAAAAGAAATACAAAGTGCTGATAAACACATTAAAAGTCATCAAGGAATGTGGCGTTGGCAAAGGTGTAGAGCAAAGAGTATTTCAGCAATACTTAGGCAAAAAAGTTATGAATCACTGGCTTGGCTAATCTATTTCTATGCAACAATCCTTAAAAAACAAAAGTTTATTACATCATTATTTTATAAAAGAAATATACTAGAGACTATCTAAATGTCCATCAATGGTAACAGCTATATACATACCATTTACAACAGCACACAAAAAGATAAAATACCTAGGAATAAACCTAACCAGGAACAGAAAAGACTTACACAATGAAAACGATAAAACTCTACTACAAGAGACCTACAAAAATAGGAAGGACATTCCATCCTCACGGATTGGAAGACTTAATATTGTGAAAACATCAATACTACCAAAAGCAATCTACAGATACAATGTAGTCCCGATCCAAATTCCAACAATATTCTTCACTGAAATGAAAAAAACTTATCACCAACTTTATATGGAAAGGAAGAGGCCCAAAAATAGCCAAAGCAATACTAAACAATAAGAATACAGCAGGAGGCCTCACACTCCCCGATCTGAAAACATACTACACAGCTAGAGTAATCAAAATGGTCTACTACTGGTTCAATGATAGACACACAGACTAGTGGAATAGCTTCTCATACAAAAATCCACACACACATTGCTATGCGACCCTAGCTGCTCTCCCCATAATGTGACAGCACACTCCTCCTTTCCACCCCTTGTTTCCCGTGTCCATTAAACCAGCTCCTGTCCCTTTTAGCTTTCTCATCTCACCTCCGGACAGGAGCTGCCCATTTACTCTCATGTATCTACTTGAGCTAAGAAGCACTCCCTTCACGAGTATCATTTTATGTCCTACAGTCCAGTCTAATCTTTGTCTGAAGAGTTGGCTTTGGGAATGGTTTCAGTTCTGGGCCAATGGAGAGTCTGGGGGCCATGTCTTCCAGGGTCCCGTCAGTCTCAGTCAGACCAGTAAGTCCGGTCTTTTTACTAGAATTTGAGTTCTGCACCCCACTTTTCTCCTGCTCTGTCAGGGACTGGAACCTAATTTTTTAAAAAAAAATAGATCATCAAACATAACTATAAATGCATGCACATCAGAAGACAAATGAGACAACTGGGACCTCATAAAAATTAAATACTTATGCTCATCAAAAGACTATCAAAAGAGTAAAAAGACAACTTAGAGACTGGGGAAAAAAAATCCTCAGAAACAACGTATTTGATAAGGGTCTAATCTCTAAAATATATCGAAAACTTCAACAACAACTCAACAACAAAAAACCAAACAACCCAATTAAAAAAATGGGTAAAGGACAGAACACTTTACCAAAGAATACGATCAAGCGGCCAAGAAACACACTCGCACTCAGCCATTAGAGAGATGCGAATCAAAACTACAATGAAATATCTTCTTACACCTGCTAAAATGGTACTCATAAGAAGAAAACAAAACAACAACAAATGCTGGCAAGGCTGTGAGGATACTGGAACCCTTATCCACTGCTACTAAGATTGTAAAATGGTATAGCCACTACGGAAGGACAGTATGGTGCTTCCTCAAAAATCTAAAAACAGAACTACCTTATGATCCAACAACCCACTCTTAAGAGTATATACCCTAGAAATCAAATAGAAGAGACACAAACAGACATATGTACACCTATGTTCACTGCAGCACTATTCACAACAGCAAAAAGATAAAAACAACCTAAGTGCCTATCAATGGACAAATGCATAAACAAAAGGTGGTATATACATACAATGGAATACTACACAGCCATAAAGAATAATGATGAGTTCTCCAAACATCTTATTACGTGGATGAATTTGGAGGACATTATGCTGAGTGAAATAAGCCAATCATAAAAGGATAAATATCATATGATCTCATTTTTATAAAAAGACAAGAATAGGTATACATACAGAAACCAAAGTTCATTGGTGGTTACTAGGGATGGGTGGGGAGGAGAGAGAGAATTAGTCTCTAGACAGTAGACACTTGGTGTCTAGACAGGTGACACTGAATATGGGTGAAGTACACATAGCCTGACCAAGGTAAGAGATGTTGCTAAGAAGTACACATGAAAAAAGGATGTAAATGCTTTGACTATAATTTTGAAACAACCAAAAAATGTGTGTGGTTATATATGTATGTATGCATGTGTGTATACAGTTACACACATATATGTACATATACAGATGTATCTATACATATATACACATATGTATGTGCATACATATATATTCATATATATAATAAAGCACATGGATGGGCAGTTACAGATACTTCTTAGACATAACAAAACACCCCATGGGACTGGTTTTCTGAGCTTGAAGGTTTAGGACCACAGTCTCACAGGACAACTCGGTCAACTGGTATAATACAGTTCATGAAGTTTACGTTCTATGTCCCAGTTTGGTGAGTAGTGTCTGGACTCCTACAAGCTTGAGAGTGGCCATCTAAGATACAAATATTGGTCTTTACTGGTCCAGAGCAAAAGAGAAAGAAGAAAAGCAAAGACTCAGAGAAGAAACTAGTCTACAGGGCTAATAATCTACACAAAACACGGCCTCATCTACACTGAGATCAAATCAACTAGATGGTGGTTGGCTATCACTACCAACCATTCTGATCAGGGCCACAATACATGGACCCTCATAGAATGGAAGAAAAAAATGTAGAAAAGAACTCAAATTCTTAAAAAATTCAGACTTACTGGACCAGCTGAGACTGAAGTACTCCCCAAGACTAACGCCCTCAGGTACACTTTAAACCTAAACTATCCCTTGAGGTCACCTTTTAGATAAATAACAGATTAGTTCATAAAATAAAAAAATATTACCCATGAGTACTGTGCTTCTTTAAAAAGATCATCTATATGAGACAAAACAGTCAACAAGTACTCTAAAGTAAAGATGAGAAGGTAAGGGGGCAGGAAAACTAGATTACTGGAAACAGAACAATCAGAATGGAAATAATGAAAATGCTGACACACTGAAAAAACGTAGCCAATGTCACTTGAACAATTTGTGTAGGAACTGTTAAATGGAAACCTAATTTGCTGTGTAAACCTTCACCAAAAACAATAAAAAAAAAAAAAAGAGTTTAACAGCCAAATAAATTATGATACCATTCCCGTACATGTATATCTTACATGCGTATGTACTAAAAAAGATTTGAAATCACATACAAACCATTATATATAGCTAGCCTCAGATCATGGGAGAGAAAAGTTGTTTTAAAGAGTAAAAAATAGAACTATATGACTCCACTTTGTGTAAAAAAGAAGAATATACTTAAGGAAGTCTATAATGAAACTGTATAAAGAAAAAACAGTATCTTTGGGTGATGGCCTAATGGGCAATTTTTATTTTCTTTTTTAATCTGTAACTTCTAAGTTTACACAATAATTATGTTTTAGCATTAAAGAAAGTTAAGAAAATTTATTTGGTTAAAAGTGAATCAAAGTATAAGCCCTTATTAAAAAAAACCAAACCCGCTGCTGTCGAGTCAATTTTGACTCATAGCAACCCTATAGAACAGAGTAGAACTGCCCCATAGGGCTTCCAAGGAGCGCCCTGTGGATTTGAACCACTGAGCTTTTGGTTAACAGCTGTACCTCTTAACCACTATGCCACCAGGCTTAAGTCATGTCTCTTCCTAATTAAGGGAATGATGGCACAATAGGTATCAATACTGAATAGATTGCCCCACAGGGTTTCTAAAGCTGTAAATCTTTACAAAAGTGGATAGCCATCTTTCTCCCGCAAAACGGCTGGTGGGCTCGAACTGCTGACCTTTCGGATAGCAGCCAAGCGCTTAATGACTGTGCCACCAGGCTCATAACAACCACCTTACAATGAAAACACAGGCAAGTTATTTAATCTCTTCATTTCACTTTCCTCATCTGTAAAAGGTGATAATCTTGCCCCACTTTTTCCATGCTGTGAAGACTATGAAAACTCACAAAGCGGTTTTTATATGAATCTATAATAATAAAGCCTCATATCATTTATCACTAATGATGATAAATGAACTGGATATATAATACGGTAGAAATAAGGTATTAAAGGAACAGCACACATATAATATTCTAATTGAGATTAAAGGTTATAATAAAAACCAAGCTATGTGAAACAAACTGCAGGAAAATAAGAGTTGTAATTGTAGCAAACACATTCCTAGTTCATAAGGGCAGGAGGTGAGCAAGAGTAGATGACTCAACTCTTAATGAATTAACAAACAAAATAAAATAAATATTTTGAGAAGGCTCTTGAATCCTTTCCCTTTCTAAATTCCTAGATACATCTGTAAGTTTTTGTCTGTTAACTGGAGTGAGAAATTGGGTAGTTTGTGAGTTTAGCTTAAATTAAATCTTGTATTTAGCAGTTTAGCCACTAATTTTATAATGGAATTTCAAAGATGGTAATTGAGAGGTGATAAAAAAAAGTACCTGCTAACTTGAAAAAACACAAAGAACTAGATTATAACTAAAACCTACAAGATGAGAAAAGAACACAAAATGGGCAACATATATTTTGGTACAGGAGTGTGATAAAATGCTCTGCAACCACTAAAAACCAAGTTGTATGAATAAAATAGACCTATATGAATTATGGAGGCCTGGTGGTGCAGTGGAAACCCTGGTGGCATAGTGGTTAAGAGCTATGGCTGCTAACCAAAAGGTCAGCAGCTCGAATCCACTAGATGCTCCTTGGAAACCCCACAGTAAGTTCTACTCTGTCCTGTAGGGTCGTTATGAGTCAGAATTGACTCAGTGGCAAAGGGAATATGTATTAGCATTGCAAGTTCTCAAAAATTTGATTCAGACTGATAAAACCAAATTGCAGAATACATACAGTATGATGACATCAACCTATGTAAATGCATATATATGAAAAAACATATTGTTTATGGATACATATATGTAGCAAAAATACAAAAACATGATTTTATACAGTTCGAATTCTCAACAATGGTTATATCAGGGGAGAAAGAACGGAAGGATTTTAATGACCACTAAAGATTAAAAACTTCCAATTCCAGGAACACGGTAGACTGACCTAAAGCTACAATCAGATAGAAAAGCTTTAACAAAGAAATATAATTAAAATTAGCTTGAAAAAGAAAAAAACATGAAATTTCTAGGACTGAGAGAGAGTAAATTTAGAGCGAAGGAAGTAAGCTATGGTAGTCCCGTGGGCTACAGGACCAAATAAAGACATATGGGGCTAAAAGTGGTGGTGCTAGAACTGATTTCCCAGTATACAGGACCTCAACTAAATGGTGACTAGGAAAAATGCCCATCAACCCAGGGAGACAACAAGGAATCAAGTTTTTGCCCAAAACACTGGGTGGACACTTGGTGTGTGCTAACCATAAAGTTAGAAATTGTTATTTTAACCAGTGCTATGTGTGCGTGTAAGAAAGGCAGCACCAAGGCTAAGAAAATTTTCTCATCACATAAATGGAAAGGAACCTATAGAAAACTGTTGACCTTTGGTTCTATTAAAGGTATCAGGAAATGGCAACTTTTCAGAAGTCTTACCTTGATCGACTCCGATCCTTATTTCGATCTGAGCTCCTTTCTCGGTCTCGGTCACGATCTCTCTCTCGATCCCGATCTCGATCTCTCTCTTTTGTCCGGTCACGATCCCTATCCCGTTCTCGTTCCCGCTCCCGTTCCTTCTCCTTTTCTCGTTCACGTTCTCTTTCCCTTTCTCGTTCCCGTTCTCGCCTTTCTCGTTCCCTTTCACGCTCCCTCTCTCTTTCTCTCCGTTCTTTCTCAATTTCCTGTCTTTCTTTCTCCTTTTTGCCTTTCTCTTCTTCCAGTTTCTAGAAACCAATAAAAGCACTTTTAGAGTTAACTCTGTAGCTCCAGTATTCAGATCACTCCCGGCGCACTGCCCAATATTGGGAACAAAAACACCAAACTACTGGTATTTTAATACTAAATACTTGTGGTTTTCAACTTGACAAATCAAACTGAAGCAATCACAAGATCAGACAGATTTCAGGCAAACCATGTTCTCTACAGACAGGAATCTCCAATCTTGGATGCTGAGAGATTGTGTCAAGTGTGGCTGGCCACTCAATGGCTATGCAGTAACTAAAATGATGATGGGAAATGTCGTGGTTCACATTAACTTTCAGAAATATAATCAACCACTCAGGACTTAACTAAAACTTAATTCTGGCCATTATCAATTTCTGTCAATCAGTGGGACTACCGATACTCATTATAACCCCAGACTTCCCATTACCTATATATAGGTTTACCAGTTGAGAGTTTCAAGGGGATTGGGGGAGAGAGTCAGGTCACTACAATGCAACAAAAATAAGCTGCCATTTGCTTCTCCCACCCTCCAAAAGAAAGACGAGCTGAATTCAGCCAAGATCTGCCGTATTTTCTATGGAAACATTTATCTCACCATTACAAGAGGGACAGCCCACCAAATACAAAAAGTTTAAAAATCACTTCAAGCAGAAATGTACAAATTTTAATATTTTCATTTAACTTAGTTTTAAAAGCAACACATTTATGCCCATTATGCCTATAAGACAATAAAAAATACATCCACAATGATAAATCCATCCTTGGAAGCAACGATTGTGTATTAACTTACAGATGTTGTGCTAGGACATGGATCGCCAACACTGGATTAACCTTGCCTACAAGCTATGTTTCTGGGAGGAAGAGCAAGTACATGGTTCACAAATAAACCAAATAACAAAGTCAGACCAAGTTTGTACCCTGACAAGATTACCAGTGTACCACACGGTTTCTACACAAACTCACACAAAAAATACCCCAAACAGGAAAAACAAAACACATTTATCCCTTTGGTTCCATGTTTAGTGTCACTGAAATTTAAACTGCAACAATAAAATCTGCATTTTTTTTTTCTTTTCTCAGTTATGTAAAGCATTTAAAACAACTTTAAAAAGTAATCTTACCTGTTAAGATACTTTTTCTCTTGCTCATGGATCAGAGGACTGACAGAGGATTATGAAAGAAAAGCTAACGCATGAGAGATCAATATATTCAGCTGCTCTACCAGTCAATATCAAAGTACACTGCAGGCAAAGCGAATACTGAATACATTGAAATTACAAAGGGAAGAGAAAATAAATGATAGTAAGAGGACAGAAACTGAAAATTATAAGGGCAAAATCTCATTTCTGAAACAGTTCTAGTAACATAAAAATTTGTACTATTAAATGAGGCTAGACTACATAAAACTTACCTCAATGTCATACACTTACAAAGAAATTTATTTATTTCTGAGATAACAGATACTTACAGATTTTAGCTGTTCCAATAATAATTTGTAGAATTCCTGAGTCTTTTATTCTTGCTTATTCTTAAGTGTATAATTTTACTTATATAATTAATAATTTGTTTCAGGATTCATTTCAAAAGTTTTGTTCTAAGTAAATGAAAAAATGAATGAATCTAGTCTGTAATAACTGCTTTTCTAAAAAGTTACATATATAGCACATATGGGTATATATACAAATACATATTTATGACCAAAAAAACCTAGAGAAAAATGAAATGGGGCAACTACAGAAAGGTGTAAGAAAACTATGAAGTGATGAAGAAAAAAGGACAGATTAAAAAATCATAAATCTTACCTCGTTCTCTCTTCAGACTCGTCCGTGCTGTAAATGGACGCCCCCTGCCACGCTGATACCCTGACAGTCCGTGGTTATTTAATAAACTCATTCCAAAACATGCAAAGGTTCACTGAGCTCATTTTTTATTACTGGAGTTCCAAATATCCCCTTTAACCATACCACCCCACTAAAAAAAAACTGGGAATTTTGTTTTTAATTTTTAAAGGACATTTTGGAAATTCAAAACGTTCCCCCCATGAAAGGCAAATGCCTGACAGCTTCTCAAACTGTGAAGCAAACATCTTTTGAATTATTTTTTAAAACATGATTTTCTCATCATTTACCAATGACATAACAAATAAATAACAACAAAAGGGGGTGAACCACACACACAACTGTATACTCTTTTCAAGCTTACTCAGATTCTGATTTTGAATATTAAACCTAACCAAAAGTATTCACCAAAACTGACTTCCCCCAGACTACCCTTTTTAACTCTCAAAATCAATTTTGGGAGAGTAACATTTGTGCTTTGAGACACATTCAATTCTGGAAAAAGCACTCTGTATGTGAGCTAGGGCTGCGTATCTGGATAATAATTGTTCAGCAGGATTAATTAATTACCATTAATTGTCAACTTGGGATTTTGAAAGCGGTAAGACTGAAAAGAAAAGGTGAACACTTAACATTTCTGAGTCAAAGGCCGCGCTCAGTCTATGAATAAGAACCAGTAACATCTTATTACCTCTAATATCAAACTATTTCATGCAGTTTTTGCATTTCACCGTCCATAAGCATTACCTTCCACACCAGCGAACATTCACAGATGCACTGTCAATGAGAGAAGCGTTCATAGGCAAAACTCGTGAGTGGGATTTACTATGCACAAATACTCCATTTCCAAGCCAGTTACCCCTTTGCATATTTTTCTGAGGGGGCATCCATAAATATAATAAAAAACAGAAGCTCATACTTACATCCTATTCCTTGTTACCTTCCAAGCTGAGAGTTTCATCTTGCATTAGTCACCATATGATCTCTATCATAATGGTGGGGGTCAATGAATAGATTAGCTTTATGGGAATTTACAGTTCTTCCATGCATCTAAAATTTGGTAAGTCTGGTAACCACTGACCTACTTTTTAAAACTTCCCCCTCTCAACTTAAATCTATACAAATATAATCTTAAATTTTAATTTCAGCTCTAAAGAAAAGGTTTTCCTAAGTTAAACTGCCCCCAGAAATATCTACTGTGTATGTCCTCCTGCTGCCCCCCTAAATCTAGTTTAAACCTGACCTTGATGTTTTATGTTGAAATCTTTAAAAAAAAAAAAAAAAAAGCAAACAAAAAAAAAAACCTTTCATTCATATTAAAGTGAGATGACTGCAGAGCAATCAGTAACTGAAAAAAAACCTAAGCACACTATGTCAAGGACCTCTTTAATATGGTATAGTCTTCTGTTTCTTGGATTCTATCTAATTATCAATTAAACCTACAAAAATCATTTAAAATTAATTCTACTGTAAGGTTGATTTTCTTTTTGTCTGTTTGCTTTGGATTCTGTAAAAAGTCTAGTTTGGTAACAAGTGAAAAAATAAGAATACTACCTTGTGTGTGTCTCTGAATTTGCTGATCTCTCGGGATATCAGGTCTCTTTTGTCTTCTTCCATTTCTATAGCATTTATATCCTCCTAAAACACAAATGGGAAGGAGAAAATGCATAAAAATCAGTATGCAACCACAAAGAGATAAAAGTTTTTGTTTTCTACAAGTCTTAAAAAAATATGGTAAATAAAGACATTCTACAGTAACAAACCTAACAATCTGAAGTTAAACAGTTAAAGATCAGATGGACAACTGGACTAAACCAAAGTTAAGAAGTTTCCTGAATACAACCAAACACTTCGAGGTACAGAGTAGCAGGGATGGGGGTCTGGGGACCATGCTTTCAGGGAACATCTAGGTCAACTGGCATAACAAAGTTTATTAAGAAAAAGATCTGCATTCTACTTTGGTGAGTGGTGTCTGGGGTCTTAAAAGCTAGCAAGCGGCCATCTAAGATGCATCAATTGGTCCCAACCCACCTGGAGCAAAGGAGAATGAAGAACAGCAAAGACACAAGGAAAGTATTAGCCTGAGAGACAGAAAGGGCCACATAAACTGGAGACTGCAGCAGCCTGAGCCTAGAAGAACTAGATGGTGTCCAGCTACCACCAATGACCACCCTGACAGGGAACACAACAGAGAGTCCCTGACAGAGTAGGAGGAAAGTAGGGTACAGAACTCAAATTCTAGTAAAAGACCAGCCTTAATAATGGTCTGACTGAGACTGGAGGAACCCCAGAAAGCATGGCCCCGGGCTCTGTGTCAACTCAACACTAAACCCATTCCTGAGGCCAACTCTTCAGACAAAGATTAGACTCAACTACGGGACATGAAATGATACTTGTGAAGAGTGTGCTTCTTAGCTCAAGTAGATACATGAGACTAAACGGGCAGCTCCTGTCCGGAGGCGAGGTGAGAAGGCAAAAAGGGACAGGAGCTGGTTGAATGGACATGGGAAATCCAAGGTGGAAAAGAGGAGTGTGCTGTCACAGTATAGGGAGAGCAATTAGGGTCACATTATGCATACATTTTTGTTTGAGAGACACTAACTTGAATTGTAAACTTCCACTTAAAGTACAATTAAAAAAAAAAGATGAGATGGACAAGAATCACAAATACAGCAATCAGCAGTAAGCAGAGTTAGTGTCAAAGCCTACAGTGTAAACTAACCTTAGTGATGAGTGGATAAGGGATCAGCGGGGCCACTGGAAATCTGCGGAAAATCTGCGGAAAAATCCACAAAGATTGTTTTAAAAAAGAGTTCACACTACAAAACAACGCTCTGTATGTTTATACTTTAAGCAATACAGTATTTCTGTGAAATTTTCTCAACAGTAAAAAAAATTTCACTCACTCTTTACAGCCCCTCATATTACCCACCACCTCCTCTCCCTCCGACACGCCCAAACAATGGGATAAGGAGGGTCTAATACACTAGAACTAGGAAGAAAGGCCTTGTGAACTACTTCCTAAAAATCAGCCAAGGTAAAGCTATGGATCACAATGGTCCAATCTGCAACTGATCATGGGGATGGCAGAGGACTGAGAAACGTTTCATTCCATTTTGCATGGGATTGCCACGAGCAGGGGGACAACTCAACAGTGAACAATACACGAGAACAGGGCGTTTTCCTTGATCCTCCCCAGGATATAGGAAACAATCATACCAACAAAATTCACCCATAATTCCTACCATAGGTTAGGATTTTTTTTATATCCTCCTCCCAACGCATATGAAACCAACGTTTATTTTTCTCTTTCTCCATTAACTTAACAGGCCAGCCTTAGAGGCCTCAATTACCCTATACTTGACTGACTACATACCCCAACACATTAGCACTTTCCAACAGATTCCAGATAGACTAACTCTATTTCAAGTAGATTGGAACTTCACTAAATGGGTTTTTATGACCATTAGGAAGAACTGAGCCAAGTAACAGTAAGTAATTTGGCTGCAAAGAAAACTGAAGATTCCCTAATAAGGCACTAAAATAAAAATAATAATATACATCATAGATATCCCTAGACAATCACAATGTTTTATAGCACTTTCTCATAGTATATACAACCATGAATATAAAATGTTCCTAATATTTTTAAAGAACACTTCCTGTAATTTTTCTAAGTTTATCCAAAGAAATGACTATGAGAGAACAAAAACGTTTCTTTTCAAGTTGGACTCCCTACTGTTCAAACAGCTTAGGTTGACAAAGTAGGGAGCACACTGGGGAGGAATGTTTCTTCATGCACTCCTCCTTCATAGTCCTCCAGTCAGATGTTCAACAACATTATACATGGAGAGGACTAAGATGTGGCTTATAAAAGAAAGACTTCTGACAATTAAAGAACGTGAAATCCTCCGTGCAGAGACATGCTTGTAACAGAGACAGAACAACCATAATTAGGGGATAAACCACAATTAAGGGGTAAGGCAAAACAGGGACATTCCCTTCATGACCTCCACCCCAATATTTTTTTAATCTTACTTTATCCCTTAATATCAGTTCCAACTTTGTCACTCAAGTTTTTTTTACTGAGTTTAAATCCATGCCAGTGCATTTCCACCATATAGAACAGAAATATTTTGGTCAAAATGATGAGGATAAGCTAGTTGGTAAAGCACAATCAAATTGGGCTTAACAGTGTATTGTTACAAATACTAGTTATTCTGTTTTCCCTTCAAAAAGTTGAAATGCAATCAAAGCACAAGAATGACACCGTAAAAAATAAACTGTAGAAATGACTGCTTTGTCAGAAATCAGTAACACATACGTCCTCCTTCTTTTCTTTCTTCTTCTTCCTAGGGTGAGAGTCAGATTCCTGTGAGGGGGCATTGAGCTCGCTGGAGTATTCACGTATTAAAACTTCAATGGCCCCTTTAATCATCTGATCTCGTCTCTTTGTTTCTTCATCTAAGGATTCTTCATCATCGTTAGTGACAGTCTCTGGCCTGGCATTCTTAAACAACAAGGCAAATTCAAGAGAGGGGGGAAAAAAAAAATCAAACAAAAAAATGAAAATCATTCTAACACAAGAGTTGGCGAACAAACAAAAAGGAAAAACAATGTGTTCTCTAAAGCATCTCCATAGTCCAATTAAACACAGAGTTGGCTTTGTTCTTAACTTCACAAAACTAAGTTTCATTTGTTCTATTTAGTTTTCTCCTGAGACACTGGTACTTTATCATTTTCTTTTCCTCTTCTCCCTTGATAGCTATAATTCTGGCTCCTAACCAGCTAAAAAGCATTAAATGGCAGGACTATCATTTTCTTGCTCAATAGTTGTACAATTTAACAATATTTACTAAATAACTAATTGCTACAATATCAAACACTCTGTCAATTTAGTTTTGTGAAAAAAGGAAAATATAATTTTATGTACCCTACAATAGCCACCATGTAAAACAAACAAAAGCATGTGTAGGGTAAATAAACAAGAAAGCACTAGACAGCTATATACACAAAAATGCAAGCATCAGGTAGGTTAGGGGCCGAAATCATGCTTCTCCCCTCTCCATTTTCTACAATTTTTATAATATGAAAATACTACTTAAAAAAAACTAGATATTCATATAAAAAAATCAATTCTAAATACTACACGTCTTCCTCTCCATGACCTGAAAATATTAACATAGCAAAAAAATTTTTTTAAAAAATTCATGCTGTAATGGTCTCACAAATAAGTAACTGAATATTTGTAGGACTTTATTAACAATCTTTTAAGAAAAGTCTAGACTGTTAACTCTGTCTCTGTGAAAAAGAAATTACCAGCATCTAATGTGCTACTTGTTTCTCTCCTAATTTTAAACTATTTTAAACTCCCTGGTTAAGGAAGGAATCAGTGCAGCTGAAACCACAAACAGTATGTAGAGCATGACTTCAAAACTTGGGATAATTTACAGTTACTATCAACTACTGACTTCTTAAAACATAGAAAGGGAAAAATACCTGACAAAGAAGCAACAAACAAAACAACAGACAAAAGTCACTTTTATCTTTGTAATTTAAAACTAAATATACAAGCATACCCCAAAATATTTACTCAGTAAACATACTGTGAATATTTTCACAAACAAGAACCATGCACTTATGCACAAATGCCTGGTTCTTAGTCAAAATATGTAAACTCTATTCAAGGTGAATTTCACACCTTGTAACTGCTTAACAATATAAACCAGCAGTGATTTCATAACTCTACCACCAGCATTATGAATGCTCTCTCCAAAGGATACCTATTCAACAAGAATTTTTTTCTTAATTTGCTCACCAAATTCTTATTAAGTGCCTACTGTCTGCAAGACTCTGCTAGATGGTGTAAAATTCAAAATTGAAAAAAGAGATAACCTTGCCCTCAAGCGTCTAAAAATACAAGTTAAGAGATGGGTTATGACATGGATAACTTAAATATAAGGCATCACATCCTGTTATGCAACTAATCACTATAAACAAGAGTTTACTTTCTCACACCTGCCTCTTAATCCAATCTTCTTATAGCCAACTTTCTACTTGACATCTTTTGAGATATTTTACCCAAGGACTATAATGAAATTATTAAAACTATTTACCAAAAATATAACAAACTGTAACTGTGGTGATGTGTTCCTTTATTTTAAGTCAATAATGTATTACAATCAAGTCTTTAATTTACGCTAATCTCTCAAAAACCCCTTCAGTGATACACTGCTTCTATCCAAGATTTAAATGAAAAAATTAACCCTCCAGAAACTTGGCACTGAGACATTAGGTCCTCTGATACACACAGGAGGCACACTATTTCAACACAAAAACACTCAGGTGTTGACACCTGAATTCTGTACTATGATTATAAACTTTGTAGGAAGTACCAGTCTGTCACTGGCATTTTCCCTACATCCTGAATTCCTTCCCATGAGCCCTCCATATCTCAATGCTTTTCTAAGAACAGGGATAGAAATGGGGCTATAAATCCAGAGTCCTACTCACATAACTCATAGCCATTAAATTCCCTATCACTTCCACCCTAAGTCAAAATTAAAATATTAGCCAGTTTTAACTTAGAAATAAATATGTAATGAACTAACTTACACTACTTAGCAAATGACTGACTGCCTCTAGATCTATAGAGAGAATGTACAATTTTAGAAGGAAACTTTATTAAGACCAAATTTCTTTAACTGATTGTTGATTTAAGAAAAACAGAAAAATAATCAGATATCATAAAAAGAGAAGTTACTGTTCGTTAGAAAAACATTCCACAGACTGGCAAGTTTCATCTAAAGCTCTACCTCTGGTTTCTCAGTCATAAACTACTTCCAGATTTCCAGCTTCTTCTTCCACTTCAGAAATCAGGAAACCCATTCAATACTAGCGGGCAAAAAGGTTTAGCATTATTATAAGAGATTCACAATAATCAACTGAATATCTGGCCTGATTATTTGTCTCTTTTCAGAGGAATTAAAAGAACCAAGCTATGGCTTGTCAACAGTAAAGCTACTACTTGCAATATCATAAAATAGCTCCACTAGGCTCACTCTTTGGCACTGACTTCTACAGTCCAGAAAAAGAACCTCCTTGAGAACTAACTTTAAGCAAATCCAGAGTTCTTTCAGAAAACTCCATCAGACTAATTTTCAGACAAACACATGAAGGTGTTTTACCGGGAGCCTCTGTCCTCTATTAGAACTTAAATGTGCGTGTCTCTCTTCCAGAGAGTATCTGTACTTGAAACACTTGTCAGATTTCATTCCTGAATGTATGCTTAACAGCCAGTACTCCTGACAATCCGGCAGATGTACCTATTCTTATAGTGCTGCTGCACGACATCCAGAAAACAGTAAAACATGGACTAGATTGGCATGGCTGCCTCAAGTGAAATAGTTTTACTAAAGGACAAAAAGAAATGGCAAACAGAAGTTGCTACTACAAATGCTGCAAAATTTTAACCAGACTGTTTGACAAGGCATCTTACACAAGGTACAGAATTCTTGAAATTCTAGGTCAGAAAAAAGGACTCTTTCTAGACAAACTTGTGTTTCTCTTTTAGTCAATAAGAACTATACAACTAATTGTTTTCTTTCTGCCTGTGAGAGAAGAAAATGCCTGAATAAAAGTAACTCATATCAGTTTCTCAATGTCTCACTCTATTATCCACATCATTGCTTTCTAAATTTCTCTAAGAAATTAACAATAAAGAACAAGCACCTTCAACTTCTCATGCTTAAGCTTAAAAAACCACAGCAAATCTGCACTCTACAATATCCAGTCATGCACTGCCATAACATCCGTTTGGGCTGCATATACGTCTGTGGTACTGTAAGGTTTTTATTTTTATTTTTTCAAGGGAAAACGGCTCTCCTTTTGTTCATTATTTCCCCCTAATGGTTTTAAAAGACCCCAAATCCCCAGAGTGAATGTGCAATGGGGCCTCCAGGGTCCATCCCAATCCCTGCAGTGCCTCCTCCTTCTCCTACACCTCCATCTCTTCCTTCCCCCCTTTCTGGCTTCAGTCACCCACCCAGCAGCTGTGCAGCCATTCGCTTCTGGCACAGGGGAGCACCTGCCGCAGTTCCTCTGCTCCTACCACAGGGCCTGGGGCACTTGCGGGATTCCGGTGGCTGTCACATATGATCAGGAAGCAGCCACAGGCAGCAGCCAGGGCTGCCACTGCCAACCATGCACTCCCAGCACCTGCACACCTGCTCCCCACCTGGTCCCCATGGCCAACTCTCTGTGCACCCCCCTCCCTGTGCCCATAACCCGGGGACTACCTGTATATAATACGGTGTTCACACGAAGTCCAAATCTCCTAACATCCTATATTTCACAGGATATATTGTGGATGTTAAGTGACAAATGACTGTAATTATATATGCTAAGTTATTGAAGAAAATAAATTTATACTAGATAGAACTGCTCAACCTTTTTCCTTTAACCCATATCGCTGACTACAACTGACACTCTAGGAAAATACACTGTTTGTCCTGTGACTTCAAGTAACTCTGGGCACCATGCCAAGTACATCCATAGGTATACATATAACTGAAAAAATAAGTGATGCCTGTTTATTTGTTTTAATTCCATTTTATCTGAAATAACTGTTCTATATATTTTTACTGGCGATGGCTTAAATTCCAATTCTTTTTTTTAACTTTATAATTTATTTTTTGTTGTTGTTGAGATTTAATTCCATTCTTGAAGAAAGAAGCAGATTTAAAATGTGGTTCTTCTGGCTCATGGTGATTACAAATGAAATCCAAAATCACAAAACTGTACATTTCTTTGTTTATATAAATACATAATAAAGTGATTTACTTCATGTTCAGAGATCTTAGTACACCATTTGCAAATGCTACAAATTAAACCACCCCACGAGCTAATGCTTAAACATAGTAAAACAGTGAGTCCAAGGGAAATTAGACGAAAAACTTCGAAGACATTGAATGTATGCTTTATTTTAAATAATAATTCAATTAGTGCAGCAAGGAAAATCTGAAAATTCTTGTTGCAGTTTAAGTTTTTAGTGATGTGACAGGCAACACTTCTGATTTCAGATATAATTTACAGTTTAGAGGAATTGTTTATCATTATTTACTTATAAAACTATGTAAGCAATAATCAAGACTATGAGGCAAGCAGTATAACTGCAAATGTTATTCAATAAATGCTCACTCCATTTTGCTATGGGCAAGATACTGTGCCAAGTGCTGTGGGAGGTACAAGATGAAAAAGATGTATTGCCCTTTCTACCCTGTACACACAAAATGTCAAGGGAGGATATAAGATGAGATATAAACCATATATGATACAGAGCTAGACTGACACATAGCAGTAAAAACCTGCTTAATATAGGAACATAGAGAATTTACTTCTGCCTGAGAAGGACCAAGGGTATGGTTGATGAAGGTATGAAACAAGGGATATTTTAATTACAATTCTAAGGATAGAGTTTCAACAGGGAGTTTGGAAAGGCAACAAAAACATGAGACATCAGCAAGGCACATGGAGAGGAAGGTAGGGGCAGGCCAGAAATAGAAAGGTAGACTGGAGCCAGTCTTAAATGCCATGCTAAGAACGGGGATTTTACTCTTTAAGAAATTCAAAATTAAAGGTACATGAGCAGAGATTGACGTAATTTATACTTATGTTTTAGAAATATAGGCAGTTACTCTTAATAGTCAGATGACAGTAAAGGAAACCCAGGAAAATCAGTTAAAATATAATTAAAAGTCCAAGGAAAGACAAGATTAAGTTAAAGCAAAACGGTTTACAAAATAGTACTTAGAATTCAATACTGTTTTTGTTAAAGAAAAACAAAAAAACTCACATATTTCCTTCAAAACTGTATTTATCTGGAGAAAAATGTCCAGAAAAATATGCAACCTACTGGTTCAACAATAGTTACTTATGGTAATAGGATTACACCAAAACCAAAAAACCAAACCCACTGCCGTCGAGTGCGTTCCGACTCATAGAGACCCTATAGGACAGAGTAGAAACTGCCCCAGAGGGTTTCCAAGGAGCCGCTGGTGGATTTGAATTGCCGACCTTTTGGTTAGCAGTTGAACTCTTAACCACTGCACCAACTATAGATAGTATTTAATTCCTTTTTCATACTTGGGTTTATTTTGTGAATTTTTTACAAAGAATGTACAATTTTTTTATAATAAAAAAAGAAAGCTATTTCTATTTTGAAGAAAGATAAGGAAAATCTGAACTAGAGAGCAAAAGGCTACTTTTCTTGTAATTTCTGTTTTTGTCGGCAGTGGAAGGCAATAATCTAATATGGATCTGTTCCACTTGAGGCACCAAAAGAAACTAGGAAGGCACAGCAAGGAAAAATATCTCAGGTTTTAGGTATTTTTTGTTTTGTTAGGAAGGGGTACTAACATATACGTTACAACACACAAAATTTTCTTTACTTTAGCTTAACTTAATATAGTCTGAATAAAGCTATCCAACTGCAGAAAGTAGTAAGACTTATTTTCATTCATCTTAGAACCTGTGTACTTCTAAAAAAGGGCAACTAATAAAAATTGTGTAGGTTGAAATATATTTTGTACTTACTTACAAAGCTGCCTTAATGAATTAGCTCTGTTTGGAAAAGTCTGTACCAGTGTTTTCTCTGGCAAGTTAACCTTGTCCAGCCTCCCTTACTACCTTCATCCCAACCTGGAACAAGCAAACCAACAGTCATCCACCCACTGTGGGTAGATAAAAGACTTAAAATAACTACAAACTATAAAACACCCTCCTGCATTTTAGCCATAAGCATGTATTATTATGATGATGATCTTGTGAAGCCCCACATTAGATTCATTTATAATGAGAAAGGCATTTACGCTGAAACAGCACAATTGGCCTAGAGAGGGTAACACTACAGAAAACATACCCCATTAGAAGCTTTCTTCTTTGCTTTCCATTCATCAAGTTGTGCCTTAGTCTTTGCATCAACTTTAACAAGCAGCTTCTTCTCTCCAATCTGCAGGTCATGCAATAACCTGAGTGCACGGAGGGTAGATTCAGGCTCCTTATACTCACAGAATCCAAAGGCTAGCAATGGATGTAAAGAATTAGTGAAATATCAATGTAATTATGAAAGATGAAAAAATATTATAGAAAATTAAAATCATTAGAGACCAAACAGCATAATACAAGGATAATCCAAGTCCTCATTCCTCCCCTTTCCATCATTGCCTTTGGTAAGCATTAGCACCTGGAACAACCAAAAGGTCTTATAATAAAATCTTGGATTCTTTTTTTTTCAAAAAAAGCCTTTATCTTTTAGCCACACATACTAAAATATTTAGAGAAAATGATCTGGTGTTCGGGAAGAAGTGGTTAGAGTACAGATGACACACAACTGGCCATGAACTGATAAATGTTAAAAATGCCAACATCTTCCCAAATGACTTTTAATCCTATTTCAATAGGAAGGAACATAAAGAGTGCTAGTAGAACTTCCACGGTTAAGGACAATGAGAATAAAACATGCAAAAACTGATTTACGCACACAAGTTAAAATGATCTCAACAAATAAGGGAAAAATTACCTACCTTGAAGTTTTCCAGAAGCACCTTGTACTCTCTTCCAGCTCAAAACCAAACCACATTTCTTAAAAACAAACAAAAAAAAAAGTAACTACTTAACAAAATACACAAATTTTTAATTCAAAAACAAAAGGACAATTACATTCTCATGGGGAGTAGGGTGGAGGGGGGTGGCATGGGGATCACAACACCAGCTAAGTTGGTTAAAATTCTCCCAATTCCCATAAACCTATAATATGAAAAAAAAAAGTGTAACAAATCATTTTAAGATAAATATATAAAAAATCCTTACTGATTCTTCTTTGTGAGAAATTGTCTAACTTTTTACAAATTAGAAATTTTACAGCGTTATTTATCCTACAAACAATAAAATATAAAAACCCAAGTGCCCCATAGTTAAAAAAAGAAACCAGTTGCCACTGGTCCGACTCATGGCAACCCTATGGCTGATTTTGGGGAAGTAGATCTTGGGAAGGTAGATCAGCAGGCCTTTCTTCAGGTACACCTCTGGGTAGATTCAAACTGCCAATCTTTCAGTTAGCAGCCAAGTTAACCCAGGGACTCCAAGCGTCCAATGTTAGAATGCATTTAAAAAAAAAAAAAAAAACTAATAAAGTAAATATGACTCCATTACGATTGTTTTAAAATATGTACATATTTATGAAGGGTTTTTAATAACATGGGAAAACGCTGGATATACCATGCAAAAAAATTTTGGTTACGCAATGTCACATAACAGTATGTATACTAATAACAACAGTTTTATGAAAAGCTAGTTCTGTAAACCTTCATCTAAAGTACAATAATAAAAAAAATTGTGGTTATGTAGGAGAATGTTCTTGCTCTTAGGAGATACACAAAGTGTTCAGAGGTGAAATGCAATGTCACAATTTACTCTCAAGTTGTTCAGGAAAAAAAGCGCGTAAAGGGGTACGTGTGTATGCGTACATATGCAGAGAGAGAGAGAAGGTAGACATGGCAAAAAGCGTTAATTGATTAATCTAAAAGGATTATGCTGTTGTTAGTCGCCATCAAGTCAATTCAGACTCATGGCAACTCCGTGTGTGCAAAGCAGAACTGCTCCATAGGGTTTTCAAGGATATGACCTTTTAGACGCACATTGATGACCTGTCTTCCAAAGAACCTCCGAGTGGCTTCAAACCCTCAACCTTTCAGCTAGTAATTGAGTATTTAACCATATGTGCCACCCAGAGATTCCTAGGAAAGGGGTATAAGGGTGTTCATTATACTCTTTCACCTTTTCTGCAGGATTAAAATTTTTTCAAAATAAAAAGTTGCAGTAAAACAATCATTTCAGGGTCCTCTTTCCGCTTTTTCATAGGTCTGATATTTTTAATAATACAAAATTTTAAAAATGAAAAATAAACAGTTTCACTTACAGCTAAGAGCTGTCTTATAAGCATGTCTGAGGCTTTCTCGGAAATGTTGCCAACAAAAACTGTGGTAGTGGGACCACAATTTTCATCATTTTCTTTAAGCTTTAAGCCTGGATGATCCTTTCTTGCTCCCAAATGCTTTCCAACCATGGACACAGTGGGTACTAAGACCTAAGGTGAAGAACAGCAATAAAATGTGATCTGGCAATTAAATTTCCTATCAAGTCTAATGTAAGGTTAGGCTAAAAATATCAATTTTAAAGTAATAGATATATAACACATTACTATTAAAGCTTCTCCATATCTACCATCTAAAACTTCTAGAGCACACAGCACTTTTCATTAATAAAAACATGTTCATGACAGGTTCCACTATTCAACTACCTTTCTTTAAAAACAACTTGAAAATGCAAATGAAAATAATTTGACTCAAAACTCAGCTAATTTTTAAATAAACCATTTAAAACTATCAACTATATCCAGAAGTTTTTTTACAACTCTATTCTCTATAACAGTATAAAAGCACATTTCAATTATTCCTGCTAATCCTCTGGCAGAATACTCTAATACTCCCACAGCACTCTGCCCAAACTTACATTTTGCCTTTTATCAGTTACTTATGTTCCTATTTTACTTTCTAACGTTTGACTTCCCAGAGGAAAGAATGGAGTCTTACTCATCATTGTATCTGGCACTGAATTTAGCACAACACTCACAGTAAGCACTGAATAAATAGTGATGAGTTAGGGGAGCTGCTCCAAACTCTTACCTGTTCTAGCCTGAAACACTAGGGGTAAGAGTACTGTCCTGTGGAAGTTTTCCAAAATAGCCAAACTACGGGTGCCCAAAGCAAGAAAAGCTGCACTCATCTTGGGCTGCAGAACCACATCACATTAATGGACAGCCTCACAGTAGATTCCTATTTGCCCATCTAGTTCCCTTTTGCCTTTTAATAAAAATAACATTCCCCTCTTTTCTCAAACTACACAGATCAAAACATAGTTGAAAGTAATGAGTTCTACTCTCCCTCATTTCAAGCCTGCCTGATATTCTACCAATTAACTCCAACAAACAAAATCTGAGTTAAATCAAAGCTAAGAGGATTATGGTTTGTTCACGTTATAGTCCATCAGCTATATGACTTTTTCTTAACTAAGATGCCTGGACAGTTAAGGATCAAGATGATGATGATGAATGATAGAGCACTTCCACAGAGGAAAGGCTTCAACAAAGCTAAACAAAACTTGAAGGTGTCATACAAGAGGACAGGGAAAACTAAAATGAAAATAACGTGGAAGGGGCTAAAAATGAGAGGTGGTAGGGAAAGAGCAGAAAGATATTCAACACCAACTTCACTCCTAAAATCGAAATTTTTGGTTGGGCCGCTCCTACATTTTTATTTTTTTCATTTAAGAGGTAAGACATGGCAAATCATTCTCCTAACTCCCAGGACCAAAACAAGATGAGGTAGTGATGAAAAAGAGCCAGTGTCCTAAATCTGTAGTAACAAGTATATAAATGTCTAAAACTAAAAACCAAACCAGTTACCACTGAGTCAATTCCAACTCCTGGCAACCCCATGTGTATAAGAGCAGAACTGTGCTCCAAAGTGTTCTCAATGACTCATTTTAAGGGAGTGGATCGTCAGGCCTTTCTTTTGAAGCAGCTCTAAATAGATTTTCAGTTAGCAACCAAGCACTTCACCAGTATGTGCAACCCAGGCAAGTGTCTAGAGAGCATTTAAAGAGAAAATCATGAAACTACCTATTACCATATGCATGGCACAATTGTGTATGATACTTATTCACATTAGTAGTATGATATAGATGGGTGTTTCTCATTCTCTTTCTGTTACTCTTTTAAACACAAATATCTCATCTATGTTTATCAAGCTTTTTGGCTTTAAAAACCCTAGCACTACCCTATCTCCTAATTCCTTCTTAAAATTATACTTACAGTTGGAGCAGGAGCCATAATGCTCATTGGTACAGGAATCATTGGAGTTCCTAAGGGGAGGGGGGAAGATAATGAGTCTTAAGAATATCATTACATATGACCATATTCTGTAACAGCTACAAGCCATACAAATAAATATCTTTATTCACAGTTAATATACGTAGGAATATAGAACTAATGAAAAGATACTGATGAATCAAAAGCAATGTATAATCAGGTGTATCTACGTGAATTTACATGCAACAAAAAACTATTCTGAAAGCAAAAAGGCTATCACCCATGCACAGTTTTTGCCTTAAGGAGTACAAAATTCTGTATGTCACTTTTTTTTTTTTTAACTGTACTTTAGATGAAGGCTTACAGAACAAACTAGCTTCTCATTAAACAATTAGTACACATATTGCTTTGTGATACTGGTTACTAACCTGACATGTCAACAACTCTCCCTTCTTGCTTGAGCTTGCGTTCCCTATTACCAGCTTTCCTGTCCCCTCCTGCCTTCTCGTCCTTGCCCATGGGCTGGTGTGTCCCTTTAGTCTCATTTTGTTTTATGGACCTGTCTAATCTTTGACTGAAGGCTGAACCTCAGAATTGACTTCATTACTGAATTAAAAGGGTGTCTGGGGGCCATACTCCCGGGGTTTCTCCAGTCTCTGTCAGAACAGTAAGTCTGGTCTCTTTCTGTGAGTTAGAATCTTGTTCTACATTTTTCTCCAGCTCTGTCTGGGACCCTCTATTGGGATCTCTGTCAGAGCAGTAAGCGGTGGTAGCCAGGTACCATCTAGTTAAAGAGCACAAAATTCTGAATAGTTTATCAATTCATGTTCATCTGGATAAGCAGACCCTCAAAATCGGCACATTTCACAAATACAGATTTACTATGGGTGACCAATGGTATTAATGAATGGTTTGAAAGTAAAAACAAGTAACAGATAAGAAATTAATCTGGAAATCTAAGAAGAATCTTGCTATTCCTGGCTTTTTAATAGAAAACAAAAACCATGCAAAAAAAAGTTCAGTAATTTCGACCACTGTTACGAGGAAACCAATCTTTAAGACAAGTACCTGCTGCTATGAATAACTCATTTTGAGCATTTAAGAGCTGTCAATAGGCTACCTACTATCGACAACTTAGTGGTATTTGCATTTATATTTTTGTTTTCAATTACAGGGTTTACTAATCAATGGTTGTTTTACTGAGAGCCCTTGTTTTCTCATTCACAGAATAAGAAAAAAAAACCTTACCATTTGAGAACTAAGAAAAAGCCTCCAGTGAAGGCAAAATCAGTTAGAGATTTGTCTACTTTTCTAATGTATATTTTAAAATGTTTCTAAATATATCTTTAAGTCATGAGTCATCCTTTGGTTCAAAACTTAGCATCAAGTTAATTATCTAAGACTAACAGTAAATTCTTATATTTAACACTATCCCTTCGACAAATATAATGAATTTAAAATAATTTCAGTTTTCAAAATATGATTTTTAAAAGATAAAAAAAATAAAGATCAGTAAGTCTACAGAAAACTTACAAAATAAAAAAACATACTTCAGAATCAAACTTGAGTTCATTTCTTGGTTCTATAATTTTCAGTTATGCAACCCTGGGCAAGCTCTTTAACCCCAGCTTCTTCAGTTTCCTTAATTCCAGTGAGATAATTATTTCCTCAGAGTGTCTGTGAGGTTGACTGTGAGCACTTAAGTACAGTGGATGCTCAAAAGTCTAATCAACTTGTATCTAAATTTTCCACCTGAGCTTTGCAAAAGAAACAGATACTCCCCTATTTACCAAGTGTAATCTCTGTGGCACCTCTCCCATACGTAAACTTTCTATTAAAGAAAACATTCAGAAAAAGGCATACTGAAGTTTTCTTCTTCCTTTTGACACTCACCAGTAGTTTAAGAAAGGCTATCTCTGGAGAAGAGAACCAAGGAATTGGGGGGGGGGGGGGGGCGGGCGGGGCGCTCTTTTTACCCATATGCATTTATTAATTTTCAAGGAAAAATTATGACTGTTTTTCAAATTTATTTTCTAATTTAATGCATAAAGTGATTGCCACGTTATCTCACTTAGTGTTCACTTAATGGCATTAATAGGCAAGATGAAAAAATTATACATTAAGACAGGTATTGCACTTTTGAATTCCACTAATTTAGAAAATTATTTCATTCATTACCTTTTTAAAGTTACTGGTGCTGCACACAGAATGCAGGTGGTGACTAACCTGAAACACAAGTATGTTTCCCTAAACAGAAATAGTAACTTACACTGTTACTAATGGAATCAGAATTATAATAGTGTTCCACTCTGTGAACAAATACCCACAATTAGTATGGCATCAGCCAAACAGGCAGCAAGAAATACTGAAAATCTGGTTTTAGGGTCTCCTGACCCATCTTAAAAGAGACAGAAGGAGCAGCCTTAAGAGAAATATGCCTCAATTACCTTCTACTTCCTTTTATCATTTGGTATAGTGTTCATTAAAAATGCTACACTTAGTACTGGTTATTTAAAACTTCAAAGGAATTTAAAATATTTCTATAAATCCAATCTACTGTCAAGGAAATTAAGACACTGATTTTCCATTGCTACCCTTCCTGATTCTGAACAAGTGATTAACCTTCCCTCCCACTCACTTAAATTTCTTCACAAAGAAATAGAAAGTAAATTATTAAGCACTCGACTGCTAACTAAAAGGATGGCAGTCTGAACTCACCCAGTGGGTCTGTGGGAGGAAGACCCGGCAATCTGCTCTCATAAAGATTATAGCCCAGAAAACCCTACGGAGCAGTTCTATTCTGTCACGTGGGGTCACTATGAGTCGAAATTGACTCAAGGGCACCTAACAACAACAACTCTATAGCACCAGGGCTTTATTTAAAAGTATCATGGTTACTAAGGTCTAACAAAAATAGATCTGTATTATGCAACTATAAATACATGAACAAAATGAGGATATATGGACCAAAAAACCTGATGCCTAAACAGAAGTGACTCAGGACACTGTTCTTCTAAAGTTGATATTTGATGGCTGATGACTAACTTTAATTTTCTGATAACATTACCTTCCTCAATCCACATTCCAGTAGAAATTCCATTAGAGTCCATTACAGAGAAGCTACATTACTGTCCAAAATTCAGTAATTGTTATGTGGGAAAATAAACTGGTAGTATTTAAACTTTTCCACTACTAGAAGCACAGTTTAAAACAGACTGCTACAAGGATGAATGTCTTAAAAATCTGGACAAATATTGTATTCTACTCCAACATACATATACATAAAGAGTTGGTCTGATTTTAAAAATTGTGACTTTGTTCTAAATTCTTCAAGTTATAACTGATATCCTAGGAAGATAGCCATGTTTATCTTGTGGTTTTACACATCTACTAAAACACTGCTGTCATCTGGACCTAGGGGTGGGAGGTCCCCAAAACTGAGCCTATGGCAATAAACTATCCCTAATTAAAGAGTAATTAAGAACTAAGTAGTCCAAACCAAAATAATGGCAGATCTGATGTTTGTATAAACTCTTTATTGCACAAATTAGGAATTAACCCATCATATGAGTCAACTACAATGTACTTTTGACTTTTCAACTTCAAGCTCTTTAGTAAAAAATTTTCATTTCAAATAGAAAATCCAATACTTAAAAACAGGTCTATGAATGTGTGGCTAATTGCCTCCATGAACAACTTTGCCATGAGACCAGAAAAGCTGGATTGTGCCTGGCTACCATTACTAAACATTTTGATCAAAGATTCTACAGAAGTATACTGATCAAAACGGGGAAAGACAGAACAGAATTTCAAATTCTCATGGACTCTAGACTTTCTGGAGCCATGGAGGCTGGATGTAACGCTGCAACTACTGTCCTGAGATAATCTTTAAACATTAAACCAAAAATGTTCCCTGAAGTCTTCTTAAAATCAACTACTTTAGCTTGACTAGTAAAAAATGTCTGCCTTGAGCTCTTTTAAGAATTATCTATATGGGATCGAAGTGACAACAGCAATTTGAAAGATCAGATAGGAACCTTAGGCGGAGTGAGTTTATGTTAACGGGGGCGGGGGGGGGGGACAACTCAGAAAAGGAGGGTGAGAATGGTTGCACAACTTGAAGAATGTAATCAATGTCACTGAATTGTACATGTAGAAACTGTTGAATTGGTACATGTTTTGCTGTGCATATTCTCAACAACAACAACAAACAAAAACAGGTCCATGATGTAAAGCGTTCTTCAAATAGAAATACTCATATATGTTGATTTACAAAAGCATTTACGGATTTCAGTCTGAATTACAAGAATTCTACGTCAAAAGAAAATACTCCAACATGCAAATTAAGAAAGGAACTCTTATATACTATCTTTTGTAAGGGTGGGATCGAAATAGAAAAATATCTGAACTGTCACCCATAAGCCAAGAGAAAACTATCTCCTTCCCTTAGGCCAAGCAATGCTAACCATGTACTTTAGGATAATGGTTCTCAAATGTGGGTTCTCCTACCTGTGCTTAAACAAATGTCTAAAAAACACCTGGCAACATGCTAAAAATAAAGATTCCTGGGCCCCAATTTCTGAGAATCTGATTCAGTGGGTTAAGATGGGGCCTGAAAAATCTTTAATTCTGTAGAATTTCAGGAAGAGGAAGCTTTTAGATACGGATTTGGAAAGCTCTCCAAGATATATTATCAAGTAAAGGAAAAAAAAAAGGGAGAATAGTGTATATAGGATGCTACTATATGTCTCTATAAGCAGAATAAAACTAAAGAATAAAACGTATACTTTTATTGGCTTGTAATATGCATGAAAAATATCTGGAATGATAAAGAAAAAACTAATGATCCTGTTTTGCATCTCTTGTCTAATAGTGAAACAGTCACAGCAGATGCATGAGGATGTGGGGGAAAATTTTCACTATACACCTTTCTATGTATTTTCATTTTTGAACCATGTGAATATATTACTTGATTAAAAAAAAACCAAAAACAAAACTTCCCAGATGAATTTGGTGCTCAAATTTGCAAACCTCTGCCATAGGAAAATGAGACAACCACATTTCCAGAATGATGCTAACAAGCATCTTTACTACTAACATATTAACATTTTCCTAAAGTTAATATTGCAATGACAAAAATACAAATTTAAAATAAAACAGTATCAACAAACGTACCTGGAGGTACAGGTGGAGGAAAGCCAGGAAACTGTGGGGGTGGGATCCCTGGTGGAAGTGTTGGAATTCCCATGGGAGGACGATTCAAATGAGGGGGGAAAGACATTCTTACTGCAGTGTTCTAAAGAAAGAAATCATGACAAATCATTTTATTTGAAAACTTTACTATTCAATATGCCTGCATTGTTGACCTTCATTTTTCGAGTATCTGCAAAATTCTAAAGTTTTCTTACCCATAGAAGTTGGCAAAGACCCTCTTTTCTCTGTCTGTCCATTGAGAATTAAAACTTAGATCTTTTCTAAAATAAGTTCCCAAAATGTACAGGATCTAAGTTCAGGATAGACTCCTACAATCATATGGGAATACATATAAAGGGAAGAAAAAATTTTTGAGGTTCAGTTAATATCCAAAAATTAAATGCCAAACATCAACCAATCTTTTTAAACCAAACTCAGACTCCAGGAGGGTATCTAATAGTATTTTTTTTTTTTTTAAGTGAACTGATGCACACTTTTTTTTATACCCATCAGCATCCTGAAAACTAATTTACAAGGTTACACAGTATTTGTTGATTCAAGATGGGCAGTTCCTCAAGGACAAGTATCAGTGAACTACAAACCTGAGGAAAAGGAAAACTCCTGATACGCGGTCACATAGTAACCACTGAAACACAGAGGACATACAATTGATGGCAATGATAAAAAGTAACCATTTTAACTTAAAAGCAAACTTCTTAATCATTCATGAATCAAATTCAACAAACAGATGCTAGCATTTGATTTTTAAAAAAAAATTCAAGAATACTGTTTAAGTTTAGTTTGTCATAGTATCACTTAAAGGAAATCCAATTTTATATTTTAGCTTATTTTATTTTAAACAATAAAAGTTTTTAAAACTTTTCCTTCCTTAAAACTTTGTATTTTTGTCAACATAATTAAAGAATCTAGAACTCCTGAAGAAAGTAGAAAAACAATGTTAGGATGTTGTAGGAGGGTTCCCTGTACCAATAAAAATAGCTGAAACAGGTACATTGATCCTGTATCAGTGATTCCACTTCAATTAGTGATTTCATCAACAGAAGATATTCGACACTAGGAAAAACTCCCCTACCTATATGCCATAACTGAAGGAGTCTAGAGTTGTTGAAAGTTTAACAAATGTTTGTCTCTCTTTTTTTTTCTTTCATTTTATATATTGTTTCACTCACCCTTCAGAAGAGAGTAGGTAAAAAGTGCAAATCTTCCATTTACTACAGTTTGATATAAGGAGCCCTGGTGGCCCAGTGGTTAGGCACTCAGCTAACCAAAAAGTCAACAATCTGAACCCACCATGCACTCACTCCACAGAAGATGTGGCAGTCTGCTTCCATAAAGACTTATAGCGTTCAAAACCCTATGAGGCAGTTCTACTCTGTTCTACAGTCTCTCTCTAAGGTGGAATCAACTCTTTGAGGTCAATGGGTAGATACACTGTATTCTTCTAGATATCTTCCTATACACAAACTAATACGTATTTGTTTTTCTGCAAACAATGTAATCATACTATATTGTTACATGCAATTCTCCCTTGTTATCATTAGCATCTCTTCATGTCATTTCATAAAACTCTATTCTATTCTTTGTAATTCTGCAAACTATTATAACAGAAACATAAAACAATTTAACATTGATGGCTGCCTCCACTTTCTAGTTCTTACAAATAATGTTGAACATTCTTGGACATATTGGGCGTATACCCCTATGGAACTGTGCAAGTATTCCATAATACACATTACCTACAAATCATCCTCCACAACTCCGGTACAAATTTATATTCCCACCACCAGTCTATGAGTACTCTCCTTTTCCTTATATTCTCACCATTACCAACACAGGCAAAATTTTGTGTTTAAATTCTAACAATTTTGTAGGTAAAAAATCCTCTTAATTTGCATTTCTTTAACACTAATGAGGTTGATCATCTTTTTATCTGTTTATTAGCCGTTTTTTAGAAAGTCTTAGAAAAGTACTTCTTTCATGCACACAGCTGTTCTCCCTCCGAGTGTTTCTCTGACTTAGTAAGTTGGGAAACTACAATATTTTAAAACTTTAAATTTCAATTTCATGAAACACAGCATACATAAAATATTTGGATAACTTTACAGGTAAAGGGAATTCCTAAGATGATGTCACATACTTAACAAATTTTTAAAAATACAATTAAAATCGTAAATGTGTTTTTTTAAATTCTATAATTTGTAATACCATTTTGCCCCCCCCCCCAAAAAAACAAATTCTATACGGAAAGGGGAAGAAGGGATTGTATCTGCCTTTTAAAACAGAATGCTACTGTCCTACTTACAGAAGCTCTTGTATTATCATTATAATACTCTATCTCAGCATTTTCTTAGGAGGGCAGTTGGTTTTAATACCTGTTGAATAAATAATTAATGAATGAATCAATAAACAAACTGTGAGGACCTCGTTAAACAAATTTATTAAGAAGCAACTACTTGCCAGGTACTAGCCAGCAATGACCCACTGACTACGAAGGTCATGAATTTAGCTTTAGAATCACTTTTTTTTCCCATTACTAAATATAAATATATATTTAAAAAAAAAAACCTCTATGGTCTTAGTGTTTAAACTATATTTCACATTTCTAAAACACATCATTAATTCAATAAAAGTTAAACAGACTATACGCATTTAGTTTATAGCAATATACCTATTCCATTTGCTTATAATTTTTCTATGAAATATTTCTCATTTATCTGGAACTGCTTAAAACTTGCTCACTCACAGGTTGGACTTCAAAAATGAAAGTAAAAATACCGCAGCTAATTTGTATGATTATACAAACAATGAACACCTCCTATGGAAATTCAGAAAGAGTACATTTCTGGTGCTCTTTAATAAATAAGTGTTCACTTTAAATATCCTGAAATGGTAACCACCACTTATTTCAACAAAGTTTTATATGTTTTGGCACAAGAGAAAATGATAGAGAATAAACTTTCATAGCCTAAGCAAAGCTAATCAGTTATATTACCTATAGATGACAAATTATAACACTCTCATAAATAAATTAGAGAGATATTAAAAGTTGGTTAAGTGCTCTGTAGAAAAATAAAGCAGGTAAGAGAGCTATTTTAAATATGGTGGTTCCGAACTGGTGTATGTTTTGCTGTGTATATTATCGACAAGACCAATACAAAATTAAAAAAAAAGCCAGCTAAACATTTCTATGGCAACAGAAACATAATGAAGCAATCCATACTCCAAAAGATGGAAAAAAATAAAAACTATCTGTGGCCAAAACATAGTCTGAATATTAAGAATAAAAAGGTCTATTGCATTACACTCCTTCATGTCTGAATAATTTCAGGGGGAAATATGAGAATCATTTAATTATGAGCCAGAAAAGATTTCTCAACACAGTAATGAAAGGGGAACATGAATTAATTTACTACAATTTATTCCATACTATGCAAGAAACATTTTAGAGAGTTAGAGGGAAAATAGTTTTGCCCATGAAAAATGACATTTTCTATATAATGCCTATAGGTTTTTAAAATGATCCTGTTCAAATGTAAAATGTTATACTCAAGAATACACATAAAATAATTAAGTTATAGTACATAACAATAAAATGGACAACTGGTAAAGTAACCATGTAACTTCAATAAATAAATAAGTACAGTGGTCAGAGCAAAGAAGGTGATGTGAACAAAGACTTGAAACAGGCTGAGGCAGGAAGCCATAATCGTATCTGGGGAAAAGCCTTCCCAGTAGAGGAAACAGAGAATACAAAGAGCCTGAGGTGGGCATGGAATGTCTGAAGGAGGAACAGCCAAGGCCAAGAAGGAGGAAGAGTAAAGCCAACAGTATGGCCAGAGCAGAGCAAATGAGGAAAAGTAGGAGACAAATGCTGAGTATTAATGGGGGTGGGGTGTGTGTGTCTGAGAAAACAGGGCTTTGTAGGCCACGGTAGAGGTTTTCAGTTTTACTCTGAATAAGATGGAAAACATTCGAAAGGTTTTGACTTGACTTGCATTTTAGTAGTTTCGCTGGCCACTGTGTTAAATAAGACTGGAGAGGAACAAGAATGTAAGAGGCTACTGTGATAATCCAGAGAAGAGATGGTGGCCTAGTAATGTAAGCGATAATAAATGGCTGGAATCTGTATATATATTCTGAAAACAGACATTATTATTTGTGAAGGAATTGTAGGTGGGGTTTAAGAGAGGCAGATGTATTTTATTAGCACTAAAATGATTTATATAGCATTGTAAACATGTTTGAATCAGCAGTGCTTCTCTTTTACAAAGTTTAAAGCATTTTTACCTGCCAAGTATGAAACTCAGTAGCCCAAAGTAACAAAAACAAGCACCTATGATGGAAGTCTTCCATATCACAAGTGAGAGGTCACACAGGTGCATGGATTTGTCGAAAACTCTTCAAACTTAAAATGTGTGCATTTTATTGTATGTAAATTTTATTGCAATAAATTTGGTCAAAAAAACAAAACACATAAAATAAGATTTATCTCTACTACCATTTATCTCTACATATGGATGCATCTTGCTTTTTTCTTTTTAACGCCTATCTTTACTCTTTCAAACCATTCTTTTTCCGGCACCTGAAAATGCTACAGGCACGCAAAATATAGTGAGTTTCTGCTTCTAAGCATTCTTCCTTTGCAGAATTATCCACACAGAAAGTATTTCACCAGGGGTGAATTTACAGGCCAGCACCATTACACCGTGTGCCAAAAAATTTCTGAAATGATAAGACACAAATAGAGCAATAGATTCATCTCTGTAAACATTCATATACAACTTGTTCAATAAATATCTACCTCCAACTCCATGCCAGGTTCTTTTCTAGGCATTATTTGTATTAGTTCTGAAAGTGTGAAAAATAAATTACTATATAAAATTATACAGTCAGCCCAGTGGCTATATATTGAATATAAACGATTACTAGTGTAACACATGCTGTTTCCTGTTCTGCTCATAGTTTGCTAGGTGTACTGGAGACTGATACAACCGCTCCAGCCTAAACAAAGCAATCTCTTTAATAATCACCTCTCAAACTGAATTTCCACAGAACTTGAGTCTCTGCAGAAATTATTCCTAGAAAAAAGATGTTCCATGCCCAAAGAAGAATCAAGAAAATGTCTGATTAGCCAAAAAAGTGTTTTTTATGGCAAAGCTTTTCATAGGCATAAAGTACTCCAATGTTTTGAATCTCCTAAAAAGAAGATGATCTTTTTCTGGAAAACTTCCACCTTGCTATTTTACCATTCTCAATGATTAAAAAGCAATATTAACTACAGAAATAGAAAGATTAGTGGTTGCCTGGACCTGGGGTGGAAACAGGGAATGACTTGCAAAATGGCAAGAGGGATCTTTTTGGGGTGATAGAAATGTTCTAAAACTGGATTGTGGTGACTGATGTACAACTCTACATTTACTAAAACTCTATTCATACCAAGTCAATGTTATGATAATGTCAATCATACCTTACTAAAGCTAGCAAAATCCAATTAACACCTGTAGATTAGATAATGTTCCTGGTTTTGATCATTATACTGTTGTGAAATAACACAATGTCCTTGTTTTTAGGAAATATACACTTAAGTATGGGGAGACTGAGAAGTATCAAATCTGCAACTTACTAGCAAAACATTTCAGAAGAAAAATGGAGAGGAGGATGAAGAAAATTGGTAAAAGGTTAACATTTGGGGAATATGATTGAAAGGTATTTGAGAATTCTTTGTATTATTATTGCAGTTTTTTCTAAATTTGAAACTATGTCAAAATAAAAAGTTAAAAAAACAATACCATTCTGTTAAGGGTGATAGAAAAGTTCGGGAAAGGTAAACGGTACTAGATGAACAGAATTAGTGTCACTGAACTGTACAGGTTTTGTCTTGTTACTTACATACTTACCGTAAAAAAAACCAAACCCGTTGTCATCGAGTTGATTCCGACTCACAGCAACCCTATATGACAAAGGAGAACTGCCCCATAGGGTTTCCAAAGAGCACCTGGTGGATTCGAACTGCCAACCTTTTGGTTAGCAGCTGTAGTTCTTAACCACTACGCCACCAGGGTTTCCTGTATTTACCATAAGGAAAAAAAAAAAAGTAGGCAAAAAAAAAAGACCAATAATAACAACGGGTAGTGGGATTATTATATTCTCCCTTTTACTTTCTGCAAGTTTCAAAATTAAAAAAAAAAAAAAAAAAAAAAAAGGTTTGGGAGAAAAAAAGTTACCCTGTATTCAAGGAACTGTAACAGGTAATCAATGAAAATTCTTTTATGAATGGCAGTGACAGTGTTAGAAAAGACTATCAAGAGATTTTAAAAATACACGAATGTTTTTACAAGATGTTAAAAAACTCAATGATTACTTTTTCTTCCAAAGTTACAAATTAATCAATATAATCAGAAAAGTATATAGCTAATTTGTAGCCAAAAAAGTAACTTAACCTGAAAATCTCAAACTTACGTTACGGCTGAAGTAGTTGCTCAATTTTAAAACGGACAAACTTTATTAAAAAAATTATTTCAAACCCTCAACACACTGGAATAAAAAGGTATTAAACTACGAAAAAAGAAAACTTGGTCAGAACTATTATTAATATACGGTGCCTATATACAACAATAGGAAAACAAAAATATTCTTCCTAAAAGTCTCCTTTTGGTACCCTACCCCAGTCTTACCCGCCCCTCTCCCCACAAAAAGGAAAAAAAAAAAGAAAACACTTTGGTGGTCAAAAAGGAAGAAATCTTGGTAAACTCAAGAAGATGATTTAATAAAAATATCAACTAATATTTTTATTTAGCCTTACTGTTTACAAGAGCTGCCAACATGCACTATTTCTTTAATCTCAAAATAACCTAGAGTAGATATATTACTCTCTTTTATAAATGAAAAAACATGTACAAAAGAACAGATTAAGTAGGTGGAGGACTATCCTTAAATTAGGAATCCAATGGCTGTTTTCACTATACCACCATGCTTCTTTCTAGTAATAACATACCAATGAGAGTAAGGAACTTAAGGATTAACTTTATTTATAAAAGCCTGTTCAGACTATACAGGAAGAAATGTTAGTGTCAGGGTAGGCTCTTGTACTTCACTAAAAATTCTTTAAGAATAACAAATATCAGCCAACACAGATTAAACACCTATGTTACTTAGGTATTGCACTAAAAACTTTACACACATTTCTCTCAATTACTCCCCAATCCCAATAACCTATAAGGTTACAATCCTTATTACAATCCTCATTATACAGATGAAGAAAAACCAAGCTTTAAGAAACATGAATTAGAATAGGATGATGTCTACTTGAACCATGACAGACTGGAACTGAAGACCAAAGAATGGCTTTCTATGCCTCTGAATGATTTTGGAAATAACCTTTTAAAAATTAAAGATCTCAAGACAATATAGAATTTTTTCATACACTACTGCCAACTACCTAATACACATCACGTCACACTATAACAGTCCGGTGCGAAACCAGAAGTCCAATCTCTTCACTCCTTTTGGTCTGTTCCTCTCTGCCCAGTATTAAAATGGCATTTCCATGGCAATATAAATCCATATTATATAACTTCAAAATAAATCTTCATATTCCTAGAACTGTTTTGAAAAACGCATTTAAAAAGTAATATTAAAGACCAAAAAGGAGTAAGAAAGAAGTAAAACATTTTAATCTGAACTTTGTTAATGAATGGACAGTAACAGTTTACTGCATCCTCCAATGAGGGTTGGGGGAAGGACGACAATACTCATCACCACAATCTTGGACTAGCAAGCTGGAAAGGTGCTATAAAAAAAGGTGGATATTAGCAAATTTCAAAGTGGGTGCGGCCCTCTTCGCTTGGTGGCGGGCTCTAGATGACCAAAGAGGAAGGGAAAGAAATCCGTTAGTGGCCAGCAACTCGCTAGAAAGGGTGAGTGCAGGCTGCCTTCACGGCAGAGCCCAGGGCAAGTGTGTCCTAGGCCCGGAAAACCTATCGCTGGGCTCTCCGAGCGCGAGTGAGAGAGGGGCCTAAGAGAAGGGCTCCCCCAGGGCACACCGATCGTTTTGTGGCAAACGTAGAGCTCAAAGGAGCCAAGGCGACTTACTCCGTGGCAGAACGTGGAGGGGAAAGGTAAAGTGGGCGATAATGCAAAGAAAAGCTCAGGCTGTAGGTCTGGCCTCCAGGGGCTCCAGCGACCCGAGCTGGACACACTGGTTTTCGAGGTCTTAAGAGAAATTAAGAAACCCAAGCCTCGTGCCCGTCCCTTCCCCCACCCCAATTCCCCTCTCACCCCACCCCACCCCGGCCTCTTCGCAGCCACCCCGGCTTTCCGTCCTCACCCAACGGAGGTACCCAGTCTCCTGGTTTCCATACGCGTTCAGAAGCGTGAACTCACCCGCCGCTGAGGAAACGGTACTATCTAAGCACCCTTTCCGGGCTTCAAGTTATGAGTGGCCTCCACCAGTTCAAGGTTTCTGCGCGCCGCTCACCCGTGAGACTGGTTCCGAGACGCGTATTCTAACAGGCCGCAAACACAGCCGCGCTGCGCGGGGAGCTTATGGAGGTCTTCCTCTTGCCCGGCGTGCACTGCGGCCGGAGGGGGGTGTGGGGAGTGGAGATGAGAATCATAGAGAAGAACGTAGCTAGATAGTCTGCACTGTTGGCTTTGAATCGCCACGCAAGGCCGGAAAAACCATAGAGAGGAAACGCGTAGTGGGTACTAGAAAGACTCGAGCTGTAAATTACGACCCACCCTGCCATTTTTGATTGGAGCTGATTGAATCTTGTGACTACGCGACGCCATCTTGAGGTCAAGGTTCCGGCTGGGCACCGCGCGCTTGCAATTGTAAGATTTCGCTTTTTCCGTGGTTTGTGTTCCCGAGATTAGAAGCTTGTTTGGTGAGTTACTGAGGTTCAGTGGACTGATGACTGGGCCTCAGTCAGCACCCTATTAGAAACCCGAAGTGCTGATCTTTCTCTAGGAAAACAACTACTCGATCTCAAGAAGTAACTGACAAAAGCCTTGTTTTTTTTTTTTAAAATGGACAAAAAGTTTATGCGCGCTAGTAGGGCATATTATTGGCCAAAGAGATGGCTAGAAGAGCTATGAAATACCTGAAAGGGACAGTAATAATTTTTAAAAGTTTTGTTTCTGTAATGTAAACATGCGAAAAGGACCTCACGTATAAGATTAACGAAAATGAATAATCACAAGTGATTAGATTATTCCGTTTATGGACTTTATAGTCAGTATCTGTTTACAGGCTTTTGTTTTCCAGTCACCCAGCTGCTAACCGAAAGGTAGGCAGTTCGAATCCACTAGCCATTCCAGGAAGAAAGATGTGGCAGTCGGCTTCTGTAAAAATTACAGCCTTGGAAACTCAATGGGGCAGTTCTATTTTGTCCTATAGGGTCACTATGAGTTGGAATCGACTGGACAGCAACGGGTTTGGTTTTCCAACTGGTTGCTTCTTGGAAGATTTATAATTTCTTCAATATAAAGTTATTGTCTCCTTGAGTGACTAGTACTGAGCCAGGTGCTGAGAGTATAAACGTGAATGTGAGTGAGATTTTGTTCCTGTTCTGCAGGAACAGTGGACAGCATGGAAGGTGTAGATGACAGACCCTGACCACTGCGTATAAAATTAAAACATATCTTACCAAGCTTGGTGTCCTTTTCCAGGAATTGGTCCTTCTTGACATCATGTCCAAAGTAAGCAAGAGGAAGTCTCGCCATCCTCGCTTGTAGGGAGCATTATGGCTGTACTTCTTCCAAGACAGATTTATTCATTCTCTGGCAGTCCATGGAATATTCAATATTTTTCACCAACACCTAATTCAAATACGTCAATTCTTCAGTCTTCCTTTTTCATTGTCCCATCAAAACACAAAATGCAGTGGGGGCCCTAATGGTAAAGGCTCTGCCACTGCTACCACCATCAGAAGGAAGATAGAGGTAAAAAATTTACATCCATCTGTATTCCTTGTTGCTAGGTTTTCTTACCATTATTGTTAGTTGCCATCCAGTCGATTCCGACTCACGGCAACCTCAAGTGTGCTTAGTGGAACTGCTGTCTCTGGGTAGATTCTAACAGCCAAGTGCTTAACAAGTTTGCACTGCCCAGGGACTCCTTTTATTACCATTAAGTAGAGCTAATAATACCTACTTCCCAGTGCTATTGTAAGGTTTAAGATAGCTAATGCATATAAAAGTACTTTGTGCTGTACAGTGCTAGTCAAATGCAGGTTATGTTTTGCAAATAAAAAGAGTTTGTGCCTTTTTTTAAGATCTCTAAGTGGTGCAAAAGTAGCCCTGGCTGCACAGTGGTTAAAGAGCTTGGCTACTGACTGGAAGGTCAGCAATTTGAACCCACCAGCTGCTTTGCAGGAGAAAAATGTGGCAGTTGGCTTCCATAAAGATTACAGCCTTGGAAACCCTGTGGGGCAGTTCTACTCTGTCCTATAGAGTTGCAGTAAGTTGGAATCGACTCGACAGCAATGGGTGAGTGAGGCAAACAGTTCCAGCTTGACTATTAACCTAAAGGTTGGCAGGTCAAACCCACCCAGCAACACAAAAGAAAGGACTGACAATCTGCTTCCATAAAGGTTACAGCCAAGAAAACCCTATGGAACCGTTGTAGTCTGTAACACATGAGGTCGCCATGACTCAAAATCAACTCCAGGGCAACAAGTTTGGGTTTTTGGGTTTGGGTGCTTTTTTTATTTTTTTTTTTAATAACCACAGGCATAAACACAAATCCTCTCAGGTTACTCTGTACCCATTTGTATTATTAAAAGTATTGTATATGAATTCATGTATTACTTGTGTAATAAAATAAAACCATAAAGAGAGAAATTCTTTCAGGCAACAATTTGCTAACTTTCCTGTAGTAGACATTTGCTGTTTGTATTTACCCAGCATCCATTCCCCTCCCTTTTTAAATTGTTGTTGTTAAGTGCCATCCTAATTCTTTAACGAGGCATTTCTTGGAAACCTTCTGTGAGGAAGATTTTTACTTGGGATAATGGAATGAAATTCTTTGGTGGTGGTGGTGCCGACTGTGGGCTAGAGGCAAACCAGGGCGACTGCAACAATAATGTCAGTCAGTATTTCTCCAGCATCTATTATGTGCCTCCCGCTGTGCTAAGTGCCTGAGATAAATTAAGTCATTTAATCCTTACATCAACCCTGTGAAGTAGATTGTGTTATTCTTATGAGGCCCAGGAAAGTTAAGTAACTTCTTTAAGGTTATTCTACAGCCAGTGAATGGTAGAGGCAGGTTGGTTGAACCCTTACGCATGATACCATACTGTTCCTTCCCCCAGAGACTATGGTATCTAGACATTCTGTGCTGTGTTCATTCATTCCTTTAACAAACATATATATGGATTTCCTACTATGCATCAGGCACTGTGCTAAGGATACAGTAGTAAACAACACAAGTCAGACCCCTGCCATCATGGAGCTTACAATCTAGTTGGGAATCTCAGAACCAGGAAGAAGAGGAAGATGTTAACAAAGATTCGGGAGATGGGGAAAATGGAAAGTTTGAGGGGGAGAAGGCTTGAGAAAACTGCCGATGGTATGATCAAGGTAGTTGTTGTTAGGTGCTTCCAGTTGGTTCCAACTCATAGGCACCCTATGGACCCTATGTACAACAGAACAAAACACTGCCTCTCCTATGCCATTCTCACAATCTTTGCTATGTTTGAGCCCATCGTTGCACTCACTATGCCTTTTCCATCTCGTTGAAGATCTCTCTCTTTTTTGCTGACCCTGTACCATACCAAGTATGATGTCCTTCTCCAAGGATTGGACCCTCCTGATAACATGTCCAAAGTATGTGAGACAAAGTCTCACCATCCTTGCTTCTGTGAAGCATTCTGGCTGTACTTCTTCCAAGACAGACTTGTTCATTCTTCTGGCAGTGCATGGTGTATTCAGTATTCTTCGCCAACACCGTAGTTCAGAGGCATCAATTCTTCGTTCTTCCTTATTTGTAATCCAGCTTTCACATGCATATGAAGCATTTGAAAAGAAAGGTGTTACAACAGATTTGCCCAGTGCCATATGTTGTTTGATTTCTTGACTGCTGCTTCCATGGGCATTGATTGTGGATCCATGTGAAATGAAATCCTTGACAACTTTAATATTTTCTCCCCCTTTTGTAATTGCACTCCAAATTTCTGAAGTCATTTTTCCACTACACATCCATGTAGTTTGGATAGGAATGCCCAACCCTAACCAGCTATCGCTTAGGACACAAGGATAAACTTACAGCCCAATCAAAACCTGATAATTTTGTTCTTACATTCTTTGTTTGCCACTCCCTCTCCTGCCATGTGTAAGCTCTGATTCACACCAGATGAGGCTTCAGTCCTACAAGCACCTCCCAGACAGTCCACAACAGACACACCGGACAGTCCGCCAGCAAACTAACTCAGAGCCAATACCAGGACTTCCCTGTTTGCGAACACAAGGCATGGTTAGCTTCTGTTTGCAGCTGCTTGGCTGCCCCACCAGGAGGGGGAGTGGCAGGGACAGTAGAGAAATAGAGATTTTCCTACCATTTAAAGGTTGCCTTTTTCTTGTTTAACTGTGTGGTTAGTTGCCAGAATCCTCTGCTTACTTTTTAGAGTTCTTACAGAGTTGAGATTGCAGATTTCTAGTTGCTTTTCTTGGTGCTTATGTGGGAGGATCAGGATCTTAGACCTGCTCACACCACATCTTCCCAGAAGTCCTGTCAAATGCTTTTTTTGATGTCTTTTGATATCGTTATATATATTTTTCTTTTTTGATATGTTAATATGGTGAATTATATTGTTTGATCTTCAAATATTATACAATCTTTGCATTCCTGGGTCATATCTCACTTAATCTTGACGAATTGTTCTTTTATATATCGCTAGATTTGAATTAGAAAACTTTTGGTAAGGCTGTTTGTGTTTATCTTTATGAGGAATACTGATCTGTAGTTTTATTTTCTTGAAATACCTTTGCTTGATTCCAGCATAGGGATAATACTGGTCTCATACATTGAGTTTAGAAATGTTCCCTCCTCTTCTGTTCTCTGGAAGAATTTGTGTAGCACCGGTATGTTTCCTTTCTTAATTCTTTGCTAGAATTCACCAGCAAATCCACCTGGCTTGGAATTGTCTTTGTGGAAAGGTTTTTTAACTACAAATTCAATTTATTTAGTAAATAAAGAATGTATAGTTTCCTAGTTGCAATATCAGAAATACCACAAGTGAGTGGCTCTAAAAAACAGAAATTTGTTTTTTCATAGTTTAGGAAGCTAGAAGTCCAAATTCAGGGTATCAGCTCTAGAGGAAGATTCTTGTCTGTTTCAGTGTTCTTTGATTCCTTGGTGACTCTCATATGGCATCTGTCTTCCCCCATTTGTGCACACATTTCTGTCTAATCTGCTCTTTTTCTAACTCAGAAGTGATTAGGTTTAAGACATGCCCTACACTGATGTGGTCTCCTTAATATAACAATGAAAACCCAATTTCTAAACAGGATTACATCTATAAGTATAGGGGTTAAGATTCCAGTACACATTTTGGGGGGACACAATCCAATCCATAACATAAAGTCATTGATGTTATGTTTCTTCATGAGTGAGATTTGTTAGATGGGGTCCTTCAAGGAATGTAACCATTTAAAGTTGTGAAATTTATTGACATAAGGTATTTCTTTTTTTTCTTTTCTTTTTTTTTTTTTTTTTACTGTATGCAGGATTTGTAGTGGTTTTCTTTTTTATTTCTTACGATGTAATTTGTGTCTTCTGTCTTTTTTTTCCTGATAAGTCTAGTTATTAAAAAAAACCCAAACCCACTGCTGTTGAATCAATTCCGACTCCTAGCGATCCTGTATGACAAAGTAGAACTGCCCCATAGGGTTTCCAAAGCTGTAAATCTTTTCTGAAGCTGATTGCCACATCTTTCTTTGGTGGAGTTACTGGTAGGTTCGAACCACTGACCCTTCAGTTAGCAGCTGAGTGGTTAACCACTGCACGACTAGGGCTTCTAAGTCTATGGGTAGTTATAGGTTTATCAATTTTTTTTATCTCTTCAAAGGACCATCTTTTGAGTTCAATGACTTCTCTGTTTTTTTTAAATATCATCAGTTTCTGTTCTTTATGATTTTTTTCTCTCCGCTTATTTTGGGTTTAATTTTCTCTAGCTTTTTTTAGTTTCATAAGATGGAAACCTAATCTCAGGGAACATCTAGCTCAATTGGCATAATACAATTTCTAAAGAAAATGTTCTAGAAGCACCACACCATCCCTCCAGCAAAGATCTGAAAAACTAAGCCAAACAGAGAAAACAGCAATCTTGAAATTACATGGAGAGGTTCCCTATCAACTAATGCAGCAGGGATCCACCATCTTGGACTCCTATCAGAGACCAGCAATTGGGGGTACAAGAAGGCAGCTTCATAGAGCTTCCAGCAGGAAACAGAAGAACCAGTAATTGGCAATATATGCTTTGCCACCCCCAACCCTTCTTCACCCCGACTCAGCCTCCTCTGCTTCCTGCGGCCGCAATCTCTTCACCGGGAAGCACGGGCTGCTTGGATTCCACCTATCTGCACGGGCTGACTCCCTGAGTGCCATTTGTTGGCTGCTGGTGTTGCTTTTTTCCGCTTCTTTTGATTTCTTCCTTCTCACCACCTACCCTTCCTTTTGCTCAAATACCTGGCTCTGTGTGCCATCTTTGCTTCTTCCTGAGGGCTGTGGAGCTCCATTTGAGTGTGGAACTGCTTTCTGGTCTGTGCTGCCACGCTAGTGGGATCCTGGGGCTTTTTGTTTGTTTGTTTTCAATTGTTTATTTTTTTTCTTTTTGTTTTCTCAAGTTGGGAGCCCGTTCTGGTCAGGCAGTGCTGTGCAGCTTGGGACCTACCCCATCAGCTTGCGCAGACGCGCAGAGGGATCCCTGAGCATTTCTTTTTTCATGGGTTTTCTTTTTTTTTTTTTTCCCCTGTTTTTTTTTGGAGTTTTTCTTGTTTTGTTTTAATTTGTTTTGTTTTCTCTTTTTTGTCTTCATTACTCAGTTTCTCATCTCTCTATACCTTCCTTCTCTTCCTGTCCCCTGGATACCTGGAGCTGAATATCTCTATGCCTCCTAGCTAGGCTGTACTTCAACACCTGGGAACAACTTCCCCAGACCTCATAGCCGGATCGGTGGCATCCCTGGGAGCTTTGCTGTTCTTTTTTCTTTCTAATTATTATTTTATTCATTCTTTTCTATTTTTCGTCTCCTTCCCCTTTTTGTTTTTCTCCAGTTCATAGTCTCTCATCTCTCCACTCCAACGACAAGCTCCCCTAGCACTCTTTTTTGTTTGTTTGTGTGTTTTTGGCTCGTGTTCCTCTCTCCTCTCTCCCATACCCATCTTAGCTCCAGACACCACAGTCTCCCCCATCCATCCTGCCTACCTGCACCATGCGCTTAACATCACACCACCAAGCAGCTCAGGCAAGGCCTACCAGAACGTGCCCTGCACTGATTACCGACCTGCCCTGGTGGCTGTAGTAAGTGCCACAAACAACCCATCCCAGCAACTCCTCTTAAGCTAGACCTGCCCTGCTGTACCATGTCTGAGCAACTGACCCTGCCAATTGGAGAAGGAGGCAAAAAGTATTGTGCCCACAGATGAGCAAACAACAAAGAACACACAGCCCTCCTGCTCAGACATAGACAAAAAAAAAAAAAGATGAAACAAACAAATCTACAATCAATAAACGAGGAAAATAACTACTGAATACCCCAAAGACAGCAGACAATATCAAAACATTTGCAAAAACAGGACAGGATGGTTCCAGTAGGCATCCAAAATAAAACACCAGATGACTTTCCAGCAGAAGAAAAGGCACTAGAACTACCTGATAGGGAGTTCAAATCTCTAATACTCAGAATTATCCAAGAGTTGAAGCAAAAAGCAGAGAAGAATCAGGAAAAAAACTAGACAAATTCATGGAAAATACAGACAAAAAATGGAAGAATTCAGGAAAATAATGCAGGAACAAAATGCCAAAATAAATTCACAACTAGAAATTATACAAAAACAACAATTAGAAATCCAAAAGATAAACAAGATTTCAGAAATGGACAGTGTCATTGAAGGGCTGGGGAGAAGATGTGAAACGGTGGAAGACAGGATCAGGAGAATAGAAGACAAACACTTGGATACAACTCTGAGGAAAAATCAGAAAAAAGAAGAAAAATGAAGAGACCGTGAAAATTATGTGGGATACAATCAAAAGCAAAAATCTACGAGTGATCGGAGTTCCAGAACGGGGGAGAAGACAGAAGACACAGAGAGGATCACTAAAGAATTGCTGACAGAAAACTTCCCCTATATCATGAAAGATGAAAAGCTGACCATCCAAGAAGCTCAACAAACCCCATGTAGGATAGACCCCAAAAGAAAATCACCAAGGCATATCATAATCACACTCGCTAAAACCAAAGACAAACAATCCTGAGAGCAACTCAAGAAAAAAAAATACACATCACATACAGAGGAGAAACAATAAGACTAAGCTCAGATTATTCGACAGAAACCATGCAGGCAAGAAGGCAATGGGATGACATATATAAAACCTTGAAAGAAAATAATTGCCAGCCAAGAATAATATATCCTGCAAAACTCTCGTTCAAATATGCTGGTGAAATTAGGTCATTTCCAGATAAACAGAAATTAAAGGAGTATGTAAGAACAAAACCAAACTTATGAGACTTATTAAAGGAAGTCCTTTGATCTGAGAGCAAACAATATCAGACTACAGGCTGAATATAGGACACAGGAATGTATTAGCCAGCTACCAATCTAGGAAATGAACTCTTAAGGACTATGCAAAACCAAAAGAATTGCAAAAGGGAACCAGAGAGGTTAATCTGTACATGACAACAGCATCAGAACAATACAAGGGGGAGTAAACGGTGTAGATATAGAACCTTCTAATGGAGAGGAGGTCAAGCGATACCAATTAATAGTAGACTGGTTCAAATCTAGGAAGATAAGGGTAAATTTCATGGTAACCACAAAGAAAGTTAACTAACCTACTCATCAAAATAAAGAAGAAAAACGTAAAGTCTCAGTAAAAACAAAACCTACAAAAACAAAAGAAATGAAAAAAAATCCACAAACAAAAGGAACTCAGCACAGGAGAGTAAGAGGAACAAAACTAGAGGACATTATGCTGAGTGAAATAAGTCAATCACAAAAGGACAAATACTATATGAGATCTCTACTTTATAACTCATGTAAAAGTATACACACAAAAAGGAACAATCTTTGTTGGTTACAAGGGATGGGAGGAGCTGGGGGGTGGGGAACTAAACAGATAACTGGTAACTTTGGTGAAGGGTAAGACAGTACACATTACTGGGGAAGCCAGCACAACTTGTACAAGGAAAGGTCATGGAAGCTCCATAGACACTTCCAAACTCCCTGAGGGACTAAATTGCTGGGTGGAGGGCTGTGGGGACCATGGTCTTGGGGAACATCTAGCTCAGTTGGCATAGCACAGTTTATAAAGACAATGTGCTACATTCTACCTTGGTGAGTAGCGTCTGGGGTCTGAAAAGCCTGTGAGCGGCCATCTAAGATACTCCACTGGTCTCACCCCTTCGGGAGCAAGGAGAATGAAGAGAACAAGATACAAGGAAAAGATTAGTCCAAAGGACTAATGGACCACAGCTACCACGGCCTTCACCAGACTGAGTCCAGTACAGCTAGATAGTTCCCGGCTACCACCACTGACTGCTCTGACCGGGATCACAATAGAGGGTCCTGGACAGAGCCAGAAAAGGATGTAAACAGAATTCTAACTCACAAAAAAAAAAAAAAAAAAGGACCAGATTTGCTGGCCTGACAGACTGAAGAAACCCTGAGAGTATGGCTCCCGGACACCCTTGTAGCTCAGTGATGAAGCCTGTCCTGAAGTTCACTGTTCAGCTGGGGATTGGACAGCCTCATAAAACTAAACAGGACTAATGAGGCACAGCAGTCCAGGGACAAGGACTAGAAGGCAGGAGGGGACAGGGAAGCTGGTGATAGGGAACCTAAGGTTGAGAAGAGACAGTGTTGACATGTCATGGGGTTGTTAACCATTGTCATAAGGCAATATGTGTACTAACTGTTTAATGAAAAACTATTTGTTCTGTAAACCATCTCAGGTACAAAAAAAAAAAAATTATGTGAGATCAGATTGACAACAGCAACTCAAAAGGTTTGATAGGAAGCCTAGGAGACAGTGAGTTGAAGATAATGGTGACGGAATAATTTGGAAAAGGATAGTGAGAATAGCAGCACAACTGGAAGAATGTAATTGATGTCACTGAATTGTACATGTAGAAACTTTTGAAATGGTGTAACTTTGGCTATGTATATTTTCACCAAAGGAAAAGTCCTCGAGGTCAAGAAGGGAAAGTGTTGACATGTCATGGGGTTGTTCATCAATGTCATAAAACAGTATGTGTACTGACTGTTTAATGAGAAACTATTTGTTCTGTAAACCTGCATTTAAAGTACAATAAAAATATTGAAAAAGAGAAAATATTCTATATTCTGCTTTGGTGAGTAGCGTCTGGGGTCTTACAAGCCTCTGAGCAGCCATCAAAGATACTCCACTGATCTCACCCCTTTGGGAGCAAGGGAGAATGAAGAAAACTAAAGACACAAGGGAAAGATTAGTCCAAAGGACTAATGGACCACAACTACCACGGCCTCCGTCAGACTGAGTCCAGGACAACTAGATGGTACCCAGCTACAACCACTGACTGCTCTGACAGAGATCACAATAGAGGGTCCCAGACAGAGCTGGAGAAAAATGTGGAACAAAATTCTAACTCAAAAAAAAGACCAGACTACAACAAAAATACAAATAATCCTATTAAAAAATGGGCAAAGGAAATGAACAGATACTTCACCAAAGAAGACACTCAAATGGCCAACAGACACATGAGGAAATTCTCGCGATCACTAGCCATTAGAGAAATGCAAATAAAACCCACAATGAGATACCATCTCACCCCGGCATTACTGGCACGAATCAAAAACACTGGAAATAACAAATGTTGGAGGGGCTGCGGGGAGATCTGAACTCTTAGGCACTGCTGGTGGGAATGCAAAATGATAACAACCATTTTGGAAAATGATACGGCGCTTCCTCAGAAAGCTAGAAATAGACATACCATTCGATCCAGCAATCCCAGTCCTAGGAATATATGCTAGAGAAATAAGAGTCGTCACTCAAATAGACATATGCACATCTATGTTCATGGCAGCATTGTTGACAACAGCAAAATGATGGAAACAACCTAGATGCCCATCAACAGATGAATGGATAAACTATGGTACATACACATAATGGAGTACTATGCAATGAGAAAGAACAACGATGAATCTGTGAAGCATCTCATAACATGGATGAAACTGGAGGACATTATGCTGAGTGAAATAAGTCAATCACAAAAAGACAGATATTGTATGAGACTCTATTGTAAAAACCCATGAAAAAGTTTCACACACAAAATGTAACAATCTTTGTTGGTTACCAGGGATGGGAGGGGTGGGGGGGGAATACTAAATAGGAAATAGATAAGTGATATCTTGGGTGAAGGGTGAGACAATACACAATACAGGAGAAACTAGTACAACTTGTATTAGGAAAGGTCATGGAAGCCTCCCAGACACATCCAAACTCCCTGAGGGACTGAATTGCTGGGCGGAGGGCTCTGGGGACCATGGTCTTGGAGAATATCTAGCTCAATTGGCATGACACAGCTTATAAAGACAATGTTCTACATTCTACCTTGGTGAGTAGTGTCTGGGGTCTTAAAAGCCTGTGAGCGGCCATCTAAGATACTCCACTGGTCTCATCCCTTCGGGAGCAAGGAAAATGAAGAGAACAGGATACAAGGAAAAGATTAGTCCAAAGGACTAATTGTCCACAGCTACCAAGGCCCCACTGGACTGAGTCCACTACAGCTAGATGGTGCCCGGCTACCACCACTGACTGCTCTGACCACGATCACAACAGAGGGTTCTGGACAGAGCTGGAGAAGGATGTAGAGCATAATTCTAACCCACAAGAAAAAGACCAGATTTAGTGGCCTAAAGCAGACTGGAGATACCCCGAGAGTATGGCCCCGAGACACCCTTTTAGCTCAGTGGTGAAGTTACCTCCGAGGTTCATAGTTCAGCCTGGGGGTGGACAGCCCCGTAAAACCAAATGAGACTAACAAGGTACAGGAGTTCAGTGACAAGGGCCAGAAAGTAGAAGGGGACAAGGAAGCTGGTGATAGGGAACCCAAGGTTGAGTAAGGTTATTGTTGATGTGTTGTGAGATTGTTAACCATTGTCATAGGGCAACATTTGTAGTAACTGTTAAATGAGAAACTATTTTGTTCTATAAGTCTTCATCGTAAGTGAGAATAACAGCAGAATTCGAAGAGCGTAGTCAATGTCAGTGAACTGTGCATGTAGAAATTTTTGAAACGGTGTATCTTTGGCTATGTGTATTTTCACCAAAAAAAAAAAAAAGAGGTTGAGAAGTTAGAGGGTTGATATGTTGTGGGGTTGTTAACCAATGTTATAAAACAACATGTACTTCTGTTTCATGAGAAACTATTTGTTTTGTAAGCCTTCACCTGAAGTACAATTAAAAAAAAATAAAATAAAAAAAAAAAGACCAGACTTACTTGCCTGACAGAGACTGGAGATACCGGGAGAGTATGGCCCCTAGTCACCCTTTTAGCTCCGTAATAAAGTCACTCCCAAGTTTCACCCTTCAGCCAAAGATTAGACAGACCCATAAAACAAAACGAGACTAATGGGGCCCACCATCCCAGGGACAAGGACTAGAAGGCAGAAGGGGATAGGAAAGTCGATAATAGGGAACCCAAGGTCGAGAGTGGAGAGTATTGACATGTCATATGTTTGTTAACCAATGTCGTAAAACAATATGTGTACTAACTAGTGAGAAGCTAGTTCTGTAAACCTTCATCTAAAGCACAATAAAAATTTTTTGATTTGAGACCTTCTTTTCTGAGATGAGCATTTAATTCTTTAAATTTCTCTCTCGGTACTGCTTTTATGTGTTGCTTTTTTTTATTCAGTCCAAAATACTTTTTAATTTCCGTTGTGATTTCTTTTTTGACCCAAGCTGTCATGGTTATCTAGTTCTGCTATAACAGAAATACCACAAGCGATGGCTTCAAGAAAGAGAAATTTATTTTCTCACAGTTTAGTAGGCTAGAAGTCCAAATTTGGGGCATTGGCACCAGGGGAAGGCTTTCTCTTTCTGTTGGCTCTGGAGGAAGGTCCTTGTCATCAATCTTTCCCTGGTTGAGGAGCTTCTTAGGACAGGGACCTCAGGTCCAGGGGATGCACTCTGCTTCCGGCACTGCTTTCTTGTTTGTATGAGATCCCCCTGTCTCTCTGCTGGCTTCTCTGTTTTATATTTCAAAATAGATTGAGTTAAGACACAATCTAATCTTGTAGATCCCATAGACATAATGCTACTAATCCATCTCGTTAACATAATGTTAGGATTTACAACGCATAGGAAAATGACATCAGGTGACAAAATGGTGGACAGTTACACAATGCTGGGAATCATGGCCTAGACAAATTGATACACATATTTTTGGGGGACACATTTAAATCTATGACACAAGCATTATTTAGAAATGTTTAATTTTAAAGTATTTGGGGGAATTTTACATATATATATCTGTTATGAATTTCAAGTTAATTCCGTTGTTATCAGAGAAAATACTTTGTAGGATTTTTATTCTTTCAGATTTGTTTTATGTCCTCAAATATGGTTTATCTTGATGAATGGTCTGTGCGCATTTGAAAAGAATGTATGTTCTGCTGTTGTTGGGTAGAGTAGTCTACAAATTAATTAGGTCAAGCTGGTTGATAATGTGATTCAAGTCTTCTATATCCTTACTGATTTTGTGCCTGCTTGTTCTGTCAATTAATGATAGAGTAGTATAGAAATTTCTAACTCTTTTTGTGTGTTTTTCTATTTCTCCTTTCATTTCTTTTAATTTTTGCTTTACATATAGCTAGCCCCTGATTTATGACATACTCAAATTGTAATGAACCACAGTTATGACCATCCTTTTTTGTTGTTTTTTATCAGGATAATATAATGGAAGAGATCAATGGAAAAATCGTCTATATGGCAAGAGTGCTTAATTTGGAACTTGATATCAATGATGCGGAAAAGCTCATAGATCACAAAGAAGGGGAATTGACAGATCAGGACTTAATGGATTTTGAAGAGGAACGAAATGCAGAAGAAGAAAGAAATAATGAGGAAGAGGAAGGAGAGAAGTTGTCCAAAAATTTACAGTGAAAGGATTAGCTGAGTTTTAATTAAGTTAGGGGATTTAGTTTTTGAAAACAGACCCAAATGCTGATCATTTTGCTAAAGTCGATAGGCAGATTTTGCAGGTGTCTTAGTTACCTAGTGCTGCTATAACAGAAATACCACAAGTGGATGGCTTTAACAAAGAGAAATTTATTTCTTCAGTCAAGTAGGCTAAAAGTCCAAGTTCAGGATGTCAGCTTCAGGGGAAAGCTTTCTGTGTTGGCCTTCTCATCAGTGTTCCCCAGGACTAGTAGCTTCTCCGCGCAGGGACCTCGGTCCAAAGGACGTGCTTTGCTCCCGGCACTGCTTTCTGGATGGTATGAGGTCTCCCCTGTCTCTTTGCTTGCTTCTCTCTTTTATATCTCAAGAGATTGCCTTGGGACACAATTCTGTCTTAGTCATCTAGTGCTGCTGTAACAGAAATACCACAAGTGGATGGCTTTAACAAAGAGAAGTTTATTTCTCCACAGTAAAGTAGGCTAAAAGTCCAAATTGAGGCATCAGCTCCAGGGGAAGCATTTCTCTCTCTGTCAGCCTTCTTCTCATCAGTGTTCACCCGGACTAGGAGCTTCTCTGCGCAGGGACCCCAGGTCCAAAGGACACACTGTGCTCCTGGCACTGCTTTCTTGGTGGTATGAGGTCCCCCTGTCTCTGCTCCCTTCTCTCACTTATATCTCAAGAGATTGCCTTAGGACACAGTCCAATCTTTTAGATTGAGTCCTGCCTTACTAACACAACTGCCACCCATCCTCCCTCATTAACATCAAAGAGGCAGGATTTACAACATATAGGAAAATAACACAATACCAGGAATCACGGCCCAGCCAAATTGATACACACATTTTTTGGGGGACATCATTCAATCCATGACAGCAGGCAATGAGATGTTACTATGAGGGTATGAAGAAAAAGAGAAAAGGACCATACAGACACCTCTCACTAATTTTCTGACTAGAAATGCAGTCCTCATTCCTGGGTATAATCCAAATGATCCAGAACCTTCCACAAGTGGGGTTATTACCGTAACTGCTGAAATGCGAGCATCGTCCAACTCTTCTTCGTTGTCAGAGTAACTTTTTTTTTTTTTTTTTGGTCACACAAATCTTTACTAGATAAGATTTTACTAGCAAGTAGGCAAAAGAAGAGTCATATCACATCCAAACTCCCTGAGGGACTGACTTGCTGGGTGGAGGGCTGTTTGGACCATGGTCTCGGGGAACATCTAGCTCAATTGGCATAACACAGTTTATAAAGACAGTGTTCTACATTCTACCTTGGTGAGTAGCGTCTGGGGTCTTAAAAGCCTGTGAGTGGCCATGTAAGATACTCCACTGGTCTCATCCCTTCGGGAGCAAGGTAGAATGAAGAGAACAGGATACAAGGAAAAGACTAGTCTGAAGGACTAATGGACCACAGCTACCAAGGCCTCCACCGGACTGAATCCACTACAGCTAGATGGTGCTCGGCTACCACCACTGACTGCTCTGACCAGGATCACAACAGGGTTCTGGACAGAGCTGGAGAAGGATGTAGAACAAAATTCTAACTCACAAAAGAAGACTAGATTTACTGGCCTAACAGATTGGAGAAACCCCGAGAGTATGGCCCCCAGACACCCTTTGATCTCAGTGGTGAAGTCATCTCCGAGGTTCACTGTTCAGCCTGGGAGTGGACAGCCCCATAAAACCAAATGGGACTAATGAGGTACAGCAGTACAGGGACAAGGGCCAGAAGGCAGAAGGGGACAAGGAAACTGGTGATAGGGAACCCAAGATTGAGTAAGGATATTGTTGATATGTTGTGTGATTGTTAACCATTGTCATAGAGCAACATTTGTAGTAACTGTTAAATGAGAAACTATTTTGTTCTGTAAGCCTTCATCTTAAGTGAGAATAACAGCATAATTGGAAGAGCGTAGTCAGTGTCACTGAACTGTGCATGTAGAAATTTTTGAAGTGGTGTATCTTTGGCTATGTATATTTTCACCGAAAAAAAGATCGAGAAGGGAGAGGGTTGACTTGTTGTGGGGTTGTTAACCAATGTCATAAAACAATGTGTACTACTGTTTCACGAGAAACTATTTGTTCTGTAAGCCTTCACCTGAAGTACAATAAAAAAAAAAAAGTACGTGAAAAAAACCCAAAAAACCGTCATATAACCTGCAAGCTAAATGAAGCCCCAGCTCTCTGTCCTTCTGTGTGCTCCAACCATTCTTTGCATGATAAATTCTTTTTTATTTTCCTAAATTTTATTTATTTGGTTGCTGTTTAGAATAGCACAGCAAAACATACACTAATTGAACAGTTTCTACATGTACTATTTAGTGACATTGATTACATTCTTTGAGTTGTACAACCATTCTTACACTCTTTCTGAGTTGTTTCTCCATCGTTAACATAAACTCACTGCCCCTAAGGTTCCTATCTAATCTTTCGAGTTGCTGTGGTCAGTTTGATCGCATATAGATAGTTCTTAAAAGAGCATAATGCTCAAGGTAGACTTTTTTTATTAGTTATGCTAATTGATTTTAAGATGAATCAAGGGATATTTTTGGTTTAAGGTTTAAAGATTATTTGAGGGCAGTAGTTTCAGGCTTCATCCACTCTCCGTGGCTTCAGAAAGTCTACAGTCCATGAGAATTTTAAATTCTGGTCTGCATTTTCCCCCTTTTGATTAGGCTTCTTTTATGGAATCTTTGATCAAAATGTTCAGTAATCAGGGAGGTGGAGCCAACATGGCACTATAGAAAATGTTCAGTAATTGTAGCCAGGCACCTTCCAGTTGTTCTGGTCTCATAGCAGAGGAGGCAGTTGTTCATGGAGACAAGTAGCCACACATTTCATATTCTCCTTCTATTCCTGACTCTTCCTCTGTTGCTCCAGGTGAACAGAGACCAATTGTTGTGCCTTGGATGGCTACTTGCAAGCTTTTAAGACCCCAGACATTACACAACAAACTAGGAGGTAGAACAGAAGTACTAAACATGTTACTAGGCCAATTAACTGGGATGTCCTATGAAACTATGGCCCTAAACCTCAAAACTGGGAGCCAAATCCCGTGAGATGTTTAGATGTACATAGGCAGCTTCAGCACCTACTCTTTTTTTTTTTTTTTTGTCGTTGTAAGTATATCACACAACTTCTGCCAATTCATCTTTTTACAGGTGTACAACTTGACAGCAATTACAATTATCAGCTTTGCAACCCTACCCTTAATACTATTTTTCCATCACCGTTAACCCCTTCTCCCTTCTTTTCTACTCCTGGTAACCACTAATAAACTTTGCTCTCTATACATTTGCCTTTACTTGTCTTTTTATATAAATGATGTCATACAATATCTGTGCTTTTGTGATTGGCTTATTTCACTCAGCATGCTATCTTCACGCTCTGTCCATACTGTACCATGTATCAAGACTTCATTTCTCCTATTGGCTGACTAGTATTCCTTTGAATGTATGTACCACATTTTGTTTATCCATTCATCTGTTGATGGGCATTTAGGTTATTTCCACCTTTTCACTATCGTGAATAGTGCTGCAGTGAACATTGGTGTACAAGTCTTTTTGAGTCTGCTTTCAAGTCTTTTGGGTATATATCTATGAATGGAATTCCTGTGTTATATGCTAGTTCTATTTTTAGTTTTTGAGGACCTGCCACACTGTTTGCCACAATGGCTGTAGCATTTTGCATTCCCACCAGCAAAGAGTAAAGGTTCTGTCTTAGTCATCTAGTGCTGCTGTAACAGAAATGCCACAAATGGATGGCTTTAACAAAGAGAGATTTATTACAGTCTAGGAAGCTGGAAGTCCAAATTCAGGGTGCCAGCCCCCGGGAAAGGCTTTCCTTCTCTGTTGGCTCTGGGGAAAGGTCCTTGTCATCAATCTTCCGTCGAGGAGCTTCTCAGTGCATGGACCCTGGGTCCAAAGGATATGCTATTCTCCTGGCTCTTGTTTCTTGGTGGTGTCAGGTCCCCCTCTCTTTCTGCCCACTTCTGTCTTTTATATCTCAAAGAGATTGACTTAAACCACAGCCTAATCTTGTAGATTGAGTCTTGCCTCATTAACATAACTTCTGCTAATCCCACCTCATTAACATCATAAAGGTAGGATTTACAACAATAGGAAAACCACATCAGATGACAAAATGAGGGACAATCACATCAATACTGGGGATCATGGCCTAGCCAAGTTGACAGATATTTTTGGGGGACAATTCAATCTGTAAGAGGTTCCAATTTCCCCACATCCTCACCAGCGTTTGTTATTTTCCGTTTTGTTTTGTTTTTGTTTTTTTTTAATCTTAGCCATCCTAGTGGGAGTGAAATGGTATCTCATTGTGGTTTTGATTAGCATCTCTGATAGCTAATGATGTTGAGAATCTTTTCATGTGTTTGGTGGCCGTCTGAATGTCCTCTTTGGTGAAATGTCTGTTCAAGTCCTTTGCCCATATGATTGGATTATTTGTGTTTTTGTTTAAGTTGTCAAAGTTTTATAAATATTTTGTTTATTAGGTTCTTGTCAGATATAGGTTTCTGAAGTTATTCTCCCAGTTGGTAGCTTGTCTTTTCAGTTTTTTGGTAAAGTCATTTGAACAAACGTTTTTAATTTTTATGAGGGCCCATTTATTTATTGTTTTTCACTGTTTTTACTTTTGTTATTATACTAAATAATCCATTGTTGAAAGCTAGGCCTGACAGTGATGCACCTGCTTCTTGTTCTAAGAATTTTATGGTTTTAGTTTGCACATTTAGATCCTTAATCCATTTTGAATTTGTTTTTTTGTATGGTATGAGGTATGGATCCTGTTTCTTTTTTCTGCATGTAGAAATCCAATTTTCGCAGAACCGTTTATCAAGGTGGCTTGTCTTAGGCTGGGTTCTCTGGAGAAGCAAAACCAGTGAAGCATACATGTGTATATAGATAGAGGGAGAGAGAAGGAGAGAGAGATTTATCTCAAGGAAATGGCTCACATGGTTGTAGAGGCTGGCAAGTCCCAAGTCTATGAGTCACATGTCAGGTGTCAGACTTCTCACTCACATAGCTTCAGGGAATGACAACCAATATTGGCAGGTCAGACGGCAGGCTGCTGGCTCACAGGCTGCAGAGGCCGCTGAATTCCAAGATCAGCAGGTAAAACGGCAGGCCGCTGGCTCACAGGCAATGGAGGCTGATGAGTAGCAAGACTGATAGGTAAACTGCTAGCTCAAGTCCCGAGAACTGGAGGTCAGATGAGCTGGATGCAGGATCCAGAGTGAGAGCCTTGCTGGAACATCCATTTATATACCGGAGGCAGGCCATACCCCTAAGGAAACTCCCTTTCAACTGATAGGCTGCTCATAGCAGACCTCATCATGCAGTTCATTACATCATTATATAACCGCCAAATTACACCATTACATAACTCAATCTACATCATACCTGCCAAACCACTGAGAATCATGGTCCAGCCAAGTTGACACACAATCTAACCATCACAAGACTCTTCTTTCCCCATCAAATGGACTTAGCACCCTTGTCAAAAATCAGTTGACCATAGATGTGTGCGTTTCTTTCTGGACTCTCAACTGTGTTCTATAGGCTTATGTGTCTATTGTTATACCAGTACCAAGGTTTTTGATTACTGTAGCTGTGTATTATGTTTTAAAATTAGGAAGTGTGAGTTCTCCTACTTTGTTCTCTTTCAACATTGTTTGAGCTATTCAGGGCTGCCTACCATTCCATATAAAGTTGAGGATTGATTTTTATATTTCAGTTAAGGCTGTTGGAATTTTGATTGGGATTGCTTTGACTCTATAGATCTCTTTGAGTATTCTTGTCATCTTAACAATACTTAATAAATCTTCCAATCTGTGAACATGGAAAATCTTTCCATTTATTCAAGTCTTCTTTAATCTCTTTCAGCAGTGTCTTATAGTTTTCATTGTATAAGTCCTTCACATCCCTGGTTAGATTTATTCCTAGGTATTTTATTCTCTTAGATGCTATTGTAAATGGAATTATTTCCGTTTCAGATTTCTCATTGCTGGTGTATTGCAGCTCAACTGGTTTTTGTTTGTTGACCATGTACCCTGCAACTTTGCTAAATTCATCTATTAGCTCTAGAAGTTTTCTTGTAGACTCTTTGGGATTTTATACATATAGGATCATGTCATCCATAAACAGAGATAATTTTACTTCTTCTTTTCCAATATGGATACCTTTTATTTCTTTTTCTTGTCTTAATTGCTCTGGCTAGAACTTCTAATACAATATTGAGTAGTAGTGGTGAGAGCAGGCACCATTGTCTTGATCCCAATTTCAAGAGGAAAGCTCTCAGTCTTTCTCCATTAAGAATAATGCTGGCTGTTGGCTTTTCATATATGCCCTGAATCATATTGAGGAATTTCCCTTCTATTGCAATCATCTTTAGGGTTTTCATCAGGAGAGGGTGTTGTATTTTATCAAATGCTTTTTCTTTGTCCATAAAGATGATCACGTGGTTCTCTTCCTTTGCTGTTTTGTTGTAGTGTATTGCATTGATATTCTAATGTTGAACCATCCCTGCATACCTAGAATAAATCCCACTTGGTCATGTTGGTCATGTTGTATGACTCTTTTAATATGCTATTAGATTATGTTCACTAGTATTTTGTTCAGGATTTTTGTATCTATATTAATCAGAGATATTGGCTGGTAGTTTTCTTGTGATATCTGTGTCTGGTTTGGGTATCAGGGTTATGTTTGCTTCTTAGAATGAATTAGGGAGCATTCCTTCCTTCTCTATCTTTTGATTGAGTTTAAACAGTATTGGTGTCAATTCTTCTCTGAACATTTGGTAGAACTTCCCAGTGAAGCCATCTGGTCCATGACTTTTTTTTTTGTTGTTGGGAAGTTTTTGATCACTGATTCAATCTTTTCACTTGTTACGGGTCTGTTGAGACTTTCTGTTTCATCTTGAGTCAGTTTGGGTAGGTTGTGTACTTCTAAGAATTTGTCCATTTCATGTAGGTTAACCGGTTTGTTGCTTTTCAGTTGTTCATAATTTTCTTAGTTATCTAGTGCTACCATAACAAAAATACCACAAATAGATGGCTTTAACAAAGAAAAATTTATTCTCTCACAGTCTAGGAGACTAGAAGTCCAAATTCAGGGTGCCAGCTCCAGGAGAAGGCTTTCTGTCTCTGTTGGCTCTGGGGGAAGGTCCTTGTTATCAATCTTCCCTTGGTCTAGGAGCTTCCCAGTGCAGGGACCCTGGGTCCCAAGGATGGGCTCCCCTTCTTGTTTTTCATTCTTGGTGGATGCAGTCCCCCTGTCTCTCTGCTTGCTTCTCTCTTTTATATCTCAAAAGAGATTGACTGAAGATACAACCTAATCTTGTAGATTGAGTTATGCCTCGTTAACATAACTGCTTCCTGCCTCGTTAACACCATAGAGCTGGGATTTACAACACATAGGAAAATCACATCAGATGACAAAATGTTGGACAGTCACACAATACTGGGAATCAAGGCCAAGCAAAGTTGACACACATTTTTAGGGGACACAATTCAGTCCATAACAATAATATTCTGTCATAATTCTCTTTATTTCTATCAGGTCAGTTGTAATGTCCTTCCTTCATTTTTTATTTTGGTTATTTGCATCTTCTGTTTGTCGGTTCAGCTAAAAGTTTGTCAATTTTATTTATCTTTTCACAGAACTGACTTCTGGTTTCATTGATTCTGTCTATTGGACTGCTGAAAGAATCAACAAATCTGTCTTGGAAGAAGTACAGTCAGAATGCTCCTTAGAAGCAAGGAAGGTGAGACTATGTCTCACATACTTTGTACATGTTATCAGGAGGGATCAGTCCCTGGAGAAGGACATCATGCTTGGTAAAGTAGAGGGTCCGCAAAAGAGAGGAAGACCCTCAACAAGGTGGACTGACATAGTGGCTACAACAATGGGCTCAAGCATAACAATGATTTTAAGAATGGTGCAGTACTGGGCAGTGTTTCATTCTGTTGTATATGGGATCGCTATGAGTCAGTACTGACTCGATGGTAGCTAACAACAATTGTTTTTCTGTTTTAGATTTTATTTATTTCTGTTCTGATCTTTGTTATTTCCTTTCTTCTGGTAATTTTACGCTTAGTTTGCTCTTCTCTTTCTAGTTCCTGGAGTTATCAAGTTAAGCTGTTAATTTGAGAGCTTTCTTCTTTTTTTATATAGACATTTATTGCTATAAGTTTTCCTGTAAGTACTGCCTTTGCTGCATCCCATAGATTTGGTGTGCTGTGCTTTCATTTTCATTTGATTCTAAGAAACTTATATTATTTCTCTTTTGATTTCATCCTTGACCCATCAATAGTTTGTGTGTTGTTTAATTTCCATATGTTTGTATATTTTCCCAGTTTTTTTCAGTCATTGATTTTTAGTGTCACTCCATCCATGGTCATAGAAAATACTTTGTATGATTTCAGTCTTTTAAAATTTATCGACACTTGTTTAGTGACCTAAAATGTGGTTGGTGCTGGAGAATTATCCATGTGCACTGGAGTAGAATGTATATTGTGTCGTTTTTGGGTAGAGTGTTCTATATGTTAAGTCTAGTCGGTTTATGGTGTCATTCAGGTCTTCTGTTTCCTTGTTGATATTCTTTCTAGATATTCTGTCCAATATTGAAAGTTGTGTATTGAAGTCTCCAAATATTTTTGTTGTACTATCTATTTCTTCCTTCAATTCTATCAGTGTTTGCTTTATATATTTAGGTGCCCTGATGTTGGGTACATATATATGTATTATTGTTGAACATTCCTGATTACTTGACCCTTTTGTCACTATATGATGTCCACCTTTAATTCTTCTAACAGATTTTGTCTTAAAGTTTACTTTGTCTGATATTAAGATTGCCACTCCAGTTCTCTTTTGATTCTTATTTGCATAGAATATTTTTTCTATCTTTCATTTTCAACCTATTTGTGCCCTTTGGTATTTCTCTCGTAAACAGCCTATAGTTGGATTATTATGTATTTATTTTTTTAAAATCCATTCTGCAACTCTCTGCCTTTTTATTAGAGCATTTAGTCCATTTACATTCACTGTAATTACTGTAAAGGAATGACTTACTTCTGCCATTTTGTTATTTGTTTTTTTTTGTGTGTCTTAAACCTTCTTTGTCATTGTCCTTTAGTACTGCTTGCTTTTGTGTTTTGTTGGTTTATTGTAATGAGCCTTTTCGGTTCCCTTCTCCTTTCCTTTTGTGTATGTTTTTATATATTTTCTTAGTGGTTACTATGAGTATTACATTTAAGAGCTTGTATTTTTAACATTCTAGGGTAAGTTGGTACCAACTTAACTTCAGTAACATACAAGAAATTCTATGTCTATACCATTTCTCTCCCCACTTATATTTCTGTTATCACTAATTACATCTTTATATTTCTTGTGCCCTGTGACATAATTTATCCTTGACTTTTATATGCCAACCAAACAACCTGATTCCATTGAGTCGATTCTGACTCATAGCAACATTATAGGACAGAGTAGAACTGCCCCATGTGGTTTCCAAGGAGCAGCTGGTGGATTTGAACTGCTGACCTTTTGGTTAGTAGTCGAGCTCTTAAGCACTGTGCCACCAGGGCTCCTGCTTTTTACATATTTGTTATTAAACAATATAAAGAACAAAATACTTAGAATTTTCAAGCATGAATACCTTATTACTAGCCCTTATAGTTGTCCATGCTTTTCTCTTTATTAGGGGTCTTTCTTTTTATGTATCACTTTGAATTACTTTCTAGTTTGTTTTCTTTCCCATCTACAGAACTCTGGTTAGTATTTTTTGCATGGACGCTTTGGTAGATATGAACTCTCAGCTCTGGTTGTCTGGGAATGTTTTAATTTCACCCTCGTTCTTGAAGGATAGTTTTGCTGGATATAATATTCTTGGTTCATAGTTTTTTTCTTTCAGCACTCTAACTATACTATTCCATTGCCTTCTAGCCTCCAGTGTTTCGGAGGAAAATCAGCATTTAATCTTATTGGGGATCACTTGGATGTGACTGTTTGCTTCTTTCTCACAGCTTTCAGGATTCTCTCTTTATCTTTGATTTTTGAAAGCTTGACTATGATGTATCTTGGGGTAGATCTCTTTGGGTTTATCCTGCTTGGTGTTCTTTGAGCTTCTTGGATTTCTAGATTCATGTCCTTGGGGGAATTTTCTATCATTGTTCCTTCAAATATTCTTTCTATCTCTTTCTCTTATGTCTTTCTGAAATTCTCATGATGGGTATATTAGGTCTCTTATTGTTGTCCCAAAATTCCATTAAAATGTGTTCAGCCTTCTTGAGCCTCGGTTCTTGTGGTTCTTCAGCATCTGTAACTTTAACTATCTTTCCCTCTAATTTGCTGATTCTTTCTTCTCCCTGGTTAAATCTGTTGTTAAGTCCTATTGTATTTCTCGTTTCAGTTATTGTCCCTTCTTTTTTTTCAGATTCTCATTTTGTTCTTGCACCTTTTCCTTGTTTCTTTTAGCTCTTTGTCTATGTTTTCCCTTAGTTCGTTAATTATGTTCGATGTTATATTTGTCCTTTTTTTCATTATTTGTTCATCCTTAGATGCACTTTAGCTCCATTTGTCATGTTCATTTGGATGGATCATTGTTTCTCTGTTCTTTGTGTGTCTTATGATTTTTTTGTTGGGGCATTGGAATTTTCAAGGGTGTTAACTTTCTTAGTTTTCCACAGTATTTGACATTTTTGGTCACACTATTTTCTGCAAGAAACTCTTAGATGGGCAGAGCCTTCGGCCTCTGCTTACCATTTCCTCTTCCTCTCTGTAATAACTTCTTCTCCCTCCCTGGTTTAATTGGGATTCAAAAGTTCTATATCTCATTTTTCAATTTTCAGTCTCTTCCAAACACACCAGAGAACACACTATGGTCAGCCTGTCTACCAGTGGTCTCTGCCACTCAGACAAAATATCATGTACTAATCAATCTTTCCACAGGGGGCACAGTCCCCTGTCTCTGGTTATTACTTCCTTACCTTCTCTGTTTCTACAGTTATGTTTTTATTCAGAAAACCCACACCCAGTGAGCCCCCTTTGGGGCTAGGCATTGCCCTCTCGTTTTGCCTGAGGTGTCCTTCTCTGCTCTGTGGGGCTGCATTCAGAGGAAGCGCAGACAGACTTTCCTCTGTTTTAGTAGGAGGAGGGGCTGGCACTTCCCAGAAGAACCTCTGAGAGATCTGTCTTGTTGTTTTCAGAGCCCCAGTGGCCCTGTGGTGGTTGGGGAGCAGTCTCCACTTAGATAACCCACCTTCTGACTCTACTGTACAGAACCTTCTGTAGGAGTTTGTATCAGTCTATCAGCTGACGGTTACTAGTTGGGGGATGCATAGTTACATTCCAGTTGGACCCCCAGGAAGGTCTGCCTTGTTGCTATCAGAGCCCGCCATGTAGTATGTTGGCTGTTGGTGTAGCCTCCACTCAAGATACCTGCTTCTTTGCACGCAGCAGCCTCAGTTAGCAGTCTTTAGCACTGACTGAAAAGGGGAGCAGACAGACTAGAACTGACTCCCTGGGAAGTCTTTCCTGTTGGTTTCAGAGTCCTGAGCCATGGGGTGCTCAGGGAGGCAGGTAGAGTGTTGACTATGAGAGAAGACTTTTATAGCAATTTATAGTAGGGTTGCAACTGATTTGGTGGGAGTATGCAAATAAGGTGCTTGTGGCCCACCAAGGGGATTGGACAACTTTCTAATGATGCAGGTAAGGTGCATGGAACAGCTTTGGGGGGCAGGACCCTGCAAATAACGTGTATGAACCCTAACAAGGGGTCAGTATTGCCATCCCGCTAGGCTAAAAAGAGAGCCTATCCTAGAGCAGAAGGGGCAACCTCATTACTACCAAGAAAGAAGGAAGTATATCCTTAGGACCCGGAGTCCCTGTGCTGAGAATATTCTAGACCCAGGAGACAGAGAGGTGTAACACGGAAGACAGCAAGAGACAGGTGCGTCAATAGCAAGAGGGATAGTGGTGCGAGATGGCAGTTACCAGGAGACTGGTTGCCAGATGGCTGTGGTGGGACTTGCTGACCCACAGAGCTAAGAACTGTAACACTTCCTTGACAAAGCTTCTAGCAAGGCCCGGCAGCAGAGAGCAAGAAGAAGATGTCCTGATCAAAAACTGTATCCTGAGTTTTTCCTGTTACTTATGAGTCATTCCTGATCCCGAGTTGTACTCTGTTTCTTCTCTAATAAACCCCATAATTATGAGTATTGCTTGTGAGTTCTGTGTGGCCATTGCAACAAATTATTGAACCCAGCAGAGAAGTAGAGAGTTCTGGGAGGGACAACTGGTATCAGAATTGGTGAGAAGTTTAGAGAGAGGAGCTATGTAAGACCTCTGCTTCATAGGAATTAACTTTGGGCTGATGGTGATGGTGATTCTCTCTCCACCTTGTGAGAGTTAGAAGAGGTTAGAAGAGGAGGTCTGACACCCCCACACCATTCTTACAGGGATGCAATTCATCATATTCAAGTTTTCAAGATAATTGTTAATTTTCTAATCTTTCTGGCCCTGAGATAGGGCTGGGCCACCTGAGTTTATGCTAATCTTCTTCCCGGAAATTGGAAGTTAGGGGAGGCCCACCTGAAGTTACATTTAGAAGAGGTAGCTGCCAGATCTTTGAGGAGAACTCTTAGGTTTACATAGTTTTCAAAGAGACAAAGAAATAACTTACAAGTTATCTAAAGTGAATTCTGAGAGAACAGGGGAGGAGGGGAGCCTCTTCCCTTATTTTCAACAGGAGAATTAAAACCCCGTATTTTCAATTTTATTTTTCCTTGCAATGGTCAGGAGCTTTTCCAGAACAAGCAGCCAGTCTTTGGCATTACAGACCAGTGATCTCTTCATTATATCAGGCTTTCGCTCAGTATTGTTCCAAGAAACAAATGAAAAAAAAAAAAAAAAGTGAAAACACTAAACAAATATAAGACCATTTAAAAACGCCAGACAACCATTAGCCTGCACTGTAGCCGGAAAGCTTTAGCTGAAAATGTATCCCATCTAACTTCGAGATAATTTAAAATTCAGAAGTTCTGGAACTATGTAAGGAAAGGTGAGGAAAATAATATGTAGAGAAAAAAAATGGTTGTTTTGGAGAGCACCCATGAAGAGAAAACGAATTTCTCACAAGAGTGCTTATATTTTCTTATTGATTCAATTTTTCCTGGTCTTTCCTAGTTTGTGTCTTATAAAATTGGGGAAGTGGAGGCTGCCTGTTTGTGAGGGAATGAAGTGTAACTCGGGATGCCTGAAAACAAATTATTTGCCTGGTCATTTTCCACCTATACTACGCATAATTAACATCAGTTCTCCAATTTAGCGCCACTCCTTCTCCAGCCACAACCCAAAACAACGCGTTGAAACCTACAGAAACCACAATCAATGCAAAAACTCCAAGTCCCGAAATGCGCGGGGGGCCTGTCTCCACCGCCTCCTCGCATGAGCATCCTCTTTGGTAGTGGGAGTTGTAGTCCTTCAAGTTCTTCACTTCCGGGAAGTGAGGGAGGGCGCCCCTGAGGCAAACTACATCTCCCAGGAGGCTGTGCGCGCCCTTCCCCGCCCCCGCCGGCGTCGGGCTCCACCCCTCTGGCTCCTCCTTTCCAAGACTGCACCGCTCACGCCTTCCTGTTAGTCAGAGCTGGGAGAAGTTCACTCCGATCAGCTGATCCCAACTGACACTGGAGAGGAGGACGCCCCGGAGCCAGCTAAGGAGGCGGAGGACGGAGATGGAGATAAGGATGGATCCTCCGGTGCCCTAAAGAATAGCCCCCGCCCCCACCGGCGTCCTGCGGTCCCCCGACGCCTGCTCGCCGTGGCATGGCAGCTCCTTGGTAGGGTCTTTGGGCCGCCGCGGGCGGGGAGCGGAGGGCACGGCCCATCGCGGGGCGAGCATTCGTCCTGGGGCTCCAGCTGCCCCCAGGAGGAAGGGGGGGCGGGTGCTGTCGAGGTGGGGGTGGGGTGATATAAACAATGGATTCGGCTCTGGGTTCTGCCGGCGTGGGGGGGATTTTGGGGGGCCTTCTTTGTTCTTAGGCTCCGCTCCTGCCCCTCGGGTAGTGGTGGTGTTGTCTGGGAGGAAGGAAGGGTGAGGAACCCCCGGCTGGAGAGACGCCTTGAGGTGGGAGATCTGAGCGGGCATACTGCTTAGTCTGGGGTGGGGGCGCAGGGTGAGGTATTTTTTAGGAAATTGATTTCATATTTTTCTCAATTGTAACAAGTTTTGATTTTTGTTCCGTACTGGGAGCTGGGTCTGAGGTTAGGGTGGAAATAAGGTCCCCTAGTCCCTTCTTTTGCCTTCCTTGTTTATCGAAAAATAAGATTGATAGATTGATTACTGTAAAGGAACAGTGAATATCAGAAAGACAGCTTTACAGTTTGTTGGGGGACAAGGCTAAGGGGAGTTAGGAATATAATTGGAGAAGTGACAAAAGCCCCTTTCCTGCCCCAGTTATCCTTTTTTTTTTTTTTTAAGTTAGTTTTTGAGTGACAAAAAAAAGGTTATTTGTTTTGACTCAGTGAAGGCTTGGCTTTGCGGTGGGGCATAGTGGAGGAATTCTGTCTCCTGTTGCTCCCTTTTTTTTTTTTTTTTGCAGTTAGAAAAGGGACAAAAGGAAGTACAATAATTTTTGTTTTCATACATGAAATGGTGACTATTGTTTCCAGGTTTCCAGTCCTTAATAGGCATCCTGTCTAGAGTTGAAACAATCCAGACAAGGGTAACCAGACCTGCCTAGATCATTGATGGAGCTAAAGTTTATTATTATTTTTTTCTTTAGCTGTTTACAGGCCTCTTCTCCCCCTCTCCTAAGGGTGGGATGGGTTGGTGGTATAGAAGGTTGTCTCTCCAAGGACGATTTGCTTAGTGATTTTGATCCTGAATTTCATAACTGAATGAACAGAGAATTTCAGTCTGGGAGATAGAGCAACAAAGTCTCTTCAGTGCCTTAGACCTAGAGGTGGTATTATTTTTCAAAAGGAGGAGCCTTAGGCATGATTTTGAGAAGACATTTCTAGTGTCATTACAGGCTAGTGCGAGTTTTACAGGAATAAGATTTCTCTGAGGAGTTTTGGTCTCTTATTTAATCACTTTTTTTTTTTTTAAGTGCACTTGTGTTTTTAGGTGAGTGAAATCCGTTTCCTTTCTCTGTTCTAGGTATCCCCTGAAATATTGACTTGAGGTTGAATTATATTGAAAAGTTTCTGGCCAATCTCTTTCATCACTAAAACCTGTGGCTGAAGCCCAACCAGTGAACCCACCTCAGTGAACCCATCAGACTTCTCTCAGACAGCCATAAAAGACACTTTCAGTTTAATTTTGACCACATATTTGCCTGCACTTTATGGAGGATGAAACTGTCAGACCAAATCAATCTTGCTGCTGATACAAGAATCTGGGAGGCAGAAAGTTAGAAATACGAACATTTGTATGAAGAGTTATAACTGGACACGGAAAGTTTCTTTCTTTTGTTTAAATTAAGGTGTTCAGAACCTTGTGGAAGTTCTGTGCAGTCTTCAGACGCAAAGCTTTTGTCTTCACTCCTGTGGAGCAGCTCAGTGACCGTTGTATGTGGGTGTTTGCATTGCACATTGAGTATGAGTGCCCAGACTAACCCAGCTGAGAAGGGCCGAAATCCGGGACTCTCATGCCAGGAAAGTTATGCCTGCAGTGGGACAGACGAAGCTGTCTTTGAGTGTGACGAGTGCTGCAGTCTGCAGTGTCTCCGCTGCGAGGAGGAGCTCCACCGGCAGGAGCGGCTAAGAAACCATGAGCGGATAAGGCTCAAACCTGGTCATATCCCTTACTGCGACCCCTGCAAGGGCCCCAACGGGCATTCACCTGGTGTTAGGCAGAGGGCAGCTGTGAGGTGCCAGACCTGCAAAATTAACTTGTGCCTGGAGTGCCAGAAGAGGACTCATTCTGGTGGTAACAAAAGGAGGCACCCAGTTACTGTGTACCATGTCACTAAGGTCCGGGAGTCACTGGAGGAAGAAGAGATGGATGAGGAGACCAAGAGGAAGAAGATGACTGAGAAGGTTGTGAGTTTCCTTCTAGTAGATGAAAATGAAGAAATTCAGGTAAGCACTTGGGTATAGTGGGATTCATGTAGTGGAGCAGATCTGTTGTTGGAAAGTGGCTCTCAAAAATAAAGTCTGGAAGGAAATCACATTTTCATATTTAAAAGGCAAGACTCCTGGAGGCTTAAGTTGCATGGAGTCAGATTTAGTCACTAGCTGTGTGACTTTGGGCTGAATTGCTTCACCTCTCTGACACTGGGTACAGTGTCTACTTTATTGGGTTATCTTGAAGATAAAATGAGACAATGTCTGTAAAGCACAGAGCCTGCCACATAATGCTCAGTGTATGGTAATGTTATTATTAGGAAGAACTGATATACAACAGTTTTCTGAGTGAGAACACTTGGGCAAGTTACGAATGAATGTCAATGATGAGAGACTGTGTGTGCAGGGAAAGAAATACTGACAGTGGGTCTCATGGGAGTGCTAGACAATGAGATAAGCCTGCTGTCTCCATTTAGAGAGGCAGGTCTTTAAAAAGTGGCGTTTGATAGGGACAGTATTTTCTCCAGATGACCTCTTATTTGCATATATGGGCTTCTGATTAGTAAAAGCCAGTGAGGGTATCTGGGATTAGAGAATGACTAGGGAATTATCTGGTTTGATTCTGAGTGAGTCGGGGAGGAGGTAGTGTGTGACAGAAGCAAGTTGGGGAGGTGGCAGTGGCATGAGGGTTAGGAGCGATTAGGGAAGGGATAGTGTGATGTTTAAAAGAGTGTGGACTTTGGAGTGAAGACTGCTTGAATTCACATCTTGACTTTTCCACTCACTGGCTGTAATAACATGTACAAGTTATTTAAACTCTACACCTTAATTTCACTTCTACTTCATAGGAGTGTTGGGAGAATTCAAAGAGATTAGGAATGGAAATGAGTTATCATGGCCTGGCACATAATGTTTGGTACCAGTTTGTTGTTTTCGTCGTTATCGTTGGAGTGTTTGTCGTTCATTAACTCAGTAGTTTTAGTTGTGATGGTTTCTGAAATCTCCAGATTGCATGAGCACCTATGTAAGTTACCTTTTGAAAAACTTCCCAATTGTCCACTAGTTATTTTTCACCTCTACTTTTTTTCCTCCTTGGATAAGCTGTGGAAATGAATTACATCATGATTCGTGTGTACTTCCATTGTCAGCTAAATACTTTGCTAACACAGAATTTTCTTTATTGGCTTGAGAGGAACTAAAAGAGTTATGGAAGAGTGACCCAGATCCCATCCTGCCTCCTTTGTCAGCAATAATGCCTTCATTATGGATTATGCTCTGATGAGTGACAAGTGGACTAAACGTTTTATAAATGGAACACTTGAATTTAGATGATTCTCGTTGGTTTTGCTCTCAAGTCTCTTTAATGCCAGCCTTTGGAAAGTCATAGTTTGGGTTGCTGTTCCTTTTAGTAAAGTGAAAGAAAGATTTAGGATGAACCAGTAACCCTCATGGATGTTGTGTTTGCACCAAAAATAAGGTTTTTTGGGGGAAGCGAGGGAGCGCATGTATTTTTTTTTCTTTTTGTAACATTGATACATGGTCTTTGTAGAAAATTCAGAAAATATAGGAAAGTGTAATGAAGAAGACAAATCAACTACCCAGAAATGGCATTTGTCTTTTCTCTTTTTTTTCTTGTAGTGTGTAATATGTATATAATTGGGTTGTTTGTAAAGATTCCTTCTGCTTTTCCTCCCGTTATAAACACTGACCCAGGAAATAATAGTTTGTTAATTGCAAGTGATGTTGGTTTGAGCTAATGGATTGGACATGGAAGTCACACTTTTTGGGTGGTGATTTGTTCTCATAGAGTCTTAAGTGGAAATATACTTAGAAGATATCTGGTTCAGTTTTCTGATAGGTGCATGTCCAAAACAATTAGAAGGATGATAGTTAAACATATCTAATTATAAACTCAGCTAGATTGTAAACTACTAGAGAGCAAAGACCATGTTTTATGCCTGGTATCAATGTTAGGCATGTCATCAGGACATAAATACTTGATTGATTGGCGATGTCACATCTTAATTTCATTTTTTTAAAAATGGATACCACACATGTACCTAGTAAAAAACTAAAATAATATAAAAGGGCATACAGTGAAAAGAGTTTCCCTCCCATTCCATACCCTCAGTCTCCTTTTTCAGAGGCAATCACTATTAACAGTTAACTGCATGCTCTTCTAGAATTTTTTCATGTGTATTTATGAATATATGTATGTATCCTTTTCATTTTTAAACCAAAAAGGAACCTAATATACTTGCTGTTCTATACTTGGCTTTTTTTCACTAAAGAATACATCTTGTAGAACTTCCCATATCAGCACATTGAGGTCTACCTCATTTAAAGACTGCCTAGAATTTTGTTGAATTTTTCCCTAATTTTAGCCTGTTAATGGATATTTGAGTTATTATAAGCAAGGATGTATTGAATATCCTATACATCTATCTAAAAATGGAATCTCTGTCAAATGATATGTACATTTTACATTTAGATAGACATTGCCAAATTTCTGAACCTCATTTTCTTAACCTCGGAAGTACTTCTGTGGGTCTCCCCTAGGTTCTGGTTTTGGCCCATAATAGCTAAAATTTAAAGAGCTCTTACTGTGGTGCTAGGAATTGTTCTTAGCACTTTATATGTATGAGCTAATTTAATCCTTATGATAACCCTGCATATTAGTTTCCTACTGCTGCTGTAACAAATGACCACAAACTTAGTGGCTTAAAACAACACAATTTTATTCTTTTTCAGTTCTGGAGGCCAGAGTCCTAAAATGGGTTGGTAGGTCTCTCCTCCTTCTGGAGACTCTAGGGGAGAATCCATTTTCTTGTCTTTTCTAATTTCTAGATGTTTGTTGCTTTTCTTGGCTTGTGGCCACATCCTCCTATCCTCCATCTTCCTCCATCTTCAAAGCCAGCAGCAAAGAATTTTCCAATCTCTGTTTGTCCCTTTGCTTCCAGTTGCCTTCTGTATCTGTGTCCTTCCTGCCTTCCTCTTGTAAAGACCCTTGTGATTACATTGAGTCCACCTGGATAATCCAGCATACTCTCCCTATTTCAGGGTTCTTAACAGCATATCTGCAACCTCCCCTTGCCAAGTAAGGTGACACATCCACAGGTTCTGGGGATTAGGTTGTGGACATTTCTTGGGAACTCAGTATTCAGCTACCAAACCCTGTGAAGTAGATTGTGTTTTTTTTTTTACCAAGTAATAATTAGAATTAAATCTGAATAGTAAACACTGCATTATTAAAAATCAGAAACATTTTAGAATGGCTAAATTACAGACGTATAATGGAATATCATGTAAATATTAAGTAGAGTTTTTTATTTATTTTTATTTTTTTAAATCTTTTATTGTACTTCAGGTGAAGGCTTACAGAACAAATAGTTTCTCATGAAACAGTAGTACACACATTGTTTTATGACATTGGTTAACAACCCCACAACATATTAACCCTTTAACTTCTCAACCTTTTTTTTTTGGTGAGGATACACATAGTCAAAGATACACTGTTTCAAAAATTTCTACCTGCACAGTTCAGTGACATTGACTACGCTCTTCCAATTGTGCTGTTATTCTCACTTAAGATGAAGACTTACAGAACAAAATAGTTTCTCGTTTAACAGTTACTGCAAATGTTGCCCTATGACAATGGTTAACAGTCTCACCACACATCAACAATATCCTTACTCAACCTTGGGTTCTGAAGTAGATTGTGTTTTATAAGACACTATAAAAAAGGACATGAAGACAGAGAGGTGAAGTAACTTGCCAAGGTCAAACAGTAAATGGCAGAGAACACAGATATCTAGCTCCAAAGTCCTTGCTCTTAACTGTTAACTCTTGCTGTCTCCAAACAAATCATTTAACTCTCTAATTAAGCTTTATTATGGTGAGGAGCATCGGTTCAACAATACCTTATGGCTGCTCTGAGGAGCAAATGAAATGTACCAGTACCAGTTGCCATCAAGTGGACTCTGACTCATAGTGACCCTGTGTCAGAGTAGAACTGAGCTTCATAGGGTTTTCATGGCTGTGACCTTTTGGAAGCAGATTGCCAGGCCTTTCTTTGGCGGTGCCCCTGTGTGGATTCGAACTGCCAACTTTAAGCTGAATGCTTAACTGTTTGTGCCACCCAGGGACTCTGAAATGAAACATAGCTCTATATAAATATAAGACGGTGTTATCGTTGAAGAACTCCTTCCTCATAGCAATAAAGATTCTGTGAGTTAGGCCCCTGACGTTCTGGTTTTCTTTTCATGTTTCCAGGCATTTGTGTGTTTTGATTGTTTTCTGTTTAGTATGTAGAGATTATTTTAGCAGCTTGTAGGCTGTAACTGTTCTGTGTGGTTTCTTCATATCCTGTGGCCCTAAGATTTGTTGCTTGTGATCTGAGTATTATTCACTTTCTTTTGGAAAACCTAAAAGGATAAAAACCTTCCTTTTAGAGGTTAAAATTTTATCATTACTTTATTGTCATTTGAGGGTGTACTCAAATGGTAAATTTGAGAAGAGACGGACTTTTGGTCTTAGAACCATGTTCATTATTTTTAAGACCTCAAAGTCACTCTGTGGCTCTTAAATTGACACATTTGGCGTGCTAGCTAGACATTCATTAATTCATCACATTTATTGAGCATATGTTATATGCCAGGCACTTTCTAGGTTCTAGGGATACATGGTTAATAAGACTTGGTCCTTGCCTTCATAGAGCTTACCATTCAAGTAGGGAAAGCAGATTTCACACACATAAACGCATAAAAAGACAGTTCAGATGTGGTAAGTGTTGTTAAATAAGAGTGACTTGGAAGCCACTTTTACAAGATGGTCAGAGAAGTTCTTATAGAGGTGACTTTTAAGCAGAACCTGATGGTTAATGCTAGCTGGGGAAATAGACCTCCAGACAGAGGGGATTGGGAAAAAGCAAAGATGGGATGGCCACTTTGATGTATAAAAAGAACACGGGAGAGAGGGAAGTAGGAAAGGGAAGGATACTAGTATGGCTGGAGTGAGCTGGGAGTAAGCAGTATGGAAAGAAACCTTAGTTATCTAGTGCTCCTATAATAGAAATGGCACAATTAGGTGGTTTTAAAGAACAGAAATTTATTTTTTCACAGTTCAGGAAGCTAGAATTCCAAATTCAGAACACTGACTCTAGAGAAAAGCTCTCTGTCAGCTCTAGGGGAAGATATTTGTCTCAGCTTCTGTAACCTCAGCCCTCAGTTCCTTGGAAATCTCCAGGTAGCATCTGTCTTTCCCCATTCATGCTCACTTGCTTCTGTGCCTAATCTGCCCTTTTTATATCTCAAAAGTGGTTAGGTTTAAGACACACCCTACACTGATATGGCCTCATTAATGTAACAAAGAAAACCTTATTCCCAAATGGTATAACCACGAGTATAGGGGCTAGGATTTACAACACATAATTTTAGGACATGCAATTTGGTCCATAACAAGGTTGGGAGGTAAGCAGGTGGCAGATTGTGTGGGGACTTCAAGGCCATAGAAGTAAGTTTGTAATTTCCTTTAAGTGTAATGGGAAGCATTATACTAGTTTATGCTGGGAAGTCACATGATCTGATAGCTAGTTTTAAGAGATGGCTCTTGATTGCATTGTGGAGACTAGATTGTAACCATTGTGGTGGAAAGGGGGGAGGGTGCAAGAGGGAAACAGGGAGACCACTTAGGAGGCTGTTGCAGAAGATGAGGTGGGAGACGATGGTGACTTAGGTTTGGTGTTGTCATTAAGATAGAGAAACATTGGTGTGTGTAGGATAAAGTTTGGAGGTAAAACAGTCAAGAATACTGATACACTGGGTGAAAGGGTGAGGGAATGAGAGGACTCAGTGGTGACTCCTGCTTAGTACTCCAGATTTTACTGTCTTAAATTTGATAAAACTAAGTCTTTAAGAACTCACTTCATACAATAAAGAGTTAATTTAGTTTCATTTGCTGTTATCAACCTGGAGTGATTTTGCTTCCCCTGGGGACATTTGGCAATGTCACAACTGAGGGGGGTGGTATTTACTGGCTAGTCAGTACAGGCCAGGGTGCTATTAAATATATTAAAGTGCACAGGCAGCCCTCTACAACAAAGACTTATCTGATCCAAATTCAGGGTTGAGAAGCTGATCTAACAGGTGAAGATTTGGTCTAATAGGAGGACATTGGGATTCCAGTGAGGTGGAAAATGTATCAGGGACAAAAAAATGTAACCAATACACCAGTTTTTCCTTCCTCTTTTGGTTCTAGTCACTCCTCAGAAATAATCTAGCTAGTGAAATCAATATTCTCTTTTTGGTGTATCTGTAACCTCTCTGGTGAAATGGTTGAGACTTTTCTGGTTTGTATTTATTGATTTTTTGTAGGCCTCAATAGAACCGTATTGGGAAAAAAGGACTTACAGATACATTATTTCTTTAGCGCACACAATAAATAAATGATCCACACGAACAAGTCATCTATAATCTCTTGAAGCCAGAGGCAACACCCTTAGCAAATAATTCAAAGGTTAGAAGAATAAAGTTTCTAACAATTAAAGTTCTTAGTAGAAGACACAAACCAAACCCACTGCCATCGAGTAGATTCCGAATCATAGCAAACCTATAGGACAGGGTAGAACTGCCCCATAGGGTTTCCAAGGCTATAATATTTATGGAAGCAGGCCACATCTTTCTGCCACAGAGTGGCTGGTGGGTTCGAATTGCCGACCTTTTGGTTAGCAGCCAAGGACTTAAACACTGCACCACTGGGGCCCTTCTTAGTAGGAGAAGAGGATAGTATTTTTCTATCTGTTGGGTCTTCTTGTCTTATCAAAATGTTTACCAACCAAGAGGAAAGTGTAAAAAATTAAAAGGCATTTTTCCCTTTGTTTAAAACCCATAACATTTTTTCTTTTTTTCATAATCACTCAGTTCTCCTCTTTTCTACAAACTGTGACTGTCCTTCCAAGAGAATAGAGCAGCAAACTGACTAGAAATCTCACCTGTTTCACTTTCACACTGGCTGACTTCTGCCTGGAACATTAGGAGTGTGCCAAGAGCTCTTCATGCCAAAATCTCTCCTGAACTTAAGTCTTTTCATGCTGAATATGCAGGTTGATAAGGAAGTCCAATCTTGTTGACACAAAAGTGGTCAATAAAAGGCTAAGAAGGTGTTCACCTGAGACAGGCAGGCCCTTCTGGCTCTGAAATAAACAACCTTGGGCCCTCTCTGAAATGGGAGCCCAAGGTGAGAGTCTTCTTCATCCTCCCTTTCAGTGAAGTCAATGGTGGACCTCATCTCACTGAGACCGCTTCTTTAAGAAGACCCATCACATTGTTTGGCTGCTTTACTTGTTTACAGTCCCAGAATAGTACGGCTCAAAATACTGGGACTTTTTTTTTTTTTTTTTTAATTGGCTAAAAGAAACATTGTTCTAGTGGGATTTAGGAATGGAAGATAGCAGAGGATGTTTTCCTACTGTATGGGAGTTCTTTATCATAAAGTGGCTGTGGCTCGTCTCCCACATTTCTTTGCTACTTCTGTCTAAGTCTCATCTGCTGTTGACTTCCTTGGCCCTGTCTTCTGCTCCCAGGTATGGGGTAGCTTCTTGGGGTGTGGCCTTTTCCAGGCCTTCTATTTCATATAGGCTGGCGGAAACCCCTCAGGACTTAATTCTAGTCAGTAGATCAGGAGTGAGTGGGATCATAATCTTCTAAAAATTGTTGAACTTCCCGGTTTTTCTTTTCAAATAGCGAGACTGTTACAGTGTAAGAACTAACGCTGGTGCTGTGGTGAGTTCTGGTAGTATGTGAACATATTTACTATTGGTTTTTTAGGTGTCATGTAAAAAAAAAGTAACAACAACAAAAAACCATAGATCTGCTTAGGCACCGTCTGTCAAAATAATATGCAGTCATTGGATGTAGTATCAGTGCCTCCCTCCCCTACTGCTGCCTTTTATTCAAGTAAAAGCCCCTTTTGTTTATGGATGGTGGTAGATGGGAGGGCATTGTATGGGATTACTGGGAAACACAGGGTTGAGGATGACTCAGACAAACAAAGATGAAAGAGCCCCTGTTATGTGCCTTTGGTTTCTGCTAGGTGTCTTCTGAATTTTCTCAGACTTGGGCTCATTCACTTATAACAGGCTTCAGGCATATTACCTGAGAAGCTACTTTGTTTAGTACAGGGCTGTTTAAAATTTGACCCATGTAAGTCACTGGAACCACTGTGAGTCAGCTTTTCAGGGAATCTGTATTTAACTATTTGAAGTTATCTCCAGTTTGCATGATCGTATTTTTTCTAGTCTATCATTTCCTTGAAGTGATTGATTTTTCTGGAATTGGGCAGGCATTTGACTTTTTGAGCCAGGGTTGATATAACAGGCAGATTTCTTATTAAGTTGACCTTTTATGTTTTTCCTGTGGATGCATCTACTGGCTCTACCACCCTTGAGTTTATCCTGGAGAGTGTAGCATGGAAGCACTTCTGAGGTCTGAACTTTCCTGGAGAGTCTTGCCTGCTTTGGGAGGAGCTTCCATGAGATCAATTCAGTTTGAGGCTAGGATGGCTAAATTACTTAGCACATTTGATTGGTAATCAGAAATCAGAGGAAAGTTGATTGATGAGACCATGAAGAAGGGAAGGGAAACAAAGGTATAGAAAGTTCTAGGTAAGAAGAATTGGAAAGACCTATGTGAAAGGACACAGAGGGAGTTTTTGAAGGCAGGATAAGGGTGCATGCTTCCTTGAGGTTGAGTCTTTCTGATGACTTTTGGGCAGCAACTAAGAGGCTCTATTTGACTGGTTTGTGTGGTCAGCTTGGTGGTAGCTGGGGTTCTTGGGCAGAGAAGTATGTATACCAGCCATATGTAAGCACCTGACCTGTGGCTGGACTTCACTGGAGGATGTTTCTACTTTCTGGTAGGTTTGTTTTTTTTTTTCTTTTTCCTTTTCCTGATTTTCTTCTACTGGAGACTAAATTATTACTGCTACTTCCCAGGGAATTTGACTCCAGTTGCTAGAATACTAGAAAAGAACTAACAGAGCTCCATTGTGGCACGTATTCACAGACACTCCAGGTTCAGGTTAAGAGGCAACATAATCTCGAGTAATTCAGCATTCATAGAGTATTATAGAAATTCCTCTACTTTCCAGCCCAGTCCCTTCTGCCTGCTGAATATGCCATCTACATGGCTGAATTGTTTTCCATGATTTCTTATAACCTTTTCTTTCAGAGAGCTCAATGCATTTTATATGTGTAATTCACCAACGGTTATAAACATATATTGAGCGTCAATTATGTGCCTTATTAGTTTGGGTAATCTCTCTGTGAAAAAATGTTTTAAAATGAAAACTAAGAGGTGAAGTGTTAAGTCTGGAGAAGGATGGCAGAGGCCTTCTGTCTCAGCTTTCTAGGGCTGCTATAACAGAAATACCACACGTGGGTGGCTGTAACAAACAGAAATTTATTTTTTCACGGTTTAGGAGGCTAGAAGTCGGAATTCAGAGCACTGGCTCTAGGGTAAGGCTTTCCGTTTCTCTTGACTCTGGGAGAAAGTCTTTGTCTCTTTTTCATTTCTGTTCCTGGGTTCATTGGCAATCTTCCTGTGGCATGATGTCTATCTTCCCCCATCTGTGCTTGCTTCTGTGCCTAATCTGCTCCTTTTATATCTTAAAAGTGGTCGGTTTAAGACACCTCTATGCTGATATGGCCTCATTAACATAACAAAGAAAACCTACTCCCAAATAGAATTACATCCACAAGTATAGGGGTTAGAATTTACAACACACTTCTGGGGGACACAGTTCAATCCATAACACCTTCATTCCCAGGAAATCCCAGCTCTCTTTTCAGTAGAGGGTATTTGAGGATCCCATGGTTGTTTCTAGGAGCTCTGGTGGCACGGTGGTTAAGCGCTCGGCTGCTAACTGAAAGGTTGGCAGTTTGAACCCTCCAGCTGCTTCCTGGGAGAAGTTTTGCTTTCTTGGGAGAAAGTTGTGGCAGTCTGCTTCCATAAATATTACAGCCTTGGAAACCCAATGGGGCAGTTTTACTCTGTCTTATAGGGTCCCTGTGAGTTGGAGTCGACTCACTGACAATGGTTTTGGATGGTTCTTTCTGCACTCCCTTCCTGGTCCTGGTGTGCTTAGTTTGCTAGTTGGTAGGTCACAGGGTGCACTGTTGTTTTTCCCCATGTCTCAGTCAGCTCTGTTATTTAGATCTGGACTATCTGTCAGACGGATATACTGTCTTTCTGCCTCTTTCTTTCTTTTCACAAATCAAGAGGTTAAGTCTGCCACTGCAGGGGAAAAAAGTTTCTTTCAAGAACTAAATATAAATGATTTTAGGCTGTGTACTGTTCTGTATTGTTTGTGGCATTTCTATTCCCTCTATTAGCACAGAAAATTGAGTTTGCTACTTTTTAAAGGGTTGGCCAAAAAAAGATTTTGGTTTTAAAGTATTGCCTTCCTTGACCACCATATTTAAAAGAAGAATCTCTACCCTCACCTTGTAGTCTCAAGACCTCTTTCCTGATTTTTCTTCATACTTATCACCATTTGACATACCATGTATTTTTTTAAATCAACTTTATTATGGTATGATTTACGTGTAATATAATGCACACATTTTTAGCTTATGGTTCTGAGTTTTGAGAAATGTGTATACCTGTACCACCAGGAGTCCCTGGGTAGCACAAATGGTAAGTGCTCAGCTGCTAACTGAAAGGTTGACGGTTACAGTCTGCCCAGAGATGCCTCAGAAGAAAGGGCTGGCAATCTACTTCTGAAAAATTAGCCACTGAAAACCCTATAGAGCAAAGTTCCACTCTAAAACACATGGTGTCGCCGTGAGTCAGAATTGACTAGATGACCGCTGGTTTGGGGTTTTTTTGGTTTGGAGTTCCCTATCAGTAGAATCATATTGTACTGTTTAGTGTCTGGCTTCTTTCACTCACCATAGTGTTTTTGAGGTTCATCCATGCTGTTGCATGTCTTAGTAGTTCATTTCTTTTTATTGCTCAGTAGTATGCCATTGTACAGATATTCTACAATTTGTTTATCCATTCACTTGTTGATAGACATTTTGTATGCTATATTTATTTTTATTTTTGTTTATTGTTGTAGTTTAACTGAAAGTTTGCATTTCAAATTAGTCTCTTATACAAAAATTTATATGTACCTTGTTATGTGACCCTAATTGCTCTCCCTCTACTGTGACAGCACACTCCTCCTTTCCACCCCTGATTTCCTATATCCATTCAACCATCTTCTAACCCTCTCTGCCTTCTCAACTCACTTCCAGACAGAGGCTGCCCATTTAGACTCATGTGTCTACTTGAGCCAAGAAGCACATTCTTCGTGAGTATCATTTTATGTCCCACAATCCAGTCCAATCTTTGTCTGAAGAGTTGGCCTCGGATATTGCTTTAGTTCTGGGCTGATAGAGAATCTGGGGGCCATGCTTTCTGGGGTTCTTCCAGTCTCAGTCAGACCATTAAGTCTGGTCTTTTTACTGGAATTTGAGTTCTGCACCCCACCTTTCTTCTGCTCTATCAGGGACTTTCTGTTGTGTTCCCTGTCAGGGTGATCATTGGTGGTAGCCGGGCACCATCTAGTTCTTCTGGTCTCAGGCTGATGAAGTCTCTGGTTTATGTGGCCCTTCCTGTCTCTTGGGCTAATATTTTCCTTGTGTCTTTGATGTTCTTCATTCTCCTTTGCTCCAGGTGGGTTTGATCAATTGATGCATCTTAGATGGCCGCTAAGCTTTTAAGACCCCAGATGCCCCTCACCATCCAAAGTAGGATGCAGAACATTTTCTTAAACTTCGTTATGCCAGTTGACCTAGATGTCCCCTGAAAGCTTGGTCTCCAGACCCCTGCAACTCTGTCCCTCAAAGTGTTTGCTTGTATTCAGGAAACTTCTTAGCTTTGGTTTAGTCCAGTTGTGCTGGCTTCCCCTGTAGTGTGTGGTGTCCTTCCCTTCACCGAAGATAGTTCTTGTCTACTGTCTAGTTAATGAATAACCCTCACCCTCCCTCCCTGCCCTTGTAACCATCCAAGAATGTTTTCTTCTGTGTTTATTGACTTTTGTCTTTGCTGTTCTTCATTCTTCCTTGTTCCAGGTGAGTTGGGATCAATTGATGCATCTTAGGTGGCCACTTTAAGACCCCAGATGCTACTCGCCAAAGTAGGATGCAGAACGTTTTCTTAATAAGCTTTGTTATGCCAGCTGACCTAGATGTCCCCTAAAAGCATGGTCCCCAGACCCCTACCCCTGCTACTCTGTCCCTCAAAGTGTTTGACTGTATTCAGGAAACTTCTTAGCTTTGGTTTAGTCCAGTTCTGCTGACTTCCGCTGTAGTGTGTGCTGTCCTTCCCGTCATCTAAGATAATTCTTGTCTACTACCTAGTTACTGAATACTCCTCTCCCTCCCTCCCTGCTCTCGTAACCATCAAAGAATGTTTCCTTCTGTGTTTAAACCTTTTCTTGAGTTCTTTTAATAGTGGTGTTATACAATATTTGTCCTTTTGTGACTGACTAAATTCACTCAGCATAATGCCTTCCAGATTCCTCCATGTAAGATGTTTCACGGATTCGTTGTTCTTTATTGTTGCATAATATTCATTCCATTGTGTGAATATTCCGTAATTTGTTTATCCATTTGTCCATTGATGGGCAGCTAGGTTGTTTCCATCTTTTTGCTATTGTGAACAGTACTGCAGTGAACATGGGTGTGCATATATCTATTCGTGTGATGGCTCTTATTTCTCTAGGATATGTTTAAGGAGTGGGATTGCTGGACTGTACTGTACTTCTGTTTTTAGCTTTCTAAGGAAGCACCAAATCGATTTCCAAAGTGGTTGTACCATTTTACAACTATCAGTGTTAAGTGTTCCAGTCTCTCCACAACCTCTCCAGCATTTATTATTTTGTGTTTTTTGAATTAATGCTAGCCCATTTTTTAATTGGATTTTTTGTCTTTTTTGTTGTTGAGGTTTTGCAGTGTCTTGTAGATTTTAGAGATTAGATGCTGACTGGATTTGTCATACCCCCAATTTTTTTCCCCAGTCTATAGGTTGTCTTTTGACTCTTTCGGTGAAGTCTTTTGATGAGCGTTTAAGTGTTTGATTTTTAGGAGCTCTCAGTTATCTAGTTTATCTTCTGGTGTTTGTGCATTGTTAGTAATGTTTTGTATTCTGTTTATGCCATGTATTAGGGCTCCTAGCATTGTCCCTGTTTTTTCTCCCATGATCTTTATGGTTTTAGATTTTATATTTAGGTTTTTGATCCATTTTGAGTCAGTTTTTGTGCATGGTGTGAGGTATGGGTCTTGTTACATTTTTTTGCAGATGGGTATCCACTTATGCCAGCACCATTTGTTAAAGAGACTGTCTTTTCCCCAATTAACGGACTTTGGGCTTTTGTCAAATATCAGCTGCTCATAGGTGGATGAATTTACGTCTGGATTCTCAATTCTGTCCGTTGTTCTATGTATCTGTTGTACCAGTTCAGGCTGTTTTGACTACCGCAGTGGTATAATGGATTCTAAAATCAGGTAGTGTGAGGCCTCCCACTTTGTTCTTCTTCTTGAATAATGTTTTACTTATCCGGGGCCTCTTCCCTTTCCGTACGAAGTTGGTGATTTGTTACTCTATCTCATTAAAAAATGCCATTGGAATTTGGATCAGGATTGCATTTATCTGTAGATCACTTTGGGTGGAATTGACATTTTCACAATGTTGAGTCTACCTATCCATGAGGTAGGTATATTTTTGCACTTATGCAGGTCTCTTTCGGTTTCTAGCAGTAATGTCTTGTAGTTTTCATTGTAATATAGATCTTTTACATCTCTGGTTAGATTTATTCCTAAGTATTTTATCTTCATGGGGGCTGTTGTAAATGATATTGACTTGGTGATTTCCTCTTCAGCATTCTCTTTGTTGGTGTAGAGGAATCCAACTGATTTTTGTATGTTTATCTTGTATCCTGAAACTTTGCTGAAATCTTCTATTAGTTGCAATAGTTTTCTTGTGGATTCTTTGGGATTTTCTGTCTATAAGATCATATTGTCTGCAAATAGAGATAGTTTTAATTCTTCCTTACCAATTTGGATGCCCTTTATTTCTTTTTCTAGTGTAATTGCTCTGGCTAAGACCTCCAGCACAATGTTGAATAAGAGTGGTGATAAAGGGCATCCTTGTCTGGTTCCCATTCTCAAGGGGGGAATTCTTTCAGACTCCATTTAGGATGATGTTGGCTGTTGGCTATGTATAAATGCCCTTTATTATGTTGAGGAATTTCCCTTCTCTTCTTATTTTGCTGAGAGTTTTTATCAGAATGGGTGTTGAACTTTGTCAAATGCCTTTTCTGCATCAATTGATAAGATCATGTGGTTCTTGTCTTTTGTATTATTTATATGATAGATTACATTAATTGTTTTTCTAATGTTGAACCATCCCTGCATACCTGGTATGAATCCCAGCTGGTCATGGTGAATTATTTTTTTGATATGCAGTTGAATTCTATTGGCTAAAATTTTGTTAAGGATTTTTGCATCTATGTTCATCAGGGATATTGGTGTGTAATTTTCTTTTTTTGTGGTGTCTTTACCTAGTTTTGGTATCAGGGTTATGCTGATTTCATAGAATGAGTTTAGGAGTATTCCTTTTCTATGCTCTGAAATACCTTTAGTAGTAGTGGTGTTAACTCTTCTCTGAAATTTGGTAGAATTGTCCAGTGAAACTGTCAGGGCCAGGGTTTTTTTTAGTTGGGAGTTTTTTAAATTACCTTTTCAATCTCTTCTTTTGTTATACGTTTATTTTGTTGTTCTATCTCTGTTTGTGTTAGTTTAGGTAGTTAGTGAATTTTTAGAAATTTGTCCATTTCCTCTAGGTTTTCAAGTTTGTTACAGTTTTTCATAGTATTCTGTTATGATTCTTTTAATTTCAGTTGGATCTGTTGTGATGTCGCCCATCTCATTTCTTATTTCGGTTATTTGTTTACTCTCTTGTTTTTATTTTGTCAGTTTGGCCAGTGGTTTATTTATTTGTTGATCTTTTCAAAGAACCAGCTTGGTTAACTCTTTCACTTGTTTTCCTATTTCATTTAATTCTGCTCTAATTTTTATTATTTGCTTTCTTTTTTGGTGTCCAAGAACTTCTTTTGCTGCTCTCTTTCTATTTCTTTGAGTTGTAGAGTTAATGTTCTGATTTTGGCCCTTGCTTCTTTTTGTATATGTGCATTTATTGCTATAAATTGACCTCTGAATGCCACTTTTGCTGTGTCCCAAAGGTTCTCATAAGATATGTTTTCATTCTCATTTGATTTGGTGAATTTCTTTATTCCATCCTTTATTACTTCTATAACTTCTTTTTGAGGAAGGTGCTGTTCAATTTCCATGTGTTTGATTTTTTTTCCTTGCTTTTTCTGTTATTGATTTCTACTTTTATGGCTTTATGGTCAGAAAAGATGCTTTGTAGTATTCCGATGCTTGGGATTCTGTTAAGGCTTGCTTTGAGACCTAATATATGGTTTATTTTGGAGAATGTTCCATGTGCATTGGAAAAGAAAGTATACTTGGCTGCTTTTGGGTGGCGTGTTCTGTATATGTCTATAAGATCAAGTTGGTTGATTGTGGCATTTAGATCTTCCGTGTCTTTGTTGAGCTTCTTTCTGAATGTTCTGTCCTTCACCGAAAGTGGTGTGTTGAAGTCTCCTACTGTTATTGTGGAGCTGTCTATCTCTCTTTTCAGTGCTGTTAGAGTTTGTTTTATGTATTTTGGAGCCCTGTCATTGGGTGCATAAATATTTATTATGGTTATATCCTCCTGGTGTATTGACCCTTTGATCATTTTATAGTGTCCTTCCTTATCCTTTGTGGTAGCTTTTACTTTAAAGTGTGTTTTGTCAGTGATTAATATTGCCACTCCTGCTCTTTTTTTTAATTGTTGTTTGCTTGATTTATTTTTTTCCATCCTTTGAGTTTTTGTTTGTTTGTGTCTTTAAGTCTAAGGTGTATCTCTTATAGGCAGCATATAGACGGATTGTGTTTTTTAATCCATTCTGCCACTCTCCGTCTCTTGATTGGTGAATTTAATCCATTTACATTCAGTGTAATTATTGATAGGTATGAGTTTAGTGCTGTCATTTTGATGTGTCATTTTTTGTGTGTTGTTGACAATTTCTTTGCTCCACTTAATTTTCTGGGTTGAGTCATTTTTCTGTATGTATTTTATTTTTGTCTTTCTCATTATTGTTGGTTTTGTATTTGCTGAGTCTTTATATTTTTCTTGTTTTTTATTTTGATGTGTAGGATTGTTAGTTTCCTTTGTGGTTACCTTAATGCTTACCCTTGTATTTCTAACTTTAAACCAATCTTTTATTTCTTTTTATTGCCTTGACTTCTTCTCATATGAAAGATCTATGACTACATTCTTTTAGTACCCTTTTTTGTTTTAATGTTGTCATCTTTTGCATATTGATGCTCTGTTTTGCTATATACAGTATTTTAGCTTTGATTTATTTTTGTGACTTCCCTGTCTGGGTCTATATATGTTTCCTGCGTTCTGTGTTCAAGTCTTAGGTTGTTATCTGTTATTGATTTTCTAACCGGAGGACTCCCTTTAGTATTTCTTGCAATTTGGGTTTGGTTTTTGCCAATTCCCTAAACTTCTGTTTATCTGGAAATGCCCTAAATTCACCATCATATTTGAGAGACAGTTTTGCTGAATATATAATTCTTGGCTGGCAATTCTTTTTCTTCAAGGCTTTATATATGCCTTCTTGCCTGCATGGTTTCTGCTCAGTAGTCTGAGATTAGTCTTATTGACTCTTCTTTGTCGATGACTTTTTGTTTATCCCTAGCTGCTCTTAAAATTCTCTCTTTATCTTTGGTTTTGGCAAGTTTGATCATAATATGTTTTGGTGACTTTCTTTTGGGATCTACCTTGTGTGGGGTTTGATAAGCATCTTGGATAGGTATCTTGTCTTCTTTCACGATATCAGGGAAGTTTTCTGCCAACAAATCTTCAAGAATTCTCTCCGTATTTTCTATGATCTCCCCATTCTGGCACTCCAATCACTCGTAGGTTATTTCTCTTGATAGAGTCCCACATAATTCTTAGGGTTTCTTCATTTTAAAAAATTCCTTTATCTGATTTTTCCTCAAATAAGTTGGTGTCAAGTGCTTTATCTTCAGTGTCACTAATTCTGACTTCCATTGCCTCAATTCTGCTCCTATGTCTTTCTATTTCTGAAATTTGATTGTTAATCTTCTGGATTTCTGTTTGCTCTCTATAGATTCTTGCAGCCCGTTATATTTGTCATTGTGCTCTTCTCTAATCTTCTTAAGTTCCACTTGCTTTGTCTGTGTGTTCCTTGGCTTGGTCTGCATTTTGCATGATCTCCTTCCTGATATCTTGAAGAGTTCTGTATATTAATCTTTTGTATTCTACCTCTGGTAATTCCAAGAAGTATTCTTCCTTCAGAAAATTTCTTGGCTCTTTGTTTTGGGAGCTTGCTGAAGCCATCATGGTCTGCCTCTTTATGTGATTTGATATTGACTCTTGTCCTCAAGCCATCAATAAGTTATTATATTTATTTATTTTGTGTTTGCATACTGTGTCCTAGCTTCTCGTTTTGGTTTGTTTTGATATGCCCAAATAGGCTGCTTGTATGAGCTAGTTTGATTATTGGCGCCTTTGAAGCTCTAACGTCCTATCATCAGGTGGTTAGATCTGTTACTAGGTATGTGAGCCCAGGAGTCTGTTCACTTTTCTTGTATGGATTCAGCTCAGGTGTTCAGGTACTCAGTCACCACGTATGTGATACAGGCTCTCACCTACAGTCCTAGATGGGCAGGGTTGATTGGAGTAGGCACAGGTATCTGGCTGCAGTAGGGGGTCACACACTAAACAAGGCAGGGGGCTGCCAGCTGCCCCTGAGTGTCTGGGAGGAAAGTGTGCCCCTGTTCCCTAGAATGTGTAGATGGGTGGGTTTTGCAGCTGGACTTTGGGCACCCAGTGCAGTTGGCTATAAGGACTGGGAGGTATCACTTATTCCTGGACCCCTTTCACAGGTTGCTAGGTGGGTAGAGCCCCCAGTCCTCAGGCCCATGATGTGGATAGGTGAGGACCCAGCTTAATGGGCAGGGTGGTGTCAAATATCACGAACCTTCCACTCCAACATATAGCTGATGCAGTTGAAGTTAGGTTTCAGGTGTATACCCTGTTGTATTATACTGGTGAGGGCCTACACTGTTGAAATGGGCCCACACAGCTGTATGCAGGGGTGAAAGGCATTCAAAGACCATGGACCCCTTATGTCTGTGCCTAGGCAAAGGGGCTATGCCTGCCTTGAATTCCCGACTTAAGGGAGCTGGCAGATTATATTTTCCCTGTTTGTTAATTTGTTCCTTCTCCCAGGCTGGGAGAATGGCTCAGGGCACATGACGGGTCCTACTTCTGGTCCAGGGGACGTGGCAATCGCTGAAGCTGGCCCCCAGTGCAGAGCAGGGGGGAGGCAGGTAAATGGGAGAGAGGTTCTTCCCAAACAGGGTGTTTTTTTGATCTCCCCAGTGGGTTAGATGCATGTACTTATCTTTTGCTGATTGAGAGCTGGTTTTCACTGGTTGCGGAGGCCTGAGTAGACTCTCCGCCATTCGGTCTCTCCCGATGTGGAAAACCTGTCCCAAGCTCCACTGTTTGCCTCACTGCACACACCAGCGGATCCAGCCTGCAGGTATGGCAACTGCTTGCTGCTTCCTGAACCGTCTCTCCCTCCCCCACCATTCAGTCCGATTCCTTAACTTTGCCTTTGATGTTCGGGCTCCTAGATTGTCATGTATAATCGATTCACTTGTTTTTTCGGGTCTTTATTAGAAGAGGGACCACAGAAAGCATTTGACTAGTCTACCATCTTGGCCCTGCCTCCCCTTATCCCTAATTCTTTAATGAGGCATTTATTGGAAACCTTCCCTAAGGAAGGTTTTTACTTGGGATAATGGAATGAAATTCTTTGATGGTGGTAGCGCCGACTGTGGCCTAGAGGAAAACCAGGCAAACCAGGGTGACTACAACAATAATGTCAGTCAGCATTTCTCCAGCATCTACTATGTGCCGCCCACTGTGCTAAACACCTGACATGCATTATGTCATTGAATCCTTGCAACAACACTGTGAGGTAGATTGTGTTGTTATTCTTATTTTGCAGGTGAGAAAACTGAGGCCTAGACAAGTTAAGTAACTTCTTTAAGGTTATCGTACAGCCAGTGAATGGTAGAGGCAGGTTGGTTGATCCCTTACTTGTGATACTATACTGTTCCCTCCCCCAGAGAGAATATGGTATGTAGGCATTCTGTCCTGTGTTCATTCATTCGTTTAACAAATATGTATTGATTTCCTACTATGCATCAGGCGCTGTGCTGGGGATACAGTGGTAAAGAACAAAGGCCAGATCCCTGCCATCATGGAGCTTACATTCTAGTTGGGATTCTCAGAACCAGGAAGAAGAGGAAGAGATTTGGGATAGAGGGAAGATGGAAGGTTTGAGGGAGAGAAGGGTTGAGAAAACTGCCCATGGTATGATCAAGGTAGTTGTTGTTGGCTGTCGTCCAGTTCGTTCTGACTCATAGCAACCCTGTGTACAACAGAACAAAACATTGCCTGTTCTGCGCCATCCTCACAGACATTGCTGTGTTTAAGCCCATCATTGCCACCACTGTGTCAGTCCATCTCATTGAGGGTCTTCCTCTGTTTCGCTGACCGTTTACTTTACCAAGCATAATGTTCTTCTCCAGGGATTGGTCCCTGCTGATAACATGTCCAAAGTATGTGAGATGAAGTCTCATCATCCTCACTTCTTTTTTTTTTTTTAAATTGTACTTTAGGTGAAGTTTTACAGAACAAATAGTTTCTCATTACACACAGTCAGTATGCATATTGTTTTATGACATTGGTTAACAACCCCACAACATGTCAACACTCTCCCTTCTCGACCTTGGAGGACCTTTTTTCTTTTTTGGTGAAAATATGCTTAGCCAAAGATACACCATTTCAAAAATTTCTACATGTACAATTCAGTGACATAATTACGTTCTTCCAGTTGTGCTGCTATTCTCACTATCCTTTTTCCAAATTATTCCATCACCATTATCTTCAACTCACTGCCCCCTAGGCTTCCCGTCAAACCTTTTGAGTTGCTGCTAACTTGATCTCACATAGATAATTCTTTTTTTTTTTGTACTTTAGATGAGGGTTTACAGAATGAATAGTTTCTCATTGAACAGTTAGTACACATATTGCCCTATGAGAACGGTTAACAATCCCATGACATGTCAACACTGTCCTTTCTCAACCTTGAGTTCCCTATCACCAGCTTTCCTGTCCCCTCCTGCCTTCTAGTCCTTGTCCCTGGACTGCTGTGCCTCATTAGTCCCATTTTGTTTTATGAGGCTGTCCAACCCCCGGCTGAACGGTAAACGTCAGGAGTGACTTCACCACTGAGCTGAAAGGGTGTCTGGGGACCATACTCTCGAGGTTTCTCCAGTCTCTGTCAGGCCAGTAAATCTGGTCTTTTTTTGCGTGTTAGAATTTTGTTCTACATTCTTCTCCAGCTCTGTCCAGGACCCTCTGTTGTGATCCCGGTCAGAGCAGTCAGTGGTGGTAGCCGGGCACCATCTAGATGTATTGAACTCAGTCTGGTGGAGGCCTTGGTAGCTGTGGTCCGTTAGACCTTTGGACGAATCTTTTCCTTGTATCCTGTTCTCTTCATTCTCCCTTGCTCCCGAAGGGGTGAGGCCCGTGGAGTATCTCAGATGGCTGCTCACAGGCTTTTAAGACTCCAGACACTATTCACCAATCATCATCCTCACTTCTAAGGAGTATTCTGGCTGTACTTTTTCCAAGACAGATTTGTTCATTCTTCTGGCAGTCCATGGTATGTTCAATATTTTTTCCGAACACCATAATTGAAATTCATCATTTCTTTTTTGGTGTTCATTATTCATTGTTCAGCTTTTTCACGCATATGAGGCGATTGAAAATAGCATGGCTTGCATCAGGCGCACCTAGCCCTCAAGTTTTTAGCGCTTTAAAGAGGTCTTTGGCAGCAGATTTGCCCAATGCAATATGTCATTTGATTTCTTGACTGCTGTTTCCGCGGGCATTGATTGTGGATCCAAGTGAAATGAAATCCTTGACAACTTCCATCTTTTCTCCGTTTATCTTGATGTTCCTTATTGGTCCAGTTGTGAAGATTTTTGTTTTCTTTATGTTGTGGTATAATCCATACTAAAGGCTGTCATCTTTGATCTTCATCAGTAAGTGCTTCAAGTGCTGTTCACTTTCAGCAAGCAAGGTTGTGTTGTCTGCATATTGCAGGTTGTTAATGAGTCTTCTTCCAGTCCTGATGCCACGTTCTTCTTCAAATAGCCTAGCTTCTCAAATTATTTGCTCAGCATACAGACTGAATAAATATGGTAAAAGGATACAACCCTGTTGCACACCTTTCCTGACTTTAAACCACGCAGTATCCCCTTGTTCTGTTTGAAAAACTGCCTCTTTGTCTATGTAAAGGTTCCGCATGAGCGCAATTAAGTGTTCTGGAATTCCCCTTCTTCACAGTGTTATCCGTAATTTGTTATGACTCACAGTTGAATGGCTTTGGATAGTCAATAAAACACAGGTAAACATCCTTTTGGTATTCTCTACTTTCAACCAAGATCCATCTGACATCAGCAGTGATATCCCTTGTTCCACGTGCTCTTCTGAATCCGGCTTGAATTTCTGACAGTTTCTGTTGATGTACTGCTGCAACCGTTTTTGAAGTATGTTCAGCAAAATTTTATTTGCATGTGATATTAATGATATTGTTCAGTAATTTCCACATTCCCTTGGATCACCTTTCTTTGGAATGGGCATAAATATGGATCTCTTCCCATCATTTGGCGAGGTGACTGTCTTCCAAATTTTTTGGCATAGACAAGTGAGTGTTTCTAGCATTTCATCCGTTTGTTGAAACATCTGAATTGGTATTCCATCAGTTCCTGGAGACTTGTTTTTCCCCAGTGTCTTCAGTGCTCCTTGTTCTTCTCCCTTTAGTACTGTTGGAAATAACAGTTTTCAACAACATAAAAGGCGACTATACAGGTGGACCTTACCAGATGGAATACACAGGACTATATCTGTGGAAACAGATAATGGAGAATCTCAATATCATCAATCAGAACAAGGCCAGCTCGAGAAGACAAAGTAAAGTATTACAATGAAATGTGAAGAAAACGCTCATCATTTCTCAAGCTAAAAGATTTAAAGAAAAAATTCAAGCTTCAAGTTACAGTATTAAATGATTCTGTCGGCAAAATGTTGAACAAAGCAGGAAGCACTGAAAAAAGATGGAAGGAATACACAGAACCACTGTGCCAAAAATAATTGGTATCAACCATTTCAGGCGGTAGCATATGATCAAGAACTGTTGGTACTGATCAAGGTAGAGCAGTACTGAAACCTAGCTCTCTTCTGTTTAGCCATGTCCTCTTACTGCTAAGTTACAGAGCCTTTGCTAGAGCTTGTGTCTGTTTTCATAGCTGGCCAAATACAAGAATGCCATGAGTCTTAAAAGAGAGGGCTGCATTTCCCATTCAGAAGCTCCTCGTAAGGGTCCCTTGAGGACATTGTGGGTCTTGCAGATGAGTGGGTATTTCCAGTCTGTCCTCAGAATTCAGCCTTGCCTTGGAAAGCTTTTTATTCAGATGTAAATGTGAGCTGAACTGGGTGAGTTGGTTGTGGTGAAAGAAAAACTGATCTTGGAGCTAAAAATGACTCTTTTTAGAGAATTTGTTTTTTGGATGGATCATCTCTACATAGAAGCATTCTCTTTCCTGCTGGGGTGGGAGGGGAGCTACAGGCAGTGTTTGTGAGGCGATGTGTCAGAAGCACCACTAGCAGTTAGTAAGACATGGGAGAATTCTGCCTTCTCAAGTAATGGAGCACTCTGGGGACACGGGAGTGGAAAAAAGTGAACTTTGCCCTTAACCAATGTGCTCAATGAGGCCAACCTCATGACTTCAGTGCTTTCAAGAAAACATTTGGTTGAGAAATGATTGTGTTTTTACATGAAACCCTATCAACAGATAATATGGATAAACACAAAGATGTTCACTCTTAAGATAGAATGAAAGGCAATTGTCTGAACTTGCTGGGTTGGGGAAGTAGATTTACTAAGACTTTCTGGCAGTAGGGTTTGCTGTTGGAATGGAACCTCCTTATCATTTGGACTTTAAAAATAGACTGACTAGTGATCTGTTTCACATGGTTTAAGTAAAATTCTGTCCGAAAATTAGGGCATGAAACTCTTTTCAGTAGGATGAAGGTAGCTCTGGATTTTTCAAGGATGAATTTCCTCACCTTCCACTTTCCTTTTCCCTCCCCCAGAAGAAGGAAAATGTTGCCTAAGTTCTATACTTATGCTGGTCTAACAACATCAGGTCAGTGCCAGACACTAGATGAAAGTTGATACATGTCTGTTGATTAAATGAAGTAACCAAGTTCTAGTTTCCATTTAGGGTAATGACCCCAGGTCTGATAAGAGCAAGAATCTTGCTTGGATTTTCTGGGTTCTGTCTCTTTATCTGAACTCAGCCAAGTAAAGAAATGGCAAGCAAAAATAAACCATAAGAAATGAAAGTCATTAATATGAACTGAACTTTGGGAATAACTTTTAACTTAAAATCTCGGTGGAGAGGTATAAAATACAGTAAAACCTGCAAAAGCTGGAACCTGTATAAGGCAGAAACCTGTCAGAGAAGGAAAACTAAAATATTTCCCACTAGAGAGTGATGGAAAAGTGGTGATCACACCCTGTCAAAGATAGAAAACTTGTGAGACACAGAAAAACAAGGCAGCCCCATCAAGTTCCGGCTCTCACAAGTTTCACTGTAATTATTTTTTGGTCCAGGGATGGGATTTGTTATAAGCATTCCATTGTGATTAGGAGCAACCAAGCTTCCTATAGCCCTTTCCATTGCTTTGGTGAAGGAACTGATTGTTGCCTTCAGCCTTGGAGAACACCTTTATAAGACTACATGGTTGTGGTTGGTACAAATTAAATCCTTTTCATCCAGAGAGGCTGGAACTGAAAGGACCTCTGGGTGGAGGTACTCTGCTTAGAATGTTTTCTGGTGTATTTGGGGTTTAACTTCTAACTCGAGTCTCTGACTCTGCTTATTGAACTTCCATCCTTCCTCATTTTTGCATTTCCATTCCCAGGCCTCCTCAGACCAGAACTCATTGTGATGGTTAAGTTTGTGTGTCTACTTGGCTGGACCATGATTCTCAGTGGTTTGGCAGTTATGATGTAGTTTGACAGTTATGTAATGATGTAATTATTGTCCATTTTGTGATCTCCCACTTGCATGATGTGATCTGGTGTGAACAGCCAGTCAGTTGTATGGGGAGCTTCCTCAGGTCAGTGGCCTGCATCCAATATATATGGGCACTCTGGCAAAGATCACTGTTGCTCTGGGTCCTGCATCTAGTTTGTTATCTGACCTCTGGTTCTTGGGACTTGAGCCAGCAGCCTGCCATATTGCCTGCCAATCTTGGGATTCATCAACCTCCACAGCCTGTGAGCCAGCAGTCTGCCATCTGACCTGCTGATAATGGGTTCGTCAGCCCCATATCAGCAGCTACATTAGTCAGGAGAACCCTCCAGCCTGATGCCTGACCCACGGACTTGGGACTTGCTAGCCTCTACAACCGTGTGAGACGTTTCCTTGAGATAAATCTCTCTCTCGCTCTCTCTCTATATACACTTAACTGGTTTTGCTTCTCTAGAGAACCCAGCCTAAGACACCTGTGTATTCTTCCTGGTATGATTCTCTGAAGTCTAAGGAGGGAGGCTCTTGGTCAGAATCTCTCAAGGCAGACCATTTCCCTCTTTGGGTCAGGGTTGACTGTGAGACACTTTTCACCACTATGAACTACTTTGAATTCTAAATTGCAGCAATGGAGATCATTAAAAAAACAAACAAACTTGTATTTCATTGTGTAAACTCAGCTTGGAACGCTAACCAAAGTAAAAGGGTTGGTGGTCGTGATAGAGAGGGATAGTCAGGTATGTTGGGTTTCTTAAAGATTAATATGATGTTAGATGGTAATTTTATTAGGTGCCCCTATAAAGCCAGTTTCATAAGTTGTTTTGAATAGAGAGGGAAGAAAGGAGTTATCTAAAGCAAGCAGTGAGATCTTTCATTTTCAGGTAGAATCAGTTTAGAGCTCACCAAATTGCTAAATTAATCCCTGAATGAGCAACATCTGAGCAACAAGCTGGTGCGGGTCCAGCTGCTATCACCATGCACCTGTGTATTTTCCCAGTGGGCTGGTCCTTGAATAATAATGGCTAACATTTATTGAGTACTTACTGTGTGCTAGGCACTGTGCTGGGCCTTTTACATTGTTGTTATGTGTTGCTGTGTTGATTTTGACTCATAATGACCATATATGACCCTTATAGGGTTTCCTAGGCTGTAATCTATATGGGAGCAGATCGCCAGGTCTTTTCTCCTGTGAAGTGGCTGGTGGGTTCAAATCGAAGACTTTCCCATTAGCAGCTGAGCACTTAACAATTGCACCACCAGGACTCCTCACTTTATCTCATTTAGTCTTCCTAGTATCTCCTAAGGAGCCCTGATGGTGCAGTGGCAGAGGTGCCTCTGAAGACAGGCCTGGTAATCTGTTTCCGAAGGGTCACATCTTTGAAAACTCTATAGAGCAGTTCTTCTCTGCACACATGAGGTCACAGTGAATCAGTATAGGCAAGTATCCTCCTTAGACATTGTAGGATGTGTTATTATCCTATTTTCTTAAGGCTTAAATAGTTAAGTAACTTTTCCAAGATCACACAGTGGCAAAGCCGGGAGTGGAATTTGGGTGTTTCTTAGTTGTCTGAGGTCCAAAAGATGGTCTAGCAAATTTGGAGAGGATGGACAGCAGAAGTAGGGGAGGGATGGCTTTGTTGTCACTCCTGCTTTTGCTATTGTTTAAGGGCCAAGGGCCATTTCAAACATGTAGAGTTGGGTGGGATGACCAGTTGGCAGTGCTCAGGGTTGGGTAGCTTATTTCACTTGAGGAATGCAGCAAAGTGGGATCATTGATTGCCAACAGGCAGAACGAGTACAGCAGGAACCTTGCTACCTTCTGGGCCCCTCCTTCCCTCACCAAAGGGACTCTTTTCTTTACCTGTCTCCCCCCCTCCCCCCATTAAAAATCAGTCTTGCTATCACTTAGCCCTAGGCTGTCCCCTCTTTTCTGGCCCAGGGGAAAATGCCCATAGGTTAAGGATGAGTTTAGAAGTATGACAGAGCAAAAAAATGTGAAAGACAGAAGGAAAATGAAGCATGCTTTCAGTTTGTCAGGCACTTTCTCATTTATCTATTTGTTTGATCAGCCGCCACCACCCTGTCCGGGGAGGCAGAGATGATCACCTTATTTTACAAGAGAAAAAAAATGCAGTAAGTGCGGGTTACATGATTGTCCTTGGCTGTCAGTGGAAAAATCAGCCTCAGGCTTTGAGCTTCTCTTCCAGGCTTCTTTGCCCTGGACTCATATGTGTTCACCCAACACATAAACAGCGTGTTTAACATACCCCAGGAGATTGAATGCCAAAATAATATCCCCAAATGCTGACAAGGAATATTTTATTTTCATCCCAAATGAGTTGCTTATTTATATATATCATGTGCATTATTTGGTTAATAAAAAAGAACCCCCAAAACCAAACCTGTTGCCATTGAATCAGTTCTGACTCATGATGACCCCACATGTTACAAGCCTTTCTTAAGCAGTGACGCTGGGTGGGTTCGAACCACCACTCTTTAGGTTAGTAGTTGAACACAAACTGTTTGTGCTACCTAGTTAATTGTTGTTTTTAGTAGCCATCAAGTCAGCCCCGAACTCATGGTGACCCCATGTGTTACAGAGTTGAACTGCTCCATAGGGTTTTCTTGGCTGTAATCTTTACGGAAGTAGATCACTAGGCTTTTCTTCCATGGTACTGCTGGGGCACTGTCTTAGTCATCTAGTGCTGCTGTAACAGAAATACCACAAGTGGATTGCTTTAAAGAGAAGTTTATTCTCTCACAGTCTAGTGGGCTACAAGTCCAAATTCAGGGCACTGGCTCCAGGGGAAGGCCTTCTCTCTCTGTCAGCTCCAGAGGAAGGTCCTTGTCATCAGTCTTCCCTTGGTCTGGGAGCATGTCAGCACAGGAACCTCTGGTCCAAAGGACGGGCCCTGCTCCCAGCACTGCTTTTTTGGTGGTATGAGGTCCCTATGTCTCTGGGCTCGCTTCTCTCTTTTGTGTCTCAAAAGAGATTGGCTTAAGACTCTACCTAATCTTGTAGACCTCATCAACATAACTGCTACTAATCCATCTTATTACATCATAGTGATAGAGTTTACAATACATAGGAAAATCACATCAGATGATAAAATGGTAGACAGTCATACAATACTGGGAATCATGGCCCAACCACATGGATATACACCTTTTTTGGGGGACATAATCCATGACATTCTACCCTTTGACCCCCAAAATATCACATCCTTGCAACATGCAAAACATATTCACCCTATCATATCGTAACAAAAGACTTAAATCAACTCCAAAATCCAGAATAATTCCTCTTCATCTGTGAAATCTAGAATACAAGTTATCTGCTCCCAAAGGTACAATGGCAGAACAGGCACAAGCTAGACATTTCCATTACAAATGGGAGAAACTGGAGGAAAAGAAGAGATAACGGGCACCCAGCAAGTCAGCAGAACACATTACATTAGCCCTCAGGGCTTTAAAAATAATTTTCTGTTCCCTGAGACCATTCACACAATAGCCTTGCCCTCCAGACTCTAGGTATTGGCCACACTCTCCGGATTCTGGGTGGAGGCCCCTGGGCCCTGGGCTTCAGCTCCGCCTTCCAGGCCCACTGGAACAGCAACTCTGCTCCCTTGGCTTTAGGCACAAAATTCTGCTAGTCCATCTGAGTGGCAACTCCACCCTTAGCAACACCAGAGGCCACGGCTCCACCCTTTGAAACCCCTGAGGTCCTGGCCATACCTTTTGAGACTGAGGCAGCTTGGCTTCCTGTGTTTTTTCTCTCTTCAGCTTTTGCCTCCTGGTTTCTTGGCCTCTCGGCTCCTAGGGCCTCACGCCTGCATCTGCCCTGCTGGGGCAAGTGTTCTAAAGCTCTGTAGCTCTACCAATAAGTTCCTGGAGGCACTCCACTCTGCCAGGAAGCCTCCTGCGCACAGGTACTCAGCTCTCTCCCTCTGTGGGTGGGCTCCAGTGCTGTCTGGCACTGGCCTCCTGGTTCTGCTGCTGCTGGTTCTCTGTTGCTGCCACTTCTCTGCTGCTGCTGGTTCTCTGTTGCTGCCGCTCCTCTATCCATTCACAGTTTCAAAACTGCTTCCACATTTTAGGTATCTGTTAGAGCAGCACCCTACTCTCAGTACCAAATTCTGTCTTAGTCATCTATTGCCTTTAACAAAGAGAAATTTAGTCTCTCACAGTCTAATAGGCTACAAGTCCAAATTCAGGGCACCGGCCCCAGGGGAAGGCCTTCTCTCTCTGTCAGCCCCAGAGGAAGGTCCTTGTCATCAGTCTTCTCTTGGTATGGGAGCATCTCAGCGCAGGAACCTCAGGTCCAAAGGACGTGCTCTTTTTCAGTGGTATGAGGTCTGCGTGTGTCTCTGCTCACTTCTTTCTTTGTATCTCAAAAGAGATTGGCTTAAGACCTTACCTAATCTTGTAGACCTCATCAGTATAACTGCTGCTAATCCATCTTACTACATCATAGCAATAATTTACAACCAATAGGGAAATCACATCATATGATAAAATGGTAGACAGTCATACAATATGGGGAATCATGGCCCTGCCAAATTGATACATATATTTTTTGAGGGACATAATTCAATCCATGACAGGCACTTAATAAATATGAATCCTGAAACATTTAATCCTGTATCTAAATACACCCACATGCCCCTTTTCAGGTGCTTTTTCTTAGATATTCTGGATAGCAGCTGTTTTGTGGGTTAACAGATTCATGACAGTAGATTTCCTTAGGGAGAGAATCTCTAGGCCTAGTCTTCCTCACGAGGACTGTTTGAGAAGGTGGATGGCTCTCCCAGATGGCCACCCTGACCTTATCTGACTCCTTGCTGGTAGAGCCTTATGGAACTTTTGTTTCTCTTCCTTGCCAGCTTAGCAGCTTGGAGCCAGGCTGGCTGAATGACACAGGCCCAAAATGGGTTGTACCATGTAAAATCTTGGTACTCCCAGTTGTCTGGTAGATCAGTTAGCCCATCACCAAATTTATGGAATGCTGCTGCTGTGTTAAGCCCTATAAGTTGTAGAGTGGAGAAAAGTGATTAAAATATTTAGTAAGGTGCCTAACATTCATTTATTCAGATTAGATATTGAGCTCCTCCTATGTACCAGGCTGTGTGCTAAGGGCTAGGGAAGTAAAGATAAAATAGACCCAGTCCCCGCCCTCATGGGTCTAGTGGAGGGCACTGTCACTGCAGTGGGCAGTCAATGTATTATTGGTATTATCATTAAGGCTCTTAATGTAATAATAGTGATGTTATTAATGGAATGACGAGTGGTTTACCTTCTTGTTGAGCTTATAAGTGAGGGGGGGCTTATCACATTATCATACCCGGCTGTCTGTCTACATTTCTCTAACTGCTCTTTATCAAACCAGCAGACTTTTGAGAATCAGAACTGTGTTTTTTCTCAGATGGCTGAAAGGCTCTCAGGGTAAAGGTTCATCACTCCTTTAGCTGGAGTAGCACATCATCTATTAGGTTAGGAGTTTTGACCCTGGGGGTTCTGTATTCTAAGAATAGGAGCCCTGAACATCTTTCTGGAGCTGTAGTTTGGCATCTTGCTGGTACCAGGCCTTTCTCTTCCTGGCTTGACTTTTTATAAAGACTGCATTGTTCTTTAAGCAGGGGAATTATGGATGGGCGAAGTTTGACCAACAAGTTTTCCATTTTTTTAATAATAACTTTATTGAGATATAATTCACATACCATGAAATTCACCCTTTTATCATACACAGTTCTTTATTTTGTTAGTTATATTCACAAAGTTGTGCAACTGTCACCACTATCTAATTTTAGAGTACTTCATTACCTCCAGAATAACTCTATCTGTTAACTCCCAGTTTCCTTCCACCTCCAGTCCCCGGCAACTACTAATCTACTTTCTGTCTCTATGGATTTACCTATTCTGGACATTTCATATAAATGGAATCGTGTAATATGTAGCCTGTGTGTCTGGCTTCTTTCATTTAGCATAATGTTTTCAAGGTTCATCCATGTTATAGCATGCATCAGTACTTCATTCCTTTTTATGCCTGAATAATAGTCTGTTGTATGTATTACCACATTTTGTTTATCTGTTCATCAATTGATGGACATTTGGCTTGTTTCCATTTTTTTGGCTGTTATAAACAATGCTGCTGTTAATATCCATGTATAAGTTTTTGTGTGGACATATGTTTTCAGTTCTCTTGGGTAGATATTTAGGAATGAAATTACTGGGTCATATGGTAACTCTGTATTTAACTTTTTGAGGAACTGTCAAATGGTTTTCCAAAGCAGCTCCACTGTTTTATAGTCCCAGCAGTGGTGTATAAGTGTTGGCATTTCTCCACATCCTCACTAGCACTTGTTATTGTCTTTCTGATCATAGCCGTTGTAATGGGTGTGAAGTGGCATCTCACTGTGGTTTTGATTTGCATTTCCCTAATGACTAATGATGTTGGGCATCTTTTCAAGTGCTTATTGGCTCTTTGTTTATCTTCTTTGGAGAAATATTGTCTAAATATTTTTGTCCATTTTTTAATTGGGTTATTTGTCTTGTTGAGTTGTAAGAATTCTTTACATAGTCTAAATACTAGTCCCTTGTCAGATAAATGATTTACAAATATTTTCTCCCATCCTGTGGGTTGTCTTTTCACTTTCTTGATGGTGTCCTTTGGTGCACAAAAGTTTTTAATTTTGATGATGTCCAGTTTATCAGTATTCTCTTTTATTGTGTTTGAATTTGTTAGAAACCATTGTCTAATCCAAGGTCATGAAGATTTGTTGTTGTTGTTAGGTGCCTTTGAGTTGATTTAGACTCATAGCAACCTTATGTGACAGAGTAGAACTGCCCCAGGCTGTAATCTGTATGGGAGCAGATCTACAGGTCTTTCTCCCACAGAGCCATTGGGTGGGTTCGAATTTCTAGCCTTTCTGTTAGCAGCTGAGCGCTTAACCCTCTGTGCTATCAGGGCCCCTTCATGAAGATGTACTCCTATGTTTTCTTCTAAGATGTCTGTAATTTTAGCTCTTTCATGACCACTAAGTTCTTATATTGGCCTAGGCATCAGAGATTCCTCTGAACTGTTTGCTAGGGGTAGAGAGTGGGGTGGGGGTTGTTGTCCTAGGGCTCCCTTTCCTTGCCACCTTGATGAACCAATCAAGGACCCTGATCCTGGGAAGCACTGGTTCCTAAGTGTTTCTAGCTATTTTGAAGTTTCTATGTCTCATTTCATTGTCTCTCTCTCTTTTTGATAAGGTAACGAATGAAGAAGACTTTATTAGGAAATTGGACTGCAAACCTGATCAGCATCTGAAGGTGGTTTCCATTTTTGGAAATACTGGTGATGGGAAGTCTCATACCCTCAACCACACTTTCTTTTATGGCCGTGAAGTCTTCAAAACCTCCCCTGCCCAAGAATCCTGCACTGTGGGAGTGTGGGCAGCCTATGACCCAGTCCACAAAGTAGCAGTGATAGACACGGAAGGGCTCTTAGGGGCCACGGTGAATCTAAGCCAGAGAACACGGCTGCTGCTTAAAGTCTTGGCCATCTCAGATCTGGTAATCTATCGAACTCATGCAGACCGGCTGCATAATGACCTCTTCAAGTTCCTTGGGGACGCCTCAGAAGCTTATCTGAAGCACTTCACTAAGGAGCTCAAGGCTACCACTGCCCGCTGTGGTCTGGATGTCCCCTTATCCACCCTGGGCCCTGCTGTCATCATTTTCCATGAGACTGTGCACACACAGTTGCTGGGCTCTGGTGAGTAGATGGGTCGCTGTGACACAGATTGACCTTTCTGGGAACACGGAGGTGACCACTGGGCTGCAATAGCAACTTGATGGTGGTGGATTGCCCAGAAAAATTTCTGCCCAGGCAAACACCAGGAAGTGTTTCAAGAAGGATGGAGTGATCAGCCATATGAAAATCTGCTTATAGGTCAAGCAAGATAAGGATTGAGAGGTGGCAGTTTGCTTTGGCAACTGGTTTTGGCAACACAGAGGTCATTGGTGATCTAGATAAGAGCTATTTCACTGGTATAGTGGGGATGAAAGCCTGATCGGAGTGGTATCTAGAAAGAATAGTAGGAGAATTAGAGACAATGAGTGTATTCAACTCTTTCAGAGAGCTCTGTGTAAACAGCAGAAAATTGAAACAGTAACTAGAGGGACATGTGGAATTTGAAAGAATTTTCTTTTTGAAAAATTTATTTACTGATGGGAATGATTCATTAGAGAAGGGACAATTGCTGATGCAAGAAGAAAGAGAGAGCAGGAACAACTGGAGTGATGCACAAGTGGAAAGGCTGGCCTTAAGAGCATGGACAGTTCATCCACAGTAACAGGAGAGAGGGTAGAATATATGGGCACAGTTGCAGGTAAGAAGCTAGATGTGGTGGGGTGGGGTGTGTATGTGTGTGTGTGTGTGTGTGAAAAGTTTTTGTCTTATTTTTTATATTTTCTTAGATAAGTAGGAGGTGAGATCATCACCTGAGTATGGGAGGTTGAGGGAGAAGGAGTAACAGCAGTAATTGGATGCAAGGTGGGTAGTAGTATTGGCGCCTAAAACAGTTTCAGTGTTTACTTGTTCATTCAGTCAGCAGAGGTTACTGAGTCCACAGTGTCATGTGCTGACTGCTGGAGCACAGAGCTGAGAAAAACAATTTGCACCCTCTAATAGCTTGTAGTCTAAGTGGGAAGTCCAGGAGGTGTTCTGTTCTGTGGTAGATGTAGGCACTGGAGCTGTGGGAGTGTAGAGCATGTAGGAAAGAAGAAGTGAAATTTGAACTTTGAAAGACCTAGCTAGATAGAAGAGGGAAGGAAAGATGTTCTATGAAGAGCAAACACTTAATGGATTAAGTTGTGTTCAGGGAACTGTAGGTAGTTCTACAATTGTTCTTAGTTGCTATTGAGTCGATTCCAACTCATGGCAACCCCACGTGTGCAGAGTAGAACTGCTCCATAGGGTTTTCGAGGCTGTGACCTTTTGGAAGCAGATTGCCAGGCTTGTCTTCTGAGGCATCACTGAGTGGGTTTGAACTGCCAACCTTTTGGCTAGTAGTCGAGTGCTTAATTTTTTATGCCACCCAGGGACCCTAGTTTTATAGTAGCTTCCTAAATTACATTCTTGCCTCCTTCAGGCTGTTCTCCTCACAGCATCCAGAGTGATCTTTTTAAAAGTTTATAATTCAGATCATGTCACACTTCTGCCATCACATACCTTTCAGTGGCTTTCCACTATATTTAAAATACAATTCAAACTCCTAAATATGGTATATTCACTCTGAGTCCTACCTATGTCTCTAACCTTCTTCTTAGTCCTCTTCCACATTGTCTAATTATCCTTTCCCACCACTGAACAGCACACACACAAATACACACACACACCACACATTTGTGTGTGTATGTTCATTCTCTCTAGTAGCTATACCTGTCTGTTCTCTGGTAGCCTTTGCATATACTACTCTTCCCCTAGTTATCCAGGCATTTTTCAGATTCCGCTCAACTGTCACCCGTGAAACTTTTCCTGACTATCCTCTGTAAAGTCGCCCCTCGTACACCCTAGTGGTTATACTCTCATTACATTGTCCTGTTTATTTTCATCATGGCATCTATCCCTATTTGAAATCATCTTGTATGTTTGCTTACTCGTTTTTGGTCTTTTCCCATTAGAATGGAAACCCCATGAAGGCAGTAACCTTGCCTGTCTTATTCACTGCTGTATCTAAAGAGCCTGGATCAGTGATTGACACACAATAGGATGTCATCAAATGTTTGGTGAACAAATAAATGAAGAGGCTCAGTGTATCTGAAGTATAAATTATACGGGAGGGAGTGGTGGAGATACTCAGGGATTAGGTAATGGATGGCCTTGACTCGTTCTGAAGTATGATCAGAGCCCATGAAGGATTTAAGCAGGGAGTTATATGATCACATCTATATTTGTAAAAGATCACCCTGGCAGCCTGTGGTAGAATGAATTAGAGGGGCATGCCTGGAGGCAGGGGGACCAGTCAGGAGGTTATCATGGTACTCGAGTGAGAAGTGATGGGGACTAAGCCAGGGCAGTGGTGGTTGGAGGGTAGAGGACAGTGAGGCAGTATTAGGAGGCAGAATCTGAAGGAGCCTGGGACCAATTGATTCCTGGTGGTACCAATGACTCATGATGTATAGGAAGATAAGAAATCCAAATGTTCCAGAATGGAGATTTGGTAATAGAAGAACCTCTGTTAGTTGGGGAACTGGAGCTAGAAGAGACTCATTAGAAAATGACTATGGAATAAGGAGAGATGGTGAGAAATGCTGCCTATAGGATGCCTTCTGTGATCAATACATTGATAACCACGTTTGATCTTTACAACTTTGATGAGAGAAAGGTTTAATTGCCAGTTCAGGATTTTGAAATAACCATCCACCCTAAAATTATTTTTTTTGGTTTGTGCCAGCACTATGCTAGGTGGTTTTTAGAAATGCTAACATAATGTATCTTTACAGTAATTCAGCCCAGTCAATATCAGCCTCATTTTACAGATAAAGAAACTGAATTTAACTTAAGTTACATAGCCAAGGAGATTCCAGCTAGTAAGTTGCAAAATTGGGATTCAAAACCAAGTCCTCTGACTCCTAAATCCAGAGCTGTTTCTAGAATATTGTTGCTGCTTCTTAAAACCTTGAGGTGGAACCAAGGCAGACAGATTTTCTACAGGGTAGAAGGAGAGGTGCCAGAATTATGGACAAATTGATTAGATTTTCTGTCTCAAAATTGCTGACTTTCCGCCCCCCCCACCCCCACCCCCAGATGGAGGTTTCCTAGGTGGGAGTTAATAGGCAAATGAATTATCCCTATTTTTTTCAAATAAGTAGAACCAACTCATTTGGGAGCAGTGATTATATGTCCAGGGACAAGCTGCGAGGTGATGTTGGGAGGAAGTGAAGGTGACCAGTCTGGGCTCCTAGGTGGTTTTAGGAGAAATCACTGACAGATGGACCATCCCCAGGGCACTGCTTGTTACTTCTTTGAGAAGTTAACTGCCATGGGAAAAGTTCACGAGGAGATGGGTTTAGGGAATAGCTGCAGACTTGTGGCTACTTCTCTTTGATGATTATACTTTTAAATTTAGGGCTAAAGCCATACCTTCTATGTTAATTGGAGTTTTTTTTTGTTGTTGTTGTTAAAATAGTAAAGGAAATTAAAAGATCTTTCCAATTTTTGCATCCAAAACATCTTTTGAGTCCACCTATTGAGTACTACCATGGTCCAAATTTCTGGACAAATGTTGGTGAAACTGTGGACAAGCTAATACCTCATGTGTTGGTAGTTTTCCCACAGTTTCATCAGCACGAGACGAGAATTTTCAAAGTAGCTGTAAATTTTAAGTGTTCATTAGTAGGTAACTGGTTAAATATGTCCTCAGGGTGGAATACTATGTAGCTGTTAAAAAGAATAAGGAACTTCTCAGAATATATCATGACAAGGACAGATACAGTCTTTTATTGAGTAATAAAAGCAAATTGCATATATATGTTGTTAAGTGTGAACGAAAAAAGTCTGAAAGGGTGAATACTGAGCTATACTTACCTTTGGGAAGTAGGAGGGAACGGAGAACATAACATTTCTTTCCTTTTATGCTTGGTATTGTTTTTTTTTTTACAATGAGCAAATTATTTTTTAGGCTGTTAATTGAAGTATAGATTTGAAGCATACGTATAGAAAAGTACATATTATATCAAAAGGGTATAGCTTTAGAAAAAACATTTTGATGGTTCCACAAAAAGTTTGAATTATCATATGACCCAGCAATTCCACTCCTGGGTATGTACCCAAAAGAATTGAAAACACATATTCAAACAAATGCTTGTACACGAATGTTCATAGCAGCATTCTTAACAATAACCAGAAGGTAGAAACAACCTAAACATCTATGAACAGATTTGTTATATCCATACGATGGAATATTACTCAGCCATAAAAAGGAAGGAAGTACTGATACATGCTACAATGTGGATGAACCTCAAAAACATTTTGCTAAGTGAAAAAAGTGAAAGAAGCCAGACACATATGATTCCATTTATATGAAATATCCAGAATAGATAAATCCATAGAGATGGAAAGCAGATTAGTGATTGCCAGGGGCAACAGGGAGGGGAAAATGGGGAGTGACTGCTAATAGGTATGAAAGTTTCTTTTGGGGTGATAAAAATGTTTTGGAACTCGAAAGAGGTGATGGTTGTACAACATTGTGAATGTACTAAATGCCACTGAATTGTACATTTTAAAATAGTTAGTTTTATGTTATGTGAATTTCACCTCAATTAAAAAAATTATACAGCTCGATGAATTTTTCTCTACTTGAACACACCCATGTAATCAGTACCAAATCAAGAAACACCAGCACCCGCCTCATACAGGTCCTCCTCATGCTTCCTTCTGGACAAGGGTAGACTGAATTCTAACAGCATGGGTTAGTTCTGCCTATTTATGTACTTTATATATGAGGAGTCAGACTACGTATTACTTTTATAATGAAAGGTAACTTTAAAAAAAAAGTCACTACTCATGTGCCTCAATTTTTGCTTATACAGATCATCCCTCAGAGGTGCCAGAGAAGCTCATCCAGGACCGGTTCCGGAAGCTGGGCCGCTTCCCTGAAGCCTTTAGTTCCATTCACTACAAGGGAACAAGGACTTACAACCCTCCCACAGACTTCTCTGGGCTCCGACGTGCTTTGGAGCAGCAACTAGAGAACAACACCACCCGTTCTCCCCGGCACCCAGGGGTCGTCTTCAAAGCTTTGAAGGTCAGTTGGCTCCTGCCCTGAGTGCTTCTTGTTGGGATACCAGTGGGTGGTGAGAACACTCCATTCTCCAGCATTTTTTGGTTCTGGTGATTGGAAATCTGGACTGGACAGAGAGGTTGTAAGAAGAGGGGGCTCGTGAGTGGAGTTTGCACCTGTCAAATGCCCTCATCTCGCTAGGAGTATGCGTACTAAGGAATCTTGGGTGATAATTAAAAAGTGAAGGCTTTTCATCTTGGAGAAGAGTTAGGATTTTGGGGAGTAGGAAAAAGCCTTCATTCCTGGGTGGTGTGGCCCAGCTCTGGTGAGTTGACCTCGTATTGAAGGTCTGTCGTGTGGACAGCCTTGGTGCTTTTCTTTACATCAACTCATCTTCTGTTTTTTTTTTACTTAAGTTTCTTTAAGAAGGAAACTTTCTGTTATCACTATACATGGGAAACTAGTATTGCAGATAGAAAATGAACCAAACCAAAAAACAAGAACAAAAATAACAGTAATAACTGCTGTTTGTTTATTATGTACCAAAGTTCTGAGCACTATGCATGGATTAGTTAATTTAATCCTTACATCAACTCCATGAGTTAAGTACTATTTTTTTAAGTACTATTATTATTTTCATTTTGCACATGAAGAAACTGAGGCACAGAGAAGTGAAGTAATTGGTCACACACAATTACTAAGTGACAGTAGGCACAAACCCAGGCCATTGTACGCTAGAGTTCACTCTCACAATCAGAAAGACTGTTGCTCGTGAAGTTTCTGATATTTTGGCCTGTTTTTTCTTTATTTCAAAGGGAGATCAGCAGGTGTTCTGATGAACAAGTGATAAAGAAATACTGTCACCTGAGACTTTGCTCCTTGAAAGAAATGGAACTTTTGAAAAAGATTTGAAAAGGGACTAATTTATTTTTTTTAATGTTATTTTGTTGTTGTCATTGAGAATATATATATAGCAAAACATAAACCAATTCAGCAGTCTCTACATGTACAATTCAGTGACATTGATTATATTCTTGGAGTTGTGCAGCCATTCTCTCTCTCCTTTCTGAGTTGTCCCACCTCTGTTAACATAAACTCACTGCCCCTGAAGGTTCCTATCTCATCTTTCAAGTTGCTGTTGCTACTTTGATTCATTATAGATAATTCTTAAAAGAGCATAATGCTCAAGGTAGACATTTTTTAGTAGTTAAGCTAAACTACTGTTTGATTTTAGGAAGACTTCAGGGGATTTTTTTTGTTTTAAGTTCTAAAGATTATCTCAGGGCAGTAGTTTCAGGGGTTCACCCAGCCCCCATGGCTCCAGAAAGTCTAGATTCCATGAGAATTTTAAATTCTATTCTTCATTTCCCCTCTTTTCATCAGGATTCTTCTATAGAATCTTTGATAAAAAATGTTCAGTAATGGTGGGACTAATTTCTATTGTGGATTTTGATTACTCAGTGTCTTGTCCATGTATCACCTACTATCAAGTCGTGTTCCACCTAAAATCCACCTTACATACCACTAGTGATATGAAACTAATTTTTTGGGAAACTCCTTCTAAAGCAAATTGTTTTTCTTGTGTATTGCAGCAATAGTGTCAACGTGTTGATTCTATAATACAGTAAATCCTTGTATAAAGCACCTTGCTGTTCCATAGATTGTTTCCCTTTAGCAGACCCTGGTAAATGGTGCTTGCTTCTTTGTAACACAGAGGGCTGCCACCTTTGTGGGCTGCTAGCCCTCCAGCCATTCCAGGGTGCTACATATCCTGTCTTAGCCCTCAAGGATTTGTACCACTTGTACCACTTCTGTATTATCCCAGCCATCAATAGGCAAGCAATCACTGAAACAGTAGCAGTGGGAGGAATGGAATAGGATACTTTGAACACTGTGACTTGAGGTATTAGTGATTATTGGAAATTCCATTTTAGAGTTGGTTAGGTAGTTGCAATGAAATCTGGATATCTTTTCATACATGCATTCGTCAAAGTATTCTCTGAGCCCAGTAAAGCTGGCAAAAAGTTTTCCCAAAAGAAATTTAAAAGTTGTTGATCGATATCATTATAGGAATAAGAATTCTAATTTTGGGACTGTTTGCTCAATGATCAGTTTATATCGCATTTGTCTAAATTCATGTTCTCTGGTTTACATAAGTAATACATAGTGTAGAAAATGTGAGTACTGCAGTAGATTATAATGACAAAAACAAAGACCGTCTGTAATCCCGCCACCTAGAGGTAACTACTGTTAACATTATAGTGTATGCCCTCACAGTATGTGTCCTGTGCATTAAAAAAATAGATATATAGGTTTCATAATGTTATAGATGAAAATTTGTAATCCTTTTCCCAATTAACATCATAAACACTTTACTATATCATTATATGGTCTTTATAAATAATTTTGAGAGCTGCTAAATATTTGATTGTCTAAATGTACCAAAATAACAGTTGCTGAACAAGAGATTGTAAATTTTCCGTATTATAAGTAACACCAAACTAAACATCATAAAAGCTCTTTCTATATTTGGAATTATTTTTCCTAGGTTATATCGCCTCAAAGTAGAATTACTATGTCATGACGGTATGCCTGTCTATCTATATTTTAACAGTGAGCATCTATCACATTTCCATCATTTCACATAGTTGGATATGTAATCCTATTTAAGCATTTTTGCATTTTTGGTGTCTTTTTTCTGTTTTGCCTATTTTTAGTATTTCAAGAATTCTACTTTAACGTAATCTCGTCTTTAATTTATCATTCCTCATAATGAAGTCACCAAATGGATTCCCTGAGAATCCTGCTTCCTTTTTGCGGTTTGCTTTGTGCACTCCTTTGTGCTACCATGCCTCAGACCCTGCAGGCCTGGTGAAGAGGGGCAGGAAGGGAGCAGGGCCTATGGGTGGTACCTCGGGGGGATCCTGAGGGAAGGACAAAGGGGGTACTGAGGAGTAGACACAAGAAGATTGGAACTAGGGATGAGGATGTCCAGTGGGGTAGGAGCTAAAGATTTAGAACTGGGAGTGACGGGAAGAAAGAGATAAGAGAAGGGGGTTTGGCATAAAGCTAGGCAGGCCCTGTACACAGGAACAAACTTCAGGTGTTCAGATGCGCTCAATCAATCTGTTGAGTTTAAAAGGCTTACAGTGGGGCAAAATGTTCAACAATTAGTGAATCTGGGTAAATTGTATATGACAGTTCCTTGTACTATCCTTCCAAACTTTTCTATAAGTTTGAAATTGTATCAAAGTGAAAAGTTACCCCCCCAACCCCCCCCCCCCCCAAAAAAAAAAAGCTTGAGGGTTTTTGCTTCGTGATTAAAAGCTTGGGTTCTGAAGTCAGACTTGTGTTGGAATCCCAGCTCTACCACTTACCAGCTCCATGACCTTGGGAAATTCCTTTGTTTGTTCCTTCGTTCATTCATTCATTCAACAAATAAATGAGTGTCCCTATGTGCCAAGTAGTGTTTTGAAGTGCTGAGAATACTGTGGTGAACAGGATAGAAAAAATTTCTGCCCTTATAGTACTTCCTCTTCAGACCTCTTTTCTCATCTGTAAAGTAAAATCTTCCTAACGAGATTGAGGTGAGGATTAAATGAGAACATAACTGAAGAAACAAAATACTTGGCATATAGTAAATGTTCAATAAATGTAAACTATTGTGAATATTTAAAAAAGACTGAGAAAAGGATTATATTTAGATACTACATTAAGTACTATACATTTGATGATTTCTTTTTTCTAATTAGAACTTGACATTAAAGTATCCTTAGATGCATTGGTTAATGTCCTTGTAATGGTTCAGAGGCAGTCAGAGTGGAAGATAACTCCAAAGTAATGCAGACATTTTCAAAGGAGGCTGAAACTATACTATGGCATGTTGTTGTATGCTGTCGAGTTGATTCCAACTCATAGTGACCCTATAGGACAGAGTAGAACTGCCCCATAGGGTTTCCTAGACTGTAATCTTTACGGGAACAGATTACCAGGTCTTTTCTTCCGTGGAGCTGCTGGTGGGTTTGAACCGCTGAACTTTTGGTTAGCAGTGGAGCCCTTTGACCATTGCGCCATCAGGAATCTTCTATGGCTTGTAAAGGGCTGTGAATCTGATCAGTATGAATTGTAAGGCAAATGGGCCTGTGGCTGGATGATAGCAGTTCCTTAGCGCTTTTGAAACAAACCCAGCTGAATGTTATATAAGACCTTCAGGGATGCTGAGAGCTGTAAGCAGTAATTAGTGCTCAGGGATTTTACCCTCAGGAGTCGGTCTTGGATCTCCTACCCCAGACCAGTTTGTTAGGCGCTTTTGAGAAAAATAGTTACACAGCTTTCTTAAGAGGTGCTATGTTCCAGGAAGCTCTCTGTGATTAAAACAAGCATGGTCAACTGGAGTTCTGATGATTCTTGGTAACCAGTGTCCCCAGAATTTCACCTGGACCCCTGGACCTGGTGTCCTCTGTTCTCTGAGGTTGAGAGTGTGTTTACTGAGATGTGGGACCCTCTGTCCAGGAGAAGGAGTAATCTGTTTAAGCATGTGGTTCAGGCTCTCCCCAGTCAGTTGCGGGATTCTTACAGTTTACCCAAATCCTTGAAAAAACTGTTTTGTTTTGTTTTAACTCCTTTCTTTAAATTGGACGCAGTTAGTTCTCTTTCTACTCTAATAGAAAGCAACCTTTAAAGTTTGCATTGGGCAAATGGACCGAGCAGCATTTTATTGCTATTAAAATAGATCCCTAACTGAAATCTTCATAGTTCACAGCTGCGTATAATACAATGGCTGTCTGCTCATCTCTGTGTGTTTTTCATTTCATTTTATGTTGTTGTATTTATTTTTGTAAGTAACCTTGAATCCTTTTTGGAACAAGAGAGTGAGCGTGGGCATAAAGAGATAAATTATCAATGCCAAAATAACTTGTTTGGCTTTCTGTTTTCTCCCGTTTTTAAAAAAATATTCTCTCCCTGATATCTTCTGCCCCTTCTTGCGCCTCACTAACTCACTGAGTAAAAACTTTGAGAAGGCTCACGTTATGCTTTAATAGGATTTATGTGATTCTTTGACACTTAAGTTAAAAAGAGAATTGGAATTGTGATATATGTATGGGCATCTATATACCATGGTTTTTTTTCATAGAATATTAAAGTCTAGCATCTTTCCATGCTTTAAATATTCTGTGAAAACATGATTTTTAAATAGCTGCATGTTTTTCATTTATATGATGGATCATTTTTTTATATCTAATAATTCTGTCCTTGTTTTAATAGTGTTTTTCATTTTCCCCTATTATATTTTCCATGTATATAAAGGTATTTGCCCACATTCTGCCTATTTCCTTAGGATAAATTGCTCCCCCCACTGCAGCTGCTGGCCAACATTTATGGAATGCTCACTACATGCCAGATACCGCGCTTTGCACTTCACATATGTTAATTCATTTAATCCTTATACCAACCCTATAAGGTGAGTAGTAAGGAAACTGAGGCACACAGATCTTAATTAATTTACCTAAGATGACTCATTTAGTAAGTGGTGGAGAATTTGAGCCAGGTAGTCTGGCTCCAAAGTCTATGCTTTTAACCTTATACTGTATTCCTTCTTGATAGTTCTTCCATTTCTAAGAAGGTCAGAGGGTGTAATCATTTTAAAGTTTTCTGACACATATTGCCAGTTACCTTTAGAAAGCTATTTGTTTGGTTATTTTAATGAAAAAAGTGATGTCATTTTTTAAATTATAAAAGCAGTGCCTGTACATGGTATATAATTTAAGCAGTACACAAACGTGTAAGGTACAGGTTAGTTCCACTTTCCTTTTCCCACCTCTTCTCATTACTCTGTACCTAGAGATAATTGTTGTTAATACGTTCTTATACATGCGTCTAGAAATTTTTAATGCTGCGTAAGTATGTCATAAACATACGTTTATAGTATACATATCTTTTCTTCTTAAATAAATGAGATCATAGAGAAGTTAAGCTCTTTTCTTCTCCCTTATCTCTGATCAGTCTGCAGATAACCAGTTTTAGTAGTTTCTTAGATATGCTTCCAGAAATTTTCAGTGCTGTGTAAGTGCATGTTTTACATATATATACACATATAGCTATCTTTTCTTCATAAAAGGGATAATACCATTCATACTATTCTACAACTTGCTTTTTTTTTTTTAACTTGCTTTCTTCACTTAATTATGTGCCTTGGTTATCCTTCTATATTAGTACATAATATATGCCTCATTCTTTTTTTTATTGTGGTGAAAATATACACATTAAAACATTTGCCAGCATCACAACTATGCCTCATTCTTTTTAATGCCATTAAAATACTTTTAAAAAGTTGTTGTCTATATACTATTTATGAGGTTCCAGTAGTTTGATGCAGCCCTATTGGATTCAAAGGGAGCCCAAGGGCTACTTTTCCTGTTCATTATTGAACAGGAAATGTGATTGATGAGAAAGTATGAAGAGTTTGAGAGAGAGAGAGGACTAGATTAAACAGATTGTGGTGGTTCAGTGGTAAAATTCTTGCCTTCCATGTGGGAGACCCATGTTTAATTCTAGGCGATGCACCTCAAGTGCAGCCACCACTCATCTGTCATTGGAGGCTTGCGTGTTGCTGTGATGCTGAACAGACTTCAGTGGAGGTTCCAGACTAAGACAGAATCGGAAGAAAGACCTAGTGATCTACTTTAGAAAAACCAGCCAATGAAAATCCTGTGGATCACAGTGGTCTTATTCTGTTGTGCAGGGGGTCACTATGAGTTGGGGACAACTCGATGGCGCCTTGAGGGCAGCTAACAACAACAACAGCACAACAACCAATTTCTAAATTTCTGTCCAAGTGGCCTGTCTGTACATGCCTGGGAGTGGTTTCTCTATTCATCCTGCTGACAGGATCACATTTCCTGCCATTCAGCCACATTGTGGTCCAGGCCCCAGCTGAGTTATTTCCCACTTCTTGACCACTCATTCCTTTGTTCAGGGTCTATAGTAGCGACAGCCCAGACACCTACCAGGAGAGCATATCCTGGCTGGACAGGTAAATGTTTTAAAGGAAAGAGATGCTCAGGTCCCTATTGAATAGTGGTTAACTATGGTTGTCTGTACTTGTAGTTCTGCATAATCAGGAGCACATTTTTAAAACTGAATTTGTGTAAGTTTTATATAATTCTTTCTTCAGCCTGTGATCTCTAAATGTAGAAACTCTGACTTTCCAATTGCATCACTATCAGGAAGCATATATTAAATATTTATGAAGTTACTATGTGTTGTTGGGGGATAGGAATCATTGATTACCTAAGAGACTCCATTTTGAACCAGAAAATTCACTGCTAGCCCTTGATGATTGGGGCTGACCTTACAGGTACAATAGAAAGAGCCACACTGTTGCTATGGCAACTAAAGGTCAAGATCATCTGGTCTCCAGGCAACCTTTTTCAGACTTGCCTGAAATGCTTTTCCAGGCTTTCTCACGAGAGGCCCTTCCCTGCCTTCCTCTTCCAGCTTGGGACCTCGGGAGGAGGAGAACCCAAGAAACCCCGGGATGATGTGAGATTTGGAATGTTTGAACAGGGCAAGTGTATGGATTGGTTGGTAGTGTCTACACTGGGAAAGAAAATTAAGATTATAGAGGAAGGAGGCTAGTTTCTCCCTACCTTAGTGGTTAAAACAAAGTTACTGTTATATTCTCATACCCTTGATTTTTGTAAGGCTTACTGAAGCGTGTCAAGGTCTGATTCATTTTGCCACTCTTCCATGACTTGTGAGGGAAGTAAGATGCTTTTGAGGGGATGGGTGATAGTGATATGGCTGGTTTGTCTAGGAGTTCTTCTCTTTCTGCTGCCATAAGAGGTTACTGTTGCTTTGGTCAGCACAAGCCAACAGTTAATTTGTCTAGGGCAGGGAGTGATGGAAGTTCTGTGGGCATATGTCCTGTGGGAAATCAGACTGCAGAATGTTTCATGCCAGGCCTTGAGATACTTAGACATTTCCCTGAAGAACTTTCAGAAAAGTGAACCAGGCCACCTGGGTTTGGAACGGGAAGAACCTTGTGCTGTCACTGTTATTGGGCTACACTTTTATATTTACATAGCTATTGAACTCATGCTAAATTTGACATTATTTATCCTTAGGAGAACCTATACTTACATTAGCTTCCAGTGACTCAGCTTAGTCTCAGTTTTTTCTGGGACTAGAAGTGCGCTTTTCTGGCTTCCCTGTGCCTTGTGTGGTGGCTTCTACATTCCTTCGTTAGCTGTTTTTTTCTTACTCTATCACCTCGTTAGATACATGAGAATCTTCTTCTTTTTTTTTTTTTTTAATTGTAGTAACTATATATAACATATTAATAGGGTTTTCACTGGCTAATTCTTTTCAGAAGTAGACTACTGGATCCTTCTTCCTAGTCTGTCTTAGACTGGAAGCTCAGCTGGAATCTGTCTGCTGTGGGTGACCCTGGATATTTGAATACCGGTGGCATAGCTTCCAGCATCACAGCAACATGCAATCCCCCACAGTATGACAAACTGACAGGTACATGGGGGTAAAGCGAAGTGTTGAAAAGCAAAGTTGTCACCTTCAAGACTAAGGTGCACCTGCCCCAAGCCATGGTGTTTTCAATTGCCTCATACACATGCGAAAGCTGGACAATGAATAAGGAAGACCAAAGAAGAATTGACCTCTTTGAATTGTGGTGTTGGCGAAGAATACTGCCAAAAGAACAAACAAATCTGTCTTGGAAGAAGTGCAGCCAGAATGCTTCTTAGAAGCAAGGATGTCAAGACTACGTCTCACATACTTTGGACATGTTATCAGGAGGGATCAGTCCCTGGAGAAGGACATCACGCTTGGTAAAGTTGAGAGTCAGTGAAAAAGAAGAAGACCCTCAACGAGATGGATTGACACAGTGGCTGCAACAGTGGGCTCAAGCATAACAACGATTGTGAGGATGGCGCAGGACCTGGCAGTGTTTTGTTCCGTTGTACATAGGGTCACTATGAGTCGGAACCAACGCAGTGGCAGCTAACAACAACACATATATAACATATAGTTTGCTATTTTAACCATTTTAAGTGTAAATTCAGTGGCATGAATTATATTCACAATGTTGCACAACCATCACCATGATTTGTTTCCGAAAGCTTTCTCATCACTCCAAACAGAAACTCTGAACCCATTAAGCATTAACTTCCCTTTCCTCCCTTCCCTGAGCCCATGGTAACTACTAATCCACTTTCTGTCTCTATGAATTTGCCTATTCTAGATACCTCATAAGGATCTCTGGTGGCACAGTGGTTAAGCACTCAGCTGCTAACTGAAAGGTCTGTGGTTTAAACCCACAAGCCGCTCTGCGGGAGAAAGATGTGGCAGTCCTGCTTCTGTAAAGATTTACAGCCTTGGAAACCCTATGGGGCAGTTCTACTCTGTCTTACAGGGTTGCTATAAGTCAGAGTCGACTCCATGGCAGTGAGTTTAGGTTTTTTTTTGGTAGCTACTTCATATAAGTGGGATCGTACAATATTTGTCCCTTTGTGTCTGGCTTATTTCACATCATGTTTTCACAGTTCATCCATGTTGTAGCATGTATTAAAACTTCATTTCTCTTTATGGTCTAATATTTTATTGTATGGGTAGGCCATATTTTGTTTATCCATTCATCTCTTGATGGATACTTGGGTGTTTTCACCTTCTGGCTGTTGTGAATAATGCTTCAGTAAACATCGGTGCGCAAGTATCTGTTTGTGTTTCTGCTTTCAGTTCTTTTGAGTATATACCTGGAAATAGAATTGCTGGGTCATATGGTAATTCTATGTTTAACTTTTTGAGGAACTGCTAAACTGTTTTCCACAGGGCCTGCACCATTTTACATTCCCACAAGCAATGGACAAGCATTTCAATTTCTCTGCATCTTTGCCAACACTTATCTTCTGTTTTTTTATAGTAGTCATTCTAGTGAGTGTGAAATACATAAGGATCTTCCTGCAGCTAAATTTTTACCTACAAATCCAAGAATCCATGAAGACTAATGAGCTGTAGTAGAAAGGAGGGAGGTTCTTCTCTCCCCTGCATACCTGGATTAGGTAGTGAAGGTATCTGAAGAGGAAAATAAGAGAGTTCTTAGCATTAAAGATAAAAAAATTTAAAAAATGATAATAATGGCAACTAACATTTTACAAGCTCCCAATCTATGCCAAGTGCTCTACCTGGGTTTCCTCATTGGATCCTCACAGTGTAATCTATCAAGAGACCTTTTGAGGAAGGTACTACTAGTACTCCCATTTTACAGATAAGGAAATAGAGACACAGAGCAAAACTGCAAACTTTATATTTATGCACAATTTCCATTTAGTTTCATAAAATATCTGTTTTTTATATAAAATAATTTCCCCCCGTATCTTTCAGTAAATTCATGCATTAGGAAGATATACTCTGTTTTCATACTGGGTATTCCCAGAGTCACGTACACACTTGTTTGGGAAACACAAGCCTTTGTGAACAGTTTGGCCAATTAGGGAGTACTTAGCCCTCAATTTGAGCAGGCCTATAGGAGTGGGGTGAGGCATGGGGCAGGGCCAGGGTGAGGAGAGGAGGGTTGTGCTGGGGCACTTTATTTCAAAGGTCCTAGTTTAATACCTGTAAGGACCTTTGCTAGGATTTGAAGGAGGATACAAAGGTTGGGAACTTCTTTTACCACGCTTATAATCTAGTCGGGGAGGTAAAGTACACAACATGCCCATAGCTTTGCGCCTAGTTACTCAATACCTAGCTCAGGTGTTGAGTGCAACAAGATTTCAGAGAAGGCAGAGAGTGAGTCTGGAGTGGTTGGGAGGGCTTTGTGGAAGAGGTGAGACCAAAAAAGCCTTTGAGGATCATGTTTAGAAGTAGACAGGAGAGAGGAAGACAGTGTAAGCGAGTGAGCGATTCCACCTGCCCTGCTTCTCATTTGTTCTCATTAATATTCATCTGTATATTCACTCATAGTCTCTCTTTCAAAATCTTAGTGTTTTCACTAACTTACTCTTTACAGAATTACCCCCAAGGAGGACGGGACTTGTATGCATTATTATTATTGGGGCATAGAAGGTTTATTAAGATACGAAAAGTTCTAAGCATAAAAGAAAAGGACCAATAAATACGATTACATTAAAATTAAGAACTTCAGTTTATTAAAAGCACTGTAAAGGAAGTGAAAATCAAGACACAGTTTGGGAGAAGATAATTCACAATATATAAAGTCAACAAAGGAATAGCATTCAGAATAAATAAATAAATACCTATAAAAATTAATAAGAAAGAGAAACAACCCAATAGAAAAATGGGCAGAAGACCAGTGATCCATCAGTATTATGCATTATTGTTTGCCAAATCATTTTTCTTATTGGTCTCAGTCAAGGGTTGCAACTTGGTCTGCCATCGCTGCAGAAGGTGTTTTACGGGCTTGCACGTTATCCTTCTAGAAGCTGACTTTGCATGTGAATGCTCTTAGGTGAATCATACCCATTAGTGTGACACAGCTCCTTGCCACTACTCTCTTCTATCTTACACCTGACCAGACTCAACGTTGATATCACATGCTCTTGTTGGGTTAAGATTTCATTGAAAATAGGCAAAGAAATCTTAACAGGTAACGTAAGTGAAGCTGTCCTCAGGGCATGAGAACCTTAATTTAAAACCTAATCTCAATTTAAAACCTTTTTCCAAATCTCATTTTAGGATTGCTCCTGTCCTCTTACTTAAGGAAGTAACATGTTGTCCCTTTATTTTAGGTTACCTCACCTTCTCTTCCCTGAATGGTGTCTGGCTGCCCCAGGCTGGGAGAGTGAATGTTAGACGCTTGGAACTGTGTGCATCTAATGATTTTTAAAGCTTGGAAAGCCCATTTCTGTTTAATGTATATAACTTTTCCACTGCATATGACTAAAACCTAGAGGGAGATATCAACCCTGAAGAATACTTCTAATATCAAGTAACGAGTGAAAACAGAGGATTAGAAATGGAAGCTGCCTTTCAACATAAATTGTTTACTTTGCTTCGACTAACACTTCATCTTTCTTCTTGGCATTTATTTTGGCCGTTTGCTGTCTTTTAGGTTAGTAGAGTTGATAAAAGGCTGCCAAACACTATAAAAATTCTTCCTTGGTTTTTGGCTGATGATATTTTCATTACATTGAGATAGTTGTATGGCCTGTTGTTGTTAGGTGCCATCCAGTTGATTCCGACTCATAGTGACCATGCGTAGAACGGGATGAAACACTGCCCGGTCCTACGTCATCCTCACAATCTTTGCTATGTTTGAGCCCATTGTTTGCAGCCACTGTGTCAGTCCATCTCATTGAGGGTCTTCCTCTTTTCCACTGACCCTCTACTTTACCAAACATGATGTCCTTCTCAGGGACTGGTCCCTCCTGAAAACATGTCCAAAGTATGTGAGACGAAGTCTCAGAATCCTTACTTCTGTGGAGCATTCTGGCTGTACTTCTTCCAAGACAGATTTGTTCGTTCTTCTGGCAGTCCATGGTATTATATTCCTTATTCTTTGCCAACTCCATAATTTGAAGGCATCAATTCTTCTTTGGTCTTCCTTACTCATTGTCCAGCTTTCGCATGCACATCAGGCGATTGAAAATATCATAGCTTGGGTCAGGCGCACCTTAGTCCTCAAGGTGACATCTTTGCTTTTTTAGCACTTTAAAGAGGTTTTTTGCAGCAGATTTGCCCGATGCAATGTGTCGTTTGATTTCCTGACTGCTGCTTCCATGGGCATTGATTGTGGATCCAAGTAAAATGAAATCCTTGACAACTTCAGTATTTTCTCCGTTTATCATGATGTTGCTTATTGGTCCAGTTGTGAGGATTTTTCTTTTCTTTATGTTGAATACTGAAGACTGCAGTCTTTGATCTTCATCATTAAGTGCTTCAAGTCCTCTTCACTTTCAGCAAGCAAGATTGTGTCATCTGCATAATGCAGGTTGTTAATGAGTCTTCCTCCAATCCTGATACTGTGTTCTTCATCATATAGTCCAGCTTCTTGGATTGTTTGCTCAGCATACAGATTGATTAAGTGTGGTGAAAGAATAAAACCCAGACACACAACTTTCCTGATTTTAAACCACGCAGTATTCCCTTGTTCTATTTTAAAGACTGTCTCTTGGTCTATGTACAGGTTCCTCATGAGTGCAATTAAGTGTTCTGGAATTCCCCTTCTTCATGGTGTTATCCATAATTTGTTATGATCCACACAGTCAAATGCCTTGCATAGTCAGTAAAACACAGGTAAACATCTTTCTGGTATTCTCTACTTTGAGCCAAGATCCATCTGACATCAGCAATGATATCCTTCATTCCACATCCTGTTCTGAATCCAGCTTGAATTTCTGGCAATTCCTTGTCGATGTACTGCTGCAACCACTTTTGAATTATTTTCAGCGTAATTTGACTTACATGTGATATTAATGATATTGTTCAATAATTTCCGCATTCTGTTTGCATCACCGTTCTTTGGAATGGGCACAAATATGGATCTCTTCCAGTCAGTTGGCCAGGTAGCTGTCTTCCAGATTTCTTGGCATAGACAAGTAAGTGCTTCCAGCACTGTATCTGTTTGTTGAAACATCTGAATTGGTATTCTGTCAGTTCCTAGAGCCTTGTTTTTCCCCAATGCTGTCAGTGCAGCTTGGATTTCTACCTTCGGTACCATTGGTTCTTGATCATATGCTGCCTCCTGAAGTGGTTGAACGTTGACTAATTCTTCTTTGTACAGTGACTGTATTCTTTCCCTCTTCTTTTGATGCTTCCTGCATCAATATTTTGCCCATAGAATCTTTCAGTATTGCAACTTGAGGCTTGAATTTTTTTTTTTTCAGTTCTTTCAGCTTGAGAAATGCCAAGTGTGTTCTTCCCTTTAGGTTTTCTAACTCCAGATCTTTGCACATTTCATTATAATACTTTACTTTGTCTTCTAGAGCTGCCCTTTGAAATCTTTTCAGTGCTTTTACTTCATCGTATCTTCCTTTTGCTTTAGCTACTCTATGTTCAAGAGCAAGTTTCAGTGTCTCTTCTGACATCCGTTTTGGTCTCTTTTTTCCTTTTCTGTCTTTTTAATGATCTTTTGCTTTCTTCGTATATAATGTCCTTGATGTCATTCCACAACTCATCAGATCTCAGTGTGTCAAAATCTATTCTTGAGATGGTCTCCAAATTCAGGTGGGATATTCTCAAGGTCATACTTTGGTTCTCGTGGACTTGTTTTAATTTTCTACAACTTCAGCTTCAACTCGGCATCTGAGCAGTTGATGATCTGTTCTACATTTGGTGCCTGGCCTCGTTCTGACTGATGATATTGAGCTTCTCCATTTTCTCTTTCCATTGTTGATTTTGATTCCTGTGTATTCCATCTGGCAAGGTCCACATGTATAGTCACAACTTATTTTGTTAAGAAAAGATATTTCCAATGAATAAGTCATTGATCTTGCAAAATTTTGTCATGCGGTCTCCCACGTTGTTTCTGTCACCAAGGCCATGTCTTTCAACTACTGATCCTTCTGTTTCCAACTTTGTATTCCAATCACCAGTTATTATGAGTGCATATTGATTGCATGTTTGATTAATTTCAGACTGCAGAAGTTGGTAAAAATCTTCTGTGGCCTAGTAAACTCCAAATGAGCACCTGTGGTTAGAACTGGTGTCATGGATTGAATTGTGTCCCCCCAAAAATATGTGTCAACTTCATTAGGCCATGGTTCCCAGTATTGTGTGGTTGTACTCTATTTTGTGATTGTAATTTTATGTTAAAGAGGATTAGGGTGGGATTGTAACACCCTTACCCAGGCCACATCCCTGATCCTATGTAAAGGGAATTTCCCTGGGGTGTGGCCTGCAGCATCTTTTATCTCTCAAGAGATAAAAAGGAAAGGGAAGCGAGCAGAGACGGGGACCTCATACCACCAAGAAAGCAGTGCCAGGAGCAGAGCACGTCCTTTGGACCTGAGGATCCTGCGCTGAGATGCCCCCAGACCAAGGGAAGACCGATGACAAGGACTTTCCTCCAGAGCCCACAGAGAAAGCCTACCCCTGGAGGTGATGCCCTAAATTTAGACTTGTAACCTACTTGACTGTGAGAGAATAAATTTCTCCTTGTTAAAGCTATCCACTTGTGGTATTTCTGTTACAGCAGCACTAGATGACTAAGACAGAATTTGGTACCAGGAGTGGGGTCCTGCTCTATCAGATACCTAAAATATGGAAGGGGTATTGAAATTGTGAGTGGATAGAGGACCAGCAGCAGCAGAGAACCTGCAGCAGCAGAGAGTGGCAGCGGAAGAACCAGGAAACCAGCTTGAGACAGTGCTGGAGTTGACCGATGGAGCGAGAGATCTGAGTGCCTGTGCGCAGGAGGCTTCCTGGTGGAATGGGGTGCCTCCGGGTACTTACCAGTGGAGCCAGGCTCGCCGACCCATGGAGCAAGAGAGCTGTGTGCCTGTGTCTTCCTGGTGGAGTGGGGTGCCTCCAGGCATTTATTGGTAGAGCTACAGAGCTTTGGAACACTTGCCCCAGCAGGGCAGATGTGGGCGTGAGGCCTGAGGACCCGAGAGATCGAGAAACCAGGAAGCAGAAGCTGAAGAGACAAGGAACACAAGAAGCCAAGCTCCCTCAGTCTCAAAAGGTATGGCCAAGACCTCTGGGGTCTTACTAGGAGACTCATGTGCCTGAAGCCGAGGGAACAGAGCTGCTGTTCCAGTGGGCCTGGAAGGCAGAGCTGAAGCCCGGGGCCAAGGGGCCTCCACTCAGAATCTGGAGAGTGTGGCCAATACCTAGAGTCTGGAGGGCAGGGCCATTGTGTAAATTGCCTTAGAGAACAGATTATTTTCAAAGCTTTGAGGGCTAATGTAATGTGTTCTGCTGATGTGCTTGGTGCCTGTTATCTCTACTTTTCCTCCAGTGTCTCCCACTTGTAATGGAAATGTCTAGCTTGTGCCTGTTTTGCCATTGTACTTGGGAAGCAGATAACTTGTTTTCTAGATTTCACAGATGAAGAGGAAGTTCTGAATTTTGGGCTTGGAGTTAAGACTTTTGCTATGATACGACAGAATGAATGTTTTACATGTTACAAGGATGTGATTTTTTGGGGGCCAAAAGGTAGAATACCATGGATTGAATTGTGTCCTGCAAAAATATGTGTCAACTTGGTTAGGCCATGATTCCCAGTATTGTGTGGTTGTCCTCCATTTTATGATTGTAATTTTATGTTAAAGAGGCTTAGGGTAGGATTGTAACACCCTTACCTAGGTCACATCCCTGATCCAATGTAAAGGGAGTTTCCCTGGAGTGTAGCCTGCACCACCTTTTATCTCTCAAGAGATAAAAAGGGAAGAGAAGGGAGCAGAGAAGGGGGCCTTCATACCACCAAGAAAGCAGTGCTGGGAGCAGAGCGCATCCTTTAGACCTGAGGTTCCTGTCCTGAGATGCCCCCAGACAAAGGGAAGACTGATGACAAGGGCCTTCCTCCAGAGCCGACAAGAGAAAGCCTCCGCCTGGAGCTGATATCCTGAGTTTGGACTTGTAACCTACTAGACTGTGAGAGAATAAATTTCTCTTTGTTGAAGCTTTCTACTTGTAGTATTTCTGTTATAGCAGCACTAGATGACTAAGACAGCTGGGCTAGAAGCCCTGTAAACTTCCAGCTTACTTCTCAGTGCTGTCCTTGACTTCCAGAAAAGCCATCTTGAGGCTCGGTTTCTTGGTGCTAGCTTCACAAAGATGACTTGGGCATTATTCAATATCTGTGATGGTCTTAAATAAATAATTGAATGTGTGAAGGGTTTATAATGTCCAGGGTAATAAGGAGAGAACGGTAACTTTCTTTGCTTACTTCCGACTTCTTGGGAAATGAGAGGGTTCTTTCTGAGGTTTCCTATGGTGAGGGTTGTTGGCTCATGGCATCGGTTTCTCTCTTCCATCTGTGGAGCCTGTGAGAATTATGCAAGCAGTGGAAGGGCCAGAGCACAGGGCTCTCGGCTGAGTTCCTTCATGTGTTGCCTTCCCTCTCCGGCAGGCATTGAGCGACCGCTTCAGCGGTGAGATTCCCGATGACCAGATGGCGCACAGCTCCTTTTTTCCAGATGAGTACTTCACCTGCTCCTCCTTGTGCCTCAGCTGTGGGTAAGTGAGGCCTGCCACTTTGGGAAAAGGGATGTAGAGTGGTGCTTCTGAGACTTCAGTGTGCATGCAGATCACCTGGGGTCTGGTTAGATTCTGACTGAAACCATGCAGGGTGAGGGCCGAGATAGTGCATTTCTAACAAGTTCCCAGGTGATACTGATGGTACAGAGACCACACTTTGAGTAGCAAGGGCTCAGAGGACAACACATAGTTAGGAGGAATCCCCTGAAAACTCCAGCTTGGTTGAGATGTGAAATTGACTGGCTTCTAGTTTGGGCTGTTTTTATGGCAGAAATTTTTGGTTTGCCTGCTTTTCTGTTTCTTCTACTGGGGCTTTTTTTTTTTAAATTTATTTTTTCTTGTTGAAAATATGCACAACAAACCATACATCAATTCAACAGTTTCTACACGTACAATTCAGTGACATTGATTACTCTGAGTTGTGCAACCATTCTCATCCTGCTTTCTGTACTGTTCCTCCCCCATTAACATAAACTCACTGTCCCCTAAGTTTCCTATCTAATCTTTTGAGTTGCTGTTGTCAATTTGATCCCATATAGATAGTTTTTTAAAAGAGCATGATTCTGCTCTTTTGGGGATGCTGTCTAGAGGCATTCAGAATGGTCCAGCGTCTGACCTCCTGTCATAGGCTGTCCTACAGTACAGCCTCTAACGAAACTAGGCTGTCCTGAACCCCTGGTGGTAGAATTGTTTACATTTATACCAGGAAGGTTGGTAAAGCACCAAAATCTGCACGTGTTGCGTGCCCAGGCTGACTTCGATGAGTTCATGCTGTGAGACTTACAGTTCTCATGAGGTTGTCCAAACCAAAAAAACATGTCAGTAGGGTCTATGGTGGTTCCATATGTGCTAAACATGGATATCGTGACAGGATCAAATGTGGTTTCCTTATTGAGCAGCAGAAAATCATTATGAAAGTGTTGAAGCAGAGTCAGAAAGCTAATTTTAAAAAAGATAAAGCTTTTTGAATAATAAATCAAATGACTTGTTCTGTTTTGAAAAAAAGAACATAATGCTCAAGGCAGACATTCTTTACTAGTTAAGCCAAACTATTATTTGGTTTTAAGAAGTCTTCTGGGGATTTTTTGGTTTAAGGTTTAATCTACAGGGGCTTTCAATTGTTTATTCATAGTCATTCATTTTTTTCAACTAATATTCGAGTGCCCAGTGCTGGTTCTTTTTAGTATCAGGACAAATGATTAGAGCACATTAGAATTATCCAGGGAGCTTTGTAAATTACTGAGGCCTGGGACCCACCTCTAGGGATTCTAATTGAATGAGTGTAGGTTAGGGTTCGAGCATTGGTGTTTTTAAAAGATTCCCCAGATATTTCTAATATGTAGCGTGGGGTTGAGAACACTGAGTTAGAGCAGTGCTTCTCAAACTTCAATCTACATTTACATCACATTGGGATTTTGTTAAAGTGCAGATTCTGAATCAGCAGGTCAGGGTAGGGCCTAAGATTCTGCATTTCTAACAGGCTTCCAGATGATGCCTGTGCTGCTGTCTGTGGACCACACTTCGTTTACTGAGGGACTAGAGCACAGATTCTCAGATGTTAACAAGCACCAGAAAAACCTGCAGGGCTTGTTAAAACAAATTGCTGGGCCCCACCCCTGGAGTTTCTGATTCAGTAGGTCTGAGGTAGGGCCTGAGAATTTGCATTTCTAGTAAGTTCCCAGGTGATGTTAATGTTGCTGGTTGGGGACCACACTTTGAGGACCACTGGATGAGTTTGAACCTTGCCTGAGCAGTGGATGGCTATTAAACCACAGTCTGGTGGCTTGTGTGATGGACCCCAAGAGTGTAAATGCAGTGAGTCAGGGTCAGACAGCAGTTTCCATGTCCTGTGATGCCACCACCCCGAAAAACAAAAAACCCTAAAAAACAAAAACTTCTTCACCACTGAGTTGTCTTGCTCCCTTCAGGACCACTACCCATGTCCTCCACCTTTGCCCATCTAAAGGGGAAGCCTATTCCTATTATGAGTAGCCTTGATTGGCCTTTTGGTGTTGAACTTGTAGGTCGCCTGCTGGGTACTAAACTGCCGACAAGCGTGGTGAAAAGGACTTGGCTCTCGGATTATACCATCTGGGCTAGGGAGAACCAAGGATTCTCTTGGAGAGTTGATCTTGGAAAGGGGCAAGGGATGTGAGTCGCCAGAGTGACTTGAACTTGATCTTCCCTTTTTTGCTCACCCCATGAGCCCAGCATGAGGGGCCTAGGCTTTTTGGATCACTTTAGGATCTTTGGATCACTGCTTTTCTATTCTGACTGAGGCTCACCAGCGTTGCCAGAACTTTCCCTTTATCATAGTGAAATTCTAAAGCCCTGATCTCTATTTTTGAGTTGTCAGGATAGCAGAACTCACTGTTCATTAAGAAGATTTTCTTGTTCAACTTAAGCCTCCCCTTAATGCATTGCCAAATTTTTGGGGTTGGTTTTTGTTTTGTGTTTTGGCAGCCTGTTCTGGTGAAACTTTCCATTTCATTCCTGTTCGGAGTTTTGGTTTCATCTCTTGTCAAATGGTTGGTGTCTTCTGGCTCCTCCATTCCTGCAGAGAATGGCTTAGAGTGCCAGGTGGCTTTTGCGGAAAGAGATTTTTTTCCCTTTTCTTCTTTCTCCTGGTACAGGGTAATAGTTGCCCTGCCTCTGTAGTGCTGCTGATTGCAAGGGAAGCAGACTGGCACATAGGTTTCTGAGATGAACTGGCAGTCTCTGTGCTCAGCATCCAGGGCCCAGTTAATAACTGAGGTCTGGTTTGAGCCCTGTACCTGGCTCAGGGTCAGACTCTCCTGTGTCAGTAGCATTGGCTCCTTTAGCTGCCTCATTGTTAGCTTTTTGGCTTCTCTCAGGGCTGGATGTAAGAACAGCATGAACCATGGGAAGGAAGGAGTGCCTCATGAAGCCAAGAGCCGCTGCAGATACTCCCACCAGTATGACAACCGAGTTTACACCTGCAAGGTGAGTGCTCCCGCTTCTCCCTGCTCCAGCAGCTGGCTTGCTGGTCGCACTCTCTCCTTTTGGGAAGACTGGTTTTGGAGCTGCCATATGCAGCATCCCAAAGTATTTGATGTTCAGATTGAACTCTCTGGAATTTCTTTTCATCTGTAACCGGAAGAACTCCCATATCTTCATTGCTAGGGCCCCTTTGTTTGTTTTTGTTAAGCTTATTGTCTCTCTTCATTCTGCTGAGCTTTTATGTAAGGATCATGTATACTTACTGTTCATTCTTCTTAAGGGCAGAAATGCTCTGCAGGAAACTAGTTTTGATTGATTTCTCCTGTTTGTGACAGGTATATGACTTAGAGCCCAGGTTTGGGGCCTGGGATGGGCACACACTCAGTGCAGTAACATTCAGGACACTGGCTTCTTTAGAGACCCTCTTCTGAAGTGCTACACTCAGGATCTGTAAACCCTCAGCTGGTGTGGTTTGTGGGGGGCGGTGCTGAACGGAGGATGTACAGAGGCCTTGGGGCTTGGTGTGCATATAAGAAGCTGGCAGAGTGCTCCATGTTTCAGGCCTGCTATGAGAGAGGCAAGGAAGTCAGCGTAGTGCCCAAAACATCTGCTTCCACCGACTCCCCCTGGATGGGTCTTGCAAAATATGCCTGGTCTGGGTAAGTTTAAATGACATGGCTACAGGTTTTGGGTGTGTTTGTCTCCCCAGGCACTGGCTGGCTAACAGTGTTTATTTCCCTTCCCTGTAGGTATGTGATCGAATGTCCTAACTGCGGTGTAGTGTATCGGAGTCGGCAGTACTGGTTTGGGAACCAGGACCCCGTGGACACAGTAGTGCGGACAGAGATTGTGCATGTGTGGCCTGGAGTAAGAACGGTTTTATTTATTTTCTTCTTTCTCTTATATTGTTCTGTTACTTATGTATGTGGAAAAGTAGAGTTTGTTTAGAATTAAGGTTAACCATGAATTTCAATTTATTAGTAGTTTAGGAAGGCATGATCTTTCTTGTTTTAGACCTTTAATTGTTTTCATTTCTTTTTGCATAAATATTAGAAGCAACAGCTTTAAAATGGTTTTACTGCATTGGCAAATAAAACTTCATTTTTCCATATTCACATATAATTTTATAGATGCAGTTATAACTTACATGCCGTGTTTTATTTCCACATTGCTTCCACTTTTCATGATTCGTGATGGTCTCATATTCTGTTTAGTGCTGTAGTTTGATTCCCGCTCCCTTCTTTTTTGACATTTATGCTGTTTATAATTTTTTTTATATCAAAGAAAGTGCTACAGTAACCATCTTCATATAAGAAAGTCTTTGTTTTGGGAAATTTTCTTAAAGTATATTCTAAGAAGTAGGCTTGCTGTAGTCCATTACTATTTTTTAATTGGACTTTTGCATCCAAGATGTCCTAAAAGCAAATCCGCTTATGAGGCACCAATTTGGTGCCTTCATCCTGAATTAAACCACTATTCACATTTGACATTATCCATAAATCACAACAAATCCAAAACCTTTTCTCCTCATAGAAAAAAGACTAACAATTTTCTCTAAGGAAGTTACTCTGTGTTGCTCCCCTTGCTGGGTGATTCTAACACCACTGGTCAACCTCACAGATCTATCCACCTTTGAGCCTTCCTGGTCCCTGCAGTTACCATAAAGCTGAAGATTTCTTATTGTTCTTTATTCCTCTTTTTTCCAGTTGAATACCCAGGGTCACTGAAAGTTGTCAGAGCAGTGTGATCTCATTTCTGGAGACCACCCTCTTGGTATGATGGTCCAGGGCCATCCTGTCCCAAGGATTTAATGTGGCTTTGAACTAGTGTAACTTTCTCACTAGGCTTTTTTGTGATCGATACCTGTTATTTTTTTGATCCATGTTGTTTTCTTTATAAGCTGTCATCTCTATGGTAAGATAGTTTATATTCCAGGAAAACAGTAATTCCCTAGTTTACATTTCGACTGCATTCCTCAGAGTCCTTGGGATTAGAGGAATACAGACTCCTCACTTCCTGCCTGCTCATGCATTCATTTATTCTTTCATTATCTCACCTTATATCATTAAGTATTATGTGCCCAGAACTGAACTAGAGACTTTACAAAAATAAAAAATAGACTTATTATTCTCAGAGTTCACAGTCTCGTGGGGAGTCACATACATAAATAGATACTGCACTTACTCATGTAAACAGGATTCCTAGAGATATTTAGGTATTAGAGGAACTGAGAGGAAGGACTCCTAACCCAGCCTGGGGTAGGGCGCTTCCTAGAGGAGGTACCATCTTTACATGGGTATTTCCTTGTCATATATTTTACTTTATGGGCAGAGTAAGTCCTGAATTGAAAAGCTGTACATGAAGTCTTGTAGTTACCTCTGAAGGGAATAAATCAGCGATGACTGGCTGGATGATACTACTTGGAAGCCAGAGGATTCCTGCTCTGTCCCTAGTCTTCTTGGCCAGGGGGTTTGTGGTTCTGAGTCAGCTATGGTGAATGTGCAGCTCACCGGAGAGCCCTCTCCCTCCTTCCTTTCACTCCCTTCACTCAGAGCATTTTAATTTCAGACCGATGCATTTCTGAAGGACAACAACAATGCCGCCCAGCGCCTGTTGGACGGGATGAACTTCATGGCTCAGTCCGTGTCCGAGCTTAGCCTTGGGCCCACCAAGGCTGTGACTTCTTGGCTGACAGACCAGATTGCCCCTGCCTACTGGAGACCCAACTCCCAGATTCTGGTATGGTGTGGCAGGGTGTAGCATCCTTGGTGCGGCCCACCCTGCTTGTGCCACTTTGCTCCTGTGCTACCCTTGTTCTGTGAGGAAGGAACAGAATTTCCCCCAGTAAAATTGGCTTCCAGCTTATTGGGAGGGTTGGGATGTACTGACACAGCCAGTTTCCTCTGTGCCTACAGATTTCCTTTTGTGTGATTTCTCTGTCGTGGGTTTTAGTTTCCTTTCCTGTGAGAGCTGATGGATATTGGTCAGATGCCCAAGGTCATGAAACCTCATGGAGGAAAAGACCTTTAGAGGTCATTTAGGCCCATCCTTGGCCTGTTACATAAATCTTCTCTACAGCAGCCTCAGCAAAGGAGCACCCAGCTTTGGCCCGAACACTTTGTGACAGGAAACTAGCTCTTCAACAGGCTTCTTTTTCACTCTTGGATAACTCTTAGTACTAGAAAGTTTTTCTCCTTATTGAGCTAAAACCTACGTCCCTTAGTTTGTAGTTGTCTCAGCACTGGAATACCAGCCATCAGCTGGTAACCCCTTCAGGGGGAGTAACTCCAGCTTCTCAGAAGCTCTTTCAAGAAGCCGTGAAAACTGAATTCTCGTTGCTATTCTGGCTAGAATTAGCATAGTCCCTTCTGGGAACCCTGTGACTCAGCCAGTCCTTGAGAACAGATTCGAGGTACCTATCTGGGCACTTATAGGAAGAGAACGATAATCACAGCTGTGCTTCTGTGGGGGCATTGCATGTTTCTGGAGGTCTTAGGTCCCCTCTGTTAGGCTTGTTGGGGTCCTGCATTCCAGGGTAGTCCCATGGTCTTCCCTCCTGGGTCTTGTTGACTTTCCTAGCTGAGCAGACGTGAACGATAACCTGCCTCTGTTTTGTTTTTGGGGTTGGAGCAGAGCTGCAACAAGTGTGCGACATCATTTAAAGATAATGACACGAAGCATCACTGCCGGGCCTGTGGGGAGGGCTTCTGTGACAGCTGTTCATCCAAGACCCGTCCAGTGCCTGAGCGGGGCTGGGGCCCTGCGCCTGTGCGTGTGTGTGACAACTGCTACGACGCCAGGAATGTCCAGTTAGGTAATGTGGGGCCTGTGAGCTGCGAAGGTGGAGTGGGGAGAGCCTCTTTCCTGGGCGCTGCGTGTTGGGAACTGGACTGCCAATTGCCCCAGCCCTGTTCCTAACCACATCACTCTTCTGAGAGAAACTGCCCCTAGTCTTGGCCAGTCATTCTCTAAGCTCTTTGTTAAGAGTCCTGTAGATCTTTTTCTCAAGGAGTTTGAACTTGTCCTGCACTCAAAGCTACAGAAGTGCTTCAGAGGGAAGGAAATACACACATAACATTTGAATTCTGAAAAGGTAACAGTGTTTACCAGAGATAGCTCGAACTGAGTCTTCTCCTGGGAGAAGGTTCTAGGTCAGTGCTTCCAGGATTTTTATAAAATAGCTCTGGTGGGTTGCAGGTAAAAGACTAACAGATATCATCTAATTTCAGAGTCTGGGCCGACCTGACCCACAGCCCATACTCTTGCGATCATGTGCAGGATGGCTTATCAGTACTGTGGGAGAAGAGCCAGAAGTGCTCTGCTGGTTGCTTCTGGAGTTTTTGTTTCCATTGGGAGATGATTAAGAGGCGATGGCTTTTCCTTTCTCATTTGTCTACAGATGTTGCTGAGGCACAGGTGGATGATGAAGGTGGAACACTGATTGCTCGGAAGGTGGGCGAGGCCGTGCAGAACACTCTAGGAGCTGTGGTGACAGCCATTGACATACCCCTAGGTGGGCCTTGCAGTGCTGCTCTTGGGTATATTGTATGTGGATGAGGGGTTTTGGAATTCCCTGAACTATCATTCTGTCAGAGGCTTGATGACCTAAATTGAATTGGGCAGCAAGGAATCAATGAAAAATTTGCACTTGCTTCTGTGGTTTCATGTTTATTCCTGGAGACCATCCTGTTATACCAGCTGTTACTATGTAGCATACTACCTAAAATGTAGAGGCTTAAAACAACCATTTTGTAATGTCTCTGAAGTTAAGAAGGGATAGGGAATGGAATAATTGGGGAAAGGAATAATTTATTCTGCTCTAAATGGCATTGCCTGGAGTTGTTACATGATATTTTAGTATGGCAGCTGGGCTGATCTTGAGGGTCTGGGCTGGCCTCACCTATATCCTGGATACCTTGGCCAGGTCAGCTGGAAGGGTTGACTCAGTAGAGCCCCTCTCCCTCTCCGTAGATTCTCTGGGCCTCTCTCACATGGTCTCTCTTCTGGCAGTTGGACTTCTTACATGGTGGCCCAAGAGCTAATATTCTAAGGGACAGGAAGTTGGAGTGGTCAGTCTCTTAAGGCCTGGGCCGGAAACGGGCACAGAGTCACTTCTACTCGAGTCTATTGCAGTCACCAAGCCTGTCTGGATTCAAGGAAGGAGACACGCACCCCTCTTCTCGATGGGAGCAGTATCAAAAGAATCTGTGGTTATCTTTAATCTGCCACACTAGCCAGGCTATTATTTAGGATTTAAGATAGCTACTCAGCTCTGGATGGTGAGGGGGTACTTGCAACCAGAAGGTAGGGAGGGGGAGTACATCAACGGCTTAGACAGGGTTAGCCAAACCTGGGGTAGTTTGGCCCTTTGTAGGGGAGACATGGATGACTCCTGGGTGGATGGTGGTGAAAACTGCTTAGATCTAATTTAGTCATTGTAGCTCACAAAATGAGCAGATGATAAGCTTTTGACTTAAGGGTATAGGGATAGATGGATTTGCCCAGGCTTAAAGCTCAGGCTCCACCTGCCCTTGGGTAACTGGGAAGGGCAGGGGCTGCCCTTGGCACAGAGAGCCTGCCAACTGTTGCTAACTAAGTGCAGCACCTACTTCCTCAGCACTTCCCAGGTGTCAGCCCCAGCCAGTGCATTACAGACGGCATTTCTTATAATCCTCTTAAGAGCTCTTAAAGTTGAGTTGTTAAAGATGAGTAAGCCAAGTCCCTGAGAAGTTAAGTAACCTCTCTTAATCCTACAGCTGCTAATTAACTCATGCTCAGTGGAAATGGGTTTTGAATGAAGGTACGTCTGACTCCAGACTCTGGATTCTTTTGTAGTTACTCCATTGGTTCTTAACGCAGCAGTACTTGAAGATCACCTGGAGAGCTTAGTAGATACATAAATGTCAATGCCTGGGCCCAGCCCTGATAATTCTGATCTGGAGGGTATGAGATGAAAGCTGGACATGTGTATTTCTTTTAAAAGCTCCCTTGGTGATTTCTGTGCAGTTGAGTTTGAGAACCAGTGAAGTATCTGAGGATGCCTCTTGCCAGGTGGGACTCAGGGCATTGGGTTGTGTGTATCCCAGCTGTCATCATTCCTTCCCTGCCGCAGGTCTGGTAAAGGATGCGGCCAGGCCAGCATACTGGGTGCCTGACCATGAGATCCTGCACTGCCACAACTGCCGGAAGGAGTTCAGCATCAAGCTTTCCAAGCACCACTGCCGGGCCTGCGGACAAGGCTTCTGTGATGAGTGCTCCCATGACCGCCGGGCTGTCCCCTCTCGTGGCTGGGACCATCCTGTCCGAGTCTGCTTTAACTGCAATAAAAAGCCTGGTGACCTTTAACCCCAGCTCCCTCTCCAAGTCCTTCACAATTCCTTAGGTTCTCAGGGTTAGAAACAAAAATCTCGTCGGGGTAGGCCCTCCTCCTGGTCATCTGTCGAGGTGTGTGCCCTCTCCTCTATTCATCCTGGAGCCAGTTTCCCTCCCTGGGGAGTGGGGCAGATGGCAAAGCTGGGGTGAGCCTGGCGGCTGGCCCAGGGGCATGAACCCCTCAGTGCAGGGGACCGAGCAGCTCGTAGCAAGGGGAATGAACCTGAATCCGTTGCATTTATTTCAGTTAAAAATAATAAATATAAATATATACATATACCCGTATATACATACATACGAAAGGAACTTGGAGTGTATTCAGGCTGCCGTTGGCGGCGAAGACTCCTCACAGCCAGTGCCCAGCACGGGGATAGGCTGGCATTGGCAGCAGGTCTTCCCCACAGAGCTGAGCCAGCTCCAAAGTCACTTTGTTGCTAGTCACCTTTTGCTCTTCTCTCCGAGTCTCAGAAGCCTCTCCTTCCCTTGCCTTTTCCCTTCATGACTCTCAGCTGCCTGGGGAAGTGACCTTCTCAGGTACTGCCTGCTTGGAACAGCATGAGGGGAGCTCTACGTGAGCTCTCAGAGGAGTCGCTATCCCAGTTCTCGGCCTAAGCCTGTTTCAGTCAGAGACCACCCAACCTAGTGTGCGGGTCACCAGAGTGGGTGGAGGGTGAGGGGTAGGGTCCTCAGCCCTGAGAAGTCAAAATGCAGGTGACGTGATGCCTCCTGTACCTGGGGAGAATGCCAAAGGAATGGGCCTTTCCTGGCAGCGGTTCCTGCTTGTGGCCACTTCTGTGTGTCTCCCACTAGGCTTTCCTAAAAGGCAGGCACCCTGCTTCTAAATTAAAGCTTCTGCTACCCTCCTCTCTCCCGCCCCCTCAATCTGCTTCTGAGTGTCTCGCTAGGATTTTTACTGCTTATTTTGAAGTGTCTTAATTCTTTGTTCCCAGACACACGACCCCTCTAGGTATTTACTGGAGGGGTGATCGTGAGAAATCTTCCAGGGAAACAGAGCACAGAATGGACTGTTAGTTTTTAAGTATATCAATAATTCAACAGATCATAAAGAAAAAAAATTATCTCTTCAGCCCTTGCAAGAGAAGTCAAGTGAACTTTTGTTTCTCATCAAGAGATTGGACATCCATATCTGTCGTGACTGGAAAGAGATTGTTGTGCTGAAATCCTGTCATCATGGTGGATTTTATCTTCAGTGGCCAGAAACGAAGAATTAAAAGCAACATCGTTCTTGACTGAACTGGGTGGGTGGGTTGAGCTTCTGGGAGGTTAGTGAGCGGTCCCTGTGGCGTGGGTATCAATGTGACGTGAGCCCTGGAGACCTGTTCCCTTACTGCCTCCTGTGGCCCAGTGACTGAGGCCCTACTCTAGAATTGTGTATTATCAAATTTGCCATTATAAAGGAATCTTCCTGCTGAATGTGGACTGTGCTGACTTTCTCCTCTAGCTCTGTCAGTAAATTGGCTCACTCTGTCCTTGTAGTTGATGGGAAAGTAGCTTGGCTTTCAGAGTAGAAGCCGTGCGAGACGCATTTCTAGGGTGATAATATCTTACTTGTAAATATCTCAGTACATAATAAGGACTTTTTTAAAAAAGCTGAACCAAGTACCACAAAATCATTGTCATATGGGGTAAATTTTTAATCTCATGATGACAAGCTGTTTCCCCTGGCTTTTAGATAGACAGCATGCCCCAGATTGGTTTGCTAACCAGGGCCAGGACTTTGATTATCATGGGTGTTCCTTTATGTAGAGTGTGCTGATAAGTGATGGTCACAGAACTCTGTAGTGAGTGGGCAGAGGGCTATTCTGCAAGCCCCCCCCCCCCCCCGCCCTTACCTCACTGTTTTCCTGTGATTCTGCCTTGTTCATCGGATCCTCCCAGATTGGGGTGTGTGGGACGGGATTGTTGTGGGGTGGAGGTTTGGGCAGCAGCACAGCAGAGCTCCGCTGGCCCTAGTACAGAAGCTGGTGTCGGATGCTGCACAGCTCAGTGGTAGCAGTTGATTTAATGCCTTGGGTCCTCAGGGTTTCACTTAGGTAGCTATTTTATCACCATCTGTGGGTGGAATCCTTTCTCACAGAACACACTAGGTATTACTCTGATTTTTAATTTCTGGGTTTAAAATACATATTGCTAATGACATATGGAAACGTTTAAAACCATTTTTTTGTACCCCTTTATTGGGCACTCATCTTTTCATTTTCCCTCCCCCGCCTTGTCTATTCAACTCCTGTGTCATTAACTGTTGCCTCATTCTCTGTGGTCACTGACACTTGTCTTTGTCCCTTCCCTTCTTCCTTGCTTCATTTCCTCTTCCCTCATCTTTGTTTCCTGTCCCTATCCCTTTTTGCTCGTCTTTATTTTTTGGGAGAGTGGGGCAGGGTGGGAGGGTTTGGGGAGAGGAGGTGAATGGTAGTGGCTCATGTTAGACCTGGACATTTGTCTTGTCATTGCACAGGGTTCCCCTGAGCATGCATGTCTGCCTGGTGGTGGGTAGTGACCTTTCTGGTCTAAGGCTTTCTCATAGGAATAATGCAGACAAATCTTCGGAATTTTCTTCCTTACACTACTCAGACCAGCTAAGGAAAAGAAGGGTACCCAGTGTCCATTAATAAGAAGTTCTCCTTTCTTGATCTATACACATCTGATCCCAGCCCCAGCTAAATATGGAGTGAAACCATGCTAAATACAGGGTGAAATTACAAAGGCTTAAAAAACCCCATCAAACTATTATACATTTCGGCTTGATTAATTTTCTCAAACTGAACACCATGTAACTGATCAGCACCCAGATCAAGAGACAGAACATGACTGAATCCCATGAACGCTTGCTCCCTCTCCCCACCAGGAGTAACCACTATCCTGACATCTAACAGCATAGATGAGTGCCCTCTTTGTGTGTGTGTGCACATGCTACGTAAAAGCTTTTAACTTTCTGGTTTAAAGTCTTGCTCGTAGGTGGATCCCTCCTATGTATTGTTGAACATGTCCCTGAGAGCCTAGGACTGGAGATCCCAGCTGGAGAACTAAGCGTTTCCAAAGCAATGGGACCCAGTGGGATCCTTACTGTATCCCTTGGGTTTAGCTTTGCTACTCTGACTTATTTGGGAACTGGAAAAGAGAACCACTATGTGCCTGGTATATGCCAGGGACTGTGCTAAGAGCTCTATATGGTCGATGGCTAATCCTCACAACCACACTGGAAGGTAGGTAAATAGTGGTGTTCAACTTTTATCGGTGAAGACGCTAGTTCGGGGAGGTTCCAAAGCCCAAGGTTCCCTGGTAAGTGAGACCCGAAGCTGTCTTCAAGTCCAGCAGGCCTGGCTGGCTCCAGAGTGAGGGAGCCTGCCCTCTTCACCTTCAACCTGTTATTAGCATTGCAGAGTCTCCTCCCTTTTCCTTCCCCTGCATAGGTTATGAATTCTTTTGCATTTCCAGATAAGGTCAGTATCTTCTTTAGAGGAAAGCTTAAATCAGGGCACCCGCTGGTGGCACAGTGGTTAAGTGCTTGGCTGCTAACTGAAAGATTGGTGGTTTGAACCGACCCAGTGGCTCCACAGGAGGAAGAGTTGGCAATCTGCTCCCGTAAAGATTATAGCCTAGAAAACCCAAGGGATGGGGCAGTCTACTCTGTCACATAGGGTCGCTATGAGTTGAAATCTACTTGACGGTACCAAAAAAGCACAACTATTGTGTTGGGAGGGCTTCATTTTATATCTAGTCATTTCTGTTGTCCTCAGGAGTTCTCATGGCAAAGGACAGTGATACTTTTCTTTCACTGAGAAGAAACAGGGAAGCTGGTTTAGAGATTCAACAGGTTGGTCTAGCCTCACACGAGCTAAGCTTCCAATTGTTAAATTCTGATTTAATGGCAGTTTTGCAACCATATTTGCATTTTCAATTTCAAAACTACCATCATTTAGGGGGAGAAAATTGAACCTACAATGGTAACCTGTAACTCCTCGTCATTAATGTAATTAGTTTTACTGTATAAAATCTGAAGTCTACCTTCTAACTACTTAATTTTCCCCTTCACACTAAAGTGAATTTTTATTTTTGTACGTCAGAGACTGTCACAAACTTGTGAGCCCTAAAGCCCATATGATATGGGGGCTCATGGAGTTACAGAATCTGTAATTTAGTAGCATGCTCATGTGACCAGAACCATCTTCGAAAATACCATTTGTAGCATGTCTTTATGTGCTTGGTGGAGTCTCAATGAATATGCAAATACACAGTACTTCTGAGCGATTTTGTCCACTGCGATGCTTTCAACTGTCCCCTTATACTGATGAAACAGAATTCTCTAACTCTAGCCTGAATCTCTCTCCAAGGCTCTGGCCCCTTCCCTCTACAACTCCCTCTGACGCTTGGAAGATAATGCAGTTTCAACAGGGGCCTAACTGGACTTCCCAGTCACCACATCCCTCAGCTCTGGCTGCACTGGACTGTTGGCAGCATTTGTATCAGTGTGTCTTTGCTCAGATTATGGCCTCTGCAGAAAACGCTCTTTTTCTCTTGCAACAGCTGCTTTTATTCAAATGAAGCCAGGAGTGCAAGTGGGTGGGGGGTAGAAGGAACCAGAGAAACATGAGCAAAGATAGGACGCCCAGTCCAGAAGTCATCTGTAGGAGACAGAGTCAGCTAGTCTTGAGCAAAGGAAAAGAGGGGAAACTACTGAAATGAAACCAAGGCTCTGCCACTTACAAGCAGAATTATTAGAAGACTTTGGGCAAATCACTTAACTTTGAGATTCATTTTCTTGATAAATTGGAGGTACCATTACCTACTTCCTAGGGTTGTAAGAATCAAAAAGAAAGAATGCTGGCAAAAACTGGTCATTCAACAAACCAAGTGTCTACTTGTGTCAAGTGCTGGGGAAACTAAGCTTCCTGCAGGAAGTGTCTCTCAAGCTGAAGCTTAAATGTTGGAATTTTACAGATGAGAACAGAGGACGGCTCGAGCAGAAGCCTAGATGAAGGTAACAGCATGGTCAGGAGACACCTGAAACATTTGTGTCCAGGGAGCCCCAAGTGGGAGACAGACGGGGTAACAGGATGGAGGGGTATACCATGATCAAATCACAAAAGGCCATACATTCTATTCTGAGGCATAGGAAGCCATGGAAAGCCGGAATTTATCAGAAAGACTCTTCCTATGGCAACAGCAGGGCCAAAACCAAACCCAAACACTGCTGTCCAGTCAATTCCAACTCATACAGACCCTATAGGACAGAGTAAAACTACCCCATAGGGTTTCCTAGACTCTAAATCTTTACGGAAGCAGACTGCCACATCTTTCTCCCACAGAGCGGCTGGCGGGTTCGAACTGATGACCTTTTGGTTAGCAGCTGAGTGCTTAATCACTGCACCACCAGGACTTCCTCAGAGGGGATAAACTTAAGAGTGGGACCCGAGGCTTTTACCAACACATGTAAACGGAGAAATAGAAGAAAACTGTTTAGGCTGAAACCGTGTCTTGGTGATAGTTATGTGGAAGATTTAGACCAGGACAGACTTAAGGCCAACAGGTGAGGGACATGATTTGGGCTCACTCGAAGGACACTTCTAGGGACCTTTGTTAGGGGACACTGAAGGGGCTGTCAGTGCCCTCCAGAGCATGCTGGGCCAGCTGTATTATAGGGTGACTACACTGTAATGCGGAACGTGAGAGGTGTTTATTTGTGGGCATTTTTTATAACAAGTACGTGCCACTGTTCTCATCTATATTCAGAAAGCTCTAAGTAAAGCAAACGCTGGGCAGTCAGCCAGGGGTGCAGAGAACAGCCCAGCGGTGCTGTCGTCATCGCCTGCTCATCCTCTACCCTCCACTGTCACCTGGGGAATAGTGTGACATGTCCAAAGATCTCCAGGAGAAAAACGCTCCAAGACCGTGTAAACACACCTGTATGACACTGTATCAAGCAGACAAAAATACTTATTCTAAAACTTCTCAGCCAAGTTTAGCTACTTTTCATACAACCTAGACCAAATGTAAGGCTGCTAACTGGTGATCAAGCACAAACTGCTGCTAAGTTTAGAGATTTTTGAAGAACTTTTTTTTAGCTTAAGGGAAATCTAAAATGACTCATTTTACAACTATTTATTTAAGCAAGAAATCTGGTCTATGGCAGTTTAATAAAAGGAGTCAAGAAGGTGTGCAGGGGTAGGGCTGTAAACATCAGAACTTATTGTACAGTCTTGAGTGGTCAGATTGACTCGAAGCAGACTTGGACTGCATAGCCGCCACACACTTTCAGCTCCACTGAAAAAATGAGTGCACAACTGTGGGAAACGCTCTGCCTTAGATGTGCAAGAGCAGTGACTCTAAATTGCAGATCCTGGAATGAAATGAACTTGTATGTTCTATTGTGCTTAGAATGTGATGGGGACAAAAGTCCAGGTGGATGTTAGGGTCATGGCCCAGGATGTGTGTGTGTGGACACTGCTCTTGGGCAGTGGCATGTCATTCCAAAGTTAATCCAAAAGACCCTGCCAAGAAAGTGGAGAGGTACACCATGCAATGCTATTCATATTTCCTGGGGAACTACTATGGGTACATCAGCATGCCAGGGTTGCAGGAATACAGGGACAAAATCTAAACAAACACAGAAGAACTTTGGCAATTAACAAGCTTCTTGCCCACTGGTGAGAGCCAGAAAAACTCACTTACCCAGTGATTAAATATCATGGAATGTTAGTAGTCACATATTTATACTCACTGATTTCTCCACAGCAATAGCTCTGATACACAGGTCAATTATTTGGTCAGCAGAATGGGGACACGTGGAAGGTAGGGAGTGATCTCAAGTCTTCTGATTGCAATCCCCAACTCTACACTTAATAGCTCTCTGATCCAAGGCAAGTCACTTAACGTCTCTGTGCCCTGGTTCCTTATTTGTAAGATGATGCTGATAGTATTATATTACTACAACTGTCCTGGGTTTTTTTAAGGATCAAATCAGATAATATGGGGGAAAGTTTTTTATATAATGTAAGAGACACTAAAGATATATAGCCCATCTATTAGATAAGCAACCTGATATTCTCATCTTTGTGTGTGTGTGTGTGGTGTTCTGGCATGAAAGAGATTAACACTCAAAGAGGGTAAATGAAGAGTGTTTAACTGGTGAAACATCCTAGAGCTAGCAACAGTGAGGTGCAATTACCAGCCGTAGGTCTGACGGGACAAATGGCGCGAACAGGTATTGGAACCTAGAGAAAGCTGTTCTGATAGAAATTACAGCATTAGATTGAGGAATGCAGCCACAGCCCAGGAGAAAAGGGAGCCAGAGAACTCAGAATCCCACCTCGCTCTTCTCCTGCCAGGACTTCCCATTGGCTGAACTCACCTGGTAGCCAAGGACCAGAGAGCTCACTAGTGAGGTCCACGTGTCTCAGCCTCCTGGGGCGCAGAGCAGAGCAGAGAAGGGTAGAGAGTGGATAGGGAGGGGCAAACAGAAGCATTCAGCACAGCTATTAAACCTGGTCTCAGTCTCTTCATTTCTTTTCTCATTCAAGATTTGAGCAGATGTTCCTGTAGCTGGTTTGCTGTTATAAGCAGTCCACGCATCATGATCTCCTAAATCATTAACAAAAGCAACACACCACAACATGGTTCTAGTTTATTGTTTGATAGAAGAAACAGGCCCATTCAGTACTTTGTATGAACATTTCACAGACTGCTTCCCCTAGATTACAGAGTCAAAGCCAATTTTCTTACAGGCTAGGCCCTTGAAGCTGACGTTCATATCACCATAACAGAAATAGGAGCTGCTGTACTTAACATTCTGTGAGGTATTTCAACAAAGGCATGCTAAGGCCTGTTTCAAACCTGCTAGCACTTATAGTAAAAGGAGAATTCCAGAGATCTCTGCTGTTGATACTGAGTGAGTTTATTCAGGAAGGCCAAGTTTAATGATTCCAAACTGCATCCTTAAATCTGTTCTGCGGACTCACAGAAACGACTTCCCACTTCCTATTCTACCCAGTTGGCTTTCTCAAATACAGATGTGTGTCTTCCTGGGACTAACCTACCACATCCCAGCCAGTCTCATCATTATACTTCTCAAAACAACGTTAGTGGAAGAAGAGGCGGATGGTTATTTAACTTTCCACCAAAAAAAGTCTGTTTAAAAAAAAAAATGTGTGGGGATGCTATTCTAAGGAATTCAACAAGAATAAGAAATAGGAACCTTTTATGAAAAGGACTTTCAGGCTCTCTGAGCCCACAATTTAATGAAAATAACTTTACTGAACTGTCTCCACGTAAAACACTTAATACCTTTACCCCTAACGCTGGATAGTCGGGATCTGTGCACACTGAGTGCCCGTTCAAAATGTCTTCGCTAGAAACAGAACAGCAATTGAGGCTCTTTACTCCTATTAGTCAAATCCACATTCCTCTAGGCTGTTCCCTGCAGAATCAGTTGTAGGAGAAATAGTAGAGGTCCTTCCGGACGGCCATGAGCAACCCTGGTCCTCCCCGGAAGCCCCCGAGCTGAGAAGAGAAGGCCACACTGGGGATGTCCTCCTTGGAGGCGGGGTAAGGGGAGGGTATGGTTCTGAGCAGGTGGGCGTCATGGAGGCTCCAGATTCTCGTGTAGCAGTCCTGGCCCACTAAGCAAGAGAGAAGATGTGGCAGGTTAGCGAGAGAATGCAATGAAACACTTACGGATAACACATGGTTTCTCATGATCCATAAGGACTAAAAACGATTTCCTGTGAACCAAAATAAAAATTCCTAGGTGGAAATTATTTCTACTTATAATATGTTCTCAAAATTAAGAGTCACCTGATGCTCTAGAACCATAACTAGTTGAAGAAATTCAAAGTAGTAAGATGCACTGGCCAGCTGTGACACCTCAGGTAGCTCAACAGTCGTCCTGGCTAGTATGTTAAGGATTCTGCTCCTCTTGGTATCAAGGGCTGCTCAAGACACCTCAGCCCACCTGGTTTAGATGGTATGCAACTGATTTCCAGAAGTAACCGGAAGCTCTCTTAACTTCATTATATCCAGTATAAAACCAGAGACACACTCAAGGACAAACCAAGTGACAGCTCCCCAGAGCTCTTTCTCGTTCATGGTTCAGTTGTAAAACCAGTTAGTCTTCAGGGCTTAAATTTCTGAGGAGTGTGACATACAACACCATTGGTTATGGTAGCCCAGACACATGATATATGTGACTGGAGATCTCCAGATGGAAAGAGGGCAGACCTCTGGCATTCATGGATTTCACATGAGTGCTTCTGACCACTGGAGTGACTCCAAGGCCGTAACACTGAAGTAGGTGCTACCTTGACAAGGATGAATTCAGGTTGTGCAGTTCTCTGAGTTTTACTGCAGCTAGCTCACCATCCTGCATTGGCCTCTCAAGGCTTGGCTCTTCTATTACCCAGCAAACAGAAGCTCATTTGCGACAAAATATTGTGCAAAAAGTCTTCAAACTTCTAACAAAGTGATGCCTCTTAGCCACAAAAAAGTTTCATGGGAGATAAATACATTCTGTAGGAGTATTAGCAAATTTGAGGATTTGTGAAGACTGAGAACATAATCTTAATCCCTTAATGTTTTTCATGATATTAAATATGCTAGAGCCCAGAAGCATCATCTGCAATCCACTTGTAACTCCTTTCAAGAGGGTTTAGTGGCTAGAAAGCTCTGCTCCTATTCTACAGGCCATGGATCCACAGGGATGGTGTTAATCTAAGGGACCAAGAACAAGTTATTTTACAACGATCTTGATTTGTCTTCTCAGCATTCTCTGGTGGAAATACAGGTAGGAAAACAGGAAGTCCACATTTTTAGACAGGACAACTGCGCGATAAGTGCTACAGTGAATGCTGACCTGGGGAACAGACCTAAAGCCTGGCCCCTGTGTTTACTGCACCCAACCCTTAAACCTGTCTCTGAGGTGATGTTTGCCCACTGACATGCGGACCAAGGGCTATCTGACTGGTAAATGTTTAAACTGATGTTCCCTAATATCCAATCTGTTTTCCTTCTGGTACCCTGTTCCCAACTGTTCACATTCCCCCTTGTTCCTTCTATTTTTGAGCAGCTTACTTCTTCCTCTCCTCGTGGGGCTTCCGATGTTTAAGGTGCTAGGGGCCCTCAGGGACAGTATTTGATGTGACGGAATTTTCCCTTCCCCAGGTACCTGCCATCACGATTCCTTCTTCCTCGTGCACGTGCAGGGGCAGGTAGGCATACTCATTCACGTGACCTTCAAATTGCCTTAAACATTTAGTGGTCCTCAGGTCCCACAGCTTGATCTGTGGGAAGAAGCACAAAGGGTTGTTAGGGAGGGCCCAGCAGGTACATGGTGAACTCAAGGTTCACCAGGAAGGGCAAGGTGGTCTCCAAAGGTCTCCTCAGGTTATAAAGATCTTAACCTCCTGAGCCCTAAAATCCACCGGAAGTTCGTCATCAGAGAACCCTTTTTATTTCTGCCTTGCCAGATTAGCCTCACCCTTGTTCACCACAGGCAGTCTAGCAGCTCCCTAATAGTCTTTAATGCACCTGGCCTTTAGATACCTCTTTCCTGCCTGGCGTCTTGGTACAAGCGTCCCTTCTGCATAACCCCTTCACCTGGCAGAAGGCTGGACCAAATTCCTAAGACTTCAGTGCTACCCCTACCTTTCCAGCCATGTCTGATGCCATCAGGCATTGTTCTTCTTGGAGGATTTGCACAGAGGTCACCGCTGAGTCATGGGACAGGCGCATGGCCTTCCAGCCCTTACACTGACTTTGAGAGCGCAGATCAATGGCAAAGATTTCCCCGGAACGACAGCCATTAAACAAGAGAGGGGCCTGTGGAAAGAGGGACTGCTCAGTACCCAGCTATTACTACCACTCTCCAAGACTGGGTACGTCCTACATAACTCCCTCACCTCCCCTATCCCAGCCCTTCAGAAGGTGCGGGTGGAGACAGGTTAGTTAGGGTTTATGTCTCAATGGAGTTGGAAGAGAAGATGAGTCTTCATGAAAGGGTAAAAGAAATGCACCCCACATGTCCTCCTTGTGGGGAGCACTCAAGTCCTAGAAACTGCCCCACTGGCTGTGTTGTCCCCTCAGGCCTCACTCTAAAGCCCACAATGGACACCCTATATCCACCAATGTCATTTGTGAAAAGCTGGGATGATAAGTATGGAGTAGGAGAGACTATAGAGATCCAGGTAAAGATGTGGGATCCCAAATAGAAGGGAAAGACACCAGGAAAGCCTGAATGAAATCTGTGCTTACTGCCGAAGACAGGTCAGTAGACTCCCTCCTTTATAATGAATCTTTCCACACTGGGCAAGTCTTTAAAATACATTAATAACTAGAATTTTGATTTTTAAGTTTATAAAATGAACAACTCAAACGCTGTGAATTAAACTAGTAAACGCTATGCATTGGGACTTAATTTGTATATTTTTTCCATTATTTGTCCTGCTGGCTAATCCAAGGACTCAAGAAGTGCTAAAAATTCGTTTAAACAGGAAGTTGTTAAAAACACTGCTTAGCCAGGCCTTTTTGGATCACTCAACTTTCATTCAGCCCAGATATATTCACAAAGTACCCCATTAATCCTTTCTGATGTCCTCTTTTTCCCATTAAAGAGGCATGCGGATTAGGTGCCACACGGGGACCTGATTCCTATCCAGCAAAATTTCCACTCTTGCAGAACTTGATACTATAACCTTCCAAATCTAACCCACCAAGACAGCAAACTGCTGGGCCAGGACATCACTGCTGGTGCCGAATAACTGCTGGTGTCCTGTCACCACGTTGGTCAGCAGAACCTGCCGAGACAAGCCTGAGGGAGACAGAGGTGAGCTGGTGAGACAAGTGTTATTTGCAGTCTGGGGAGAGGGACTGCTGGGCAGTAGGCTTTAAGGTCTGTGAGATCCTTTAACTCTGGGAACCTGGGGAGGCAGCCATGCTCACCTGTGCTGAAACAGTTATTTGCCTGGGTATTCAGGGACCACGCACAGGACCAAGCACTGGGGATCTGGAAACTGCAGAGCATGCCAGGCCGGTCTTCAACTGCTGAAGGGCACAGAGAAGGTAAAGTGTGGCTGCCCTGCTGGCCAAGGAGCTCCTCCCTCTGTGCTGCCAGGCTGGTGACCACCGGATTAGGACACCTCCACGAGCGGCTGCTCAGAAGGTTCTATACTCTGGTTCCATTCTGGGTTTATGATACTGCGAGACACTCAGCCAGAGCACCTGGCTCAAAGTGGTTATTGGAGAGTGAACTTCTGAAGCTTTCCTGACTTCCCAGTAGTAATATTAACAGTACTAATAGTATCAGGTGGGGAGTATGGTGTTATAAATAAGATGGTTTCGACCCAGCTCTACTACCTAAAAATAAAAATTATACTTTTAAAATTGATACATACCATACTTATAAATCTTTAGTTACAGTTCAATGAATTATCACAAAGTAAATATAACCATGTAACCACCATCCAGATTAAGAAATAGAACATTGCAACACCCCAGAAGCCACCTCACGTCCCCTCCCAATTACCATCGCTACCCAAAGGTAATCACTACCCTGACTTCTAACACCAAATAGATTCATTTTATGAGGCAAATTCTGATCCTTGCTTTGCTTCAGTTTCCTCATTTGTAAAATGGTGACAATTATCTCTCTTGCATTGTAAGTGAGTGGTAAGACGAAATGCAGGAACCGGGCTAAGCGTGGACTGCCTCACTTGATCCCCCCACGTAAACTGATGGGAGTGGGTATTACCTTCACTTCACAGAGGTTAAGCAATCCGCTGAGGGCAGGAAGGCGCAGCGCTGGGGTTCGTGCCAGGTGCGCCTGAAGCCTGCACTCTTAGAGGACTGACCCTTGTCTTATTGATATGAATTATCTGGAAGACTGAAAACTTAATACCCAGAATGCTGCCAGGAAGCAGACATCAAACTGCCTTTGGCCAGACAGAATGTAAGTCTCGACAAGAGCCTGAGGTAGAAGCTTAAAGTTTTTTGAGTGGATCCATACAGGCAGCTCAAATCAATGTTCTGCTCTCTCCCATTTTGATCTACACATACTTTAACTGTCTCTGGCTGCTGAAATGACCCAAAAGGGGTAAAAGGGAGGGGGCACAGTTAAGAATGCACATCCTTCTAGTGCTAATCCTGGAATCAGATTTAGGAAGTCCTTCCACTGTTGCTTCTGCAGACTGTCGCCACCCTGCAAGCTCTGACCGGGGCTCCTTCAGCCTGTAGTTCCCACATTCCTCTCTGAGCCATCCACACACAGCTTATGCTGTTGGCTGCGGCTCCTGAGAGGCACAGGGGTGAACACCTACTTATTCTAAGGAAAAGGGCCCTGTACCTGGATGACTATGGGCGAACAGTGATGCTGGGAGCAGAGTGGCGCAGCCTGGAGTCTTCGCGATTCCCATGCGGCACAACCTGGAGAAAGCTGTTAAGGACAGCGAAGCATAATATTCTCCTCTGGGAGGAAGGATGGGCGTGCATACCGTTCAAAAATTACACAGACATAAGAAGGAGGACAGAGAATAACACCCACCACCACCCAGATTTAACACACGTTTACATTTTTCCATATTCAGCCTCAGATGTTTTTTAAAGGGAAAAAAATGTCACAGATACAGCTGAAAAGCCCTCTTTGGCGCCTCCCCAACCCAATTCTCCCTTCTTGTCCACCCAGAGAAAATTGCTGTTCTAAAACTGATACGAGCCTTTCTAGGCTGTGTATACGTAATACTTTCACTACACACATTTGTCCACAACAATATAAAGTACCGTTTGTTTTTAAAACACACGTAAATGGCATCCTATCTTCGACAACTGTTCTATCGCAATCACAGCCTAGATTTATGTGTGCTGACGTATGTAGCTCCAGCTCACCACAGAGTATTCCTCTGTATGGATATACCACTACTGAGTGATCCAGCCCTCTGCTGGTGGGTACTCAGGTTGTTTTTGGTTTTTGCACCTCTTTCTCACCTCCCCCTCCCAGGCGTGGGAGCTTCTCGAAGGCAGTGCTTATCAATTAAACCCACGGTAAGAGTTTCATTTTACACTACAATTGAATATATACCCAAACTATGAAACTCTGATATTTTCTAGTCTATTTCATTAAGAAATGCTGCTCAACAAACTGTTCTAATGTCCCACTGATAGACAGGTCATGACTGCAGTTGGATAACACTGAGCTAGCGTCCACACCTAGAGTGGAGTTGTCGGTTGTAGGGTACTTGCATCTTCAGCTCTACTAGAAATGGCCAAATTGCCCTCCGCAGTGGCCGTACCAACTTGCTCACACCAGCAGTGTCCTTGATGCTCCCCCCCGCCCACACCTGCCAGCCTTTCAAATGTGCACTTATCCGAATGGATATAAGATGCTATCTCATTATTATTTTAACTTATAATTCCCTGACTGCAAGTGTGTGTGTTGATAATTGATGATTATAGCCATTTGGGTTTCTTATTCTTTGAATTGCTCTTTATGTGCTTTTCCCATTTTTCTACTGGCTTGTCTGTCTTCTTGATTGATTTGGTTCCTCTCCCTTTCCCTTCAGTCAACCTTCTCGAGAGGAGGCTATGCTTCTCTCCACTCTTGTTCACTCTCGAACCCACTGAAACCCAGCTGACCCACACATCACTAGTGAGATGTTCTCACCAAAGTCTCCAGTGAGCTTCTAGTTTCTAAATCAAATGAAAACTTTTCAGCCCTGACCTGTGGACATTTAGCACAATTTTTAACCATATACTCCCCACTTCTTGGCCTCCACATCACCCTCCTGGTTTTCCTTCCACCTCATCCCACCACTGAACACTGCTACCTCTGAGTTTCTTCCTTGGATTCCTTCCATTAGCACATCACTGGCCAAATCTCAAACCTCTCTCAGATTCGTGCCCTCCTTGCCACTCCTGCCGCATTAGTTTGAGCCCTTGTCACTGCCCTCTTCGACTCCTGCAGCAGCCTTCCATCAGACGCCTCTCCCCTTACCAGTCTATGCCCCCACATGGTTACCAAAGGAAGCTTCTCACAAAATGACTCCACGGTTACAATCCTCCAGGAGCATCCCTGAGGAATCAGTCCGACAGGGCCCTACTATCCAGCCAAAGTCGCCATGGACACCAAGCCATGTCCTCTCCTGACTGGTCCCTCCTTCCCATGCGGGCACATCTCCAGGAAGGCTGTCCTACTCCCTCCATCCCTCTTGTATCCAATCGCCCTCACAGGTATCACTGTGTACACTAATTTCCTGTTGATCTATCTCTCACACCTTGCACGGAAATTGTACATGCTCAACAGAACAGATGTTGGTTGAATGAATGCACACATACCTCACTGGAAAATGTCGATATCTGAAAAGCCATTGTAGACAATTCAGAATCTGTCATGTTGCTTTGGATGGTAAGCCCCGTACTATGGGATGGTAAGCAAGTTCACACAGCTTACCATACAGCAGCTCAGTTCCTTCCTAAGTAAACCTCTTTTGCCTCTGTGTTTGGGAGGTGAGGCTGTGAGGAGAAAGTCCTTACCCATGTGTACTTCTGGCTACTGTGACTGAAACTCAGGTTATAGTCAAACAGTACGGTACTTATGGGGCCAATTCCATGTTTTAATCCCTAACAGGCCAAGGTTAACCAAGAGCCCAGTAAGAGTGAGTATGAAGAATTCAGTATAACCTCCCAGCACTCTTGGGAGGGAAAAACACAGAGTGCAGGTCTGAAAAGGTGTCATTTTTGTAAAGGGGACAGTTCTGTGAACTTCTGCAGTAATAGTAGGCACACAGAAGCCTGAAGATTACTTGAAATGACCACCAGAGGGCAAGCCGATTAAGCTACAATAAAACCCGCTGCTGTACAAGAGACCATACTTTTATACCCAATTACGCAGCTATTTGTCATCTCCTTAAAGAAAAATGAGACCACCACTTACTGTTTTAAGATCAGAAATGAGAGCGAGGGTCTAGTTTTCTCTCTTTTTAAAAATCTTGGCCTCTTCTCTCCTCTGGTTAGACCATCCCAGTAACAGGCAGCTCCACTACCCACAGAACCCCACCACACAAAAACCAGATAAAATGTTCAATTTATAGAACACACACCATTTCGTGCTTGTCTTACATAAGATTCAGAATCAGATCTCTAATAGCTCTAAAAACCCTCTGAAATATAACACTATGAAACAGAAAAAACAGGTTTGGGTTCAGTCACCATCTGTTGAGGGCCTGTGATGTACCAGGCACTGTGCTAAGTGCTCACAGACACTACCTAATGCTAAACTCATGACAGTGTACCAAGTAGGTGCTATTTGCAATGAGTGGTCACAGAGCTTCAAGAACCCATTTATTATGGGACTGGAACCAAGGGCAGACTCATTGACATGTAGCTTTGATGTTGGGTCACACAATATCCCTGAGGCACATGACGGACAGTAGTCTGTGCAGCGTCAAGAGCCCCTAAGGCTCCCAGGGAAAAGCCCAGCCACCCTGACACTACGCTACTGTGAAACTAGCAAAAGAGCCCTTGATTGCTCTCTGGAGAGGCAGAGACTAGAAATCAAGAGCACTCTAAAGAAGGCTATCCCTGGCAGGGACCCTAGGCCTAGAGCCCACACACCCATGTTCAATGCCAAAGGAAGCTTCTCTTTGGTCTCTGCCCTCAGCTTTCTGTGGGAAGGTCCCTTCTGCCCCTCAGGACGACTACCCCTGCTGCTCTTGGCTCTTCCTGCTTTGCCTCAGCAGCATTTGTGGTTCCTTCCCACAGCTGTAGTTTGTTTCTGCTTTATTCCTCTGCTAAAGGACCCTCTGTCTGGCATGGATGCTTGATCCGTCAGGTGATCCCAGAGGCCGATGCCACACAATACTGTGGTAGGTGGGCAGGTTCTGCAGCAGGACTGTCTGGGTTCTGATCCTGGTATACCACTTACACATGAAGTTCTCAGAACAGTGCCTGGTACACACACAACAACACTACTCCTGAGAAACAGACATCACAGGGACCTTGACTACTTCCCTGCGCTCCACAGGAATCCTCATTTCTTTCCTAGAGGGTGACGGCTCAGCCCTTTGGCCCCCCAGATGCTCGTACTATCTCACAAACCTCCCAGCATGCCCAGGTCCACATCAGGGTGTATCTGCCCACCAAACCTCTTCACCCACCTAAAGATACAGAATATGGGAATCCAAGTGATTCAGCGAGGCCCAGCATACAGAATTCACCTGGGAAGGAAGCACACAGCAAGATGGATAATTGGTTTGATTGCCAACTCACAGAGAAAGAAAGAACAATCCTTTTTTGTAGAATAACTTCTGGGCATATAGATGAGTGATTACTTTCTATAGGTCTCACTTCTCCAAAATGGGCTGAGCAAGCATTCTGAGAACAGGTGACTTCCATACCCTGCCATCTAGGGCCCTTGAGGGGGATAGGCAGGAAGTAACCCCCAGGCCTCAGTCCTTCATCATCAGCATGGGGCCCACGGTGGATGTCTGGTATACCCTCTCAGGTGGGACTGAATTCTCTACAATGACAGGGGGACAAACCTAACTCTGAAGAAGGTGGACTATATCTTACTTCACCCAAAACCATTTTCAACCTGTATCCATCTTGTGGCTCATGTCCCAAATGAACCAAAAGTCACAGATGCAGTCATTACCCAACTCCAATTTAAAGGTGGCCCCCAGACAGTGAGCTCCTTATATTTATCTAGACCCCAGTGTCAGCCACAGTGTCTGTCACAGACTTGCTGACTGCTGAGGCATTCTCCTGGAGCTCACAGGAGGACCTTTATGTCCAGGCCACAGGCCACTGCTGCCCACATCTCAGAATTCTGTGCTTTGGCGTGGGCTCATTTAGATAGACTCATGATAATCCTGGAGGGAAGGTCCTTACAACTAGGTGAAGCAGCACTGCTTCAAGCCTACCCCCAACTATAAAAATTCACTGTCTTTTCTAAGACAAGAAACTCCTGAGGCCCTTTTCTTCCACTATGGACTCTCAGGAACTAGAAATCAATTTGTCCCTTGGGGAAATGAGGCAACCATGCTTGGTCTTTTACACACAGCTCCTTCCTCAGCCCTGAATTTGGGCAACCACTTCTTGCACTGCAGTGCCCCAGGACCCCAATGCAGAGTGGGCTGTCAGGCTAAAGGGGCAGATGAGCGTACCTTCCGGTTGGTGAAGTACAAGTTTTCATACATTCTCACAGTGGGTGATGGGATCCGCAGGCGGCTGAGGTTGATGATGCTGTACTTGGAGCCGCCGACTTTGACATCGATGACTGTGAAGAGCCGGTCCCTGTTGGTATTTGCCTGGAGGAGCAAAGTGGACATGAGGTGACCTCACAGGTTGAGGCAGGTGGGCTACCTAAGACCCTCTGACCAAGTGCCCACCTCTCCTGGCCCACATGCTCTGTGCATTTTCACCAGGATGCTTCTGTCAGTGAGGGAGGGTGGAGATGGCCCAACTTTCCCCTACTCAACACAGCCATCTCGGGGCAAAGCTAACAGCTGTCTAACAACTCGGTAGCAGGGATGAGAACTGCACTGAGGCGGCCTGGCTGGGAAGTCCGTGGTCTGCACAATGACTCAGAACTGGGGCTGGAAGAGTTCAAATATTCACTCAGAGGAACTATTCAGTCAGTGAATGAGGGGTAGCCACATGATGACACATTATGTGGCCATCATGAAAGCCATGCAGCAACGTGGGAAATGCTAGTTATAGTTGTCAAGGGATAGAAGCAGGACACTAAACTGTACACACGTAACACAGGCACTATGGTTACCACCAAGGAAAAAAACACTGCTCTGCAAAAAAAAAAAAGCACAACAGAAAAGACCGCACTACCATGGGGGCTATTTTTAAGATTTTCTTTTGTTTATTTTTTTAAAATAATATGGTTAATAATTACTTCAAAGCAAAACCTCTAAATATTTGTGTGTTTTTATATATTGGTAAATACCACACACACACACACACAAACACACGGACAATGAACTAAGTTGGGACAATGGTGAAATGGCACTGACTTTGCTGAAAAGAACAGCTATGTTTCTGAAGAATCAGTACCAGTGACTAAAATCGAATCTGAAAAATTGGATCTCTGAGCGGCAAACTGCCCTTCCCAACCCTCTGGCTCACAGCAGACTGCCAGAGTCAACCATAACTTTGGGGGACGGGAAAGCTCTACCAAAAAGCCCTTGTGTTTAGAAGCCAGCACACACAGCCTGTATAGGTGAGATGACAGAACTACCACATGAAGACCAGGAGCTCACGCTCAGAACGAACAGCCTGGGTGTCACCAGACTCCAGAATCCACACCCTCCACAGGCCCCATCTGGACTACTGAAGAAGCCCAGGGAGGGGCTCCTGAGGCAAGCCCACCACAAGAGAATAGTCTATTGATTCAGATCTAATTGTACCCCAAACAAACAGGAGGGTAGCCAGAGGATAAAATGTGAGTCCTGTCCCCCAACACCCTTTCTGTGGAGGGACTCTGCTGTGGGAAGTCTCCAGGACACGGGAACTCAGCATTAACCTCAAGGGTCAATTCTGTAGCTTCAGCCTCCAGTCCTGCCAGCAGATTACTGAGCCCAGGCTCCTTGTGTTTGCATCTTTTCTCATGCTCCCCAGTTTTCCATTGGCCTCCAGGAAGGACAGGGCTTGTCTGGCAGGCCACACCCTCATGTGGCCCATGGAGTCCCTAGTCTTGCTGAGAGGTCTGGCTCCTTTTGATTATAGGAGATCCTTACTCTCTGCCAACATTTTCCTGGCCTCTGGGCTCATGAAGTTGGCTGCTGGCTTCCAACCTGGGTCTAATCAATGGCACAGGAAGACTTTCTGCTCCCAGCAAATGAAGTGATAAGGTGTGCTGCATGTGCAGGCCCAGGGACAAACACAGGTCTGCAGGCCCCTGCCACCCAGTCTGCTGCTATCGAAGGCACACTGGAGCTTCAGGTTTGGCCACCAAATCCTGCCCTAGTTTAGAAGGATCAGAAGCATCTTGGTCCTCTGTGTACCTTTCCAGTTGCATACCCAAGGAAATATTACTCTGGAATGGTTCTTAGCCAGTGTCTGGCTGAACCCAGGCTAGATACATAATGACAGAGCTGAAGGGGGGAAGTGACAATGGTCACAGCACAGACTGCCCTACCAGCCCAATATCTGCCACCAGGTAGCTTGCAGGGGCTGGTTAAAACCATAAAACCAAGATGGCACCACGTGCTTTCATGGCATTCAGCTTCAACAAAGCCAAGCTTGACAAAAGTGTCTCAGTGATGACCACCATGTTCCCCCCAGGCACAGGTATCTCCCGCCAACTCACCAGTATGAGGTTAAACTGGTCACTTGCCAAAGCAGAGGGATCCGAGCTCTGAATGTGGACCTTTCCCTTCTGCATGCAGCTCACTCGCAGCTCATGGGCTAGACTGCAGAGGGGAGACAGACGAGGCAGGGGGGCATGGACTCTATGCCAAGACATCCATGAAGAAGACTCAGTGGGTGGGAAAGAGCAGAACCCAATACCATCTCTCCTAGTCAGCCTCTCCATTTTATAACTTCCTAGCAATGGAACTGAGCAAGATCCCAAATAATCTGAATTTTGGTTTTACTACAGAACTCTTAGAAAAACTAAAAGAAATGGGTGAATCATTCACACAATTGAGGAAACTTAGATCTAGCAGGGATTGGTTTTTAGATCATCTAGTACAACTTTCTCTTAAGATAAAGAGAATAAGGCCTAGAGAAATTAAACACATCGTCATGGATTGAATTGTGTCCCCCAAAAATGTGTGTCAACTTGGCTAGGCCATCCCAATACTGTGTGGTTGTCTTCCACTTTGTGATCTGATGTATTTAACCTATTATGTTGTAAATCCTAATCTCTATGATGTTAATGAGGCAGGATAAGAGGCAGTAATGTTAACCTACAGGATTAGGTTGTATCTTGAGTCAATCGCTTTTTGAGATGTAAAAGAGAGAATGGAGCAGAAGAGAGGGACCTCATGCCACCAAGAAAGAAACGCTGGGAGTGGGGCACATCTTTCGGACCCGTGGTCCCTGCGCTGAGAAGCTCCTAGACCAGGGGAAGATTGATGACAAGACCTTCCCCCTAGAGGTGAAAAGAAAGAGAAAGACTTCCCCTAGAACTGGCACCCTGAATTTGGACTTCTAGCCTCCTAGACTGTGAGAGAATAAATTTGTTTGTAAAAGCCATCTACTTGGGGTATTTCTGTTACGGCAGCAGTAGATGACTAAGACACACATGCTAAAGGGCACCTGACTAATGAGACGAGCCCAGGGTTGCAGCTGCCCAACTGATTGCCCCTTTCTCTCTTCCACCTGACAGCTACCTCAGCAGGTTTCAGAGTGAATAACAGATCTTTACGACTAGATCTCCAACTGTCTTCCCTTTCAAAAACCAAACCAAACCCGCTGCTGTGGAGCCGATTCTGACTCACTGCAACCCTATCAGAAGGAGGGAAATACAGGAAAGGCATGCCTGCCTGCCCTGGCTGGCACCCCCTGCACGGGCTCAAGGGAGCACTGCTCCAAGGTGAGAGATCTGTGCCCCTGTAAGCCACCTCAAACTTGTGCTACTTCACCTCTCACATGCAAGGGGAGGCAACGAACACAAGGGCTAGGAGCTCAGGCAGTGGAGTCAGACAGATCCTGCCTTTCCAGCTATACCCTGAGCCAATCACTTCTCTCTTCTGAACCTCAGTCTCCTTTTCTGGAAACTAGGAGGGAAATACCAACCTATCTCACAGGGTTTTGGTTAGAATTGTCAGACATCCCAAGTATTCAGATAAAATTTAGTACACACACATCCATTTAATGTCCCATTTTTGGTGACAACTCACTGGAATGAAGTTGTAGGACCTTCTACTAAACCAAAACGATATATGTAGGATCTTCTACTAAACCAAAACTGATTTATGAGTAACACAGAGTAAACATCTTGAGTAATTTAATTTCTCTTCTCCCTGGCCTCCTGCAGGAGTTTCCCTCCCTCACCCCAGAGGGAGAACCATGCTCCCAGGGCTGGTTTAAGTAGCAAAAAGCAGATAATGAATGGGAGCCCCTCAATTGTGAAGCATCCTCACAGAATATATACTTGGTTTATCCTGATTGTCCCCCTGGACCATGAAAAAAGAAATAGGGGGAAAAAAAAAAACCCACAAAGAAAACATAACAATGAGGCATTGTCTTACCGGGAATAACTGATGTCGTTGAGAAAACCCAGCTGTCTTTTGCGTAGCAAGGAAGATGCATTAAATCCCATTCTGGCTACTTTCTAAGTGAAAAAAAAAAAAAAATTCACTGAAGCTATATTTATATCATGGGACAAGGGAGAAGTTTTTTAGTTCCACAGGATGCAATGAAGAAACAGGTGCTAAACTGGCAGAAATTATATGCATAAAAATCTGACAGTCTCCATAGCAAAAGGAAAAGTCCATCATAAGAAGTATATGAGAATTGGAAAGTCTACTCCACACCACCAAGCCTCCCATCAATTTCTACCTGGGGAGATGAAGCCATCAAGCTAGTGGGTCCTGGAATGGGAAAGAATGGCCAGGTCCCCATCATGCTTTCTATTTGACCTATGGCGACCCCAAGGCCAAAATTTTCCATTCTGCTGCCCTATAACCATCAAAATGCCCTGGCATCTAAATCTGTTTCCCAGATTGCTTGTGGTACTCAGAAGGGACACAAGAAACCCTCACATCCAAACCATACATCCTAGCTTTCTATTTAAAGTACGTAACTACTGAAATTGTCATGCTGCTTCCCAAGCTTCCACTAGGATAGCACAAAATGGCAGAATTAGTGATGAAACTCAGCAAACAAAACAAAAAAGGCGGGGGGTGGGGGGGTGGGAGAAGGCGATTCCTTGCCTGTTTTTATTTGCTCCATCAGGTTCCTTACCAGAGAAAATCCTGAGCCACACTCCCTAAAGTACACTGTACCCTAAGTGTTACTGGGTGTTCCATCGCACCTCCTTTCAGCCGTGGGTGGACGCCCCCAGAAGTGTGCAGCCCACCTTTTTCTGCTTGTCCTCTTCCACCAGCTGCAACCTTTTCTTCTCCGTTTCCTTTTGCTGGATGCTCTCCTTCGTGAGGGGGTTGCAGTTGTTATGCCCAGGGAGTAAGCGAAAATAGCGTTTCTTTTCAGGGTCAAAGTAATACCCTGGTAGATCTTCAATCAAAAGAAATAAAATTCACTTCAGCTGAAAACACTGTAAGGAGAACACCTGAAAAACACCTAGCGGAGCCTGGTGGCCTGTCCATAAACCACCCCCTCCCCACTAGCTGCCTGTCTTTTCTGAGGAGGAGAAGGGGTGGCATTATTAGTCACTCTCCTGGATCAAGTCTAATCCTGCGGGAAACCATTTGCCTCAAGATCACCCTTCCTGACACATCCACTTCCTCCTTTCTGTGTCTTAATTTGTTCCTACAATTTCCTTCAAATCAGGAATGGGCCGGTGATACACATGAAGTGTACCCATATAGAAGCAAAGAGACACCAAGACACACATCCAAGCCCTGGCTGAGGAAAAAAGGCAGTGAGACCAGACGTAACCAGATGACAAGGCAGTAGCAGGTCAGTCTTTCCCCACAGACAGGGGCAAAGGAGTCCTATCCAGCAGATTGCCTTACCTGGCACGGAAGAACTTCCAGCTGTGCTGGAAGAGGTTGACGGGGACTCGTCATTGCCACGGCCAGAATCCTGGGGGCTTTGTGATATCCCTGTGTTATACCTGTGGACACACACCGTTGTGGTAAATTACAGCAAAAGACTTGAGTTCCTAGTCATTCTCTGACTGTGATGGCTCTGGAGTGGGCAGTTCTCCAGCCTTCACCCCTGACTCTCTTGAGTACTTGGTTTTTTCTCTCTTCTTTGAAAGCAGTTCACCTACTGCAAATACACCGAAGTTAGGGCAAGGTTTTAACTTCTGTTCCTTGTCTTTGATCTTTTTCAAAATTCACAGCACAGTAATTTCCTCTTTTTATCTCCACACACTTGAGCACTGTGTAAGATCTTTTGGAATTCTCCAGATGAAAAGGAAAACAGAAGTCCTTGTCAGAAAGAATTTTACCAGCAGGGCTCACTTGGCAGCTCAAAACCACAGTTACAAGGCCAGGTGAATTTCATTCGTTATTGGATTCAGTAGCACAAATGGTTTAAATGTTATTTGGCTACCCTACCTCAGATGGAGAAACTGGGGTTTAAGGAATGGAGGCAATTTGCTCAGTAAAACTGGGATGGAGCCATGATTAAAATACTTGATTTGCTAAGTCAAGTGGCTACTGTGGCAATTACAGGCAGGAGGATATGGTGATAAAGCAAAAGACCTTTCAGAATCCAGATAAAACCCACTGTAAAATCAAGAAACACACACACCAAAAGGAATACAAACTGCAAAACTAGATGGAAGCAACAAAAGACCTTCCTCTTTCTTCTGTAAATACTAAGGTGATGCACTGTTTCAAGAAAAAATATATCTTCTCCGTTTTTATAGCCCAGAGCTTCCTGATGCAGCTGTGCTGTGATCAGCAGCAGGAGGATCCCATGTCATGACAGATGTCTATGCTGCTAGTCCAAAGACCGCTGTTCCATTCTTTCCACAGGAAGCCCAGAAGGTGGCTGTCCAGCAGGTTTCCAGGAGACTCTGCCAAAGCCAAGCTAGACTCTCCTTGCTGAGCTCTCATTTTGCTACGTGTTGTGCTCTGGTAGGAAGGCATGGGGCCCAAAAAATATCCATGGTTCTCCTTACAAAACATACAAACATTGGGCCTGGTCCCAATCTCTTTTTACAAAATGGGACAAGTCTGGGGATTGGGCTCAGCTTAATAGATTTTATTCTGAACCTAATCAGACCTACTGTGCACTGAGGTCCAGGCAGGCAGTCTGTTAAGGGCTTTATATACATTATTGCTGATTCACAGGAAAAGTATTAGCCCTGTTTTCTGCAAGAAGAAATAATGACTCAGAGTGATTAGGCAACTTGCCCAATATCACATAAGAAAAGGCAAGATGTCAAACCCAGACCTCCTAACTCCAAAGCTCTTGTTCTTTCCACAACATTTTGATGCTTTTTGTTACTGTTGAGGTTAATCTGTTCTAAGAGAAGTATCTTATTATTTGGCACCCTCCCTGATTCTATAACTAGAAATCAGTTTGAAAAGGAGGCCTGGAGTGGAGAAGAGTTTTGAAACTGGCACACGTGTCTGCTTTGGTGAGGTGGGAGCTTGCGGAAACCCTGGTGGCATGGTGGTTAAGAGCTCGGCTGCTAACCAACAAGGCTGGCAGTTCAAATCCACCAGGTGCTCCTTGGAACTCTATGGGGCAGCTTTACTCTGTCCTATAGGGTTGCTATGAGTTGGAATTGACTCAACGGCAATGGGTTTGGTGGTTTTAATATACTTTTAAATGTATGTCAGATATTGTAATAAACATACTTTTTTAATATATATATTTTGTTGTTGTTGTAGTTAAATGAAATTCACATTTCAAGTTAGTCTCCCATACAAAATTTTACAGATACATTGTTATGTGACCCAAACTGCTCACCCTATTCTGCGACAGCACACTCCTCCTTTCTGCCCCTGATTCCCCATGTCCATTCAACCAGCTCCTAACCCTCTCTGCCTTCCCATCTCACCTCTGGACATAAGCTGCCCCTTTGGTCTCTTGTTTCTACTTGACTAAGAGGCACACTCTTCACGAGTATCACTTTATGTCCCACAGTCCAGTCCAATCCGTTTGAAGAGCTGGCCTTGGAAATTGTTTTAGTTCTGGGCTCAGAGTCCAGGGGCCATGCTTTCTGGGGCACCTCCAGTCTCAGTCAGACCACTGAGTCTGGTCTTCTTAGTAGAATTTAAGTTCTGCACCCCATATTTCTGCTGCTCCATCAGGGACTCCTGTTGTGTTCCCTGTCAGGGCGGTCACTGGTGGTAGCCGGGCACCATCTAGTTCTTCTGGTCTCAGGCTGATGAAGTCTCTGGTTTATGTGGCCCTTTCTGTCTCTTGGTCTAATACTTTCCTTGTGTCTTTGGTGTTCTTTGTTCTCCTTTACTCCAGGTGGTTGGGACCAATTGATGCATCTTAGATGGCCGCTTGCAAGCTTTTAAGACCCCAGACGCCACTCACCAAAGTAGGATGCAGAACATTTTCTTAATAAGCTTTGTTATGCCAACTGACCTAGATGTCCCCTGAAAGCATGGTCTCCACACCCCTACCCCTGCTATTCTGTCTCTCAAAGTATTTGACTGTGTAATACACACACTTTTAAATGTACATTAGATACTGTATTACACACACATATACATTGTGTGTGCTTATTCATTTTTTGTAGTCTTTTCCAGGACTTAGGCTGAATTAATGAATTTAGGTTTCCAGAAAGCTGTTTTCTTTGGTTAAAAAAAAAGGAGGCAGAAGTCCACCAAATGGAGAAACAACTCTCCAGTTGTATCAGATAGTGTCTACTTTTACCTTATGGCTAATGCTCTGGCCAGAAGTCAGTCAGTCTGAAAGGAAAAAAAAGTGGCCACACCTCCTCTCTAGTCAAAGTGTGGCCCACTGGTCAGCAGCAACGATACTACCTGGGAGCTTGTTAAAATGCAGTCTCCTCGGGCCCCACCTCAGACTCACTTAATCAGAACCTGTACTCTAGTGAGATCCCGAGTAACTCATGTGCACACTACTGTGTGAGAAGCACCATGCTGGATAGTCCTAGAACGTCAAGGGCAAAAGCTAGCTCCCCCATCCAGGTCAACCGGCCTAACAAAGTTTATTAAGAAAATGTTCTGCATCCTACTTTGTTGAGTGGCATCTGGGGTCTTAAAAGCTTGCAAGTGGCCATCTAAGATGCATCAATTGGTCCCAACCACCTGGAGTAAAGGAGAATGAAGAACACCAAAGACACAAGGAAAGTAGTAGCCCAAGAGAAAGAAAAGGCCACATAAACCAGAGACTTCATCAGCCTGAGACCAGAAGAACTAGATGGTGCCCGGCTACCACCAGTGACCGCCCTGACAGGGAACACAACAGGAGTCCCTGATGGAGCAGGAGAAAGGTGGGGTGTAGAACTCAAATTCTAGTAAGAAGACCAGACTTAATGGTCTGACTGAGACTGGAGGAACTCCAGAAAGCATGGCCCCCAGACTTCTATCAACCCAGAACTAAAACAATTACCGAGGCTGACTCTTCAGACAGGGACTGGACTGGACTGTGAGACATAAAGTGGTACTCGTGAGGAGTGTGCCTCTTAGCTCAAGTAGATACAAGACACTAAAGGGGCAGCTTCTGTCAGGAGGTGAGATGGGAAGGCAAAGAGGGTTAGGAGCTGGTTGAATGGACATGGGGAACTGGGTGGAAAGGAGGAGTGTGCCGCCACAGTATGGGGAGAGCAATTAGTCACACAACAAGGTATGTATAAATTTTTGTATGGGAAAAAATTAAAAAAAAAAAAAAAAACTCTAGATTTTAGGACATATAGAATCCCTGATATCAAACATCTTTCACCCATATATAATTTGAGTTATAATCAAGTTCAGTCACTGGAGGTTACTGCAGATTCACTGATCTATTGGAGCTTGTATTCAAAACGAATTACTCATTTAGTATTTTCCTATGCAAATTTTTCTAAGTAGTTTTTTTCTGTAAAAAAATATGTGCTTATTACAAACATTCAAAAATAAGATCGCTAATGGTGCTGACTGAACAATATGGTGAACGTATTCGTCATGGATCGAATTACGTCCCCCCAAAAATGTGTGTATCAGTTTGGTTGGGACATGATTCCCAGTACTGTGTGGTTGTTCTCTATTTTGTGATTGTAATTTTATGTTAAAGAGGGTTAGGGTGGGATTGTAACACCCTTATCCAGGTCACATCCCTGATCCAATGTAAAGGGAGTTTCCCTGGGGTGTGGCCTGCACCACCTTTTATCTTACAAGATATAAAAGGAAAGAGAAGCAAGCAGAGAGTGTGGGACCTCATACTACCAAGAAAGCAGTGCCAGGAGCAGAGCGCGTCCTTTGGACCTAGGTTCCTGCACTGAGATGCTCCCAGACCAAGGGAAGACTGATGACAAGGACCTTCCTCCACAGCCAACAGAGAAAGCCTTCCCCTGGAGGTGACGCGCTGAATTTAGACTTGTAGCCCACCAGACTGTGAAAAAATAAATTTGTCTTTGTTAAAGACCAAAAAAACACAAAAAAGCTGACTCCCCCTGAGCACTTGCCTCTCACTCGAGGCACAATGTCTGAACCAAGGGCTCTGCTGGTGACTCCTTCTTCTGTATCTTCTCCCACTCTGCCAGCTGCCTTTATACATTCCTGCTCGGAAAAGAGAAAAAAATTACATACGTACATAATTACATACGTACGTGTCTGCGTGCATGCTTATATCTGTTTACTTCTTGATAGCTGCTTCATGCTCAGAACTAGGCAAGACGATGACCTAATCTGGGTTATCATCAAAGCTGCCAAACCAAGCCTCACCTGTAAAGGGCTGTCTCGAGGTAAAGGAGACGCTGGTAAAATTCAATGCTTTGGTAGCCACCTCTTTGGCTACAGTTTCTCTCACCTCACAGGTGACACCTGGACTGACAACCTGCTAACTATCCATTCCCTGGGCAACCGGTGTGAGGGTTGACTCACGTTATTAAGCCAATAGTCTGAACCTGTCATGAACTCTCTTAGGTTATTCTTCTTCCTCTTCCCTACCAGATAATACCAGAACACACATTTGTCTTCAACCCACATAAATCCTTAAATTGATGGCTGATGCTTTCTCTTCATACTGTTTCAGCATTGACGCACACAGGAAAAATTAAGAATGTAATTAAACACTGAGTTTGACTTTTTGACACGGTTTATGAAGAAACAGGTAAGGTGTGAGTACAACAATGCTTTGCTGAAGTATACCAGCTGTGGAAGAGAAGGATGCTCACCTGCATTTTTTGTTTTTTTTACTAGACAAAGAACTTTATTAACCTTTGTTTCAAATTTTATTCCCAGGCTTGTTCAGCTTATTTAGCTGCAAAGAATGAATTATGTATAAACAAAAACTGAAAAGAGCTGCAATGTCCAAAAGGCTTGTGCTTAAAAATATTAGAGATCTAGATTTTATCAGATCCATAAACAAAACAATTTTGAAATGCAGTCATAATATAAAATAGCAGCTCCAAGTAACTTATTCAAGTTTCATCTTCTTCAGAAGTTGACTCAAATCAGTTTGCCTCATCCTTGGAAGCCTCATCAAAATTCTCCACAAGATCTGGAACTTCATCATCATCAACCTCTCCAGTAGCAAGTGGTGCTTCTCCATCCACTGATTGTTTGGGCAGAGCTTCAGCCAGTCTTCTTAAACTAGTCGGACTGTCTGCGCCGAGCTGGTTTAAGATGCTGCGTAGCATTTCTGTCAGCTGCTTTGTCTCAGCATGGCTGGTAATGGTGAAAGTGTTCGCTGCCAGACATGCCCGAACTTTAGGATTGTTAAAAAGGATCACTGTTCCTCGGTTTGTAAACATATTCACCTCTTCAATCCAGAGATATTGTTTACCCCTAATTTCTTTAAGGAGAACTGAAGTTTTTTATCATCTGCTGTAGCTGTTCTATGAACCACCTTCTTCTCTCTGTGAACAGTTCCTTTTCCACCAATGTGCACTTGTGCCTGCAATTTGGTGAGTTTCTCCTGATTCATGATAGTTTCTTCCATCTTGTCGGAGTGGAAATGGGGCAGCGCAGGGGACTAGGGTTGGCACTCAGGGGGTCTCTGGCAGACCAGCTGAGATTAGGTGCACACACGCAGGGACCTCACATGCATTTTTTGAAATAAGAAATGAGATAAAAATACTTCCTAACGTATGGCCCCCAGACACCCTTTTAGCTCAGTGGTGAAGTCATTTCCGAGGTTCACCGTTCAGCTGGGGAGTGGACAGCCCCATAAAACCAAATGGGACTAGTGAGGCACAGCAGTCCAGGGACAAGGGCCAGAAGGCAGAAGGGGACGGGAAAGTTGGTGATAGGGAACCCAAGGCTGAGTAAGGATACTGTTGATGTGTTGTGAGGTTGTTAACCATTGTCATAGGGCAACATGTGTACTGTTAAATGAAAAACTATTTTGTTCTGTAAGCCTTCATCTAAAGTGAGAATAGCAGCACAACTGGAAGAGCATAGTCGACGTCACTGAACAGTGCATGTAGAAGTTTTTGAAACAGTGTATCTTTGGCTATGTGTATTTTCACCAAAAAAAAAAAAAAGGCCGAGAAGGGAGAGGGTTGACATGTTGTGGGGTTGTTAACCAATGGATAAAACAGTATGTGTATTACCGTTTCATGAGAAACTATTTGTTCTGTAAGCCTTCACCAGAAGTACAATTAAAAAAAAACAAAAAAACTTCTTAATGACACTGCTATAGCCACAACTATTTCAAGTCGTTTTTTCAAAATCTTTACTGAATCTACCATTAACTAGCAAAATACCGAAGTTTTAACATTGAGAATCACATTAGGCTTTTAGTTTGAACTGTGGTACATGGACCAGTTGCTGAGTTTAATGCTTTCCCAACACGGGGTGTGTTTTTTTCACTCACTAGAAAAATTGATGACAACTTAACCAATATATATTAAAACCACATTCAAATGCCATGACAAAATTCCAATAATTTCTAGAGCTGAATGCAACCAAAAAATGGATCAGAACTCTACATATTTGCCTGTATTTCCAACTTCTGCTTTTGAGTGGGGAATGCCTGTTACAGCACCAAAGTCTTTTCAGTGACAAGTCACTCCTTATTCTGCACATTCTACTTATTCAGCTGCTTCTGTGCCAACCTATGATTGCATTGTTGTTAGTTAGGTGCCATTGAGATGGTTTCTACTCACAGTGACCCCAATGTACAATGGAACAAAACACTGCCCAGTTCTGCACCATCCTCACAATCATTGCTGTTTGAGCCCACTGTTGCACCCACTGTGTCAATCCATCTCATTGACAGTCTTCCTCTTTTTCACTGACCCTCTACTGTACCAGGCATGATGTGCTTCTCAGGGACTGGTCCCTCCTGATAACATAGCCCAAGTATGTGAGACGAAGTCTCACCATCCTCTCTTCTAAGGAGCATTCTGGCTGTACTTCTTCCAAGATAGATTTATTCATTCTTCTGGCAGTCCATGGTATATTCAATATACTTCACCAACAACATAATTCAAAAGCATCAATTCTTCTTTGGTCTTATTTATTCAACGTCCAGCTTTCACATGCATATGAGGTGATTGAAAACACCATGGCTTGGGTCAGGCGCACCTTAGTCCTTAAAATGACATCTTCGTTTTTTAACACTTTAAGAGAGGCCCTTTGCATATCTGCTCAATTGTGAGTTAGGGCTAATTCAATACAAAGAGTAAGAGAAATTTTGTGGGTGTAGTAGTTACATACATAGTTACTACATAAAGATATTTTCTTGAAAAGTTACAAATATTATCATTCCTCTCACTACAATGGAATACACATTTTTAAAGCGAGATAATTTTTCTAATTACTTTAATATGTAGATATGTGTATGCTGCAAATATGTATTAAGTGGTCTGCGGATGACATTTTGAGAAATGCTGCTCTGAAATCTATACAGCCTCTAAAACTTTATACTTAGGAAACCCCATTCTCTCATCTTACCTCATCTCTGCTCATTTCTTCCAATCATTTTCTCCCACTAAATCCATTTTCATCTCCATCAAGACCTCCAAATCCTTTGACCCTTCCCTTTTCTTCAGGTTCATTAACAACTCTGGGCTCATTTTCTTTCCTAAGGTCTGTGCCCCAGGGCCAAACACTTGCCGAAAACTGTGAGGAAGCTTCCCCCTCCCCTGCTTGCTTCTGGAGTATCTTCCCCTTAATACTCCTTACCTGTCAGATTAATCCTTTTTCTGGCTTCTCTTGGGTCACCCACTCTATGTTTTCCACACTGTTCTGCCCCTGTGTGCGCACATGCACTCCCTCTTTAATGTTAAAATATTTCTTTTTATTAATTTTGATCTGCCTCAAACTGTATACACTAGGATGCCATTTTCAAGGGTACTCTAGTATATCTTCATATCTAAAATTTTTCACGTCCATCTTTATTATGCATCATCAAGGCAGTTAGGAGCTTTTCATTTATTTTCCACAAAAGCTTGTGCATATTAAATGGAAAACTCATCAGCATAGTGGTGATACACAGATTGAGAAAATGTGGTTCCAAAGTCAAATATGTGGTGAGAATTCAAATTCAAAATCAGAGACAATTTCATCTGACAATAGTATGAAATCTAGCACAGATCACTTTTTAGATTGTGGCTCTCAACCAAGGGCAATTTTTAAATTGTGCTTCAAGTAAAAGTTTACACTTCAAGTTAGTCTCTCATACAAAAATTCATACACATATTATTATGTGACCCTAGTTGCTCTCCCTATACTGTAACAGCACACTCCTCCTTTCCACCTCTGATTTCCCGTGTCCATTCAACCAACTCCTGACCCTCTCAGCCTTCTCATCTCGCCTCTGGACAGGAGCTGCCCATTTAGTCTCATGTATCTACTTGAGCTAAGCAGCACACTCTTCGGGAGTATCATTTTATGTCCCATAGTTCAGTCTAATCTTTGTCTGAGGAGTTGGCCTCGGGAATGGTTTCAGTCTTGGGCTAACAGAGTGTCCACAGGCCATGTCTTCTGGGGTCCCTCCAGTCTCAGGCAAACCATAAGTCTGTCTTCTTACTAGAATTTGAGTTCTGCACCCCACTTTTCTCCTGCTCTATCAGGGACTCTCTGTTGTGTTCCCTGTCAGGGCGGTCATTGGTGGTAGCTGGGCACCATCTACTTCTTCTGGTCTCAGGCTGATGGCAGTCTCTGGTTTACGTGGCCCTTTCTGTCTCTTGGGCTAATATTTTCTTTTTATCTTTGGTGTTCTTCATTCTCGTTTGCTCCAGGTGGGTTGGGACCAACTGATGCAGCTTAGATGGCCGCTTGCTAGCTTTTAAGATCCCCAGAAGCCACTCACCAAAGCAGGATGCGGAACATTTTCTTAATAAACTTTGTTATGCCAATTTAACAAAGCTTATTAAGAAAATGTTCCGCATCCTACTTTGGTGAGTGGCATCTGGGGATCTTAAAAGCTAGCAAGCGGCCATCTAAGATGCATCAGTTGGTCTCAACCACCTGGAGCAAAGGAGAATGAAGAACACCAAAGACACAAGGAAAGTAGTAGCCCAAGAGACAGAAAGGGCCACGTAAACCAGGCTTCATCAGCTTGAGAACAGAAGAACTAGATGGTGCCCAGCTACCACCAATGACTCCCTGACAGGGAACACAACGGAGTCCCGGATGGAGCAGGAGAAAAAGGTGGGGTGCAGAACTCAAATTCTAGTAAGAAGACCGGACTTGATGGTCTGACTGAGACTGGAGGAAACCTGGAAAGCATGGCCCCTGGATTCTCTATCAGCCCAGAACTAAAACAATTTCTGAGGCCAACTCTTCAGACAGGGATTGGACTGGACTGTGGGACATAAAGTGATACTCGTAAGGAGTGTGCCTCTTAGCTCAAGTAGATACAAGAGACTAAACAGGCAGCTTCTGTCCGGAGGTGAGATGGGAAGGCAGAGAGGGTTGGGAGCTGGTTGAGTGGATGTGGGCAATCAGGGGTGGAAGGGAGGAGTGTGCTGTCGCAGTATGGGGAGAGCAATTGGATTCACATAACAATGTATGTATAAATTTTTGTTATGGGGAAAAATAAATAAATGAACTTTGTTATGCCTATTGACCTAGATGTTCCCTGAAACCATGGTCCCCAGACCCCACCCCTGCTACTCTGTCCCTCGAAATGTTCGGCTGTATTCAGGACACTTCTTAGCTTTTGGTTTAGTCCAGTTGTGCTGACTTCCCCTGTAGCGTGTGTTATCCTTCCCTTCACCTAAGATAATTCTTATCTACAATCTATTTAGGGAATACCCCCCTCCCTCCCTACTCTCCTAACCATCAAAGAATGTTTTCTTCTGTGTTTAAACCTTTTCTTGAGTTTGTATAGTAGTGGTCTTATACAATGTTTGTCCTTTTGTGACTTTAAGTTCACTTAGCATAGTCCCTTCCAGATTCCTCCATGTTATGTTTCATGGATTCATTGTTTTCTTTTCGCTGCGTAGTAGTCCATTGTGTGAATATGCCATTATTTGTTTATCCATTCGACTGTTGATTTGCACCTAGGTTGTTTCCATCTTTTTGCTATTGTGAACAGTACTGTAATGTACATGGGTGTGCATATATCTATTAGTGTGACGGCTCTTATTTCTCTAACAACCAAGGGAAATTTTGACCCCCCCCCCCCCCCGGGGACATTTGGCAATGTCTGGAGACGTTTCAGTTGTCACAACTTGTGGGGACTGGGGGACTGAGGCATGTAGTGGGCAGAGGTCAGGTATCCTGCTAACCACTGTACAATACACAGGATAACACCTTACAACAAAGAATTATCCAGACCAAAATGTCAATAGTGCTGAGGCTGAGAAACCCTATTCTATTCAAGAAGTGCTCAATAACAATTTGTTGGATGAAACGCTGAATCCAGGTCCTTTGAAGCTGTTCTACCAGACAAAGACATTCCAATAAAATGTGTGTAGTGGACGACTGAGCTTGGCTTTCCCTTCTGGAGAATCTCTTAAGTACTCAAAGCAGCCGAACGCTTAACCACTGTGCAACCCGGGCTACCTCGAAGAAGTAAAACCAAAAACCAGGCTTGGCGCCATCGAGTGGATTCCAACTCATAGGACAGAGTAGAATGCTCCATAGTGTTTCCAAGGAGCGGATGGTAGATTCAAACTGCTGACCTTTTGGTTCGCAGGTGGGCTCTTAACCACTATGCCACCAGGGCTCCCACTATTCTGGAAAAACTTAGCAAGTATGCCTTCTTTTTTTTTTTTTGAACATTTTATTATTATTTAGGTGGAAGTATACAGAGCAAATTAGTTTCCTAGTCAACAATTTATACACAGCTTGTTTCGTGACATTGGTTGCAAACCCCTGAATGTATCAGCACTCTCCCCTCTTCCTCCCTGGGTTTCCCTTGTCCATTCGCCCAGCTTTCTTGCCCCTACCATCCTTCTCAGCTTTGCTTTTGGACAAATGCTGCCCTCTAGGTCTCATTTAGTTGAATGTTCTGAGATGTACATTCCTCACTAGTGTTATTATTCATTTTATAGGCCTCTCCATTACATGAGGAAACCCTGGTGGCATAGTGGTTAAGAGCTACAGCTGCTAACCAGAAGGTGGGCAGTTCAAATCCACCAGGTGCTCCCTGGAAACCCTATGGGGCAGTTCTACTCTGTCCTATAGAGTCGTTGAGTCAGGATCAACTCGATGGCAATGGGCAATGGGTCTATCGTATGGGCATAATGTGATTTCCGGGAATGATTTGTTCCAAGTTTGAAGGGTGAGTGTCTAAGGGCCATAGTCTTGGGAGTTCCTATCAGACTAATCACCCATTACTGTCAAGTCAATTCTGACTCATAGTAACCTCACAGGACAAAGTAGAACTGCCCCATAGGGTTTCCAAGGAGCGGCTGGTGGATTTGAACTGCCAACCTTTTGGTTAACAGCAGAACACTTAACCACTGTGCCACTAGGGCTCCACTGGACCAGTAAGTCTGATCTTATTTATGACTTTGAATTTTGTTCTACATTTCTCTCCCTCTCTATCCATGACCTACTATTGTGGGCTCAAACATAGCTATGATTATGAGGATGGTGCAGGACTGGGCAGTGTTTCCTTCTGTTGTACAGAGGATCACTATGAGTGGAATCGACAGGGAATCGACAGCATGGCACCTAACGACAACACTCAACTGAAGAGACAAGGCTTCCTGGACTGTGCGAGCATTTGTTTGGAATGTCGGCTTTTTGCTAACACACAACTCAGTGTGGAGATTAAGGGCCCAGGCTCTGGACTCAGAAGGCTTTGGTTCAAGGCAGGGCTCCACCACTTTCTAGTTGGTGAGTTACCTTGTGCAAGTTACAACCTCACTACGCGTTTTTCTGCTCCTGACAAAGATACTACTAACTGTATCTCTATAGGGTCGCTATGAGTCGCGATCGACTCAACGGCAATGGGCTTTTAAAAACATCTCACAGGGCTGCTGTACGGAAAACTTAGTTAATGCCAGTAGTCAGCACACTGCCTAGCACATAGTAAGAGGGCAATATGAGTTAAGCTGTTATGCTGACTAGTCCGAAAAAGTCTATCCAATCTGAACTTTAAAAGGGGGAAAACCGCACCCAAGGGTTCACAGTCTACCTAAGACCAGGTGGTCGATGGCGCCTCCAGCATAAGGGTTTAGAAAAACGCTCCTTCTGCTTCCTCCTCCTTGGTGTTCACCGCTGCAGATCTGACCCGACAACGCAAGGCGCGTTGCACGCCCACGAATTCCGCACGCCTGCAGAAGTGCAGCCCGCTGGTCTGGTCCCCACCCCCGCCACGGTCAGGTCGGCGTTCCACGTGCTCGACTCCTTCCCGCCCCTTTCCTTGGCCTTCCCTCTACGCCCCGAGCCCACCCCGAGATCCGGAGGGAGTAGCAGCCGCTCTCAGCCCAACGCCAACGTGCACCTCAGCCCGCACCTACCTACCTGATACGAAAGTCTCTTCGGGCTGCCCCTCGGGCCCAGCTCTGCAGAAGTAAAAGCGAGGGTTGGAGGTACCCGGAAGCATCAAGGAGTGAAGTCAGCCAGGTAGGCGTGTCCGTTCTTGTGTTGTAGCAGCCGATAGGGCCACGGCGGACACCGTTTCCTTCTCATTGGGTGCGGCTTCGGGCTGTCGACGTTAATTGGATGTCGATCTGACGGAGGGCGGGGCGTGGGAGTTCGGCTCCGCCCAAGCCTTAGCTTGGAGGCCGCGGGTCCACAGGCTTGTCGGAGGCGCGCCCGTCTCGGGGCGTGGCAGGGGCGTGGCCGAGCCGGGGCAGGCGGCCGTTCTGTGAGCCGCTGAGCTCCGTAGCGGCTCGCTCGGAAGTAAAGGATCTTACTCGGAAACTCTGGTTACTTCTCCGCCCGCAGCCGACTGACTCGGCCACCGAAGTTCTCTCGCCTCTTGGGGCACTGTCTTCAATACTGAGACTTGGAGAGAGAGGAGAGTATTGTGTTGGGGGAAGGGCGAAGGAGGTTTTGAGATGGAGAGAAAAAGGAACAGGTGGTGCAGTCTTTGGCAGTGACCTTAGGTGTCTGAGGCAGCTGACCCGAAGTCTGCGTGGCTCCGACAGGCGGAGGAGCATGCCCCGAACTGACAGTCAGGAGGCCGGAGTTCTTGGTCTAGTTCTTTTCCTACTTGCTGTGTGAGTCTCTTCACTACTTTGGGTCTCAGTTTCCTCAGTTGAATCAAGGAAGTTGATCTAACATTCTGTCGTTCTCAGCAGCGCTAAATTCGGTACAAAGTGGAAACAACCCAAATGTCTACCAGCAGATGCATGGATAAACAAAATGTGGTATAGTCGTACAGTGGAATATTATTCAACCATATAAAGAAATGATACGTGCTACAACATAAATGAACCTTAAAAACCTTCTAAGTGAAAGAAGTCAGACACAAAAGACCACATGTTATTCCATTCATATGAAATGTCCAGAATAGGCAAGTCGATAGAGACAGAAAGTAGTTGCCTGGGTCTGGGGGTATGAGTTGAGGGACAAGGGAGTGATAGTTAGAAAGGGCATGAGTTTCTTTTTGAGATGATAAAAATGTTCTAAAACTGACTATGGTGATGGTTTCGCATTGTAAAGAAAATGACCCCCTCCCTTCTTAACTCAGCCTTCACAGAAACTAAAAAGTCATCGTGATAAAGACAGTTTTGGGAAAAGTTTAAATAATTAGATAAAGCATAACTAGCCTATAGAATGCAGATACACAAAGTTAATAAACCAATCCAAGCCATCTCCTGCCGATAAAGTGAATGACAACCAATTACTTAAAATTTCCCTTTTGGGAAACAGTTTGTACTGTAGAATCAAAATTGTAGTGTGACAAGCTCACCTTTCGAAGGGGTGCTTTCTGTTCTCAGTTTTTTTCTGCAGTTAAAACTTTTTAACTCTAGGTGACTTATCGGTTGGATTTTTTTTTTTGACACACATCTGTGAATATACTAAATCTATTGAATATGTGATTCAATTTTAATTTGATTTGAATTTGTGAATGTGATGTGATAGAAAGTGACTGGGATCCTACATTGAGTTGGGTATGTATTATTTACCCTCCCCTCCCCCCTATTTCATTCTCTATGCTCTTTACCCTGCTCTCTGCAAATCCACGGAATATACTTGGGCTTCCCTGCCATCTGACTTCTGATTGAGTTCAGTCAATGAGAGGCACCAGCAGGAGCAGGTAGGTGGGAAAGAGAGAGAGGTCAGGATATTGCTTGCTCCCTCCCTGCTTTGGGGTGTGTTTTCTGGCAGTAGTTCCTCCTCAGAGTCCAGCTCTCAGCAGGCTTCAGGAATTCCATTTTCTCCCTCTCCCTTGAAGCCTACAGGTGGTAATAGCTTCCTACAGTTGCTAGCCCCTGGGTGCCGCAACAGTTTTTTTTTTTTCCTTTACCTTGCCTAGCCATTACCCAGTTGCCGTCCAGTTGATTCAGACTCATGGTGACCCCATGTGTGTCAGTGTAGAACTGTGCTCCATAGGGTTTTCAATGACTTATTTTTGTGAAGTAGATCTCCAGGCCTTTCTTCCAAGGCATCTCCGGGTGGACTTGAGCTACCAGCCTTTCAGTAAGCAGTCAAGTGTGCTATCTGTTTGTACTGTCTAGGGACCTCTTTACCCTGCCTACACCTCTGTTAATACCTCCTTCATTTAAGTCTCTTGAACCATCCCAGTTGGATTCTATTTTTGGAAAAGACATTTTTGAAGAAATTACTTTTTTGGATCATTTGTTTAAACAATTGTTGTGAGCATTTTTTTTTCTCCCCAGGTCAGTACATAATTCTTATACTATATACTTTTCAGTCTGATCAGTTTAAAAAAGAAAACAATAGCCAGGCTTGTCCTTCCAGAACTGAGTGCTGAATGGATTCCCTTTTTTTTTTTGTCCTGCCCCTACGCTGATGCCTAAGTATCCTGGGTTGTGCATTAAAGGGATGGTGTGCACACTGTTGTGACTCTACCTCCCCAGGCATCTAGATTATCCAAGTAATGCCATTTTTCTGGCTTCTTTATGTTACAGAACTGCATTTCCTTGATCAGGCTTCATGCTCAGCCGTGCATTTCTCTACTCACTGCCCTCTGAAGGGGTCTCAGTCACTAGGAGTCAGCGGGCCCTTTTCTTGCACACACAGGCCACGGCAGAACCTACTTTTCCCACCTTCTTTTATTACCTTCTCTCCTTGGTGCCCAGAATAGTGCTTCTGTTTGAGGAATTCTTCACGTAATTTTTAAATCCCCTCCTCCTTCTGCCTGGTTAAGCATTTGTAAGGTTGGCTCTTCCAAGGATGGTTTAGTGTAGAAAAAAGGCAGGAGCCGCAGAAAGAACACCTAATACAGCTTCCAAGAGCACCACTCATTTTCTCAGCAAGATAGAAGAACATTAAAAGGATGGTATTGTTTCCTGTGACTGACTTCATCAGTGTCAACAGCTTTATAAGCATAAAAAGCTACAGATTGAGAGAAGGGGGAAAAAAGTCTGCAAAAACAGGGTGATATCAGAGCAGGAAAAAAAATAGAGGCATGTAATTGTTCCAGATCTTACTGCCTCCTTGGTTTTTTCTGCATTGGAACTTCTGTTTAACACTGATAGGAGGATTGCCTTTAGGGGATGTGAGGAGGGGAGTGGGGAAGAATTCAGCTTCAGTTTAGTGTTAGGAGACTGCAGGGAGACTTAGGGCAGAACTGGAATTATCAAGGAACTGTGTATGTATGTGCCTGGGAGGCTTTTTAAAAATCTGATGGGACTGTGTTCCTGGTCCCAGAAGAAGGCATGAGGGCCTGGAATGAATCTTTAGGTTTTTTCTGGGATCATGGATATACAAAATCAGGTAAACCAAGAAGGCTAAAGTAAGGAACCTCTTTAGCCTAAAATTGTACCCCCTCCATTTCTCAGATAAATCAACACTGGTCACAAAATTAATTTCTTCTTCGTTCTGTCCCAAATTTGACTACCTATCCTCTGTTATGCATTAAAAGAGGTAATCTGAGGCAGTGTGACTCCAGCTTTCCAGATTAGAAAAATACTACACTATGGGTAAAATGAGATAACCTATTTGAAAATGTTTTGTATATTGGAAGGAAGACACTTTATAAATGTTGCTTATTACTGTTAATGATCACTTGAAATACATCCTGGGAGGTTAAGGCTGTGTGCTGTGGAGCCAGTCCTATGTTCAGATCCATTCCATCACAGTTTGGCTGTGGGGTGTTGGGCATGGCGCTTGGCCTCTCTGAACCTCGTTTTCCCCTTCTGAAAAACGAGGATAATAAGCATCAGTGTGCAGAAGAAATGCACTTGGAACACATAAAGAACTTAGAACAGTGCCTCACCCATGGTGATTACTCAATAAGTCAGTGAAACTGAGCCCAAAAAGGTTGCATTGCAACCTTCTTCCACAGATACAGTGGAAATGCCAGCAGTTTAGCAGCACCACCTTGAGAAAAAGCTGGGAAGGTCAAGGAGAATTGCAGAGGGAGGTTTGCCAGGAATCTGTTTTCCCATTCTGAGGCGTGGGTGTGATTTCCCAACCTCTCCCCTGAAGCAGCAGCTTCTTCAGAGGAGGACGAGAATCAACAGAGTCTTCAGCAAAATAAGATTCTCTTTCTATAGATGGCTTCTTTTTCCGCATCACTCTGGCCAGTGTCTAATGATGAAATTGGTTCATTTTCTAGAACCAAATAGGCATTTGTTCCCACTAGCCCACGGTGCTAGTGCCCTTATTAATGAGCTGCACCTTTGCCCATTGTTGTAGGAGTCATTAGGGAAATCCTGATAGAGTTCTGTTTATTGCCAAGGGAGGTGTCAGAGGCAGAGAAAGCACAGCTGGGGCCTACAGCCCCCAGCAGACTGTGCAGCACAGGCAGCCAGAACAATCATTCTTAGACTTGCAAAGTGAGGACATAAATTCTAAGAGGAATAAAAATGGGTGAGATAAAGCATTTGAGGGTAAGATTCAGAGTCATTTTTTAGGTTTCTGAACTGTTGAATAAGTTAAGGTAACACGGCAGTGCAATTTGAAGCAAACGTCCTCAGGGGGCAGCAATTTGAGCAATGCCGGTCATTAAGCAAGCTCTAAGCAAGCTGGCTTCCTTGGCTGAGACTGCACCTAACGCGCAGAAGCCTGCAATCTGGCACTCAGTCAGTATGCATTTTAGGTACTGCTGACTGAGCCATCAGGGAGATAATCAGAATGAACAGGATCCATCACAGTGCAGTATGCACAGCTTATATGTTGTGGCAAAATCCACCAGCCCCTTACCTATAAGACTGAATCAGCTTCTGCAAACACACAGAATACTGAACTTATAAAATGTGAGATTGCTGTAGAAATAGGCGCTTCTCAGCACTTACTTAAGGTCTGGCTGGACCATCACAAAGCATTTGTAGGTGATGGCTTTAGATAAAGATGTTTTTGACTAGATGGACTCAGCTTTGCAGATGGATTAATGTCATAGTCACAGCTCTTTGTGCAAAGCAACAGAAACTCATTGGAGCTAGCACAAGCCAAAGTAGAATTTACAGGAAAATTCTGGAGTATGTCATGGTGAGGATAAGGCACAGGAATTAAAAACTAGAATGTCAGGAACCCAGGTTATTTTCTTTCTGCCTCTTTACAAGGAGTAAAATAAGATGCTGTTTTTGCTAGTTGAGGTTGAGAGATTGATCTTTCCTGATGATGTGCACAAAGTAGGCGAGTTGAAGTCTTGCCATCCTTGCTTCTAAGGAACGTTCTGGTTCAAACTGTGGTGTTGGTGAAGAATATTGACTATACTATGGACTGCCAAAAGAACGAACAAATTAGTCTTAGTAGAAATGCAACCAGGATGGTCCTTAGAAAATAAGATATAAAAGGTCTAATAATGTCTTAGAAATTAGCAGATATAACTAAAAAAAAAAAAAAAAAAAACTAAGGAAAAGAGACCTTTGCCAGAAAGTAGAATCCAAAGGTCGAGTAAAATGAAGAAAGATTAAGATCCTCTAGGCAAAAATTGGTATCAACAGGATATAATAGGGTATCAGTAAGATATAACAGAGAGGAAGCATCCAGCTTCCCCTGTTATAGTAACATAATAGATAAGCCTGAGTGAGAGTACCAGGCAGGAACCTGGGTGGAGTCAAGAAAGGGGAAAGAAGAAAGGGAAGTTTTAGTATTGTATAAATACTGAACCCAGGTCTCTGTACTTGAGAACTTTTATTTCTACAGGTCTGTCCTGCTGACTCAGGTCAAGGCAATTGGGTATTTGCATATCCTTGCAGCTTCACTTGTTCTAGTTGGCATCGCTACCTAGAGAAAACTGGCCTGGAAAAGGTGAAGAATATCCTGTGAGACTGAAGGTGAGATTTAGTCCAAAAGTCATTAGGTGGGGCTAAGCAAGGTAGGTATCCATTGGGTGGGGCTAAGCAAGGTAGTATCCGTGTGTGTGTGTGTGTGTGTGTGTGTGTGTGTGTGTGTGTGTGTGTGTGTGTGTGTGTGTGTTGGGGGGAGGGGGGGGGAGGGGGGAGGTGTGGCAGTGACCTGGCACCATGAGTCAGAGCCTGAGTGAGGTGCGGAGAGCATGTGAACAAGGGAGGGGTGGGCGTGCAGCCGGTGGCAGTGGTGTTCTAGCATGACGTGTCAAAGCCTGAGTAGGGTGAGGAAAGCACACACATGGGGTGAGGGATGTTAGTGGCGGCAGGGGCAGCCCAGTGTGGGGTACTGGAGCCTGAGTGGGTTAAAGAGGATATGCACACAGCTGGTGGAGGAGGGGGGAGGTATAGGATAAGGGGCAGTGGCAGGAGACTGGTTACATACTGGGAAAGGGGAGCAAATTGATCCAATAAGTAAATTTATTGAGAATAATGGGAGACAAGGTTCTCACTATTGGAGAAAACCCACAAAAACCAAAACCATTGTCGTGGAGTCGATTCCAGCTCGTAGAGACCCTGTAGGACACAGTAGAACTGTCAACGGACAAAATGTGGGCCTTCCCGGCATGCAAGGAAAGCCAATGACCAAGACACCGGCCTTTGAGAAATCCAAAGCAATGTTTATTTCGAGCCGGCAAACGAGCTGGGAGAAATTTTCTCAGACCAGGCTTCTGATCAAAGGGTGTGCTACACATTTATGGGGTGGCAGAATAAGGAAATTACACATACTAAATTTCTGGGGGATCATATGCATAATAACAGCGGGGTGGGGAAAGATCTCTGGGCCGGATGCTGGTGTCGGACCTCAGGCTTCTGAATGTTTTCCCTCAGTTTTGTACTGTAGCACTTTGGTTCCTTCCAGACTTTTAATGGCACTTTTGTTCCGGATAGGTCATCTGATAAGAATGCCCGAAGCTTCCCTGCGCATGCCTTGCCGGCCTCAGCTGGTCTTAACTGGTTCCAGCCCCCGGTCTCTAACACCCAGGCAGGGATTATCCAGGAAGGTTGGAAGCTGAAAAACAACTCAAAAATATCTTTAGTGAGCCTGGCGGAGTTTCTTGTTTGTCACCCTTACAGAATTGCCCCATCGGGTTTCCGAGGAGCAGCTGGTGGATTTGAACTGCCCATCTTTTGGTTAGCAGCTGAGCTCCTAACCACTATGCCACCAGGGCTCCATTTACAGGTTAAGAGAGAGTAAATAAGACAAAAATACAATCTATAACCTGAATTAAGAAATAAATTTCTAAATAACCCATGGGTCAGGGAATAAGTCACAATGGAAACTAGAAAAAAAATAGAACTAATAAAGACAACATATTAAAACCCTTGGATGCAGCTAAAGCAGTTCTTAGAGGAAAACTTAAATGCTCGTATTAAAAATGAAGAAAGACTGAAAATTAATGGGGTAAACATTCATCTCAAGAAGTGAGAAAAAGGCTTGTTCCATAATGGTAGTGTCTTGGGAGGGGTACTAGGTGCCTGGAGGACAGGAGTAGGAAGGAGAATTACTTTTCAATGTATTTCCTTTTTACCTTTTAAATTTTGTACCGTGTGCACTTATAATTTAGTTTTAGAAAAACACCATGTTGAATACGGCTTAGAATACATCCATTTCTTGTATACATTTGGTTTGAGGGGCTTGAAAGAAAAAAAAGAGCAAAAATAGACTAGTTTAGGAATGAGAAAGGAGATACAACCACAGTACAAAAAAGAAAAAAAGAATTTTGAGAGACTATAATATCCAACTCTATGGCAGCAAATTTGAAGTCCTAGAGATAATGGATTATTTCCTATTAAAATACAAACTATCAAATTTGACCCAAGAAGAAATGAAAAACCAGGATAGATTACTTACCATAGAAGAAAATGGGAAGGGATTACAAACCTACTATTAAAAAGGGGAGCCAGTGGAGCCATGGAGGCTGGATAAACCCCTGAAACTATTGCCCTGAGATAATCTTTAAACCTTAAACCAAAAATATCCCCTGAAGTGTTCTTCAAACCAAATATAGTTCAGCTTAACTAGTAAAAAATGTCTGCTTGAAGCATTATGTTCTTTTAAGAACTATCTATATGAGATCAAAGCCACAAGAGCAACTGGAAAGATTAGATAAGAACCTTAGAGGGCAGTAAGTTTATGGTAATGAGGGAGGAACAACTCAGAAAAGGAGGGTGAGAATGGTTGCACAACTTGAAGAATGGAATCGACGTCACTGAATTGTACGTGTAGAAACTGCTGAATTGGCGTATGTTTTGCTGTGTATATCCTCAACAACAGCAACAAAAAAAGAATTATATATATATGAGTGTAAACTGACAAAAGTTAATCTAAGGCACAGATGAGAACTTTAAGGGGCAAACCAAAAAAAAGCCAAACCTGTTGCCATCAAGTCAATTCCGACTCATAGAGACCCTACAGGAAAAAGTAGAACTGCCCTATAGGGTTTCCAAGGAAACTTTTTGGTTAGCAGCCAAGTTCTTAACCACTGCGCAACCAGGATTCCTTCAGGGGCAGAGAGCCTAAAGTAATGGTGATAAAAACAATATGGGTAGAGATCGCATGGTGGTACAATGTGAAGTATGTAATCAATGTTATGTTCATGTAGAAATTGTAAATGGATGTATGTTTGATTGTGTATATTGCCACCAAAAATAAATAAAATATTAAAAAGGGGGGGAGGCAGGTGGATTCAGAGCTGAATTTTATCCTTTAAAGAATGGATGATTCCAAAATTATTTAAAATATCCCAAGTTATAGGAAAAAATTAAAATCCTTCAATTCATTTTATAAAAGCAGCATAGCTTTAGAACTAAAACCTGACAATGATAGTAGAAGAATGAAAATTATAGACAAATCTAATGAATATATATTTGCAGAAATTCTAATAAAATACCAGCAAATAGAATCTAGCAAACAGAGCTTAGCAATGTATCAAAAAACAATATACTATCACCAAGAAGGCATTCAAATGATTCAATGTCAGAAAATTTCTCAACAAAATCCATGTCTTAAATAATGAAGAAAATGATCATATAAACAGATGCTAAAAAGGTGTGTGTGAAAATTCATCTCATTCCTGATAAAAACTCTTAAGAAAATAGAGATCTTTATGACCAAGATTGGAAATCCAGAAATTAGAAAAGATAAACATATTGGACTAAAATTAGAAAAAAAAAACTTTGTATTATAGATGATACTATAAACAAAGCTAGTGGGCAAATAGTAGATAGTATATATAATGCAGATGGTAGTCAAAGAATTAATTTCTATGAAGTTAATCTTACAAATTTCAGCTTTTATAAATAGACACTAAGAATAATAAATAATGCAATGGAAAAATGATAACAGATATGAAGAGAAAATTTACAGAAGAACGAGTCCAAATAGCCAGCATCCATATAAAAAGATGCTCAGATGTCTTGATGGTCAGGACTGGGCCACTGGCAGCACCTTCCTATACACTAGAGAAAGGCAGGACCCCTTTCTGCACTGACATGGGCAGGAAGGGTGCTTGGCTTTGCAAGCCATTTGAGGGCTGCATTCCAGCCCCAATCACCTGTGCACCAACTGTGCAGTGTATTGTAGTGGCCCAGACTCAGAAAAATGCAAATTAAAGTAATGATGAAATATTGCTTTATATCCATGAAACTGGCAAAAATAAAAAAGAGCTGTAATACCTGTTGCCAGCAGGGACATGGGGAAAAGTACGCTCTTCATACATTACTGGTCTAATTGTAAAGCATTTCAGCCTTTTTTGGAAGGCAATCCAGCAATATCTATTTAAATTAAAAATACGTATTCCCTTTGACCCAGGAATTCTACTCCTAGGAGTCTATTCCATAAAAATAAAAGTGCTAATTTATACAGACATGTGTGCAAGGATGTTTATTACAGCACTGTTTGTAGCTGCCAAGAACTGGAAACGTGGTAAATGGCCATTAATCAGTGAATGGCTGAAAAATTAAAATACATTACTCCATAGAATATAACATGGCCATTAAATGGAATGAATTATAGCCTTACCAGATGTCTGGGACAGGTTTCCATGAGATACTGGTGAATGAGAAAACCAAGATACAAAATAAGTATAATATGATTCTATTATTGTAAAAAAAAAAAAAAACAATAAAAAACCCCATATATGTGGAAGTAGATAAATATGAATATGAATATGTGTATGTGTGTTTGTATGAGCATGTGACTACAAAGGAAAATAAATATGGACACACTCTAGGTTGTTAATGTGGGGGGAGGAGAGAAGAGGGGAAAGTTGCCCGCAATAAAGACAGCAAGTATGATGTGGTCCCGCTCATGTAAAATTGTGGGAGTGTCTGTGCATTGGTATATGTGTGTGTATATACGTGGGTACATAAAGAGATGCATGGAAGGGTACTCACCACAGTGTTACTGGTTAGGATGGTGAAATTTCGTGGGACTTTTATTTACATTGAGCCCTGGTAGTGCAGTGATTAAGAGCTCAGCTGCTAACCAAAAGGTTGGCAGTTTGAATCCACCAGCCGCTTGTTGAAAACCCTAAGGGGCAGTTCTACTCTGTTCTGTAGAGTTACTATGAGTCAGAATCTACTCAGCAGCAATGAGTTTTGGTTTTATTTTCATTATTGTATCTTTATTATTGTTCCGCTTCTTTATAATGAACATGTAACATGTATTATTTTTTATGTCTATTTTTATTGTGGTAAGAAAGTACATAATGAAACATATGCCATCTCAACAATTGAACATGTTTTATTTTTATATACAGAAAAAAAATGAAGTTATTTTCATTTTGAGAATAAAGTAACAACAAAAAACAAGCCTCAGACTGGAAGAACTCGTATGACTCAGTAATGCAGACATTTTTAATTTATAGCTGGCTTCAGGGGGCTCAACTTGAAAAAGGAATAAAAAAGAATGAACAAAGGGAACAACTAGTGCTCTGAAGTGTTACCTCCACTGCAAATTATGGGGCAGATGGGAAAGTGTTTAACTTTACCCATATATGTGTTACAGCTCTTTTTGATGGTTTCACTGTGTCAGCAGAATTCTTTGCTGCTTTTTGTAAACTTTTTAAAGCTTTTAGTGTAAGTTTGATATTTGTTTTTCTCCTTCTGGTTATGTACTACAGTAAACTGATTTTGACATTTTCCACCTTTTTCTAAGGAGAAGGAGCCCTGGTGGTACAGTGGTAAAGTGCTCAGCTGCCAACCAAAAGGTTGAGGTCCAAACCCACCAGCTGCTCCACAGGAGAAAAATATGGAACTCTGCTTCCATAAAGATTTACAGGCTTGGAAATCCTATGTGGCAGTTCTACTCTGTCCAGAGAGTTGCTGCGAGTCAGAATAGACTCCATGGTGACAACATAGAGGGGGCAGAAGACTCATTCGATTGGGTACATGGGCTCACTGTTGCCTGCTGCTTTGAAAGTAAGGTTTTAGCCATTTGAAAAAGAGGTTTTCTCCCTGGCTTCCAGGTAGATAATGAAAGTAGCATTGCGTGACATTAAAAACCAGGCATTGCAAATTTTAGATTCAAGAGTAAAATTCATTTTTCTGTTTTGAATTTGAGAGGAGAGATATTTGGACTGGGGTTTAGAGGTGGGGAATCTTGACATAGATTCAAGTGGAGGCTAATAGTTACTATTGGTTTGCTTTTACTCAGTTACTACTTTACAAGCTGAAAAAATAAGGGAAATCTTTCCTGCCTGTAAAATGAGGATCCTGAGGGTATGTCTAAGGCCTCATTAAGAGGTTTAAATGGGTTTATGCAGATAAAGCATTTTAGATTTTAGAACAGTTAGCACGTGGGAAGTACTACATAAGTGTTACTATTATTATTTTGTCATTTGTTGGGCTCATCTGTCTGTTTGCACAGGAAGCACTTTTTTGGGGGGGTGGGGAAATGGCTTATATATATAATATAAGGCATTGATGTTGTTTGGGATTCTGAGATACTATCTGAATTACTTTGTATATAATACTTCACCTAACACCATGAACTTGAGTTGAGGGCACTAAATTTTGTTTGATGGCAAAATTTAATCAATGGTTACTTATAGTCACCTCATAATGAGATTTAGGAATTTAATAGAATGTTAAAAATACTTTTAATTTCTTGGAAAAAACGTGTTTTGTAATAGAAGCAGTCATTACAGATGTTCTGTTTGGGATAGGACACATAGAAATTATAGTTCTGCAGGATATCTAGCAGCCTTCATCAGGATGTCTTCTTCTAATAATTAAAAAAAACCAAAACCTTCTATGATATCATGCTATGAGGATGAATTAAAGGGTTCTGCTCTTGGGTTTGGTGTTTTATTTCATCTTGTTACAATGTCCCATCATCCGTACGACCTGTATAGTTCTCAGAGCCGGAAAAAAAACAAACCAAACCCATTGCTGTCAAGTCGATTCTGACTCATAGTGACCCTATAAGGACAGAGTAGAACTGCCCCCATAGGGTTTCCAAGGCTGTAATCTTTTTTTGTGTGTGTTTTAGGTGAATTAGTTTCTCATTGAAAAATTTATACACAAATTGTTTTGTGACATTGGTTGCAATCCCCTCAATGTGTCAGCACTCTCTCCCTTTCCCTTCACACCTTGGGTTCCCCATGTCCATCCATCCAGGTTTCCTGTCCCTCCCTGCCTTCGCTTTTGGGCAGGTGTTGCCCATTTGGTCTTGTATATTTGAACTAAGAACTAAGAAGCATGTTCCTCAAGTGTGTTATCGTTTGTTTTATAGGTCTGTCTAATCTTTGGCTGAAACATGGACTTCGGGAGTGGCCTCAGTTCTGAGTTAGCGGGGTGTTTGGGGGCCATACTCTCGAGGTTTCTCTAGTCTCTGTCAGACCAGTATGTCTGGTCTTTTTTGTGAATTTGAATTTTGTTCTACATTTTTCTCCTGCTCTGCCCGGGACCCTTTGTTGTCATTCCTGTCAGAGTGGTCAGTAGTGGCAACCAGGCACCATCCAGTTCTTCTGGGCTCAGGCAGGTGGAGACTCTGGTTCACGTGCTCCTCCAAGGCTGTAATCTTTATGGAAACAGACTGCCACATCTTTCTCCCCGCAGACCAACTGGTGGGTTCAAACCAGAGCTTTGAACTGGTTCATTCCAGTTGCATTTTTACAAGTTCCCAGGACGTTTTACATAAGAGGAAACTCTGGTGGCTTAGTGGTTAAGTGCTCCAGCTCCTAACCAAAAGGTCAGCAGTTCAAATCCACCAGGGGCTCCTTGGGAACTCTGTGGGGCTGTTCTGCCCTGTCCTATAGGGTCTCTATAAGTCGGAATGGACTCAGCGACAACAGGTTTTTGGTTTTTATATATAAGAATCACCAGGGGTCTTGTTAAAATGTAGATTCTGATTCGTATATCTGGGGTGGAAATAGGAGCCTTGGTAGCGCAGTGGTTAAGAGCTTGGCTGCTAACCAAATGGTCAGCAGTTTGAATCCACCAGCTGCTCCTTGGAAACCTAGGGGGCAGCCCTACTCTGTCCTAGAGGGTCCCTATGAGAATCAACCTCAGCAATAGGGTTTTTTTGTTTGTTTGTTTGGGGTGGAAATGCAAGTTCTCAGCAGGAACTTGCTAGAAATGCAAATTCTCAGCAAGGGTTCAAACCAGAACAAACCCGTTCAAAGCCCTGGTTCAAACCCCTGGTTCAAGCAGTGGAACTCTGACCCACTAGGTCACCAGGGCTCCTTGTTCTTAGAGTGGAGTGTTTGAATTCCATTACTGATTCTCTGTACTTCCTCCATCTAGCTATTCTGACTCACCCACTGGGAGAGCACTCCTGGTGTTGGAAGGTCAGGTGTCCTGGAAAGGAGGAGAAGAGAAGACCTCATTCCTCTGCCTTAGCTGTTAGCCTGCAAAAGAAACCCCCTGCAGGACTCCCAGATGTTAAAAGCACCCTGGTGAGTAATGGCAATTGTGTGAGTGCAGAGCAAATCCTGGGTCTCTGTCCTCATTCCTTGTAGCCTTATTGATAAACAGAAATCAGTTACTTGCGGTGGCCAGTTGGTAGCCTAATTCGTACTCCCAATGCTCACCTGCCTGCCTCACTTTTGGAAACGATCAACCGTGTAAACTACAGCTTGTTTTCGCACCTGCTTCTAAAGGGCTTAGTCTGAGGGACCAATTTGCACCCCTTCCCCAGCAGCACCATCTGCTCTTGACACTTTTAAGGTATCTGGTCTCCCTTTACTCTGTTGGTCCTTGAAACAGGGTTGGGAATGGTCATCTGAGTTTTCTTGGCAGTCTGAGCTCTGGATACCTTTCCCCAGAGTGTCTGAGGCATAAATCTGTCTGTGACTTCCAGGCCAAATGAATAGATAGTTAGTGGGAGCATCAACCATCAGCAGGTATGGCCTTTGGGGCTTTTCCAAAAGGCAGGGCAGGCCTGGTCTACAAAACAGCATCTCAGGCCCTTCTGCTGGATATTCAGTTTCAGTTTATTGACCATGCAGGGAACATAAATATAGGCAGTAGCTACAACATGGCATTTGCGTGGGAAGAAGCAGAAGGTGTTGTCGATTTCAAAAGTGAAGGAAGTAGCATGGTGCATGTCATACATTCTCAGAGAAGTTTCATGGAGTTTGTCTCTCAAAGCTCTCACAGCAGAGAGAGTGCAGGTTCAATGCACTGCTGGCTATCTCAGCAATCCCAGCTGTGATGGTCAATTTTCTGTATCAGCTTGGCTGGGCTATGGTTCCCAGCTGTTTGGTCCAACACTAGTCTAGATGTTGCTATGAAGGTATTTACGTATGATTTACATTTACAATCAGTCCATTTTAAGTACAGCAGATTACCTTCCATAATATGGGTGGGCCTCATCCAATCAGTTGAAATTCTTAAGAGCAAAAACTGAGGTTTCCTGAAGAGAGAATGAGTCTGCCTCAAGACTGTAACATAGAAATCCTGCCAGAGTTTCCAGCCTTCCTGGCCTACATAAAGTGTCTTTTTCTCTCTGTGTCTCTGTATGTATGTACGTATGTGTGTGTGTATATATATGTGTATATATATACAATTTATGTATGCATCCTGTTGGTTCTGTTTCTCTCAAGAATACTGACTAATACACAGGCACGCCGATAAAAGTAGATCATTGCAGGCTGGGGCTAGTTTTTTCCTTCCCAAGCCTTGCAACCCTCCTGGGCAAAACTGGACTAGCCAGGGAATGCTTGCTCCATATATTGTTACTGAATATAAGTTTCTGGCAACAGAAGAAACTGGACTGGCAAGCAGTTTGAGGTAAGTCTGTGTAGTTAATTTTTTTCTTGCCCTCTCAATAACAGATCTGATGCCAAAACAATCTTGGCAATGGAGCTAGGCATGTTTTTTCTACCTGACTCAGCATGGGTGATAAATAAATCAAGTGTGTTTTACTGCTCTAACAATATATGGTACCACAGGTAATCTTTTCTTCGAGGTAAGCCCTGCTGCATCCCTCTCAACTTTGCATATGGACTCCTCAAAGAGCAGAGAGGAAAAGGCAACTTGCTTTTATGACAGCATGCACATTTTGGTTGACCCAGTGGAGCAGTTTCCTTAATTTCAACCAGGTGACCAAGCTATGGTTCTTTCTCAGTTATATCACTAAGAAAGTATCCTAAAATCTGAGCAGTCAAGTTTTCCATTGCTGGATTGCTTTGACAGGTGGCATATTCATTACACGTCAATGCTGCAATATGGCATTAATCTAGGACTATTTGCCATGGAGGAGAGCCCTGGTGGCACAATGGTTAAGCACTTGCCTGCTAACTGAAAGGTTGGCAGTTCGAACCCACCCAGTGGCTCCGTGGGAGAAATATGTGGCGATCTACTTTCATAAAGATTACAGCCTAGGAAACCCTATGGAGCAGTTCTGCCCTGTCACATGGGGTTGCTATGAGTCGGTACCCAAGAACAACATTTGCCGTGGACCTAATGCCTTTCATTCATTCAACAAACGTCTTTTGAATACCTACTGTGTGCCAGAACTTCACAACAAAAGGACTCATTTATATTATAGGGGTGTTTTCTCAACCTTTTTTTGCCTTCCAATTGTCCATTATTGTGTTTGGCACTGTCTTCTAGGGCTGGAACCCAGCAAATTTCCCAACTTTGTGGCTTTCAGGGGATGTCTTTCCCACTGATTGACACTAGAGGGCACTCAATTGCCAGTAACAAATTTGGGCACTTGGACTTTGTGCACAATTTTCAAGACTTTAAGTTTTACTCTTTTCAGTAAAGAGCAGTTGCACAACTCCATTCTCCTCCTGATGGGGCATCAGAAGAGGAGACACTCTACCTTGGACTAGATGTTGGTTTCCATTAAGGCTTTCTCTCTTAAAATTCGGGTTTTTGAACTGTCCTCGTTAACAGTGAGTAACTTACTTGTGATATCGCATGCTATTATCATCCACCACATCCACACCTAATTCCATGTTACCTACTCGTAATAACTTCTGGCACTTATTATGAGTAGAGATTTTTTTTTTTTAAGAGGTTGGGATTTATCTCCCTGGATTTAGTTAATTATGCTTTTATTTATTCTTGAAAAGGCTGGTTCCTTTCTAAACCTCACAGTTTGCCTGTAGGCCAGTCTGGCTCTCATTTTGCTTTCTGTTTTGTCTATTGCCTTTTTTTTCTTGAATACAGTTAAGTCTTCCTCCCATATTGGTCCAGCAGATTATCTGGCTTCTTCAGATTTGGGTGGGCCACATTCTGCTAACCTTTGCCTCCACCTAACCCAACCATTGCTTGTCTTCCGGTCTTTCCCTTCTTTGTACATCTTAAGCACGGACTAATACTCAGTCTTTCATCCTGAGGTTCAGTGTTCAGTCACCTGCCAGAGATCTGTATCTTGCTAAGTAGTGAAGCCAGGATTTAGTTCTAAGGTTTTCTAATTCTGATTTGTTCTGACGGCCCTTCTTTTTCAGACTTTTGAGTTTTTAGTATTGTCAGCAATGTTTCCAGTCATCTTCCTAGTCATGTTCCTTAATTTTATCACACGAAAATTTATCCAGAATTCTCAATTCATGATAAAAACCAAAGACACTATAAAAATGAAAATGGATCTTGATTCTGGTGACATCACCCCCCTTACCCCTCCGTTATAATTTAGAATTTAAAAAACTCCAAAGCTTGAGATGGGAGTAACTTTGGTCATTAAACAGGCTTAATGGTAAAACAGGTTCTTGGCTCAGCCCTTGCATTATGAGATTTTCCCTTAGGACTCAGAGTAGCTAATATGCAAGATTAAAATATTTAAATTTTTAGAAAGACTTCCTAGAAACCCTAAGGCCTTCAGAATCACTGTTAATGAGTTCACTTGTTTGGTCATAGTTCTAGTTTCAGTATTTCAAGCCTTTCAGGGCAAGGGATTTCTCACTGTGGTTCTTGATATGGAACAAGAGGCTAACATGAATATAGAATCACAAAGTTGAAAACTGAATTCCCTCCCATAGTCTACATTTTTCTACATGTATAATGAAGTTCTAAAAGAGAAAATAGCCAGAGAAACTTCAGGGTTAGTGGGCTCCTGGCATTTATTATGATTTGAGTTTTTTTTTTTTTTAATAGGGTGGAATTTATCTCCCTAAATTCAGTTATTTATGCTTTTATTTATTCTTTCAACTACCAATTATTAACCATCTGCTAGGCCTTGGGCCAGGCTCTGGAGATATAAAGGTGACATACCTGCCCTCAAGGAGCCTTGTGGGATAGGGAAACAGAAAATTAGATGAACCAAAATACAAGTATTTTAATAGAGCTATGGCTAAAAACCCAAGAAAACCCAAAGTAATAGGTGATGAACTTGAGATCCATTTAATCTGCAATAGGTTTAAATTCAAGCTGCCTAATGGGTAAGATTAGAATGTTCAAAATCAGCTTCATAAAATGCCTTTCTAGAAATGTGAGGGCTTGCAGAGTTGGTGGTGGTAAGCTCACCTGTCTAGAAAACAGCCCTGGTTTTCAGAATTGTCATTGAGTTCCAGCGATTACAATATGGCAATTATATGAATTTTTGTCTGTTGTACAGGAATAAAATACATTGTATCATCTTTTGATTGGTGAAAACAGAGAACATCTGATGGCTTTGGGAATCCAGGTCGCAAAATAAACTTCATTTCCTGTCTAGGCCTTTAATAGTCCTGTTCCATTGGGTTTTTGCTTTTCCTCTTTATCAGAACCAGTTGTTTCCATTTTTTTCTCTTCTCCCAGCATTTCCATCTCAATGATTTCCCCCATTTCATCCCTCTGTCCATGACTTTCTTTGGGTTTCTAGACTCTCTGGTCCTGTGCCTCTCGTCCCAGAATTCAATCCTACATGGGAGAAGTTGTCCTTAGACTGGTTGCCCTGTTGGCTTAGGTGAGTTTAAAATGCACTGGGTCCTCTGTGGACTTCAAGAAAGTTTTCTCACCTTCCTTTTTCCTCTTGTGTAGAATAAACATGGAGTTGCAGTCCTTTTGCAGCTCTGCAGGACAGAGTTCATTGCCTGGAGCTGTCAGAGAATAGAAGACACCTGCTGTCATTCAGCTGGCCTCTGTCCCTCTCTTTGCCAGAGTGTGGGACATTTTAGGTCCTGTGGCTTCTGTCCACCTCTCCTGCTGTGGACACCTATTTTTATATGGTGGTGTAAATATCTGCAGAACAACCAGACTTAATATGCACTCTTGTGCTTGGCTTTTAGACTTCTCCTGGATGGTTCCTGCTTAATGACAGAGGTCATGTAAATGGTGTGAGTGAGAGAAACAGGTGCCTCAGAGTGCCACCACACTTAAAGCAATACCCCACAGAAAGCCCTCTTTGAGGGCCCTTGGGGCAGCCACTTTTGCAGATGAAAAGAAGTTTCTTTACCTAGGAAATGGCCAAAGGGGTGAATTTATTTTTTTTACACGTATATACAGTTTTAAGGGAATTTGGTTCCTGTATATCTTGGTCCAAGGATCCCTGGTGGTACAGAGGTTAAGCGCTTGGCTGTTAACGAAAGGTCAGAAAGGTAGGTGGTTGAAACCCACCGGCCACTCTGTGGGAGAAAGATATGGCAGTCTGTTTCCGTAAAGATTATAGCCTTGGATACCCTAGGGGGCAGTTCTACTCTGTCCTATAGGGTCGCTATGGTTTAGAATTGACTCAGCACCAACAGGTTTGGTCTTTTTTGTTTGTTTTGTTTATGTCTTGGTACAAACATGGTTCTAGTCAATCCCCATGGCAGTAATGGTGGAAGGTATTTTCTTCTCCTGCTCCATTCCATCCCTCTCTGAAGGAGGACCTTGCCTGTTGCTTTGATTTGGATGCAAGATCTGCCAGGATTTCAGATACGGTGCCCATGTGGATGATTCGAAGGTGGACTTAGAGAATGCAGACTTGGCATTTAGAGAGGGTATAAGAGAGAGGAGTTTATTATTTTAAAAAGATAATGCTCTACAGCCAGTGGCTCTACGAGGAAGAAGACCCGAGGCCTGCTTGTGATTGTCTGGCATTAGCGAAGGGGAAGAAGGGGCTGGGAAGAAGTAGACTGTGACTACTCTGTGTGGTTTGAAGGGAGAAAGCTTCTGTATGAAAATGTCCCATCTGCCACCTTTCCTGGTGCCTGACATTCTAATCAAGCCACAGTGTGTGTGTGTGTGTGTGTGTGTGTGTGTGTGTGTGTGTACTGTGTCATGTGAAGCCTTGATTCCTTCCTTGTGAAGATTCTGGGGTGTCCTAGAATCCCTTCTTAAGATGCAACTACCCAGGAAGGAAACTCCTTTAAGCCGATTCAGAGCATGTCCGGAGGGAAAGGGTGGGGATTAGCAGGAGGGTATTTGGAAGAGGCCCTCCATTGAAGGTGGGGTCCATAGAGAAAGGACATGGTGGAGGAGGAGGAAGAGACAGGCTCAGAGAGAATCCCAGCCTACCTCCTCAATTCCCTCAGGGGAAGAGATTTATATCAGCATTAGGGTGGGGTAGGAGACTAAGGTTTTTGAGTAGGACAAGCCCCTCTAGCACAACAGAAAAGTGCTTTATTGGCCTCCAGCCCCTCAGGCATTGGTCTTGACTTCCCTTTTCTCCAATGAAGTAGAGCTGACCAACGTTCATTCTCAGGAGCCGGAAACCTGGCACCTGTCATCATCTACAGCCAGTTTGTCCCTGAGCCTTGGAGGTTCTATTTCCTTAGAAATCATGGACCCTGCCCCTTATCATCTCCCCTGATGCCTCAGCCAGGGCTGCCACAGCCTCCTTGCAGGTTCCCAGGCCTCCAGCTCAGCCTCCCTCTAATCCATGGTCATATCGCTGCTGACATGAGCTTTCTAAAAAGGCAAATCTCACCATTTTCACTCCTAGCTTAAAGTCTTTCCCGGTTGCCTCCAAATAAAACTCCACATTTCTTAGTATTGGCACCCACTCCTGCCCTTTCCAGCTTTTTCTGTCTCACCTGCCGCCTGCAATTTCCTTCCTACCAAAGCTATACCCTGAAATCGAGATGCTGCCACCTCTGCAGGGACATCATTCCTCCTGTGGGCCATTCGGGACTCAGCTCAGGGGTCATCTCTTCTCAGAAGACAACCCTGACCTTTAGGTCCAGTTAGTTCCCTTCATCCAGCCCCACCCTGCCCCGCACTTCTCCACCCCACACTCTGCATTGTAATTCCTGCCTCCCCCTCCCACACCTCTCAAAGATGAGCCCTTTAAAGGTGGGGACTCTTTCTGGTCTCTGTGTACCCCAAGGCCCAGCAGAAAAGGTGGCATGCGGCACAGAGTAGGGATTCTATAAACATTTGCTCTATGAATTAGCTGTTGCTGGGGTTATTTTTGGTCTGGGAAGCCTTTCACCCCTTGGCTCATTTCTAAAGTCTACCCAACCCAAGGCCAAATTAAAAGTGAGCATCTCCCTGAAGTCTTAAATAAATAAACAAACAATGAAAAGAAACCCAAACTGTTGCCTTCGAGTTGATTCCGGCTCATAGCAACCTTATAACGCAGAGAACTGCCCCGTAGGGTTTCCAAGGCTGTGATCTTTATGGAAGCAGACTGCCACAGCTTTTTCTGCAGAACAGCTGGTGGGTTCAAACTGCAGACCTTTCGGTTGGCAGCTGAGCACTTTAACCACTGCACCACCAGGGCTCCTTCAAGAAGCCTTACCCTCCCCCAATGTTAGAAGGGTAACGTTGTTCCCTTTGCTGCGATTCTTTGACACGTATCACTTCTCCCTTGTTTTGTACTAATTTATAAAAATTCTGATACCTTGAAACCTTGAAAACTCAAAGGAATGAACCTCTGATGGTGTTCCCAGTAGGCACTCAAACACCCAAGGATGCATCCGTTGGGAGGTGGGCACCAAGCCAGGAAAAGGAGAAAAGCTGGAGAGGCTGCTTTTCCCTTTTAAGTTGCATCAAGTAATTGCTCTGCTTGCTTGTAGGGTTGAGCCTACTATCTTTATTCTCTTTCCAGATGGATGGAAAGAGCTTTTTGAGGGTTGTTTCCATGTCTGGGTTATTTTTATTTCACCACCTGTGCCTAGCACAATGCCTCCCTCATAGAAAGCCTCCAATGGATGAGTGAATGAATGAACTAAGTTAGTGGGAAACGGCAAGCATTGGCTCTATTTTTGACTCTCCCCAGAAATATGTGACTTCAGAGGCCTGGACCTAGGAGCATCACCCAGACCTGGAACTTGATGTTTTCGTTTTTGTTTTTCTGTGTTTAGAGATATTGTGAAGGGAGTAGGAACCCCTCCTGCCACAGCCCCAAGAAGAGAGAAAACCAGGTGCTGTGTTTAATTTTTATTGCCATTTCAGCCATTCTTATGTGTACTATTCAGTGACATTCATTATGTCCTTGCCATGCAGGCTGTGGTTTTGATGCCCTCTTTTCTTCAAAAGAGTTCCTCTTCAGCTCAGAGTCTAGAATGTACCAGAGCTGGTTCTGATCTCAGGGAACCAGCCATGGCCAACCAGCTGCTGTGGATACGACTGTTCTGTGAATGGATGGAGGGATGGAGGGTGAGCTTGGTCTTATTTTTCATGTACCCATAGGACTTGAGATTCCTGCAGCTCTCAGAGCCCACTAGAGATTGCATGTATTTCAGATGGCTTTTGCGGGCACAGTTCCTCTTTCAGATGAACTCTTTGGGTGTTTGTGAGGCCTGCGTCTCCTTCCCTTACTCCTTTCTCATATTTGCCTTTGAAAACTCAGCTGGAAAGGTCAACACTTACTACAGAAGTGCTATTCTTCCATGTTTTTGGATGGGCATCTCCTCATAGCTTTGATTCGTTGTCTGCTAAGACAGCCTTCAGCTTTTTAGGAGTAAACAGAGATGGGTGCCCCTGTGGTTCAGATGCTTGGGTTCTCAGTCACAACCCGAATGTTCCTTTGGATGGGCGTATTGAACACATACTTGACCTAGGGGAGGGAGTTTTGCTACTTGATAAGAAGGTTGAATTTGAGAAGGCTTCAAGGATGAAGGTGGCTGGGTGGCTTAAATGGTTAAGTGCTCGACTACTAACTGAAAGATTGGTGGTTTGAATCCACCCAGAGGCACCTCAGAAGACAGGCCTGGTGATCTGCTTCCAAAAGATCACAGCCTTGACAACCCTATGGAGCGGTTTTACCCTGCACAGGTGGGGTCACCATGAAGGTAACTAATAACAACACAGGATGAATTAATATGATTGAGAAAGGCCTCATAATTCTTTCCTTGGTCATGCACACTGTGTAGAGTAGCTCTATTCAATAGAAATACGGTGCGAGCCATGTGTAATTTTTTATTTTCTAGTATCCACATTAGAAAAAGTAAAAAGAAACAGGTGAAATTAGCTTTAATAATATATTTTATTTAACCCAATATATACCAAAAAATTATCACGTCAACATGTACTCAATATAAAAATTATTTATGAGATATTTTACATTCTTTTTTTGTACTAAGTCTATGAACTCCAGTGTTTATTTCACATTTATTGTTGTTGTTGTTAGCTGCCATTGAGTCAATCCCCAACTCATGATGACCTCATGTACAACTGAGCAAAATACTGCCCAGTCCTGCTCCATCCCCATGATCAATTGCAGCTCAGACTGTTGTGATCCACAGGGTTTTCATTGGCTGATTTTTGGAAGTAGATTGCCAGGCCTTTCTTCCTAGCTGTCTTAATCAGGAAGCTCTGGTGAAACCTGTTCAGCATCATAACAACACATAGTAAGCCTCCACTGACAGACAGGTGGTGGCTGTGCATGAGGTGCACTGAACCTCAGTCTCCCTCATGTAAGGTGAGAATTCTACCACTGAATCACTACTGCCTCCATTTTACATTGACAACACATCTCAATTCAGACTAGCCACATTTCAAGGGCTCAAGAGCCACGTGTGGCTAGTGGTGCCCATATTGGACAGCACACATCTAGACTCTCCAGCTGGGATGGGGAAGTGGTTATTCTGTACCAGATCTGCCCTCCGAATTAAGCTGCCTAACTAAAGATGAAAGAGTTAAGGTGGGAAGGAGTGCATATGTGGCTATCAATAGAACTTTAATAATACAATTTAAAAAGTGTTCTGATAGTCTAATCAGCAAGAGGACATTTTTAAGTTTAAGGACTTATATGACCCCTAACTGAAAATTTTCTATTTATTATTTTTTTCTCATCAGAGTGTTTATTTGCTCATTTTGCTTAGATCAATGAGTTCAAAAAACTGAACTTGATAGATAGTTTTACCTTCCGGTGCGCCCTTTTATTCAGATACCCTACATTCCTTATGCCATCAGGAAATAATTAAATATCTACATAAAAATAATAGTCAACATTTATGGAGAGCTTGCTCTGTGCCGGACACTTGACATGCAGCCTGGCAAGAGCTGCATGAAGTAGGTTCCATTATTATCACCATTTTTCAGATAAGGAAACTGAGACATTAGAGTTGCTAAGTAAACTTACCCAGGGTAACCCAGCTGGTAAGTGGTGGACTCAGGCAGACAGATTCCAGAGCCCACCTTCCTAGCCCTACACAGCCCTCCTTCATGAAACTAATGTAAAATTTTACATTCTCCAAAACTGCTCAAGGCTCTTTTCTCCTTTAAACATGTCCACTAAGCCCTCTTGCTTTTGAGAATTCTGGTAAAAAATATGTCTTTTTGTGGGGTGAGATCTGTACATCTTAAGACCTATTTGGAAAATTGGCAGATGAAACCTGCCTTACTGGAGAAAGATCTTGATCTATGAGATGAAAACCAAAGTTTAAGGTCCTGGGGTGGCACACACATGGTTAAGTGCTCAGCCACTAGCTGAAAGATTAACTGTTTGAAAACACCCACATACGCCTTGTAAGACAGACCTGGCATTGCGCTCCCAAAAAAGTCACAAATTTAAAAACCCTATGGAGCAGTTCTACTCTGCATACAGGGGTTGCCATGAGTCGGAATCAATATGATGGCAACTAGCAACAACATATATCCTAGAGAAGCACACTAAAATATACACAAAGAGATGTATTAAAAAACCAAGGTTAAGAATGATAACTCTTACATGTCTTAAAACTGATAGAAGGTGAATTCACAGTTCTGTTTATTTAAAAGTCATACCTACATTGACAGTTAAAATGACCTTCCTTTGGGTAACAAAAAGCAAGGATATACTACTTCTAAAAAAAAATCATATTGTTTTAAATTCATGATTCTTTTCAATTCAATCATGAAATGTAACTTAAATGTTTAAATTCTGGGTTCAAATTTTTTCAAAGTGAAGGCAGATCTGGTCTGCCATTTTCAAGCGTGCCAGGTAGTTAGGAAGTAAGTTGGCTTCTGCAGCTGGGCCTTAACACAATAAACTATATGTATATGCTCAGAGTATATATTTGCCAAGTAAATTTGTTTTTCTTTACTTTTCACATTAAATTGTAAGTCCAGTTCAGGGCAGAAGCTACATCTACTTCCTTTATACAGCTACATATATTAAAATATGTTGTTTTCTACTCTGAATTTCTGTGCTTCCAATCAGAATCAAAGAGATTGGTGGGAATTATGACTGATAATTCAAACTCATTGAGAAGCGTGAATTTCTTACATCAGAGTATATAGTACTGGCTTTTTAATGATGTCAAGGCCCATTCCAGGCAAAGTATAAGCTTTTGAACCAGGCCCTTGGCAAGTTAATAAGGAAGAGATTTTTCAAACTTTAATTTGAGAAAAGGAGACAACTTTTTCAAACTGTAATCTCTGCTAAAATGCTGTGCAAAAAGTCACAAATGCATCTGTGTAGCTTTACTATTAACTAGTCGGAAAGAAGAAAACAAAAACAAACAAAAAACCACAGCCATCAAATAGATTCCGACTCATATCGACCCTGCAGGACAGAGTAGGACTACCCCGTAGGGTTTCCAAGGAGCGGCTGGTGGATTCGAACTGCTGACCTTTATGGTTAGCAGCCCAACGCTTAACAACAGCGCCACCAGGGCTCCAGTCGCAAAAAATTTCAAGTCTGTTACAAACATACTGATTCAGCCATGCTCTGTTTATCTGTAACTTTAATAGTGTATGGAATTGAACTCTGAAAGTTCTGGAAAGTTTTTTTATTTTTAATTTTTAATTCACAGCTTTGAGAGGAACGCTGAGATGGGAAGTGAGAGGGCACAGCTTTGAAGAACTGGCAATTCGGCATCTCTTCGGCCCCCTTGTTGCCCCTCCCCCACTATTTTAGCTATTTGACCTGATTAAACAGCTTTGGGACTGTAGCCAAACTTCTGTATGCTAACGAGGCCTCTGCCCTATTCATGATTTAGTGCGATTTCATCCACCCGGAGTTTACGGGCTGCCCAGTCTGAGCCTGACTTCTCAGAAGTCTCCTAATTTTGTCAGAGGCTCGTCAGTGGGGAGTTCACACCAACTCGAAGCAGACGCAGACTCTGTGAACGCCTCAGGCCACACCGGATTATTCATTAGCGAATTCTTTTCGCCTTCTATCTAAGTAGGGAAGGTGCCGCCAGAATCGCGTGTGCCACTCCCCGAAAGGGACTCTGGGTCCACAGCACCTAGAGTCTTACAACTTGTCTTCAAGTTACTTGCTTTCCGAGCAGCAAAAAGCTTTTCCAAAAGTTTCCCTAAACCTCCCTTACCCCTGAGGCTGTAGGTCAGAGCGCCGGGTCCTCCTCAACTCTCCAGTCGGCTGGAATGTGATCATTTCAGAAGTTGCTGGTGTAGGGGGAGAACCGAAAGGGTGGTAGCGGGGAACCGCGCAGTGTGACCACCGTGCATTACGTAACGGAAGCCCTGGCTGCAGGAGTGAGCGAGCCCGACATTGAAACATTCCAGGGGGAGGGGAGTTGCTGTCTGGGAGTCGCCAGGAACAGCAGCGGCAGTTCCAAGAAGCTGAGAGAGGAAGGTGGCCGAGATAAAGAAAACATTTCGGGTATACGAATATTAAAAAGCCGCAGGACACACAGTATTAGCAAACGCCAGGAGACGTGTAGTAATTTGACAAAACGGCAGCCTTCCAACTTTTGCACGGGAAAAAGTGGACTTGCCCTTTGGGAGATTAAAAATAGTATTAGCAAAGCCAAAAGCAAATGAATGGGGTTCAGTGGTTTGTTGGCAATATTGAAATACTTATGCTCAGGAGCGCAAACTCTTCGCAGTTATTTAGAAAAGTAGGGACTTAAACCAAACTACAATACTGTCCCAAGTGCGCCTCCACTTTCCCCAATCCGAAAAGGAGCTGCTCGCGCGGTGCTGCCCCTTTAAGACCTGCTAGCTCTCGGGCTCTACAACAGGGAGTGACCTCTGGGCTTTGACAGCTCCCCTAATAACTACCACCGTGCAGGCCCCGCCTACCTGGCGACCAGCCGCGCCGATTGGCCGGCGGGCCGGTATCCCGTGCTCTGATTGGCCCGCCGCTTCCCCTGAGCGAACCTTTAGAACTCTGAGACAGACAATATTCTGTTACATTGTAGCAAAATGGCGACTGTCATTCACAACCCTCTGAAAGCGTAAGTAAGACTAAAAAATGTACATATTCCGCGTGGTTTCAATATGAAAAAAAAGGCGCCTTCTCGGTGCCAAGCGCTGCCAAAGCACTGCGCTTGCAGGCGCCTCCAGCCGTGGTGGGGCTTCCCTCTTTTCTTTCAGCTCTGACTTCTTCATCATTTTTTCCCCCAACGCGCAGAAATGTCAGGAGATGCAATTAACAAGAAGAAAATTGTTACATTTGTGTTTTGCTTAATTGGTGGACTGAGCGAGAGAGGGGTGATCCGCCTGGGAGCCTAGCGCCCGCGCGCTAGACAGCTAGGGGGATTGTGGGCAGGTCGGGGACGGCAGGTACCCCGGGTCCCCGGCCTCGCGGGGCGGCGAGCGCGTAGCTGGGGGCGGCCGAGCGGGGGGGTGCGAGCCCGGCAGTGGCCGCCTCGGTGCACTTGGCTGCGCGCCCCGCGCCTCCGGAGCCGGCGGCCCCCGCCCCGCCTCTCTGTCCGCCCGGGCGAGCGGACCGCGGCGGCTCCGGAGTTTGCAGGGCGCTCTCTGTCTTCCGATTGCTCGCGGGGAGTTTGTGCAAACCTTCCGGAGTTGGGACGACCGCGGGGGGAGCCGCGGGTCCCGGGAGCTCTGGTGCCCAGGTGACTGCCTGGGGCTTTCCTGCGGGGCAGCTCCCGGAGCATGACGGCGCTCCGGGCAGTCGCGGGCGTGTCTGCGTAGTGTTTGTGGGCGAACTGGATGTAGTAAATTAATGACTCGGGTTAACTTGGGATTGATTCGGAGGCCGGGAAGCTGCAGGTCTTATGAATGGTGTTCTCGTCTCCTCTGGGTGAAAACGCGAGGCGGGCGGAGAGGCGGTTTCGGGCTCCCGGCCCCAGCAGGCAGCGTCTGCTCCCGGCCAGAGCTAGGGGCAGGTGCCTCTGGCGGCCGCCGAGAGACTTTGAGCAGACGCCCAGATCCGGGACGGAGGGGGCGGGCTGGGCTAGGGCACGCGGGGGCCAGTTCCCGGGTTCGACAGCTAATTCTTGCTTGCCTGCCTTCCTCCTCCTTTTCATCGTGGCTTCCTTCCTTCCTTCCTTCCCGTCGGTAGAACTGTTAAGCCGCCAAGTCCGCTTGCGATCGCTGAGCCGGGGGTGGCCTCGGAAAACCAGCGTTGCTCTAAAAGGGTGCTGTTGGCGGTGCTGTTGGCAGAGGGGGCTCCCTCGGGTTCGTGGTGCGACGTGAGTTCGGGGTCCGCGCGCATTCGACCAGGACTTCCCCGCTGGGCTGGAAGCCGCCGGCGAGGGGAGGGGCAGGTGCGGGTGGGGGCGCTTCTTGTCGAATTTTCTCGGGTGCGTGGCGGAAACGGACCCCTGTTCTTTCAACTCTGGGTATCGGCGTCCGACACCCCCCCTCCCCGCCCCTCGCTTCGGGCTCCTCCTGGAGTTAAAAACCAGGTTCGCACCTGGGGGTTGTAGGGGGGTTCCTAAGGCGAAGAAACGCGCGGGGAGAATCGGTCGTGTTTGCACCCGCTTATCTCCCACCAGCAGTAAGGAAAAGGGGTAGGAATGTCCCCGGTCTCAGAGTTTTAGATTTGTATAATTAGCGCGGCCGTTAAGAGGACGTTGGAAGCTGAGGCTGATCAGAGAGGAGCTCCCGGCTTCAGTTCTCGCTCGGAAGCTCGGATACACTGTTCTTGAACACTACAGCGTTTCACACAAGAAAGAAAATGTTTTATGGCGGAATAAATGGGCGTAACTTCGCCGCATCCACGCTCCCTCTTGCTTGGGCGACTACACCGCTGATGCTGGAAGTTTCTACTGAATCCACAGCAGATCTGCAGTTTCCCCATTTCCAGCCGAAATCACATAGCGGGGCTAATGCCACCTAGTAAACTCAAGTTAGAGAAACCTATTTCACATGTGCGCCGCGTTTGTTTCCTATTGGAAAAGCAGTGCTCTTGTTACCTCGGAGCCCGCTTGCTTAACGCGCTGGCTCAATATCTCCCGTTTCCAGGATTCCCCCTCCATGATCTAGCTGATTTTTTTTTTTTGGGACCCCAGGAGGGTGCGTGTTTGGGGAGGGTGTCTGTATCGGGCTAACGTTAGGGGTGGGGAAAGGGAAGGAGAGGCGGGAAAGGGTGGCCGAATTTCGGCTGGTCAGTGGAATTAGTTCTGAATTATTATACTTGTACTTTGTATAATTAGAAACAGTTGCAATGTGATGTATTTGTAATTCTGTGTCCCGACACACGCGCACGCTCTCGCATACAACAGCCTTGCCTGCTTTTTCAAGGTGGGCGTTGAGTGGTCATTTATAATTAGCCGCTCCTTTTTGCATCCCAACCCCTTCCCCTGGGGTGAAGGGGTATAAACAATGCTGGGACCAGCCGAGCCTCCTGCGCCCTGGACGCTTTTTTAAACTCCTAACACAGGAGCACACACGTTGTCTTTGGGAGACCGACACCATCTGCCTTTATTTTTTAAAACAACTTGTTTAATAAAACATCTTATATATTTCATTTGTTTTTTAAAAGTTGCTGATCAGGAAACAATACACACGTGAATAAATTATGCATGGGATAAATTAGAACAAAGCGCACAGCCAGAGCCACGTCTAGCGGAGGGGATGGATTGTGGTGCTGGGAGGAGGGGGAGCGGGGAGAATGGTTTGGAGAGCTATGTTTTTATCCTCACGTGTCCCTCCTGACAATGAAACGGAGCTGAACGACATTAGCATTTTCTCTGTGTGCGTTCTCAGTCTGTCTCCCCCTCCCTTTAAAAAAAGAAAAAAAATAGCTAATACCACCAACGCCCCCTACAGAAACTGGTTACACAAAGGTTTCTTCTGGGATTGGGGAATAAAGTGGTGGTTGGTAACTGTGCTGGGAAGAAACAAGCTCAGGTTTCATGCAACCCCTCTATAGGGCTCTGCTTACCCTCAGTATGGACCATTTTTTCATTATACTAGCTTTGTCCATGTGGGACATTCAGTAATTCAATGACTGGGCTAACTGGATGGCACTATTTGGGTCTTAATGCTTTGGGGTCTTCCTTAGGGCCCCAAGCTCCTGAAGCCACATCTCCTGCCTTAGCAGTTTGGCTTTCTTCCTGCCTGTCTTTGATCTCCCCTCAACTCCCTTTCCTGTTCTTCCTTGTTGTACTCTTCTTCACCCCCTTTCTGTCTGAAGCTGACAGCCTAGCTTCTTCCTCTGTTGTTTCTTTGACATCTTATTACTGCCCAACAGGGTGTTAGAGGCAGAAACTGGAGCCGCCTAGGCTGATCAGATCACAAAGGGGACGCGGCAGGTGGCCCCACAACCGAACAGTCACATCTGGACAGATAGAATTTAAAAACATTGATGGGCATGTATGATGTGTAAATGTATATTACACATTATTTAATTTAGCAGCTACATTGTCTGATCCTAGATGTGTGAGAGTCACCCTTATTTCCTGCACACACAAGCATGATAAGGGCCATGTAGTGAAGCAAACACATGCAGGTAACATAAATGTGGATTTGATATAGCACTGTGTGTAAATCAGTCACATTGTATATCATATTCTCATTGCCTTCTGCGTACCTAGGAATCTTAATGCTTTTTAATATAAATTCTAATCTTATTTAATATTCCAGTTCAGATAAACCACCTTCCCCTAAATCAGTTATCAGCACTTTAAGCAACTTACTCTTTTATTAAGTTATCAAAACCCTGGTTTGTATGCACTTAACTGGGAATGTCTGCCACCTTCTGCCAGACTTGATTATATACATATGTATCTATTATTATAACTGCCTGCTTAGAAAAAGAATAACTGTTATTATTATTTAATTATTCTATATAAACCAAAAGGGCTTTACCCCAAATAACTATTTACTTATAAGGAATGACACCAGTAAACTAATTTGTCATGCTTGTAACTGTGAACATACATACACATAATTGTATTTGAACTTACTTTCCTAAAGAGTTACCCTTGCTTGGAAGTATGTGTTTATATCCCTCTTTTGTAATTAAGGACACAACTCTGGGAGAAATAGATATACTTACTTAGCTAAGGTCAAACAGTAGGGTCATATGTGTAGATGGACCTAAAATCTTCATCTCTGTACACATCCTATGATCTGGATACAGTTCTAATCTAAAGTGGTTCTGTGCATGTGAAAGTTGTTTAATTGTCGCCACTTAGAAGGCAGACCCCACTCTTGCTGTGGCACTCTGTTTAGATATCAGAGAGGAGGGGGTAGGGGACACATTCCAAGTTCTAATCTCTACTTAGCTCCTTCTGTTGGGGGCGGGAACACATGGGTAGGTACTAAGTGGGAAACATTTGGGTTGGGACTTTGTGAACTTGTAGCTTTTTATGGACATACTTCTGGCCCCTTATGAAAAAGGACCCTCAGACTTTAAGCCAACAGATGCCTAAGTACTACCTTCTCCATGTGTTTCTGGTTGCCACTGGAAAAAAAGCCCTAAATTCACCAAACTTCATTAGCACGCATTATTTTTCAGTGGGAAGAATGTCTGGTTTTGATGAGATACCCATAAAGGATATTAATTCCTGCCAGAACCCAAGTGGAGGCATTGTCATAGGGGAAACCTCTGAAAATAGCTCAGCCTGCAGACCACCTGGGAGACACCTAGAAATCTCCACTGGGATGGGAGCTGCTCAGACATATAAGGTGGGCTGGAATTAGAGGCAACTTAACTAAAGACTTATCTTCCTCTGACTTTTTGGAATCATGCAGGTAGTTGGCATTTGAAGACATCTGAAAAAGACCATAATGCCCAAAGCCGTTTCAGAGCCATCTGCTCAGATTAGTGCAAAGAAACAAAATGCCACGGTCAGCATCCTTGTCTTCAGCATGTACCAGAAAAAGAATGGAAACTGAGGCTGATGTTTCAGTTGTAGTGGTAGTGAGGGCTGGGTCATAAAAAGGCACCAGGATCCAGGCCTGTTTATTATCCCAACTCTGCAAAGTAACTTTGGTGGTTTTTGAGTTTTGAAAGTCACTAGAAAACAGAAATGTAGCCAAACATTGGCAAGCTTCTAGCCAAAAAAATCCCACAACCACTTAAATTTATTTTTGCCCAGCCATGGTTTTCTAGCAGGGGCCTATGTAAGCATGACCCTAGCTTTAAATAGTCTTTAAATATGTAGATATTTAACAAGAAAAGATAAAGAGTGGCCTGAAGGGGTGGGGTAGGTGGGTGGATAAAACCACCCTGTGGTCTGGAACTCTGAAAAGATTATTGTTTAACAGCAAGAGAGACCGATACTATGATCCATTGCAAGTTTCAAAGTTTTCTTTGGTTGTGTGAATGACTGGGGAAAGATGAGGTGTTGTGGTGTTTTCGTAATTTGTTTTTCTTATTGGTCTGGTTACTAGTGTTTCACAGTCTGTCAAACCATATGGATGAATGGAGCTAGCATCGTAAAACTGTCACTAAAGGAAGGTTTTTGAAGCCTGTGATTTGCATCGGAGTTTTAAAAGCAGTGGTTAGGAGGTATTGGGGGAGTGTGGGAAAGAGGAACAGATTGCAATGAGGATTTCTAGGTTGTGTGTTTATGAACAGTAGTGTGTATGTGGGGTGGGGAGTGGCAAGGAAAGAGAGAGGAGCCTTGAGGAGGCTAAGATTTAGGGGTTATGTTTGGAAGCAGGGAGGGGCGAGAGGATTAGGCTCAAAGCTTCTAATAATGGGGTTCAAATAGCCCAGTTGAGTCCTCCACCACCCAGGCCTCAGTCCCGAGTCTGGGGAACAATGATGACACATGTCTAATCCTCCTTTTGCACTATCTCTTGCCTCCCTCAATGCAGGGACTGTGGTCATCTCAGGTTGCTGTGAAACAAGTAGGTTTTTTTGTTGTCATTCACCTTGAAAATCTGCTGTTTGTATTAACTGCAATTAGAAGCACCGCTAGAAAGGTTTTTCCCATTCCCAAACTTTCAGCTGCTATTGGCACGGCCCTATCCCAAACTCTGTCCCCCTTTCATGTTCATTTCTTACCAGTGGCTGGTCTTTTGTAGCTTTGGTGACTTCAGAGTAATAGAGGCGAGCAAGCCCTGGAATAGGAGCCTAGAGCCTCTAGTTCTGGTCCCAGTCCTACCACCAACTAGCTATGTGATCTTGGATTCATAACTTCTCTGAGCTGCATATTCCTTGTCTTTAAGATGCGGTTCACCGAAATGTCTTTCAAGTCAAAAACTTTGTGGCTCTTACTATGGTAGATTAGGACAAGGAGGACAGTTAGGGGCCAGAGTTCCAATTCTTCCTTCTTGTATTTAAAGTATGGCTCTAAAGACTGGGAAAATTTGTTCTGGCAGACAATTTCATCTTTGTTCCAGACTGCCACATGGTGCTCCCACTTGGGGTTCTAACCCAGCTGGAACTTCCTATCTCTTCTCAGGGCATAAATTGAGGACCAGGTGGTGGGTCATTTAGAACTTGGGCTTTTCCTCTGATTCTCCCTTTAGAGAGCTTTTCTTCTCATTAGCACCCAACCAGAGGACGGATGAGACTGGAAAGAGGAGCTGGAAGACAAATTGGCTTATTTTGCTGTTTATAAGCAGTCAGATAAAGTTTTTGGTTGTGAAGAGGACTGGAATTACTGAGAACATCTATCTTTTTTCTTCCTCTTCTTTTTTAAGTGTGTGGAGGGAGAAGTGTAACCAAGCAAAGGATTTTTTTCCCCTGGATTTCACTTACCCACAGTTTCCCTCCACCTTGGAAATAACTTGGAAATAAAGTGTTTATTTCTCTTCCGTGTGTCAGTTGAGGATATCTGGTTGTTCAGTGAGCTGAAGTAGGTGGACCTGTCCATATTTTTCACTGAGCTTCCTCAGGTGTACCCTGGTCACTGCTGAGAAAATGGAGGTGCCCCAGGGACAGGCAGGGGCTGACCCGTATCCAGGTGGTATTAGCAGTGTCTAGATTGGAATTCACTGCTTCCCCTTCAGTGATCCTCCTCCAGAAAATCCCAGATTCCTCGTGGGGGGCATTATTATCAGACTTTTCTTTGGTTTAAAACTCCCTTGGCAATTTTCTACAAGTCTAAATGAGGAAGAGGGGTTTGCAAAATCCATCAGAGAGTCCACAGAAGCCAGTGTATAAATTCTGAGCCTTAAGCAGAATGAGAAAAAAACCAAAATGGACACCCTTGCCTCCAGCAGAGAGTCATCCTCTTCATTTTTGAACCCTGGTGGTGCAGTGGTTAAGTGCTAGGCTGCTAAACTCCAACCTTTCAGTTAGCAGCTGGGCACTTCAACAGTTTGCACCATTCAGGGACTCCTTTTATACTGATAACAACAACAACAACAACAACAAAACCCAAACCTGTTGCCGTTGAGTTGATTCTGACTCATAGCGACCCTATAGGACAGAGTAGAACTGCCCCATAGGGTTTCCAAGGAGCAGCTGATGGATTCAAACTCCCAACCTTTTGGTTAACAGCTGAACGCTTAACTACTGTGCCACCAGGGCTCCCTTCTACTGCTAAAAAAACAAAACAAAAAACCAAACCCATTGCCCTCAATTCTGACTCATAGCAACCCTACAAGAAAGGGTAGAACTGCCCTATAGGGCTTCCAAGGGACAGCTAGTGGATTCTATCAGCCATAGTTCTTAATCACTATTCCACCAGGGCTCCTCTTCCCCACCCCATCCTCTGTAGGAATCTCACTATGTTTTGGGGTAAATACCCTGGGAACTTGGAACCCAGAAACTCATATCTCCTGTCCCCATCCACAAGGATTGCCTCCTCACCCCTTGAGGGTAGGGGCTCCATGTGGGGTTCCAGGGCTTGGAGTTGGGGAGGCTCCAGGAGCTGTAGCAGTAGTAGTTACCTGGAAAGGTCTGGAGTGAAGGTGTTCTCAGCAGAGTAGAGTAGGGGGTCCAAGGGAACACCTGGGATGGCCGGACAGCTTGGAAGTCAGCAGTCAGCAAGTCAGGCCTATCTTTTCATACAGTAAGAACTTTCTCCTTCCTTCCCTTGCACGCATCCCTGCTTCTCCCCACAAGGGCGCCTATGAAATAATGGATGGGACAACATTTCAGAAGGTGTAAAGTACAGATGTGAGGTGTTACTAGGAGAACTATAAAGTTTCCTGTAGCTGAATGAGGAGTTCTTAGAGAGTCAGAAACACTAAATCTACTAAACATTATTTTAGTGTATTAAAACTAAAGTGAATGAAATGATCCTGGCATTACACATCACATCTAATCATTGTTTCTCAGGAAATGCAGAACCTCTCTTATCCAGCCATGTGTAAATAGCCCTGGGGATCTCAGTGGGATTTTCCCATTGTCTGGGTTTCAAATAGGTGAGAATATGAGCTCAAGGGAAGCCTTCCATTTCATTTTCCTGCCCATCATTATCAGCCCTGAACCAAGTCTACCCGCAAAATCAGAGGAAGCAGACGCTCAGCCAGGAGAGGAATGCTTTCCAGGGGATTTGGTCTCGTGTCCTCACCCACATCTCTGGTTCCTTCATCAAGATGACTCTGAGAGAGAGAGAGAGAGAGAGAGAGAGAGAGAGAGAGAAGAAGAAGTGAAAGTGGGACTAAAGCTTAGATCTGCTGGTGAACCAGGAGGGCATGCTGTTGACATTGGGAGGTGAGCAGCAAGAATTGATTGTTTATAGAAAACTCGACTTCGGCGGGCAATCATGGTGGGGTCGCATTTTAGGATTATGGAGTTGTGTCTTGGTTGCCAGCCTTGGAAATGCTTCAGATTCAAGCTTGTGGCAAACCCACAACATTCCTTTAATTTATAAAACCAAATTAAGTTAAAGCGTCATCCCTGCTCCCATATCCTGAGCCAACAACTCTTCATATATTTTAATTTGCTGCTAATTGAACTCAGTGAGAACTGTTTCACCTTCTTTGGAGCTCCTTTATGTTGTCCTGGCCCACACTGACTGCCAGCCTGCCCCATGGAGCTAAGCAGCATTGTAGCCTCCCTCCCTGCGGTCTAGGAGTTTCCACTCCAATGAAGTCCTCCAGGGTGTCTGTTTCTCCTTCCAGACTCTTGTTCTTTGGCAGGGCAAAGTAAGTGTTTCTAAACCAGAGGGCTGTGTGCCCCTCTAGGTCTCTCCTAGGGAAACCACTGTCAGTCCAGGGGAAAGAGGAGGCAATGTGGTGTCGGGGAAGGGGGAGGGCAGGGTGGATGGGGCAGTGGGAGTGGAGAGAATATATTCTCTCCTGCTAATTATTTTCCCCGAGGACTTAGCCAATGCAGAACCATCTATTATCGTGGGAGCGCTCTGTGGTGGTTCTGCCTGTGATGAATGCTAAGTGGAAACAAGCAAGAAAAATTAACAGGCGGCTGCTTCTGTCCACCTAATTAAAATGCATATCCAAATGCATAATTCCTTATGTTTCCCGGTGCACACACTCCGCTTCCAATCCCGGTTCTATGGAGGAGAAAACACATCCCCCCCCCCCAATCATTTCTCTTGATTATATTTCTATCAAGGAAGAACTGGAGGATTTCCCTTAGACTAGAGAATGGCAGTTCTTGCAGCGCTTTTAAAATCATTGTTTTTTGACTTTTAGATTGGGCCTGAAAATTCTGAGCTATTTTTTGTTTAAAAGGAAAAATAAAAACTTGATTGACTGCAGAAAGAAGAAGGAAGGAAGGAAACAAGAAAAGAAGGAAGAAAGTTCCCTCTTTGGTTCTGGCTGCCATTTCTGCTGACCTTTTAGTTTTGTGCTAAAAGTCTGGTTTGGATCAGCAATGTGAACTCTGAAGGTCTTTTCTATCTCCTTTCCCCCTCTGTGCCTTTTCCTGACTTTGCACTGCCTCCCCCAGCCCCCAAACCATACATAACCTAGGCTTTTGTAGAGAGATTTTAGAAGATACATCTCACCTTTGCAAATTGGGTAGAGAAAAAAACCAAAGCCTCTGCATGTGGAGTCCATATCAGGGATGCTGGCATCATAGTCCCAAGCATGTTTTGAATCAAACAAACAACACCTCTTCATCCTTATCTTTCCCCATCTTTGTTCACCCACCCAGCCACTTTCTCCCCCTGAGAAAGACAGCTTTACTTAGTGGTTATAAAATATTTAATAAAACATGAAACTTAAGTCACAGTGTCCAAGTCGACTTCAGTCTCCCCTGCCCAGCCCGCCCCTTCCTGAAGCCCCTTGACCGCCCTGCACAGCAGCCCCAGCTGTTGATTTATCAGGGCCGGCTGGCTCAGCAGTGCATGGAGATTGCTTTTAATTAACTCTCTTCATTTTCCCCAATCTTCAGGGAGCAGCAGCCCTTTAATGATTTTAATATTTTATCTGGATTTATATCTGCCTTATTTGTTGTTGTTTGACTTCCACATTTGCTCTTCCTGAATCGCTTCCAGACTATTTATTTATCGCGCCCCCACCCCCACCCCAAGATGTTTCAGGAGAAGGGATGATGAGTCCTCAAGAGGGCCCTGTTTTCCCAAACTTCCCACCCTCTGCACAGGGAGAGGCCCCAGTGTTGGCCAGAGTGATGGTTTGGGATTAGGACCTTTGTCTTAGGAAACCTGTCTTACCTGACTCTTAGCTGAAAGCGTTTGTGAGCTTTTCATTAAGAAAAAGATGAAGATTTTAGAAAGTGAGTCCTCTTGCTTTCTTTGTACTTGCTGCCTCTGTAAGGAAATGAGCTGTCCTGGAAAACAAAACAAAAAAACGCAGTTGCTGTCGAGTTGACCCCCAACTCATGGCGACACGTGTGTCAGAGGAAAACGGTGCTCCATAGGGTTTACAATGGCTGGTTTTTTGGAAGTAGATCGCCAGGCGTTTCTTCTGAGTTTGCCTCTGGGTGGACTCAAACCTCTAACCTTTTGGTTAGCAGCTGAGCTTGTTAACTGTTTGCACCTGGGGAGTTGGTTAAAAACTGTTTCCTGGGTTCCATTGTTAGCTATATAGTTTGGGGTCCGTCATTCCCCCTGCCCTGCCCCCCCTTTAACCTTACATAGTTCAGTGGGGCTTTTGGAGCTGCTACAGGATGATGACTTTAGGGCAGAGCTGGATGTAGGTGGAGTCAGGTCTTCGTGTCACTTTTTGTGCCTTTTGATATGCCTGGGATCCCTTCAGACCGCTTGGAAGAATTGTAGGTACAATCTGGAAGAGAACTTGAAGAGGTGTCAATTGTCTTCTGCACTTGAGGCTGCCTTCTTCAACCTTCTGTTCCCAATGCCCATGGTGGGAAGACACCACCAGAGCACAGCCAGCACCCCCCTTCCAACCTACCTTTGGCTGCAAGGCCTGCTCCTTCCCCCAACCCCAGAGAGTCCTGGGTAGGAGCTAGTTTACAGAACCAACTTGTCCACAAAATGCCCTTTTGGCAGCTAGGGCTGGTGATGTGTCTTCAAGGTTACCCATTGCTAGGCAACTGCCAACTATAGTTTGAGTCTGGTCTGGGGATTGCAGTCAATTGCCCCGGGTGACTTGAATCCCCATTTAGGGACTTTGATGTGCAATCCTGGCTCTGGGAACAGGAGGTTGTGAAGTCACTCTTGCACGTGCCTATATGGAAAGAGGTATTAGTTTTTAAAGTCTAGCCCAGTGCCTGGCATACAGTCAGCACATAACACATGTTTGTTTTGGTGATTAAAATGGCGACCTCTTCCCATCTCCTTGCACTGGAGTGTTCCTTTCGTCATTTTAGCTCTGCCAGTTTAGAAAGTCTACTGTATATCAAGTACTAAGCTGTCCAGCAGGCACAAAGATGGAACAACATGGCTTCTACACTGCAGTCTAGTGCTCAGGCTGCTCAGGTGTCCTACCGAGTGTTTCTTCTTCACTTTTCTTTGGGAATCACGAACCCTTTTGAAAATCCGGTGAATGCTGTGCATCCTCTCTCCATAAAAAATGCATATAGGTGTGAACATCTGCCCCGGACACCTTTTTAGCTCAGTAATGAAGTCACTCCCAAGGTGTCACAGACCTGCGGAGCCCATCTGTGAATGCCCCTCAAGGTCCATGGACCCTGAGTCAAGAACTTCAGAATAAGAGATGTGGGTGAACTTGCCTTGAAAGGATGGTCAGGGAGACAGGCCCCCTCACTCTCTCCCCTCTAGTTTCACCAAACTGCTCTAGACTCCTCCAGGCAGGCAGTGTGCTCATTCTCCCTCTCCTACCCTGCCACCAGGTGCAGTCCATGAATATCTATCTACTCACCTTCCAACAGTTCAAGCATCCTTTCTTCCCCAGTGAAGCCCATCCTGAGCCTGGGGCAGAACTGGCCGCATCTGCCCTCAGCCCTGTAGTTACCCTTCTCTCTCCGCCACTAAAATACTTGACTGTGGTTAGTTGGAATGTAAGGCCCTTGAGGACAGGGATAGTGGGCACCTGTGATTTTTTTCTATTTCTAGGACCCAGCATAGTAGGCATTTGGTAAATATGTGTGGAGTAACTGAGGGCGTGAGCCTGCAAGCAGACACTGCTCTTCCTGCCTAATTTGCTTCTAGCCCTTTAGAGTTGATGTGTTTCATATTCTCTCTCTTGACTACATGAGTTTGCAGAATGCAGCAGAATTCCTTCTCAAAGACTTTTCAGCTTCAGGAGTCAGGAAGCAGGATCAGGCTTGGCCTTGCTTGATGCAGGATGTGCAGCTGTGATGAATGTCTGCATCATTCATTCTAGTTTGTTTCTTTACCACTTCATCCTTGTGGATCTAAAGGGCTTGGTTTTTTCCCTTTGGTCTTGGGAAGTAAAGGCAAGCCTTTTTGCTTTCCTTTCTTGCAGGGACTAAGTAACCTAGGGTTTATGAATAGCCATCAATAAATCCACCATATATATTAAAAAAAAATTTTTAAAAATTATACTTTAGATGAACGTTTCCAGAATGAATAGTTTCTCATTAAACAGTTAGTACACATATTGTTTTATGACATTGCTTAACAACCCCACGACATGTCAGCACTCTCCCTTCTCGACCTTGGGTTCCCTATTACCAGCTTTCCTGTCCCTTCCTCCCTTCTAGTCCTTGCCCCTGGGCTGGTGTACCCCTTTAGTCTTGTTTTTTATGGGCCTGTCTAATCTTTGGCTGAAGGGTGAACCTCAGGAGTGACCTCATTACTGAGCTAAAAGGGTGTCTAGGGGCCATACTCTCAGGGTTTCTCCAGTGTCTCTCAGACCAGTAAGTCTGGTCTTTTTTGTGAGTTAGAATTTTGTTCTGCATTTTTCTCCAGCTCTGTCTGGGACCCTCTGTTGTGATCCCTGTCAGAGCAGTCAGTGGTGGTAGCTGGGCACCATCTAGTTGTATTGGACTCAGTCTGGTGGAGGCTGTAGAGTAGTGGTACATTAGTCCTTTGGACTTATCTTAACCTTGCGTCTTTGGTTTTCTTCATTCTCCCTTGCTCCCGAAGGGGTGAGACCAGTGGAGTATCTTAGATGGCTGCTCACAGGCTTTTAAGACCGCAAACACTACTCACCAAGGTAGAATGTAGAACATTTTCTTTATAAACTGTGTTATGCCAATTGAGCTAGATGTTCCCTGAGACCATGGTCCCCACAGCCCTCCGCCCAGCAATTTGGTCTCTCAGGGAGTTTGGATGTGTCTACGGAGCTTCCATGACCTTTCCTTGTACAAGTTGTGTTGGCTTCCCCAGTACTGTGTACTATCTTCCCCTTCACCAAAGTTACCACTTATTTGTTATCTATTTAGTATTTCTTCCCCTACCTCTCCCATCCCTCGTAACCATCAAAGATAGTTTCTTTTTGTGTGTAAACATTTCATGAGTTTTTATAGTAGTGGTCTCATACAATATTTGTCCTTTTGTGATTGACTTATTTCACTCAGCATAATGTCCTCCAGTTTCATCCATGAAAATCAACCATATTTTTATTGAATGCCTACTGTGTGCTCAGAGTGTCTACTTTGTGCTCAGCGTTCCTGGGTGGCGCAAACAGTTAATGCGCTTGGCTACTCACTGAAACATTGGAGGTTCGAATACACCCAGAGGCACCTTGGAAGAAAGGACTGGCAATCTACTTCTGAAAAAATGAGCCATTGAAAACCCTGTAGAGCACAGTTCTACTCTGACACACATGGGGTTGCCATGAGCTGGAATTGACTCGACCGCAACTGGTATTTTTTTTTTCACTATGTGCTTAGTGGTATATGGGATCTCCTTTAGCTTTATTTAATCCTGAGGACTTTTCTGGGATTTTAAAATGGATACCAGAAGACTCAGAATAGTACAGTGAAACCTGTGAGAGCCAGAACTCGGCAAGACTGCTTTGTCTTTCTGGGTCTCACAAATTTTCCGCCTTTGACAGGGTGCAGTCTTACTACTTTTCTATGGCTCTCTACTAGTAGAAAATATTTGAGCTTTCCTTCTCTGACAAGTATCTGCTTTACGCAGGTTCTGGCTTTTGAAGGTTTTATTGTATAATGGTTTAACCCCAAATTTAGTCCTGCTGAGAGTCTGCGGCTCATCCTACCAAGTTTTGGAGGTGACTTTTGGTACTGTTTTTATACATCTTGATTTAAGAGAATGCCTTTTGTGTACTGTCATAGTATCAATACCTAGATAAATAACAACTCTTCCTATGACTCAGCCACGAACAATGCAGATAACTCCACTTGACAATGAAGCAAAAATGCTGTCCTGGGCATCATGCAAAGAGCCTCGTATGGGCAGAGACAGAAATCTTTCTCTGACACGGGTCATTGTAACTTTTTCATGTCCTCTTACTACCTTTCCTCCTTCCAGATCATTCTGGGTTGGGCTATTTGGAGGGGCCTGGTCCTGCATCAGGAGGAAGGTGAAGACCCAAGGTAGAGAGACAGGCCACCAGAGTCAAGTTTTAGTTCAGATCTTGCTCTGCTAGGCGTCCCTCAACAGAAAAGCCAGAGAAAATGCTGACTGTGCACAAAGTACAGGCTACAGGAGCAGACTTGTACCAAAATGCTCATCAAACTCAGAAAGGTGGTCCTGCACCAGCACCTACTCTTGCTCAGGCCCAGCGTGTCACCCCTCAGTGTGGAGGGTGCACACAGTGCCCTCCGGCTCCTCCTGCTCATTTCCTTTCTGGGCAGCCATCCCAGTATAACAGATACGTATACATATTCTGTCCTCATTTTATCTAATTACACACACATATCTCTGGGGGATGGGAAACAGGTTTGCATCATTCAGTTTTAGGTCAGCTCTGCACAGGGTGGCTGGGATGAGCATTGGTTGACAGAGTTCTAGGAAATTCAGGAAGTTCCCATAGTTCTCTGGTACAAAGCACATCAGGAGGCATTGTTCGCCATTCCAGGGGCTGGTGATCCCATCTGGTTTTGTGAGGAGGGAGTGGAGCCTCATATGGGTTTGTGAGTCTGAATTTAGGAACGTTTCTGAGACCTAGTTAGCTCTTGCTATCCTCAGAGCAATGTTGTCATTGTTGTTAGGTGCTGTCGAGTTGGTTCCGGCTTATAGCGACCCTATAGGACAGAGTAGAACTGCCCCATAGTGGTTCCAAGGAGTGGGGTGGATTTGAACTGCTGAACTTTTGGTTAGCAGCTGAACTCTTAACCAACGCGCCACCAGGGCTCCACAGAGCAATGGGACTCTTGGTTTATTATTTTGTAATCTGCCAAACTCAGAGGACCCAATAATACCAATTCCTCTTCTGGTGATCCTTTGTTCTTACCTTGTACTGGGCTGGAATGTGTTCAGGTTCCTAAGAAATACAGCCCCCAAAAGCTCCAGTCAAGGGAACAGTCTTTATTATTGCCCTGGGAGTTGCTCTGAGTTCCTGTCTCCTTTGCTACCCAGATGAACTGGTATAGACCCTGTAAAAGCTTTGAAACATCTCAACCTTTCTCCAAGACCTGCAGCTGGCAGCCTTGGGCAGCCCAGCCTCCTGACATCTCCCCTTGGAGCTCTTACTGTAGCTTTTCAAATCTCCATGAAGGAAAAGCCTGTTTGTTATCCTTGATTTTTCTCTTGCTTTCTAGTTATCTCATTTCTTTATTTTTTTTTTTGCCAGTTGCTGTCCAGTTGACTCTGACTTATGGCAGCCCCATGTGTTTTGGCGTACAACTGCATTCCACAGGATTTTCAATGGCTATGATCTTTCAGAAGTAGATCGCTAGGCCTTTCTTCCACGGCGCCTCTGGGTGGGTTCTAACTACCAAACTTTTAGTTAGTAGCTGAGTGTTATCTCATTTCTTGACTCAGACCTAAGCTTCCCCAAGACTCTCTGAGCCCTGGACAGAAGAATAATCTACTTAATTCTCCGTATCAAGGTTTCCGCCTCTAACCTAGGTTTCCCTCTGGCCCTTGTTCCCTGAATCCATTCATCCTTTACATCTTTCTCCTTTCCCTGTGGATCACACTTTAATCAATAAGCACTGATAGGGGCACAAAAGGAAGGGAAGCGCATGCCAGCTTCATCCTCTTAGAGGGCACGCTCAATCTTGTGATAGTGGGGATGGGGAGAGGGAAGAAGAAAAGAAGACAAAGCTTGCACAGAGCAAATGGTGTGTCTGTGAGAGAGAAAACAGTGTCCAGGAAGTTACATGGTGGAATAACTTCACTAAACGAGTGGTCTAGACCACGAGGCTTCTGTGAAATCAGGAAGAAGAGAGCCCCATGACCTTGAGCAAAGTCCTAATGCTCTGTGCCTCAGTTTCCTTATCTGTTAAGTGGGAATGATAACAGTTTCTGCCTTATAGAGTTGTTGGGAGGGTTAATAAGTTAATATGTGTAAAGAGCTTGAAAGATCCTGTGGTTGGGATGCTGGAAAAGGCAACATGGAGGAGGTGGGGTTTGACTTGAGTTTTAGAAGGAAGGTGGGATCTGTAAGGCTGTAAGGAATGGTGGGGGGTGAGGTTGGGTCACTTCACGCACAGAAGCAAGTGAACAAAGATGTGGAAGGGATATGAGTAATTCCTTAGAGAATCTCCTTCCTATCTTGGGGAAGGAAGGCTGGGTAAGATGAGAAGGAAGGAGTGGAGAACAGCATATAGATCTGGTGGGTGGGTGGGAGAGAAGGGGCGTCCGTGAATAGAGAGTAGGGATTGGAAATACGGGTGGGCCAGGCTGGTCTGGGTGGAGCTCCAGTCTGGCTGCGGGTTTCGGGAAGTACTGGAACATCTGTGGAGGCCAAAAGAGAGGCTCTGGGGGGAGATTGGGGACGGGGTGTCATCCAGTGTCCTCCAGCAAGGAGGGTTGTCCACTTCGATAAGGTGTTTAACTGAATTCTGGTCCTTGGTTCCCTTTGTCATGTGTCCTGGCTCCTTTCAGGGCACCTCCCAAGGGGGTTGGGGGTGAGGAAGGATGCACCTTGGGGCCTGCACTGGGGTAAGGCATCAATCCTGCCAGACACAGGACAGCCCTGTCCAGACGCATGGGTGGATTTGCTAAGTAGGACAGGATTGGGGGGTGGAGCCCACTCAAGTGGGGGATCCAAATGTCTTTTTTTCCCCTTTTATGCTTTAAGGCACCACTCCATTTCTTTAACAACCACCACCACTACCCATAAACAGTATAATTAAAATACACAAATTCAGTCCAAGAGGAAAACATAAATGTTGAGCCCCACAGTTCGGTCAAAGCCTGGTGCCCAGCAAGCCGTTTCATGGTTCAAATGGTGGAGAGCAAGGCCGCAGGTCTCTAAGAGGTGCCTTTCCTCCTGGGCATTGAGGTGGTTTATTCCCACCCAGGCACACAGGCACCCCTATCTCCCATTCACTATCCACCTACATACTGCCCACTCCCCCCTGCAGGAGGGCCCAGGGTCCAGGGAGCGAGCCCTTAGGGAGAGCTTGGGCATTGCAGCTGGTCCACACAGTTCCTCCGGTTCTTGCCCTCTTTGTAAGCTCAAAGTCTCCATTCCAGGGGAGTAGTTGCTATGGGAGCTGTAGCTTGGGTGGAACCAGAGAGTCTGAGTTCAAATCCAAGCCCCATGACCTTGAGCACAGTTCTAATGTTCTGTGCCTCAGTTTCCTTATCTGTAAAGTGGCGGTGGTAATAGTTTCTGCCTTATAGAGTTGTTGAGAGGGTTAAGAAGTTAATATGTATGAAGTGCTTGGAAAAGTTGGCACATATTACCTCTTAATAGATATTTGTGGTGACCCTGTTTTTCCATCTGTAAAATGGGAAGACATCGAGTTTTTTTTTTCCCTCTCACATTGGCATCTTAAGAAAAATGAGATAACAAGTAGGAGAAACTCTGATCTTCTTAGAAGAGAAGAGGTGCTAGAAATCAATGGCATTATTACTTACTGTTAGCAACAACAATAATATTTTATAATACCATTTTGCCCTTAGACCAAATGTGCTAGAAGAGACCCTGAGAAAGATTTATCTATAGGACATTTTGCCAGAAGCCCAGATTATTGCAGACTACTTAATTGGTACTGATATTGAGTCCTTCTGAGAAAGAACAAGAGTGCCACAGATAGCCCCATTTCGCAGATGTGGAACCACAACACACAGACGTGAGCTGATGCCATGATGTCATTGAACTCCTAGCTAGGCTTCTGTCCACTGCTTCCTCCTCCAAGGGAGAGGAGAGTGTTTCCTGCCTGCATGAGCTCTGCCCTGTCCACAGCTAGAAAAGGCCTTGAAAGTCCATTAGATCCCAGGGAGTGAGGGTTGAGAGTTGGTCTGTGTGCTTGTCTCCCACATTGGCCCCATGAACATTTGTCAGGGTGGGAGCCAAGGGGCCAGGCACCTTGAGCAACTGCAGCCATCCTATACTGGCTGGCGTGTGTGGACGAGTTCCCAGCACCCGCTTTGGGTAGGCAGGGATCTGTGCTTGACAAGCTGGCATTCCAAACTCCAGATCTTCCAAACACCAGACCCCTATGTTATTTTTAACTGTCCAAAGTTTTTTTTCCACGTGGTGTAATTGATGAGACTCAATAGCCTACTTGAAGAACCTAAAGTTGAGCTTGTTTTGCATCCCTTGAATGGGCATGTGTCTGATAACCAAGCAGAAAAACGCCCCATTTTCTGAATTGAGTGTTCTAAATCTTCCCGCCAGCCCTACCCCCCACTTATCTCTAGGGAGAAAAGGCAAGCCCAGAGATAACCTGAGCAGAACTGCTTGCCTGTTTCTGTGGCTCCAGATAGAGAGGGGGAGATCATTTTTGCCTGTGACCTTCTCCTCCCTCTCTCTCTCTCAAGGCCTGATAGTGAGGGACAAAGCTACATTTTCAGAGAGATAACAGGAAGGGCAGTGAAGAGGTTGGTGCTCCCTGTCTTCTGGCTTCTTTTTCAGTCCCTGCACTCTGCAAGAGGTAAGCCACATTCCCACAAGCCTCTGGGGACAGTCCTGGAGAGATGTGCTTATTTCAGAGAGCACAAGATCTTGTGGTGTCCAGTGACCACCATCTTTGTGCCAATTGAGAAGATTCTCAGTTGGCTGTGTCCGGGAGAAAGCATGACATCTCATGCTGGCCTGAAGTGTATAAATAGATATATAGGATCTATTCTAATGCTGGTTGTGATTTCACCACTATTCTAACAAAAATGTATGTTTTACACACTTTCCTCCAAAGACTACAAGCTCCAAGAGGGCAAAATCCATTTTAGTCCTACTTTTGGGCTGTATCCCCAGCACCTAACAAAATACAGTGCCTGGCACATAGTTGGTGCTAATAAATATTTCTTGAATTGAATCCAAATATTGTTTTAAAAATTAAATTTAAAAAGCTTTATGGTACGTACACACACAGGTTTAGGTGTTTGTGCCTTTGGAGCAACCAGTTTGCATCCAGGTCCCAACAAGACCCACTGGATGAATGCCCATAGGCAGGTTAGATGGCAGGCTGCTGGCTGACAGGTTGTGGAGGCTGACGAATCCCAAGATCGGCAGGTAAGCTGCTAGCTCAAGTCCCAAGAACCAGATGTCAGATGATGACAAGTTGGATGCAGGATCTAGAGCAAGATCCTTGCTAGAACATCCATTTCTATACTGGATGCAGGTCACACCCCTAAGGAAACTACCTTTTGACTGATTGCCTGCTCATAGTAGGTCTCATCATGGAGTTGATGACATTATTACATAACTGCCAAATTACATAACTACATAACTGCCAAACTACATCATAACTGCCAAACCCCTGAGAATCATGGCCCAGCCAAGTTAACACACAATGATAACCATCACACATGTGTAGTTTCTTTTAAAAAAATCCAATACCTTTTTGGGGACTTAAAAGATCCATCTGGTAAGTGGATATTCAGTACATGAAAGGGTGGAATCAGGTAGGTTTATTATTATTATTCCAGCTTTTTATTATGGAAGATATTAAACCTATACAAAAGTAGACAGAATAGTATATAAAGAACTCCCATGTAACCGTCACCCAACTTCAAGAGTTATTGGGAGGAGACGTCTTTTCAGTTGTTCAGACTTTGCCCTGTGATGCTCTCATGTTTTATGTTCATTGAATGAAATACCTGATAGGACAATGGGTACAAAGAACAGATAAGCTTTCAAAGTATTATCCCTACCAGTTCCTGACCAGAGAGGGAGAAAATTCTTTTGACTCAATCTGTCCCTGAACAATTTGGCTTATAGGCAGAGCTAGTGCTTGGAATTATAGGAAATAACACTTAGAGACCATTGGTGGTCTCCCTCACTGTCTAGACAGCACAACAGAGGTCTGACAAGGTCTGGGGATGGTCCTCAGGCCCCACACTGCTAATGAGAAGCAGAGCCAGTCCTAGGATCCCAGTTCCTCCCCGGAGTGCAGTCCTGTCTCCTTTACACACTACAGAGGGTCTCTTGGCATTTTTTGCTCTAGTGTTTTCCGGCATGAAGCTATGGCAGACAGGATGTCCGTGAAATGCTGTCCGGGGCTCCTGTGGTGGAAACACCAGGCATTACAGGATTTGGCCACCTCAGCCTTTGCTTCCTCCTTGAGAAAAAGACCCTTGGTCTAGCCTGGAGCTCTCATGGCCTGCCTGAAAAAGAGGGCATCCATAGAATGAGTACTGGTGGTGGCAAGATTGGCCACATGTTCAATTTCCCTTAGATATCCTTCCTCCCAAAATCTAGAAGCTCAAAAGCAGCATATGACAAAATAGTGATTCGGACAATGAGTGCCGTAGAATTTCAGGGAAAGAAGAAATAAATTTCACTGGAGTATTTGAGTCAGCTTCCTGGACATGGGTGGTTCAGTGGTAGAATTCTCGCCTTCCATGTGGGAGATTCAGGTTAGATTCCTGGTTAATGCACCTCAAGCACAGCCACCACTTGTCTGTCAGTGAAGGCTTGCGTGTTGCTATAATATTGAACAAGTTTCGGTGAAACGTCTAGACTAAGATTTACTAGTAAGAAAGGCCTGGAGATCTACTTCCAAAAATCAGTCAATGAAATGGATCAAAGTGATCTGATCTGTCACCAATCATGGGGATGTGCAGTACCAGGAATCATGTTGTTCTGTTGTGCATGCGGTTGCCGTTAGTTGAAGGCGGACTGGATGCAGCTAATAACAACAACAAAGTAGAAGGCACTGTACTTCAGACTGTGGAGGATACAATTTCTGTTCCTCAGGAACTTTCTGTCTAGTTGAGGGACAAGACATATGTTGAATACTAGGCAAGCTGAGGACTACAAAATAAAACTAAGTTGACTTTAAAGATAAGCCTAAAGAAGAGTGTAAGAGAAACCAAGAGCTAAATCACAAAGCACAACATAGTAACCATATTAATGACCGTGTATCCAATGTCTTCTGTGTGTCTGGCTGTATGCTGAATGTTACAGTAACAGTCATTATACAGCAGCCTTTTAAAGTAGTATCATACTCTTTCCAGCTACCATCTCTTGAACACCTATACTGTGCTCACCAGCCTGTGCTATGTGCTTTACACACAGTAACTCATTTAATTCTCCTAACAGCCCTATGAAGCAGGTAGTTGTTATGGATTGAATTGTGTCCCCCCACTCCCCAAAAATGTGTTGAATTCCTGGCCCTCATACCTGTGGATGTGATCCTGTTTGGAAACAGGGCTTTTTGTTATGTTAATGAGGTCATACAAGTGTAGAGTGGGCCCTAAACCTATTTACTTACTTTTTTTTTCTAATTTTAATTTTTTATTGTACTTTAGATGAAGGTTTACAGAACAAATAGTTTCTCATTAAACAGTTAATGCACATATTGTTTTATGACAATGGTTAGCAACCCCATGCCATGTCAACACTGTCCCTTTTCAACCTTGGGTTCCCTATTACCAGCTTTCCTGTCCCCTCTAGCCTTGTAGTCCTGGTTCCTGGACTCTTGTGCTCCGTTAGTCTCGTTTTGTTTTACGGTGCTGTCTAATCTTTGGCTGAACAGTGAACCTCGAGAATGACTTCATTACTGAGCTAAAACGGTGTCCGGGGGCCATACTGTAAACCTATTTACTTATGAGTTATAAAAAGACCAGAATAGATACAGAGACATGCACAAGGGGAAGGCAGACGCCACGTGAGGATTGCCTGTGAAGGAATTCCAAAGATTGCCCGCGATAACAGAAACTAGGAGAGAGGCTCACAGAAGGAATTGACATGGTCAAGACCCTGATTTGTACTTTTAGCTTCCAGAACCGTGAGAAAAGAAATTTCTGCTCTTTAAAGCCACCCACTTGTGACATTTCTATTACAGCAGCACTAGGAAACTAAGACAATAGTACTGACTGTTTTATAGAAGAAAAAACTCCAAAGAGTTTAAGCAACTTGCCCAAGATCCCATGGCTAGCAGATGAGCTGAGGCCTGGGCCTGGGTCTGTCCATCCAAACGAGCTTGGGTCCAAAGAGGAACAATGTAAATACCAGCCTGACTGGGTAGTTGGGAGAGAGAAGAAGGCTCGACAGGTAATGAAGGGCCAGGTTATAAACAACCTGTGTGACAAGTTTGGTGCTGATCCCGTAGGTTCTGGGGAGTTATTGAAGGGTGATTAATTTGCAGGATGGCTTGAGGGCTGTGGTGGGAAAGCAGACTGAAGGGGGGAGGGTGGGAAGTAGGGGGTGGTGGGAATGTGGCGGGTCAAACCAAGTAATGAAAACCCTCACAGTCCATCAAACTTAATTAAAATCAAATAAACACTCCGGCAAACCTATCTAATACCAAGCAGGGGTAGAGATTTCAGATCACTACCAGGACATTAGTACTGGTTTCAGGCTGGCAGCAAGGGCATACAGCTTCATCAACATGCAATATTTGTAAAATGTGCATATGCCCTGTGTTGGTTGGTTCCCTTACACATTTATGAGTTCAGCCCTCAGCTAGGTCCTCTGTGCCTCTTTATAGTCTTCTTTCTCACCCGTTTTCATTTCTTCTCTATAGCGGTTGTTCCGAAATTTCCTGTTTACCTGAAAACCCTGTCCATCCCCTCGCTCTCAGCAGATGATTGAACCCCAGACTTGTGAGAACATTGAAGCCAGGAAGCGGAAACTCCCTCATCATTCCTGCCCTCTGCCTCACGGGGGCAAAAGGCCTCTGCGGAGGGGTCTTCTCTGCCCTCCCCATCTAATATTGTCCCCACATCACTCTCCTATTACCCTGTTTCATTTCTTTATGGTACATACAACTATCAGAAATTGTTGTTGTTAGCTGCCTTCGAGTCAACCCCCCGACCCAAGGTGTCTCCATTCACAATGGAAGAAAACACTGCCCGGTCTTGTGGCTTCCCTGTGATCAGTTACAGATTGAACTATTGGGATCCACAGGATTTTCATTGGCTGATTTTTGGAATTAGATTGCCAGACCTTTTTTCCTAGTCTGTCTTAGTCTGGAAGCTCCACAGAAACATGTTCAGCATCATAGCAACATGTAAGCCTCCACTGGTGGCTGCTGTGACATGAGTTGGCTGAGAATCAAACCTGGGTCTCCTGTGTGGAAAGTGAGAATTATACCATTGAGCCATCACTGAAATAATTATATAATTGTTCACTGCTTTTTCGTCTGCCTTCCCTTGGAATGTAAATTCCATGAGAGCACAGACCTTATCTGTCTTGGATATGGCAGCGTCTTAAGTACCTATCACAGAGTAAGTGCTTGGGACATAGTAGATGCTTGAAAATATAAATGAAAGAGTGTATTTCCTTGGTTTCAGCCATCACCCTTGATTCAGTCTTCCTCTTTCCTCCTGAATATTCTACTGTCTGCTCCACTCCACTCCTCCTCAAACTTATATTCTAAATGAGTTCATCTTCTTCCCATAATGCTGCTTATTCTCCTCAGGGTTCACTATCGCCTATGCAAAAATCTCAAGGTCATCTTTGGCTTCTCTCTCCCCCTCATGTAGTCCCCAAGTCCTGTTGACTTAACCTCTGCAATGTCTCTGGACTCTGTCCCCTTCTCTCTCTGCCTCTCATTCAGGCCACATCAGTCAATGCTCACGGGAACACTGGCAGGAGCTTCCTAATTAACTTCGCAGCCTGCAGTCTCTCCCTGTGTCAGGCTATCCCTCCCCACAGGGAGAACTTTGCAAGATTCAATTTCTTTATACCTCCAATGGTTCCTATTGATTGTAGAATCCATCTATCCATCCATCCATTCATCCATCCATTCATCAGCTATTTACTGAGTGCTAAACTTGTGCAGCACTGTTCTAGGTGGTGGGAGAGAGAGTTGAGAGCATCATCTTTGCTCTCATATGAGTTTTCAATCTTGTAGGTGGAGACAGATAGAAACACACAAAAATTACTCAAGTGTTACAGGTGCTTTTTATTCATTCGCCAAATATTTATTGAGCCTCTACTATATGCCAAGAACTGTAGGTTCTGGGGATACAACAGTCAATAAAACAACATCCCTGCCTTCATGGAACTCACATTCTAGTGGAGCAGACCAACGATGGACAAATGCACAAGTATAAAAGTTATGGGGAAAAATAGAATGAGGTAAGAGTATGTGGGTGTCGGTTTGCCCCCTTGTAGAAGGTGCTCAGGGAAGGCTTCACAGAGAAGGTGATGACTGAGCAGAGACCTGAAGGATGGGAGGGAGGGGCACTGCAGATATGTGGGGAAAAGCATTCCAAGCAGAGAGAATAGCCAACACAGTCTACTAAGGTCCTGGGCTGGGAGTGTGCTCTCGGGAGAGTGTACAGGGCACGGCAGGGTACAAAGGCAGGGAAGGAATCAGTTTTATCTGGAGGGGCCAGTGGGTACTTCTCAGAGGAGGATGCCAAAGTCCCTAACCCAGCATTCACAATGATCCTCCCATTCGATCACCTCTCATGGACTATGAACTTGAACCATGCTGGACCATGGACTTCCCACCTCCAGACCTTTGCTTCTTTGACATTCTCTGCCAGGACTTCCTCCCTTGACTCCATGTCCTGCCTGATGAACTCTCCCAGTTCCTATTCACCCTTCAAGGCCTGAGCCTTCCCCAGGCAGATCCAACTGCGTGCTCCGTGGGTCCCATATGCTTTGCTCATGCTAGTGGAGCACTTAGTACAGTGACTTATGGTGAGCTGGGTCTGTGCCATTTATGTCCACCTGCCAGAGCAGTAACTATGTTCTGGATTCTCTCAGTCTCCAGCACTTTGCACTGAGTGGGGCACACAGTAGGTTGGTCAATGCGTATGGGTCTCTTAAAAAAGCAAATCCCATTAGAAACCAACTCGTTTTCTTACCAGGCTACCCTGTATAGACATGTGTGCACATACACATGACCTTTTTCTACACATCAGTTGCTTTTAAAAAAGAAATTTAAGAGTCCTGCAATTCCCAATGAAAGCATCAAGGTCATGAAATTAATTTGTCACTCTGGTGCCAGCTTCGCTCAGCTGACTCATGGCCTGAGAAGGGGTTTTAAACATGTGTTTCTCATCTACGTGCTAATTCTTCTTCCCTTTCTCAGTAATCTTCTCTTCCCCTCAGACTTGTGGGTGGTAACGGCCTTCAGGTCTGGCGTCACCTGCACCTCCTCCTGTGTTTCCCAGGTGTTTCCCAGCTTTGGGCCTGGAAGGAGGAGTGGTGGTCCCTGGCTTAGGCAGGGTGAGTGAGTAAAAATAAAATGAAATTTCCTTCCCACTCAAAATTCATTAGAGTTATCTGTTTGACTGAGAAAGACTGAAGGATTTTTATCTTTTATGTTTTTGCTATGAACAGAATCATGTCTTTAAGGGAATTCTGGGTCTTGTCCTCTCTGATGGGGAGATAAGAATATTTCTAGGTGTCCTGGGATTAATTTATTAATTCAAAAAATATCTGTTGAGCAGCCTAGCATTGTTCTGGGTTCAGGATACAAAGCGGTAAACAAAATGGGCAAAATCTCTGTCTTTGTGGACCTTACATTCTAGTGGGGGCAGACAGGCAGTAACCTAAGGAATATGTTAGATGGTGATCAGTCTTTGGAGGTAACTAAACCAGGGAAGTAAGACAGGGTACATGGTATGCTAAGCTTGAGATGCCGGTTAGACATCCAGGTATACATGTCCAACATGCGTTCGTGTTGTTGGGTCTGCCCTTGCTTGGACCTCCAGCCAGGGAAGAAATGAAGGACATCATCCAGTGGGTGTCACTGGGATCTGGATGCAAACTGGTTGCTCCAAAGGCACAAAGACCTAAGTCTGTGTGTATACATACCATAAAGCTTTTTAAATTTTATTTTTAAAAGCATATTTGGATTCAATTTAAGAAATACTTATTAGCACCAACTATGTGGCAGGCATTGTATTGTGCTAGGTGCTGGGGATACAGCCCAAGAGTAGGACTAAAATGGGTTTTGCCCTCTTAGAGCTTGTAGTCTTTAAAGGAAAGTGTGTAAAACATACATTTTTGTTAGAATAGTGGTAAAACCACAACTAATGTTAGAATAGACCCTATATGTTTTTTTTTTTTCACTTTTAAAACTTTTATTGTGGTAAAATACATAGAACAAAATATTTCCCATTTTAACTATTTTTAATTGTATAGCTCACTGACACTAATTATATTCACCATGTTACAACTATCACCACTATCCATCTCCAAAAGTCTTCCATCACCCCAAACAGAAACTCAGTACCCCTCAAGCAACAACCTCCCATTCTTCCTCCCTCAAGCCCCTCGCAACTACCAGTAAACTCTTGTCTGTATGCATTTGCCTATTCTAGATACTTCATATAAGTGAGATCAGATAATATTTATCCTTTGGTATCTGGAGAATAGACCCTATACCTGGATAAATAAATGAAAACCTTTACCCATGACACTCTATTTCCATTATTGTGATACAGCAAGAAAGTTTGAAGACATTTGTGGTTTTTTCAAATAGAGTTACCATTATTATTCGGTGATTTGGAAGTCCTTGTGTACCGAATGCAGGCATTACTAGTGATTCATCAAATAATGCTAACCATTTTCCCATGATCAAGCATTCACACTGGTCATTGGTTATATTGTAAATGTCATATAAGTCATCCCAAGCAGGGAGTTTTGTTTTTCAAAACTGCTAGAATCATGTATGCTAGTAAAAGCTTACCTAGTTCATCCTCAAAAGTAGGCAAGAAACTTTTGCTAATGTGGCAGCAAAAGTTATAAATAACTTTGATATGAATCTGGCCCCCAGTGGGCCTGGACTGGTGAGGCCTGGGTGCTCCTTCCTCTGCCACCATTTACTTTTGTGGTGATCTTACATTGTTTCGGTCTTTATGTTCCTTGAAATGGGGAACTGGACTGGGGTGGGTGGTTGGGTAGTATTCTGTCTCTTGGCATCAGATCATGTCTTTCAGGTTGAAATACCTCATTTTGGGCAAGATCCTTGGTGATTTAGGGATGTTTTGGAGAATATATCCCTGCCACTACATCTTGGAGGACTGGGGAGATTAAATTTATAGTATCTCCATCTATGCATGAAAACTCTGTGAAGGCCACAATTTTGTCTTCTTCACTACTGGATCCCCAGCCCTCGGCACAAAGAAGGGATCAACAAGTATTTGTTGAAGGGAAAAGAGAAACGTGCCCTCCGGACCCCACCTTAGTCAAGCTATTTTGTGTCCAGAGCAAACACAGCCGGGCAGTGGCTGACTTTGAACAGAGTTGTGTGGGTGTATTGCTCAGGCCCGTACCCTCTTTCCCCTATGCAAGGGTAAGGCCATTTAGAAGACCTGGACACCGGAATGTGCCAACAGACTTGATGTTGATGTGTAATTCTAGAAGGCTTGGAGGAGATGGTGTGGGGGTAGGGGAAGGCCACGGAGAACCAATTTAGTTAAACTGTGATAGAAAAAAAAAAAAAAAAAAAAAGAGTAAGCCAAGAGTGGCAAAAAAGCTGAGGTAGAAAGGCTGCCAGCTGAGGGCTTAGCTTTTTTTTTTGGAAATACTGTTTTCCTGTTGGCCTTGAAAGGAGTTTCTTCTTTTTAACTGAATATCATGGAAAATTTCATATATATAAAATATAATAAATCCTCATATACCCATTACCCAGCTTCAATGATTAAGAACTCCTAGCTAGTCTTGTTTCACCTGTAGTCTAGCCCTACCTGCCTACCAAAAAACCAAAACCAAACCCACTGCCATGGAGTCGATTCTGATTCACAGCAACCCTGTAGGACAGAGTAGAACTTCCCCATAGGGTTTCCAAGGCTGTAAATCTTTTTTTTTTTTTTTTAATTGTTGTGCTTTAAATGAAAGTTTACAATTCGAGTTAGTCTCTCATACAAAAATCTATACACACATTGTTATGTGACCCTAGTTGCTCTCCCTGTACCATGATATCACACTCTTCCTTTCCACCTGGGATTTCCCATGTCCATTCAACCAGCTCCTGACCCTCTCTGCCCTCCCATCTTGCCTCTGGACAGGAGCTGCCCATTTAGTCTCATGTATCTACTTGAGCCAAGAAGCACACTCCTCACGAATATCATCTTATGTTTCGTAGTCCAGTCTAATCTTTGTCTGAAGAGCTGGACTCGGGAATGGTTTCAGTTTTGGGCTAACAGAGAGTCTGGGGGTCATGTTTTCCGGGGTCCTCCCGTCTCAGTAAACCATCAAGTCTGATCTTTTTACTAGAATTTGAGTTCTGTACCCCCACTTTTCTCCCGCTGAGAGTCCATCAGGGACTCTTTGTTGTGTTCCCTGTCAGGGCCGTCATTGGTGGTACCAAGGCTGTAAATCTTTATGGAAGCAGACGGCCACATCTTTCTCCCAAGGAGTGGCTGGTGGGTTCGAACTGCTGACCTTCCGGTTAGCGGCCAAGTGCTTTAACCACTATATCACCATGGTTCCTTACTCTCCCACACCAGGGATTATCTTCAAGTAAATCCCAGACATCATTTTATCTGTAACTATATATCTGCAAAAGGTAAGTATTCTTTAAAAAAAAATCATAATCTCATCTAAATTTGCAATAATTTCTTAATACAAAATATCCAGTTAGGGTTGAAATGTGTACATGTATGCATATGTATAGAGGGTCAGTGAACCAGAGGAAGCCCCTCAATGAGACAGATTGACACAGTGGCTGCAACAATGGGCTCAAACATAGCAATGATTGTGAGGGTGGTGCAGAACCAGGCAGTGTTTTGTTCCATTGTACATGGGGGAGCTATGAGTCAGAACCAACCTGATGGCACTTAACAACAACATGCATATATATGTGTGTGTGCATATATATACGTATATATGTATGTATGTATGTATGTATATATTAGGAATCCCTACTAACTGAAAAGTTGGTGCTTTGAACCCACGCAGAGGCACCTCGGGAGAAAGGCCTGGCAATCTGCTTCTGAAAGTCCATAGCCATGAAAACCCTATGGAACATAATTCTACTCTATAACACATGGTCTCCATGAGTCAGAATCAACTGAAAGACAACTTTTTTTTTAATACATGTATTATTAATGTTATTTTTAAAATTACTATAGTTTTTTATAAAAATGCGTATTTGCTATTAAAAATTCAAGCAACACACAAAAAAGTACAAAGATGAGTACAAAAATATTACTCCAAATCTATTAGATGAACATCATTCAGACACCTCTCCATGCATATGTTCATGTAGAAGAACAAAAAGCAGATGAGTATAAAAGCTGTCAGAAATGCTTTTTATATTAAAAAGCAATCACTGGGTAGTATTTTAGAGCTGAAACAGCGCCTATGGCTACTTTTGCTTTTGAATCAGACAGAATTAGACTGTAAACAAAGAGGTCCCTGGGTGGTACAAATGGTTTGTGCTCAACTACTAACCTAAAGGTTGGTGGTTTGAACCCACCCAGAGGTACTTCAGAAGAAAGGCCTGGCAATCTATTTCTGTAAAGATTACAGCTAAGAAAACCCTAGGGAGCACAGTTCTTCTTTGTAACACATGGGGTCATCATAAATTGGAATTGACTAGATAGCAATGGGTTTAGACTGTAAACTTCTTGAGGGCAGGGCCATGCCTTAGTTATGTTTATGCACACCCTTCTTCGCCTTGCCCATCACAATATCTGACAGTCAAGTGGCCAATGTTGTGGTTGAACTGAAGGGAGCCTTAAGAGATCACTCAGTCATCTGTGGAATCGGAGGCCCACAGAGTTGAACTCACTTGCCCAAGGTCTCCCAGCTAGTAGGGCAGACCTGGGCCTGAGCCAGCTCTCCCGAGGCTTTCTGAAGCCCATTGGATTCAGCTGTGTTGCAAAGTAGTCAAGGGCTGGACTTTGGAGTCAGACACTCCTGGGCTTGATTCTGCTCTGAATCATTTTCTATGACTAGTAGCTGGACACCTTCTCTTACCTGCACATTCTACCTACCTCAAAGGGCTGTTGTGAGGAGTAAATGAGATAATGCATAAAAAGCTCATTGCTACAGTTCCTAGCATGTACTGTTGCTGGGTGCGGTTGAGTCCATTCTGACTCATAGTGACCCCATGTGACAGTAGAACTGCCCCATAGGGTTTTCTCGGCTGTAATGTTTACGGAAGCAGATAGCCAGGTCTATCTCCCTAGGAGCCACTGGGTGGGTTTGAACTGCCAACCTTTCAGTTAGCAGCCAAACACTTAACCGTTTAGGCACCACAGCTCCTTTCCTAGCACGTTCCAGGTGCCAAATAGCTGCTGTGATTTGTAGTGGTAATAGCAGCGGCAGCAGCAGTACATTTTTCTAATGTATTTTCTTATTCTGTTGGAATTCAGAGAAATGTCCGTGGATCTCAAAGAAAACTCAACCCCCAGTCAGGTTCCTTGTTGCGCATGGGCCCGGTGTGTAACTCTGACTTTTGCTTTCTTCCATTGGGAAGAAAAGATTATTTTATGAGAATCTCTTTTCCTGTATTACGTCAGTTTCTGGTTGATTGTTTATGCTTGGTGGTCAAGGTTCCTGTGTCTTCCCTCTATACATAGTTTAGTGGTACTGCCTTAACAAGCGCTTGGCAAATAGTTATTCTATGCTCTTCAAACAGAAACCCTGGGCAAAGGGCTGGGTGCAAGGTGTCTGGTCCTCCCAGTTGCCCCTTCAGCCTGCTGACTCAGCGGCTCTTCCAGGCTCTTCCTCCAGGCCCTGGGTCTGTCAGGTCACTAATAGAATCTGCGGAAAGCATATTAACTTGTGAAAAAGGCTAACAAATCACCCCAGCTGTTGGTGTCTACCCTGGCAGAGGAGGCACTTCCCCACCTACTCATAAGTCCTCACCCCATATTTCAAACCTCTCGTTGGGAGCCCCACTTTCTCTGACATGGCTACTGAGCAGCAGAGAAGCTGCCCTGGAATCTCCCCCAACCCCCTAGCAGAGCTGAGGCCTGTACATGTGAAAAGGCCATCTGTGCGGCCTGCTGCGCCCTCCTGTGTGGGAGGCCTGAGAACTAGCCCCATGTATTATTCACACTTTTGAGTTTGGGTTGGCTTAACCATTTGCTCCAAGTCAGGGTTGAGGGAAGGAGGGCAGGAAACAGCCATGCTCCTAAGTCTGGGCAAAGTCTCTTCTTCCCTGGTCAAATGTGTGCTCTTTTCAAAGTATTGTCTTCTGTGGCGGTATCCATGCGCTGCACAGGTTTGTCCAGACCCCTGCATCGTTGGAATGCAGTTTTCCTCTCTAGACCCGTGCAGGGCTTACCAGAACCAAAACCAAGCCATTGTCGTCTAGTTGATTCCAACTCATAGTGACCCTGCAGAACAGAGTAGAACTGCCCATAGGGTTTCTAAGGAGCAGCTGGTGGATTTGAACTGCTTACCTTTTGGCCAGTAGCCGAACTCTTAACCACTGCGCCACCAGGGCTCCGTGCAGAGCTTGGTGTCTTCACAAAGTAGGCTGGGAAATAGCTTGTTTCCACAAGTGCCAGGCCTTTAGTGCAGTCTTCCTCTTTTTCTCTCCCTTTACGCTTTCTCTCCTCATGGATCCCTGAGTAAATTGGGAGTATTGTGGAAGAAGAGAGAAAGATGTTCTCCTTCTGCTTCAGAGAAGAGTCTGAGGGAAGGATGTTGGTGGGTTAGAGAACCCCCCAGTAGAATCCTGTGGTACTGAGGAAGAGGAGACTTTGAGTAAAGGAACGGGGGTGGGGCGGTGTCTTAGTCATCTAGTGCCGCGGCAACAGAAATACCACAAGTGGATGGCTTTAACAAGGAGAGGTTTATTTCCTCACAGTAAAGTAGGCTAAAAGTCCAAATTCAGGGCGTCAGCTCCAGGGAAAGGCTTTCTCTCTCTCTCGGCCTTCTCATCAGTGTTCCCCTGGACTAGGAGCTTCTCGGCGCAGGGACCCCGGTCCAAAGGACGCGCTCTGCTCCTGGCACTGCTTTCTTGATGGTATGAGGTCCCCCAATTCTCTGCTTGCTTCCCTTTCCTTTTATCTCTTGAGAGATAAAAGGTGGTGCAGGCCACACCCCAGGGAAACTCGCTTTACATTGGATGTGACCTGGGTGAATGAAGGTGGTGTTACAATCCTACCCTAATCCTCTTTAACATAAAATTACAATCACAAAATGGAGGCCAACCACACAATTCTGGGAATCATGGCCCAGCCAAATTGATACACACATTTTTTGGGGGACATAATTCAAACCATGACAGGTGGTGATTGATAATGTGTCTGAGGTGGAAGGAACCATAGACATCACCCATCTCACTCTGTACATGAAGAAAGTCTAAAGGAGCCGTGCCTTGCCTGAAGCCATCTCATGAGATGAGCTCCATGAAGATACAAAGCACAGGCCAGGCCATGTTATTAAAAAAAAAAAAAAAAGGCAAAACAGTTGCCAACACATGGTAGAACTGTGCTCCATAGGGTGTTTAATCGCTGTGATCACCGAGTCTTTCTTCCAGGCCTTTCTTCTGAGGCACCTGTGGGTAGATTCAAACTGCCAACCTTTTGGTTAGTAGCCAAGCGCTTAACTGTTTGTGTCAACCAGGAACTCCCCAGGCCATGTTTGTTTAAAAAACAAACAAACAAACCAGTTGCCATCGAATGGATTCCAACTCATGGTGACCCCATGTGTTGCAGAGCAGAAGTGAACCCCACAGGGTTTTCAAGGCTGTGACCTTTCTGAAGCAGATCACCAGGCATTTCTTCCAAGGTGCCTCTGGTTGGTTTGAACTGCCAGGCTTTCAGTTACTAGCTGAGTGCTTAACCACAGGCCATAGTAGACACTCATTAAATACTTTCTTTCCTTTCAATTCACCCAGTTCTTTATCAGTGGTTGATGTAGATTCTAGAACCTAAGTTTCCTGACACTCTCACTGCCCAAGAATAGAAATTATAGCTGTCAGCAGGTATCATGATCTGGGGCGCCTGTTGATCACTCATGACTTAAGCCATTAAACACCTCTCAAGTATGAGGTCCCAACTAACAGCACACACCGAGGTGTTTATCCTGATGCAGTCGCCTCTCCTGGCCTGATGACCTAGGGTTGTACATGTTTCCTTTGGACCAAATTGTATATGACAGTTATATATTGGCTTAGTAGAACGCTTTACCTTTCCACCTGCCTCTTGGCCATTGGGACTCTGAGGTAGGCTTAGTTAAAAGGCTCCCTGTAAAGCTAAGCTTTATGGAAGCAGGGTGAGCCCAAGGAGACAGCTCCAGGCTGCCATGGAGCAGTCCCAAGGTCTGTGTCTTCCACCACATGGCTGAGCCTTCCAGACACAACCCAGAGAAGTCCTCACAGACCAATGCTTCTTCCACTCTGTGCTTCAGTTGCTTTTTCTGTAAAATGGGGCTAGTAATAATGGTCTATTATCTCACCAGGGGTAAAGATGAGATGGCACATGTGAAATCTCTTTGAAAAGGAGGCAAAAGGTGGGCTCAGTTCCTAGTTCCCTTTGTTGGTATTGATTTTTTTTTTGTCATGACAAATAAACTATGTGAGATTTTATTTCATTCATCTCGTAGATAAAAAGCTAGAGGGGTCAGTGTACATTATCCTTGCTTAATAAATAGGAATAACTGTCACTGGATGAGTCAGTAATGGAACTAGCAGAAGCTGGGCCCTGGGCCCCCCAGTTTGGTCTCCTGCCCCTCCTGCCTGTTACTTTTTTCATATTCCATATCAAACTCTCAATCCTTCTTTCAAGTCCTATGTCATCTGGGCTCTGATCATCCCAGGACCGCACAATTCTCATGAATATTAAAGGTGAGGGTTTTCTTAGCCTATTTCCCTCTGTTTCTAAATCAGTCTTGGAAAGGGGAGGGCAAAAGTGGAAGCGGAAGGACACCTGTGCCACAAAAGGAATGCATTCCGCTTTGTTGCAAATTCAGGCTCCCTCTGGTGCCTTTAAGGATGGTGATGAGTGAAGTGTGAGCAGTAACTGATTAGCTGTGGAACTTCTGTGACTTCTGTGGTTTTGATTTCAGGGTCAGGCAGAAATTGACAATTTGATCCGGCTGTCTAGCTCTGCCAAATACCAGGAGTTCAAGAGGCCCAGAATGTACATTTTCATTCATTTCAGATCCCAAGCCCTTGATTTGCTGATACCAGCCCTATTTAGCTGTGTTCATGGGAAAAAACAGATGTAAGTGAAAATTTTGTAAACAAATTGGATTTTCCTGTCAGACGACATCACTTCAACCTTGTTTTTACCTCATTTCTAATTGCTGTGCAACTGGTAGGGGCCCTCTGAGGTTAGGTCTATATTTTCACTCTTCCAAGGGAAATATCCTCTAAATAAACACTTACATGGTCTAAGACGTTGGTGTCACTTGAAAAGTCCATTCTTTAAGAGAAGAAACAGGTCATTTTAATGACTGGAGGAATTTCAGGTGATGGATGGCTTTTGTAGGTTCTGGCCATTGGGAGGGACCAGGGAGCAGGAGCCGAGGTGTGCCCGACTTAGGTCAACTGATGGCTTTTTAGTCTTGTTTCTCAGGGTGAGAAGCAAGTCAAGTCAAGAAGCCCGAGTTGTTCCCCAAGCTTTGGAGATGAGTATCTGGCTGAGTGTCATGCCAAAAGCAGCTTCAACCTTTTCCTCTGTTAAGTGAGTATGAAGACATTGTTCTTTCTTAGCTTGGCACACTTCAGATGCAGGCACCTAAGAGTTGATAGGATTGCAGTGAAAGCTCGCAAATTTTTTTTTTTTTTTGAGACTTTAGAAGTTTTTATTTATCCCCCCTCTTTTTTTTTTTTTTTTGTGGTAAATGCATATATAACAAAACATTTGCCATTTCAAAACGTTTTATATGTACAATTCAGAGACATGAATCACGTTCATCATGTTGTTTAACCATTGTTGTTGTTGTTAGGTGCCGTCGAGTCAGTTCTGACTCATAGCGACCCTACATACAACAGAATGAAACACTGTCCGGTCCTGTGCCATCCTCACAATCATTGCTATGTTTGAGCCCATGTTTAACCATTACCACTATCCATTTCCAGACCTTTCCATCACCCTAAATGAAGCTCAGTGGCCCCTAAGCATCGAGTCCTCCTTCCCCCACCCCATCCCTGGTAACCACTAATAGACAAGTCTCTATACACTTGCCTATTCTAGATGTTTCGTATAAGTGGGATTATACTATATTTGTCCTTTTGTGACTGACTTATTTCACTCAGTATATTTTCAGGGTTCATCCATGGTTTGAATTTATTTATTTATTTTTTACATACATAACAGCAAGATATTTCCCAAACTCACTGGCTTACTTTGCAGAGAGGCATGGGGATAAAATGCCAAATGTGGGGAAAAGTAAGTGATCTTAGAGTAACTTTTTTATTTTATAATTTTAAACATTTAAAAAGTAGCACAAGCTGATTGTAAAAAAATGCGCAGCGCAGAAGGGCCTTGAAACAAAAAAGAAGAGAAAAAGTCTTCCTCCCCATCTGCCCATTCTGCTCCCTGTATTTTTTGTGTGTAGCCTTCCAGCTATTGTCTATGCCTCTACAAGCATATACATGCATATGCAAGGCTATCAAAAGACCTGTTAATGGTTGAATTAAAAAAAAAAATCAGTTGTAATTTCCCTTATTTCTATGGTATATGGTAAACTGAGAGAAATTCCATGCAGACCCTTTGGTAAAACTCCTTTCTATAAACAAATATCCACAATAAGCTTATGACACTGCACTGTTTAGTGATTACAAACAGCACATAGTGTGTTGCAAAGAAACTTACTCTGGCTTCAAAAAAAAATACAGGCTAAAAAATTCAATGGAGAAATCAGCACTTAAGGCAATACTACTACCCATGTGAGTGGAGAAGAGATTGTGGGGTATAACATTTGACCAGTGGCATATACTTTCTCCAGGAATCTGAGAGAAAAATATTAAAAGTTGAATAAATGTGTAACGTTAGAATGTGTGATGTTTATTGCCAAACATGGTGACAGGCTACGATCCTTGCTGTGTGCACTATGGAAAACTCTGGATCTGTCTGCTGAAGATGGAAAGACTGGACCAAACAGAGCGTAGCCCTGTTTATACACACAAATCCTGATGCCCTCCCACCCCACCCCCGTTTCAGGAAAGGGGGTGGGGAGTGGGGGGCACCAAAACAGGCTCAACGTGGCAAACTGGATCCAGATTTCAGTTTCTCCTCCTCCCACAAACGTGGTCATTATGCTATGCTAAAGAAGCGTTTTTGAGCACAAGTCCAGTAATTTTAACTCTCCAGTTTTGTATAGGGTCGCTATGAGTTGGAATCGACCAGATGACAATGAGTTTGGTTTGGTTTTTTTTTTAGTTTTGTACTTAAGGGAGCCCTGGTGGCACAATGGGGTTCAGTGTTTGGCTGTTAACAGAAAGGCTGGCAGTTGGAACCCACCCAGAGGCTCTGTGGGAGAAAGACCTGGCGATCTGCTTCCATAAAGATTACAGCCAAGAAAACCCTGTGGGGCAGTTCTACTGTATCACATGGGGTTGCCGTGAGTTGGAATCAACTGGACCACAACCAACAAGTTTCACTCTTGGTGCACACATAGCTGGGCTCAGGACTCTGACCCTGTTTTGCTTTGCGGCCTCATTTGGGATGAAGCGGTAGGAAGCCTGGAGGGCTCACTCCAGAGTGACTGCTTCTCTCCACCTCCTTCTTTTGCCCAGGTTCTGTAGGTTCGTTCTTCTCCTTGCAACTTGACTCTCTCTAGAGAACCCGATCTGGGATCTGGGGCGCGCAGCCCAGTGCTGCATTTTATCCTCTCCTCTGTCTTCCCTTCAACTACCTGTGGCACCTCTTAGCTTCCAGATCTCCAAAAGGGATAATGTTCTCCTTGAAAGGGTCTTTGAGGATTAATTGATGTTCACTTTATGCTTTGAAGAGCGAATCCTATCAAGTCTCTCTACTGTCCTCAAAGCGCTCCCTGGTTCCAGCTGGTGCCAGGCCTGGCCAATCAGGACTCAGGGCGAACTGGGCTCTTATTGGCTGTGATTCTGGGCATATCCTGTGGCCGCTCATTACCCACAGTGCAAGGGTGATTACCCAAATAGGGAGGAACTGATCCACAAGTGGACATTTTGTACATTGTACTTTTTTCGCTTGGAGAAAGAGTATTTGCTTCAAAATAATCACCCCGCAGGGAGTTAGATTGTGGCCATCTGTGACATTTTTCTTGTTTGGAAATTTTTTTTTTCTGTCCTTTTTAACGCTTTCTAAGTGCAGGAGTAAGAACAGTAATAATCTGCCACCTCTCAAAGAAGTCCATTTACCAAGCCATTTATATGTTAATTGCTGTGGTTTGGGGAGGAAAAGGATGTTACCTGCCTTCACGATAAGCACTTTCATCTCAATGAATTCTTTGTTAGAGTTGTTAATCAAAGAAATGGAAGCTGCAACCTACTTATTGGAAAGATCCAGATAATGGAGTGTGAGTTAAGAACCTGAGGGTTCTAAGGAGAAGATGGATAAGAAGGTTTGTTTTAAGGACAGACTAAACAGGGAATTAAAAAAAAAGATTGTCATCATGGAGGACAAGGCTGGAGGGTAAAGCCAATCAGGCATGTTGGGGTCCTTTCCCAAGTCCTAAGGGGCAACTAGGTTGAGAGCTTGAGAACGTGATACTGACCGATGGGGCATTTGAAGGACAGCCTTCATTTTCTGGGGTTCTTATTAGCCCTGTAGTGCCTGATCCTCGTAAAGTCTCTCAAGCACCTGGGGGCTTGTTTCTCAGCACTGGCTTTATTAATACAGATCATTGCTCCTCTCTTCTAATGTATATTCCTGACTTCTTGATGATGGAAAGATCTGGCAACCCTGAACCTTCATTCCACCAAGGACGCTATTAGCAGCTGCTGCCCCCTTTAGATGGGGCAGTGGGGCAGACACTTTTCTGGTTCACCAACTGCGGCAAATGTTGACTTCTCTCTTTTCTGGGAAGTTAATGAGGAGACAGAGTGTTAATCCAGAAGCTCATGCATGAGTGTACACACTCACACACATGCACATACACACATGCCACACCAGGATTCAGGCCCTTGGGGATTAACCCAAAACAAAGATCACATCTCAGCAGGTTCAGGGTGTATAAGCTGAACAACAAATCTGAGCAGAGTTAATCTTGGGGTGAGTTGGGGAGAATCAGATTATCATGACACACAGTAAAGGTGATGTTTGTGACCTGTATGTTGAAAAATATAAGTGCCTCTCTTGGTATGCATGCCCATGAATTTGGAGCAGCGATACGGATAAGTATAGTGGCTCGAGGGAGAAAGGCCAAAGCACCTGTATTTAAACCTCTGTGATGCTCCAGGCAGCATCTGGCACATCCAGGAGCTTGATAAATATTATCTAATGATAGCTATGGATTTGCTGATGAACTCAACTGTGAGAGTTGGAGGAATAATTTCCCTTCTTCCACTCTCTGTTTGCTCATCAGCAAAATGGAGACACTAAAGCAGGCATTGAAACTCAAACGTCAGGCACCAGGCAGGTCATACAGAAGAGTGAAAGGGTATCTGGAGGGGAGAAGTAGAAAGTAGAATAGGGAGTGGAGGGGACTGTGGTCAAATAGGAAGTTCACGTCTGTCCAGCAACATGCTTTAATCCAACTCTAGCATTTGCCACACAGGAAGTTGAGCCCAGTGTTGCCAGTGCTCCTGATTTTCCAAGAGAAGCTTGAAATCTGAGTTTTTATATGAATTCTAACCACTTAAAACCACTTGCTGTTAAGTCGATTCCAACTTATGGCAACCCCTTGGATGTCAGCGTAGAACTGTGCTCCATAGGGTTTTCAATGGCTGATTTTTTGGAAGTAGATCACCAAGGTGCCTCTGGGTGGACTTGAACCTCTAACCTTTCGGTTAGCAGCCAAGTGTATTAACTGTTTGCACCACCCAGGGACTCTAACAACTTTAAATGCAACTAATTCAATTTTCAAAATAAAGACAGAGCAGTCTAACCAAAAGATACCTAGGGGCCATATTTGGCTCATAGACTCCAGGTTTGCAGTTCTGGGATGAAACCTACTTCCTCCTGACTTGGCTACTGATGCTACTTTGCTGAGTCTGGTGCTTGCGGAGGAAGGAGCCGTTGTATATGAAGAATGGCCAGGAGGACAAAGTTGGGGTGAAGGTGGGAGGAAAGGTGGGGTGTGAAACTTGGACCACACCATTATCAGCTAGAAAGGCAGGTCTGGACCCTTTTGGCTTCAGCGAGGAGAACTACAAGTCCTGGAAAGAACTGTGCATTGAGGCAGGCAGGAGCGCCAGTCTAGGGAAGGCAGCTGAGGGGAAATTGTGTAGGCTGTGGGCGGCAGTGGCGTAGGCAGGCAGGGGGCAGAGGTCAGGGAGGCAGCAAGGGCAGCCCAGGAGCAGGAGAGAGCAAGAGTGAGCTGGGATGGGTCCTGGGGCTGAGGCTGTTTGCCCTCTGCCCTCTCTAGCCTGAAAGGTGTATGCAGCCCCTCACAGACCATGCACAGAGGAAGATGGCATGGCCATAACCAGAAGCTCTGTGCATTCAGCACCTATTAAGATAAGCATGGGGACATTGATGATTCAGTGGTAGAATTCTCCCCTTCAATGTGGGAGACCTGGGTTTGATTCCCAGCCAATGTATCTCATGCACAGCCATGATGCTGAACAGGTTTCAGCAGAGTTTCCAGACTAAGACAAACTAGAAGGAAAGGCCAGGTGATCTACTGAAAATCAGCCAGTGAAAACCCAACAGTCCCATCTGCAAGTGATCATGGGGATGGCTCAGGACCAGGCAGCGTTTTGTTCCGTTGTACATGATGCCCACATGAGTCAAGGGTCATTTGACAGCAACTAACAACAACAAAGATAAGCATGAAACTTGGTCCAACTTGCAAAACTTTTAATCACAATGGGGAATTTAAGCCTGTCACACATGTAGAAGGACAGAATAGCATAGTATCTAAGAAGACAATAAGCTCAGGGGTCAAACAACTTGGATTTGAATCTTACCTTAGTTACTTACTAGCCATGTGGCCATGGCAAAATTTTTCTTTGGGGTGGGGGTTGGGGGGGCTTGGGTTTGCTCATTTGAGGATAATAATAGTTCCTACTCTGTAGGGTTGTTATGAGGATTAAATGAAAATGAATTCTACTGTCTACATGAAGTGCTTAGTATAGTACCTAGCACATAGTAAGTGCTCAGATTGAGCTCATTATTATTATGAGACAAGCAGTAACCTCAGCTAACTTGCAGTTAAGCGTAAAATCCATCATCTCAGCAGAGTTGACAACAGACGTGGTAGAAGTTTGCAAATGCTTCCCCAGACACAGACTCTCTGGCCTGAGTTCCGTTTACCAAGAAAGCAGGAAGCATTGTACCCACTTGGATAGGGTCATCTATACAGCTTGGGTGAGTCACTTTGGCCCCAGTACCACCTTGTGTACATGGTGATGTTTTCATTTTAACAATTATTTACGAACAACTGCTAGGTTCCAAGAGTTTAGCAAGGTGCTGAATAGAATAAGACAAGGGTTGGGCCTTAAGGCACTGAGTCTAGCATATAGGCTAAATGACTGTTACAAAGATACCCCCAAATAGAGTGATTACGTAAGACAGAGGTTTATTTCTTTCTGATATAAGTCATAGGGTGAGCAGTCTGGCAAGGTAGCTCCATAAAGTCGTCCATAGACCCAGGTCTTTTTCAATTTTGCATCTCTAAGTCAGTGTTCCAGGATGTGAAAAGTGTGAGGTGAGGATCAAAGGCAAGCAGCTTGTCATGAAGGAGCTTCCACTCACATCCCACTGGCCAGAACTTAGTCACATGGCCACATCTAGCTGCAAGGGAAGGTAGGAAATGTAGTCTGGAGCAGATGGTCATGTGCTCAGATAAAACTCAGGGGTGGGGATTATAAAAAGCAAGAAGGGAGAATGAATACTGAGAGACAGTGTCATGGATTGAATTGTGTCTCCCAAAAATGTCTGTCTACTTGGCTGGGTCATGATTCCCAGTATTGTATAATTGTGTACCATTTTGTAATCTGGTGTGATTTCCTTATGTGTTATAAATTCAATCACTATGATGTAATGAGATGGACTAGCGGCAGTTATACTTATGAGATATACAAGATTGGATAGTGTTTTGATCCAACCTCTTTTGAGATATAGGGTAGAGAAATGAACAGAGACACATGGGAACCTCACACCACCAAGAAAGCAGTGGCGGGAGCAGAGTGCGTCCTTTGGACCAGAGGTTCCTGTGCTGAGATGCTCCCAGACCAAGGGAAGACTGATGCATTACAAGACCTTCCTGCAGAGCCAACAGAGAGAGAAAGCCTTCTCCTGGAGCTGATGCCCTGCATTTGGACTTGTAGCCTACTGGACTGAGAGAATAAAGTTCTCTTTGTTAAAGCCATCCACTTGTGGTATTTCTGTTTGAGCAGCACTAGATGACTGAGACAGGCAGTTAGCAGTTTATGCTTCAGGGAGGTGGAAACCCATAGCTGTTGAGCTGATTCTGACTCATGGCGACTCCATGTGACAGAGTAGAACTGCCCTATAGGGTTTCTAAGGCTGTGATCTTTATGGAAGTAGATCGCCAGGTCTTTTTTCCTTCAGAGCTGCTGAGTGAGTTCAAACTGCCAACCTTTTGGTTAATAGCCAAGCACTTAACCATTGTACCGCCAGGGCTCCTTAGCACTCACAATACAGTTTGTTAAATGCTCCTTTCAAGAGCACCGACTGTAATCCTGGGGTAGAAAGATACATTGTGGCCCTCATGGAAGGTTGGACTTTGGAATCAGATTTCTGGGTTCGAATCCCAGCTCCACCACTTATCTCTGGTACGTACCCAACAGGGTTGGTGTGAGGATTAGATGAATTAACCCATGTGAAGCTCTTAGGTTAAAGTGTAAGCTTTTTCTGTTGGGGAGTGAGGGTGGGATCTGTTCAAGAAGGTCAACTGACGTAAGGGTATTTGGGGAATCACTGATTCACCACCACCTTTCTCAATTTACAGCTTCCAATAGGCCTTCTGTTCCTGAATGCAACATTGGTGCATTGAACCCTCAGCCTTCTTATCATTGAGAAATGTTGATGAAGATAATAAGACCATCTGAAGGAGCTGGTTTTTTTTTTTAAAATACAGTCGATTTGTGTTTGCTTGGAATAGACATTGTTGTGTCCTTGTTCGGTGCTGTTGAAGTCAATTTCAACTCATAGCAACCTCGTATGACAGAGTAGAACTGCACCATAGAGTTTTCTAGGGTGTGATCTGTTATGGGAGCAGATTGCCAGGTCTTTTCTCCCACTGAGGTGCTGGGTGGGTTCGAACCACCAACCTTTCGGTTCGCAGTTGAGCACTTAACTGTTGTGCCATCAGGGCTCCTTAGTATAGAACTAAGGGAGGAATTTGGAACAGATGTTTCAAGATTCTGCTCAGCTTCCTATAGCTTGAGTAGGAGCCAAAGAATTTAGTTCATGGTCTACAGCACAGGCCTCTGTGGGAAGAGTAAGAGTCCCTGTTCTTGGTGTGACCCAGTTAAAGAGTTCTAGGAATTATTTAAAAACTCTACTGCTTAGCTAAATAAAAGAGGTTGTGGGCAGTGAAGCTTCAAGGGGTCTGGGGAGACCTTTACTCTTGAGGAAGAACCTGGTGCTCTTTCTCTGGCCCTTTAGCTGCCTCTGCTGAGTGCTGCACTGGCAAGGGTTGGGGTGTCCTCTTACACGGAGCTGGGTGTCCTGTGATATGCAGAGGGTATCACATTTTCCATCTTCTGCAGGTGTCATGTGGAAAGAGAACCTTCTTCACTTTAGAACAAGAACCTTAACTTTCCTTGGCAACACACACAATGCATAGATTTTAGCAGAAAAATAAGCAGACACCAGAGAGATGTTTTTTTACCAGCTTTCTGCACTGTCTCTCTTTGGGGTTCTGAGAAACTTTAAGACTCTTTTCCTTGCAGGTCTTGGAACCAGGCTTCACAATGCTCTGGAAGGTAGCGCTGGGGGAGCTGTGTCATAATGGGCACCGTTTCTGACTCTCTGAAAGCATTTAATGGACTCCCAGGAAGAGGCTTGGACATGGGAGAAGTGAACACATGTCGGAAGAGTCATATGTGTTTAAGACCCCAACTGTGCCTGTGGAGAGGCCAATAGAGGGTTGGCCAGGGGTGCAAGTGTAGGATCAGAAGGCCTGGGTAGGATCTAGCTCATGGACAAGTAGGCAGGTGGTTGTGTTTCTGCCTGCTTCCCTTAACCTTAGCTGACTCTTGAATTTGATCTCTCAACCTTAAAACACGTTACCGTCAAGTTGATTCCAACTCATAGTGACCCTATAAGACAGAGTAGAACTACCCCATAGGATTTCCAGGGAGTGGCTGGTGGATTCAAACTACTGACCTTTTGATTAGCAGCCGAGCTCTTAATCACTGTACAACCGGCTCCAGGTGGTTACAGATAACTTGCACTTGGGTAGCCTAGGTCTGTTGGTGAGATGGCCCAGAGTTTTCACCTACGTTTTCTCTAGCTCTGTGAACCTCATTTTTTTTTTTTTTAAATCACTGGTTCCCAACTAGGCCTTCTTGTTTCCTTACTTACCACTGGCCTCAATCTTTTATTCTCCTTCCCTTTAGGAAGGCTTATCAAGGGGGCTGGTGGTAGGAGCTGATTAAATTTAGCCTCACATTCATGGAGGCCTCTAATGGGACTTGATATTATCTCCGCATGAGATTACTTATGTAGCCACCAAGATATTATCACAAAGCATCCAATGTATGCTCTGTGCCTGGACCACACTATCCATGGTACACTCTGAGTTAATATTTTTTATGCAGATCCTGAGGAGTCCTGGTGGCACAGTGGTTAACTGCTTGGCTGCTAACTGAGAGGTTGGCAGTTCGAACCCACCAGCCACTCCTTGGGATTAAAGACGAGCGATCTTCTCCCTTGAAGATTACAGCCTAGGAAACCTTATGGGGCAGTTCTACTCTGTTGTATAGGGTCACTATGAGTTGGAATTGACTTGACAGCATACAACAACATACAGATCCTGTAATTCTTTTGATTCTCATAATTGTTTTACATTGTATTTGAATTTGTGTGTGTGTGTGTGGGTGAAAAGTGTGAATTTGTTAAGTATGAGCATTTAAAATGTGCCATAAATGTAATCCTGCTTTGTAGTTCTTCATTCTTTAAGAATCTGGGCACCTGGGTACTGTCCCTCACTTTTGGAGAGGCCCTGTATTCAAGGCTGCTAGACCCTTGAACAATGCTTTTTGCACAAGACGGCAATCCAGGAAAAATAAACATTTTTACGGGTCACTTCCCCCCAGTCAAAATGATAGGAGCTTTAATGAATCTCTTCACCCAGGGATGGGTGGGGCACCGAGGAATGTTTATTCTTACAACTTTATTGTCTAGAACAGTATGAGTGAGAACAGAGACATTGCTTTTTAGTCATTGAGAACTTAGTCCTGATGCATTTGGAGACAGTTTTCTAACTTTTCATTCTGAAATTAGACCCCTGGATTCCTGTGTGACCCTCCTCACTGTAACCCTTGGGCCCGTATTTTATACATCTCAGTACCCCTCTTGCCCAGCATAGTGCCCAGCACATGAGCCATTGCTGTCGAGTCGATTCTGACTCATAGTGACCCTGTAGGACAGAGTAGAACTGCCCCATAAAGTTTCCAAGGCTGCCATCTTTTCAGAAGCAGATTGCCACGCTTTTCTCCTTCGGAGCAACTGGTGGGTTTGAACCGCCGATCTTTTGGTTAGCAGCCGAGAACTTTAACCGCTGCACCATCAAGTTTCCTTCTTGCCCAGCACGTGGTAGGGGCTTGATAAATGCTTACTAGGATGTAATATGGTGTAGTGGTTAACAGCACAGAATTTGTTGCCTGCTGGCCCAGCTCTGTCACTTATTTGCTCTGTGACTTTGGGCCCCAGCCCCAGTCTGTAAAGTGGGGATTATATCAGTCCCTACCTCACAGATGAGAATTAGATGAGTTAATGTATGTAAGCACTTAGGGCATACGCCTGGTATATGTAAACCCTACATAAGTGCTAGCTGTTATTATAAATATTATTATTGAATTTAATGGAAGCCCACATTTGCCTGTGGCACTAGAGCCTTATAGCAAATCTCTTTCCATCACTGGCTTCCAGTTTGTCACCATTGATCAGATCTCTTTTCCAGTCTCTGTGAAAACAGATTTGATTTCCATGTAAATTAATTATGCTTTTTTCCTTCATTCCGAACACATCTTTTTTTTTTGAGAGGAAAAAACAAAGCAAGAGCCCCAGATGTTTTTGAAGCAAACCTGGGTCTAGCTGTATTGGATGGTGCGTTGGGTTAATTACCTGGGGTGAAGGCTGCACGTCTAGATTTTGGAAACTGCTCTTCTCCAAAGAAAGCAGCGGTTTCTCTGTTCCCCCTTTTATTTCTTTTCACAGAATTCTCTTCCCCAATGCGCATTGACGTGAGAACTCCCTGGACTAATACATGCCGGATAAAATCTGTTTCCAAGAACCTTATGCACCTGATGACCTTACTCTTAATCACCTTTATTATTGTTCATTGACTTGTTTTTTAAACTTAAAAAAAAATTGAAGTGTATCATGCGTACAGAAAAGTGCACATATGTTCAACTCAATACCTTTTAACAAACTGAACATACTTGTGTTACCAGCATCCAGATTAAGAAACAGAAGTCCAGCCATGCACCTAACAGTTATTACCGTACCCCCTACCCAGCCCCGCCAAGGTCACTATCCTGCTTCTTCACCCCTATAGAGTGGAATCTTCTAGTATGTCCACTCTAGTGTCTGAATTTCAACATCGTGCTGGGGAAATTCATCCATAGTGTTGGCTGTCGTTGTAGAGCGTCGTTTCTCATTGCTGTATAATATTCTGTTATGTGGATATGACATCACTTATTTGTCCATTCTACTGCTGATGGGCAGTGGTAGTGTTTGGTTTGGGACTTCTGTGAATAGTGCTGCTATGAACATTCTGGTACATGTCTTTTGGAGACCTTTAGTACCACATATCTAGTGGTAGAATTGCTGGGTCATAGGGTAGGAATATCTTCAGCAAACACTGCCAAACACTTTTGATTTTGATGAAGAAAACTATTCTATGTTTAAATTTGATTTGAGTTTTGAAGCAGAATAACATCACACTGATTCTGCTGCTTTTGCCCCTCCTGTTACTCTCACGTTTATGAGTCATGTGGTGATCAGGTAAACACACAAGTAGTTGCACGTTTTTGGGAAGGCTCTTGAAAGACTTTCCGAACTCCTACAGGAAACTGAAAGTTTAGGATTTTTCCCTAAAACTTTCTACTTTTTTTGGGCAGGAACAGAAAACATCTGTCACCATACCCCTTGCAAAAGAAGTCCCTCCTCACATTTTTTACTAAATGAAATTTAGAGTTAAGGGACCTTTTGAGTGAAAACCAAACGCCAGTGAGATTATTGATTTTCCAAAATTTGGTCATACGATCACTTTCTTATAATGTCAGTTACAGTTGCCTCTCTTTGGGATCTGACAAAGCAGGGCAAGTGGAGAGTAAAGAGGCTCTCCAGCCAGTTCCTGACTTTGTTGTAAACAACCACAGTGAAAGGTGCTTCAGAAATGCAGAGAAAGAAGGCTCTCCATTCAGCCCCAGATACTTCGTGGACCTCTGATTCTAGAGGGGATTTAATTGAATCTGTTAGTTTTAGCTTTCCCTCCCTTCCCTACCCTCAAACAACAAATTGGAAACAATGTTCCATAGAATAATAGCAAACATATTATTTCGCACACTTGTCCCATACAAAAATCACTTTCAAAAGCTCTCTCAAATTGTGCAGCATGCGAGCGGTTATTATGTTATTTTACAGATGGTGCAAAGACAGTGTGGGGGCCATGTCTGACCTCTTCCAACTTCACAAGGGGGAAGGAGAACCAAGATCAACAGTGCAAGGCTGACTCTCACGAGGCGGAGGCCAGACAAGCCTCCTCTCTCTGCCATCTTTACTGACACCAACCATCTCTCGCACTGTAGTTTCTCCTTCTATGCTGGGTTTGATAATTCCTTGCAGTGGCCACACAGAACTCATAGATTATACTCACGATTATGGGGTTTATTAGGAAAGTAACAGTTACAATTCAGGCTCAGGAACACTCAGGTTACAGTTCTTTACAGTTCTTCCATCAGGATAGCCTCTTCCCAGCCATGCTTATAGGCACACCTCTCCCTCCTCTTGGCCTCTCCCCAAAGGCGCTCAGCTTTCTCCCTCCATGAACCGGGAAGCCCACCACGTGGTCTCCTGCTATCAGGTCTCTCCTTTCTTGGTGGTGGTGGGCTCTTCCTCTCTGCTCTGGAATTGGCTCCTTTTAAGGCAAAACTGACTGATTCCCTTGGTAGGCCACAATTACCATGTCACACAGTCCCACCCAATCACCTGGGTGGGAGTTACAAGACCATGGTTAGAAAGACCACACAAAAGTAATCAATTACACTGCAGATGGGAAAATGAAGACATGCAGAGTTTACTTGACCCAGTAAGACCCTAGCAGAACCAGAAGTTGGAAGCTAGATCCATGCGCATGTCCAGAGATGGACTTCTAGGAGCAGAAGGTCCCTTTTCTAAGGGGAATTTTAAGGGTGATGTGGCAGTAACGGGAGCTTGACATCTTTTTGATGGGTGACTTTCACATTCTGGTGCTTGTCTGGCTAGAAATGGTCCTTGGTAAGGACATATGCACAAACAATTAGTTTTTTTGTTTGCAGTGGCCAAGAATTGAAATGGAATGAATGACATCAGTGGGGAATGGCCCAATAGCTGTGGTACCTTCATACCATGGACTATTACAGAGTCATGAAAATAATTTTGTGCAAGTATTGTAGAATAAAAAAAGACAAAGAAAGTGTGTATAGTATATAACACCATTTTTGCTTAATAAACAATAACCACCCCCTAAAACCCCAGTGATCATGTGTGTGTACATAAAATCATATGAGTATGAAGAAAAATGTAGAAGGATACAAACTAAAATGTTAGCATAGGCTACTTAGGGAAAGCAAGGGTATGAATGGGGGAGGTGTGGGAGGAAGGGGATGGGAAAATAGCATGAGTGATATAATCCTATTTGAATAAATTATACATATACATGTATAACCAAAAAATCAGTTGCTGTTGAGTCGATTCTGACTCACAGCAACCCCATATGTTACATATGCATAAAGAACTGCATGAAAAATACAAGTGTAAATAAAAAAAAATCAAACAAACGAAAGAGCAGTTCTAATAAGAACAAAGCTCTGAACCCCATATGGGTCAGTTAGCTTGGCAAGGGCGAGAGATCTGTTTCTCGGCTATAGGCTTTACCCTCTAGGTCAGTTATGTTGCAATTAAAGGATGTTGGTCAGAAGTGGATCAGGGAAAATAGTGTGGGTGGCTGAGAACAAACGCATCGCTGCTTTTGGCAAAATAATAATCATAGCTACCATCTTTGAAGTGCCTACTGTATTCTGGCATTTTCACAATTTTTAAAAGTTAGATATTTTTTATCCCCATTTTATGGATGAGGAAAACTGAGGGCAAGCAACTCAAGGCCATATATATAGTGAGGAAGTCGTGCTGAGATTCAAGCTCAGCTTTGTCCGATTCCAGAACCTCTACTCTTTAAGTCCCACTTCATTGCTCGAAAGGAGCCCTGATGGCACTGTGGTTAAGTGCTCAGCTGCGAACTGAAAGGTTGGAAGTTCAAATCTACCAGTCTGTCTATGGGAAAAAGATGTGGCAGTCTGCCTCTGGAAAGATTACAGCCTTGGAAACCCATGGGGCAGTTCTACTCTGTCCTATAGGGTCACTATGAGTTGGAATCGACTCGATAGCAACGGGTTTTTTCTTTTCCACTGCCTGATCTCAGCTGTGAGCTCATGTCCCGCTGCTCTCTGGCGGTAAGAAGGGCCACGCATCTTCTTCTTTTTTTTTTTTTTTTTTTAATATATATTTTATTGTACTTCAGGTGAAAGCATCTTCTTCTTTTAATAATATTTTATTATGTTTTTGGCAAAAGTTTACATAGCAAATCAGGTTCCCATTTGACAATTTCTATACAAATTGTTCAGTGACATTAGTTACATTTTTCACAGTGTGTCAACATTCTCTTTAAATTGTGTTCTGGTCGTTCCAAGATGGCCATGCATCTTTGATCCAAACTGAGATTTCTAGTAGGTTCTACTCTCACAAGTGTGGGTCCAAAGTGTAGGTTTTCTATTAAAAGCAACCAAGCCAGTACCCTGTGTTTCCTGTGGGTGCTTGCTGGCCTCCTTCCTGTATTTGGATGGTAAAGCTCCCTACCTGTGTGGGGGGAAAGCAGCCTGTGCAGGCTTTCATTCCCAAGGGAGCAGGGCTGCATGGAAAAGTAGGGCATCTAGTTGTCTGACCTCAGGACAGGTGAAAGGCAGACTGGCTTGCAAAAAGAGAACAGTTTCACCAAGTCTGACATCTGGCCCCTGAGCCGTATCAGCAGTCACTTTGGGAGTGAATGCTGGGGTTTCTATGGGGATCTCAATTCCACCTCTCCTTCTCCCCCCTCTTTCCCCCTCATTCCCACTAAACACAAACAAAAGAACTAACAGTAGTGGTTTGTTTGGTGGCCTGGTAACGTGACTTCTACACAAATCGCTGAGCACCTGTGCTGTTGCCAAGGGTCTCCCAAAGTGAGTACTTAAGATAAAAACTGATTTTCAGTTCTGCAAGTCAGTGTCACCTGGGATGACCCCTTCTGTTTTCTTTGCCTGCTTTCCTCATTCATCAAATGAGAATCAGACTTATCTCTTGCTTGCCACTAAGAGAGTCTACATGATGCATACTATTTTTTTTAATAAAAAGAGACATGTATCGGGAAGATACAGCCAGTTGTGTGTGCTGGGTTTTGGAAGGAAGAGCTGAGCTGAAAATAACATTGCCACTGATGCCGAGAGCAACCGCCATTTCTAAAGGCTGGACGTTTCCAGTGTGACTGGACCCCTGCTTCTTCTACAGGATGTTGAGTCTTCACAGTGGCATTGCTGGCTTCCAGGAGCAGGCCTGTTGTGTAAAGGTTGACTGCCCAGGGTTAGCTGGCTGCAGGATGGCCTTCCTCGGGCCTTAGACTCTCTCTCTGTGGCAGATGGCTGCTCTTCTCTGGAGGGTGTTGCAGCAGCTGGGTTGGGAGCCACTGCCTGCTGCCTTCCTTCACTGTCCTGTGGAAGCACTGCAGATCCCTGGAGGGGAGGACGGAGAGAAGAATGCACGCAGCAGGCTGTGGTCTTCGTTGAGGATTTGGGGCAAGGCCTGGCCACACCCGGCATTTTGCTCTCAGCCCACAGACTGTAGACTGAGCCCTATGACCACTGCCTAGTCTTTCAGAGCTCAGTTTCTCTGTTTCTCTAACGGAGTAAAATTCTTTTGAATGAGCCTGTACAGATGTCATAATTGTGAACAGCTATCTTGACTATTATCATTTCCGTAAGGGCAGGGCTTGTCAAGTTGTCAAGGATTTCATTTTACTTGATTCCACAATCAACACCCAAGGAAGCAGCAGTTAAGAAATCAAACGACGTATTGCAGCGGGCAAATCTGCTGCAAAAGACCTCTTTAAAGTGGTAAAAAGCAAGGATACACTTTGAGGACTAAGGTGCACTAGACCTAAGCCATGATATTTTCAGTCACCTCATATACATGTGAAAGCTGGGCAATGAATAAGGAAGACCAAAGAAGAATTGATGCATTTGAATTATGTTGTTGGCAAAGAATACTGAATATACTCACTCCTCACTTATCGACATGGTTAGGTTCCAAAGACCAAGTTGTTATGTGAAAATCGGTGTTTCGTGAAAATGGAGGATGACCACATCAGATCACAAAATGGAAGATGACTATGTCATTATGTAATTGCTAAATGACATCATTATATAACTGCCGAATTACATCATTACCTAACTGCCAAATTACATCATTACATAACTGCCAAACCACTGAGAATCATGGCCCAACCAAGTTGGCACATAACCTTAACCATCACAGCCAGTGTTACTCTCACCTCGCACCTTGGCATTTGTTACTGCCAGACGTATGTTGTTAATGCACAAAATAGTCAGTAGATTTTTCACTCTTGACATAAATGTGAGATGTCAGATAATGAGATAGTCAATAAGTGAGGAATAGGTGTGTATACCAGGGACTATCAGAAGAACAAATAAATCTATCTTGGAAAAAGTGCAGCCAGAATGCTCCTTAGAAGCAAGAATGGCAGTATTACATTTGTCTCAGGTACTTTGGACATGTTATCAGGAGGGACAAGTCCCTGGAGAAGGACATCACACTTGGTAAAGTAGAGGGTTAGTGAAAAAGAGGAAGACCCTCAAGGAGATGGATTGACACAGTGGCTGCAACAAGGGGCTCAATGATAACGATTGTGAGGATGGTGCAGGACCGGGCAGTGTTTCATTCTGTTGGACTTAGGGTTGCTATGAGTCGTAACTGACTTGATGGCACCTAACAACAACAACAAGGTCAAGGACTAGGTCTCCAGTACCTGGCACAGTGCCTGGTGCACAGTAGGAACACAAAAGAATGCTTTTCATTGACACACAACCCCTTAGATCCATGGCTACCCAGCACGGAAAGTAATCATTAGGAGATATTTGTCTTTCTTCCTTTGCATCCCTCTGTGCATGATAAAACGTGGACTTGTAGCCCTTTCCCCTAATGCTTATTCTTCTCTGCATTTATTTTACTTAAAAAGGGATTTCCTTCTCACCAATTAAGAAAAACTGTTAGGACCTTACCACATGTCCCTCTCCTGCTTGCATTTCAGAGAGATACCGGTGAAACCTTTGCTCTGTTTGGTTCTGCTTAAATATGGGAATAGACTGACCAGCTTTGGATGAGAACTTTTCTGGGTTCTAACCCTTTCCTGCTCCCATAGGGACTGTAGAGTCTTCCAAGGTCTCTGGACAGTATAGATTACCCGGATGTAGATAAGACAAGCACCAGAGCTCCCAATGGCTGTCAGGCACTAGAGAGGAGGGTGTCCTTAGAGAAAAGGAAAAAAAAAAAAAAAATCCACCCAGATGGAATGATAAAAGGAGTGACATCACAGTAGGCATGACAACTGCAGGGTAATCATAATCTCACCATGAGATGGTCAGAAGCCCAAGGGAAGGCCTAGTTTCACTGTGCTCTCCTTTTCCCTTTGGGGCAGGAAGGAGTGGTCTGGGCATGGAGGAGGGATTGGTTATCCAATGGCTAGAGCAGGCCAGAGGCTTTGTCTTTCGCCCCAGGCCTCCTTCCCTGCTCTGACAGTCTCCCCCGTGTGGTGGTGTGCTACCTCCGAAGCATTCGCGTTCTACTGCCTGGTTCTCTCCCACCTGGGAGCTTAGAAGGAGAGAGAGAGCAAAAAGAGAGGGAAGCAGATCACTGGGGAGTGAAATAGAGATATGAAATTACTGTCAGGAGGTTCTGCAGACACCTGGAGCCTCAGTTTCTCCTCTGTAGAGGCTCTGAGCCCCCTGGGAGACGTACGGCCAGTCTCCCATTCCTTACTCGGCTTCTTCAGGCCTTGAGTTCTGCAGCGGATGGTGTGGAGCTGGGTGTAAACCATGTAAGTTGTGCTAATTTCAAAGCCATTTGTGTCCAAAGCTAAAGGACAAAAAAGATTCAGAGCAACTCCTCTGAGGCATCCATGTGTAAAGAAAGAATCTGTACAGTGAATGCTGACACATTGGGGCAGCTTGGAAGTTTGTCTCAGGCAGGTTCTCTTGAACACAGTGCAAACGTTTTAGGTGTTGAAGAGTTGAATAAGGGGCATGAACTGTGAGGTTGGAATTCAGGGACTTCGGGGTACCCTAAGGAGCCCTGGTGGCGCAACAGTTAAGTGCTTGGGTACTAACCAAAAGGTTGGCATTTTGAATCCACCCAGCTGCTCTGTGGGAGAAAGACCTGGCGATCTGCTCCTGTAAATATTACCAAAACCCAGTGCCATCAAATTGATTCCAACTCCTGTTGACCCTATGGGACGGAGCAGAACTGCCCCACAGGGTTGCCAATGCTGTAATCTTTACGGAACCAGACTGCCACGTCTTTCTCCTGTGGAGCAGCTGGTGGGTTCGAACCGCTGACCTTTTAGTTAGCAGCTGAGCACTTAACCACTGCACCACCAGGGCTCTTTCCTGTACAGATTGCAGCCTAGAAAACCCTATGGTTTTAATCAGCTCTGCTTGACTATGGGGAAGTTCTCCTTTGTCACATGTGGTCGCTATGAGTCAGAATCAGTGGCACCTAACAAAAACAATAGAGTACCCTGGACCCAGAAATAATTCCTTCTTCCCCGTTAATGCAGGGTAACTATGCTCAGGTCATACCTGGTTTACTGTCCCTCTGTAGGTCAAATCCTAACGCCTGTTTTTCTCCCTCCCATCCTGACATTTTTGGGGTCTTAAAGGTTGGTAGGGCAGCTTGACCAGGGAGTGAGTGGCTATCATGAGGCTGATTATCTGTCTCGACTCTTCAGTAGAGTCCCCTCCCCCCATCTAAGGAGATTTTAGACATTTAAGGGTCTGTCGAGAAGCATGGTCTTTGGCTTCTTTCATCAGAATATCTGGACTTCCTGTTGCAAGATGGAGAAATTGCTTAATCAGCTCTGCTTGACTGTGGTTAATCTGGTAAAGTGAGTTCATTTATTACTAAAAGGTTTTTTTTTTTTTTTCATTGAGATGAAATTCACATAACATAAAATTCACCATCTTAACCATTTTTAAAGTGTGCAATTTAGTGGTTTTTAGTACATTCACAGTAGTTGTGCAATTATCACTGCTATCTAGTTCCAGTACGTTTTTATTGTCCCCCAAAGGAACTCCGTACCCATGAAGCATTCACTCTCTAGTCCCTTCTCCTCAGCCTCTGACAACTACTCATCTACTTTCTGTCTCTATAGATTTGCCTGTTCTGGACATTTCATATGAGTAGGATCATATAAAATGTGTCATTTTGTATCTGGCTGCTTTCACTTTGCATAATGTTTTCAAGGTTCATCCATGTTTTATCTGTATTTCATTCCTTTTTATGGCTGAATAGTCTCTTGTATGGATATACCACATTGTGTTTATCTATTCATCAGTTGATAGACATCTTGGTTGTTTCTGTTGTTTGGCTATTATGAATAATGGTGCTATAAATATTTGTATACAAGTTTTTGTGTGAACTTATGTTTTCCGTTCTCTTAGGTATGTAACTAGGAGTGGAACTGCTAGGTTATATGCTAATTCTATGTTTAACTTTTTGAGGAACTGCTGAACTGTTTTCCAGACCTGCTGCACCATTTTACATTCCCATCAACAATGGATGAGGGTTCCAATTGCTCCATATCCTCGTCAGCACTTGTTATTGTCTGTCTTTTTGATCATAGCCATCCTAGTAGGTGTGAAGTGGCATCTAATTGTGGTTTTGGTTTGCATTTCCTTAATGACTAATGAGGAGTTCCTGGGTAGTGCAAATGGTTAAGTGCTCTACTACTAACTGAAAGGTTGGTGGTTCAAATAAACCCAGAGGCCTCGAAAGAAAGGCCTGGCAATCTGCATCTGTATGGAGTGCAGTTCTACTCTGCAACACATGGGTCACTGTGAGTTGGAATCAACTTGAGGTCAATTTTTTTTTTTTTTAATGACTAATGACGTTGAGCATCTTTTCATGTGTTTACCTGACATTTGTTTATCTTTGGAGAAATGTCTATTTATGTCATTTGTCCATTTTTTAAATTGTGTTGTTTGTCTTTTTGTTGTTGAGAAGTAAGCATATTTTAATATGTCATTGTTTCTTCCCCAACTCCAGGATGGTATGACCAGCCTGTGGAGATGGATGAGTTTAGTAGGTTACTTAAAAGCAGACTGAGGCTTCTGCCTCTTAGACCACTCCTCAGTGTTCTTGGTGGGCTTCTCTTCCTTGACTACCCTTCAGTGGCTTTTCCCCCAGAATTTTTGTCCTCGATCCTATTCATGTTTCGCTCTCAGTGTCTCTCCGACCAACCTCATCCACACTCATGGGATCCATCACTATGTATCTGTTGTTGATTCCCAAATGCATATGTCTTTCCTTAGAATTCTTTCTGGAGCTCCACATTTACATATCCAACTGGAACTTCAATGTGTTAAAAATTTACCATACTCCTCTGCCAAGTGTCCTCCTCCTCCTGGGTTCCCTCTGGATGACTGGCAGCATCATCTACCTAGTCCATCAAAGCTGGAAGTCCTCTTAGACTCCTTCCTCTCTTTCTTAGGCCCAGCTGCCCTATTTCTATCAATAGTCCTGTCCACCTGGTCTCTTTAATAGCCCTCTCTAATCTGTTCCCGGTCTTTCATTCCTACTCTCACTTTCCTAGTTCAGGTCTTTGTCATTCCAACTAGACCCCCTACTATTGAGTTACTTCTGTCCTTTCATACTCTGCCAGAATGATCCAATTATATCACTGCCATCTTCAAACCCTTCAGTGGCTGCTTGTTGCCTGAAGAATGAATTCCTTAATTCTTTGTTGAGCGTACATGCCCCCCAGAATCTGGCTTCTACCTCTGTCTCCAGCTTCATCTTCCCCTGTTCCTTCTCTCCTTAGTCCTTGTTTAGCCAGAAGGAATTCCTTGAGGTACCTTGAATGGGCTACATTCCTTCAAGCCTACATACCTTGAATGCTATGATATTTGTAACTAAGGATAGATTATGGATCCAATTTGTCCAAAATTAAATACTACTATGAATAGAGAACATCGTGACTGTGGATTAGATGTGGATTTTGATTCAACAATTTATTTATGGAAAAGGATTTCAGAACTGAATAGAAATTAAACTGCATTTCATTGAATTTATGAACCACCTGTATTACAAAGGTAGTGGATTCTTTGGAAAAATTCTGACGTTTGCCCCATCCATAGCCTATAGTTGACTTTACTTAGTGTCTGAGTAAAAAACAACAGGATACATGGTGTGACAAGCACATGTATGTTTTGTGGGCTGATGGCACAAAATATTTGAAATCAGATTTTGATCGTAAGTTTGCCGTAGCTATTGGCTACCATGAACACTACCATGAACAACCACACACTTGTTGGGAGTCTTAGAACTCTGCCCTCTGGAATGTCTTATAATTTTTTCTGAGGAGGTTAGTCCCTAGGCAGAGAAACTGGATGAGACTGGAAGAATGATTCATGGCCATTTCCAAATAATTTTTGAAATTTTATTTAATCTAGATGAATGTTTAGTACTTTTCTGCCTCCCTCAAATATTTACTTTGAAAAATTTCAAACTTTCTGAAAAGTTGCAAGAATAGTACAGTGAACATCCTTTTGCCTGGACTTACCATTTACTAGCATTTTGCCACATTTACTTACTCTCTCTTTCCCCCTTTTGTGTGTGTGTGTGCATGTGTGTGTATTCGTTTACACACACACATACACACACGCACACATCTTCCCCAAATGATCTTTTATTTCTCTTTGTATTTTGGTCATAGTATCAAATGGCCTGAGAAAAGAGGTGACATGTGATGGGGCAGAGAAAGAAATTGCTAGAATCTTCTGTGGAAGGTGATTTATTCTTTTGCAGTTTCTAAATGGATGGAGAAGCCGTGGGATTAGGTGAATGGCCATTCAAGAACTTGCTAATCTTCTCATCTGAGGCTGCAAATGTGATCATGCGTATTCTCAGTAAGAGTGAGATTTAGTTCATCATACACCTTCCTCTCTTTGGTATGTGTATTAGTTATCTGGTGCTGCTATAACAGAAATACCATAAGTGAATGGCTTGAACAAACAGAATTTTATTCTCTCACAGTCTGGGAGGCTAGAAGTCCAAATTCAGGGTGCCAGCTCTGGGGGAAAACTTTCTCTCTCTGTTGGCTCTGGAGGAAGGTCCTCGATGTCACTCTTCCCGTGGGTCTAGGAGTTTTCTCAGCACAGGGACCCTGGGTCCAAAGGACATGCTCTTCTCCTTGCTCTTCTTTCTTGGTGGTATGAGGTCCGCCTCCCCTCTGCTCGATTTTTTCTTTTATATCTTGAAAGAAGCTGACTCAAGACCTAACCTAGTCCTGTAGATTGAGTCCTGCCTCATTAACATAACTACCTCTAATCCTGCCTCGTTAACACAGAGGTCAGGATTTATAACACATAGGATTATCACATCAGATAACAAAATGGTGGACAACTACACAACATTGGAAATCATGGCCTACCCAAGTTGATACACATTTTTTGGGAACACAATTCAATCCATAACAGTATGCTTTTGAGTCTCAGGTAAAGCTCAGTGCCAAAACTGAAACCTTGAGTTCTCAGCTCAGGGCCACCATTCACTGGAGCACACTTGAGAGATCCCGAGCAAGTTCCTTCCCCTCTCTAAGCCTCAGTTTCCCCATCTATAGAATGAGGGGGCTTGAACTACCTGCTTTCTAAGGCTCCTCCCAGTATTCACATTCTATGACTCTGTAATGGCCAGAAGAATGCAGGCCTTTGGGAAATTGTCAGAAGATACTTACTGTACTTGTGAGATGAACCCCAGAAATGTATTGTGGTGGGCTTCGGCCAGAACTGTGTCTGGTTTATAGCAAGAAGTGTTTTTCCCCTTATGAGAGCTGCTTATGCTCTGACTGCTGAGGCGGGAGGTGTGTTTGGGGGGAGGGCAGAGGAAGCAGCAGAACCCGGACTCTCTTGTTGCCATGAGTAAGCAGCACACAGAGGTTCAGAGCCTCTCCCACAGCCCTTCCTTTGAGGTTGCCTGCTTGTTTAATTCGTTGTTTGCCTTGCTTCTCTCCACCCCCTTTTATAGCTACTTTTGTTCAAAGATATTGCCACCTCTTTTTCTGTCCTCATCCCACCTACAGGTTAACTATCTAAGGACAGCAGCAACCTAAAGATGTTGATGAAATGGGTGACTTTAATGGCTGGACCTATAAAGTCTGCACTATTATAGGTGGGGGTAAAGGTTATTAAAAAACCAAGGCAGTGACTGTGGTATTAATACTTCTTGCTAGAGGGTTCCACAAAGTTCACACCCATAGAGCCCAGGGCAGGGGTTATTTAAAGGTTCAGTCCTCATGAGTTCTGGCAAAAAGAGAAATGGACTTAATGTGGCAGGGTTGAGGAAAGGAACTGGGGAGAACAGGGTGATTGGGCATTCATATATTCATTCAATAAACGTTGATTGAAGACCTGCTACATTATGTGCAAGATCCCTTTACCCAGCAAGTCTGAAATCTGAGTCACTATCGTTATTAAGTGCCAGACACTGTGCTATGTCCTCATGAAGGAATTATTAATAATGCCAATAATTATCACCCCCCACCCCAACATAACACGCCAGGTATGTTGCTCAGCATGGTACATCTATTTCATTTAATTTGCAAAACAACTTTGATGAGGTAGGTATTGTTGTCCTCATTCTGCAGGTGAGGAAAGGGAGGCTTAGAGCAGTGACTTGTTCAAGGTCAGGCCATGAGTAAGAAGATGAACTGGAATTTGAGTTCAAGTGTGACTTCAAATCCCACACTCTTTACCTCTGTGCCTCTTGTTCCTAAAAGCTAGTTATGGACTGATGCTAGTCTGTGATAAAGTTTTCATTGGCCCAAAATATAAGGACAATATAACTCCATTTCTAATAAGACTTACTTGAGTTAATTAAGTGGTTCTCAACCATGGTCAGTTTTGCCCTCAGGGGATGTTTGGCAATGTCTGGAGATATTTTCTCCTTGTCACAACTAGGGAGGTGCTACTGGCATCTAATGGGTAGTGGCCATGGATGCTGCTGAACATCCTACAGTGCTCAGGACAAATACCCACCTCCCCTTCCCTCAGCAGTGAAGAATTATTGAGCCCACAGTCAATAGTGCTGAGGTTGAGAAACTGAATTAATTTGAAGGATTATTCTTAATCTTAAAATGATATTCATCTGACTTTCGGGATATTTATTAAATGGACTTTATCTTAAGAAATATTGTGTTAGTAGATGGCAGTTAGGTTTTTAGAATGTCCTTAGTTGGTAAAATAAAAAAAGATGGCAAGACTATGTTGACCCTTTGGTTAAAAATTTTCTGGACTGTAAAATCCAAGCATCTAGGAATTACTTGATCTAGGAGGTACAAATGGTTAGTGTGTCCAGCTGCTAACCGAAAGGTTGGAGGTTAGAGTCCACCCAGAGGTGCCTTGGATGAAAGGCCTGGTGATCTACTTCTGAAAAATCAGCATTGAAAACCCTGTGGAACGCCGATCTACTCTGACACACATGGAGTTGCCATGAGTTGAAATGGACTTGACAGCAACTGGTTAATTTATTAGAAATTAGAAAAAAAACATCATTTACCAGGGATTAAAGAAAGAAAGAGTCTCGTGTTGCAGGCTAGGGAATGCCTAACAAGTTCTTGGGAGCTCCTGGGGTTTGATTTAATAATGAATATTGACTGCTTATGTGCCTAACGCTGTGCCATGCCCTATGGGAAGTCAAAAGGAGTTTTTCCCCAATAGGCTTAAAATCTCAATAGGACAAAAAGTGAACGTGTACAAAACAAGTAGGGAACAAGGAAAGAACCTGGTGAAGAATGGCTGTTTCTTCGCTGGTTGATGCTAACATTGCAAACCAAAGGGTTTCGACTGGAAAGAATTCTGGGCTCCCGGCTTGGGTCTACCATCAAGTAGGTTATATCACAAGGCACTTAATTTCTCTGCCTCTTGCTTTCTTACTGGTTTTCTATCTTGGTTGAGGGCCCCTCCAGCCCAAGTGAGAAAGCCCTCTCTGATACCTCGTTTTTCTCCTACCTCCAGTAGGGTACCCAGTCTTGTTGATTCTTTCTGGAAATGTCTCTAGAGTCTATCCAGTCTCTTCCTACTCCAGTAAATTCTCCACCCAGCAGCCAGAATAATCTTTCTAAAACATAAATCTGCTCACATCACCCCAGATTTGCTTAAAACCCTCTTTATGTGGTTTCCTCATTGCCCACAGGATAAAGTCCAAGCTCCTTGGCAAGACATCTTTGGCTCGACAGTCTGGGCCCGGCCTACCTCTGCAGTCTGATTTCTCATTGCCCTTCACTGCCATTCACCTAGCAATCTGGACATGCCGGATGGCTCACTCTTCTCTGAGCATAATTTGCTGACCCACCTCCTTGGAATCCCCTTTTCTCCCTGGCAAAATCCTACTGATCTTTTCAAGTTTGTCTCAGTTACCTTCTCTGGAAGCTGACCTGACCCTGGAGACAGAGTTCATTTCTCCCTCTGTCTTCCCCACTGGACTGTGAACTCATTGAAGGCAGGGCTTGCGTTTGTCTTGCTCTCTCTTATAAATCCCACACCTAAGATGCTGCTTAGCATAAGGTAAGTGCTCAGCCATTGTTTGCTGAGTAAAAAACAAATGGATAAAAGAGGAAAATTTTAAAATGGAGATAATAATGTTCATCCCTTGTTACTACTTGAGGTTGTTTGTGGCATGAACATGAGATAATATTTGTTGAAGAACTTTGAAAAATGTGAGGCTCTATAAATGCAAAACAAGGTACTCATCAGTGTTTTCAAAAGCAGAGATTGTTAACCTTTGAACCATAGATGAAAAACCTTAGCATTTCCTCTATTACATCCCCATTGTGTGTGTGTGCATGCACGCACACACACACACAGAGTAAAGGAAATGGCTGATGGGTACTGGGAGTTGTTAAATAGTAAAACCCAGATAGCCAGAATTTTGGACAATTCAGCAAAATGATGCCTTGTTGGTGCAGGAAGCAAACGTGGCATGAATTGTGACTCAGTGGCCTGGACCTGCCCAGAGGCCTCTGGTGACAATACATTCTTTTCTTTCCCAGAGCTAGGGCTGAATGTAGAGAGACCAGTGGGCAGGAGGGAGGGGCTTGGTTTTCTTTCTCCTGTGTGTGCCATTTTATTTCTCTTCTTTCTGATTCCTCTATTTTATGAATATTGTCTGCCCCAACCACCCCAAAGTGAAAATGATACACAGAGAGAAGGTAAAGAAGTGGAAACAAAGGACTGGACTTGCTTAGCACTTTGCAAATATTATTGTAAATACTTTTATCTATCTGTGAATGTATCTTTTCCCAGCACTACCTCCTAGACTGTGATTCCATTGCAGGCAGATACTTTTTTAGATATATTTTTGTATCCTCTGCCGATGCCTTGCCCATAGGAGGTATATATGAATTAGTGAGCTCACTGAGTAAGAATGAAGTTTACCTTGAGTTCTTAAGTTCATTCCTGAGTCCATTCTTCCGTGCACTATGCCTGTCCATGAATGAGGTGTATTTCGTGCACTATTTTTCATATTTTCTGAAAGGAAGGATTCTTTCTCCTTTTACCCAGATCCAAATAGACAATTTTCTTTGACTCTCCCTCTCTGGGTGCCCGTCACTGTCACCCCATAGGTTTGATTCTCCTCTGGAGACCGCCTGAGGACTCAGATGCCTTATATCTCAGGGCTGGATCCCTTCACTTCTCAGCCCCGTGGAGGTTGCCCTGTTGGTGACAGGTGGGAAAAGAGTAGGCAGGGTACAAGGTGGGAGCCTAAAGTCTTAATTAATTGGTTAAACTTTATTTTAAAGGCTAGTCCTATTGTTTACAGGCCATTAAAAACCATTATTATCTTCCCAGGCCGGGCAGACAGCAGCTAGCTGCTTTCATCATGTCTTAGAGAGATAAGGAAAATTTGTCCCTTGTTTTGGCTTCAGAATTTCGTCTTGGTTTATTATTTGACACACTATTCACGTTTCTCTCCAAATGCCCCTGATCCTAGACAACTTTTTCAAGTTGTTGGCAGGAGAGGTTCGGATTAGAACCTCGTAATTTTGGAGTTGGAAGAGATCTGAGATAAATGACCGTCCCTAATCTTTGCCCCTCTCTCTCACCCCCTCCACCTTCCTTTTTCTTCCATAGCAGACCAGTTACTGGAGATACCAGTTCTTCAAGTAATTTGTGCTTATTGATCTCTGAGTGGAGCAGGCTTTTCTCATGACCTTGAGCTAATCTTCTACCTCCAGGACCACATCTTCTCCCCTGCTGAGAAGACTTCCTAGAGCTCTCCCCTCACACCAAATTGTTGTTGTTGTTAATTGCCACAGAGTTGGCTCCAACTCACAGTGACCCCTTGTACAAGAGAATGAAACAGGGCCTGGTCCTGTGCCATCTTCGTGATGGTTGGTATGCTTGAGTCACTGTGCCACTGTGTATTTTGAGTGCGTTCTGACCTACGGAGCTCATCTTCTAGCACTATATTGAACATTATTTTGTTGTGATCCATAGGGTTTTCATTGATTAATTTTCGGAAGTAGATCACCAGGCCTTTCTTCCCCAAATTACTAGCTCCTTATTTAGTATCCCCAGAGTACTGTGCACTTAGATGAATGAGTTATCTTAACTCTGTCATCTTCTGTGTTAGGTGTATCTAGGGCTCCCCTGGATAGGCTGGGCAGAGAGCTCTTGGGGATCCTCACCCACGTCCCACATAATCTGTCTCCCCCAGGGCCTTCATAAGGGTGTGCTTCCCACCTGGGCAGGTAAAGGCAACCGGATATAAGCTGCAGCCACTGTGCAATTGTCAGGCTTTTGCCCAGTGATCCTGTGGGATCTGTTATGTCCTAGATGAAGCCCTCAGTGGATACTGAGCTTACTTTTTAGCTGATTGATTAAAGAGTTGATTGAAGTGTGTTCTGGGATAGATAGAATGAGCAATCTTGGTAAATACTGGACACTCACAGGTGTGTTGAAGAAATGAATGAATGAATGTAGGGATAAGGAATGTCAGCTAGGACCAGGTCACTTCTTATGGGTCTGTGTATTCAGTTCATTAAGTGCTTCGTGAGTGCCTGCTCTGTGAAAGGCACTGGAGGTCAAAAAGACTCAGTCCTTGACACTGGGCAGTTTACATTGAGGGGCAGCAAAGCAAATTATAAGACAAGGCCAGTAGCCAGTTGTTGTGGACTAGATTCTGACTCATGGTGACCCAATGTATGTCAGAGTAGAACAGTGCTCCACAGAGTTTTCAGTGGCTGATTTTTGGAAGTAGATCACCAGCCCTTTCTTCTGAGGCACCTCTGGATGGACTCAAACCTCCAATCTTTCTGTTAGCAGTCGAGTGTTAACCATTTGCACCACCCTGGGACTCCGTAAGACAAAGCAGGGAAGCATATGTGGAAATAGAGATACAAACATCTTATTGAAGGAGCATAAAGAGTGGTAGATTAATTCCGAATGAGGGGATCAGGAGAGCTTCGTGGAGATGGTTTTTAAGGATTTCAATGAACGGGAAAGAGACAGAGAAAGGAGATTCAGGCTCGTGAACAGTGAGGACAAAGTATTGAGGCATGAAAGTGCTCTTAGCTTGCCACAGACCACTTTTGGCAGTCCCAGCCCAAAGCCACTTCTCTTTTCCAGCCAGAGTGGTTCAGATCCATCTCAGACAACACCAGTTCATCCTAGGAATTTATTCCAGGCGTCTGACCCTGGGGCAAGGCTCAGAAGTGAGCAGACATTCCTTTTCTCCAGACTTTGCTGGTCCTGGTGTTGCTGGGTTCACTGTCGTTGAGGGGTGCATAGGACAAACAAGAATGCCCTGAAGTTGATGAAAGTGGATTAGCTCCCAGCTCTAGACCCCTCAGCTTCCTTGGATATTTCTTTGACCCTGCCCCAGCCTTCCTCATTGCTAGGATGCCCAGGACCAGAACCACCCGCTTCCCAGGCTTTTCTCATGCTGCTCCCCCTCCTAAAAGGCCTTCCTCCCATTTCTGCTTGTCCAAATGCATCCACCCTTCCCCAAAGGCCCAGCTTCCCTATAGCTGGAAGGAAGAGCACCATCTTCTGAGCTCCCAAAGTATATCCCCTGCTGAGGGCAAGGCCAGAAATCGGCTCCTCTCTCTCTCTCTCTCTTGCAATGCATGCCACGGGTGGCTGTTTAGTAGACAAGGAAAGAATGGAGCTTTCTACACCTCCAGTTTTATTACAAACAGATATCCAGGGTCAGTGTGATTTTAACACATTAAAATATTCACACAAAAACCCACTGATTTTTTTCCATGTTCTCCAGGTAACTGCTTAGTTACCTTCCAGGGAGTGGGAGGAAGCCAAGAAACAGAACTCTTAATCTTGTGGAGCAGGATTGAGTGTAGAAATGTCTTGGAAATGGAAGATTCCCTTGGCTCCTCTCTACAGCAGCGCTGCAGCCCATATATAACCGTGGGCGAGCTTCCCCTCTCCGCGCTGCTTATCTCTCTGCCTCACATTCACAGACTCCCCAGCCTGGAGTCTCTCTGGATGTTGGCCAAGCCAGTTGGGAATGCGTAAGAGCTGAGATATGGGATGGGACGAGTCCGCCATGTCCTTGCATTCCTCCGTGAAGGTCTCTCTTCTCCCCGTTTTCCCCCTTCTAGCCTTTTCTCTGGCATTGGGGGCTAATCTTTCCCGTCCCACCTCCCTAATCTTTGAAAGAAGGGAGACCCAGATTCCATGTTTGCAGTTGGCTGTGCTAGTAATTATGGGCACCCCTTGGAGAATGGGAGGGAAGTTTGGGTGAGCAGATTTAGACCAAACGGCATTTAACTAGATGCCGTTTTGAAACCTCAGCTCCAGTGTCTTATGAACCTAAAACTGTCCCTATAAAATTCCCCTAGCTCACTTGGTTTTTACGACCAAGAATTTGGTTTTTCTTTAAAAATGTCATGTGTTGCTTTTCGCCCGGGCAGAAATAGGGATCAGAAAAGGGAAGGCTTTCTGGAAAGAAGACTCCAGCCTGACAGGAGTGAGGGTTGCCAGGAAATTAGGTGAAGCCTTTGTCAGGATCTGGAGCCTGAGTTGGAAGTGTGAAGGAGGCAGGGCTGGCTGATGGGAGACAGATGGTGCAGGATCCTCTGTGATTGTTCTTGCTCTGGTATTGCCTCTATTATGGGCACACAGCTGGGCACTCTTAGGATCCCTGATTGTTTATAGAACTACAGAACAGCTGTGTAATGTTTAGCTACCTTTCTGAAGATGTCTTGGGCACTGACAGAATGGATAGTTTTAATTCCATAGGCAGAAGCTGAGTTACTCGCTAGAGTTACCAGGGCTTCTCTGGTAGGTTCTTTTCTTTCAGTGCCTTTAGCTCAATGCCATGGGATTCTGGGTAAAGGCTCAGTTCCCCCTTAGGCAGGTAGTGTAGTACTGATGCATGCAATTGTAATAAAGTCAGATGCTCTTTGTTGTCTTAAATTTTTAAATTGTGTGTGTGTGTGAAGCATTTACCCTGTAGTTAATTCACAGGTAGGTATAGGAGTGGGGATAGATGATAGGATGGTTATGGGACAAGATACTGGTAATGTTTCTAGGATGATTATCATCCTTATCATTTTTTTGTTTGATTTCATGTCAGTCATCCTCCCCATCCTTCTTTTAAAATAAAAACAAAAATTTTGGGGGGGAGGTTTAGAAAGAAAGAACTGTACGTGGTAAAAATTTAAGGGCTACAAAAAATAAACTAGGAGAGAAAAGTAAGTCTAAATCTCCCTCCAACTCCTGTTCCCTCGTCCTCAGACCCTTGTTCTCCAATACAGAGGCAACCACTGTTACTGTAACCAAGTAACCACTGTTACTTTTTACCTATGTCTTTCTGGAGATATTATAAGATTATAAATGTAGATCTATCCTTTTCTTTCTCCCTTCAAATAGTTAAATTCCAAATGCCCTGTTCTGTACCTTTTTTAAAATTTAACAATATATCTCAGAGATTATTCCATATCGGTAGATATACATCTGTCCTATTTTGGATACATAGTATTTCATTGTGTGGCTATACCATGATTTATTTAATTTCATCCCTCTTGATGGGCATTTAGGTGGTTTCTAATCTTTGCCGCAATGGAAATATTTGTAGATACCTTTCTCTGCGCTCAAGTGTAAGTCTAGCTATACATCTTGCTCTTTTCTAGAGTTCTTCTAAGTTAAGTACATTTAAAAAAGTATTTATTTATTAAGTACTTATCATGGACAAATATTTGACATTTTCATCATACTGATGTACCCATGTTTACTCAGCCCAATGACATGTCCAAGATTGTTTCTTGCTGGTCAGTAAGGAAAATTCTTGCATATAAATCTCTAATTTTGGTTGTTCGACTTTGATTATTCCTTAGCGTAGGTTCGAGAAATGGGTCAAATAATTTGAAAATTGTTAAGGCTCTGGACACTTATTGCCAGATTAATTGTATTCCAAAAATTTACCAGTTTATATTTCCACCAGCAGAGTACCATACTATATTATCATTTAAAAAATCCTTGCTAATTTGGTATGTGAAATATGATATTTCATTGTTTTAATTTTTTATTTGTTTATTAGCTATTTTTATTTCCTTTTTGTGGTTTGTGTGTATCCTTTGGCCATTTCTCTGTTAAGGTCTTAATGCTTTTATGTCAATTTGTATGGATACTTTATATATTAAGGATATTAATTGGTCATGTTTATCATATATACGGTAGATGGTTTCACCAGTTTGTGGTTTGACATTAAAAAATTCTTTGTAAACTAACATTATTGTGGTATAATGTACATACAATAAAATGCACTCATTTTAAGTGTATAATCTGATGAGTCTTGACAAATGCATATACCCGTGTAACCACAACCACAGTAGAATATTTCTAATCATCCCAAAAAGTTTCCTTGTGCTCCTTTGTTGTCAGCCCCACCTCTAGCCTCAGGGAACCATTGATCTGCTTTCTGTCACTATACATTAGTTTTGCTAGTTCTAAAATTTCATATAAATGGAATTATATAGCATGAACTGTTTTGAATCTAGCTTATTTTACTCATTTAAAAATTTATTCATGTTGTTGTGTATATTAGTTTGTCCCTTTTTATTGCTGAGAGTATTTCATTGTATGAATATACCAAAATTTTTTATCCATTCACCTGTTGATGAACATTTGGATTGTTTCCAGTTTTTGACTATTAAGAATAAAACTACTGCAAGCATTTGTGTATAAGTCTTTTTGTGGATATATTTTTTTCCATTTCTCTTGGGTAAATGCTTAGGAGTGAAATTGTTCAGTTATGTTTGTTTAGAAGCATATATTTCTTTAGAAGCCACTGCCAAACTAATTTTCAAAGTGGTTTTACCATGTTAATGCCCATCACTAATGTATAAGTGTTCTGGTTGTTATAGAGTCTCACCTACACTTGATATTGTCAGTCTCTTTAATTTTAGCCATTTTAGTGGGTGTAAGAGTATCTCATTGTGGGTTTAATTTGCATTTCTCCTGTGACTAATGACACCGAGCATCTTTTCATGTGCTTATTGGACGTTTGTTTATTTTCTTTTGTGAAGGGCCTGTTGCCTATTTTTAAAGTTGGGTTGTTTGTCTGAGTTTCTAGAGTTCTTTATATATTCTGGATACAGGTCTTTTGTTACATATACGTACTAGGAATACTTTCTCCCAGTCTGTGGCTTGCCTATTCATCTTCTTCGTAGTGTCTTTTGAAAAGTAGAAGTTCTTAATTTTAATGAATTCCAAATTATCTTTTTTCCTTCCCTTTTGTGGTTATTGCTTTTTATGTCCCCCAAATTTTTGTGTACCCCGAGGTCACGAAGATTTTTGTTTCTGTTTTCTTCTAGAAGTTTTATAGTTTTAGCTTTTACTTTAGTTCTACAGTTCATTTTGACCTAATTTTTGTCTATGATGTGAGGTAAAAGTTGAGGTTTATTTCTTCCCCCCATAACAGATATCCAGTTAAAATAAAATAAATAAATAAATGCAACTATTATTCATTTGTGTTATCCTCTGATTTCTTCCATTGCTATTTTGCTTTGAAATGCCACCTGCTGTTCAGCTATCATATAGATACTTACATAATTGACTTATATCAGTTATTTATTTAAAACAAATCTTAGTTCTTTGATTGACTTGGAATATGTTTAAGTTTATGTTAGGAGTTGAAGTAGGAGTCTAATTTGATTCCCCTTCCCCCGAGTAGGTAACTGAATAGCGGGAAAGGGAGTTCCAGATATGGGCCATAAAGGTAGAAAGCGGGTAGGGCTTTTGAGAATGGGGTCACTTAGCTCGTCTGGGGGCAGAGGAGTTGTGGGAGACAAGCTCGAGAGGGTGGCTGGAGCTGCTGGTGGAGGACCCCTGGACTCTCCCCTGAGGGAATGTGAGCACCTGAGAGACGTGGTGCTTGAGGACCGTGTAGGTGGGTCCTGACTGGGGAGAGACCAGGGGGATAAGGACTGAGAGTCAAAGATGAGGCAATTTCTAGCTTTAAAGAGAGTCTGATTGTGGAGAGATTGGGGAAGAGGTGGAGTGTGTGGGTGTGTGTGGGGGTTGGGTGGGATTTGACTATTCCTGATTTCAGAATGAAGCTGCAAGGAGAAGTTAAAGATTGACCTTGAGATACAAGTGAAAGTGTTGGGTAGAACTTCTTTGCTTTAACTGCCTTCCAGGGAGATGAAGTTTAAAAGAACTTAAAATTATTCATACTTGAAGAAAATTTGTAACACCCCCTGAGAGTATAATCAGATTGGTTCCTTATATTTTATATATTTTGTGCAGCATTTTAAAATTTCCAAAGTACTTTTACATATTACTTGTTTTTTTTTTTCATTTGTACCTAGGTGTGGGAAGCATTGTAGACATTACCCCATTTGCTGTTTCACAGCTAGGTTAGGAGGCTTGCCCAAGTTCTTCTCACTGAGTAGGTTCTGATCTTGGCCTTCTTTCTACTTCCTGTGTGAGTGTAGCCAGCCTGCTCCCACCCTCAATACCTTAGCTTTCTTATCTGTCAAATGGGGATGATAGTATCTGCACTACCAGCCTCCCACAATGGGGAAGGCCAAATAAAATAACCTAAGTGAAACAGTGCTGAGAAATAGAAAGCAAGCTGCAAATGTCCACTCTTATTAGGGCTATAATTGTACCAAACTGGGGCTGGGAATAGGCTAGTTCCAGGGCGGGGAGATGGGGAGACCCAGGGTCATGCCTGGCCCCACAGGTTGAGCTGCTGATGAGGTATACAGAGGCAGAGGCAGCCCTCCCAGAGTGGGGCGGGAGTCCAGGGCTCTGAGACGTGCCTGAGACGCCCACCAGCCCAAGGCCTCTAAGGTCTAAGATGGGGAAGCCCGCAGGCTCACGTGTACTGGGAAAAACTCTGAATTTAGATTCAGAAGCCCTACTTTTAATAATCATTTTCATTATGTATTGGACCTGGAGTGAGATACTTAATCTTACTAAATCGCAGTGTCCTTGTCTGTGAAACATCACGTTAGATACCTGGGAAATACTGAACTACTTATAAATTCCCCATACTCGCCTCTGTGCCTTTGCACATGCTGTTCCCTCTGGTTAAACTCCTGCTCCTTCAGGAATCAGCCCAAGCTTGACCTCTTAAAGCCTTCCCTGATGCCCCCAAACAGACTTAGATACTCTTTTGACTCTGCAGCCACTGTCCCGTGAACACATGTTCGCATTCGAGCCACAGTCTTTCTGCACTGTAATCAAGTGATGCTCAAAAGCCTGTTTCTTCTCGGTCCAGGATCTCCTTCAGGCACCTGTTCTTTTTACTTGTGTATCTTCAGTGTCCACCTCAGTGCTTGGCACATAGTAGGCACTCAAGATATACTTACTAAATGAAAGGATGGGGGTCATCAGAGGTTTTCTAGGGCAGGGCGGTGGGAGATGAATGCAATAAGAGGGTGTGTTGTTTGTAGAGAATTTAAAAAGCAATTACGTGACAATTCTAAACAAGGTTAGTGATGAAATACTATTCCCCCAAATTATTTTTTTGCTCTAAATTCTAAACAACTGCTATGGTTACTGTTGAGATGTTTTCTCCCCCTCTTTTGAATATTTTATTTTAAAGTTCAATTTATTGAGGTATATTTGCATACAATAAAATTCATCCTTCTAAAGTATTACTGTTTTATGATTTTTGACGAATAGATACAGTCATGTAACCACTACCACAATCGAGATATAGAACATTTCCATCACCCCAACAAGTTCGCTCGTGCCCCTTTGCAGTCAATCTCCTCCCCACACCTCCTGCAACCACTGATCTGCTTTCTGTCCCTGTATTTTTGCCTTTTCCAGAATATCATATAAATGGAACCTTTCAGTATATAGCCTTTTGAATGTCTTTCATTTAGTGCAATGTTTGTGGTAGACAGAATAATAGCCTCCAAAAGATGTCCATGTCTGTATCCCCAAAACCTGTGAATATGTTACCTTCCATGACAATGAGACTTTGAAGATGTGATTAAGTTAAGGACCTTGTGATGGGGACAGTATCCTGGGTTATCTGGGTTCATCCAGTGTAATCACAAGAGTCCTTATAAGAGGGAGGCAGGAGGGTCAGAGTCAGGGAAAGAGAAGTGACGAGGGAAGCAGAGATCAGAGAGACAGACAGACAGACACTGGAGGATGCTACACTGCTGGCTTTGGAGAAGGGGCCACCCACAAGCCAAGGAATACAGGCATGTCCAGAAGCTGAAAAAGATAAGAAAATAGAATTTCCCCTAGAGCCTCCAGAAGGAAGTAGTCCTGCTGACACTTGATTTTAGCTCACTGAGATTGATTTTGGACTTCTGACCTTCAGAACTGTAAGATAATAAATTTGTGTTGTTTTAAGTCCTGAGTTGGTGGTAAATTGTTAGGGCAGCAGTAGGAAACTAATATAATGCAGTTAAGAGTCATCCATGTTATTGCATGAATGGATGCATTTTATTATATGGATGATTCATTTACCAATTGATGAACATTTGTTTTGTTTCCAAGTTTTGGCCATTATGAAGAAAGCTGCTATGAACATTCACATATAGGTCTCCATATGGACATATGTTTACATTTGTCTCGGATAAATGCCTAGGAATGGGATTGCTGGGTAATAGAATAAGTGTATATTTAGCTTTCATCTTCTGGCACTATATCAGACAATGTTCTGCTGGCCAATTTTTCAGAAGTAGACTGCCAGGTTCTTCTTCCTAGTCTGTCTTAGTCTGGGAGCTCCGCTGAAACCTGTCCACCATGGCTGACCCTGCTGGTATTTGAAATACCAGTAGCATAGCTTTACAGCATCACAGCAACATGCAAACCACCACAGTATGACAACTGACAGACACGTGGTGGAAATGAATCTAGGAAAATTGGAAGTTGTAAAAAATGAAATGGAATGCATAAAGATTGGTATCCTAGGCGTTAGTGAGCTGAAAGGGACTGGTATTGGCCATTTTGAATCAGACAATCATATGGTCTAGTATGCCGGGAATGACAAATTGAAGAGGAATGGCATTGCATTCATCATGAAAAAGAACATTTCAAGATCTATCCTGAAGTACAGCACTGTCAGTGATAGGATAATATACATACAACTACAAGGAAGATCAGTTAATATGACTATTACTCAAATTTACACACAAACCACTAATGCCAGAGATGAGGAAATTGAAGATTTTTACCAACTTCTATAGTCTGAAATTGATCAAACATACAATCAAGATGCATTGATAATTACTGGTGATTGGAATGTGAAAGTTAGAAACAAAGCAGAAGGATTTGTAGTTGGAAAATATGGCCTTGGTGATAGAAATGATGCCAGAGATCACATGATAGAATTTTGCAAGACCATCGGTGCCATCAGGTCAGCTCCAACTGATAGCCACTATATAAAACAGAATGAAATGCTGCCTCGCACTGTGTCATCCTCACAATTGTTGCTATGTTTAGCCTCACAATCATTGCTATATTGTTGCAACCACTGTGTCAATCCATGGCATTGAGGGTCTCCCTCTTTTTTGCTGACCCTTGACTTTGCCAAGCATGATGTCTTTCTCAAGAGATTGGTCCCTTCTGATGACATGTCCAAAGTGAGATGAAGTATCGCCATCCTCACTTCTAAGGAGCAGTCTGGCTGTACTTCCTCAAAGAGAGATTTGTTCTCTCTTCTGGCAGTACCATTCAGCATTCCCATCAGCAGTATATGAGAGTTCCAGTTACTCTGCATCCTTGCCAGTACTTGGCATTGTCAGTTTTTTGTTTTTAGTTTTAGCCACTGTAATAGCTGTTTAGTGGTATCTCATTGTGATTTTAATTTGCATTTCCCTGATGACTAATGATGTTAAACATCTTTTCACGTGCTTATTCACCATCTATAGTTCTTCTTTGGTAAAATGTCTATTCAGTTCTTCTGCCTATTTTTACATATTAGGTTATTTCTTTTTTAAATTGAGTTGTAATAGTTCTTTATATATTATGGTTACACATTCTTTATCAGTATATGTTTTACAAATATTTTCTCCCAATCTGTGACTTGTGTTTTCATTTTCTTATTAATGCCCTTCAAAGAGCAGAAATTTTAAATTTTGATGAAATCCAATATATAACATTTTTCTTTTGTGGTTTATACTTTTTGTGTCCTCTCTAGAAATCTTCAGTTAACCCAAGGCTCACAAAAATTTTATTCTAGAAGTTTTATAGTTTTAGCTCTATGATTCATTTTGGGTTAATTTTTATATATGTTGTATGGTAAGGGCTAAGCCTTTAACTGGTTTTGGTATCAGGGTCTTGCTGATCTCTTAAAATGAATTGGCATTATACTAGGTATTGCAGGGCATATAAAGGCAATATCCAACCCCGTCCTATAATTACTTACAGTCACAAGGGGGATCTCTCACACACACACGCACATGCGTACACACACACACACACACACACGCACCCCAAGTATGATAAAGGCAGAGTTTGATGAACTCCCTAAGAGAAATACTGATGAACTGTTGTTGGCATTCAAAGAAGGGAGAAACTATGGAAGCCCTAGGAAAGGCTTCACGAAGGGGATGATGCTGCAACATTGTACAACTTCAGGAAGCATCATTCAAATCATAGTGTATCGAAGGGAAGGGCACATAGACTAGAATATGGATGGTGCTCATCTGGAATTATGAAACATAGTGGTCCTGCTAAAAAAAAAGTCTCCCAGCCCAGAGGCTATCAGCTGGTGGAGATGGGAGGAGGTGAGTGGGGGCAGAAGGAGAACAATGTTCTGAGTTGTTGTTGTTAGTTGCTGTAGAGTCAGCTCTGACTTATGGTGACCCCATGTACAGCAGAATGAAACGTTGCCTGATCCTGCACCATCTTCACGATGTTGTGGCCAATGTGTATGTTGAGTGCCTTCCACCCTAGGGAGCTCATCTTCCAGCACTGTCCTGGACAATATTCTGTGATCCATAGCATTTTCATTGGCTGATTTTTGGAACAGATCGCCAACTCTTTCTTCTTAGTCTGGAAGTTCCACTCAAATCTATCCATCATGGGTGACCCTGCTGATATTTGAAATACTGGTAGCATAGCTTCTAGCAAGCGTCCTAGCAAACTGACAGATGGGTATTGGGTTCTGGGTTCCAAAACTCAAACCAGACCTGTTGCTGTTGAGTCGATTCTGACTTACAGCAACCCTACACCACAGAGTAGAACTGCCCCATAGGGTTTCCAAGGTTGTAGTCTTTACGGAAGTAGAATGCCGCCACATCTTCCTCTCACAGAGCAGTTTGTGGGTTTGAATCACCAATCTTTTGGTTAGCAGCGGATCGCTTATCCACCGTGCCACCAGGGCTCCTTGGTTCAGAGTTACAGGGGGTCTTTAAACTCTTGGGAGCCCTGGTGGCACAGTGGTTAAGAACTCGGCTGCTAACCAAAAGGTTGGCAGTTTGAATCCACCAGCTGCTCCTTGGAAACCCTATGGGACAGTTCTACCCTGTCCTGTAGGATGGCTATGAGTCACAATCGACTCAATGGCAACCAGTTTCATTATTAAACTCCTAATGATCTGCATCTTCCCCTCCATTGAATATGATGCTGGAGGATCCTGAAGAGGAAGGTGGGGAAGGAGAGGGGTTGGCCCTCATAGAGCCCCCACTGCCAGCTTTGCACTCAGCACCCTGCCAACAGGATTGCGTTTAGTCCTTCCAACAGCTCTGCAATAGCAGTTTCATTATTTACATTTTCACAGATTGAAAAATGAGACTCATAAAGGTTAAATGCCTTGCCTAAGGTCAGCTGCTAGTGAGTGGTGGAGCTGGGATTGAGTCCCAGCTGCCGCTGCTCTTGTTGCCCATGTGGCATTACCCACCACTGCTCAAAAAGAAAAAAAAAAAAAATTTCTGAGCAAGGCAGGCACATAGACAGGTAAAGAGTGAATGCCAGGGGGAGGTCAGGACTTGATGTTTGTGTGTGAGTTTGGTCTGATTTAGCAAAAACACTCCATGCAGTGGGCTAGGGTGTGCCTGCGTGACTACATGGTCAGGGTTTGTAAAGCTTCCAAAGATCTTTGGCTAGAGGGGCTTTAAAAGCTGCAAGCTCTCAGCAGTTTCTATCAGTTGGGATTCCCCCCCCCCCCCCCCCCCGATTGAATACTGTTAGGGTTTTACTGGCTTATCTGTTCCCAGAATGACCCCGGTCCCCTTACCTGGGCAGCACTGCTCTGTCACTCATGCTACTTCCTGTCACCAAATGGCTCCCAGGGAAAAATTCGTCACCAGCTCCACTTTTTATTCCCCAAATCCCCTTCCCCTTCACTCTCAAAACCCTCTGATTTCTCCAAGAAGTGCGGAGTCAAGCACTTCAGTGACAAAAGAATTCCAGGACCTTGTTTTGATCCTAGGTTTGGGGGCTCCCCTCCTGGTCTCATTTTTAAGCCTTTTCAAAGGGGGCCCTGAGAAACAAGGGCATTGTGGAGGAGCTGGTGCTGTGAGGCCAGTGAGTGTGTCTGGGAAATCAGAGGGTATGAAACTTCCCATTGTCCTCCACCCTATTCCAGCTCCCCTGAGTCTCCTGTCTACTCTGAAAGTGCTTTGATCCTCACACCCCTCTCAGGGCATCTTGCCTGCTTGCCACTGGGTATTTGGCTTTTCGTCCCTTGTTTGGTCACCATGGGCCCTGTCTCTGCCAAGTCAGAGACAAACAGAGATAGGGCCAGCCCTGGCTGCCCAGCCTCCCAGGCAGCACCACATACTGCTCTGCGTCAGCAGAAAGAGTATCCACCATAACTTGCATTCTAGAGAGCCCTCTCCCCCATAGCCCATAAGCTCGCTTCTCTGGCCTGCAAGGCCTCCGGTCATGCCCTGCGGAGCCCTGCCCAGCATGCCAAGCGCCCTCTCTACTGGCCAGCAGCCCTCCAGGAATCCTGAAGTGCAGCCCCGCTGCCTCTTGATGACTTCATGGGAAGTGTTCCGGGTTGGTTCTGCTTGCCTCCACCTCCTTCCCAGACTTGCCAAGGAAGACGCCTGCAAGCCCCTCCCAACTCCCAAAATACCAGCCTGGCCTACCAGCCCTGCCTCCCAGCCCTGCCAGAAAATGCTTAGCACATTAGCGGGTTTATCTGCCATAGTGACTGTCATTTAGGAGGCTGCAGAGGCACATGGATTTCATTCTGGAATTCCTTCCAGCGCTTTGCTATTTTGACGACACCGGACAGCACAGTTACCAGGAAACTGTCCTGCCCGTGAGATAGAAGTGGCAGGGGTCTGGGGGCTGGGTGGGTGGAAGGCAAGGAGGGTGGTGGGAACAGCAGCAGAGTGAAGGACGTTGAGATGTGGGTGGGCCATGCCAGTCTCTGATTCTGCTGGGACTGCATTTGTCTTTAATAGGTCTACCTGGCTGGCCTCCTTTCTTGCCTTCTGGAGCTTGCTTGAAACAGATCTTGGATACTAACAACTTGTTTCCACAGTTGCTTCTTAGTGCAGCAGTTTCTGCTTGCAGGAGGCAAGAGGTTCCAAGATTACCAAAGAGGCAACAACATAGGGTGAAAGAACACAGCACCCCAAACATAGCTTTGGGCTCAGAAGACTTTGCTGCTGTTGCTTCTCTGTTTAGTAGTTGAGTGGGCTTGGGCAAGCCACCAACTCTCCAAAACTCAGTACTCTCATCTGCAGAATGGGGATTACATGACCTGCCCTTCTCACCTAAATAGATTGTGGTGGACTAAAAACCAAAAACCAAAGTAGTTGCTGACAAGTTGGTTCTGATTCATGGTGACCCAATATGTGTCAGAGTAGAACTGGTCCGTAGGATTTTTCTTGGCTGCAATCTTTATGGAAGCAGATAGCTAGGGCTTTCTTCCAAGGCACCACTGGGTGGGTTTAAACAACCAACTTTTAAGTTAGTAGTTGAGCACAAACTGTTTACACCGCCCAGGGACTTGGGTGATCTACAAGAGACAAATATATGAAAGTGTTTTATAAACTGTAAAGTGACAAACACTTGCATACTGGTGAGCTCCTGGAGGAGAAGGACTGTGTCTTGTTTATGCTTGAATCTCCCCACGAAGTAAGGTTTGTTGGATGGAAAAGTCAATGTGAGTTTTGGGGAGTTTCTGATTTGCCTCGTGGGTGATCAGTGTGACAAAGAAAAGTCAGGCTATGGGTGTTTGTTAGAGCATGGGGCATGGTGGACAGGGGGCTTCTGAGCCCAGGCGCCAGCTCCAGGGTAGGGAAGGCCAAGGCAGTATGCCAGGCCTGGCTGGGAAAGGAGTTCCTCTGATGAAGATGTAGGTGGTTGCTGAGGGAGGGACCCATTTTCTACTCCCATTCTTGGATTTTGTTGAGGTCTTTTTCTTCCAGTTACTTTTATTTTTTCCCTCTTTGAGTAGCTCCTGTTAAGTAGAATCACTTTATTTGAGTTTTTGATCCAAAGGTAGCACCCTTTTTCTTAGTCTTCACATCCTCTTGTTTTTCATGCCTCGTTCTTCCCCTTCAAGTCACTAACCCCAAATGCATATGACCCACTCTACTTTACAATCCCGAAGTCTAGGTGCAGAGTTGCCAGTCTAGGACACCTCCTGCTGTGAATCTGATGGACCACATGAACAATTAGAGGCTCAGAGAGGTAAAATCACTTGCCTGAGGTTGGCCAGCAAGTAGGTGGCATGGTTGGGGCTAATCCAAATCGACAGGATCGTTCCTGAACTCCCAGTGGTGCCAAAATCTAAGCAATGGCTTCCAGAATGGATATCCTTACAAGCCCAAAAGACTTCTGGCTGGATTCCTGTCAGGAGAAGCTGTTCAGACCCCTTTCTCTTTTTGGGTCCAAGATCTCTGTGGATCTGCATAGAAGAACCAAGCCTTTTTTTTCCCCCCTCCCAGAATAGGTAGTGTCCCTGAAAATGCTGCCTTGGATTTCTAGACTGACGCTCTAAACACTACCTCATCCTAAAAGTCAATGGTAAACTATTTTTATACACTATTAAAATTTTACTTTGGAAAACGCCTGTCCTTGGAATGCAAAATTCACCAGGCGTTTTATATCCTGTATGCTGAGCCTTCTTGCTGGTCCCACTTGTGGAAATGCACCAAGGACTGGTGGATTTGGTTGCGTAGTGACTGGTACTATTTGAGTTCAAAATGCTTTGTTTGTTTTAAAATGTTCACTCAGTTAGGGTTTCTTCTCCCTTTCTTTCCTCTCCCCTCTGCTCTGTCTCCTTCACAAAGCAGAACATTTTGATGCTGTAGTAGGGGGAGGTGGTGAAAAAATTCATTTACAATTATTAAAGTGAGCATCAAGGAGCCCTGGTGACACCGTGGTTAAGTGCTGTCCTGCGAACTGAAAGGTCTGTGGTTTGAACCCACCAGCTGCTCTGTGGGAAAGATGTGACAGTCTGCTTCTGTAACGATTTACAGCCTTGGAAACTATAAGGCAGTTCTACTCTGTTGTATAGGGTCGCTATGAGTGGGATTCGACTTGTTGGCAGTGAGTTTGGTGTTTTTTTTGTAAAGTGTGCATCAGTCAGATAGTCTAAATTTCACCCCGTTTTTGCCGCCCTCCAGCCCTGACCCTTCCTCCATTTCTGATCTCCCCCTTCCAGACCTTTAATTTATCTTTGATCCTCCCCTTTTCTTAATTCTCACTCCATCCCTGACCTTTGCCCCATTCCTGACTCCCACTGCATCCGTTACCCCATCTCTGAGCTGATCTCTCACCTCCCCAGGTCAGGGACGGAGCAAGGGTGTCTGTTTCCTACATTACCTAGTGTTTTTAAAAAAGCAGAAAGTTTAGGTTGTTTGTGTCCTACGGGTTGTCGAAAGGCCTCTCTGTCAAAACCGTTTTTGTTGTTGTTGGGTACCATCGAGTTGATTTCTTACTCATGGCGACCCCATGTGACAGAGTAGAGTTGCCCCATAGGGTTTTCTAGGCTGTAATCTTTACAGGAGCAGGTCGCCAGGTCTTTCTCCTGCGAAGTGGTTGGATGGGTTCCAACTGCTAACCTTTCTGTTAACAGTCGAGCGCTTAGCCGTTGTGTCACCAGGACTCCTTTCTGTCAAAACTAGCCACTTCAAAACGATCGGTATCAGAGTTATGCTGGAGTCAATACCATGCACCCTTTCTGACCTGCCCATGATGATGACGATGATGATAGTGATGTATTTATTGAGCCTCTGCCACATAACCAGACACAGTGCTGAGCACTTTCACTAGTGCTAATTTGTCAACTCCTCACAGCAATCCTGAAAGGCAGGGATTTCAACCCTTATATTTTATAAGGAGTTTGCCCAAGGGCATGCAGTTAGTGAATAAGGCAATTCCAGAATTACTACGTGACACAACTTGTTTAGAGCCTGTACGCTGAATAGGTCAAGTTTTTGCTTCACAATCTCTGACCTCCTAATGGCCAAGTTGTGGGTCTGCTTTGAGATTTTAGTGTGTTGTGATGGGGGCGTCTGAAATGCCCAAGGTCAGAGAGAACTTACCTCCTTGGCCCCTTACGTAGGCAACCCCTCCCTCAGGCTGTGCTAGAAATAAACCTGGGAACAGCTCTTCCAAGGGACAGCCTGTCCTGAAGAAGGGTGTGAGAAGTTTCCAGGAGCAGGGAAACAATTGGTCCTGAGGTTACTCCCTGATCTCGCTGCAACTCAATAAGTACTTAAACGCTGGGCGGGATGGAGGCTAAAAACATAGATTAGACCATTCCTTACCCTCCAGGAGCCCACTATTTAATATATATTTTTTGTTGCTGTTGAGAATATATACAACAAAACATACACCAGTTCAACAATTTCTATGCGTACAGTTCAGTAACATTGATTACATTCTTCAAGTTGTACAACTATTCTTACCCTCCTTTCTGAATTGTTCCTCCCCTATTAACGTAAACTCACTGCCAGCTAAGCTTCCTATTGCTGTTGTCAATCTGATCCCATACAGATAGTTCTTTAAAAGAGCACAACGCTCCAGGCAGACATTCTTTACTATTTTTTAAAAATAATTTTATTTACCTATTTATTTTTTTAGGAGACAAAGTTACCTCTGTTATAAGGTAGATAAAGCCAAGTGCTAAGGGAGAGTAGGGCATTGAGGAGAGGATGCTGGGAGTGAATGACACACGAAGTCATCTCAAATTTCAGAAGTCACACTTCCTGAATGGTGTTGGTTGCAAGAATAGGTCCTCCTCTTTCCCAGTGAAAATAATTGCTACCATGTACAATAGAACATGTGAAAGCTAGAACCTGTGTAAGGCGGAAGCCTGTCAGAGAAGGAAAACTAAAACAAGCTATAGAAAGTAGTAAGATTGTACCTTGTCAAAGGTGGAAAACTTGTGAAAACCGGAAAAACAAGGCGGTCCTGTCAGATTCCCGCTCTCACAGGGTTCACTGTAAAATGTTTTTCCAAAGTTTTCAGGAATGAACTTTGTTATTGCAAGAGATAATGAGTGTGCATGTTTGATTCCTATAAATAATGTCCTTTGTTGACTTAAGTTGAGACTTGGAGCCATATCAGTGGATGGGATCCCCCAGAGGGTGATGAATAGAGGGGTAAGGACTGGGTCTTATTTATTGCTGCATCCCCCTCACTTAGCACAGGGCTCAGGGAACTTTCCCCACCATCTGGAGAAGACATCATGCTTGGGAAACTAGAAGGTCAGCGAAAAAGAGGAAGACCTTCAGCAAGATGGATTGACACCGTCACTGCAACAATGGGCTCAAACATACCTACTATCGTGAGGGTGGTGCAGGACCAGGCAACAATTCGTTCTGTTACACATAAGGCCGTTGGAGCCAACTCAGTGGCACCTAATGGCAACAACAACAGCACAGGGTTCAAGGAACTTTTGCTGAGGGAACTAAATGAATGAGTGAAACCAAGATTGTGAGAGTTTCAAGGAGTACATAGTTAATACCATCGAATATTGATCAAGCAGCACAATGACCAAGAAGTGGAGATTAGTATCTATGAGAAAACAGCTTCTGAGAAAGGATGGGTAAAAGCTGAGGGAAGATCATATATTTGAGGGGCTTTTCAGGAAACATAAGGAATGAGGTAGGACCACTGCTAAAAAGGCCCTTTAATGTTATAGAAGAATTATCATGAAGTCCCTATGTTAGTGTATGGGGAAGGTGGAAGAAAAGGGAGGCTGAGGTGTGCTGTGCAGAGGCTGAAGGCACCTGAGAGGAAAGGGAGAAGCTCTGACTGGAGTCCTGAGGAGTCCACTTTAGGAAGAAGAGATCTTTTCCTGAGAAACTGGAGACATGTTTGAAAAAACAACCAACCAAACAGAAAAAACCAACCAATCATATCTTATGCACCTTGCTGTTGCCAGGACACTGAACTGCACACTTCCGTAAGTAAAATAAGTTTTTGGTGATATAACCAGGAACCAGTTGCTGCCAAGTTGATTCTGACTTACGGTGACCCGATGTGTGTGAGAGCAGAGCTGTGCTCCATAGGGTTTTCAATGGCTGATTTTTGGGAAATAGATCACCAGACCTTTCTTGCAAGGCCCCTCTGAGTGGACTTGAATCTCCAACCTTTTAGTTAGCAGCTGAGCGCGTTAACCGTTTATACCACCCAGGGTCTTCATTGTTAATACAGACAGTCTTTATTTCTTTTGTGAACTTATTTTTTTATTTTGGGGGGGCCATATTTAAGTTTCTTAAAAGAGAAGCTTGTGTATCCATGCCGCGCTGTTCCTGCACCTTTGCCCGTTAAGTTCTGACTTCATCTCAGATTTAGAAGGTTTTCTCCTTTCTCAGTGATAGCCTGTGGAGGCAAGTTTCATGAGAGGCCGGGGTTGCATCTTAAATTTAGGAGCTTGGTGCATCTCCAGGGCTGGCAGGGATTCTCTCATTTTGCATATGGGGAAGCTGAGGCTCAGAGAGGAAAGCGACTACTTCTTTGTTATTTCCGACAGGAACCCTAGTGGCACAGTGGTTAAGAGCTTGGCTGCTAACCAAAAGGTCAGAAGGATTGGTGGCTTGAATCCACCAGCTGCTCCGCAAGAGGAAGATGTGACAGTCTGCTTCTGCAAAGATTCCAGGCTTGGAAACCCTATGGGGCAGTTCTACTCTGTCCTATAGGGTTGCTATGAGTTGGAATTGACTCCATGACGGTGGGTTTGGTTTTTGGTTTTGCTAGCTTGATGCCTTGCACACACAGATATGGAACACATATGTATTGAATAAACCAAGGAAATGGGTAGTTAGTGGTAGAGAGATGAGAATTCAGATATTCTGATTTCTTGTCACTGCCTTTTCCACGACATCACCCGTGGTTCTGCTTATTTTATACCAAAGTCCCTGGAAACTAGTTTCACTGGAGGAGCAAAAAGGAATCTATTAATGGAATGGATTGACTGAACAGAACCATATTCAGCTACCATTGAGGGCCTCCTATGTTCCAGACCCTAGCCTTGGTACTTTCTCACTTCCTCTTCCCACATTTTCCCTACTTTCTCCCTCCTTATTGGGGGGAAAAAAAAAAAAAAAACCCCAAAAACGATACAATCTCCCAACCCTCCCCCCAATACTCATCAATTCCCATGAAGGAAGGCCTGTGCTTAAATAATCATGTGGGAAAAAAATACCCTTATATAAATGAGAAAGGGTACTGGCTTGGGCAGCTTTAAATCTTTATTTAAATGAGAGATTTTGTGGCTTGTTGTTTTTGTTGTTGTTTGTCTCTTGTGGGATGAAATCCAATATTCCAAAGTTCACGTAATGCCTTGCTTTTGCTATCACTCCTCCTAGGATAATTATAGGTTGGCATAATGTACCTATTGTTCTATTCCACAAAGCAGCACTGTCATAGAATGATGGGATGGGACCGGGTAGGGGTACAGTGTGGATCTGGAAGTGGGGATCTTTGTCTGTGCTTGTGTGAGTGTGTGTGTCCTGGACAATGATGCTGCATCTTGAATTGTTTTTCTTATTCCCTTCTTTGGATCCATCCCCATTCATTCCCTATTTCCCCAGTTCCTTGCCCTTATTTTCCTCACCAAGTTCCTCAAATAAGTTTGACTTCTCTGTACCCTTCCCTCCTGGGGTTATCACCTAGTGCTGGACACAGTCAATGACTTCAACCATGGATGCTGAGCTAAGGTGTTGGAGGAGGTGTTTAAAATTCTTCCAGTGAAGTTATTTGCCTGAAAATGACTGGCTCAAGGGTTCACGGTATTGCAGATGACCCCAGAGGTCATCCAGGCCAACCTCTTTGTGTTTCTCATTTGAGTTGTTCAGACCCCTTGCACTATAAACCTCATGATCCTTTCTGGGACATCTGGTATAACATAAGCATTCATTCATTAATTCAACATCAGTTCATTGAGTGCTCACCATGAGACAGAACTTGGGCTAGATGCTGGGTATATGGTGGTAAGCAAATCTCCTGCCCCTGAGGAGTTTCCACTTTAGTTGCCCAGGTAGGCAGGCAAAGGATCTGCAGATGTTGTTAAACATACTTAACCCTTACAGAATCCAGGGCTGGGTGACATGCTGGGCTTATCTCAGTGTAGCTAGAAATTAGAATTAGACCTTCACGGCCTGTGTACCAGCCATCACTGGGGCACCGCCTTCTTTTCTTGGTAGTGAGATCTCTTAGGCTGAGATCACCCTTACAGGCTTTCATGGCAATACCTGTCCCACATCTCTCCATTTCCCACTCTTCCTGCTCTCCCCAGACCCCCTGCACTGGGCCTGGTAATCATGCTTACAAGTGTTTTTTAGCTCCAGCCATAAACAGCTTTATTTGACCAATACTATTGGCATCTGAATGGGGTGACTGCCTATGTCTCCATCAGCCTCAGAAGCCATGGCCTTCATACTTCACCCTGAGAAAGGCAGTGGCAGGTTTCACCAAAGCCAGCGGATACAAAGGTCACTGGACTGAAGTAGAGGAGTCCTTTTCTGTCCTTGGAAGGTGCCAGGTACAGTTGTGTTGCCTGGGAAAGGCCATAGCCCCTGGGAAGGTGTCTTAGTTACCTAGTGTTTCTGTAATAGAAACACCACAAATGAGTGGCTTTAATGAATGGAAATTTATTTTCTCACAGCTTTGGAGGCTTAAAGTCCAAATCAAGATCTCGGCTGTGTGGACTCCTTCTTTGTTGGTAGCTCTGGGCCTCTCTTGGTTCCTTGGCAGTCCTCACATGGCATCTGTCTTCCCCAGTATGTGCCTGCATCTCTGTGTGTATGCTGCTTTTTACAACTCAGAAGTGATTAGGTTTAAGATGTACCCTATAGTGGTATGACCTCAACTGTCTGGTTGATTACATTAGATTGCATTATGGAAGGTGATTACATCCACAGGTATAGGGGTTAGGATTCCAATATACATTTTGGAGGGACACAATCTATAACAGAAGGGTTGTAGATACTGCTGCTTCACTGTCCACCTTGTGATGGGGAGGAGTGGCCAGGCTGGGCTGGGCTCAAGGTTACATTTTCTAAACCAGTCCTCAAAAGGTAATGAGTTGGAGATGTTGTGTTAGACCAGAAATCCTCTCAGGAAGAGGTTTTTGAGTGTTTAATAAGCTACTTGGAATGGGAGGACATTGGGCTTCTAAACTGCCTTCCACAGAGAGTGATCTGGTTTTCTACAGGACTTTCATTTCGGTGAGGGAGTGGGGCTTAGGGCCAGAGCTGAATGCTCAGAACAATCAGAGAAGAGGCGAGGGTAGCCTCTAGCAGTCCTTTTCTACTCTTCCTACACAGAACACTCAGCCTCCAATCCAAATAATTTTTTGCACAAATATTTACAGAATGTTGGTTGAAAGAAGAGGCAAGGTAATGTCCTGCCCAGATGCCATGTCCAATCTTGCCATGTGCAAAGGACCAGGAGGAGGGTGTGGGGAGAGGATCCTAGAACCTAGAGCTACACGGGAACCTGGGGAGGGCTCAGGGGTGAAGACTCCACCAGACTAGCACACTACTTCCCATAGTGCCAGGCAGAGTTATCCTGAGGGCTAGAGATAGTGACAGTGCCTGTGACTTCTGGGCAGTGACTTTGGCGTGCCTCCAAGACTGATGTCAAAGGATCTGAGGCTCACATACAACCCATCTTTAAACCCTGAGGGGTTCTGACCTTCCTCTTCCATTATCTTTGTGTCGTGTTTCTCTCTCTCCCTCTCCCCACACCTCTCTAGGTATTACCTTTTGCTGCAATCCTCTTCTACAGTGGAACATTACAAAAGAGTCACTTTGCCCAATTACCCATTATTCTATTACAAATTGAGAGGAGTAATCAGAGATGGAGAATCCTGGAATCCTAGATTGCCAGAGCTTGAAGTGATCACAAGGAGGTCACCTTTCTTAGTGGTTTTTGAGCTGTGTTCCTAGAATTAATTGGGAAGACCCAAGTGAGCAGCTCCATTCTTTACTGTCTTATGTATTGCAGTTCCGTATTAGATTTCCTTGGAGGAAAGGCCCTGCTGCTGTAAGTCATGAACCACTGATCTAGTCCCACTATCTCATTCTATAGTTTAGGAAACTGCCATCAAGCTTCTGTTCTCACTTATGGAGGCAGCACGGTGTCATGGAAGAATGCAGGATTTGCAGCCAGGACTCCCTAGTTTTATTACCTGGTACATGTGTAAAATGGGGCAAGCCAGCTTCTCGAGCCTTGGCTTCCTCATCTGTAAAATGAGGATACTAATTTTGATCCTGCTTAGCCAAACGAGTGCTGAGGATCCAATGAGCTAGTGTTCAGAAAAGAGTGTTGCAGATAAGCAAAGGGTACCTGGCAAACACCTTGCAATTAAGACATCAAGAAAGTGGCTATTAGGAAGGAGTGAGTAGGAGGGCAAGGCCTCTTTTTGTTAGAATCCAGAACCAGTTACCAGTGCCTTCAGTAATGTGGATATTACAGTCTGTTGAAAGAAACAAAAGTTGTTTTAAGTTGGTCTTTCTCTCTTGACTGAACCAAGACTCACAGCAGTAGGCTTTAGTCCTGGGCTGTGTGATCTTGGGCAACTTGCCTCACCTCTCTGACCTCAGCATCCTCATCTATTAAATGAGAGATTTGGACAAGATGTTCCCAGGATCCTGCTCCAGGCTGGGATTTGGTGATTTCTGTTTCAGAAGTCTGAGATGAGTGCCCATGGTTCCCAATGACTAGCACAAACTCCTTATTGTTGTGGTGGCTATGTGGGACTTGCTAATCTGGTTGGGTCAAGGTGGGTAATCAGCTATGGTGTCAGATATGAGGTATCACATGATCTGTTTCATCACAAATCTATTTCTTCTCTCCTGGTGGCAGAACATCCTATCCACGGCCTACTTTACAGCTCAGCTTCAAGCCAGGGCCACTGGGGAGCTAGGACAAGGGGTTGATTCTCCCCTGCAAACGAAGGGGCAGGGCACAGCTCCTGGTGCTCAACAAGGGAAGGGCCACAGGGGCTGCAACAGAGCTGGGCAACAGCCATTGTCCCCATACTATACTCTCCCCTGTACCACCTGAGTTTAAATGAGATTCTGAGAGTAATCAATTGCCCAGCAGAAATTGATAATGGGCGGGGGGGGGGGGGGCGAGGAGGTGCAGGGGGGTAAGGTGGGAAAGGACTTGCTCTAGAGGTCCTCCAAAGAAAGTTGAACTTATCCACATGCAATCTTCACAGCAACCCTACAAGAAAGTCATTATTACTCCCATTTTACAGGTGACGGAATTGAACTCAGTAAGCTTAGCGAATTACTCAGGCTCATGCAGCTAGCTATGGCATGGCCAAGACTTGAACCAAGGATATTCTGGCTCCAAAATCCATTCTCCTTCCACTATATGACCCTGCCCTAGACTAGGCTGTTCCTCTGGAAAGACATGGGGAGGCTGCCAGAAAATGGGCCTAGGCTAAGGTGAGTAGGGTTGCCACATTTAGCCAATAAAAACATAGAATGTCCAGGTAAATTTGAATTTCAGATAAACAAATAATTGTTTAGTGTAAGCATGTCCCAAATATTGTAAATGTTATACTAAAAAGCTATGCTTGTTAACTGAAACTCAGACTTAACTGAGAGTCCTGTATTTTGTCTGGCAGCCCTATAGGTGGGGGCAGGTAGAGAGGCAGCCAGTAGGGAAAGGGACCCTATACCCATGGGGGTGATGATGGCAGGATGTGGTTATTGTTGTGCTGAGGTCCTGAGGAATGACATGATGGTTGCCCATGACCAAGGCATCGAACTGAGACAGGCTAGAAGATGAGAAATCTAAGATCTCTGCAATCTGTGGTCTTTAGAGAAATCACCACGGAGGAGCAGTGCTCACATGAACCAGGAGAAAAGAATGGTCTTTAGCCTTGCTTCTCACTGAGTTCTATCTGAAAATACATTCTATAAAATAAACAAATGCATTCCCTTTGTATATATTTCAAAAACAATCCAAATTCTTTCCTCCTGGTAAGTTAAAACAAACACTCAGGGCTGAAAAATTCCTGTACTCAGGAACAATCAAAAGTGTGTCTCAGGTTTGGGGCTGCCTAGGGGAGGGCATGCTTGATGTGTGTGTGAACGTGAGAGGCTAGGGGCTTGGCATCTTTGCTGTGACTCCCAGGAGCTAATCTTTTTTTTTTTTTTTAAATATTTTATTGATGAAAATTTACATAGCAGAACGTATACCAATTCGACAATTTCTACATGTACAATTCAGTGACATTGATTACATTCTTCAAGTTGTGCAACCATTCTCACCCTCCTTTCCCAAATTGTTCCTCCGCCATTAACATAACTCACTGCCCCTTAAGCTTCCTATCTAACCTCGTGAGTTAATTTGATTCCATATAGGTAGTTCTTTAAAAGAGCACAATGCTAACGGTAGACATTCTTTTCTAATTAAGCTAAATTATTGTTTGGTTTAAAGAAGACTTCAGGGGATATTTTTTATTTAGGATTAAAGTTTAAAGATTATCTCAGGGCAATAGTTTCAGGGGTCATTCAACTTCCATGGCTCCAGAAAATCTGGATTCCACAAGAATCTGAAATTCTGTTTCACTTTTCTGCCCTTTTGATCAGGATCCTTTTATAGAATCTTTGATCGAGATGTTCAGTTCTTCTGGTCTTATGGCAAAGGATGCAGTGGTTCATGGACCAGGAGCTAATTTTGAACGTTAGTGTCTGTGTGACTCTCAAAAGCCTCAGTGTGAACACTGGGTAGGACCTTGGAGATCAGTTAGTCTGAGAATCGGGGATTCACAGAACATAAGAGTGCCAAGAATCGCATTTTACAGATGGTGAAACTGAAGCTCGGAAACTTAGTGATGGACTTCAACGCCCAAAAGCAACAGAGCAGGACTAGAACCCAGGGCTCCTGACTCTCACGTTATAGACAGTTCACTGTGACTGTGAACTCACTGGTCTTGTTGCCATTCTCAAATATAAGCATGTTGAGGGTAGAGACTATTGTGTCCTGTCTGTTTTCTAGTATCTCAGGGGATCAATGACAGTCCTCGACACCCAGCTGCTCCTCTGTCAGCAACAGGAGAGGGAGCATTTGCTTGCTGGTACTCACATGCTGCCATGTAGGTGCCATTCTATTGGCATACTCAGCAGGAATTCATTTTGCATGGCTCATCCATGCTTGTGTTTCCTTGGCTTTGAAGGTGGATGGCTGGCAGGGGTGGTATCAGTCATGAAAGGATTAAAACTAGTTGCCATTGAGTCGATTCTGACTCATGGTGACCCCATTTGTGTCAGAGTAGAACTGTGCTCCATAGGGTTTTCAATGGCTGTGATCTTTTGGAAGCAGATCAGCAGGCCTTTCTTCCGAGGCGCCTCTAGGTGGATTTGAACCAACAACCTTTTGTTTAGCAGCTAAGCGCTTAACCATTGGTACCGCTAGTCCTTCTTATCCCTCAGCAGCTACATTTCTTTTATGCCCATGGAGTTTTGGTGTGTGTGGCACTGTTGTATGCCTTCATTCCCTGCTGTAAGGAGAGATGCGATGTGAAGTTCTCACATTTTGTGCTTTGTGCCTTGAATCCAGGGTGGCATACCCAAGCACAGACTGGCCTTGCCCAGGTGCCACTCAGTATGGAAGCTGCTTTCCTTGTTTGTCCTTACTGGGCACCTGCATCCTGAGCAAAGAGACAGCTGAATCCACCTGGCTACGATATCACTCCTGGCCAATGCCTGAAAGGATTATTTTGCTCAGGAAGTCATGATGACGAAAGGGGGACTATGATGTGTGGTGGTGTGAATGATATGGAGTTTCCTAGGCGGTTGCCCCAACTGTGAGTGTATACAACCATAATGAATAGTTCACAGTGTGGTTCTGGTTGAGTCACTAATTACCTCCCTGAGGTCATGGTGATGCCTTCAGCCAGTCTTGGCTCCGAACCTGGTCTCTATTGCTACCATCTTTCTGGTTTTTATCAGTTCTTTGAGCCACTTTATGTCCCTCACGGGCCACCCTGGCCTTGTCACATACTTGTTTCTGGGCAGAGCCTCACAGATGCACTTGTAGATATCTGCCTGCAATTACTCCAGGCCCAGACACCAAAGCCAGAGCCTGCATCCTCTGAAGCTTTTTCTGGTTCTGTGGTGGCTGCTCAGATCTAAGTAGATGCTAGGGCCTGGGGAGAGGCTACTTTCTAGGGCCAGTTTTTCATCTGATGCAGCTGCCTGTGAATACCAGGAATGATTTTTCTTGGTGCTGCTATTGTTGGTGAGATGGCTTAGGAGGGAAAACAGCTACAGGGTGAGCACTACCCAGAGAGTCATCCCCCATTATTTCAAAGACCAAAGCCACAAGTAAGTAAGGACAAAGTCTATTTGTCATATTAGACTCAACTTACCAATTAAAAAAAGAAAAAACAAAAAACAATTACCCATCCTTCCATCCATCCATCCATCCATCCATCCATCCATCCATCTGTCCATCCATCCATCCATCCTTCTAATTAGGGATAGCAAACTCAAAGAACCAGGCAGGTAAAGTAAACGAAGAAAATGGGCTTAATATAGGACGGTAGGGAGTGGTGTTGAACTGGAAAGTGCAGTTCACTGAGCTACCATCTACAATATTCCCTGACTCTGATTTCCTCTTAGGTTTGATGTGTAGCACCTGACAGCCACAGTGAACCACCTATATCTCAATATCTTAAAAGCATTTGGATTCGAGCAGCCTAGAGGTGTTTGGACAAGCCTCCTGGGCTCATCCATAGCCTTGTGTAGAGTCTGTTGGTAAAATCAAACTAGGATATGCATCAATCAGAGCTTTTTTAGATCTCAAATGGCAAGAAACTCAACTCAAACTGCTTAAGCACAAGGGAACACATGGGCTCATGTATGGACACTGATGCATCTACTTCACTCAGAGATGTATCCAGGGGCATGACAAGGCCGTCTTGACTCCCTCTATCACCTCTTCAGCTCTTAGCTCTGCTTTTCTGTACCTTGACCTCCTTTGCGGACAGGTCTCTTTCATGGGTGGCTCCTAGCAGCTTCAGGTGCACGTTTTTGTCAGCTTTTCTACCCAAGAGAAAGAGAATATCTTTTTCTCATAGAAATTCCAGAACTGACTCTAATTTGCCTGCCTTGATCATGTGCTCACTTGAACCAATCACTAAGGCCCGGGAGATGTGATGTTCTTCTTGGCCGGGGACTGGGTCACAAGCCTGTCTCAGATGTTGGGGGTTGACTTTACTCAAAGGCCATGGAATGACAGGAGGAGAGGGGTGGATCCCCAGAGGAAAACTGAGATGTTGTTATTGCAAAGAGGTGGAAGGGCAGCTGGCTGGGCAGCCAACCGTGCCCACCACAGGGAGGATGGATTAATGGGAGGACTGGACTTTTAGAATTACACTGTGAAGCAAGACTCAGAACACTGAGCAGAGCCAGAGCTGCCCCTCCTTTCAGCCCCATCCGAGTAGTGACCTCCCCTGACATCTTCTGTCCAGCCTGCATCGTCCTCAGGATGAGAATTGCACAGTGCCTAGTGGGCATAGACTGCATTTTGCTGCCATCTACACACTCCCAAGATACCTGGGTATACAGAGATCTGGTTCTTATTCAACTGTGACTTTCAAAGGTTGATGTTTTTATAGAGAGCAGTAGTAACACAAGAGGGTCCTGAAGTGCTTGGAGCACTCTGTGAAGCTTCTGACCTGGTTCTACTGTTTAAGGAGGAATTGCAAAGATGAAAGATTTCCTTTTAGCAGTGCCTGACCTGGGCTCAGAACTCGGCTACACTGATCCCATGACTTGGCCCAAGGCATGAACAGAGGCTGTGGAAGAGCCATACTTAGAATTTGGAGCTTCTAACTTCCCATCCTGGGCAGAAGCTGCTGGAAGGCAAGAGGCACCAGGCCACACCCTCAGCAACTGACGAAGCTTAGTGGGGATCCAGAGTTATCCACTGGGACTTCGGTCCCAGAGGGTAAATCGTTCAGGTATCAGGTCTGACTTTAGCTGTGTGTAAGCCTCTGTGCCAGAAATACCAGCTGTCTTTGGATAGAGCAATGGGGTCCCCCTTCCCCCTCCCAATCAAGGATAATTTTACTACTTCTTACCTTGTGTTTTAGAATATATGGCTATCAGACAGCAGAATATTAAAAGGAAGATAGCGAAATGGAGAATGGTGCTCAGAAGAAGATATATTTATGGAAACACTAGATACCATCGAAAAAGCAAAACTCTACTTATAGAGAAGTAGAAGTATTGGTGGAAAGCAATATCACCAACTTTAGAACACCATCACCATCTAGTGCAAGAGCCTTCACACCCCATCTCGTTTGCTACAACACAGTGAGGTTGACAGGGAAAGGTGATGTTCTTTTGATTTCTCTTCTGTAGATGAGGAAATGGTACTTAAGAGATTTACCAAGGTCTTGCAATTATTGGCAGAGTTGAGTCTAGGATCCAGATCTCTAAACAATGAATCTAGTTTTTAAATCACCATTCCCCACATTATAAGTTCTTGTGAAATGTTCATTTTTACTTGACTAAACTTGTTGAACTAAAAATTTATAGAATCTTGACTGAGAGGAATGAAGAAAATACGTCTTTTTATTAAAAACCAGTTGCTGCTGTGTTGACTGTGACTTATAGGGACTCCATGTGTGTAAGAGTAGAACCGTGCTCCGCAGAGTTTTCAATGGCTGACTTGATGGAACTAGATCTCCAGGCCTTTCTTCTGAAGCACTTCTGGGTGAACTCGAACCTCCAACCTTTCCATGAGCAACTGAGCACATTAACTGTTTGCACCACCCAGGGACTGTGTCTTTTTATTAGGCAGCTGGCAACCCAATCTGAAAATATTCCTTAAATCAAAGTATCTCAATAAAATTATGTGATCTTACACAGTCTTTCCAGCATAAGTAAGTCATTCATTGATTCCCAGTCTTACTGATTCATTGATTCAATAATTTATTCATGAGACATTTACTGTGTAACTTATATGCCAGGCCATGTATTGGTTGTTGAGGATACAAAGATGAAAGAGACACTGGTTCCTGTCTGTATCAGTTAATTCTGCTGCTTATGATTCTGTGGGTTAGCAAATTGATCTGGATTCAGCTGGGTGGTTCTTCTGGGCTTGACTGGGCTCACTCATGTGTTTGGGGTCAGCTGCTGGGTAGGTTGTGGGCTGGCTGGTCTAGAATAGCCTCAGCCAGGACAGCTTGTCTCCACTACATGTCCTTGCTCCTTCTCCTCCAGCAGGCTAGCCTAATCTTGTTCACAGCTGGGCAGGAACTGACCCTATGTCACTTCTGCCATAATCTATTGGCCAAAGCAAGTCAACACATGCATCCCAGATTAAAAAGGTAAGGAAATAGACTCCATCTCTTGATTGAAAGAGTGGCAAAATCACATTTCATGGGGTGTGGACACAAGCAGGAGGATAATTGTGGACATTTTTGCAATCTACCCCATTGCCTTTAAAGCTGCTTTGAAGATGGAGGAAGGGGCCACTAGCTAAGGAATACAGACACCCTCTAAAAACTGGAAGACAAGGAAAGAGATTCTTTCCTAGAGCCTCCAGAAGGAACACAGCCCTGTTAAAACCTTGATTTTAGCCCTATGGGACTCATTTCGGACTTCTGACTTCCAGAACTGTAAGATAATACATTTGTGCTGTGTGAAGCCAGTACGTTCGTGGTAATTTGTTATAGCAGCAATAGGAAACTAACACACCACCTTTACAAATATCCTGTTGAATATTCCAGAGCTCCAACCTGCTAAATCTCCTCCTCTTTTGTGACCCAGTGTCCTTTAAACAAAGGTGATGGATGCCCTCCACCCACCTTGGGGAGGACATGAGCTGAGTTAGGTTCCTGCTAGTAGGGATGGCTTTGCATTGAATCACCTACACACTCATGGCTGGGCTTCTGATCACTGACTCTGTTGGCCAGACAGCTGACTGGTGGGGAGAATGAGATGGGGTCAGGGGACAATCTAACCAATGGCATTGAATTATTTTATTTTTTAATACATTATTACTGCTCATCCGTATGAATGGTGGGGCCAGTGGAACAGACAGAACTGTCTAGCAGTGAACTCATGAACTGCCTTTTTCTGCCACTAGTGGTGACAGCAAGTAGAAGGAGGGACCCCCACCTCATGTTGTTGTTGTCATGAGGTGACGTCGGGTTGATTTTCGACTCATAGTGACCTCATGTGACAGAGTAGAGCTACCCCCATAGGTTTTCTAGGCTGTAATCTTTATGGGAGCAGATTGCTAGGTCTTTTCTGCCGCGGAGCCACTGGGTGGTTTTGAACCGCTAACCTTTCAGTTTGCAGCCAAGCACTTAACCATTTCTCCACCAGTAACATTAGTACCAGCTAATATTTTCTGATCGCGGTGAGGCTGTCTCAGTTGTTCTTCTCAGTGATCCTATGAGGTGGGTCCTATTTTCTATCCACATTTTACAAATGAGGAAAGTGAAGCTCAGAGAGGTCAACAGGTCAGACAGCAAGTAAATGAAAAGCCAGGACTCAGATCATTATGCTAATGCCAGAGCCCCAGCATTTCTCCAAAACCCTAGACTTTATTCCACATGGCCTGCTGTGGTGTGGAGTAGGCACTCCTTAAACGTTTACTGGCTAAATGAATGAATGACTGTCACTCAGGCTAGCAGCAGCTTTATGAGCCCCCATTCAGAGGCAGCAAGGAGACCTGCATGCCTGGGGTGATGGGGTGGATCTGAGGGGCTGCCAGGGAGCCCAGCTGGAGAGCAAGAGATTAACTTCTGCAGGTGCAAGGATAGTAATGGAGCTGGCAGTCTTACTTTACCTTCCACATCTGGACTCACGGACAGGTCCAATTAAATTCTTGTTGAATTTGACAGCGTTTTCTATCCAACGGAGCTCCAAGTGCCAAGTGTGAGGTGGGGATAGAGACCTCTCAATGTCTCCCTTTCTCCTGGGGCTTCCCACACCCTGTCTTTGGATGCTGCAAGTGGTGCAGCTGGTGATCCCGCATGGACTTTGGGTGCAGGCTTGTTAATTTCCTTTCTTCTCTCAGTACTTGGAAGGGCGAGTGTGGGGAGAGAGTGATGATGGAGATAAACTCAGTGTGAAGCTGCAGGGAAGCCCATATGGCCTTTGCCTGCCTAGAAATTGTCAGTGTCCTTAATATACTGGCAGCTTGTGTGAAAGTTGCCTCCCTTTTGCTCTCTTTTATGCTTGCTTTTGAGAGAGAGATGAGAATTTACCACAGATAAGCCTCACGCCATATAATGATCGGAAGGAAGGCAGTGACCTCAGCTGTTTCCCCCCTCCTTCTATCCCCAGGAATGCCTTGGTGGCTGTTGTAGATTGAATTGTGTCCCCCCAAAATACGTGTTAGAATCCTAATCCCTATACCTGTGGAAGGAATCCTGTTTGGGAATAGTTTTCTTTGTTATGTTAATGAGGTCATGTCAGTGCAGGGTCTGTCTCTAACCTAATCACTTCTAAGATATAAGGAGCAGTATAGACACAAACAGTATAGACACAGACAATAGAGCAAAATGGGGGAAAACAGATGCCATGTGAAGATTGCCAAGGAACTGAGAAACGCTAGGGCTACAGGAGCTGAAAGACACAAGGATCTTACCCTGGGCCAACAAAGAGAAAGCCTTCCTCTAGTGCGTATGCCCTAAATCCAGATTTATAATCTCCTGATTGAGAAAACAAATTTCTGTTCTTTAAAGCCACCCAGTGGTGGTATTTCTGTTACAGCAGCACTGAGAAACTAAGACAGTGGTTTTCTTTACCCAGTCAGTCTATATGGGGTGATAAAACAGTTTAAAAAAACAGTTGCCATTGAGTTGATTCTGACTAATGGTGATCCCATGTGTGTCAGAGTAGAACTGTGCTCCACTGGGTTTTCAATGGCTAATCTTTTGGAAGTAGATCACCAAGCCTTTCTTCCCAGACAACTGTGGGTGGACTTGAATCTCCGATTGTTCGGTTAGCAGCCAAGCATGTTAACCACTTGCACTACCCAGAGACTCCTATGGGGCAATACTGCCTTGTTAAATTGCCTCAGGGTTGCCATGTGACACATTTGGTTCCTTCCTCCCCAAGTTGCCCACAAGTTATTACTTCATTAGCAGCAGTGGTCAGAGCAAGGGAATTCTATTGATTTTCCTTCTTTTGTTCTCAGTCTCTCCATATATTAATTGGGTCTCATCATGCTTGCCATCCTCCTATCTTTAGGGGAGATTAAACTTTTGATGTTTGAAGGGAGGGCTATAGAGTATTTTTGATTGGATTGAGAGTGCTCAATTCCTGTAGTGCAGAGATTTTAAGATGAAACCCAGTTCTGTGCTTTAGCAGTATTTTTTCTTTTAAAAGACACTTTGTGTTTTGGATCTTTTCCAAAAAGTCTATAAACCACTATGGAAGCCACTCACATAGAGGAGTCACGTCAGTGAAGATTTGGAGGGATGGGGGGCGGGGGCTCAGGGTAGCTCTGGAGATTTGGGCCCTGTCCCATGCTGTGTCACTGGAAATGGCCTCTGCTAATCGGGCCTTGTCCTGTCAGGACACATCAGACAGGTCACAGCGATCCCCGAGCTTGGTGGGGGCTGAATGGTCTTTGGGAACAGGAGCTGCTGCCGGGTTCTGGGAATGTGTTTTGTTACCCTGGAGAAGGACAGCAGCCAGCAGTCATGTGGACGGAGGTCAGCAGGGTGTGCTGAGCTGGGCTCTCCAGAGCTGAGGCAAGCCAGGACTGATGTGTGCCCTATTTTGGGCCATGTGGTAGCAGAGCTCTGTGTGTGTGTGTGTGTGTGGGCATGCAAGTAGGTTCACCTCCAAGAATTGCTCCAAACACTAGAAATTGATTTCTTTTTTTTTTTGCCATTGCCTTCAAAAAAGAAAAAAAAAAATAACCTTTGGTTCTTGAATTATGTTAATAGAGAATATAAATTTTGGCTGCAGGGAAGGACTTGGGGAAGCACAGACCAGGTCGAGGTCCCGCAGCAGGAAACCTTCCTCATCCCTCCACTCTCCCCTTCAGATTTTCCCTGTGACTGACTGGACATAGATGTGGAGGGGTCTGTACCTGCGGCGTGTCGTTTTGACATGCTGCTGTGTACCCAAGGATGGAGCACGGTGGCTCCCTGGCTCAGCAGGAAGAGCACCAGGGGCATGTCCTGGCTGGTCAGTGCTCGCTTCAGCAAAGCCATGCCGCTCTCTTCCAAGGTGACTCTTTAGGCAGCACGGAGCCCTCCATACTCTTCCCTGACCTCCACCTCACTGTACCCACCCCTCCCGGTCAGGGGTGTCAGGTGTCTGCCTGGACTGCACCTGTGGCCCTCCCGTAGAATGATGGAATTGGCCATGGGCCTGGGGAGAAAATGAGAGGCTATGGACTTAGGTTGGCTCCCTGGGTGGTGCAAACGGTTTGCACTTGACTACTAACCCTACTAGCCAGTTCGAACCCACCCAGCGGTGCCACAGAAGAAAGGCCTGGAGATCTGCTTCTATAAAGATTACAGCCAAGAAAACCCTACGGAGCAGTTCTACTCTGTAACATACGGGGTTGCCATGAGTCGGAATTGACTTGATGGCAGTACGTTTGTACTTGTGTTGATCTGTATTCTAATCTCAGCTCTGCCACTTAGTAGCATTGTGGCTTTGGTTAAATTCCTTAATGCGTTGGAACTTCCCTTTCCTCGTGTTAGTATTAGAGCGAATGTATGCAGGCGGTGGCCGAGTACATTACCTGCCACATAGTTGTTGTGTGCTGTGCAGTCGATTCCAACTCATAGAGAGCTTGTAGTAGTTGCTTGGTTACTGAAGCTGTGATGTTGGCTTTGTTTGAGTTACCATCCACTATCTGCGGGGTCCCCCAACACTCCTCATAGGGGAAGCCTGATCTTAGCAAAGGGGACCCCTGCAGTGGACGGGATAACCTTTGCTTTTGTTTTAGTCACGAGCGGACAGCTTGCTGTGGCCCTTGCGGGGCCCCCCTGCCCTTAGTACCGCCTCAGCGGTTAGTGAAGGGGCTGGCGTGGCCCAGGCAAAGAGTAGAGGCTGCCAGGGCACACCTTCAAGCCAGCCAGTCAACATTTATTTATAGGTCTTGGAGGGACATGTAACCCCAAACAGGGAAGAAGGGCCTGGCGGAGGCAGCTGCATGAGCAGGGGGTAGGGGAGGAGTCAACGACCGTGGTGGGTGATTGGAGGACGTGAGAAGCGAGGTGGAATTTGCGTGTTGGAGAGTCAGGGTTCCAGCAGAAAGCAGTGAACTCAAACTGAGGAAACCGACAGAGGTGTTTAATAAACGGACTATTTACAAATGTGTGGGCAGGGAACGCACAAGGGAGTAGCACCCTGGAGCTAGGTCAAGCGGGGGAGGGCAAGGCCACTGGGATCCGTGAGGGTAGCTGTATGGGGAGGACTGTCCAACAGGAGTTGTGACCTTCCATAGATGTATGCAGCCAACCCACAGTGACCCAGCAAGTAGCGGGCTGGAAGAGCAAATACCAGATCTCGCTCTCCTCCCTCTCCCTCATCCTGTTGGCGCCTTCCATTGGCCCGGCCACTGGAAGCAGAGGGAGGGGCAAGCGGCTGACTGTGCGGGCCAGACTCCTGGGGCACACAATAGGGAGAAGAATGGTGGAGAGAGAATTTGGAGGAGCCCATCAAAGAGAGCCAGGGCAGCGAGGCGAAGGACAGAAGTGATGCGGCTCTCAGAGGGGAGAAGCAAGGCTAAGGACCTGCTGAGGATGCAGGGAAGAGGAGAGTTGACTTAATGAGGAGACCCACTAGAGGCACTGGGGCAGAATGATTACTACCATGGATTCAGAGAGGCAGACAGAATGGGGTTTGAATCGTGCCCTACTTCTGTGTGATCTTGGTCACGCTGTGTAACCTCTCTCTAAGCTTCAGTTTCCTCATGGGCATGAGAATGATAGTATTATCTACCTCATAGTAGGGTTAAATGAAATGCTACTTAGCTAGGTACCTATGATATCTGTAATAAATGAGGATGGAATAGATTGAGGGGTTTACATGGAAGAAAGTATACAATTGAGTGGCCAGCATGTATCGTGTAAGGCACAGTGGTATGTGCAGTGGGGATACCAAACAGTTCACTTATCCAACTTATATTTATGAAGTGCCTACTATGAACCAGGTACCCAGTTTTAGGCACTGGGAATACAGTGGTGAGCAAACCAGACTGGTCCTTCTTCCAGAAAGTTTACATTTCTAGTGGGGAAAGACAGACAGACAGCAAGTAAACATATAAAGAAAATAATCTGAGATAGTGGCAAAGTGCTAAACAGACTGTAACCCAGACTGATGGATGAAGAATGACTGTTCAGGAAAGGTGTGTCTGAGGAGGTGATCAGCAAGCTGAGCCCCAAGGAGGAGACACAGCTAGCCTGTAAAGATGAGTAGAAGAGCATGCGAGGTCGAGGGAGATGCAGGTGCAAAGGCCCTGAGTCAGGGAGAGAGCAGGCTGTTTCTGGGACAGACAGGTGGCTCAGGGAGTGGAGCATGGAGCTGATAATGGCCTCTCCCTCTAGGGTAATGCGAGGACTGAGTGGAAAGCTTTTAGCACTGTGACTGGCACCTATATATCCTCAATGACTGTTCAGTGTTGGCTATTATTATTACTTTATTAAATTACTATTAGAAATGGATGGTATAAATAAATGGGCAGAGACAATACAAAATATCCTAATCAACCAGCAAGCATTTACTGTAGAGGCAGTATGATGTGTAGTGGTCAAGAGTCTACACTGTGAAATGAGACTGCCTAGTTCAAATCCTGACTCGACCATTTACTAGGTGACCTTGGGACTATTACTTAAGCTCTTCAATGCCTAGTTTTCTCATCTGTATAATGGGAGACAGTAATAGCATCTCATAGGGTTGTCATAAAGATGAAATGTGTTACTATTTCTAAAGTGCTTAGAATAGCCCCTTAGGGCCACCTAAGTGTTATTATTATTGCTTAAGGCTCGGCAGAGGATGTTGTGCATGGGCCGTGAACCATGGGCTTTGCTCTCATGGAGCTCACAGTTGGGTCTGGGACGTGCGTTTAAAGAGATCCCAGCAACCCAAGGCAGCGTGTGATGGTTATTAAAGAAGTGGTCAGATCGTTATTGGAAGGAGGCATCATCAGAGGGCTGGAGTGGGGTAGAAGGCTTTGAACAGGGATGTGAAGACAAGAAAATAAAATGAATAGTAACCAGGTCTGATGGCATTAGGTGAAACAAAATACTCAAATCAGTCTGCCCAAAAGCATTGCTTCTGCCTTCATGCTTCTGTGCTTCTCCTGGTCTGTCCTCAACTTTGGGAGGGTTCTTACCTCTTATCTCTATCAATAGGAGACAATCCCTGCCCTCCTTTGTCAACTCCTATTGAGCTCTGCGTGGAGCAAACAGTTAAGTATTCTACTACTAACCGAAAGGTTGCTGTTTGAACCCACCCAGACACATCTTGGAAGACAGGCCTGGTGATCTGCTTCTGAATGGTCACCATTGAAAACCCTGTAGAGCAGTTCTACTCTGCACACATGGGTTTGCCATGAGTCAGAATCGACTTGATAGCAGCTGGTTTAATTTTTTGGTTTCTTTTATCGAACCCCAGATTTTCTGGAAGTTGTTGAGATTCTTCCACCCTCATCTTCCCCTTAGATCAGAGAGCCAAGGAACGGTTAGAAGTTATAGGAAAGGAGGTCAGAAGTTGGGGAGATGGAGTGGGGGTAGGGGTGGATTATCCAATAAGTAAGGTAAGCACGTGGTTAGGACCTCAGCAGAACAGGGACACCAGTTGTCCAAAGCAAAGACCCACAGATGCCAAGCAGACAGGACACAAGGAAAAGCGAGTGCTGCATTGGAAGGGAACTAGCTGGGCACTAAATGAAATTGATACCAGCTCCAGGTGTGAGAATGTGCCGGCTGGAAACGTTCACGCAGGGTCATGAGGGCATCCATGCCCAAGATTGTTTAAGCTGTGAGGCCCTGACCACTTCAACAACTTCATTGACCTCTGTCTCCTACAGTCCCCTCTCGTGGAATTGAAACGCCTTATCTTGATGGGTCTCTTGGGAGTATATCTTTCTTAATAAACAAGAGGTGAGGGTGAGCTGTGGAGTCTAACTCTTGCTACGTTCACCCAATACGCAACCGGATCCAACACGAGCAGTTACTGGGCAAGGACAAATTATATTAATAGATAACAGGCTTCTGATCAATTTTGAGAGAACCGTCTTGTAAGTCCATGTCTGCTGATCAAGCACTTCCAGCCAGGAGGGCCAGCAATGCCCTTTACCATGATACAAACACAAGGATATGCTCTTGCACATATTCTGGTAAACAACCAATGGGAACTCCAGTCCCACATGATTTGCAAACGTGAGGAAACTTGAATAAGTCAACCATTGCAATGAATTCAATCAAGTTACTTTTAACTGTATAGCATGCACGTATAGAGCCATGTCCTAAGTTTTATAAACAATAATATTTACAATGTTAACTTTAAAATATGCTTGGCATACATGCAGATGCAATTCTAGCATATATTACTATAATACTAACATGGGCAATAATTTAATATAATACTAATATAACAAATATCCCAAAATACTGAAAATATTAATATTTATCTAACAAGAAAAGTTTTAATTTATGTTATCAAGTGAGTTTCATTTTTTATTCTCTGTCACGTGGGACACAGTGCTTGATATTACTCTATATATGCTCATAAACTAGGTATTAGGCACATTAAGAGGGCACAAAATTCACTATTTATTTATTGTGCAAAGTGTTCCTGTTTTGCAATAATGAGTGTGTTTCTAAATTCATCTTCCAAGAAAGCAACAAAGGGTGTTCATCAGAACATTACATTTATATTTTATCAGAATATTTACGTATCTCTGTGTAAGGAAATGGAACAATTCCTCGAGGAAATAAATGAATAGATAATAAAAATTATATAAATGTATTTTATTTTCCATTTCCCTTTAGCCTGACTTTCTTTTAAGAAATTTATATTGCTGTGACTTGCAAAACAAAGTTGCTCACTGACAAGTGATACTATTATTACATCAGTTATGTGCGCATCTCTGAATGTGGGAGTTGAACAATTCCACTAAGAAATAAAATATATGTTTTATGAATTTTGTATATGATAATAGTTATATTTTCCTTTTCATGGTGGACTGATGATCATTTCTTTCTCGTCGACCACATAAAAGTGCATCAGCAGCACCGTAATCATGTGACTTATGGTGCATGTGGTCCTGTCCTGCACGAAGCAAATCAAAATGTTCAGTCTTCAGATTGAGCATACCCTTGTATTTGTATCATGCTCATCTCGGTCGTGCTTGCCCCCTGGGGTATCAGCAGTAGTCCAGTGAATTGTGAAGATGCCATCAAAGGACAGAAAGTGAGTGTGCAAGTTTTTAAGCATTATTTCAAGACGAAAAACACTCATGGAGATCTGCAAAGGGCCTGCCAACAAACATTGTATGACGAATGAAATTATTTCCGCCTGTCTTGTAAGTACTATTTCTTTTGACTATCTCCGACCTGAAGAACAAAATTACATGTTCCAAATAAATTTTTTACTAATTTTCCAATATAAATTTTTGTGTTAATGTCCAAATTATAATGTAACTTTTATTTATTTTCAATTATTCAAATTTATTTGCTACGGTAGAATGAAATTTAAACAGTGACATAATTTTATATCCAGGTAAAATGAAATGGCAACAACCAAGTGGAAGGCAAAAACAAAATCTCACAGGGGTTAAAAAGGATTTGTGAATCCCTAAAGAAAATTCCAAAAGTAACTTCCTTTTTAAAACGTAATAAATCAGAAGAAACTGCTTCCGTTGAACTCTCGAGTTTACTGGTTGCACTAGTACCGCTAGTGCTGAAATCACTAATAGCAATACAAATATAACAGAATTTGTTCCAAATTCGGCATCCATTCCTTGCTGTTGTAAAAAAATTAATAATGGTGTAGAAAGTGAAACTGTTTTGGAATCTGAAATTCTTACATCTGCAGACCCCATAAATAACAGAAATAAAGATCCTGCTTTATGGAATAATTTTTCTTCTAATGATGTAAATTATTGGATTGCAAGAGGGCCAAGCGATTGTCAACATCACAGTGGACCATTTGAAAATTTGTGTCAAAGATTTCTGAATGTAAACAAACAAGATTCCGTAGTCAGAATATATTTCTAGGGTATAAAGCTAACGGTAAAAATTATAAGAGGGAATGGCTATTGTATTCTCCATATTGTTTTGTTTACAAACTGTTCAGTCCTGAATCATTTAATTCTTGATTTGCACAACTTGAATATGATTGATAAACACGAAAGCAGTTCAATTCACAGAGACTGTATGTTGTCATATTTAAACAAAAGCCATGGTTTGGGTTTAACTCATGAACTGGAAACACAAGTTAATGAATAATGTCAGCATTGGAAAGTTGTTTTGTAACGTGTTATTTCTGTCATTATAACAATTGCTGAACCACTGGACTATCTTTCTGAGGAAGAAATGAAGTGTTTTGGCCCCCAAAATGGAAATTTTGGAGGTTTACTTGAACTTGTTGCTCAGTTTGATCCATTTTTAGCAGGTCACATCTCAAAATATGGTAACACAGGAAAGGACAGCCTTTCGTATACAACTAAAACCATGTGTGAAGAGTTAATCAACAGTAAGTGATAAAGTTCAATCCACTATTTTCAGTGAAATAAGTAGAGCTCGATATTTCTGTTCATCTGTAGATTGCACTCCTGATCTTTCTTCTACGTATCAGCTAATTATTGTTTTAAGATGTGTATCTCCAACAGATGGAAAACCCATTGAGCGATTTATCACATTTACTGGCTTAAAAAAGTCATGCCGGTGAAGAAATTGCAAATCAAGTACTTCACTATTTATGTGAAGTTTGCGAAATTGATTTTCTAAGTGCAGAGGCTAGTCCTGTGACAATGCTGCCAGTATACCAGGGCATTATAAAGGCATGCAACAGAAAATTTTAGAACATAATGAACATGCCATTTTCATACCATCTGCTGCGCATTCACTTAATCTTGTAGGATGTAGCACAGTAGATTGTTACCCGGAAGCAGTTGATTTGTTTTTTTTTCTACTGTTGGGTTACTCTACACATTTTTTGCTACCTCAACTCACTGATAGGCAGTTCTTAAAACATATGGAGGCAATGATTGAGTATTAAAATATCTTTCTAATACACATTGGTAGGCGCATTACTGTAGCACCAAGTGCAATCCTGGAATTGTACACTCAGATTCTAGATGCCTTAGAAAACATTGCTGAAGACCAGACACAAAAAGGAGATACTGAAAGAGAAGCTGAAAACATCGCCAGCAAAATGCAAATACTAGCGTATGTATTTATGTTGGTTATGTGGAATAATATATTGCAGCATTTTCATTGGACAAGTCAAGCTTTCCAAGATTCAGAAGTAAATTTAAAGACATGCACAGATCTCTACTAGTCATTAACTGGGTATTTACATACTTTAAGAGAAGACTTTGAAAATTTTGAAAACAATAAGACAAATATTTCCAAATACTGATTACCATTGCAGAAGCATTAGAAAGAAACAAGTAAATGATGGAAGTGCTCCAGAAGTACTGAGTGCCAGAGACCAATTTCGAGTAACCACATACTACACCATCATTAACACACTTGAATCTTTCGTGAGAAGAAGGGTGAAAGTGTATGAAGCTCTTCAAATAGATCTTCTACCTTAAACAATGTGGATATACCTGTGTGTAGGTATCCAAGAAATTAGTACAGGCTTATCTTGATGACTTAAATACAAACCTTTACAGAGAAGTGTGACCATTTCATTCTTACACAAGAACTAGGCTTACGGATTCAGGAAAGACAAATTTTACTGATGTAGGCACGTATGATTCCATAATAGAAAATAAAATATAATGCATATTTCCCAATGTTGAAATTGCTTTACGCATATTCCTAACTTTAATGATCACAAACTGTACAACAGAATGCTCATTTTTGTCTCTAAAGGGACTCAAATACCCTCAGCGTACAATGATTCAAGAAAGACTCGATTCATTATCCTTATTATGTATAGAAGTAGATATTGTTCGGCAGCTTAATTGTGATGAAATCATTGAAGAATTTGTAACAGCAAAAAATAAAAAAAGTTTTTAATTACAACATGTTAGAGATGAAAGATCTAAAAATAATATATAGTAATTTGTTGTGATACTTGTTTTCTGATCACTAAATTTTCTTTTATGACATCTTTTCATTTGTTGATTTATAATTATAGCATTTATTACGAAACAAGCATTAAAACTGAAGTAGGAGCCGTTTAAAGCAAAAATTGGTGAAAGTAAATTTTTCATTGTGGGAGACCAACAGAATTTTATGTTGATTGTTGAAACAACTAAGTTTACTGACTCATTTTCTTTGTTGTAGAATATGTGGGATATTCTTTTTATAGAAAATGTGGTATAGAGTAAAAATCTTAGTACCACACATTCACTAAAAATTTTATAATCCAGTTCATCTCATTCCACTGAAATAGCATATGCCATTTTGTGTTCAATCGTTAATATTATAGTTGTTTTTAAAAAGACGTTACATGATGGCTATCTAAGACACACACACACACACGTATATATATAACTCACATATCCCGTTCAAATGCATGAGTAAGCAGAAGGGGCACCAAAGATTACCAGTATTTAGGGCCCTCACATTCCTTAATCCAGCCCTGGGTGGGGGTGAAAGGCAGTGTTGACGGAATTAACCAGAACTCTGTGTGTCTGGCAACTGGCAGATTCCTCTGGTAAGATAAGTGGAACTCTCTGCAAGGTAATTATTAGAGATCATAAATTCCCCAGACAGCCTGTCCCTGGAAGAGATATTGATGGCTGAGGGGCAGGAGGTACTGGAGGCCTCTCTCCTCCACTGATATTGACTCCTGTCCCCCGCCTGGCTTCCTCCTCGCCCTCCTCTTTCTTCTTGTTGCATCTTCCTCTAATCAGCTGCCCTGCCCATCCCTCCTCCTCCCACAGACAACGTCTCCAGCCCAAGGTGGCCTTCTGGGCCTTTCTTTTTGCTTGCTTCTTGGTTCTGTTAATGACAGAGGTCCCAGACACAGCACTGTCCACTCACTTCTCTGTGGCTCAGCAGAATTGGTGGAAGAGGTGCAGCCTTGAGCTTTGCTTGGTGCCTGTTCCCCAGAACAAGCACTAACTGAGTTTGTGTTGAGTCAGTGTCAGACGCTGGGAAGGGCTGTGACTGCCCCAGGGATGGAGAGAATGCTGATCAAGCACTAGCTCAGGGCAGGCAGGTCGTAGGCACCTTTGGCCTGTCTCTCTGCCCTGACAGAACTTTCCAAAACCCACTCTTGTCTCCAGAGCCTGTGGGCATCCCAGGGAACTCACACTTTGGCTCATATTCTCTAAACATTTTTTCAACAAATAACTAAGAAGAAGCAGCAGAGGGCTGTGTGAGGGGCAAATTGTGAAGCAGGGCCACTGGAGGCAACCTCTCTTTTGTTACGAGCAGTTCAGTTCTGGCCCCAGACCTGCATACCTACTCTTCACTTGTAACTAACCTGGATCTGTATTCCTTAGAAGCCCATTTAGTGCCGTCATTGACCAAGTCCTAGGCAGTGAGGGAGAGGGGGTGGGGAGGGGGTGCTCTCGCCTTACTCTGACCCAAACAGCTTATTGTTGGAGTGACCTTATCACTTGTCAGTTAAGCAAGGGCACTTCTGAGAGGAAAAGGGGGAGTTATTAATAATTACACTAGGACCTCAATCTGGACAGGGACTGTTCCATGCAAACTGGGTCCTATTTACCTAGTTCTCTGCCTGAGATAATGCTGGTAAATATAAGCCTTTCCAACTTTACACATTTCTGGTGATTTTTTCTTGGGGGGTGGGTGGGATGGAGTATCTTTTTTTTTAAATTGTGGTAAATATGTATGTAATAAAACATTTGCCCTGTGAACATTGCTTTTATGTACCGTTCAGTGACATTAACTCACGTTCATCACGTTGTTCAACCATTGCCCTTATTGGTTCCTAAATTTTCCCATCACTCTTAGCTGACCTGGTGTTGTTTTAGTCTGACTTACAGATAAAATGAAATCAAACCCGTTGCCCCTGAGTCAATTCCGACTCATAGTGACGCGATAGGACAGAGTAGAACTGCCCCATAGAGTTTCCAAGGATCGGCTGATGGATTTGAACTGCCAACCTTTTGGTTAGCAGCTGATCTCTTAACCACTGCACCACTAGGACTTAAAGATAGGACCCTGAGATTTCCACATCAGCATATCAGGGACCTTCCCCCTCCCCCAGTTCTTCCATGAGGTGATAGAATACTCTCACCAACACAGCTGAGGACTGTGACGTTTCCATTTGCCTTAGGCTTATCCCCAGCACTTTCTGAAGAGAAGAGAAATGGATAAGATGGGTAAGCAAGGCAGGGAGAACAGTAGGAAGAAGAAACCTAAACGGGAGCCTAAATCCTCTATGCCTGATTGTTCCTGAGGATTTTATTGTAATGAGAGGGACGAGGAGGACTTCGGTACCATCTTCTTTGACAGAGAGCACCAGCTCTCACGGAGTATACCCAAGGGAGAGGGCAATGCTCTCAATTCCCCAGGCTGCCTCAGCAATTGCCTTTAACTCAACAGGAGGAAATTAGGTCTGTACAATGTAAGAAGCATTGTTTCACCCACTAGCCAATAGCATTTCCTAAATGAGAAAGAGCTTTCACGGGAGGCTGGAAAAAATTAATTTTCAGTGATGAGTTTTACTTGCTGTAGTTAACAATAATTATTAAATAGGTAGGGTGAGCTAGTGCTTGTTTTCCTTATTATTAACAGTATTTATGGATTTTTATTAAGTTGTACCAAGCTGGGATAATTGTGAAACTATCTGTTTAAGCTGTGTGACTCTTAGGTCTTCTATTTTCTTTCATTCCAAGGGTGGAATCTTTCCATTATTCAAGGCTTATGCTATAAACCCAGACTTGGCAAACTTGTCTTGTAAAGGTCCACACAGTAAATATTTTAGGCTTTGCAAGCCATGTGATCTCTGTTGGAACTACTCAGCTCTGCCGTTGTAGCGTGAAAGCAACCACGATATGTAAATGAATGGACGTGGCTGTCTTCCAGTAAAACTTTATTTCCACAAATCGGTAGTAGATTGGATTTGACCCAGTGCCTGTGGTTTGAAGACCCCTGTTAGAAACAATGGAGAAATTACTGACCTAGGAGTTTGGACCTTGAGGTGCTTGTTCTAGTTCTGCTTCTTTGTGACTGGTGGAGGTCACTTCACCTCTCTGGTTGTTGTTTTCTTTGCAATAAAACAAGGGTATTGACTAGATGGTGTCGGACTCCGTAATTCTTAAGTCTGACTCCTTAGTTTACGATAAACTGCCATTTCTCTTTTCCTTCCTTCAATAGATGTTCAGAACCATAGGGCTCTCAGAATCCATCACCACTTGTTCACATTTAGGGTGAATTTGGTTTCTAAACTGGGAAACAACATTTTGTATTTCTCTAATGGTATCTTCCTCGGCAGCCCCACAACCAACCTACCTCCTGAGTTATTGACAGATGCGATAACCTCTGGGCTGTTTGGCAGTTTGGGAAACTGAGGCACGAAGAAGAGAAATAGCTAAAATTACTCAGTAAATTGGTGATGCTATTAGAGAGAACTAGTGCCTCCAAGAAAAGAAGTGTTGTTCAATTTTTTTCCAGTTCTGGAGACGTAATTCACTGTGAGGGGACAACAGTAGCCTGTGAGAGGCTAATAGTGCAATGGTCAATAGCACAGGTTCTGGATTGAGTTTGCCTGGGTTTATATCCCAACAGTGCCACTTGTTAGTTGCCATCGAGCTGATTCTAACTCGTGGTGATCCCGTGTGTTCCATAGGGTTTTCAAGGCTGTGACCTTTCAGAAGCAGATCGCCAGGCCTGTCTTCTGAGGCACCTCTGGATGGGTTCAAACTGCCAACCCTAGGCAAATCACTTCAAATTATGTCTCAGTTTCTAATCTGTAAAATGGGGGCCGGGGGAGTGGGCATGGATAATAGCATGGAGCTGATGGGAGGATTAAATGAGATAACACATATAAAGTGCTTACAACGGTGCCTGGCACACATAGTAAGTGCACAGTAAATGTTAGAGATGCATGTCAGTTTGTTGTGGTGTGGTGGCTTGCCTGTTGCTATGATGCTGGAAGCTATGCAGCCAATATTTCAGATACCAGCAGGGTCACTCATGGTTGAGAGGTTGCAGTGGAGCTTCCAGATTAAGACAGACTAGGAAGAAAGGCCTGGTGATCTACTTGTAAAATTTAGCCAATGAAAACCTTATGGATCACAGCAGAATACTGTCTGACTCATTTGCTTTGGATGTCATTAGGAAGAATCAATTGTTAGAGGAGGATATCATGTTTGGTGAAGCAGAGGGCCAATGAGGGCATAGGAGACCATCGGTGAGATAGAGTGGCACAATAGCCTCAGTGATGATTGCCAGCGTGCTGGCATTTGTGAGGATGATGCAGGACTGGGCAATGTTTCATTCTGTTGTACATAAGGTCACCATGAGTTGGAGTCTACTCGATGGCTGCTAACAACATGCCATCAGCATCATCTTATCATCTTTCTGTAAATATGCTGAGAGTTTCTCTTCCTCAGTTTTATATCAGACTAATCTTCAACTCCTGGATTGGAGACTTGGACTGGATTGCTTTATTCCTGACCTGTATGTTAAGTGGCTCTTGATGAGGTAGAAAGATTGAGGAAGAAGATGGTGGAGCGGGAAAGGCAGGAGGAAGAAGAAGGAAGGAAGAAAAAAGGAAGGAAACTTGGGGAAATAGGTATACAAAGAAAGAAGAATCAGATTCCAAACTCAGTCAAATCCCCTTAAAGTTTTTGGTATGGGAAGAAAAATAGATCTCCCTTAAGCAGTACGGAGGGTTCGGTATCCTTTGTCATTATCCTGGGATGTAGAGGTTTTAAGGGTAGATTTAGGTGTTTCTAGGGTGTACTCAAGCTTTTGGTCCTCTTAGTTTCCCAGGATATTTATACATTTTCCACCAGAGAACTTAAATTTCGGGACATGACCAGCTTCTTAGTCAGCCTGACTTTGTTCTGTCTTTATTAAAAGGGTTTACAAATTTGTGTCTCAATGAAAAAAAAAAAAGAAAAGCAGGTCTGAGACAATTCTCTTAGGGGGCTGCCAAGAGAAATTGGGGCGACTCTCAACCTTGGGACAGGTTTAATGAGACTCAGCATTTCTTCTTTTGCTTGATGTCCCTTAGAAGAGTGGCCTGGAGATCATTTTGTCTGCAGGGCGTTTGCTTCTGCAGGCTGATTTTAACCAACTCTGACAGGAGGGCAGAGGCCCCAAAGCAAGGTCAGGGCCACAAATCCCATCTCAGCAGGGGCATGGTGGGGAGACAGAGCCCTCGGGATGACCTTCAAGTTCTCATTGATTTTCCGTCAAGCAGTGCTTCCCCACCACCACTCTGCTCCTGCCCCTGGTGCTGTCTGTAGAATTGGGGCTCTGGAAGAGGACATGGATCAGCTCTCTGAGAAAGAATGTGCAGAGGAGGTTAATTCAGAGAGAGATCCTTTCAGGGAAATGGATGAGTACGTTGGGGCGATCTTCTGGCAGTGCTTGTTCACAGTGCCATTATCTGGCCTGGAATGTTCTTTTTGACCAGTGTCATGAGTAACTTTGTTTATCCACTTGGCCCCATGTCCAGGTTTGGGTGTATGTGTGGTGGCGTTGTATGGTCATTAGCAAGATTTGTGTGGACTGTGGAGTGGGCCTCTAACCTGCTGTCATGGCTGTATCAGACAGGGAGAATTAGACGTGAGGAGGAAATGGAGAGATTCCCAATCCCTGTGCTGGCGGCCTCCCACCAGCACTTACCTTCTTGCCCTCTCAGAGGCTAGTCTCCCACATGATCCAAACTGTTGATTGCATGCAGGTATATTCACCCTTGTCAAGGGTGAGAAGGGGTCTATCTGTTCATTCATTTTTTCGGTGATATGTCTGAGCATTTCCTATGTGCTAAATCCTGAGTTAGGTGAAGAAGATACATTTATGGACAAGAGAGACAAGGACTCTGCTCTCGTGGTGCTTACAAGTTAGCTGGTATTAACAGTAGGCAAAGAGAAAATAGAATTTGAAATAGTAATATGGTTGTTGTTAGGTGGTGTTGAGTCAGCTCTGACTCATGGTGACCTGTGTGTAACAGAATGAAATGTTGCCCGGTCCTGTGCCGTCTTCATGATCATTGGTGTGTTTCAGTCCCTTGTTGTATCCATTGTGTCAATCCATTTTATTGAAGGGTTCCCTTATTTTCACCAACCCTCTGCTTTACCAAACATGATGTCCTTTTCTAGCAATTGGTCTTTCCCGATGATGTGTCCAAAGGAAGTGAGCTGAAGTCTTGCCATCCTCGTTTCTAAGGAGCATTTTGGTTGTATTTCTTCAAAGACTAGTTTGTTTGATCTTCTGACAGCTTGTGGTATATGTGATATTTTTAGCCAACATCACTGTTTGAAAGCATTAATTCTTCTTCTGTCTTCCTTTTTCATTGTCCAGCTTTGGTATGCATATGAGGTGATTGAAAAGACCATGGCTTGAGTGAGGTTCACCTTAGTCATCACAGTGACATCAAAGTGGCAGCAAATTTACCCAATGCAATGACAGTGGTGTTATTAAAAAAAAAAAAAAAAAACCTGTCTGGAGCAACAGAGGAAGAAAGAGTCAGGAATAGGGGGAATAAATGGAATGTGTGGCTAATTGCCTCCTTTACCGTGAGACCAGAAGAACTGGATGGTTCCTGGCTGCTATTACTGAATGTTTTGATTAAAGATTCTATAGAAGAGTCCTGATCAAAAGGGGAAAATAGAGAAAAGAATTTCAAATTCTCATGGAACTCAAACTTTCTGGAGTCACTGAGGCTGGATGAGTCCCTAAAACTATTGCCCTGAGATAATCTTTAAGCCTTAAACCAAAAACATCCCCTAAAGTTTTCTTTAAACCAAACAACAGTTTACCTTAATTAGTAAAGAATGTCTGCCTTGAGCCTTGTGCTCTTTTAAAGAACTATCTTTATGGGATCAAACTGACAACAGCAACTCAAAAGATTAGATAGGCAACTCAGGGGGCAGTAAGTTTATGTTAATGAGGGAGGGACAGTTTGAAAAACAAGGATGAGAATGGTTGCACAACTTGACGAATGTATCAGTGTCACTGAATTGTACATGTAGAAATTGTTAAACTGGTGGATGTTCTGCTGTGTATGTTTTCAATAACAACAACAAAAAGAAATGAATTAAAAAAAAATAAAATAGGATAATGAGCTAGCAAGGGATAGGGCAGGAGTGGGGCGGGGATAGCTACTGTAGGTAGGGCTGGTCAAAGAAGACTTCGCTGAGGAGAAGCCAGGCATGAAAAAATCTGGGAGAAGTATGTACCAGGCAGCAGGAATAGCAAATGCAAAGGTCCTGAGGTGAGGGGATCTTGGTATGTCAGAGGATCAGATAGAAGTGCAGTGAAGATGGAGTCCAGTGTGCAAGGGGAGCAGGGACAAGATGAAGCAGGAAAGGTGGACACAGCAAGACAATCTGGGAGCCTATAGCCATGGGAAGGAGTTTGGATTTTATTCTGAGTGCAGTGAGAGGCCATTGGAAGGATCTAAGGAGGAGATTATCATGGTCTGAATTCCATTTTATAAAGATATATAAAGAATTAACTACAGGAAAATGTGTTCTTTTGTGGCTGATTTTTAAATGCCAGACCAATATTCCCTTTACTGGAGGAGGGCAGCACTGAGGCCCTTGTATTTCAGCAGCAAAGATGGGGTCTGAGGATCTGTTTGTCTAAGAATTGTCTCTAATTGATGGTCTGCTTCTGCTGACAGTTACCCCCAGGGGACAACATCCTGGTGCCCAGCTTATAGCTGGGGTTTCAGTAAGGACTCTGTATGAACCAGGAAAACTAAAAATACTTTCTCAATCAATGAAGTTGCTGTAACGGGTGTATGTTTTCTTTCTAGGTATGATTCACTGATTCACCCTAGACAGAGCAATCTCCATCAACCCCCGAATGCCCGGTTTTGAAAGTTGTGCATCCTACACATTCTTTAGCCTCCATAGCAGAGATTTATTTTGTCACGTCTGGATGCCATTTGAAAGGCAAACCTTGGATACGAGGGAAGCCAAGTCTTTTTCCTCCCCTAAGCGTCCCCTTTCCCACCCACTCCCTGCCATTATTTACTTGAAGGAATCACACTGCTTTTCTCCTGCCTCCAGCCTCCTGTCCTTGGCAGCCCCTTGACTTCAACCCTGAGTTGCATATGTCATCAGAACACCCAGTGGCAGCTCAGAAATCATGGCCAGGTTCAATATAAATCCCGTCTTGCTTAGGCAGCTTTGCATAATAAGTCCCTGAAAAGTCTTCACCAGAGTAGGTGCTGGCAAAGGAATTTATTGGGTCTAGTGGGCCTGAACATCAGACTGAGTGGCATTTTAGTCATAATGGGAGTTTTAGGCTCAAATTCTTTGCTGGTCTTGGCTTTTGCAAGGCAATACCCTTGTCGCCACTGGGCCCTTCCTGTTCTGAAGGTCAGAGTCACCTCCAGAGTGACCATTCTAATGATGCCACCATGTTCTTCATTCATTTGCATTGACCAAGTCTCATGGACATTTTGTTAAGGGTAAGAACTTTCATGGGAATAGTCTGCTACATGTTGGTGCTTCCAGGTTAATCCATGCCAGCTGCCTGAATAAAGGTTCTCCCATAGGAACACGACTAGCTGGGTTAAACAAAGAAAACTAACTGGGCTTTCCGGCCCTGCAACTGAAACATGGTGGTCGAGGAGCATCACAAAGTCCTCTTGTTCAAGTTCTTGCTTTGGAGGTGGGGAGCTATCCCTAGATCAGGGAGTCTCACATTTCTCATAATCACTGAAGGATCTGTCAAAAATACAAATGTCCATATCTCATCTCAAACCTCCAGAATCAGAATTTCATGCCCACCTCCCTCCCCACTGATTCTAGCAAAACCAAAGTTTGAGCGTCACAGCCCTAGGTCATTCTTTTGGGAAGTAAGATGGTGGCGTTCTTGATAAGCACAAAAGGAGTGTTTCCTGCATTAGGAGAGGAGGAGCTAGCCCTCCTGGGTGGGTCTGGTGGCAGTACAGTAGAGTATTCAGTGAGCTTCTTGCAAAGTTCAGAGTGGAGGAATAACAGAGTAATAGAATAAACTAATTCTATGGTATGTTGTAAAGACTACAGCCTAGGAAACCATATGGGGCAGTTCTACTCTGTCATATAAGGTCATCCTAAGTCTGAATCACCTCGACTGGCATACAACAACAATCTTTACCTAAGCACATCATGGAGCCTCGGGTGGGTTCGGACCACCGACTTTTAGGTTAGCAGCTGAATGAGTGCTTAACCTTACACCACCAGGGCTCCTTATGGTCTAGTACCCATTGCTGTAGAGTTGATTCTGACTCATAGTGACCCTACAGGACAGAGAAGAACTGCCCCATATGGTTTCCAAGGAGCGCCTGGTAGGGATGACAAACATTAAACATTGAATTGGGTTGAAACTGACCTTACTAGTAGTACTACTCTTGGTGTCATTGTTGGAAGAGGATAGAATGAAGGAGGAAGGGGACTGAATCTCCCTCACCCATCCTCTGTAGCCCCAGTGGCTTCACTAGGGGGGTGTGTCCACACCCCCGACACCTTCAGAGGGGGTGACACCAACAGGACCCCAGGATCAGTGGATATAGCAGTGCAGGGCCAGTGTCATCGGGGAGGGGCCGTCAAGGCAGTGGCATCACTAGGGTTGGTGTCACCTGTCCCCCAGTGTGGTAACTCATCACTCCTACCCCTCCCGTCACCCTCAAGTCAGGGTGCAGGTGGTCAGGCTGCGGCACTGCCATTGGGTGGAAAGGAAGGTCTCCACCTTAGCCAATGGGAGAGGGGAGGAGCTGCGGGCAGCCACAGGGCTGGGAGGGACGGGCTGCCATTGTGACACTTGGCCCTGCTGGGGGGAGGCGGGACAGGCCCCCCCCCCCCCATAGGGGAGGTTTGCTGGCCACCACCCACTCCCTCCCCTCTCCCCCCTGCCCCCTCCCCTGCTGGGAGGAGGGGTGTGACACCATGAGTTACTGCACTGGGTGACATCAACCCTAGCGATGCCTCTGCATTGCCCTCTCCAGTTGTAAACATCCTAATACCGGAAGCCTGGTTTTCTTTCAAGAATGGCTTTAGGAATAGTACAGCTTCAGGAAAAATGAAGTTTCCTCACCTTGCCAGATATTGCCCTGCTTGCTAGTTATAATAAAACACAACATAACGGATGGCTTTCTGTGCATATATGGCTTTCCATGCAATAATCGGAGCTAAACATTTAAGTGCAAATAGCGGGAAGTTAGCATATTGGTGTAGATGAGTTTTACTGTGTTTGTGGGCAGTTGTGGAAGTGTGGGCAGCTGAGTGAGACAGCAGGAAAACCAGGTGCCCTCAGAGAAGAAGAGGGGGTGCTGGGGGGAAGGAGGAGCCAGAAATCCATCCTCAGGCCAAGCTTCTCTGTATCTCTGCTAATCTCTGCACATGTGAACAAATAGAAGTGATGGGCCAAGGTCCTGTTTCTATAGCAAAAGGGGACTTGTGGCTGCAGCAGCGGGAATCCAGTGAAAAGGATGACTTGCTGAGAAATGAAAGAGCTCAGTGCCAGGTGGGATGAAGGAAAGGGGAGGGTCAAGGACAACTTGCCAGGGAGACGCAAGAACAGTGTTCCCTCAGCCCCCTCTGCTGCCCCCAACCTTAGAAGAATGGAGACCCTGGGAAGGACGCAGGCTTCCAGCAGAAGATGAGGAATTTGCTTTTTGACATGTGGCTGAGGTATGGCAGGACACTTGTCCTTGGGTGAGAATACAGAGCCAGAGAGACAGTGAAGAGGGAGGATCCTCAGATGCCTGGGCTGGAGATTTGGATCTGGGAGTGAGCTCAGAGCTGCCGATGTAGAAACTGAGAGAGTGGATGAGGTCCCAAGAGGGAGGTTGGATGTGTAAGGAAGAGGGCAGAATGTCTTGGAGAGGGTGATGGGTTCTGAAAATCACATTCACAGCCTGTTGTTGTTGGCTGATTTTCGGAAGTAGGTCGCGAGGCCTTTCTTCCTAGGCTGTCTTAATCTAGAATCTCTGCTGAAACCTATTTGACATCATAGCAACACACAAGCCTCCACTAACAGGTGGTGGCTGTGCATGAGTTCCCTTTGTCGGGATTCAAACTTGGGTCTCCTGCCTGGAAGGCAAGTATTCTACAACTGAACTACCCTTGCCCCCTTTTGGAGGAGCCTAGTTGGCAGTAATTTTGGAGAAGTCTCCTGTTTTTTCACTCAGAATCCTCTTTCACCCTCTGGAATTTATCTCTTCAAGGATATGCTCCCAGAGCTAAGATGGCTCCCTCAGTCCAGGTGGGGTCTCAAAGGGGACTCCCTCATCCCCCAGTCTACCCCCACCGGAGCCAGACAGCCAGTGCTACTCCAACCAGCAGGCCATGACATCTCCTGCTTGGCTCTCATGGAGAGCTCAGCAATTTGTTCTCCTTGCCTTTCCCCTTTCTGATCGCAGCCTTGAGTAGCCTGAAGTCAGTTGTTGATGAGAACATCATTCTACTCTGCCTTGTGCCAGCTTCTTCAAGCCCAAGACATCTATCATCCCAGGGTAATCTAGCCCCCTCAGTTTGGTGCCGACAGGTGATGGCTGAGGCTGGGCCTTGCCTGACCCAGCCTGGGGCACGTGGGCCACCACTCCACAAAATGAGTCATTTGCTGTCAGCCTTTCCCTGTTTCCTCTGCCCCTTGCAACTTAAATGCAAATGTCACCCCTGGGATCCTATCATTGTGGGATTTTTTCTTTTTGGTAGAAATACCATAATGGAAAGGACGTTTGTCCTCTCTCCTGTTTAAATTGCTTTCCATGGGTTAGGGAGAACTGGCCATTGATTTTCCTCCAGAGAGAGCAGCAAGTTCTGGGAAGATTTTGGCTAATTAACTTTTGGAGAAATGCTGCTTGGATTTATCAAGGGGGTTGAAGTCTCTCTTCTCTTCCCATATCTTGAGAAAGGCTTTAAACTTTTATTTCCGAATCTCTGCCAGCACCTGGTCTATTTAAAAGTGGCTTCCCTGGAGATGAAGTCAGAGGGGGTGTTGGATGCCACATTTTTGCCGTCCACTGCCATCTTTAATACAGTTGTTCCAGTCTGCAGAAAGTCTTTTCTGTTTACTTAAGAGAGGTATCATTCACATAAAGATTACATTTAAAAATACACATTTCTCCCCAGCACCCCTGTTACTAATAACATTGCATGTTACGAAAGTGGAAAGTATTTAAGATGAAATTAATTTTCGCCAGGCATGCCGCTTTGTTTGACTTTCTCGTTCCATTTGGTGGGGGGCACAGGCACTGCCCAGTCTTACTTTTCATTTCAGCAAGTTCACGTTCTTGTTGCTGTCTTCCGGAATGGAGCTGCTAGAAGCTAGCTGGTTACTAACATATCAGGAAATGTCCTATTTGAGATCCTACTGTGGATTTCTTTAGTATTGGAGTCTAGAAGTTTGTTTTGAAAATGGAAACCCTGTTCCCTCCAGTGGGTGACTTTTAGTGTACAATTCATCCCCCACCCCCTTTTTTTAAGGATCTCCTTTTATGGGTTCTCTTGGCAGCAGAATTTCTGGGGCTGGAATAGTTAACATATTTTTTGGCAGTCTGTTGAAAGATCATGGGAAACCAGATCACTGTTTCTCACACGAGATGCCTCTCTGCCGTGTGTTCTTGTCATTTCTCATCCATGTGGCATGGTTGATTTGTGGAGAGGAGATAGAGCACCCGGGACATCCTGGACAGGCTGTGTCATCTTGTCTGGGTTTAGTCGACTGTGAAAGTTCTCAGTCACACTGAGCTACATTGCCTTGTTGTTGTTAGTTGCCCTTAAGTTGGCTCCGACTCATGGCAACCCCATGTACAACACAATGAAATGTTGCCAGGTCCTGTGCCATCTGTATGATCACTGGTTTACTTGAGTCCATTGTAGCGTCCACTGTGTATTTTGAGTGCCTTCCAACCTAGGGGGCTCATCTTCCAGCACTATATTGGACAATATTCTACTGTGATCCATGAGGTTTCCGTTGGCTAATTTTGGGAAGTAGATTACCAAGCCTTTCTTCTTACTCTGTCTCAGTCTGGAAGCTCTGCTGAACCCTGTCCACCATGAATGACCTTGCTGGTATTTGAAATATTGGAGGCATAACTTTGTTTTTTGCCAGTGCCTTCAGTGCAGCTTGGACTTCTTTAATACCATCGGTTCTTGATCATATGCTACCACCTGATGCAAATACTTTGTGGGAAATGGTTCTTAATTTTTGATCAATCTCATGACATTGTTACCAACTTTGATTACATCAGCTTATGTATGTTTAGTTTTATAGCATTGTAATGGGCTTTCATCCATTCCTTCACCCCTCCAAATTCATTTCCAGCTGTGTGGCCATTATAATTTATTACAGTTTGGTTTTGTAACTGCTAGGATACTTTCTGAGCACATTACTCCTTTCTTGTGATAGTGAGGGTGTTCAGAGGTGAAACAGGAGGAAAACGGTTTCCTTTAGGAGGCATGTCAATAGGTATTTCCAAATGATGCCTCAGAAACCTGAATGGTTGTTTTCTCCCAGAATAAGACATTTGTTTAAACTCATTAGTAGAATCAGACCCATTGACTTTTTTTAACAGTATGTTCTTGTGGTTAGGTGCCATAGAATCGGTTCTGATCCATAGCGACCCTGTGTACAACAGATCGAAACACTGCTCGGTCCTGCGCCACACCCACAATAGTTGCTATGCTTGAGCCCATTGTTGCAGCCACTGTGTCAATCCACCTCATTGAGGGTCTTCCTCTTTTTTGTTGACCATCTACTTTACCAAACATTATGTCCTTCTCCAGGGACTGATCCCTTCTGACAACATGTCCAAAGTAAGTAAGAGGTAGTTTTGCCATTCTTGCTTCTAAGGAACATTGTGATCGTACTTCTTCCAAGACAGATTTGTTCGTTCTTTTGGCAGTCCATGGTAAATTCAGTATTCTTCACCAACACCACAGTTCAAAGGCATCAGTTCTCCTTCAGTCTTCCCTGTTCATCGTCCAGCTTTCACATGCATATGAGGCGATTGAAAACACCATGGTTTGGGTCAGGCACGCCTTGGTCTTCAAGATGACATCTTTGCTTTTCAATACTTTAAAGAGCTCTTTTGCAGCAGATTTGCCCAATGTAATGTGTCTTTTGATTCCTTGACTGCTGCTTCCATGGGTGTTGATTGTGGATCCAAGTAAAATGAAATCCTTGACAACTTCAGTCTTTTCTCCATTTATCATGATGTTGTTTACTGGTCCAGTTGTGAGGATTTTTGTTTTCTTTATGTTGAGGTGTAATCCATACTGAAGGCTGTGGTCTTTGATCTTCATCGGTAAGTGCTTCAAGTCCTCTTCACTTTCAGCAAGCAAGGTTGTGCCATCTGCATATCGAAGGTTGTTAACGAGTCTTCCTCCAATCCCGATTCCCTGTTCTTCTTCATATAATCCAGCTTCTCGGATTATTTGCTCAGCATACAGATTGAATAGGTATGGTGAAATGATACAACCCTGACGCACACCTTTCCTGACTTTAAACCACGCGGTATCCCCTTGCTCTGTCTGAACAACTGCCTCTTGATCTATGTACAGGTTCCTCATGAGCACAATTAAGTGTTCTGGATTCCCATTCTTCACAATATTATCCATAATTTGTTACGATCCACACAATCGAATGCCTTTGCATAGTCAATAAAGCACAGGTAAACATCTATCTGGTGTTCTCTGCTTTCAGCCAAGATCCATCTGACATCAGCAATGATATCCCTAGTTCCACATCCTCTTCTGAATCCAGCCTGAATTTCTGGAAGTTCCGTGTTGATATACTGCTGCAGCCGCTTTTGAATGATCTTCAGCAAAATTTTACTTGCATGTGATATTAATGATATTGTTCGATAATTTCTGCATTCAGTTGGATCACCTTTCTTGGGAATAGGCATAAATATGGATCTCTTCCAGTCAGTTGGCCACGTAGCTGTCTTCCAAATTTCTTGGCATAGATGAGTGAGCACAACTATTATTCAAATTTACGTACCAACGGCTAAGGCCAAAGATGAAGAAATTGAAGATTTTTATGCCAACAAGATGCATTGATAATTACTGGTGGTTAGAATGCGAAAGTTGGAAACAGAGAAGAAAGATTGGTAGTTAGAAAATATGGCCTTGGTGATAGAAATGATGCTGGAGATCACATGATAGAATTTTGCAAGACCAATGACTTCTTCATTGCAAATACCTTTTTTCATGAACATAAATGGCAAATATACACATAGACCTTGCCAGATGGAATACACAGGAATCAACTAGACTGCATATGTGGAAAGAGATGATGGAAAAGCTCAATATCATCAGTCAGAACAAGGCCGGGGCAGACTGCAGAACAGACCATCAATTGCTCATATGCAAGTTCAAGTTGAAACTGAAGAAAATTAGAACAAGTCCACGAGAGCCAAAGTATGACCTTGAGTTAATCCACCTGAATTTAGAGACCATCTCAAGAATAGATTTGATGCATTGAACACTAATGACCGAAGACCAGACAAGTTATGGAATGACCTCAAGGCATCATACATGAAGAAAGCAAAAAGTCATTAAAAAGACAGAAAAGAAAGAAAAGACCAAAACAGATGTCAGAAGAGACTCTGAAACTTACTCTTGAACATCAAATAGCAAAAGCAAAAGGAAGAAATGATGAAGTAAAAGAACCGAATAGAAGATTTCAAAGGGCAGCTTGAGAAGACAAAGTAAAGTATTATAATGATGTGTACAAAGAGCTGGAGATAGAAAACCAAAAGAGAAGAACACGCTCGGCATTTCTCAAGCTGAAAGAATTGAAAAAATTCAAGCCTCGAGCTGCCATAGTGTGGGATTCTATGGGGAAAATATTAAACGACACAGGAAATGTCAAAAGAAGATGGAAGGAATACACAGAGTCATTATACCAAAAATAATTGGTCAACGTTCAGCCATTTCAAGAAGTAGCATATAATCAGGAACTGATGGTACTGAAGGAAGCGGTCCAAGCTGCGCTGAAGGCATTGGCGAAAAACAAAGCTCCAGGAATTGACGCAATATCAGTTGAGATGTTTCAGCAAACGGATGCAGCTCTTCAAGTGATCATTTGTCTATGCTAAGAATTTAAGAGTGTAGAAAAGTCAATTTAAAACTTTGCCTTCTTTATTCCTCTATTCTGGTTAAGAAATATATAATTTTTAACTTACAGACTGTTCTTTTCAGTGTTTGGCTTCATCAAATGTACATAGAACCAAAACAAGGGGGCATTCATAATGTTGCTTCAAAATGAGCTTCTTGATTCTCCCTTTTGCCCCTGCAGGCCCTGTGGCCCTTCCTCTCCTGTCCCTTCCTGCCCCCTCCCCACTAAGATGCTCAAGTTTACCTAGTGGAGGCTATGCTATTATATTTGTATCTCCCTGAGCACTTTATTAGTCTCTACCACATGCCTGTCTTTTATTCATTAGGCATTTGCTCTCCTTGATTATTTTCATGCTTTACATTTGGTTTAAATTTTATATTTTTGATCTTTGAAAAAGACACTAACTTAAAATTATTAGTGTTACCATATGTCCAAGGATACCAAGGCATCTAAGTCTGGAAGTTCTGCTGGAACCTGGTCAGAATCATAGCGATACACAAGCTACCACTGTGCATGAGGTGCATTGGCCAGGAATCAAACCTGGGTCTCCCACATGGAAGGCAAGAATTCTACCACTGAACTACCAATGCCCTCAGTTCTACTTTTATATGATAAATAAAACTTAATGAGTGCTGACCAAGAACCAGGCATTCAGGGGACGCAAGGAAGAATATGGCATGGACTGTGTCCTGGAAGAGGGGACCTGGTTACAGACACAACTAGCTGTAATATAAGTGGGGTGAGGTGAATGCATCAGTAAAAGCAAGCTCATGGTAGTATAGTCTAGCGGTTAAGACCATGGACTTCAAGTCAGACCCATGCTGAAAGCCTGATCCCGCCCCTCTCTGGCTACATCCTGCACATATTACTAACTCATTTGTAAAACAAAGATACTTGACAAGGCTTTCTGTGAAGATGAAATGAATCAAAGCCTAGCACAACGCTGTCCAATGGAAGTATAATACAAATCACATATGAATTTAAAATTTTCTAGTTGTTGTTAGGTGCTGTCAAGTCGGTTGCGACTCATAGCAACACTATGTACAATGAATGAAACACTGCCCAGACCTATGCCATCCTTACAATCATTTAATTTTAATAATTCATTTTAATTAACTAATATATCCAAAATATTACCATTTCAATCTGTAATCTGTATAAAATCATTAATGAGATATCTGACATACTCTTTTTTGATACTACGTCTTTGAAATCTATCGTGTATTTTACCCTTGCAGCACCTCTCAGTTTGGACTAGCCACATTTCAAGTGTTCAAAAGAGCAAGTCTAGAAAATATTTAGTATCCTGTCTTGCACAGAGTACATCCTGAATATATGTAATTGAAGGAGCCCTGGTGGTGCAGTGGTTAAGCCCTGCTAACCAAAAGGTCAGAGGTTTGAACCCACCAGCTGCTCCATGGGAGAAAGATGTAACAGTCGATTTCCATAAAGATTACAGCCTAGGAGACTGTATGGGGCAGTTCCACTCTGTACTGTAGAGTGGCTGTGAGTTGGAAGAGATGGCAACGGGTTTGGTATATGTCATTGTTATCACTGTCATCATCATTACTATTTCAAAGTAAGTGCTGATGTAGAAGTTACTAACAAAATAGGGTTAACGTCCTTTAACAGCAGATTTTCTGGAAATGTGTTCATTCTTTTTCTCTGCTATTCTAAGATCATGAATGGATCAAAATAAAAGAGAAAAAAGTCAACCCCCCTCCACTCCCTAGCAAATCAAACGATCTTTCTGTTTCCTAGTCCTTCCAGTCTTTGTTTATATGGAGGGTGTCTCTTCTACTGTAATGGGAATGTATGCATCTGTGCTGGTGGATTGGGTTCGTTCTAGAGTGCCTTTGCTGGAGTCCTTGTATTACCACTGAGACAAAGTGTGGCTAATGGGGGATGGCAATGGGTAGGCTCTAGAAGCCTGATGTTCTAGTAGATCCCATGCAGATCTACTATGCAGTTGTTTTTTGAAGTTTCAGAGCAACCTCCATTCTGGAGCAGGACGTCATGCTTCCTAGAGCACCTACTTGCTTCGTTTACATGTGGTTGACTCTTGGGGCCCTAGGTTCTTTGTTAAAGGAGCTCCTAAGTTCCCAGTGGCTTGGGATAGGAAACAGGACCTGATGGAGACCTGATACTGACTTGCATTCTGCCGCTTGGCAGGGCTCTTGGTACTCATTGCCTTGGTCTTCACAACTGCAAAATCCTCCTGGGAGGTGGGTGACTGACATCAGTTGCTCTCTGGGTATGTGTCAGTTTCCCCTGGCCTCACTTCTCTGTTCTCTGTCTCCTGGCAGGCTTGGGGACCAGTTCTACAAGGAAGCCATTGAGCACTGCCGGAGTTATAACTCTCGGCTGTGTGCAGAGCGCAGTGTGCGCCTCCCCTTCCTGGACTCGCAGACAGGGGTGGCCCAGAACAACTGCTACATCTGGATGGAGAAGAGGCACCGAGGCCCAGGTGAGCCATGCCACCGCTGGGACCTGAGCATGTTTGGGTTTCCAGTCTGACTGGAGGAGGGCCGGTGGTTGTCTGGGATCCACACAGCTGAGGTAGAAGTTGGGGGGCAAGCTGCTTGCACAGGGACCTTGAGATACTTTCAAGAAGGTCAACTACTTTTATAGTTCCTGGAGAGTGTTCCAAGGAAAGTATAAAGGGTGGTATGGGGCATTGAAGCGTTGTCACTGGGGAAAGAGTGAAAGAGTTGAGGTTGTTTAGCCCAGAGAAGAGAAGACTAGAGGACAAGACAGTGATCTTCATCTTTTTCCCTTGGGTGTTGATGTAACCTAATTGTTATCGGTGGAAATCTGTAGTCAGGTCTGGTTTTGAAGGCTGACTCTCTTACCAAGCTTCACTTCCTCAGGTTCCTTATCTGTAGAATGGGGGTAATAATAGTACTTACATCATAGGATTTTGTTGGGGTTAAATGAAAACCTTCATGAAAAGCTCATAGCATGAGTTTAGAGCATAGTAAGTAAGTTCTCCAAAGATGTTGATTATTATCACTGGTATTACTGGAATTATTACTACTCTTACTATGACACTGGTCTTCTAGGCTCCTGAGGACAGAATAAAAACCAATGGGTGGAGATTAGGAAGGCAACTACAGGAATACAGCTCTCTGGCTCCATATACCCGATAAGGGTATATTTAAAAAATCTTTTTATTATGAAAAATTTCAAACCCATACAAAAGTGGAGAGAACAGTAAAATGAATCTCCACATATCTATTACCCAGACTCAGCAATTATTGACTCATGGCCTATCTTGTTTCATCTATACCCATCCCCCATTTTCCTCTCTGACCCCAGTTTATTTTGAAGTAGATCTAAGACAGCATATTATTTCATCTGTAAATGTTCCAGTAAGGACTTAACAAAAACCTCTGACAAACCCACCACTACTATCAAGGTTCAAAGAGTTAACAATAAGACTTTAATATCATCAAATATTTCGTCAACATTCATTTCCCCAGGAGTTTGTTTAAGTCAGGATGCAAACGTGGTTCCTACATTGCAGTTGGTTGATGTGTCTTTTTAAATTTGCGGATTCTTCTCTCTCTCTCTCTCACTTTTTAACCCTTGCATGTTATTTGTTGAAGAAGCCCTGTAGGGTTTCCAAGATATCATTTTACTGAATTTGCTGGTTGCATCCCCATGGTGTTGTGCCTGTGAATTTGTAGTTAGGTCTGGAGACTTGAGCAGATTCTGGCTCTAGTTTTTTGGCAAGAACACTTCCTAAGTGGTGGTGTGTACTTTCATCAGGAGGCTCATATGGTCTGGTTATCTCTCATTTATTGATGTTAGCAGACCTTGATGATAAGTGCCTATATACTTTATTCCATTAAGGGTTGAAAAAAAGGTGATATTCGATTCTATCATTACTTCTTCATTTATTAGCTGTGCAAGACCTATAAATAGAAACTTTCCCTCATTAAAAATTTGGTTATTGTGAGGTACCGTTTGCATATGAAAGGCAGGGTAAATGATAAACTGGTAAAAGAGTTTTCAAAATAATGAGTTGCTTCCCTAGTATCCTCCAGAAGTGACTGATAAAGTTTTTTGTCTTTTTTTTTGAGTACCATGATGAACTCATAGATTTAAACATATTTGATGTATTTTAATCCATTGCGGTAGTTATTCTTATTGATGTTTACATTGTTCCGTCTTTGGCCAGTAGGGCCAAAACCCATATAACCCCCTACTGGGGTTTTGACCATTATTGTTTCTTTCTCTCTCTTTTTAAATTTTATTTTATTTGTTGTTATTGTTGTTGAGAATACACACAGCAAAACATACGCCAATTCAACGATTTCTACGTGTACAATTCAGTGACAGATTACATTCTTCAAGTTATGCAACCATTCCCATCCTTTGTTTTTGAATTATTCCTCCCCCACTAACATAGTACTGGTGTTCTGAAAAAACTGCAGCAGTTTTTTTTTGGCTTTTATTTATTTTTTATTGTTGTAATTAAATGAAGTTTACATTTCAAGTTAGTCTCCCATACAGAATTTTTTTTTTTAATGTACATTGTTATGAGACCCCAACCGCTCACCCCATTCTGTGACAGCACACTCCTCCCCTCTGCCCGTGATTTCCCATGAACATTCAACCAGCTCCCAACTCTGTCTTCCCATCTCACCTCTGGACAGAAGCTGCCCCTTTGGTCTCTTGTATCTACCTGACTAAGAGGCACATTCTTTACAACTATCACTTTATGTCCCACAGTCCAGTCCAATCCCTGTCTGAAGAGTTGGCCTTGGAAATTGTTTTAGTTCTGGGGTGATAGAAAGTACAGGGGCCATGCTTTCCGGGGCGCCTCCAGTCTCAGTCAGACCATTAAGTCTGGTCTTCTTACTAGAATTTGAGTTCTGGATCCCATCGTTCTACTGCTCCACCAGAGACCCTCTGTTGTGTTCCCTGTCAGGGTGGTCACTGGTGGTAGCCGGGTACCATGTTATACGATGTTTCACAGCTTCATCATTGTTCTTTATCGTGTAATATTCCATTGTGTGGATATACCATAGTTTGTTTATCCATTCGTCCATTGATGGGCACTTAGGTTGCTTCCATCTTTTTGCTATTGTGAACAGTGCTGCAATGAACATGGGTGTGCATATATCTATTTGTGTGACGGTTCTTGTTTCTCTAGGATATATTCCAAGGAGTGGGATAGCTGCATCGTGTGGTACTTCTATTTCTAGCTTTTAAGGAAGCGCCAAATTGATTTCCAAAGTGGTTGTACCATTTTACATTCCCACCAACAGTGCATAAGTGTTCTGGTCTCTCCACAACCTCTCCAGCATTTGTTATTTTGTGTTTTTTGGATTAATGCTTGCCTTGTTGGGGTGAGATGATATCTCACTGTAGTTTTGATCTGCATTTCTCTAATGGCTAATGATTGTGAACATTTCTTCATGTGTCTGTTAGCTGCCTGAATATCTTCTTTGGTGAAGTGCCTGTTCATATCCTTTGCCTATTTTTTAATTGGGTTATTTGTCTTTTTGCTGTTGAGGTTTTGCAGTATATTATAGATTTTAGAGATTAAACTCTGAACGGATTTGTCATAGCCAAAAATTTTTTCCCAGTCTGTAGGTTGTCTTTTGACTCTTTTGGTGAAATCTTTTGATGAGCATAAGTGTTTGATTTTTGGGAGCTCCTATTTATCTAGTCTCTCTTCTGGTGCTTGTGCATTGTTCCTTATGGTTCGTGTTATGTTTATGCCATGTATTAGAGCTCCTAGCATTGTCCCTATTTTTTCTTCCATGATCTTTATAGTTTTCAATTTTATATTTAAGTCTTTGAAGCATTATGAGTTAGTTTTTGTACATGGTGTGAGATATGGATCTTGTTTCAGTTTTTTGCATATAGATATCCAATTATGCCAGCACCATTTGTTAAAGAGACTGTCTTTTCCCCAGTTGATGGACTTTGGGCCTTTGTCAAATATCAGCTGCTCAAAGGTAGATGAATTTATGTCTGGATTCTCAATTCTTTTCCATTGGTCTATGTATCTGTTGTTGTACCAGTACCAGGCTGTCTTTACTACCGTGGCAGTATAATAGGTCCTAAAATCAGGTAGTGTAAGGCCTCCCACTTTGTTCTTCTTCTTGAGTAATGTTTTATTTATTCAGAGCCTCTTCCCTTTCCACATGAAGTTGGTGATATGTTTCTCCATCTCATTAAAAAATGCTGCTGGAATTTGGATCGGGACTGCATTGTATCTGTGGATTGCTTTGGGTAGAATTGACATTTTCACTATGTTGAGTCTACCTATCCATGAGCAAGGTATATGTTTCCACTTATGCAGGTCTCTTTTAGTTTCCTGAACTGCAGCAGTTTTGATAGGTTCCTTGCTATCCATTAGGACTAGATGTTTCAGGCTTATCTTGTATACTTCCTGCCCCTGACTTGGAATCAGCTATTTTTCTAAGAAAGCCTGGTACTTTTTGAAGGAAATGTTATTTAGAGACCATAATCTGGTGGTGCTCGTTGCTCCTGAGTTGGTCAATGTTTCTAGGCCTTTTCAGTGGACAGAACTAAGAAATATTATTTCTTGATTGCTTTTTTATTAAAGAAAAAATACATTATGAAATAAACCAGTGTTTCCCATTCAAATTCAGTTTTACATAGTTTTTACTTCATCTTATTTATCTTGATTTTTATCTCCTTTCTCCCACACCAAAATATTCCTGGATCTAATGACACTTATTTGATACATAATTACTTATTTGCTTTATTCCACAATATACACACAACAGTATCAGAATAATAACAAGATTAGCAAATACAGTTTAAGATTTTTTTTTCTTTTGTTAATTCTTTTTATTCTCAGGGTATATCCTATTAAGATCTAGGGTCAAATTACTGTATTTTAAGGTCAGTTAAAATAGTTCCTCTGTGTGGCTGTGTTACTAACTCAATACACAGTTGGGCTTATTTTGCTTCTCTTATTACAGATTGCTTTTTTAAGTTTCAGATAATTTTTTTTCCTTTTATTAACTTTTAATTTTGAAATAATTGTAGACTTATAATAACTTGCAAAGACAGTACAGAGAGGTCCCATGTAACCTTCACTCAATGGATACATCTAATGCAAGTGTAGTACAATATTAAAATCAGAAAATTGACATTGGTATCATATGCGTGTATAGTTCTGTGCCATTTTATTACATGTGTAGATTCATGTAAGCACCATCACAATCAAGTTGCAGAACTATTCTAGCACCACAAAGACCTCCCTAGTGCCTCCCTTTATAGTTACACCAACCCCTTTCCCCCACTGTTTACATCCCTGTCTTAGGCTGGGTGCTCTAGAGAAGCAAAACGAGTAAAGTGTGTAAATATGTATAGAGAGATTTATATCAAGGAAATGGCTCACATGGTTGTAGAGCCTGGAACGTCCCAAGTCCGTGGGTCAGGATAGAGGCTTCTGCAGATTCACATAGCCCCAGGGGCTGGTGAGCACCGCCCCCAACCCTGCCAAAGGTCAGCAGGTCAGAGAGCAGGGCTCTTGCTCACAGGCTGTGAAGATCAATGAATTCCAAGATTGGCAGGCAAGACTGCAGGTAAGCTGCTAGCTCAGGTTCTGAGAACCAGAGGTCAGACGAACAAGAGCCAGCTGAAGGATCCAGAACAAGCAAAAGCCCCAGAGCCTTGCCAGAATGTCCACTTATATTTGGATGCAGACCACATGCCCAAGGAAACTCCCTTTCAGCTGATTGGCTATTCACAGCAGATCCCATCATGGGGGTAACCACATATCAAATCTCAACAGGGAAGTGATCACAACATTATACAACTGCCAAAACACTGAGAATCATGGCCCAGCCAAGTAGATACACAATCTTAACCATCATAATCCCTTTACCTTCCCCCATTTATAATATAGTTCCTTTAAACATTTGCTTTACACACATCGAGAACCACATCAGACAGTGTTATAATTTTTGCTTAAAACATCAAACAATTTAGAAAATTTAAGCAAAATATCTGTTGTATTTAGTTATATTTTTTTCCTCTTTTCATTGTTCTTTCTTCCTTCCTGATATTCTAAAATCCCTTCTTTTGTCATTTGCTTTGTTTACTTTCTTTAGCCATTCTGTTAGTGTAGATCTGCAGGTGACAACTTCTCTTCGTTTTCCTTCATCTGAGAATATCCTGATTTCTACCTCATTCCTGAAGGATATTTTCACTGAATATAGAATTTTGGTTTGGTTATTCTTTTCTTTCAGCACTTGAAAAATGTTATGCCACTTCCCTCTGGCTTACATGGTTTCTGATGAGAAATCTGCTGTCACTAAAATCATTTCCCCTTGTAAGTAAGGTATTATTTCTCTTTTGCTGCTTTTAAGATTTTTTTCTTTATCTTTAGTTTTCATAAAATATGCTGGGATTTTGTTGAATCTCTATGTCAACTATGGGAAAATTGACAACTCGCAATATTGAGTCTTCCAATGCATGAACGTGTTATATCTCTCCATTTATTAATGTCTTAAACTTTTCTCATCAATGTTTTTTAGTTTTCAGTGTACAGGTCCTTCAAATTTTTTGTCAGATTTACTTCTAATAATTTAATATTTTTGGACACTATTGTAAATGAATTTTAAAAAAATGTCAATTTCTGTTGTTTCTTTGTTAGTGTATAGAAATGCAGTTGATTTTGTACATTGATCTTATATACCAAAAGCTTGCTAAACTCATTTATTAGTTCTAGTAGGTTTTTGTAGATTCCATAGCATTTCCAACATAGTCAATCATATTGTTAGTGAATAAAGAAAACTTACTTCCTTCTTTTCAATCTGGATGACTTTTATTTCTTTTATTTGCCTATTACACTGGCTGGAATGTCCAGTACAATGTTGAGTAGAAATGATGAGAGCAGACATCCTTGAGTTGTTCCTCATCTTAAGGAAAAAGCATTACTTCTTTCATCATTAAGTATGATGTTGCTGTTAGGTGCCATCAAGTCAGTTCCGACTCATAGTGACCCTGTGTACAACAGAACGAAACATTGCCTGGCCCTGCACCATCCTCACAATCGTTGCCGTGTTTGAGCCCATTGTTGCAGCCACTGTGTCAATCCGTCTCATTGAGGGTCTTCCTCTTTTTCACTGACCCTCTACTTTACCAAGCATGATGTCTTCTCCAAGGACTAGTCCCTCCTAATAACATGTTGAGAGTACATGAGATGACGTCTCACCATCCTTGCTTCTAAGTAGCATTCTGGCTGTACTTCTTCCGAGACAGATTTGTTCACTCTTCTGGCGGTCCATGGTATATACGAAATTGTTTGCCAAAAATGGTCTGTCTTTGATGGTCTGTTCCACAGCTGGCCTCCGGCCTTGTTCTGACTGATGATATTGAACTTCTCCATCATCTCTTCGCACAGATGTAGTCGATTTGATTCCTGTGTATTCCATTTGGCAAGGTCCTAGTGTACAGTTGCTGTTTATGTTGTTGAAAAAAGGTATTTGCAGTGAAGAAGTCGTTGGTCTTGCAAAATTCTATCATGTGATCTCTGGTGTTGTTTCTATCACCAAGGCCGTATTTTCCAACTATCGATCCTCCTTTGTTTTCAACTTTCGCATTCCAATTATCAGCAATTATCAATGCATCTTGATTGCGTGTTTGATCAATTTCAGACTGCAGAAGTTGGCAAAAATTTTCAATTTCTTCATCTTTGGCATTAGTGGTTGGTGTGTAAATTTGAATAATAGTTGTATTAACTTGTCTTCCTTGTAGGTTTATGGATATTGTCCTATCACTGACAGCGTTGTATTTCAAGATAGATCTTGAAATGTTCTTTTTGATGATGAATGTGATGCCATTCCTCTTTAATTTGTCATTCCCAACATAGTAGACTATATGATTGTCCAATTTAAAATAGCCAATACCAGTCCCTTTCAGCTCATTAATGCCTAGGATATAGATCTTTATGCATTCCATTTCATTTTTGATGACTTCCAATTTTCCTAGATTCATATTTTGTACATTTCACTTTCAATTACTAATGGATGTTTGCAGCTGTTTATTCTCATTTTAAGTCATGCATTTAAATATGATTTTAGTTGTAGGCTTTTTGTACATACCCCTTACCAGATTGAGGAGGCTCTCTTCCATTTCTCATTTTCTGAGAGTTTTTTTTTTTTAAAATCAGGAATAGAGGTTGGATATTTCAACTGATTTTTCTATGTCTGTTGAAGTGGTTATATAGTTTCTTTTTTTTGTAGTTTAATATGATGAATTACATTAATTGATTTTTGAATGTTAAACTAACTGCATTCCTGGGATAAACCTCAATTTGTCATGATGCATTATCCTTTTTATATATTGTTGGATTCAATTTGCTGCAGTTTTATTAGACTTATTGCATCTGCTTATGAGGGTTATTGGTCTGTAGTTTTCTTATAATGTCTTGTCTGGTTTGGGTATTAGGGTAATGCTGGCCCCATATAATGAGTTGGGAAGTATTCCTTCCTTTTCAATTTTGTGAAAGAATTTATATAGAATTGGTGTTATTTTTTCTTTAAATGTTTGGTATAGTTCAACAGAGAAATCACTTTGGGCTAGAATTTCTTAGTTGGAAGGTTTTTAACTACAAATTTAAATTTTTTAATAGATATAGGGCAATTCAGGTTGTCTGTTTCTTTTTGAGTAAGCTTTGGTAGTTTGTGTTTTACAAGGACTTTGTATATTTCATCTAAGTTATCAAAATTAGTGGCATAAACTTGTTCATACTATTGCCTTATTATTCTTTTAATATCTATAGAATCTGTAGCTACATAGCCTCTTATTTCTTATATTAATAATTTACATCTCTCTTTTTTCCCAATCAGTCTGGCTAGAAGTTTATTTATTTTATTTATCTTCTTAAAGAAATAACTTTTAGCTTAATTTTCTCAAAATTTTTTTTCTATTTTCTATTTCTTAGTTTTGTGCTCAGACGTTTATTTTTCCCTCTCTTCTACTTACTTTGAGTTTAATTTACTCTACTTTTCATTATTTCTTAAGATGGAAATTGAGGTCATTTATTTGCGATCTTTCTTCTTTTCTAATATAAATTTTCCTCTAAGTACTGCTTTAGCCATGTTCCACAAATTTTGGTATTATGTTTTCATTTTCATTCAGTTCAAAATACTTTCCAATTTGTCTTTTGATTTCTTCTTATACCTGTAGGTTGTATAGAATTGTGCTATTTAATTTTCAAATATTTGAGAGATTTCCCAGAGATGTGCCTGTTACTGATTTCTAATTTAATTTCATTGTAGTCAGAGAATATTTTATATGACTTGGATTCTTTTTTTTTTTTTTTTTTTAATATTTTTTAAAATGATGTTAACCATGGTGTATCTTTTTCCATCTTTTTACTTTTAACCATTTGTAGCTTTATATCTGAAGTTTTGTTGTAGGTAGCATATATAGTCATGTGCCGCATAACGTCACTCTGGGCAATGTCTGACTGCATAAATGTCCCTGGTCCTGTAAGGTTATAATAAAGTTCAGAAATCCTGATTGGAGAACAGAATGTAGAGGATGTAACCAGGCATAGTGAATGCAACAGTTTTCTGCACACAACACGTGTATCTCAAGTCTCTTGTATACAACGTAATTGCATTGCCAGGTGTATAATGGTACAGTATGTATATAACCTAACATACGTGTGTCTTGACAGTCATAATAAATTCCTATGTTACTGGCTTATGTATGTACTGTACTTTCTATCGTTATTTTAATGTGACTTTTCCCTACTTACAAATAAAAAGTTTATCGGATAACAGGGTATACTGTGTCTTGTAGACAGCAGCATCCAATCCTGTGTCTCTTGAGTGTAGTAGTGTTATCTCTCTGTTTAATTTTCTTTGGAAAATATTATCATAAAGTGCACCATAGCTCCCAAATGCAGCAAAACCAGTACTAGTGATAGCAGCAGCAAGAAGCAAAGGAGAAGTATTGATTTGGAAGTGAAACAAAAAGTTATTAAACACAAAGGTAGAAAATCAGTGAATGCTATTGCTTGTGATTTGGGCTTGTTCATACAATGTCCAAATCAGATACCATCCTGTTTCACACAATGTATCATGGACATTAAGCGATGCATGGCTGTAGTGTGTCTTGCTTTTCTAATGTAATCTGACAACCCACTCTGTCTTTCAATTGAGGTATTAAGACTATTTATATTTAATGTGTTTATTGTTATAGTTATGTTAAAATCCATCATTTTGCTATTTGTTTTCTATTTATTCTGTCTGTTGTTTGTTTTCTTTCCTCTTTTTCTGCCTTCTTTTGGATAAATGGAACTTTTTTATGATTCCATTTTATCTTATTTGTTTACTTATAAACTATAATTTTTGTTGTTTTAGTGGTTGCTTAGTGCTTATGGTATACATCTTTAAGTAATTACAGTTTATCTTCAAGTAATTCTATGCTACTTCTTTAACTAATTACAGTTTAACTTCATGTGATATTATACTACTTTACACACAGCATAAGAACTCTGTAATAGTATTGGGATAGACCGAATAATGACTCCCCAAAGATATCCAGGACCTGTGAATATGTTACCTTATGTGGCAGAGGAGATTTGGTAGAGTCTTGATTAAGACTCTTGGTAACTCTTGGTTAAGAGTTTTGAGATAAGGAGATCATTCTGGGGTATCTGGGTGGGGAGGAGGCAATATATTTATAAGTGTCCTCGTAAGAGGGAGGCAGGATGTTCAGAGTCAGAGCAGGAGATGTGATGATGGGAACAGAGGTCAAAGTGATGCAGCAGAAGAAGGAACCATGAGCCAAGGAATTTAGGTGGACTTTAGAAGCTGGAAAAGAAAAAGAAACGTATCTCCCCCAGAGCCTCCAGAAGGAATACAGTCCTTCCAACACCTTGCTTTTAGACTACTGAACCCCTTTTTGGACTTCTGATTTCCAGAACTGTAAAATAATAAATTTCTGTTGTTTTGAGTCCCTAAATTTGTGATAATTTTTTACATCAGCAATAGGAAACTAAATGCAAGTATACTTCTATTTTTCCCCAACTATTCTTTGTTGTCATACGTTTTCGTTTTACATATAATATAACCTCCACGCTACATTGCTATTATTTTTTTGTTTAAATAGTCAATTATCTTTTAAAAAGTTTTAAATAATGAGAAAAACACCTTGTATAATTACTAATGTACTTAACAATTTCTAATGCCGTTCATTCCTTTGTGTAGATACAGATTTACTTCTGGAATCATTTTCCTTCTGCCTAAAGGTCTTTAACATTTCTTGAAGAATATGTCTGCTGCTTATGAAGTCTTTCAGCTTTTGTATGTCTGAAAATATCTTTAGTTTGCCTTAGGTTTTGAAATTTTTTTGCTGATTATAGAGTTATAGGTTAAAAAGTTCTATTTTTCTTTCAGAACTGTAATGATCTGGCTGCACTCTTTTCTTGCTTCCATTGTCTCTGATGAGACGTCTGCTGCCATTCATACCTTTGTTCCTTTGTGTAACATGTCTTTTTGCTTTGGCTGCTTTTAATGTTTTCTCTTATCATTCGTTTTGAGCATTTTGATTATGTCATGCCTTGGTATAATTTTCTTGTGCCTGAGTTTTGGTGAACTTACTGGATCTGTGGGTTTATCATTTTAATCAAATTTGGGCATTTTTCAGTAATTATTTTTTCAAATATTTTTCTTCCCCCTCTCCCCTTTGGGAGCTCCAATTACATATATACTAGGCTACTTGAAGTTGTCCCACAGCTCACTGATGCTCTGTTATTTGTTTACTTATTTTTAATTCTCTTTTCCCTGTGGATTTCATTTTGGATAGTTTCTATTGCTGTCTTTTCAAGTTCACCAATCTTGTCTTTTGCAAAGTCTAATCTGCCGTTAGTTCCATTCAGTGTATTTTTCATTTCATATACAGTAGTTTTAATTGTTGGACGTTTGATTTGAACCTTGAAAATATATATTTTATATTTCTACTTAACTTTTGAACATATAGAATAAAAATGATAGCGGGTTTAATATCCTTGGTACGAATTCGAACATTGGTGTCAGTCCTGCATTGGTTTCAGTAGATTGATTTCTCTCTCATTATAGATCATTATTTTCCAACTTTACATGCCTTGTAATTTGGGATTAGATGCCAGATATTGTGAATTTTACCTTGCTGGGTGCTGTATATTTTTTTATGCCTATGAATATTCTTGAGCGTTGTTCTGGGACACAGTTATATTCTTTGGAAACAGTTTGTTCCTTTCTTATCTTGCCTAAGATTTGTTAGGCAGAACTGAAACAGTGCTTAGTCTAGGGCTAATTATTCCTGTTTAGTGAGGCAAGACCCTTCTGTGTTCTCTACCTATTACCCCATGAATTATGAGGTTTTCCATATTGGCTGGAAGCAGAGTATTCCCAGACCTGTGTGAGAACCAGGCGGTGCTACCTTTAATCTTTTTGGGTGGTTCTCTCTCCAGCCTTGGATAGTTTCCTCACAAGCATGTGCTGATATAAGTACTGAGCTGAATAACAGAGGGGGATCCTCTGCAATCTCCACAGTTCTCTCTCTTGGCAGCTATCTTCTGTTTACAACTCTATCCTGAAAATTCTAGTCACCTTGGTCTGCCCAGATTCTCAGCTCTCTCTCTTAGACTCAGACTCAGGGAGTGTGCTTGGCTCCACCTGTGAACCTCCTCCTTGGGCTGTGATCTGGAAACTCTTCCAAGGGAGTAGCTGGGGCAATAATAGGGCTCATGCTATTTGTTTCCAGTGTCTTAGGGATCACTGTCCTTCACTGCCAGTGTTATGAAAACTGTTGTTTCATATGTTTTTATCTCTCTGTTCTGGTTTCAGGAAGGAGGGTAAATCTGGTCCTTTAAACTCCATCTTAGCCAGAAGAAGTATGCTTTTTAATTTTTGATTTAATTTAGCTTTGTAATTGTAAAATATTTACATAATTCTGATGTCAAATCTGTAAGGCAAGGTGTATACTCAGAGAAAGTCTAGCTTTTATTCCTGTCCTTTTATTCTGTTCCTTCTCTCTCCCTGTATGTGACTTCTTATTGTTATTACTATTATTTCATTTATGTCCTCTCTACAGATAATATCTCTCTTATTTTAGTTTTTGGTTTATCCTTCCATTAAAAAAATCATGTTCAAACGCACACTTATATGTGTCTATGCATATTTCCCGTTTGTTAGATAAGTGATCATATATTGTATACACTATTCTCCATTTTGCTCTTTTCACTTAATATATCCCATTGCGGTGTATATCCCCCCACCTCTCTTTCTCTTTTGTGGCTTCGCAGTAAAACGTTGTGTGATTATACTATTGTTTATTCAACCAGGTCCCTGTAGATGGACATTTGGATTATTTCCAGTCTTTTTCTAGTATAGAAAATTCTATAATAAATACGTATTTTTGTATTTTTGCTTGCAAATTTGTGACAAAAATTCCTAGTAGTGGAATTGCTGGGTCAAAGAACAAATGCATATGTCATTTTGCTAGATATGTCAAATTCCCCTTCACGTGGTTGTACCATTGTGCATTCCCACCAGAAGTGCATGAGCACGGTAGGCATATGTCTAACAACAGAATGGTTCATCAGCACAGTAGACTGCTTCACGGCAGGGTGAAGACTAGAATTATTGAAACAGAGGCTAGATAGGGTCCATTTGTTAGCGGTATTGTCAAGAATGCATCAGGTAAGTGCTGGACGCAATAACCTGTAACTTTCCTCTCCACATTACAATCCTATTAATCTTTAAAAAAAAATTCTGAGAAACTTAGAAAACATGTCCCGGTGGTTTTTCTCCTTCTCTAGACATTATATATGCCTTATTACAATGCTTTTATTTTACCAGGATGCATTTCTTTCTGAGAAATTATAGTTGGTGATGTGGTAGGAAAGGGAAAATAAATTCCATAAGAAGCAGTTTGGTGGGTGTAGGGTAGGTAGGCTAGGGGCTCTTTTCCTGATGACTTTGGTGTGGGGAGCTACTTTCCCATAAGGGCAGGACTCTGGGTTTCAAGCCTGTGGTATTTAGACCAGCAATGGAATGGTTCAGTGGGGAGTTATGTAGGACAGTGGAGAGGTTTTGAGCTTGCGCTACGGACTAGACTATCCAGGTTATTATCCCCTTTATGAGCTGTATGGCCTCATTCTTTAAATGTCTCATAGGGTTGTGGTCATGAAGGGATGAGATAACAGTGAATGTAAAGTACTAGCCTAGCACAGGGTAAGAGCCCAGTAAATGTTAGCTGTTGTTTCTGTATCAGCATTTGAATGAGATGGAACCAGTGAAGGGCTTGGGAATCCTGAAACAGAGCAGGCACGTGGCATTCTGGATTCATGGTTCATCCTGGCAGGGCAATCTTGATACCTTGGTCACCTGGGTTGGATCCTAGAGAGACAGAAGCTCAGGAAGAGGAGTAAAGGGGATGGTTGGCAAGCTAGACAGAGAGCCATGGTGAGTGCTGTGGGTGTAGTACCAAGTACCCAGAGCTTCAGCCTTTCAGGGAAGAGCAAAGCCACAGTGGCCTGGTTTGGTTTGGGAAGGCTTCACTGAAGTCAGAGATGCTCTTAAGTGGCCAAGAGAAGAAAGGAGGGCAGAGCACCAGGGAAACGGCCTTGGTAAAGTGCTTGTGAAATACATCTTGCCCACTTCTCAGGCCTCACCTACGGGCTTATTAGACATTCCTCCAGCTCTGTAGAGTTGGTCCAAATTGGTGTTTTCAACCATCACGCATTGATAGAGTACCCATCAATGTGCTGGGCCTTGGGAATATAACTATGAGTGAGATTTGATCTAATGCTAAGTTCTTAACGGGGGGAGATTTTCAAACTACAACTGCCTGGGTCTCTCTCTGAGATTCTGGTTCCATAGGATTGGGCTGGGGCCCAGACACCTTCCCTTTTCAATAAGTACTTGTGCAGTTCTGATGTCCAGTCTTGGTGGAGAATTCCTGGCTCATGTCACTGACTCACGTCACGTGGAAGCTGTTAAGGACCCGTAGTGGTGTTACGTGGTAGGAGCAAGATGTGACAGAGTTCTTTAAATGATGGTGATGGCCTGGAGAGAAGCCTTCTGTTGCATCCCTTTCCTGTCCAGGATGGGGTTGGATGGGGGCAGACGATGAAAGGGAAGCAGCTTTTGGAGTCTTAATTTGAGGACTTCAATCTGGTTGCCACAGTTCTGAGAAGGTGTAGTCACTGCCTCTTTTTTCCAACTCCCACTCCTCTCAAGCTCTTCAGCTTCTTATTTTTTTTTTTTTTTTATATTTTATTGTACTTCAGGTGAAAGCTTACAGAGCAAATAGTTTCTCATGAAATAGCAGTACACATGTTGTTCTATGACATTGGTTAACAACCCCACAACATATTAAGCCTCTAAATTCTCAACCTTTTTTTTTTTTTGATGAAAATACAGATAGCCAAAGATACACCGTTTCAAAAATTTCTACATTCACAGTTCAGTGACATTGACTACGCTCTTCCAACTGTGCTGTTATTCTCACTTAAGATGAAGGCTTACAGAACAAAATAGTTTTTCATTTAACAGTTACTACACATGTTGCCCTATGACAATGGTTAACTATCTCACAGCACATCAAGAATATCCTTACTCCACCTTGTGTTCCCTATCACCAGGGGACTTCCTTGTCCCCTTCTGTCTTCTGGCCCTTGTCACTGGACTACTGTACCTCTTTAGTCTCATTTGTTTTTATTTTATTTTATTTTATTTTAACACCATTTCAAAACTTTTTACTTACACATTTAAGTGATATTGACTATGCTCTTCCAATTGTGCTGCCATTCTCGCCCAAGATGAAGGCTTACAGGACAAAACAGCCTCCCTTTAATAGTTACTACAAATGTTGCCCTACAGCAGTGGTCAACAATCTCACAATACATCGACAGTGTCCTTATTCAATTTGTGTTCCTTATCATCAGTTTCCTACTCCCCCTCTGCCTTCTGGCCTTTGTCACCGGACTCCTGTACCTCGTTAGTCCCATTTAGTTTTACTGGGCTGTCCACTCCCAGGCTGAACATCGAACCTCGAAGGTAACTTCACCTCTGAGCTGAAAGGGTGTCTGGGGGCCACACTCTTGAGGTTTCTCTAGTATTCTTTAGGTCAGTAAATCTGGTCTTTTTTTTTTTTTTTTTTTGGTGGGGGGAGTTAAAATTATGCTTTACATCCTTCTCCAGCTCTGCCCAGAACCCTCTGTTGTGATCCTGGTCAGAGCAGTCAGCGGTGGTAGCCGGGCACCATCTAGCTGTACTGGACTCAGTCCGGTGGAGGCCTTGGTAGCTGTGGACAATTAGTCCTTTGGACTAATCTTTTTGTTGAATCCTGTTCTCTTCATTCTCCCTTGCTCCCGAAGGGATGAGACCAGTGGAGTATCTTAGATGGCCGCTCATAGGCTTTTAAGACCCCAGACACTACTCACCAAGGTAGAATGTAGAGCATTATCTTTATAAGTAGTGTCATGCCAATTGAGCTAGATGTTCCCTGAGGCCATGGTCCCCAGAGCCCTCCGTCCAACAACTCAGTCCCTCGGGGGGTTTGGATGTGTCTGTAGGGCCTCCATGACCTTTCCTTGTGCAGGTTGTGTTAGTTTCCCCTGTACTGTGTACTATCTCACCTCTCACCCAAGTTACCACTTATCTATTACCTATTTAGTATTTCCCCCCCCCTCCCCTCCCATCCCTGGTAACCAACAAGGATTGTTACATTTTGCATGTGAATTTTTTCATGGGTTTTTACAATCTTCAGCTTCTTTGTTGACTTTCTTTCAGACCCAAGTGGGTAAATGGGATGGAGGATTGGGATGCAGATGATGCTTGTTTGCATATGCTCCAGGAAGGTAGATTTTGATTCAAAACAAGGATAGAGGTAAAACTCTTTATCGTAATAAGAGTTGGCCAACAACAGAGCTGTCTGTCTTGTGAAGTAATGAGTTTTCCATTGCAGGGACTTTTCAAACAGCAGCTGCCTATCCAGTCTCTGAGATGTTGCAAAGGGAACTCTTCCCTAGGTGGGCTTGAACTGCTAATGCTCAACTCTGGTTGCGGGGAGAGGAAGCCACTCCAATTCATTTCTTCCCCATTTTAAACCCTGCTCCTATCTTGTATCATCCTTCCTTCTCTTTTCTGTCCCATTTCATCTTCTGAATTCTTAATAGCCCGTGTTGTATCTGCCAGAGATGCCCACAACACTCAGGATCCACCTGCTGGCCTGTGGACAATGCATATAACAAGCTATTTGTCAGGAGTCTGCTGACCATATAGGCATTAAACACATCATGCTGAATTTCTCCGCGGAGCCAGTGTGTAAGGTTCTACGTGGATGTGTGTGTGTGTGTGTGTGTGTGTGTGTGTGAGTTCCTCATTCCTGTGCTTGCACATGAGCATGAGTGTTGTAATTGGAGTTGCAGCTCAAAGTAACAAAAAGCAGTTTGCTTAGTGGGGTGTGTGAATGGCGTGGGGGTGGGATATAGCTGTGGCCTTGGTTACCAGGGAGGACTGTTGCCCCATCTTGTCTGCTACCTCTCCTTTCCCCTCCTCCAAATTCTTCCTTAGCCCCAGGCTCACTGCTCAAGGTTAATTTCCCCGGCTGCAGCTGTGACTCCATCCTCCACCTTCTGCCTCCTCCTCCCTCCTCCATCTACCACACACAACATGGGCTTTGAGTTATGTGCCTCCTGTTCTAATGAGATAAACAACATAACTGTCATGAGGCTTTGCTCTTCCCTCTTAAGTGGAACTCTAGGGCTGGATGCATTGTCCCTATAAAGGCACCATGGTGTCTGTCATCTTAGCGAGGAGGGTAAGGAAGGAGGCAGGGCACTCCTAGAGGGCTTTTGAGGCCATGTGCTGTGGATTCAAAGCAGACATCCAAGGAAGACCTGTTTCCATCCTTGTGCTAAAGGCCCAAATGGCAGCATGGACAGGGTGGATGTGGACCCAGGCATGGCATGTGGGCATAGGGTCCAAGACTCTTTTAAGTCAGCTAAACTCAAGATAATAACTGACATTTGTACAAGGCGTCATGGTTATAAAGAGCTTCCTCTTGATTATGTTAATCCCCATGACAGCTCTTATAAAGAAGATACTATCATCACCCTTATTTTACAGATGAGAAACAGGTCCAGAAAGGTGCAATATTTCTAAGGTGACAGTGGTGGCACTAGGACTCACGTGCGCTTCCTCTGCTCCAGGAACTTCTCCAATCCACCAGAGGAATGTAAACAACGAAACAAAAACAGTCCCCATTTTTGGACATCTAAACTACTTAGGCCTCTCCGAGGAGAGCAGGCCTTCAGCCACAAGCTTAGTGGCCTGCGGCTACCTCAGTGCCACTGATCAATAATGTGAAGTGATCATAGTCTCTGGGAGGGTATATGGCCTGGAGAAGCTATTGACAAGTTTCACCTCTTGCCGCTTAAACCTATGGAGTGTGCCAGATGGATCCACTCCTTCTCATTCACTTGCGTTTGGTCAAGTTGGAAATACTAGGAAGCAGCTTACAGGGCAAGAAGGGAGCCTAAGACAAAGAGTCTGCCATGATGGGGTGAGTAGGGGAGGGCTCTGGGCTCAGTTCTGAGCTCACCTTCCAGGGCCCCTCTTGGATGGTTTGGATCTGAGTGGATGAGTTCCCTGGAGCTAGGAACAGCAGGGCTAGTGGTCATTCATTTCCTGCATTTCTGAGTCCAGTTCCATTCTGGCTGAATTTATATGGTAAGTATTTCTTGATATGCCAGGCACTGTGTTAAGTGTTGGGGACACTAGAGATGCGCATAGTTCCTTCTGTCCTGGATCTTATAAAACCAATGGGGGAGGTAGCCAGTAAGCAGATAATTAATGACACCACTTTGGGGGGAAAGTATAGGGAACTTTGAGATTTGAGAGGAAAGACCATAAAACCAGTCTTGGTACATCAGAGAAAACATCCAAGCAGTAACTAGATGATGCTTAGACATACAGCGGTTCTCAGTCAGACATTGGAAGAATCTGTAAAGTTCTTTAAAAAATTGTTGACTGATTCTCCCACCCCACCTACATTCTGATTGGGTAGGTTTGGCATAGATTGTGGGCATTGGTATTTTTAAGATGTCTTGCACGTGATTTTGGTTTTGGCTTGGGTTAAGCATCCCTAACCCAAGAAGAGTTGAGTGGGGATTGGTGGGACCAGTTGTGGGATGTGGCAGTTCTGGGATATGGAGGAGCAAGTCAGGCCTTGTGCTTGGCCTTCTCTGGGATTCTGGGGAACACTAGCCTCAGAGGTGGCATGAACATCTGGAAGGGACCCAGAATCCATATAGCCATTCAGGGATTTCAGAACCAGAGATGGCATGGGCCTGGAGTGAACCACATCAGAAACCTTGGGCTATTCCCAGTGAAGCCTTCCCTTAAAGAGAGGCCAAAACGGGACCTCCCATGGGAGAGAGAGCAAATCCTGTTTTGTTTGACTCACTCATTTTTCTATAAATCAGGCACAAGTCTGGTCCTCAGAGCTCAGGGAGCTCAGAGCTTCCAAGACCCTCCTAAGGTACAGAAGCCCATGAAGTTATCGACAAAATCAAGTATTAGGATGATTTTTAGAAATGACTAGCCCATTAGGCCATCAGTTCATGATAACGCCAGTGACTGTGACAATATCAGGGGTTTTACTAGAGACTCTAGTCTCCATCACACTTAGCGGTTTCTGTCATAGTTATCAAGTGCTGCTGTAACAGAAATACCACAAGTGGAGGCTTTAACAAAGAGAAGTTTATTCTCTCACAGTCTAGTAGGCTAGAAGTTCCAATTCAGGGCATCAGCTCCAGGGGAAGTCTTCTTTCTTTGATGGCTGTGGATGAAGGTCCTTGTCATCAATCTTCCCCTGGTTCAGGAGCTTCTCAGGCGCAGGGAACCCGAGTCCAAAGGACGCACTCTGCTCCTGATGCTGCTTTCTTGGTAGTATGAGGTCCCCCTGTCTCTCTGCTCACGTCTCTCGTTTGTATCTCAAAAGAGATTGGCTTCAGACACAATCTAATCTTGTAGATCTCATTAACATAACTGCTGCTAATCCACCTCATTAACATCACAGTGATAGGATTTACAGCACATAGGAAAATCACATCAGATGACAAAATGATGGAAATCATGCAATACTGGGAATCATGGCCTAATTGATTGCAAAATTGATATACATATTTTTGGGGGACACAATTTAATCCATGACATTTTCTAAGAATTATAGGGGAAGTGTCAGAACCCCCCACTTGTTCGTAGTCTTTCAACCTGTGGGAGCAGCTGTGTGATTAAAAATGATGCTTTGCACGCGATGAACAGTTTGGTTTCTTTAATGTTGGGATAGTTTGCCCCTGCTTCGGACCCAACCCAATGAATGGTAGAGGTGACTGGGAAAAATGAAAAATGAATGAATGGACAGCAATGAAACTTTGTAGATTTTCTCTGTGAAAGGCGTAAAGCGAAGCCAGTTTCTGTCTTAACTTTTAAAGGTCCCCAAACAGCAGATAGGAATGAGGTTCTGATGCTTTCTGAACTCGGTGATCCTATCTCTAGGCCGTGACACTCTCACGTGAGGTTTCCTGCATCTAACAGCTGCCAGTTGTCACGTTTATCTGCAGAAGACAGAGTTGTAACTTAAAAGTCAAACCGAAACATATTCGTTCATTCAACAAATATTTAGTTTGGTTCTTCTATGTGTCAGGTATAGCTCTGGTTCTAGGGATTCTGATGGGAACATTCAACATCCCTGGCCTCACTAAGCTTTTCATTCTAGCTAGGGTTGGTTGGTTGGTTTGCTTGGTTATTTTGGGGTACACGAGACAATCTTTTTAGACTGCTAATCACCTAGCTGGAGCCGTGGTGGCACAGTGGTTAAGAGCTATAGCGAGCCACGGCTTCTAACCAAAAGGTCAGCAGTTCACATTCACTAACCACTCCTTGAAAACCCTATGGGGCAGTTCTACTCTGCCCTATAGGGTCTCTCTGAGTCAGAATGGACTCCACGGCAATGAGTTTGGTTTGGTTTGGGTTTTAATGATCTAGCCAGCCTTCAGCACCTTCCTCTTCTCCCTTATGCCTCTATTCCTTGCCCTTTTCTTTGGGAATAGACCATGGTTTAGTGTGGAGAGTCCACATTCCTCCAAGAACTCTGGCTGCCACAGAGCCATAAGAGGGGTGTCTGATGACACCACTCTCAAGGCCCCTCACGGGGTACTTGGCATGAGAGATGATGCTAGTGTGGAACTTTGGTGTCAAAGGCCAAATAAAAATGGTGAGTCTTATTGGAAGGCAGTGTGGTACATAAGCCCTGGCAGGTGGCCAGGGATATGCAGGTATGCTGGCCCTGCAGGCCCATGGAGGCTGGTTGCCAGAGTAGGCTTGTATTCTGACAGAGGTTGCATAGGGCTCCCTTTGGCTTCAGCATGCTGCCAGCAGCTAACGGTGGGTAGGGTAAGCCAGTAAGTAGAAAGAACTGACTCCTTGATCTGTTTTCTTGAAATACTTGACGATCCAAGATGTCCACAGAGTGAGCAGACTGACTTCTGCTGCTCCACCTTGAAGGGAGCCTGCTCAACCTGGACCTAGACAGAGGGGCAGTAGCTGGAGCTCATTGTTCTTGGAAATGCTATAGAGACGTTGACTCTGAAGGCTTCTCTTGTGGTCTGAAGGTCCCTCTGACACTCCCCCCAGGCCAAGAGAGCAGAACTGGTTTGATACAGATGATGGTTCTTTTTGGCCTGGGCTTACTGGGACAGCATGGTGGAGCAAACAGAGCAAGGGTCCAGGGGTCAGCTGACCTCCATTCTGCTTTGGTTCTACCATCAACCAGCTGTGTGACCTTGACAAGTCCACCCCTCTAGCCTTCAGTTTCCTCTCACTGTGAATGAGAGAGTTGGACAGGGTGGTTTCTGAGGTCCCTTTCAGCCTGGAGCCTTTAACCTTTACACTGTTTCTGTCCACAGGCCTTGCCCCGGGCCAGCTGTACACATACCCTGCCCGCTGCTGGCGCAAGAAGAGACGATTGCACCCGCCTGAGGATCCAAAGCTGCGGCTGCTAGAAGTAAAACCTGGTCAGTGCCCTAGAGCTTGGCTTTGCCTGTGATGGGAGAGGTGGGGAGGGCTGGGCTGGGCCCAGGCCAAGGATGGTTTGCTCATTTTTCATAGAGCTGATTTTTCCAGGAGAGAAAACATGCCCCATGGTGCTCAAAGGTGTGCCACTGTTGTGCCTGCTGTCAAGTATGAGCGTGTCCATCTGAGCTTCTCTCCCCTCCAAGTGTCTCATATCCCAGAGGAGTAGAACAAGCAGCAGCAGGGTGGAAACAGGCCCAGGTTGAATGACTTTCCTGACAGAGCTGAAGGAGCTGCAGCTTGGTTGGGTCATGTGATACCTTCCTTGTGGCCTCAAGTAAAGAAACCACATCCAGGGTTGTGCATTCCTAAGGAGAAGAGAGTGAACCCGTGTACCCTCTCTCTCCCCTACCCTGTATGAACTTCTGGAGCATCTTACCTGGAAAGGGGACAGTATGCTGAAAGTAGAACCCACCTTGGACATGGACATGGAAGAGTCTGAATTCAAAATTTCCCACTAGGTGACATGGATTGTTTTGTGATCATGCAGAAGGAATTGGCTGGTTTGTCTTGATTACCAATTTGTTATGGCAGTGCTGACTACATGGCTCTACCTGGGTTGTAACAAGGCCAAGTGATTGCCCTGGCTCCTTAGCTTTAAGGTCCCTCTTTTTGTGGGGGGGGGGGGGTTCCCAGGAGCTAAGATGTAACCTCAGGATGGTGGGAGCAGTGCTGCCAAGTGGCACAAATACGGAGTTGAGATGTTCCTTCCCATTGTCACCAAGGTGATGCTGGCTGTGCCCTCACTTCTTCCTTTCCACACTGTCCAGGCTGCTTTTACTCTGCAAAAATCTCTACTTACAGTTGTTCAGGGTGCTTTCACTCATAGCTCCGTGGTTCAGACTTCCTGGATTGTTCACTTCAGCCCAGATTTCTCTTGTGTGAAGTTTTATTTGTTAGGGATGGGGTGGGGGGCTGGATTCTTCAGTGTGCTCCATCCAAGTTCTCAAATGTCCTTGTACCATTATAAACCACAATTTATAGACTTGCAAACACTCCAGGGTGATGATTAAGGTTGTTCCAAACCCACTGAGATGCAGGCTGCAGCATGGTCTAGTCAAAATATAAAGTAAGCCACATGTCATTTTAAATTTTCTAGTAGCCACATTAAAAAAGCAAAAAGAAACAGGTGAAATTAATTTTAATATATTCTATTTAACCTGATATATAAAAAGATTATTGTTTCAGTATATAATCAAAATAAAAATTATTAATGAGATACTTTACTTTTTATTTTTTGGTATTGTCTTTGAATTCCAGTGTGTATTTTACCCACCACATTTCAAGTGCTCAATAGTCAAATGTGGCTGGTGGCGCCAGTATTGGTCAGCACGGTTCTAGAAATACACACTCCACGTGTGGTCCTGACCAGGAGCAGGGCCATCACTTGGGAGCTTGTTAGAGAATCTTAGGCCTCAACCCAGACCTGCTGAGTCATAATTTGCATTTTAACAAGCTCTGCAGGGGATTGGAATGCACACTGAAGTTTGAGGAACAGTGGCCTTGAAGGTGGCCAGACCACAAGTAAGCCTGGCATGATTCCACATCACCTACCTTTCTGAATTAAACATAACAAATAATAGTCAATACGAATGGTTCATTTTGAGGGAGGCCCTCCTTCTTTACCTCATCTCCATGGTCCTGGTCCCGTGGACGTGGTATGGACGAATGATGTGCAACCTCTGGTTTGGCCTTACCTGAACCACTTTAATTCTACTCCATTTAGAATCCCGCGGTGGATACTGCAGCAGGAGGATAAACACATGTTGGGTTCAGCATGTGGTCTTTGGGGAAGGATGTGTCTCCTTGTTTGAGTACATGAGCCCTCTGGGTATATTTCCCCATCTGTAAAATACGCACAGTGGTATCCGAGATTCCCAGCTAGGTGTTCACGTCAAACAAGTCATATGTGATAACATTTGCCCTTTTTCACCCTTTTAATTAAAACATTTAGCAAATTTGCTTGATTTTGAGTAGGTAATACAGTCACAAATTTTGATGTTCAGAAGTTAAAAGGGATATATTGTACAGTGAAAAATCAGACCCAGTCTCGCGAGAAGCAGTCAGTGGTACAAGTTTCTTGAGAGTCTTTTCAGAGTTAGCCTTTGCACACACTGGGAATTACATTTATATAATTTTCCTCTCATCTTTTCTTTTTTTTTAACACAGCATAACCACCTTGCATTTTTCCCTTTTCACTTAAAAATGTGCCTTAGACATTGACCATATCAATATATAAAGAGTTTTCTCATTTCTTTTTTACAACTACATAATATTCTATTGTACCGTGTTTTATTTAACCAGGCTGTTTCCACTTCTTGTTTCTAATATCTCTAATTTAACTAGTGACGCAATGAATATTTTGTACATATCTGAGGATATCTCATATGCAATTTGTTAATTTAAAGCATTTCATTATAAATACTTGACCTTAATTTTAAAGTATTAGTCTTTATTCTTAACGTCTATATAAAAAGTCTTTATTAAGTATACTTTCTATCAGATGAATTGGATCTTCTTTCATAAAATCAAAGGTATTTAGTGCTATAAAATATCTTAGACATCATTAACTCCAACTCCTTATTTTATTGAGGTTCAGAGAGGTTAAGAGCCTTGCCCAAAGCCACACAGCAATTCCTGAGGCATTCAGCAGCAAATTCAGGTGGCTTGATTTCCCTGTTCAATGCTTTTTTCTGCAGGTATACTAACTGAAAAAAAAAAACAAAAAACCAAGAACTTTAATGAGACTTTTTCCCTTAAAAACTTTATTTTATGTAATATATATTAATTATCAAAATACACCAAGAGACAGTGGAATTCTTTTGGTCATAAATTTCAGATACTAAAGTCGAGCTGGCCTAAGCCAAAAAAAAAAAAAAAAAAAAAAAAAACGGAAATTGGTTCATGTAACAGTAAATCCAGGGGTTCACCTGAATTCAGGCATGGCTGCATCCAGGGCCTCAAACAGTGTAGTGAGGATTCTGTGTCTCTTTTCCCCCCTAACACTTTCCTCTCTCCTGGGACGGGCAAGATGGCCACCAGCAGCCCCAGATTTGTCAATCACCACCCACTGCAGGAGGGCAGTCCCCTTCAGTAGCTGTGGCAGAGAAGTTCAGGAAAGATGATTATCTGGCTAAGTTTATATCCGCTCTGCCAATCACTGCCACCCAGGGAAAGGGTCACTCCGATTGTTTTGAATAGTAGTAATCAAAACCAGTGTCTGAACAGTATGCTGTAGTTTACAAAGCCCTTTACAAAGCATTTTCATACACATCACTTCCTTTGGTCCTCCCCACAGTCCTGGTAGATAGAGAGGGAAGGGGTAAAGGTGTTATAAGCCCATTTTACAGGGGAGAGAAGCCGGACTGTGGACAGAGCCACGGAGAGTTTACTGTGCTGCTCACATATCTGAGAACCAACAGTCCCATTGTTGGTGGAACTGAGGCAAGAAGCTGCTTTTCGAATGTCTGGTTCTTCTGTCCACAGAGATTTACTTTGGGCATGCTGCCCTCCCAGTATTCACATCTTGCCTATGGCTGAACAGGGAACAGCTGGGGTCACAGCTGACTTTGGACCAGCTCCAGCCTTGGGCCTTAATGCCATGTGAAGGTAGGGAAAAAGAAGACCCCTAGGCTGGCAGTTTGCTGTAGCCAAGTCTTTACCATCACATCATGTTTGTGTCTGTGCTTGTTTGAAAGGCTTCCTTGGCCTCTGCCCCACGCATGAGGCAGAAGAGGTGGCACCAGGTCTCAGGTGGTTAACGCCTGGTCATGGAGATGGTCAGGGTCATGTGGGAGGACTCTGTCTGGAGAGATGAGCACCAGAGATGAGGGATGGGCCCTCAGAGGCATAGCTGTGTCCCAAGGTGGGAAAAGATCCCAGCAGACCTGGGTTCATCCAAGGCAGACTTCTTATTCTACGCTAGCACCCAGGTACTGAGAAACAATAAACAGCTCAGGGATGGAATAAATAGCTTTTCAAATGACAGAGATCCTTTTCAGATGAACTTATTCCCCCTCTTTAAGTAATCAGACCTACTGCTAAGCCTACTTTTAAAAAACTCAAAAAACAAAACAAAACGAAAACCAAAAAGCAATTCGCCCACTGTCTTTTCTGGATCCTGTTCTGAGTCTCTGTCCCAGTGGGGCAAAACCTGGCTCTCAGAATGTACAGCCACAGCGGGCTACAACTGCAGGCTGTGCAGAAAGACGCCGTGGGAGTGCCTGAGAGTCAGTGATAAAGAGCCTCGGCTGCAAAGCAGCCAGGGCCCGTCGAGAGGACATGAAGCTGCAGGACCAAAGAAATGTAACTGTCTTATCCCAGAGGTGACACAAATTTTCACTGGAATCTTTCACACGAGCCAAAATTTCAGAAGAGGGCCTTCATCCAGGGCCTCAACTAGGCCATCTGGAGCCTTTGTGCAAAAGTAGAAGGCACACCCCTCTGGGTGGACATTTACAAAATGGTGCCGCTTCTTGTGCGTTAGTAGAGCACAAGCTGGATCTCAGCCCCTCTGTGTCCCCTTGGCAGATGACCCCATGCAGGGCACAGGTGGCTCTGTCTTCATCGTTTATAAAATGCAGTTTCCAGACCGCCTGAGACCTGGTGCCACCACTTCTGCCTCATGAGTGGGACAGAGGCCAAGGAAGCCTTTCAAACGAGCACAGACGCATACCCCCTTTTTTGGGGTATGTCCTCCCTAACTACAGGATAGACTTGAATAATATTTTTAAATAACTGTCTCATTTCTGAGGAGCCCTGGAGGAACGCTTGGCTGTTAACCAAAAGTTCAGCCGTTCAAACTCACCAGCTGCTCTGCAGGGGAAAGGTGTGACAGTCTGCTTCTGCAAAGATTTACAGCCTTGGAAACCCTATGGGGCAGTTCTACTCTGTCCTGTAGGGTCGCTATGAATTGAAGTTGTCTTGACGGCAGTGGGGGTTTGGTCTTATTTCTTATTGCATTTGATTTGGTTTAGGGAGAGCTAGATTTTTTGGTTATACTTTTGCATGTGGCTCAGGGCTGTTGTTAGCTGCCCTGAGTTAGCCCCCAATTCATCACTTATTTCCCTTAGCCAGAGTCCCTGAGGAACTTGTTGCAAATTCTCTGGTTGGCGGGGGCAGTCAGCTGTGTGGGCTGACATAGAGCTTCCTAGGGCTAGAGGAGCAGGTAGGGAAGCAGAGGTGAATGGAGAGGTGAGAGATATGCTCTCTCTTATACATTACAGTGGAATTAGGTGTAACTTGGACGACAATGCGCGCAGTATGTACAAAGCACACATCCTTTGATCTAGAAATTCTAATCTAGGAATTTATCTTATAAATAAATATATACTCACAATGTATAAATAAGAATTTCCATTGTGGCATTGTTTGTAACCGCAAGAACAAATAAACAAAGAATGGAAATGACTAGAAGGTCCATCAATGGCGGATTAGTTAAATATATGATTTAAAAAAAAAACCAAAACCAAACCCATTGCTGTCAAGTTGATTCTGACACATGGTGACCCCAGGTATTTCAGAGTAGAACTGTACTCCATAGGGTTTTCAATGGCTGTGATCTTACAGAAGTAGATTGCCAGGATTTTCTTCCATGGTGCTACTGGGTGGATTCGAACTGCCAACCTTTCAGTTAGTAGTAGAGTGCAAACTGCTAGCACCACCCTGGGACCTAAATATATGAAAGTACATTCATAAAATGGATTACTATTCTCTCTCTTAAAAGAATGAGTAGAAAAGAAAATGGAAAAATGTCCAAGATACATTACTAAGTGTGGGGGGAAGGAAGAAAATTGCACGACATTATATATAATCCTCTTTGGGCAAACCTTACTGAAAATTGATAATTGATTTGCCCATCCTCGGCTGAATCTTTTTAAATTTGTGGAAACTAAGAAGACTGAGTTTATATTGAAAGAACAACCAACCACCCAACCAACCCGACCCTTTGCACCCCTCTACCACCCAGCCCCGTGTAGACACCTATCCTCTCCTCTCTTCCTTCCCAGCCTTTGCTCATTTGTTCTTGCTGTTACAAACAGTGCTGCAATGGACATTCTTGTACATTGCAAGTATATATTTATTTACAAGATAAATTCCTAGAGTAGAATTGCTAGATCAAAGGACACTTGATTTTTAAATACTGATAGGTACTATGCATTGTCCTCCAAAGACAAGCTCTAGGAATCTAGTTAGGTCTGTGACTCTTGAAGCCTCCCCTTGGATTCCACCATCAGCACCACTCTACAATATCCTGATCTCCTGAAGGGGGTCCCCTGATTTTTGAGAGATTGAGGGGTCACTGACCTGGAGCAGAATTGCCTTGAGGCAACCCATAACATGTAGTTTCCTTCTATGTCAGACCCTTCCGTGAGTAATGAGTAATGAGGACATGCCACATGCAATTTATCCTGCCAACATTCAGCCTGTCCCTCCCATTGTTTCTTTGTGTTGCAGCCTGAGTCCAGCCAGCGCAACAAAAGCCAGCATCTTAGTTACCTCGTGCTGCTATAACAAAAAATACAAGTGGGTGGCTTTAAAGAACAAGAATTAATCATTTCACAGTTTTGGAGGCTGAGTCCAAATTCAAGGCATCGGCAGGGCTAGGTTCTCTCTTCCTCTGTGGGCTCTGGGGGAAGATTCTTGTCTTTTTCTGCTTTTGTAGCCCTGGGCATTTCTTGGTGTTCCTTGGTTGATTGTAGATGTATCTTCATATGGAGGCTGTCGTCCCCTGTGCATGTGCTGTGTCTAATCTTCTCTCCTTATAAGATACCACTCAGGAGGGATTAGGTTTAGGATTTACCCTACTCTGGTATGACCTAATTAACGTAACAAAAGAAAACCACTGTTTCCAGACAGGGTCATGTTTACAGGCTCAGGGGTTAGGACTTCAACATAACTTTTTGGGGTACTCCATTCAATCTGTAACAGTCAGGATATAATCTTGATTGGAGTTGTCCATGACCCCAGTCCCTGATATCTACTCATGGATGAGCAGAGCTGAGATTCCTATCAGGAAACCAGGTCAGGGCAAGGGGAGGCTGATGTAGGTTCAAGAATCTTGAGGGACCTTGGGGAAGGTCTGAGGACAAGGCTGCAGATCCATTGGCTTCTGGTTTAGCTCCCCACCAAAGGGCAGAGCTTATTGGGGATGATAGGACATTGTGGGGAGGGGAGCCAGCTCTTGGCTGCCATTAAGTCATTCGTAGCTGGGCCAGATTAGACACTGGTGAAGTAATTCTCCAGGTCTGCTCTCCTCATCCCATCCCCCTCCCTGTGAATATATGGTCCCTTCTATATTTCTTTACTACTTGCTGAAAGTGAAAATGTGTACGTGTGCGAGTAGGATGGGGCTGAGAGAGCTGGAGAGAGCTCTTTGGAATTTGAAAGCATTCTCAACGTCCCCAGGCCTATGTGTTTGTCACGCCTAACATCACCCCTCTAATCAGTCTTGAATAAACATCTTGCAACCCCCCACTTGCCTGGGCGTCTGAAGGACAACACATACAACATTATTTCTCTCTGCTGACTGACGATTGAGTTCAGTGTTCTCTGCAGCTTGCACTTGGCTGCAGAGGCGAGCGCAAGGTGTTTCATGGCTCAGACATCACAATTCATACGCCATGAAGACTCGGGCAGAGGCCTGGTGCCAGAGCAGGGCCTCCACTGGACCATTTCCCCAGTAATGGAGCTCTGTCCTTGTGAAGGGGGAACTGTGCTGGCAGGAGAGAAAAGTGGACAGTAGATATCCAGCAGAAGGCCCTGAAGCAGGACGGATGTTGGGCAAAAGCAGCTGATTAAAAACGAAGCCTTTAACTTCACTTTCATTATTTTTAATGAAGAAAAGGAAAAGACTGGGAACAAACTTTTACTTGGATCCCTCTGGATTAAATGCTCAGATAGTCTGCTTAGATCAATTTAGCATCTTTCAACCCCAGACCTTTTGGTCCCCATGGTCTAGGGCTGATATTATCTTCATTTAGAGGTTGGGAAACTGTGGCACAGAATTAGGAAGTTAATTTCCCAGGGCACTTGAGTAGGGAAGCCAAGGAAAGAACCCTAACAGGGAGCCTGCTGGAATTGGTGCCATGTTGCTCCAGGACCCAATTCACATTCATTCGGGTGTTTTGTGATCAAAAGGACTTTTCTTTCACAATAGATGGTCATTCTGCTCCCAGAATGTACCTGAGGCCTTGTAAATCCCTCTGCTCCAGGACATGGGGGTGCAGCTTGGCTCTTGGCTTTGAAGGCAGCCAGAAATAGGGTTCTAGTTCTTCCTCTCGGTTTTTTATTTTGGGTAGTCACTCAGTGACTAGGGATGAATGGCCAGGATCATGGCTGCCCCACCACACGAACAGGAGGGCAGGAACCTTGAAATAGACAGCAGCCCAGGATGTCCCAAAGCCAGCCAACAAGCAAGTCACAGGGACCCTCAGAGAGGCGCCCCCCAGGGGGATAGGCCCGAGTGCCACTTGTTTGGGCAGAGGTAGAGACTGCTCCTCCCACCTGGAGTGCTGTCCCTTCCGCACTGAACTGCCAGAACTCTACAGATGGGAGCAGGCTGCGGCCAACTTCCCTAGCTTTTGAAAATCCTGCATCTTAATTAGTTCCCTACTGCTTTTGTACATGGCCCACATTTTAATAGTCTCTAGGCTTCTTCCACCATTTGCTCTCTGATGTTTGGGGTGATTTCTCTTCTCCTCAAGACGGTCCCCCTGACTTCTCCAATACCCTCCCAGTCCAGGAACAACTTAAGGAAGGAAGGCCAGTGTGCCAAGCATGTAGCCCGAGACTGATGAGCCTGTCAGCCAGCTCTCTCTGCCCCCGGCCCTCCTCCTCTGCTGTGGGCTCCTCAGATGGATGAGCTGGGCGGGGGGAGGTGAAGGAAGGGACCTGGGGAGCCTCCAGCCAGGTGTGAGCCAATGGACAACGTGACCTTCTCCTGGCCTGTTAAGGAGTCTGTGTCCTTCCAAGGGAGAAGGACGCTGTGCTCCTCCCCACCCCCCCCACCATCTGTCAGTGCTTATCTGCTCTGCGCGGGGGCTTGCCTGAGCTTGGTGAGGCTCGGAGAATTGATGCCTTCGAGTGCATCAGGGGGAAATGACCAGCCATTTATCTCCTTCCTGCAGTGTCAGAGCCTGCAGCCATCCATCCTGGAGGCGTGGGATGGCAGCTTCTTCAGCTCCTGTTGGCCTGATGAGTAGGGGAGCCAGAGAGAGGTGGGCAGGCCACCCTGGCCCCAACTGCGTGCCGTGACTGTGTGTGCTCCAGTGGCCTGCTCCTTTTGGCCTCCTGGCCGTCTTGGGGAAGGAGCTGGGTTTGGGGGGCTGAGTCTGGCCCTTCTTGGCACTGCTGGCATTGTGCAGAGCTTGGAGCTGGCTAGCAGAGGAGCTGGGCAGCAGTGGGATACGGCAGGGCGTGGGCACGGCTGCTGCAGAGGTCCCTCTGCTGGGCTTTGCTGATCGACCTGGAAGAGCCATGGTTACAGCATGGGTTGTCAGACGGAGGAGTTACCCTGCCACGTCATTGCCCAGTCACTTGTGTCTCTCTCCACAAGAAGGTAAACACTCGGAAGGCGGGGGCACATCTGTTTCTTCGGCTGTGTCCCTGCACAGTAGATACACAGTTGTTATTTGCTATAGAGCCAATTTCGACTCATGGCGACCCCGTGTGTGCAGAGTAGAACTGTGCTCTAGAGAGTTTTTGAGACTGTGACCTTTCAGAAGCGGATCACCAGGCCTGTCTTCCTAGGTACCTCTGGGTGGATTTGAACTGCCAACCTTTCAGCTAATAGTCAAGCACTTCATTAAAGGGATGAAGGAAGGAGCTTGTCCCATGTTGTGTGTCCAGCGTGGAGAACATGACTTAGCTCTCATCATCTGTTTCTCAGATGAGAAGGAATCAGAGAGGAGCTGAGCTGGGCTTCCCATCCAGTTCCCAGCCTGGCCTAGAGGCCCTGGCCCAGGTTGCCATCTTGTCACTCTTTGGTTTTCGGTCACAAGGGTCTTCACTGTGCAGAACAGCAGTGCCCTCCAGGGGAAAAGGCACCAAACAGTGATCACAAGCCTGGGTTCAAGTCCAGACCCCTCTACCCACCACCTCTGACTTTGAGCAAGTTACCTAACCACGGTGGGCCTCCATCCTTCATCTGTAAGATGCAGATCATAGTGGCTTCTCTGCTCGCTTCGGGGGTTATGGGTGGTGTGCCTGGAGGACTTAGAAAGTGTGAGGAGGCACTGTGGGTGGGCCCCGGGGGTCTTGACTAGCATGATTCCTGTCTCTGCACCAATGCTGTGTTTGTTGCAGGCAGCTCTGCCTAGCTGGGAAACGGTTTGCTGTTTGGGCTGGAATGGGAACTCCTTCTGCTGCAGAATCTTTTAAAAGGCCCAAGTCTAACATCTTATGCACTGAGGACAGAACACCTGGTTGTGGACCCACTTTCCCAGAACCACAGCTTGCACAGGCTCACGCCTTGCTCCCAGAATCTAGCCCTCTGGTATCTGTTGCCCAGGGCATACAGCTGGACCTGGAAAGCCTTCTTCCTGTTTTTTTTTCACCTGCTCTCCCATGGTGTGAGAAGGCAAACTTGTCTGGCCAGGCCTTTTCTCCTGCCCTTGACTAGGCTGGTCCACTTTCTTCTTGGTAAACCATTCCTCTGTGGACTTGCTGTGGCATGGCTCCACACTGTTGCCCCTTTAGCACTGGGCACCTGGCCTCTACACCTGGCCTCCATTCTGGTTCCCTGTGTGCAGATACCCCCTGCTCAGGGGCAAGGGACTACTCCCCAAACTGTCCTGCCCCCAGGATGGTTCTGACCACTAGAATGTTATCTCCATGAGGACAAGGCTTTATATGACACACAGCTCTCTCCTGAGCCCCGGGTTCAGTGTGGGGCTGAATACATATTACAGCGACCTCCTAACTGGTCTCCACTTTTCTCCCCTCACCCTCCTGCAGTTATTCTTCAGAGTGATCCTGGTAAAATATAGGCATCATCACATTACTTTTTGCTCAAAAGCTCCAGGGGATGCCACATAGTAAGCACTTAGTAATTGTTTATTGAGTGAATGTGCACCTTCCATTGTGGCCTGCCGTGATTTCTTTCTCATTACACTCAGACTAGAAGCCAAGATCCTTGTGGTGGCCTGCAGTGCCCTTCTAGCCCCCTGTAACCCCCTGAACTGCCTCCTGCTAGTCTTCCCAGCTCACTGGGCTCTAAGCACAGGGGGCCTCCACACCGCTGGCTCCTTTGCCTGGGATGGCCTTCTGGATATCAGCATGGCCTCCTCCCTCCCCTCCTTCAACCTTGCACTTTCGTGGCCACCCTTAATAGTGCCACCACCCCTCCCGCCATCCCTGATGTGCCATATTTTCCCCCTCTGCTTTATTTTTCTCCAAAGCACTGATCGCCATCTGTCGTATGATGGGTTTCACTTGTCTATTTTATTTATTGTTTGACCCCCAACTAGAATATAAGTTTTGTCCCTTTTGTTCGTAGCTATGTCCCCGGCAGCTAGAACAGAGGCTGGTACATAGTAAGTAAAAACCAAACCAGTTGCTGTTGAGTTGCCTCTGACTCATGGTGATCCCACGTGTGTCAGAGTACAGCTGTGCTCCACGGGGTTTTCAGTGGCTGATTTTTCAGAAGTGGATTGCCAGGCCTTTCTTCTGAGGCTCCTCTGGGTGGCCTAGAATTTACAACCTTTTGATCAGCAGCCAAGCATGTTAACCATTTGCACCGCCCAGGGGATGCCACATAGTAAGTGCTTAGTAATTGTTGGTTGAGTGAATGCACAAAGCAATGCACCTTCCTTTGTGGCCCTGCCGTGATTTCTTTCCTAACCTGCAGGAGCAATGCCCACCATGGGACTGAAGCAGGGCCAGCACCTCAGCCCTCAAGCTGGGTCTCAGCCTCAGCCTTTCCTGCCCTCTTAACTGCTCCAGACCCTGCCTCTTTGCTTCCATTCTCCCTGCGCCCGTGCCCAGGCTGGGGGAAAGCTGTCCCTCTACCCCTTCTGGTGGTCTGAGAGTGTCAGAGCCCAGGAGCCTTTGCCAAAATGTGTAGAGAGAGGGAGGCTTTTGGGAATGCAAAGAAGGGAGCCCATATTCATGGAGCAGCCCCTCATGCCGGACAATTTATATCCATTATCTCACTTATTCCCATTCCAACCCGGGGAAGTGGGTTTTGCTCGCCTGATTTTACAGATGAGGAGATCAAGGCCAAGTGTGTGCTGGGGCGTCACACAACTAGGAGGAAGTAGAACTAAGGTTTCATCCCAGAGCTGCCTCTTGCACTTTGCACTTCCCAGTTCTGTGTATTCCCTTGGACAATTTCACCCATTCAATTTGTTCCTACCATCCACCCTGCTCACCCTCTCAAGTAGTATCTCCTTGGCCTGCTGGCCAGCCCAGTGGTTGGCTCCTTTAGACAGTGTGAGTGCTTTTCTGGGGCTCAGTTCGGAGGCCTCACCCTACCCCAGGGGGTGGGGGTGGGGTGGGGTGGGAGAATGCTTATTTGTGGTCCAGATCTCTGGATGCTGGAACCATCCTTCCATGCCTACTTAGGGGTGAGAGGTGGGTACAGCAGAGAGAGAGAACCAGAGGCAATATGGGAGAAGGATCAATCCTTCTGCTGTGTGGCTATCCTGGGATTCTAAAAGAAGCAGTAACAAGGGCCTGCTGGCTGCAGCCTGGGAGATGGGTCCTCCACGCAAACTCATTTATTTATGGCTTTATGAGTTACAAAACAGGGAGTCAGAAACGGCCAAGAAAATGGTGTCCCTGAGGAAATGGTGCCCATTTCAGGAAATCAGGCCTTTACCCCTACCCACAACCCCACCACTTCCCCCGTGCAGTGAGAGATACCAATATGCTCCCCTTCTCCTCCCCATGAGTTTGAGGGTCTTATGGGGATCAATGAAATAATGATTCTTAAGTTTCTTGTTCCTTGGTGTAAGTTGATGCATAAACCAAACCAAAAGCAAACCCGTTGCTGTCAAGTCGATTGTGACTCAGAGCAAACCCATAGGACAGAGTAGAACTGCCCCATAGGGTTTCCAAGGAGTGGCTGGTGGGTTCGAACTGCAGACCTTTCCGTTAGCAGCCAAATGCTTAACCACAGTGCCACCAGGGCTCACCAGTTGATGCATAAATCCAAGGAAATGTGATGAACTTCATCCCTCGAAAGAATATGCACCCAGGGGAAAAAACTACACGTTTGTGGTTTTTAAGAAAAACTAGAAGCAGGTTTAAAAAAAAAAATCGAAACACTCTTGCTCTATCAGGGGGATCCTCTGCCATTGTCTCTGGGCTCTCTCCTCCCTTTTGCACCATCGCTGTACTCCAGGCCTCTGCGTCACAGGGAGCTCGTGATGGATGGATGGATGGATGCGCCTTGTCGGGGTGTTTCACCACGATTTCCCTTGGGGCAGTCTGTCTGTTGGCAGAGCACAGGCTCCGAAAGATGGTATCTCTCGCAAACTCGACAGCTAACAGACAGCTCCTCTCTTTGTATATTTCCCCAAAGAAGAACTGTCTTAATCTGTTTTTTTATATGGCATATTTTATTATAATTCGGATGTGACTTGCAGGTTCGCAATCCTCCGCCCTGCACCATAAATGAAGGAGAAGGAGTCAGAGGCTATGCCAGCCTGTGCCATCCAAGGCGTTTGCATTTTTAAGTGACCTGGGATTTAATTACTCACTGTGCTCCCATGCTGCACTTTCCGACTCATCTCGCCACAACCAATTAATGAGCTCTGTGGTTCCAACAAGCCCGTGGAAGCTTTTCTTTCAGTGCGTTGGGTGGCAGGCGTGGGACACCTGTGTCAAATGCTGTGGGTTTGCTCTTCACCTGAGGGGACAATGCCTTGTCTTGGAGAGAAGCCACTGCTCTCCGCTGACAATGTTTTTATTTGTTTTTTTAAAGACTTTTATGTGCTTCCATCCTTGTTTATCTAAGAGGTTTTTTCTTATTTGGAAACCGATTTGCTTCGGTTTGCACAGAAGCTGTCTCTGGTGTGATGGATCGTGTTGGAAGTCACCCAAGGAGTATTTCTGTTCCCAATTAAAAGTGGAGGCAGCGCTGCTTACGGGGGCCCAGGGAGGTGGCTGGCTTGGGTGACAGCTGCTGCGGCTCTGGAGAGAGTAACGATCCGTGGGTTTATATCCATGTGTATAAAATCAGGCTAATTTAAAGATGAATTATGTGTATGTTGTGGACCATTTTTTAAAAACATGTTAAATGTTTGATGGCTTCTGTCAGGCTATGTGGTCCCCAAATTTGTGTGAAGTTCAAAATGAGAAGTATACTTAAAAAATGACTAAATCCTCTATCCAGATGAGAAGGATTAGAAAACAAATAGAATCAATGAAACCTCTGAGGGCTCAATAGGGAGCATGTCTAGGACTCGAACACTGGCCAAGAGCATAGACCTGTTACCTTCCCCCGCCCCCTTCAGTCTGGGACCTCCTGTAGTCAGGAGCCAGAAAATTCACCCTCTGCTGGTTTGTTAGTAGGGGTACTGGGGTTACCCTTTCACTCTGACCTTGAAAGCCTTACACATAGTACTTTGAAACCAAGGTTTGCCATTGGTCAGCTAGAATGCTGCCCTTGGAATGGTGCTTGGCATGGCATTAAGTTGGTAACATTAAGAACCATATTTAACTTCCTTCCATTTTTTGGGAAGCAAAATCATATTAGATGTTACTTTTAATGCCATAAACCCGTACTGTCTGATATGGGAGCCACGAGCCACGTGTGGCTACTGAGCCCTTGAGATGTGGCTAGTCTGAGTTGAGATGCGCTGTAAGTGTAAAATACTAGATTTCGGGACTTAATGTGAACGTAAAAATCACGTTTTACGTTAGTAATTTTTCATATTGATTACATGTTGAAATAATATTTTAGACATGTTGAGTTAATAAAGTATATTATTAAAATTAATCGCACCTATTTCTTTTTCCTTTTTTAAATGTGGCTACTAGAAAGTTTAAAATTACACATGTGGCTTACGTTATATTTCTATTGGACAGTGCTGTTGTAACGTTAAAATCAGAAGTATTCAAACTTTGATGATGATAACATCTAGCATTTATGGAGTACTAACAATGTCTCAGTCTCTTTACACATATGGTCTAATTTTAAATCTAAGTTTTGAATGGAAAGAAACAGCAAAATCAATAAGCCTCATTCCCACCCTGTTTCTCACATTAGTTTTTTGTGGATCCTTTAGAGCTTCTTCATGAAGTGTATTACGTTGTTTAATTCTCCCGCCCACGCTATGAAGTAAATATTATGATCATTCCATTTCACATATAAGAAAACAGAGGTTGAGAGAGGTTAAGTAACTAGCCCATAGTCCTCCAACTGATAAATGGCAAAGGTAGACTTTGATTCCAGGGCCGTCTGAAAGCAGAGCCCATATGAGCCAATAATATATTTTGGAAATTAGCAAGAATGATGCAACAAATTTCTTGGTGACCTTGGGAAATTCACTAGATCTTTCTGTGCTTCAGTTTCCTTTTCTGGAAATAGAAGAGATAGGACTCAATGCAATTCCAGGTCCCTTCTGACTCTTTGCCTCTTGGCGAGCCCATTTCACTTTTCCATTTTGGTTCTATTTTTCCTCCTGATTCTCATACTGTGCCCCATCTGATAAAGTTTGTTAAAGAGGATCAAGAGTGTAGACTGAATTATGAGACAGCAGACTGGAGGAAGATTTAACAGGGAGGAAGAGGGACAAGGAGAAGGAGGAGGAGGAGGTTCATAGTAAATGGAAAATTCTGTATGGAGTTGATATGGTTGTGGAAAGGTGTCTTCGTTATCTAGTGCTGCTATAACAGAAATACCACAAATGGATGGCTTTAACAAAGAGAAATTTATCCTCTCAGAGTTTAGGAGGATAGAAGTCCAAATTCAGGGTGCCAGCTCTAGGGGAAGGCTCTCTCTCTGTGTCGGTTCTGGAGGAAGGTCCTCCTCATCAGTCTTCTCCCAGTCTAGGAGATTCTCAGTGTGGGAACCACGGGTCCAAAGGACACACTCTATTCCAGGCATTGGTTTCTTGGTGGCATGAGGTCCTCATGTCTCTCTGCTTGCTTCTCTCTTTTATTATTTCAAATAATCTTGTAGATTGAATCCTGCCTCATTAACATAACTGCCACTAATCCCACCTCATTAACATCATAGAGGTAGGTTTTATAACACATAGGAAAATCACATCAGATCACAAAATGGTGGACAATCACATAATACTGGGAATCACGGCCTAGCCAAATTGACATACATTTTGGGGGGACACAATTCAATCCATTACATAAGAAACCTGGACAATAAATAAGGAAGACAGAAGAAGAATTGACGCCTTTGAATTGTGGTACTGGTGAAGAATATTGAATATACCATGGACTGCCAAAAGAATCAATAAATCTGTCTCGGAAGAAGTACAACCAGAATGCTCCTTAGAAGCAAGGATGGTGAAACTACATCTCACATATTTTGGAGATGTTATGAGGAGGGATCCGGACATCATGGAGAAGGACATCATGCTTGGTCAGTGAAAAAGAGGAAGCCGCTCAAGGAGATAGATTGACCCAGTGGCTGCAACAATGGGCTCAGGCATAACAATGATTGTGAGGATGGTGCAGGACCAGGCAGTGTCTCGTTCTATTGTACACAGGGTCGCTATGAGTCGGAACCAACTAGATGGCATCTAACAACAACAACAATTCAATCCATGACAAAAGGTGAACATCACATGGGGGTGTTCATATAGGGCAGAGCCCAGAACCGCAACACACAGCTGCCCATAGCCTCAGCCAAAACCTGCCTATATATAAATATGAAATATAAAGACTATGAAGAGAGTCTAGGAATGCAAAGAACGTGCATGAAGGTTTGGAAAAAGACTTTTAAAGGAAGGACTCAAGAGAGGCAGGGTGGAGTTGGTACAGCCTAGAAATTAGGTGAATGGGTTGTGGAGGCAGACTGGTTTCAAGGCCTGCCTTTGCCACTTCCCAGGTCTGTGATACTGTATAAGTTCTAAACCTCCCTAAGCTGCGGAGTCCTTATCTGTAAAATGGAATAACAACTGTGCTCACCTCTTGGGTGGCTGTGGGGATTAAGTGAGACATAGTAATAAGAGCTGCCGCATTCTGAGTGCTTACTCTGAGCTCAGTGCTCAGCAGGTACACAAACATACCGATGCACAATTGGGGCTCAGCAAGGCCTGCCATCCACTACTAGGAATATAATGAGTTGGGCCTATTGTTAAGATCGTAACAGTGTCTTGAAAAGATCATTGCACTTTTGTCCTGCTCTGTTATTAGCTAGCTGCGTGGCTTTTGGTGAAGTTACTTAACTTCTCTGTACCTTGAGTGACTCATTCATAAAATGAGATTATTAAATTAGATCATCTGTAAGGCCCTTTTCAGCCCTAAAATGCTGTGTGATTCTGGAAATAGGATTTATTTCGTGTTGAGAAGAGATACTAAAATATGAACTTCCACTATATGTCCGATTATTATAAGGGATGGAGACCAGCTGTTCTCTTCTGAATGAGGACAGGACAGGAGGCAGCATGATCTAATTGTTTTAGATTAGACATTTGGAAGACTTCTCAGACTTGTGAGAACGAGGGATATGTCATCAGAGCAGGCTGTGGCACTGCACACTCGGAACTCAGTAAAGCAGACAGTTGACTCTTTTTCTGACACCCAACTTAAGTATAACTTCATCACCCAGGCCTCCCCTGACCCCTGAATCTAAAGTAGACCCTCACTCTCTTATTCTTTCACTTTTCACTCTATCGTTTTCCTCCATATTACTTCTGACAATTTGTAATTATATATATTTTTTGTATTTAGTGTTTAAATAAACTGCAAACTGTCTAAAGGCAGGGACCATCTTTATTTGGTTCGCCTCCTGTGGACCTAGTCCCAGCAGAATGGTAACCACATAGCAGGTGCTCAATAAATACTTGTTGACTAGGTAGATAGATGTGTTTTAGAGCTGGTAATGCTTCTTCATGGAGGTGGATCCTCTGCTTTCAAGTTTCCTTTCTTGATAAGAAGAATCCCAAATGCCTTGTCTCTCAAGGCATCTTCCTACTTTCTTTTCCTGGAGGCTGGTCACCTGTGTGTGTGCATTTGTTTAGTTTTAATGTGATGCCTGAGTGCCCCTTTCTCATGGACTGGCCAGCCTGGATCTGTTTTTGGTGGAGGATACTCAAGGTGTAGGTACAGTTCCATTTGAGCCTGAATAAAGCCCAGTGGAGCCAATAGGCACAATGCTAATTCTTTTCCATTTGCTCGTCTAGACCTACTCTCCATCCTTCTTTATGCTGCTCCATGTCCTAGGAAGCTGGCCTCAGTGGGCTGTATCAGTGAGGCTCCCTTACCCCCTGGCTTCCAGTCAAGGTTGACCAATGGAGGGTACCAGCAGGAAAACAGAGGATGGGTGCAGAGAGAACTTGGGCTATGAGTTCCCTTAATTCCCTTGCTGCTGGGTCACAAGTTGGCCATAGCTCTGTCTGGGTTCTCTACTATGGTGCTCTCACCAGGTTCTTGGAAACACCCTCTCTCTTGTCCTTTCAGGAATAGGAATGGCAATGGCTCCCCACCATTACTTCTCTGGGGTGCTTCACCATTCTGTGCTGGTTCCCTTAATTCTGCTCAAGCCTCCATAAATAGTCTCCACACTAAACTCTCTTCAATTCCCCTATACCAGTGGGCTACTTGTTTTCCCGCGCACCAGCTCAACTCCTCAAAAAAATGAAACAAAACAAAAAAAACCTCAAGGCCATCCAGTCGATTCTGACTCATAGTGACTCTATAGGACACAGTAGAACTATCTCATAGGGTTTCTAAGGCCATAATCTTTATGGGAACAGACACCACATCCTTCTCCCAAGGAGCAGCAGGTGAGTTGGAACCACTGACCTGTTGGATAGCAGCTGAATGCTTTAACCACTGCGCCACAAAGGCTTCTTTTCACGACAACACTACATCCTATTCTTGGACCTATTTTACCTGATACAGTAGTAGGGACCATACATTTAATTGCCAGTGGGAAGAAAGAAAAGAGGAGTATGAAGTACAGGTTCAGCGAGAAGTCGGAGGAATATTTCATAGTAAATCAAAATACGATCACCTCCCATAAAGATTACAGCCTAGAAAACCCTACGGGGCAGTTCTGCTCTGTTCTATAAGGTCACTATGAATCAAAATCAACTAGATGGCACACAACCACAATAACAACAATATGTGAGCTGTTTTTTTTTCTTTTAATTTTTAAAATTTTATTGTGGTGAAATACATGTAGCGAAACATTTCAGCTATTTTTACATGTACAAGTCAGTGACAGTAACTTCATTCAATAATTGTACAGCGATCACCACTATCTGTTTCCAAATTTTTCATCACCCTTAAAAAAAACTCTATACCACTTAAGCAATGCTCCCTCATTTTTCCCTTCTACCCACCCCAGGTAACCACTAATAAACTTTGGTCTCTATGCATTGGCCTATTTTAGATATTTCATATAAGTGGGATGATACAATATTTGTCCTTTTATATCTGTCTTACTTCATTCAACATAATGTTTTTTAAGGCTCATCCATGTCATAGCAGGTATCAGGACTTCATTTCTCTATTGTTGTTGTTAGGTGCTGTTGAGTTGGTTCCAACTTATAGCAACCCTATGTACAACATAATGAAACACTGCTCAGTCCTGCACCATCCTCACAATCGTTGTCATGTTTGACCCCATTGTTGCAGCTACTGTGTCAGCCCATCTTGTTGAGGGCCTTCCTCTTTTTCACTGACCCTCTACCTTACCAAGCATGATGTCCTTCTCCAGGGACTGGTCCCTCCTGGTAACACGTCCAAAGTATGTGAGACAAAGTCTCACCATCCTTGCTTCTAAGGAGCATTCTGGGTGTACTTCTTCCAAGACAAATTTTTTCCTCTGGCAGTCTATGGTATATTCAATATTCTTTGCCAACACCATAATTCAAATGCATCAATTCTTCTTCGGTCTTCCTTATTCATTGTCCAGCTTTCTAATTCGTATGAGGTGATTGAAAATACCATGGTTTGAGTCAGGCACACCTTAGTCCTCAAGGTGATATCTTTGCTTTTTAACACTATAAAAATGTCTTTTGCAGCAGATTTACCCACTGCAATACGTCATTTGATTTCTTGACTGCTACTTCCATGGGCATTGATTCTGGATCCAAGTAAATTGAAATCCTTGACAATTTCAATCTTTTCTCCATTTATTATGGTGCTGCTTATTGGTGCAGTTGTGAGGATTTTGATTTTCTTTATGTTGAGGTGCAATCCATTCTGAAGGCTGTGGTCTTTAATCTTCATCAATAAATGCTTCAAGTTCTCTTTGCTTTCAGCAAGCAAGTTTGTGTTTTATGCATATCACAGATTGTTAATGAGTCTTCCTCCAATCCAATCTTCTTCATATAGTCCAGTTTCTCAGATTATTTGCTCAGCATACAGCTTGAATTAAGTATGGTGAAATGATACAGTGCTGAAGCATGCCTTTCCTGATTTTAAACCACACAATATCCCTTTGTTCTGTTCGAACAACTGCCTCTTGGCCTATGTACAGGTTCTTCGTGAGCACAGTTAAGTGTTCCGGAATTCTCATTCTTTGCAATGTTATCCACAATTTGTTATGATCCACACAGGTCGAATGCCTTTGCATAGTCAATAAAGCACAGGTAAACGTCTTTCTTTTTGGAGCCCTGGTGGTGCAATGGTTAAGAGTTGGGCTGTTAACCAAAAGGTCAGCAGTTTGAATCCACCAGCTGCTCCTTAGAAACCCTATAGGGCAATTCTCCTCTGTCCCATAGGGTTGCTATGAGTCCGAAGCAACTCGATGGCACATAACAACAACAACAAAAAACATCTTTCTGGTATTCTCTGCTTTCAGCCAAGATCAACCTGACATCGGCAGTGATATTCCTCATTCCATGTTCTCTTCTAGAACCTGGCTTGAATTTCTGGTACTTCCCTGTTAATGAACTACTGCAATCATTTTTGAATTATCTTCAGCAAAATTTTACTTGTATGTGATATTAATGATATTGTTTGATAATTTCTGTAATCCATTGGATCACCTTTCTTTGGAATGGGCACAAATATGGATCTCTTCCAGTTGCTTGGCCATGGAGCTGTCTTCCAAATTTCTTGGCATAGATGAGTGAGCCCTTCCAGAGTTGCATCAGTTTGTTGAAACATTTCAGTTGGTATTCTGTCAATTCCTGGAGCCTTGTTTTTCACCAATGCTTTCAGTGCAGCTTAGACTTCTTCCTTAAGTATCCTTGGCTCTTGATCATATGCTGCCTCCTGAAATGGCTGAATGTCAACCAGTTCTTTTTGGTACAGTAACTCTATGTATTCTTTCCATCTGCTTTTGATGTTTCCTGCATTGTTCAGTATTTTGCCCATAGAATCCTTTAAAATTGCAACTTGAGCCTTGAATTTTTTCTTCAGTTCTTTCAGCTTGAGAAACACCAAGCATGTGTCAAATCTATACCTGAGATGGTCTCCAAATTCAGGTCGGGTATACTCAAGGTCGTATTTTGGCTCTCGTGGACTTGTTTTTCTTCAGCTTCAACTTGAACTTGCATATGAACAATTGATGATCTGTTCCACAGTCAGCCCCTGGCCTTATTCTGACAAATGATACTGAGCTTTTCCATCGTCTCTTTCCATAGATGTAGTCGATTTGATTCCTATGTATTCCATCTCTTTATGGCTGAGTAATATTCCATTGTATGTATGCACCACATTTTGTTTATCCATTCATCTGTTGATGGACCACTTATATGTACGCAAAAGCTGGATAATGAATAGGGAAGGCTGAAGAAGAATTGATGCCTTTGAATTATAGTGTTGGCAAAGAATCTTCAATGGACTGCCAGAAGAATGAACCAGTCTGTCATGGCAGAAGTAGAGCCAGAGTGCTCCTTGAAAGTGAGAATGGTGAGATTTTGTCTCATGTACTTTGGACATGTTATCAGGAGGGACTAATTCCTGGAGAAGGACATCATGCTTGGTAAAATAGAGGGTCAGTGAAAAAGAGGAAGACCCTCAATGAGATGGATTGACACAGTGGCTGCAACAATAGGCTCAAACATAACAGCGATTGTGAGGATGCAGCAGGACCAGGCAGTGTTTCGTTCTGTTGTATATAGGGTTGCTAAGAGTTGGAACCGACTCGACGGCACCTAACAACATTGATGGACACTTGTGTGTTTCCAACTTTGGACTATTGTGAATAGTCTGAACTTTTTGTTTTTAATTTAAAAATAAACAAACAAAGATACAATCACCTTTGGGTTAGAAGATTATGGGGACCCTTTGAAGAGAAGGGATTTAGCTTCTTTCTTTGGTTTCTCTCATGGACAGAGCTGACTGTGCTGCCACTGCTCAGCTGGCTATGACCTCCAGCCCCATGTGGCCGAAGAAACTCCTGATGTCTTCAGAAAGAATCCCCTGGAGCGTGCAAGCACTGCAGCTCCCACTCTGCTGATCTGGGGCCTGCTAGGCATTTGCACCTGCTCCTTCTCTACCTTTGGCTTTAGAAGCCTCTGCTTCCCCCGTGAATTGATTAGAACATCCTCTCTGAGGCAGAAATAGCTTTTTATGGAGCAAACTGGGCTGGGAAGCCAGCATAGCTAAGGCGAGGTAATGAAGTTGTGACACAGAGTTGGGAGACAGGGAGAGAATAATAATGATTGAGGACAACATTGGTGTAATGCTTTAGAGTTTTCAAAATGCTTTAAAATAAATGAACACAGTGGGTCAGGCATTGTTATCCTCACTGTATAGATGCAGAAATGGGCTCTTGGCTCCTAGAGTGCCTTGTCCAATGTCACATGGCCCTGAGAGTGGCAGAGCAGGACCGAGACCAGGCTGTCTGACCCCATGGTCGCTGGTGCCCCTTCTGCTCTGCATCTGCTGTCTCTGAGGCTGAGGGCAGGGCTGGAATCTGCCTCTGGGCTTATGAATTGGAGACGGAAAAACTGGATCCAACTCCAGTGTTCCTATTCCACCAGGAGGAGAGAAACAGGCCACCTGACTCCTATACAGGAGCACTGGTCCCTGAATGCCCTCAAGGACCACTCTTCCCACCCCTCCCACTTCTAGTGGTCTGACCCCACCTTTCTGTCCTTGCTTTCAGAAGTGGAGCTGCCCCTGAAGAAGGATGGGTTCACCTCAGAAAGCACCACCCTGGAAGCCTTGCTCCGCGGTGGGGGGGTGGAGAAGAAGGTGGATGCCAGAGAGGAGGAAAGCAACCAGGGAATACAGGTATTTCTGGCCCTCTCAGGGACACCCCAGAGCATTGCCGCCGTGTATTTCCAGAACACCAGCATAGGCTCTGGACCTTCCTCTGAAACTGCCTGGTGGCATTGCTGCCTGAGAGGTCACAAATTCATTTAAATTTAACATGTCCCCAGAAGAACTCATCTTTCCTCTCAAGTCAGTTCCTATCCCTCGATTTTCCCTATTTATCCATTCCAAATGTATGTATTGAGCCTGCTGTATGCCAGCACCATGCTGGGTTCTGTAGAGACAATGGTACACAAACAGACTGGTCTGTCATCCAGGCTCAGAGCCTTGATGTTGTCTGCCCCAGCCAGTCCCCTCCTCCCCTCAGACCCCACCCTCAGCTCTAGTTCCTCAGACTTTAGTTTTTTCACAGCACCATCCATTTATCCTTCAAGGCTAGCTTAGGCGTCACCCTCCAGGCATGGTTGATCGCTTCTGTCCCCATGTGTGCCACCCTCTGTTCACAGCACTATTGGAGCTCTTACTATACTGGACTATACTAATGTGCTACTACTATTCTTATTTTTTGTTTATCTTGAACCACCATTGTCTAAGGCAGAGCATTGTCTAGTATTAAATAATACCACATATATTTTAATGTTAGTAGTACTGTAAAATAGAGGGAGTAGTAGTATCAGAACCTGCCTAAATCCAGGGTGGATAATCTGAATCAAGATGGGCCCAAGGCTGATCTCTGTGAAGTGGAGATCAGACATACCTCCACTCTCTACTCCCACAGCACTCTCTACTTCTCTTCTGGGTTCAATAATCTGTTGCAATGGCCACACGGAACTCACAGACTATACTTACTGTTAAGTGATTTATTAAGGAAGTAATGGTACAACTCGGGAGCAGGAAACATACAGGCAAATTCTCCCTTATTCGGTGCAGGACAGCTCTCTCAGCTCTCTTGACTGTGCAGGCCTCCTCTCAGCTCTCTGAAGACAGGTGTCCTCTTGGCCCCCTGAGGACAGGCTCCTCTTGGCCCCCTGAGCACAGGCTTTTTGGCCCTGCCGTCTGTGGCAGCTAGCTCAGCCACTGGGCCCCTTCTGGACCTGTCGCTGTCTTCAGTGTTACAGCCCTTGACCCCTGTTACAGCTCTTTTAGGAGGTTCCTTGCCTCCACTCTCTCTCTGCTTCTTCTCTCTTCTTTCCACTTCTTCCTGCTGCTTTCTGTCTCCAAAAGCCTCTGTGGGGCTGGCTGCTTAAACACACAAACTCCTTGTCAATTTTAACGCCTGGCCCTGCCTTCCATAGCCATGAACTGACCAATCCCCTCTCAGCAGGCCACAGATACTTCATCTGCATAGTAGGCTACACCTCATCTCATTTACATAGTCTATTGACCAATCCCTGCAAAGTGCATCCCAATCATAGGGCAGGCTGCAGGACTGGGCCAGGCAGAAAGTATCAAACCATCCTTGTTTACAGTTTGCCCAGGAAATGTCAATCAACTTGGACAAAAGTAACAAACCCTCTGGGGCAGAAAATTAGGGCAAAGGTAACTCCTCAGAGTTTAGGGAGAAAATCTCGCAAGCTGTTTTTCCAAAGAACCAAGGCAAAAAGCCAACAAAGGAACTTATTTTGCCACAAGTACTTAATATTATTTAATATTAAAATAATTATTTAACATAATAAATATATAAGAAAACAATATTTAATATTACAATTAAATATTACTACTAAATAATATTAAAATTAACTTGAATAATATGTATTAATACAGTCTTATTAATAAATTTTTGGTTTACTTAAGCATTGCCAGCCTCTGAGTTCCATTAAGTCAGGGAGCATGCTGTCACGTGCACCATTGTATTCTTGGGACCTCGCACGTTTACCCAGCACAGAGTCAGCTATCGGTAAGGGGGCAGAATAAATCAATGAATCTGGTCTCCTCCTCTGTTATTAGTGTGTCAGGATGAATTGTCAAGTGTTTTCCACTTAGTTGCCATAACACGGCTTGTATTTGTTCTCTCCTCTGCTTTCTGTGAGCTACAGTCCTAGTCGAGATCTTCATTAACTGTAACCTCTGTTTGTCTAACAAACCCAGGAGTCATCTTGGACTACCCCCTCCCCTTCCCTTGTACCCAACATCTGATGCATCAGGAATCCTGTTGACTTAACCTTTGAAGTAAATCCAGAACGTAACTCCTTCTCCGCACATCCACTTGCTACTGCCCTGGTCCAAGGCACTCTCATCTCTTGTCTGAACTGTTGCTTTCGCCAACTAAATGGTATCCCTGCTCATGTGTGAGAGTGAGCTTTCTGTCATTCCTGTGCTCAATCCTAGCAGTGGCTCTGGTTCCCTCAGGGTAAAAGTCATAGGCCCCCTTCCTCTCTCTTACTCAGTTTCTCCCTGCTTTCCTTCTCACTCTGCTCCAGACATACCAGCCTCCTTTTGCTGTTCCTAGAACACTTTGGGCACTCTCCTTCCTTAATGCTTTTGCTCTGAATGTTTCCTCTGCCTGGAAAGTCCCTTTCCCAGATATCTGCATGGCTCTCTCACTTTCTTCAGGGTTTTGCTCCCATCTCTCTTTCTCTATGAAGTGTACCCTGACCACTATGTTTAATACCACAGTATGCTCCCTACCCACCCCACAGCACTCCTGATTCCCTTACTCCTTCTTTTTACCCCATAGTCCCATCACCATCTAACATATTTTGTAATATACTTATTATGTTATTATTTTCTTCCACTAGACTGTAAGCTCCTCAAGGGTAAGAGTCTCTTTTGCATACTAATATGCCTGGCACACATAGTAAACCAGTTACTATTGAGTAGATTCTGACTCATGGCAATCCCATGTGTGTCAGAGGAGAACTTTGCTCAACGGAGTATTCATTGACTGATTTTTCAAAAGGAGATTACTAGGCCCTTCTTTCGAGGTGCCCCTGGGTGGACTCAGACCTTCAGCCTTTCATTTAGCAGCGAGTACGTTAATCAGCTTGCACTACCTAGGAAATCCATAGTAGATGCACAATAAATAGTTGTTGAATGCATGCATGAATGAACAGATTCCAGCAAGTTGCCCTGTGTTCAGTCCTTCCTTCCCTGTTCCAACATGTCCTACTTTGCTAGCAGACATTTTGTCACAAAGAAAAGCTCTGCTTGTGCCACGCCCTTGCTGAAAAACGGAGCAACTTTTGTTTTCTTACTAAATGAATTAAAACATGATGACCTTGGCCTTCCTGGGCTGCCTCTATTTGCTCCCAGCCTTGTTTTCAGGCTTATTTTCCACCATCCTTGACTCCCTCTGTTCTTCTGCCCAACTAGACTGAACACACAGCCTTCTTCCCTTCTGCCTTTGGTCATGCTGGGCACTTTATCTGGGGTGCCTTTTCTTCTTCTCCACATATACAAATTCCACCCATCCTTTAGGCTCAGTCCCAATGCCACCTTCCCCATGAAGCCTTTCTTGGTCTCCTCCTGGCTAAACTTGTCTCACCTGTGGCACTGCGGTACTTTTCTTCCTTGGAGTTCTTCCTCCTCCATTTTTGGACTCAAGGTCATTGACGTCAAGATCTGTGACCTCTGTATTACCTGCCCAGATATCTGTATTTTTTTGCTTAGTTAGTATAATTTAAAAGAATCAGTGAATAATAGTTCAGAACCACTGTCAAGAAGTCTTTATACTCTAGTGACAGGCCACCCTTCCCCTTCAAAGCTGGTGGTGGGTCCAGTTCTTTTCATGCATCATTGGGCCAGTTTATGAGTCATCATTGTTATCCTCATCATCGTCATCACCATTATCCCCAATGTAAACTGAATGTCTACTATGTTCAGAGCCTGGGGCTACTATCTACAGTGCCAGAAGGTGAAACTAGAACCATAAACAAAAGAGTTCATACATTTTTATTGGCTCTACTTACTAAAATAAAGTATATATGCAGTAAATGGACTGTGTTTGTTTATTCACTCATTCCTTCAACCAAAGTTTATTTTTTTATTGTGGTAGAAATATACACAGCCAAATATACACCATTTCAACAGTTTCTACATGTACAATTCAGTGGCGTTGGTTATGTTCTTCAAGTTGTGCTACCATTCTTGCTATCCTTTTCCAAATTATTCTACAACCATTATCTTAAACTCATTGCCCCCTAAGCTTCTCATCCAACCTTTCGAGTTGCTGTTTTCAATTCAATCTCATATAGATAATTCTTTAAAAGAGCACAATGCTCAAAGCAGATGTACTTTACTAATTAAGAAAAACTATATTTTGGTTCAAGGAGCCCTGGTTGTGCAATGGTTAAACACTTGGCTGCTAACCAAAAGGTTGGTGGTTCAAACCTACCCAGCAGCTCTGCAGGAGAAAAAACCTGGTGATCTGCTCTCATAAAGGTTACAGCTGGGAAAACTTTATGGGGCAATTCTACTCTGTCAGATGGGGTCACTATGAGTTGAAAATTGACTTGATAGCACCTAACAACAACATTTGTTTGGCTCAAAGAAAACTTCAGAGGATAGTTTTGGTTTAAGGTTTAAGATTATCTCAGGGCAATAGTTTTGGGGACTTATCCAGCCTCAATGGCTCCAGAAGGATTCTGGATTCTGTTGAAAATTTGAAATTCTGTCCTGCTTTTTCCCCCCCTTTTGATAAGGATTATTCTATAGAACCTCAACCAAAGTTTTTTGAATGCCTGCTCTGAGTAGGTACTGTACTAGGTGCTGGGGAAACAGAGAGACCAAGAGAGACCTGTCCCTCCAGTCATGGAACTTCTAGTATGACATGCAGACAGAAAAAAAAGTAAACAAAGAAACAAATAAAATAATTGCAAATCAGGGCGTTGTTGTTTGGTGCTGTCAAGTTCATTCCAACTCATAGCGACCCTATGCACAACAGAATGAAACACTGCCCGGTCCTGTGCCATCCCCACAGTTGTTGCTGTGTTTGAGCTCATTGTTGCAGCCACTGTGTCAGTCCATCTCATTGAAGTCTTCCTCTTTTTCACTGACCCTCTGCCTTACCAAACATGATATCCTTCTCCAGGAACTGGTGTCTTCTGATAACATGTCCAAAGTATGTGAAATGAAGTCTTGCCATCCTTGCTTCTGAGGAACATTCTGGCTGTACTTCTTCCAAGACAGATTTATTTGTTCTTCTGGCCGTCCACGGTATACTCCATATTCTTCTCCAACACCATAATTCAAAGACACCAATCCTTCTTCAGTCTTCCTTATTCATTGTCTGGCTTTCACATGCATATGAGGTGACTGAAAATACCATGACTTGGGTCAGGCATACCTTAGTCCTCAAAGTGACATCTTTTTTTTCAGCGCTTTAAACAGGTATTTTGCAGCAGATTTGCCCACTGCAATACGTTGTTTGATTTCTTGACTGCTTCCATGGGCATTGACTGTGGATCCAAGTGAAATGAAATCCTTGACAACTTCAATCTTTTCTCCGTTTATCTTGATGTTGCTTATTGGTCCAGTTGTGAGGATTTTTGTTTTCTTTATGTTGAGGTATAATCTATACTAAAGCTGTAGTCTTTAATCTTCATCAGTAAGTGCTTCAAGTCCTCTTTGCTTTCAGCTAGCAAGGTTGTGTCATCTGCATATTGCAGATTGTTAACAAGTCTTCCTCCGATCCTGATGCCGTGTTCTTCTTCCTATAGTCCAGCTTCTTGGATTATTTGCTCAGCATACAAACTGAATAACTATGGTGAAAGGATACAACCCTGATGCAGACAGAGAAAAAGTAAACAAACAAACAAATAAAATAATTGCAAATCAGGATAAATGCTATGAAAAGAACAATCAGGGTTAGAAGATTCAGTATAAGAGGAGGGACAGATTTCAGGTAGAGTCCTAAGGGAGATAGGAGTTTAATCTCAGTCCTGTGAGATGAGAAGAGTCAGCAAAGTGAGAATCCCAGGGAGGAGCTTTCTTAACAGAGAAACAGCATGGTTGAAGGCCCTGAGAAAGCGCAGAGCTTGTTGTGTTGAAAGGACCAACAGAAGCCTGTGTGGCCAGAGCATGGTACCAGGGGAGAAGAGCCCAGGATGGAGTTGGAGAGGTGGGCAGGGGCCAGACCATGCAGGCCTCACAGGCCATGGAATGGGCTTTTGATTTTTATGAGAAGCTAAAAAGGAAGCCACTGGGGGATTTGAATGAGTGCAGCGAATTTGTGTTTCATAAAGATCCCTCTGGCTATTGCATGGAGAGGAGATTGGATGTGGGGCCAATGGTAGAAGGAAAGAAATGTTATGAGGTTTTTGCTGTATTCCAAGCCAGAGATAACGGAGTTTTAAAAAAGGAGTTCCTGTTTTTCCCCTTCAACACAACCACAAACCATTGTTATCACTATAAGGAGTGTTTAGAATAACAGGGAGAAAAGTTGTTTTAAAAAGAGTATTTATTTCCCCCTAATGTCCTTGGGCAGGGAATGCAAGTTGTATCTGTAATTGGACCACCCACCCCTGCCCTTTACTCCAAGTACAGGACCTTCTGTCTTTTTCCTGAACCCCGAATATTAGCTTTGTTCATTAGGAGCTCCTGTCCTCCTGAGTTACGCAGAGAAGCTTCTGCGTTGTGACAAATGCAAACACATTCGGGAAGCTGCTATCACGACTAAGGCCTGAAGCACAGACTGGTTCTAAGACACAGGGAAGCAGATGGGAAGAGGAAGGGATAGAACCTCTGGGAGAAGTCACCTTACTCCTGGACATTGAGACTATGTGTCACTTCTAGGCTGGCTGAACTGCCTTCACCAGTTTTTCAACTTCCAACCCAGAGTCCATATTGCGGGCAAAATGAGAGTGGAGTCAAAGTTGTACTGTGATGTTAGAGGCAATGACCTTGAAAATCAAGGCGCTTACCATGATTAAATGACTTCAAAACCCAGAAAGTTTACAAGATGGCTATGCGAACAGCAACAACACTCATAATAACAATGCCTCATATTTATTTTTTTAATTTTATTTTTTTATTGTACTTTAGATGAAGGTTTACAGAACAAATAGTTTCTCGTTAAACGGTTAGTACACATATTGTTTTACGACACTGGCTAACAACCCCACGACATGTCAACACTGTCCCTTTTCAACCTTGGGTTCCCTATTACCAGCTTTCCTGTCCCCTCCTGCCTTCTAGACCTTGTCCCTGGACTGTTGTGCCCCATTAGTCTCGTTTTGTTTTATGGGCCTGTCTAACCTTTGGCTGAATGGTGAACCTCGGGAGTGACTTCATTACTGAACTGAAAGGGTGTCTGGGGGCCATACTCTCAGGGTTTTCTCCAGTCTCTGTCAGGCCAGTAAATCTGGTCTTTTTTTGTGAGTTAGAATTTTGTTCTACATTTTTCTCCAGCTCTATCCAGGACCCTCTGTTGTGATCCCTGTCAGATAATGCCTCATATTTAAACCAGTAAAAACACTAGTTGCCATCAAGTCAACTCTGACTTACGGTGACCCCATGTGTGTCAGAGTAGAGCTGTGCTCCATAGGGTTTTCAATGGCTGATTTTTTTGGAAATAGATCAACAGGCCTTTCTTCTGAGTTGCCTGTGAGTGGACTCGAACCTCCAACCTTTTGATTAACAGCCAAGCATATGTTAAATGTTTGTACCACCTGTGGACTCCTCATATTTACATCCCATCTTTTTACTGAATATCACAGAGTATTTGACCTGTCATCGCCTTGCTTGACTTTCTCTACTGTTCCCACCTGCAGTTTCGGAAAGCCAAGAAAATAAATTTTGACAAGAGAGACTAGGAGGCTTGCTCTGGTCCTGGACCAAAGTTTCCTAGCTCTGGGCTGGAGGTTGTGTCCCGCAGATAGTGCTAGTTCTCTGTTAGATGGCTAAAGTTGGCCCAGAGACTTGTAAGTGCCGTCAGCTGGTGCCTTCCCAAATAAACATAGTAGAGAAACCAGAGAAGAACTTTTTTGACCTGTTTTGAGTTCTTTGGAAGGAATTTGGAACTTAGCGTTATCCTGACCCCTGTGATTGCGGCAGAACTCTCTGGCAAGAGGCAGTAGGAGAAGATTACTGACTAATTTACTCCTGGGCTTCCAGCTTTGAGGACAGGCCAAAGAATGCCCAGAAGGCCACTGGAACTGTGATGGGAATACCAGATGTCAGTACAGTGAGTGTTACTGTCTAAGTCTCTTCATGGGTTGTGTGATTTTTGTACCATCACCAAAGGGTGGGTGGATGTTGTTATCCTGTATAACCTGGTACCTGCCTCCTTTTCTAGACTCATCTTATGCCAGTCTCTCCCTGAGCCTCCGGGTTCTGGTCACATTGGCCTCTTTCTGTTCTCCGGACAAGACATGTTCTTCTCCCTGCCTTAAGTGTTTTGCTCATGCTGTTCTCTCTCCTTCCTCCCCCTCTTCTCTTCCCATTTACAAGACTACTCTTGCTCATCTTTCAGATTTCGACTTCCTTAGGCCTCAGGGAAACCTTACCTGACCCTCAGGTTAGGTAAAATTCCCTTCTAGCACACTCTCATAGCATTTTGAACTTGCCTGTCACTGTTTTTATACCAGCTGTAATTACATAGTTATGTATGTTGTCTAAAATTGCCTTTCCCTCACTACACTAAAGTCCATTTGGGGCCAGGACTGTAGCCATTTTGAGGCTTGCCTAGCACAGTGCCTGTCATGTAGTCCACCCTAGATAAATGTCTGCTGATTGAATGAACAAACGAATCCCTATCTTGTAAGTGGGGAAACTGAGGTATGAAGAGATGATGACTTACCCAAGGTCACAGAGGGAGCCAAGTAAAAAACCCAGGGCCCGTGACATGGAGTCCAGTGAGCGCCATGCCCACGGTCCTTGTGGGATGCTGGATCCTCTCCCACAATCTTCTATCCTGCCCTTAAAGCTAGAGATACACACCCTCCTTCCTCCTCTCCTCTTCCCTCTCCTCAAAGGAATAAAGTGCTCAGGACCTTACATGAAGTATATACCATAAACACACCTTGGAATTATCACAAGGGCTGAGAAATGAAGGAGAATTCTGAGCTGACAAATCCTGACCTGGCTTTGGTCATAGATTCTCTGTGTGATCTTGAGCAGGTAAAACTGTTTTCAGCCTCAGTGTACTCACCTGTTAAAATGGAAATCGGATTCTATGCTGCACTGTGACTCACAGGGCTGTTGGGGAGAAGTAATTGAATTCATGATCTTTAAGTTCCATTACAAGTAATGTGCTGTAATGAAAATCAATTTTTCTTAAAAAATAATAATGGATTATTATGAACAACACATTAATGTCAAATTCTGGTCAAATGAGCAGGAAGTTACTTGTTTTCATCGAATAGGGCAGGATTCCAGAGTAGCAGGGAAAGGAGAAACATATTTTCATACTTCTGAGGTGGCCCTTCAGGAACAAAGGGAAATCTTACATTAAAGAAAATAAATTTTAACCAAACGTCTTGGCCCCATGTAGGAAAGTCCCTCTACCAGAGTATTCTGATAATTATATGGTTAGGTATGTTGTTGAAATCTGTTTTCAAGGGCAAAAAGAGTTTAAAAAGGTCAGTGTTCTGGGAGGACTTGGCTGGAAGGGATCCAAGGGTTTGGGAGAGGGTTGGTACCACCAAGAGATCAAACTCAGGCAACATTTCAGAGACCCAGCTTTCCAAGCATGGTAGCATCCAAAACAAATCCCCTAATGTCACTCTCTGATGATTTTCTCCTTTGCCCTTTATTTCTCAGTCCTTTTATGTATTTTCTTGTTATTTCAGAGGGTTTTGGAAAATGATGAAAATGTAGAAGAGGGGAACGAAGAAGAGGATTTAGAAGAGGATATTCCCAAGCGAAAGAATAGGACCAGAGGACGGGTAAGTTGGGGAACTATGAGGGAGGGAAGTGATGAAGGAGGGTGAGACCAGGCAAACAATCAATTCCTAGATGCAAAGTACTTCTGCAACTAGCTCGAGGTCATGTCTATGGTCTTTCTTGAAGAATACACATAAAGTAAAACTCCAGAAAGCTCTGGTCCTAGGGCACAGCCTGGAAGAGTTTAGAGCTTGCAAGAGAGAGAAGGGGCAGAGAGTGCCTCACTGAGCAGACCCTGCAGGTCAGGGAAGGGTTGAGGGGTAGGGTCAGAGTAAGGGTGGAGGAAGGGAGAGTGTGTCTGTTGTATGTATCAAACCAGTTGCTGTGGAGTCCATTCTGACTTATGGTAACCCCATGTGTGTCAGAGTAGAGCTGTGCTCCATAGGGTTTTTAATGGCTGGTTTTTCAAAAGTAGATCTCCAGGCCTTCCTTCTGAAGTGCCTCTGGGTGGACTCTAGCCTCCAACCCTTTGATTAGCAGCTGAGGGGCATTAACTGTTTGTACCACCCAGGGGCTCTTTGTAGGCATTATTCGGGTCATAAAAGAAGGCTGAAAGTTTCTTGCCTTGTTAACCCTGGGGCTGCCCCAGAATGACAGTAGCAGGACACCTGCTTTGGGGTGCAACAAACTGGGCAGAGAGCAGGCGCATGCCAGGAAAACATGGGGAGGTTTTCCAAGCATTTTTGGCATGGCTTTTCGAGGTTGTAGCCCTGGTATGTGGCAAGGAAAGGTCAGAAACCCCGGAGGTAGCTGAAGGGGGAAATTGATAGTGGAAGGAATGAAAACAAGAGAGTGGTCCCCGATAGGGGGAGCCAGCCTGTGTGGTGCTTTTGGGTGTTCAGGTTGGTTCTCCAGAGTTCCTGTGTACAAGCCCAAAGGGGCTTTCTGTGGTCACCTTCAGGGCTCTGCAAGGGCATTTGACAATAGCCAGGTGGAGAGAGGCCTCCAGGGGAAAACTGTTGCTCTCCTCTTAGAGAATTAATTCTTTTGCCTGAAGATCTGTCTCCTTCAGGCTGTAGGCAAGGACCTTACCCCCGCCATGGATAAGAGGTTTGGGTCCAGTGATAATTATGGCCAGCCTTTCTACTCCTGTGGTTCTCAGCTTCAGTGTATTAGTGTCCCACTAACTAGGTGGCTTAAAACAACAGAAATTTATTCTGTCACAGTTCTGGAGGCTGTTGTTTCGTTAGGTGCCGACGAGTGGGTCCGACTCATAGCGTTCCTACGCATAACAGAACGAAATGTTGCTCAGTCCTGCACCATCCTCAGTTGTTGCTGTTTGAGCCACTGTGTCAATCCATCCTATTGAGAGCCCTCCTCTTTTCCGGTGAACCTCTACTTTTTACCAAGCATGATGTCTGTCTCCAGGGATTGTTCCCTCCTGATAACATGTCCAAGTCTCGCCATCCCTGCTTCTAAAGAGTATTTTCAATCACCTCATGTGCATGGGAAAGCTGGACAATGAAAAAGGAAGACAGAAGAATTGACGCCTTTGAATTATGGTGTTGGCAAAGAATACTGAATATACCACAGACTTCCAGGAGAATGAACAATCTGTCTTGGAGGAAGTACAGCCAGAATGCTCCTTAGAAGTGAGGATCTAGAGGCTAGAAGTCCAAAATCAAGGTGTCAGCAGGGTTGGTTCCTTCTGAGGACTCTGAGGGAGAATCTCTTTCATGCTTCTCTCCTAGCTTCTGGCAACAGCTGGCAATCCTTGGAATTCCTTGGTTTGTAGACCAATCACTCCAATCCCTGCTTCCGTTTTCATGCGGTGTTCTCCCTATTTCTCTGTTTCTGTGTCTCTTCTCCTCTTCTTATAAAGACGCCAGTCATACTGGATTAGAGTCCACCCTAATAACCTCATCTTAACTTGATTACATCTGCAAAGACCCTATTTTCAAATAAGGTCACATTCACATGTACCAGGGGCTAGGACTTGGACATATCTTTTTAGAAGACACAATTCAACCCATGACACTTATTGCTCATTAGATTCATCAGGAGAACATTTATTAAAATGCAGAGTCCCAGGACTCAGAAATTCTGATTTTGCAGGTCTGGGGTAGGACTAAGGAGCTCTGGTGGTGCAGTGGTTAAAGCTAACCAAAAGGTCAGTGGTTCAAACCTACTACCCACTCCGAGGGAGAAAGATGTGGCAGTCTGCCTCTGTAAAGATTTACAGTCTTGGAAACCCTATGGGGCAGTTCTACTCTGACCCGACGGCAGTGGGTTTGGTATGGTTGGTTGGGGTAGGACTTGGAAAACCATATTAAAAAGCAAGTTCCCCAGGGGACTGATGCAAGTAGCCCAGCACTACCTACACTGTGAGCAAAGATGCTCCCATCTGTCGGCAGGAGCTGGAATTTCTGTCCGGTCAGGGCATCTCTCTCACGGCAGCTCTCTATATAAGCTGTCACCCGGCCTCATCAGTTATCAATATTTTGACTACTTTGTCTCATCTGTTTCCTTCTCCCACTTTTTTGTTGACTTGTATGTTGTTTTTTTTTTTTTGCTTGAGTTTTTGAAAGCAAGTCCTAGACAGTTTCTCAAAAATGCCATTTTACAGTTGTTATGAAACGTAGGTCTCTTATTCCATAACATACCTCCTCCTCCCCACACCCTACCACACACATTTTTTTTTCCTCCATGCCATTTAGTTCTTGAAGAACTTGAGTTGTTTGTCTTGTAGAATTTCCCATATTCTAGATTTGGTGAAGTGGATCCTCTTGGTGTTGTTAATGTGTTCCTCCATCTCTTTTATTTCCTGAAAACAGGTAGTTAGATCAGAGGCTTGATTAGATTCAGGATGTGTGTGTGTGTGTAAATATTTTTTGGGGAGAGCAAGAATCTTGCCTAGATGGATGGTGATGTGCACTTCTTATTGCGTCACATCAGGAGGCCTATAGGAGGCCTATATTGTTCAGTTGTGCTATTTTTAGTGATGTTAACATTGACCAGTGGGTTTGGGTGTTGTAGCGGTGATTCTTCCCTCATAGAGATCCCCATAACCTATGCGCCTAATTGGTTTTAGCAGACATTGATGAACTTGCCTAGACTCATTATTTCCTTGGGGGTTACAAAATAATGAATATCCAATTCTATCATTAAAGGAGAATTTAGAGCTTGGAGTTACTGGACCTTTTGTAAGCTCCAGGACTGTGCACCTCCCAGTTTGCTTCTATTGCTTCCCTGACCCCAAAGCAAACTTACGAGAGCAGATTGTAGAAAATGGTCCTCTTTACATCTTCTCTACTCCCAACCTAAATCTAGAAGATTGTGCCTACAGCCTGAATACGAATGGGCGGTCCCTCTGTAAGAACATCAGCAATAGCAGTCATTTACGGAGCACTTACTATACACCTAGCAATGCGGTAGGGCTTTTTACACTAATAGCTACCGTATAGACAGTGATGACCTTGTCCCGGGTACTTTATGCTACATTCTGTTTTTCTGCGCTTTCCATTATGGTAGCCACTGGCTATATGTGGCTTTTGAGTGCTTGAAATGTAGCTAATCCAAATTGAAATGTGTTGTAAATGTAAAATACACACCGGATTTTGAAGACTGTGTGAAAAAAGAATAAAAAATATCTCATTAATAATTTTTTAAAATATTGGTTACATACTGAAATGGTAATATTTTGGATCTGTTGGGTTAAATAAATTATTAAAATTAATTGCCACTGGTTTTTTTTTTTTGATTGTGGCTACTGGGGATTTTAAAATGACATTATGGCCCACATTATATTTCTCTTGGCCGATACTGCTTATTTTATTCCCATCAGTTGGTGTAATTGCTCCCAGGGAGGTTAAGTACCTTGCTCGAGGTCACCTAACCTAAGAAGGAAGAAGCCAGGAATTGAACACAGGTCTGCGCTCTTTCCGTGGAGTCATGCTGTCTTTAACTGTGCAGATTAATGCTTCGCCCAGCACCTAGCATGTAGCCAATGATCAGCTTGTTGAATGAATGATGGAATGACCGAAAAAGAAAGAAAAGTTGTTATTTCAGCTTTATAGGAGCTGAGAGAAGGCCTGAACACAGTGAGGGGGCTGGATGAGCCTAGACCAGCTCCAGGCCCTCCTGATGCTGCTGAGGGGCAGCTGAACGGCTCTCTGATGTGCAGTGGTGTTGTGGTCCTATGTCCCCCATGGTGGGAGCTACAAGAGGACCTGGAGGGGAGTGGGTGGGTCTGCCTGTGCTAGAATAAGTTTGTGAAGCTGCTTCACCCAGCCTCAGTTAAGCTGTCTCTTGGTAGCTGCCATAGAGCTAACCCCCAGTTGGCCCTCAGATCATGGTGACCCCATGTGCAGTGGATCAAAACCCGTCCCCATCCTATGCCATCATCATGATCGGTTGCGAATCTGACCCTTGTGATCCATAGTGTTTTCACTGGCTGATGTTTGGAAGAAGTCCTGGTGGCACAGTGGTTAAGAGTTTGGCTGCTAACCAAAAGGTCGGCAGTTTGAATCCACCAGTCGCTCCTTGGAAAACCTGTGGGGCAGCTCTACTCTCTCCTATAGGGTCATTATGAGTCAGAATCGACTTGACGGCAACTTTTTTTTTCTGGTTTGATTTTTGAAAGTAGATCACCAGACCTTTCTTCTTAGCCTGTCTCCGTCTGGAAGCTCTATTTTATCCTGTTTAGCATCATAGCAACACGCAAACCTCCACTGACAGACAGGTGGTGGCTGCACATGAGGTGCATTCGCCGGGAATCAGAATTCAAGTCTCCTGCGTGGAAGGTGAGAAGTCTACCACTGAACCTTGACTGCCCCCATAAGCTGTTTCTCACTGACCTACCAAAGTGGTGTATGCAAGCTGCTGCTGGCTACTGGAGAACAATCACTCCTAGTTCTGTTGTTAGGATTGAGACGCAGTCTAAGGCCATCCTCAAAGTGAGGTCCCTGGACCACAGATCAGCATCACCTGGGAGCTTGCTTGAAATGGACCTCAGGCTCCACCCTAGACAGACTGAATTAGAGTCTGCATTTTAATAAGACCCCCCCAAGTGATTTGTGTGCACATTGAAGTGTGAGGAACCCAGGCCTAAGGTTAATAATTAAGAGAACAGGCTCTGCCTTGTTTGAATTTCCAATTATGTAACCTCTATGATCTTGGCCCAACTGTATAAGTACTCTGCCTCAGTTTCCTCATCAGTAAAAAGGGAGTAATAATACACAGACAATTTTGAGTGCTAGTTATTATTTTTAGGAAGATGCAAGTAAAGGGAATGACTTTTGGAGGTTTAACAATGGGTATCCCCTGAGGGATACAATTAGTAATTGTGTCTATGGTAACTTTAACCCAAGAAATCAAAGCTCTTTAAAATTCATGAATGCCTCTGAGTCATCCATGTGAATGATATCAATCAATCATTCAGTTAGTATTTATTGATGAACTGTGGTATAGTCCGGTGCTTTTCAATCTTGAATGTGCATTTGAATCACACGCACATTCTGATGCAGCCGGTCTGGAGGGTGGAGCCCTAGTGTTAACAATGGTTAAACACTCTGCTACTAACTGAAAGGTCCACAGCTGGAACCCACCAGCCACTTGGCGGGAGAAAGATGTGGCAGTCTGCTTCCTTAAAGATTACAACCTTGGAAACCCTACGGGGCAGCTCAAGTCTGCCCTACAGGCAGGGGCCTAACTATGGAAAATAGTGCCTAGGGCAATTAGTGTTAAACTGCTGAACGATCTCCTACAGCTGGTGATGGAAGCTGTGAGGGCCAATACCAACCTCCCCCTCCCCACAAAAAAAACAAAAAAACGAAGAAACAAAAACCCGTTGCCATCAACTTGATTCCGACTCACAGCGACCCTATAGGACAGAGTAGAACTGCCCCATACCACCTCAAGTGGCGCCCAGAGCACACAGTTGAAGCCCAGGACACATACCCTACTTGGGGCGCCCCACCCCCATCCCCAGTTAGGCATCTGCCTACAGGGTCGCTAGGAGTTGGAATCGGCAACCGGTCAGGACTGGAGGGTGGGGACAGGGATCCTGCTTTTCTCACAAGCTCCTGGGTGGTGCTCCCTCGTGCTGCTGTCTGAGGACCACACTTGAAATAGCAAGGGTGTAGAGCAGTGGTTCTCACAGTGGTTCTCATGTTTTTTGGTGTCAGAAACTCTTTATAGTTTTAAAAATTATTGAGAGCCTCTAAAGCTTTTGTTTTTGTGGGTTATAACCACAGGTATTTATCATATTAGAAATTAAAGCAAAAAATTAAAAAAACTCAAGAGTACATGAGCCCACAAAGTGATAACGTCATTGCATGCCATGTAGCCTCTGGAAAGCTCCACTATATACTTGTGTGTGAAAAAGGCAAATAATGTCTCAGCCTGATTATGAAAATAGTTCTGACATTGCAGCCACCCTTAAAGGGATCCCTGGACCACTATCTGACTTACACAGAGGAACTAGCTCTCTGCTTAGGAGTCTTTCCTAGTCCAGGGTCTTTTAGGTACAGGAAACAAATTCATTCAAACTGGCTTAAGCAAAAATGGGAACTATTTGAAAAGCAACTGAGCCATTGCCCCAGATAGGAACAATCATCGAAGATCTAAACCTCAGGAAAGAGTAAGAAACCCAGGCAGCTTCTGGTCTCTACTTCTCCCACCTTCATTATTCTCTCTGAAAACTGACTCCCCTGCTTCCCTGTGTACATGGCCAGACGTGGCACCCCACAGCTCTTGAATTTACAGGTCTCCAGTTCAAGTGGCCTGTACTAACTAGGGCCCCTATATCCCAATTCCCAATCCCTCAGAGGTAGAACCTGATTGACACAGCATGGGTCAACTGTCTACTCCTGAGCCAGTCAACTGTGGCCAGTGGAGTAGGGGCATATGGTAAAACATGGTGGCCATGCCCACCGGTGTGTGAATGGGAGGTGAAGTGTGGAAGAGTGGGTAGGGTGGGCAGTTCTCAGAGAGGGAGGATGGGTTTTTTTTTGGACAGTTAGCTTCAAAGATGTTTATAACAGTCTAGAGACGTAGGTCCTGCTTGGCTCTGGGACTGTAGCTGAATCATGAACTCTCTCAGAACTTGTTTAATCAAATGCCAAATGGGAATAATAACACTGTTCATAGGGTCTTGCTCATAGAGTTATTGTGAAAATTAACTGAACTAATATATGTGAAAGAGCTTTGCATGCTACATGCCAGCATAGTGCTAAGTGTAGTGGGTTCATAATAAAGTATTAAATGCCATTTTTGCCCTTAAGGACCTTGGAATCAAACTGGGGAAAGATACAAATACCCATGATGCAATTGGAAAACAGCAGGCTTCTGACTGTGTACTAACCCAATTCAGAGGGTCGGGGGAGGGATATCAATTTGGGTGAGGAAGGGAAAATAATTTACTAAGCACTTCCTGTGGATTTAGTGCTATCTTTTGTGGTTTCACACACCCTTAATAACTCTACACCCTTAATACCTCTCAATAACTCTACAGTATGGGTGTTGCTATGCCCATTTTACAGCTGAGGAGACTAAAGTTCAGAGAACTAACTTATCCAAAGATACCCAGCCATGATGAAACCTAGGTCTGTCTGAGCTTGATGTAGCAAGAGGAAGATTCTTGGAGGAGTGGGATGCTAGTGAGGCTACAAACGGATTAGATGTGGATAGGCAGAGGGGAAGCTGGTCCATGACAGCGATAAATAAAAACAAAGACATGGATGTAGGTATGATCATGGGGTGAACCTAATGGGATCGGTACTAGGTTGCCATTGGAGGTGTAAGTGGGCTTTAGGTGGTAATGAATGAATGTGTGAATGAATGAGTGACCATGGGTTCCTGTCTTTCATCCCTTTTGTTTCATTGGCCTGGGAGTCATGCAGGATGGATTGGGCAGGGCAATGCGGAGATAGAACACCAGCTAGTGTGTTCTTTGAACAGTTCAAGGGTCATCTGATGAGTTCCTGGATTAGGGTGTGGAATAGAAAAGCCTAAGATGGCCTTTGACAGAAGAAACAATGGAATTGGATCTAGAGGACAAAGAAGAAGAACCAAAGATGATTGACTCACTGACTGACTGCTTGATTGATTGATTCACTTATTCAGCAGATGTTTATTAAGTGCTTCTTATTGGCCTGGCCCTGTGCCAAGTACCGAGTATACTGGTGGCCCAAATAGACATGTTCTCTTATGTAGGAGTCTCTTGCTGGCGCAAACAGTTAACATGCTTGCCTGCTAACTGAAGTATTGGAAGTATCTTAGAAGAAAGGCTTGGCAATCTACTTCCAAAAATTCAGCCATTGAAAACACTATGGAGCACAGTTCTACTCTGACACGCTTAGGGCCACCATGAGTAGCGATCAACTCGACATAATGGTAATTGGTTTATGGTTTTCTACCCTATGTCGGGGAGACAGAAAATCAAGTAAGCCAATACATGTATAATATGTCAGATAATGCTAAGGGCTGTGAGGAAACATAGGGCAGTGGAAGGGGAAAGAGAACAATGGAGAAGGTATGAGGGGCATTTTAAGCAGTTGAGCAGGGAGGTCTTCTCTGAGGAGGTGACATTTGAGTAAGACAAGTAGGATTCCGAGTTTCCAAGCCTGAGATATTCTAGGAGACTTAGAATACCACTGCCACGGGAGGAATCCCTTCCATGGGCCCTCAAACGCCCTAGAGCCATGTCCCCCATTTTGGAGCTGAGGAAACTGAGGCTTAGGGGGTCATGGGGAGCAAAGAGTTGCCCTGCTGGCCAGCATTGCAGAGTGAAATTAAACCCTGACTCTCAGCAGGACCCGACCCGCTTCTGGCTGCTCCCCCAGAAGCCCACGTGCTTCCAGCTCTGCACATCTCCTCCTTTTTTCCCTGTGGTATTTTTAGTCTCTCACAGACAGAGCCCCTTCCCTGAGTCTGCCGTTGCCTCCGTCATTCTGCTTGACTTGCTTTCACCTGCTCAGAGGCGGCTGTGACAGGGCTTCGAGCTGCACACGTCAAGCTGTCCCTGGCTTCACCGAGGTGGGGGTGGGGTGAGGGCGGCTGAGGGTGACCACCCTTGGCACAGGCACTGTGGGCAGGCGGGGAGGCCTGTCAGTGCCTCGGGGTGACTGCCAGTGCCTCACAGCTCCCTCTTCGGGTCAAGCCTGAATAATGAGGGCGAGGGGAGGAGGGTGCGCCTGTCAGTGTGTGCAGGGGGTGGGTGGTGGGAGGCAGAGAGAAGGAAAGACCCGTGGGAGGGAGATGGGATTGTGTAATTTGTTTTGGAGAGAGACAAGCTGAGGAGGTGGCAGAGGTGGTAGCTTGGCAGGTGGTACTGATTGTGACGTGTGTGTTTTGTGAGAGTATGTGAGCATTGCAGGCCTAGAGTACAGGTCTTTCCACTTGGAAGTCCCCAGTTAGTGTGTGTGAGTATATTTGAGTGCATGTATGTGAGTGTGTGTGTGAGTATACGTTAGTATATATGAGTGTGTGTATAAACACCTTAGACCTGAGGTACAGGCCTTTCCACTGTGAAGTCTCCAGTGAGTGTGTCTGTGAGAGAGACAGTGTGTGTGAGAGAGAGTATGTGAGTGTGTGTGTGTGTGTGTGTGTGTGTGTGTGTGTGTGTATGTGTGTATTTGTGAGTATGTGAGCGTATGTGTAAGCACCTCTGACCCAGGGTACAGGCTTTTCCACTGCAAAGTCCCCAGTGAGTATGTATATGTGTGTGAGTGTATGTTAGTGTGTGTATGTGTAAGCACCTCAGACCTGGGTTACAGGCCTTTCCACTGCAAAGTCCCCAGTGAGTGAGAAAGAGAATATGCGTGTGTAAGAATATGTAACCGTATTGGTGTGAGAAAGAATATGTATGTGTGTGCAAGCGTGTGTGTAAGCACCTCAGACCCAGGGTATATGTTTTTTCACTACGAAATCCCCGGTGAGTATGTGTGAGTGTGTGCGTGTGCATATAAGCACCTCAGACCCAAGGTATAGGCCTTTCCACTGTGATGCCCCCAGTGAGTGTGTGTGTGTGAGAGTATGTGAGTATATGTGTGTGTGAGAAAGAATATGTGAGTATGTGTGTGTGAGAAAGAATATGTGAGTATGTGCGTGTGTAAGCACCTCAGACCTAGGGTACGGGCCTTTCCACTGTGAAGTCCCCAGGGCCACTGTTCCAGGCAGGTCCCTGGGACTGCCCCATTTCCCCTCCACCCCAGGCTGCTGCCATGTTTTATTTCTCATCTGCTGCCCCTTCTTCTCTGTCTCCAAAGATCTCAGCAGGCCCTTTTCTTGGTTGGGAGTTTACTGCTGCTCATTACCAAAGAATGGCCTGGGGGAGGCTAGGATGCTACCCACATGTCCAGTGTGGGACTTACAAAGGTTTAAAAATAAACCTTGCCAAGTTCTTATAGCCACTGTTGAAGGGGCTGCATAGCTGCCAGCTCCCTCTGTGGCTGGTCTCTTTTATTCTTAAAGGTAGAGTTCACCCTGCTGCCCTCCCTTCCCAGGTCATGCTGACCCTTTCTAGAGATGCCTGCAGGGTCATAGGAGATGCCTAATCAGGAGTCACCCCTAGGGGACAGTGAGGTGCCAAGGTCTCTGTCACTGGCTAGAGGCCCAAGGCAGACCACAAAGGGAGGTCACAGCCGAAGCCACTCGCCAGAGTTGAGCAAGCTAGAGTGGGGCTGGGAGCTCCCCTTGAGCCCCTGCTCATGCCTTGGGCCCGAATGACAGGACTGGCTGGCTCCTTGGGACACTTGGTGGGTGGGGGTGAACACGGGAGCCCCGGGCTACCACTGCAGTTACCTTCTTGCCCCATCAGGACTTGCTCCTAACAGGCCCATCAGTTGATCAGCTGTGGGAAATAGAGTTGGCATCTTCACTCTGTGTCAATGAAGCTGGAAGGCTCAGGAGTTGGAGGAAGAGATTCTTAGCACAACAGCAGTATAGGAGAATTCCATAGATAAAGGCTTTTCAGCCAGATGGTCCTGAGTTTATATTCTGGCTCTGCACTTATTAGCTGAGTGACCTTGGGTCAACTACTTAACCTCTCTGTTGCCTCAGTTTCCTGATCTGTATAATGGGGATAATAATAGTACCTCATTCATCTGGAAGTGCTCACTGGTCTATGCCAAGAAATTTAGAAGACAGCTACCTGACTAACTGACTGGAAGAGATCCATATTTGTGCCCATTCCAAAGAAAGGTGATCCAACAGAATGCGGACATTATCGAACAGTATCATTAATATTACACACAAGCAAAATTTTGTTGAAGATCATTAAAAAATTGTTGCAGTAGTACATCGACAGGGAAGTGCCAGAAGTTCAAGCTGGATTCAGACGAGGACCTGGAATGAGGGGGGATATCATTGCTGATGCCAGATGGATCTTGGCTGAAAGTAGAGAATACCAGAAAGATGTTTACCTGTGTTTTATTGACTATGCAAAGGCATTCGACTGTGTGGATCATAAAAAAATTATGGATCACATTGCAAAGACTGGGAATTTCAGAATACTTAATGGTGCTCATGTGGAACCTGTCTATAGACCAAGAGGCAGTCATTCAAACAGAGCAAGGGGTTACTGCATGGTTTAAATTCAGGAAAGGTGTGCGTCAGGGTTGCATCCTTTCACCATACTTATTCAATCTGTGTGCTGAGCAAATAATCCAAGAAGCTGAGCTACATGAAGAAGAACACAGCATCAGGATTGGGGGAAGACATTAACAACCTGGGATATGCAGATGACATAAACTTGCTTGCTGAAAGCCAGAGGACTTGAAGCGCTTACTGATGAAGAGCAAAGACCACAGCTTCAGCGTGGATGACACCTCAACACAAAGACAACAAAAATCCTCACAACTGGACCAATAAGCAACATCATGATAAATGGAGAAAAGATTGAAGTTGTCAACGATTTCATTTGACTTGGATCCACAAACAATGCCCATGAAAGCAACAGTCAAGAAATCAAACAATGTATTGCATCGGGCAAGCCTGCTGCAAAAGACCTCTTTAAAGTGTTAAAAAGCAAAGATGTGACTTTGAGGACAAAGTACACCTGACCCAAGCCATGGTATTTTCAATCACCTCATACGTATGTGAAAGCTGGGCGATGGATAAGGAAGACCAAAGAAGAATTTATGCATTCCAGTTATGATATTGGTGAAGAATATTGACTATTCCATGGACTGCCAGAGGTCTGTCTTGGAAGAAGTACAGCCAGAATGCTCCTTAGAAACAAGGATGGCAAGACTTCATCTCACGTACTTCAGGCATGTTATCAGTAGGAACCAGCCCCTGGAGAAGGACATCAGGCTTGATAAAGTAGAGGATCAGCAAAAAAGGGAAAGACCCTCAACGAAATAAATTGACACAGTTGCTGCAACAATGGGGTCAAACACAGCAACGATTGTAAGGATGGCACAGGACCAGGTAGTGTTTTGCTCTGTTGTACATAGGGTTGCTATGAGTTGGAACCAACTCCACTGCACCTAATAACAATAGCACTTACCGCATGGAGTTGTGAAGATTTAATAAGATAATACAGGTGAGTAGCTGAGTGATTTGGGGCAAGTTACATAAACTCTCTGGGCCTCAGTTTCCTCATCTGTAAAATGGGGTTAATATTAGTACTCATGTTGTTTATGAAGATCAAATGAGGTGATACGAGGCAGGTGTTCAGGGCCTCCTGTAGCACGCGCTCAATAACAAGCATCCCGATATCCCCAATGTCTCCCCAGGCTCGTGGCTCTGCGGGTGGCAGGAGGAGGCATGACGCTGCCTCTCAGGAAGACCAAGACAAACCTTACGTCTGTGACAGTAAGTACTGGCCGATCCCGCCTTCCTTCGTCTGCCCCCTCCCAGCCCCGTGCTCCCCTGACCTTCCTTGGCTGTTTTCCCCGGGCAGCTTCAGGCTCACTCACTACCTCCTCTTTGGGCCAGCAACCCTGGCTTGCATGCCTGTCGACTCCACTGCAGTCACCACCTCCTCTTGCTGCTGCTTCTAGCCCTGGGGTGTTTCTGCACGAAGGGGAAGCAAGTGAGAGCAGCCTCCCAGCCTTTGATGCCTCGAGCCTCTCTCCAGCAGTGCCCTCTCTTTTCCTCCTCCTCTCTCTGCTTCACTCTCTCTGTCTCCTTTAAGCTTCATCCCCTATTTCTTTCTCTGTTTCAGAGAGTCACAAACAAAAGCGTAACTCAAAAACCTCCGACAAAAGTACTTGGCTCTTGTGACTTTTCATTTGTTCCCTTTTAATTTCCTCTCTCCCTCTCCTTTCCTACGGTTAGGAAGTTATGAATCTTTTCTGATGACGACTTAGTTTAATAAATGTCCCTCGATCCATCTCCAGCCTTTCTCGCTTGCTTCAGAAACATCTTTTTGACAAGCGGCTGCCTGGCTCCTGGGTTCAGGGTCGGCAGACACAGCAGGGAGGGGCTGAGGGAGAGGAGTCGCTGGTTCTAGGGCAAGTGGAGGTGGGTGGACCTCAAGAAGCTGTCAGCTTTAGGAAGGATGGCCATCAGCCTCAAGAGAGCTTGTTTCTTCCTCACCTGCCGGAGCGCGGGGTGGTGGGTTTAAAATCCTTGCCCTAGTTGTCCTCGCACTGCATGGGGCACCATCTGCTGATTCCATGGTGAGGGCGGCACTCACACCTCACTCTGTTGATCTTCCTTTGTCTTCTTCTCTCTGAGGACGCAGACCGTGCGATCGGAGAGGAGGGGCTGCAGTGACAATGGCAGGGGACAGCTCAGGCCGGACCCTGGCACCCCGGTCACCCCTACATCTTGCCAGTGTTTGCAGATTCTCTGTGAAGGCAGGGAGAGGACCAGGGGAAGGGAGGGGCACAGGGAGTAAGTCGGGATTGGTGCCTTTTTCCTCCCTCTTCACTGGCCCCTGGATTTCAAAAAGTTGTTCTGTCCCGGCTGGGTTGACAGCTGGTTGGAGAACATTTTGCTACAAGAACTCAAACTCCATGACCCCTATTTGGCTGCTTAATACACTGTGCAGATATCATTGCTGAGACGACTCTGGCAGGTAACATCTCCACCCGAAGCAATTCTGCTCCAGAACGAACAGGGAGCAGGGCAGAGGGTCTGATGGCACCTGGCAATGCCAAGAGGGGCCTGCTTTCCCTGGGTCTTGCTTCCTGGGTAGGGTTCAGTTTTGTCCTGAGGCATAAAAGCCCAAGCATGCTACTCCTAGGGGGACTATGGTTCTGGGGCTGTGTGCTGGGAAGGGTCCTCAGACCCCTGGGAAGCAGGCTTTCTAGTCTCATCTGGCTGGAGCAGCCCATCTAGTAAGAAAGCCAACAGCTGCTGTGGAACTGAGGCATTGCCACCCTATTCCTCTTGTAAAAAGTTTATTTGCATTATGTGACCATAGACAGTGGGATTCTGCTATCATAGATACTGGGATTACTTTTTGCTCTATCTCTACAGCTTTCATTGGATTTCCAGCCAATAATAATCCATCTGTTCCCAAACACACCCTGTGTGCCTTTTTCTTTTGCTTCACCCACCTCCCCATTCCTCTCTCACCCTTTGCCTCTGAAGCCTACCTCTTCACATATTATCTCCATGAAGCCCCCTTTGTGGGTGTGCCTCTCTTGCCTGGTTCCCTACTTTTGGGGCAAAGTGCTTCAATCACAGCTTCTTCCAAGCTCCTGGGGCTTTGTTTAGGGATCTCAATGGCATTTGCTGTTTCCCCTCCTATGTGGTCTCTTCCTCCTTGTGTTTACCCTGTATTGCTTGGGAGGCCTCATCATAGACCTGATTTGGGCTTTCTGGAAGTCTCTGCAGCTGCTTTGTTGGTTCTGCCTGCACACGCGCTGCCTCCCTTTTCCTCCCTCTTTGAGGCAAGGTCCAGCAGATTGCCCTTCTCTGTTCTGGCTCTCTTAGGAAATTGTGTGGCAGCTCTGTGATTAATAGACTTTATTTTTATCTGGTACCCTTCAGACATGTGATCCTTTGGGATAGAAATGACCTTTGGAGAGGTCATAAGGCCCCTCCTTACCCTCCCCCAAACAAATGGGCCAGGAATGCTTTTAATAATCTCTAATGCATCCTAAGTAGAGAGGTGTCTGGTCGCCTCCTTGAATGTCCCCAGGGATGGTGTTACCGTAAGCTGCCCTTTCTTCCATGATTCCAGCTGTGCTTTGAATGATTGTTTTCCCTTAATATGAGCTGATATTTTTCTGTCCTACAGGCCCCCTTGCCTTTTGTGCATCTTCCCCCAACAAATAGGCACATCAGCATTTTGTCTATTCTGGGGGCTCTCTTGGCATCCCCTCATATTCTTGGTTGACCTAGGGACACCGTAATCTCTGTGACTCCCTGCTCCGAGTTCCCTTCCAGACCTACCCTGAAGCATAACACTCCCATTGGAAGTAGCATGAAGGCCAAGTGGCTCAAAGAGTAACAGACACATTTCCTTGTTTATTTTACGCATCAGCTCTTAACACACCCATATCTGTAGAGAATAGAAATATTTGGCCACCCCATTGCACTGGGCAGCATCTTCTCAGTTTCCCAATCAGTGCCTGTCCTGACCCCAGTGTTTATGCCTCTCCAGGTGTATTGTCTTTTGTATGAAAGCATTTCATTATTCCTTCTTCCATAAATCACTCTGCAGTTGGCCCTATTGAGTCTCAATAAAGAGATGCAATAATATGTGACTTCAATATACAAGATTCAATAAAAACAAATTTAAAGACATTGCCCAGTAGTTAGATTTCATTCTCCACTGATCTGCAATCCCTGTCATTTTTGTATCCTCTGTGGTTTGATTTGCATGATTCCCACTCCATCTTTCAAGTTATTTACGAAAATATTAGGCCACCTTGGACCCCAACACCTCTCTCTGGGTTTATATGGAGTGGTAATAGCTGTTTTTCAAATGGGATTAGATTTAATCCCTTCTGGTATTTATTTCTGAATATAGTTATCCTATTATGTTCTTGGGCCAAACTTCTCTTTCAAGGTGGGTAGTTGAAATATTATCTCAGTCACTACCTTCAGGTGATAGATAGCTTGCCTGCTGCCTTTCATTCAACCATGGAATTTATTCCATTCCAGAGAAATATTAAATCATCTGAACATAATTTATATTTTGCCCAATCCATGGTACGTATGGATGAATACTTCATTTTCCAGCAAGTAACCAATCTCTGGAAGTTTACTAAACTTAAGAAGTGAAGTTCTGCCTCTTCCCTTTCAATCCTTGCCAAAGGAAAAGAGTTAATTATCTGCAAATAGAGCAACTGAATATGATTTTGTGGGAAAGGCTATCAGGGTTTGTCAAAGTGTGGGCCCTGGACCACCTGCACAGAAATTACCTAGATGCTTATCAAAAATGTAGATTCCTGGTCCTCACACCAGGCCTCCTGCATCAAAATCACTGGAGGCAGGCCCAGGGACCTGCATTTTCTCTGAGCTCCTCAGGGGATTCTTATGAATGTTGACATTGGAGAACACCCGGCCTCCTTCATTCAAACTTGGAGATTTCTGGCCTCTGACTGCTCAGCTCTTTTATTATTCCCTGCTTTGTGAATCTGGAAGTTCTCGAGTCTCCAGGAATTCTCCAGGCAGAGTGCCACTGACTTGCATCATTGTTTTAGCTGGTCTCTCCAGAATCTTCCCAGTTCTTTCAGCGTTGATATAAAACTCAGCATCTAACAGATGACTTTAATTTACAGCTTGAAATCCTAATAGTAACAATAGCCCCATTTTATAGGTGGGATGAAAACTGGGAGCAGATATGTGAAAGGAATCCTTGGGTTTGGGCTACTAGGATGCTTTACAATTATTTTAAGAGTTTGCCTCTTCTCTTAACTGCTCCCACTCCTGAATTTTCTGTTAGCATTGTTGGGGCAGACTTCTAATGAGAGGCCCCTTTTTCCATTTTCTTTGTTCAAAGAGCGTCATAGAAAAGAAGATGGTAATCATGAGGTGATATTCAGGAAGAACATTTTGGCTTTAAGTGTTTGCCATATGGGGAGGAGTAAAGCAAGCATCTGAGGGCAGTGGTGGTACAGTCGTAGAATTCTCACCTTCTATGCAGGAGACCCAGGTTCAATTCCCGGCACAGCCACCATACCTCATGCACAGCTACCACTCATCTGTCAAGGGAGGCTTGTTCGTTGCTATGATGCTGAACAGGTTTCAGTGTAGCTTCCAGACCAAGACAGACTACAACTTTGGAAAATCAGTGATTTACTTCATTAAATCAGACAATGGAAACCTTGTGGATCACAGTGATCTGGTCCTGTTGGGCATGGGGTCACCATGAGCTGGGTGCCCACTGAATGGCAGCTAACAACAACAACCCTTTTTCTGGGTGCAATGGAAGTGATTTAATTTCCCCCTTGCATTTTTTTTTCTGACCACAGTGATAACTCCTGTTAACTGGATACTTACAGTGTACTGGGTACTGTGATAAGCATTTTATATACAATATCTCTGTAAATCCTCATACTAACCTTGAGAGGCAGGGACAGTTACCTCACTTTGCTGGTGAAGAAACTGAAGCTCTGAAAGGTGAGGGAACTCCTTCAAGGTCACACAGCTGGCTAACACTAGAGCTGGGATATGAACCCCAATTTGTTGAACTCTGGAGTTGACACCCCCTAGGATATCTACTGTATAAACTGCAGGTTAAACATGCCCTCTTAACCTTGGACTGTGATTGTCCTGAGAGTTGAGGCCAAAAAAAACAAAAAAAAACAAACCATGTTTTAAAAGTTAATTAATGAGCAAGTACACCTTATTTATGAGGTGAAGCCCTGTCCACTGTAGACAGATGGCTTCTAGGTGTCAGATTGACAAGCTGAAGCCAGGTAGTAATTATAAGTGAAGTGGGATGGAATGAATTATACACTTTTGAGCCTTTTAAATTTAAATTTATTAAAATCATATCCCAAACTGGGACATTAGGATGAATTAGTGACAAGGGGCAAATAGACATGATTGAAGCCCTCCTAGAAGCGTGACCCACGTCTGAGTCATGCCTGGTATTCACACATCGGGGGTGGATCCTTTCAACTCAACCTGTGTATCAATAAAAACCTCATTCTCCACCACCCCTACCCCACACACATGCATTTTTGATTGTGTGGCCAGTGGCTGAAATGTGACTTCCTTTTGAGAAAGCTTTTCAAGTCCTTTCTAGTGTTTCCTTCTTCCTAGATGCCTGGTGAGGATGTAAGTGTCCAGTTGGGGCAGGGTCAGAAGAGAGGATCTCTGGGGTCCCTTCTGAGATCCCTGGGTGGTGCAAATGGTTTATACTTAGCTCATAATCTAACTGTTGGCAGTTCAAACCCACCCAGTGGCATTGAGAAAGAAAGGCCTGGCGATCTGCTTTTGTAAAGATTACAGCCAAGTGAACTCTGTGGAGCAGTTCCACTGTGTAACACATAGGGTCGCCATGAGTTGGCATCAGCTTGAGGGCAATGGGTTTGGAGTCCCTTCTTGCTCTAAAATTTCTTGCTTCTTGGTGGTGGCATACTGGAAGGAGAAGAGTATCACGCCAAAAGCAAGAAGACCGTGGGTCTAGTCCTGGTTCCACCATTCAGTGGCTATGGACCAGCTTCCTTATTTGTCCATGTGTGGGTGGCTCTTCTCTTGAGTGTCTGGACTTCCCCATTCAGTATTCCTTTCCTACCCTACGAGATCCTTTATCCTCAGGCAGCAGCTTAACAGTGAGGCTCTATACCTTCAGACAAGGTGTCTTAAGGACATGAAGTAGGAGAGGATTGTGGGATAGCACAGAAGTTGTGCCAAGGTCCAGGAGGAGCAGGGGGATGGTGAATTGGCACATGAGGCAGACACAGCCTGAACCCAAGACAGTCCCAGAAAATCTTCTTGACCTCAACCTCCTTAAAATTTCTCTGGTTCTACCTATACCTGAGTGCAGCAGGGAGAATCAGAGGACTATTGCAGTCTTATTAAAAAAACAAAAAAAAATTTGAGGGCATTAAGGCCCTGAATTCTGTAAGGCTCATGTGTTTTTACTTCGAGCTGAAGTGGAAAAGCCAATAATGCGGCCTTCAGGCTCGCTGCCCTTGTCGCTGAAGAGAAGCCAGGCTCATCACTCAGTTGTCTTTGCTATTATCTTGCAGGTCCTTGGATGGGGGCTGGGTGAGGGAGGGGGTGGGAAAGGCTCGGTGCCCCAGAAACTTGATTTATAGAGCAGGGCCTATGGCATGTGATTGATTCCTGGAGATGGAGTGTGTTTGTTACTGCAAAGCTGGGTCTGTTTAAATATTTAAATGTCATTGTGTCATGGACACAGGTTTGTGGGTTTCTCAGCAGGGCTGGCCAGAGGCAGGGCTAGGGAGAGGCTCAAGTTTCTCTTTGATACCCCAGTTGTTGTTGGGTGCCGTTGAGTCAAATCCCTACACGTCACGGTAGAACTGCCCCATGGGGTTTCCTAGGCTGTAATCTTTATGGGAGCAGATCATCGGGTCTTTCTTCCATGGAGTGGCTGGGTGGGTTCGAACTGCCAACCTTTCAGTTAGCAGCTGAGTGCTTAACCATTGCACTACCAGGCCTCCTTTTTGATACCCTAACCAAAACCAAAACCAAACCCATTACCATCTAGCTGATTCCAACTCATAGCGACTCATAGGACAGAGTAGAACTGCCCCACAGGGTTTCCAAGGAGTGGCTGGTGGATTTGAACTGTCAGCCTTTTTGTTAGCAGCTGAGTTCTTAACCACTGAGCAACCAGGGCTCCATTTGATACTCTACCTGTACCCATTGCTGTCAAGTTTGATACCTTAGTACCCTAATATTTCCTCTTCCTTTGCTCCTGCTGCCTGTCCTCCCCTTCCCATCGCCCTCTGCCCTCTAGTGCTCTCAAGAAACCAATCTGACCACCAAACATAGCTTTGCCTTTTCTGGGCTGCAGCCCACACCTTCTTGAATTATTTTCTCATCCAGTCAGAACCTTGTTCTCAGCCAGATGTTACTTGATGCAAACTTGTAGCAAATAATTCCTATTAAGGTATGAATGACCAGTAACAGGGTAGTTATTAACCTTTATGAGGTTCACTTTATTAAAAAAAACAACAAAACTTTTTCTACATAAATAGTATATGTGCATTGTAGAAAAATCAGAAGCTACAGATAAGCAAAAAGGGAAAAATAAAAATCACCCATAATCTCACTCCTCAGAAATAACTCAAATTTGGTTTTGTTGTATACTATTCTAGAGACCCTGGGTGGTACAAATGGTTAACACTCTCAGCTGCTAACTGACACGTTGGCAGTTTGAGTCCACCCAGAGGCACCTCAGAAGAAAGGCCTGGTGATCTACTTCTGAAAAACCAGAAACTGGAAACCCTATGGAGCACAGCTCTACTTTGACACACATGGGGTTCCCATGAGTCTGAGTCAACTTGATGACAACTGGTTATTCTAGAATTCATTCTTTCTCTCTCTCTCTCTTTACGTATATATATCTCCAATAGATAATAAATGATACATACAATTTTTAGCCCATCTTCCCACACAACAATATACAAGGAACATTTTTCAATGTCAATACATACATTTTTATGACACCATTTTTAGAGCTGTATAGTATTCTATCATACGGACATGGCTCAGTTTATGAACATGCCCCAGTTTGCTCAATTAATGTTCTACTTGTTGGATGTTTGTTCACTGTTAAAAACAAGATCGCCCCTATATCTTTGCATACTACCATATTTTTACGCAAATAACGTGCTTCTTCTGCATTTGTTTGCCAGCTGTGCCCTCCTCCTGTAAAGTATTCTTGTAAGTACACTATGCTAATTTTTTTTTTTACAGCAAGATGTGGAAGAGGATTGGCACTTGCCGGGGGGAGGGCACAGCCGGCAAGCAAATGCAGAAGGCGCATGTTATTTGCATAAAAATATGGGTACTCTTATTATTTCTTAGAATTAGAATTGTGAGGCCAGTGGGTATGCTGCACAGCCCTTGATTTCTCTTATTTCAAGTCATCATGAGGATACAGGGAAGTAGGTGGTGTGGTCATTACCACCCAAGCCAGAGAGAGCTGGGGGAAGAAGAATGTGCACAGACTTTGGAGTGAGAAGTCTAAGGTCAAATGGTGTTTCTGCTGCTTGTTATGTGGGATTTTGAGAAAATCTTGAAGTGGGTATGGTACATAGATGGGAGGGCTAAATGAGATAATGTATATGAAAATGTTTGCACATGGTAAGTGCTCAATGAATATTTCTTCCACCTTTTCCCCTTATTTCCTCTGTCTCCAATGTAGTTGGAAAGATAAGGCTGATATTACACGAGGAGCTAACACACCACCAGGCAGTATTTAACTGAGTTAGGTAGTGAGTAGGAGTTCAGGGGAGGGAACAGTCTAGGTGGGCTGGTGTTTCTGAGTATGCTTCCCCAGGATGCCAAGTTAAGTCCTCAGTGAACATGTATTGAATTGGTTTGGGCCTTCAGGGATGGAGACGTGTGTGAGTGGAGGGGTGAGGGAAAGATGTAATAATAGTAATAACTAAGTTTGTTGAGCTCATATTTTGGGCCTGAATATTCTATGGGCTTTATCTATATTAACTCTATAACCTTCACAAAAGTGCCATGAGATAGATAGCATGATCAGCTCCATCATACAGATAAAGAAACAGGACAAGGGGGGTTAATTAACCTTCCTGAAGTCACACAGTGAGTAAGTGGCTGAGCCAGGATTTGATCCCAGACAGGTATTGCTCTCCCTTTCTCTGTCTCTTTTACACACACACACACACTTTCTCTCTCACACACATACTTATACTCACTCACTCACTCATTCACTCACTCACTCACTTACCCTTTTCTAGAATCTGCCAGTACCCTACACATACTTCCCCTTAGGCTACCTCTCACATGGTGCGATAATGGTTTTTCTGTTGGTTTGTTCTGTCACCGGACTGTGAGCCTTCTGAGGCCAGGGACCATGTCATATTCAGCTTTGCATCCCAACCCCAGCACAGTGGTTGCTCCCCAAACTGTTGATGTTTGCCTGGAGAAGGGAATGTGCAACACAGATACCAGGACAGAAGATGGAGTAGGTTGGCCAAAGCAGAGCCTTTGGGTAGGGAGACTGGAGGGCATAGAGTTGGACAAGGATTACTGGGAACACAGCATAGTCATGGTGAATCATGAAGATCCCAGAGACATCTCGGTAAAGGTTAATCTATGGGGTTAGATGTTCAGGGGAGAGAGCCTACAGCCTGATGGCTGAGAGGTGACTTTTCTAGTCAGCTAGGAGAGGACATGACGTCTGGATGGTGGCAACACTGAAAATAAAATGGACAGGGCAAACAGGAAAGTCATTTTGAAAAAAAAAACACAGAACCTGGCAGATGACAGGCAGGATATGTGGTACAGGGGAGAGGGAGGCAGCAATGATGACTCTTGAAGTCCATCTCAGGTAGTTGAGACATGAGGGGAGGATTTACTGGAATATTCTAAACAGGGAGGTGATTTCGCAGGAGTGATGAAACTATGACCTTGTGGAAATGGCAGGACATCCAGGAGAAGTATCTAACAGACGCTAATGGACACTTGTGTCCCCAAAGGAATTGAGGAACTTATATCGATTTTGTAGATAGGTGGGGACCTACTTGAGGTAAGGGGCAATGAGTCACACTAGACAGGCTGGGACTTAAAAGTAAAGCCTGCTCTGCATCTGACGCTGCACTTAAGTCAGATATTAACCCAGAACTGGGAGGAGTGTAGAGATTCGGAGAGGCAGATTCCCAAAAGTTTGGGGGCTGTGACACCTTATTGTAATGGGTCTGAGTTTTGACTGTTCTCTGTTTATGTTTCTCAGAAATGTTCACAATTGTATTTGTTGTTGAAATTATTTTTATTGTGGAATTAAAGAATTATATATTACTCTTTATGTTAATTACAGAAATGCTAATGTAGAACTCACCAGAATAAGGAATCAAAGATGCTGTGCCTACAAGGGATAATGGTCAAAAGAAGATAGATCTGGAGTCAGAAGCCCAGAGTCTTTGCGAAGTCACTTCCTAGCTGTGACCTTGGGCAAATCAGAAAGCCGCTCTGAGCCTTAGTTTCTTTTTCTATTAAGTGAGGACAATAACATCTGCCTTAGAGGGTTTCCAAGAGGATGAAATGAGACAGCATGTAAAAACAATTAGCTTGCTACCTGGTTCATAGATGTGCTCAATAAATATTTACTTTCTCTTTATACCAAGTCAAGAAAATAATACTTTTTAACACTTAACTTGGGTCCCCAGCTGTGTTCTGTGCACCTGCTGTTGGACTTGACAGGGCTCAGGGAAGCAATCTGATTACTTATCAAAATTAGTTAATTACTTATCAATACACCTAACATTTTTTGGAACATTTACTAGGTGCCAGGCACAGTGCTAAGCACTTTGTAAAGGTGAAAACGCACACAGTCCTCGCAGCACCTAGATGAGGTATGACCTATTATTATCCCATTTTACAGACAAGGAAACTGAGTCTTGGAGAGGTTAAGTAACTTGCCCATGGTCACACAGCGAATTAGCTAGCCCAGGAAGGCTGACCCCAGAGTTCACCAGCTTTCTGTCACACTGCTCCTCAGGGCAGGAACTGGTCTTAATGACACATTTTATGCTTTGGTTTTGGGGGTTTCTGTATTACTCTGCTGTTGTTAGGTGCCATCATCTGCATATTGCGAGTTGTTAATGAGTCTTCCTCCAATCCTGATGCCACATTCTTCTTCATATGGTCCAGCTTCTTGGATTATTTGCTCAGCGTACAGATTGAATAAGTATGGTGAAAGGGTACAACCCTGACACACACCTTTCTTTATTTTAAACCATGCAGTATCTCCTTCTTCTGTTCATACAACTGCCTCTTGGTCTATGTACAGGTTCAGCATGAGTACAATTCCACTTGAACTTGTGTATGAGTAATTGATGGTCTGTTATGCAATCGGCCCCTGGTTTGTTTTGACTGATGATATTGAGCTTCTCCATCATCTCTTTCCACAGACGTAGTCGATTTGATTCCTGTGTATTCCACCCAGCAAGGGCCACGTGTATAGTCGCCATTTATGTTGTTGAAAAAGGTATTTGCAATGAAGAAGCCGTTGGTCTTGCAAAATTCTATCATGCCATCTCTGGCATTGTTTCTATTACCAAGGCCATATTTTCCAGCTACTGACCCTCCTTAGTTTCCAACTTTCACATTCCAATCACCGGTAATTATCAGTGCATCTTGATTGTATGTTTGATTAATTTCAGACTGCAGAAGTTGGTAAATATCTCAAGTTTCTTCATCTTTGGCATTAGCAATTGGTGCGTAAATTTGAGTAACAGTCGTATTAACTGATCTGCCTGGTAGGTGTATGGATATTATCCTGTCACTGACAGCACTGTATTTCAGGATAGATCTTGAAATGTTCTTTTCCTCTGCTGGGGAGCCAAAATCAGGTTACATAGTATTTTGAAATGAAAGGCTTGATGTTCATCTCCGTTCTTTCTGGTTTTTAAAGTGGGAGTCACATTCACGTGCAGCAGATTCCTAAAATGAGCAGAACGCAATCCCTGGGTGAAGACATAGCACTCATGCATCACTGGAGTTGGATAGAGCCTGGCTCTGGGCTCCTTCCTAATACAAAGGTCAGGGCCAGGCCCTGGGGAGTGTGGCCCTGAAAAATCAGGATGCTCCACCTCCTTACCCTAGCCCCCAGTATTTCTATCCAGAAGAATTCAGTTTAAAATCAGCATCAAGGGTGGCCTGGAAGATGCAGTGAAATCACAGGAAGGCAGCTGCAGACCTGGCTTGGTGTGGTGGGGAGAGGGGTGTGGCCAGCTCCCTGCGGATCTTATGGATGGGAGACTTTGCTTCTTTTTCTGTTGCATTTGAGGGAATAATAGTTTTAGGAGGCACACAGGGTCTCAGAAGGCCCAGAGAAAACAGAGTTGACAAGTACTAGAATGGAGTATTAGTTGAGAAGTACTAGAACGGAGATCATCTGATCCAACCTCCATATTTTACAAATGGGGAGACCAGGGTGTAGAAAGGTATGGGATTTGTCCACGGGTGTGTAGTGAGTTCATCTCAGAGCCAGGGCCGGACCCAGGTCTCACGAGGGCCACCCACGCTGCTGGCCTTCTGGCTGTAAGGGAAGGAGAGGGGAAGCCTTGGGTGTGGGAAGCTCTGGACTTGTCCAAAAGGAGCTTCTTGTCCTTTAAACAGAGGAAGGCCTGGGTGAACCTTGGGGCCTGGCTTTTATCACTTTGGGCTCTGTGGAACCATGGTGAGCTCTTGAGAAAAGCCTGGGCATTTAGGATTGTTGCAGGGATTAGCAACCACACCCTGAGTAACCTAGTCTGAGCTGGTGGCTTTTTGAGTATCTCATGCGTTTTGGCACAACCTGAGTTGGTATCTGAGAATCACTGCCGGGGCTTTTCTTACTTTGGTTTTCTCCACACTTGGGCGTGGGGGATGGTGGTTGTAGGCAATCCTCCGTCGTTCAAATGGTTCTGCAGAGAGTAGACGGAGGGCTGTTGGGAAGGTATACGGAGCCCCAAACTTATATTTGAACGATTCTGGGAGGGTGTGATTCTCCCATCAAAATGGCCTCCCTTTGCATCTCTCTGGGTCCAGGAGGACTTAGGATCCCACTCAGAAGGGCTGAATGAAAGAGGATTTGATGAAGGAATAATTACAGCGGTGTGGATAGGATAAAGGTACCCACAAGGGAGAGCAGTAAGCCCTTCCCCATCTTGAGCCCCAAGGGCAAGGGGAGAACCTGGTCCCCAGAGCTGGTGAGGGCTGGAGCCGTGGAGGACTTGGGGCTGCCCAGCTCAACCTGCAGCCATAGAGGGCGTAGCCCTGCACCAGCATGGCACCCAAGCAGGAAGAAAATGGAAAAACAAAACTAAACAAAAACCAAACCCGTTCTTGTGGAATAGATTCCAACTCACGGCAACACGATGTGACAAAGTAGAACTGCCCCATAGGGTTTTCTTGACCGTAATCTTTATGGAAGCAGATCACCAGGCCTTTCTTATGTGGCACTGCTGGATGGGTTCGAATCACCAACCTTAAGTTAGCATTTGTGCTACCCACAGGCCTAAAGCAAGAAAGATGGGGCACAAATACCCACCTTCTCTTTCTTCTCACCCTCCCCTCTCCTGCCAGTGCCTCCCCCTGGTCAAGTTCAACCAGAAGCAAGGCCATGCGAGGTAGGCCATAGAGATCAGCCCCCAGGCTTTGGGAAGGGTGGCAAATGGACAACAACCACAGCATCTTTCAAGTGTCTGCTTCAAAGTAGAGACCTGAGTTCAAGTCCTGCCCCTGTCATTTAGGCAGTTGCTTAAACCCCCTAAGACTCAGTTTCCTCACCTGTAAAATGAGGATAATAATAGTTACCTCAAGAGTGGCAGTGAGATTAAATGTAGGAATGTTTACCTGCCTGATTGTCTGCAGGTATGTTGTCTTGTAGGCATCGGCAGATGATAGGCACTGCTGGGTCTGTTTGACAGATGAGGAAGTCGAGCTGCAGAGAGAGGGGGTAGCATCCTCAGGGTTGTATGTGAGTGCCTGCGGCAGAGCTGGGAATGAGATGCAGCCCAGTGACTCCCAAGGCCCAGGCTTTGTCTCTTGGACACTCATCCTGTAATTGCTTTCGGTCTCTCGGAAACCACTGGCTCAGATACCCACTGCGTGCTCCAAGTTGGGCTGATGAAAATGTGCCAGAGTCATTAAGTTATCAGTAGGGAAGGCGGCCACTTCTCCCCTGCAGGAAGGATTTTGCTGTCTGCTGCAGCCGGCTTTGTTCACACAAACTGCCCCTGTTCTCCGCCCCCACCCCCTACCCCTTGCCTCCGGACAAGAAGGAGTGAGTGGGTAAGGTCGAGTGGGGGGATGCTGTAGATGTTCTGGGGCAACAACGAAGGACTCAGAAGTTGAGACAGGAGGTCCTGCATGGAGAATCCAGCTCTAGGCTGGGAAGGGGGCAAAACTATTTCTGCAGCTTGACAGATGGATCTTCCCCTGGGGGAAGGAGAGAGAGGAAGGTGAGCTGGACCTTCCTCATTGTCACAGCCGGTCCTCTCCAAGTGCACTGTGCCAGGAACACAAAGCCCAGGTGCACGCTTGCCAAGGTGAAAAGAGGAGCTGAGGCTGCGCGCTGGCAGGGCTGGCTGGTCCCAGGGGCGATGGCTTCAGACATGCATGACGCAAAGGCACATGCCTGGGGGAAGGAGATTGGAGGGGGAGATGGGGGCACAGCCCCCTCTGAATACTTTAGCAGTCCTGGGGCTCTGTCTGATTCTGCACCACAGATGATTCCAGAGTGAGATTTCTGACATGACAAAAGGAGAGCAGATGGTTCCAAGACTTTAGTTTTCAGAATGTTTCTTTCCCCACCCTCTTTTCCTTGCTACTCCACCACGCTGGACTTCAGAGGAGAAAATACTAGATTTTCCCATCTTTTGGGTTTATTTTCTTTGCTGCCCACTTGATTGCAGTGAGGATAATAATAGCCGACAATTATCGAGACTTATTATATGCAGGGCACTGTTTCAAATGTATAGTCTCAGGTAGCCCTTGCAACTGTGAGGCAGGTGTGCTGTCGTTGTTAGTTGCCAAGTCAGCTCTGATTCATGGCGACCTTACGTATAACAGAACAAAATGTTGTCACCTTCATGATCACTGGTATGTTTGAGTCCATTGTTTGCTGTTTGTCAGTCCATCTCATAGAGGGTTTCTCTCATTTTCTCTAATCCTCTGCTTTACCAAACATGATGTCCTTTTATAGCGATTGGTCTTTTCTGATGACTTGTCCAAGGAAGTGAGCTGAAGTCTTGCCATCCTTGCTTCTAAGGAGCATTCTGGTTATATTTCTTCTGAGACTGATTTATTTGTTCTTCTGGCAGTCCATGATATATTCAATATTCTTCGTCAACACCACAGTTCAAAGGCATCAATTCTTCTGTCTTCCTTTTTTGTTGTCCAGCTTTTGCATGCATACTGCTATCATTATCATCCCTCTTTTCCAGAGAGGAAGCTGAGGCACAGAGAGGTTTAGCATCTCATGCAAAGGTTTAGCAAGTCAGCAGCAGAGCTGGGATTTGAACCAGGGCAGTTCAGACCCAGCCTCTCACCCACGACACATAGTGAGGACCAGGCAGGACCAGAGCAGTTGATGGCACTGGAATCATGACTGCTGAGTAGCTAACTGCCTGGCCAGACTTCCAAGGCTATCTCAGAAGGAAATTTTACTGCTGATTCAGGGCTGGTTGCTCCTGGGTTCACCTTGGCAGCTCTCGCGCTATCATGTCCGCTGTTTGGAGTAACTTAGTCCAAGATCTCCACCTTGGCCTAAATGAATTTCCAGGACCGGCTACATAATTTGCTGGGCTCAGTACAAAATGAAAATGCAGGCCCCTTGTTCAAAAAATTATTAAGAATTTCAAAACAGTGACAGCAGAGTGTTAAACCAAGCATGAGCCCTTCAGAACACAGGGCTTTGTGTGACTGTGCAGGTCACACACCCATGAAGCCAGCCCTGTATGTTTCATAAGTGTTTGGAATGGCAGAAAGATATGATTAAATACAGAAGGTGCTGGATTTTCCTTCTCTTCCAAGCTAGACACAGGAGAATTTTCAAGGCATCTCTTTCCATCTAAACGTAGCAGTCAGATCCTGATGCAATTCAAGCAAAATAAATCTTGGAAGGCTCGGCCATATCTCTTGTTCCTACGATGAAGTCATTTGAAGGACTGGGACTTGGGGTCAGAAGCTTCATTTTGGGGTCAGGCATCCTGCTCCATTAAGTCCAGTCACGCCTCTCAAACTCCTCTCTCCTGCCTCTTTCTCTTCAGCCTATGAACCCACTCAAGGATCTCCCTTATTAACCAACAAGCCCCACACCAGCCTCCCCTGACTCCATGGTTCCTCTGCCCACCAGCCTCACTTCCCTCCCTGCTCAGCCAGGCTGGAAGGAATTGTCTGTCATCCCTGCCACCATGTCCTCACTGCCACAAGTGTCCCAACCCTCTGCCGTCTGGTCTTGTCCTCCATGATATCACTGATTCTCTTCTCAGTTAGGGTTACCTCCTAATTGCCAGATCTGGTAGTTCTTCTCAGTCTCCACTCTTCTAGACCTTTCTTAGGCATCTGACATCATTCTGGCTCTGAGTCTGTGCATGAGTCTCCTTGTCCGTAAAACCAGGATGAGGCTGCTGTGAATAAATTTACCTGAAGTACTTAGAACAGGCCGTGCACATGTAAACACTCAATAGCTGTTAGCAGTAGCTGTGACTGGCCTTGTCATCGTTACTGCCACTATCATTGTTTCTGCCATCTTGAAACCCTACTCCTTTGGCTTTTGTGGTTCATTCCTGACTGGGTCTTTCTCAAAAAAAAAAAAAAAATTAGTTTCTCTCTTTCCATCAGTCTCTTAAGATACTGGTGTTTTCTGAGTTCTGTCCTATGTCCATACCTCTCTTCGTCTCTATAATCTTTCTTGCCACTTCTCTCCATACCTATGGCTTCCATTGCTACCCTTCCAACTCCAAAATCCATATCTCTTTCCCTAGCACCAGGTATATAAAGCCAATCCTGGACTGAACTCATTCTCTACCCTCCTTAAATCTGGTTTTCCTCCTGCATCCTTCTACCCAGTTGCCCATGTTAGAAACCTGGGCAAAGTCATTCATTCCTTCCTTTAGCTGATATCGATTGTCCACCACAAGTCAGGTCCAATGCCGGTCACTGGGGATGCAACAGTGTGCATACCCACAAGGCCTGCCTGCTTGCTGCCAGTGGGAGAGACACATATAGATCCATGATAAGTCCTGGGAAGGTCTTATCATAATCGAGAGATCTGGTTTTGATTAGTCCTTGGGTAGTGCAAACGGTTAAGGTGCTTGCCTGCTGACTAAAAGGTTAGTGGTTCAAGTCCGCCCAGAGATGCCTTGGAGAAAGGCTTGGTGATCTACTTACAAAAAAATCAACCGTTGAAAACCCTATGGAGCACAGTTCTACTCTGACACGCATGGGATGACATGAGTTGGAGTTGACTCGATGGCAACTGGTAATTTTGATTAGAGACTTCTTTGAGGGAGGACATTTGAACCCAGGTCTGAAGGATGATTAAGTGTTAACTGGGTAAGTTGAGGAGGATGGGGTGGGAGGAGGGAGCATTCCAGGCAGAGGGAAGAGCTTATGCAAAGACTCTGTGATGGAAGGAAAACTTTTTAAGAAATTAAAAGAAGGCCAGTGGGCAGGAGGGCTGAGAATGAGGCAGAATATGGTGTCAGGTGAGACTGGAGAGGTAGGCAGGGGCTTGATCGTGCAAGGCCAGGGAGCCCACGTTAGTCTTTTTAGGTTTCTCCTTGCTGCTTACACCCTGTCCCTCCCCACCAGAGCTTCTCTGTTTAGCCCGCATCCCACCTCCTTCTTCCTCTCCATCCTTAAGTCCTCAATGTTTCACACGCAGAAAATTAAAATGGCATCTTACCACCTTTGAATCCATCTTCTGTACCACGATCTTAAGTGGTATTTCCAAAATGTAAATCTAATTAAATTGGCCCTCTAAATAAAATCCTTCCTTGGCTTCTTACTGCCAGGATAAAGTCCTGCCCTGCTTCCTCTCTTATTAGTCCCCCTCTCTTCCTGCCCCAACATCTCCTTCACATTGGCTTTATCAAACGTCCCCAGTTCCTCAGATACGCCAGGCTAAACATGCTTTTGGGTCTTTTTTTGCCAGTTGCTGTTGAGTCAATTTGAACTCATGGCGACCCTATGTGTGTCAGAGTAGAACCATGCTCCATGGGGTTTTCAGTGGTTGATTTTTCAGAAGTAGATCACCAGGCCTTTCTTCCGAGACACCTCTGGGTGGACTCAAACCTCCAATCTTTCAGTTAGTAGCTGAAGGCATTAACTGTTTGCACCACCCAGAGACTCCAATGGGTCTTTACTATGCCTGGAATGCCCTTCCCTCCTTTGCTTGGTGAATTCCTGCTCATCTCACAAGTGCAGCTCCAGTGTTCCTCCCCTGGGAAGACATCCCCATCACACTGAAGCCAGCATGCTGGCCACCTCCTTTGTGCCCTTCTTTGCCTGGTTCATGCTCATGCTGGTGCCCATATCCCACTTTCCCCTTGCTTATTTACATGTGCATCTCCTTTGCTGAACTGTGAACTCCTGGGGGCAGGGGGCTGGGGCTCATTTATCTTTGCCTTTCTGGTGCCCCAGGGCTGGGCACATATTTGGTGTTTCATAAATGTTTTCTTGAGTTGAAGACCTGATGATGAAGGAATGGCATGATACAAGCAAACAATGAAACTCAACCCAGAGAGGTCTTCATAAAGGGATCATGGTAAAGGAGTCTGGTTTCCAGGACCTCCATGTGCTGTCTGCTTCTGTTTTTAATAATAACCAAACCTAGGCCTCAGGATTGCCTCCCATTGCCTGTCATTCCATCCATCCAAGAGGGCAGATGAACACAGGGTGGGTGGAGTGAATCCTAAATATATTCACTCTCCTAGCATAAGCAAAACCAAATCTGTTGCTGTCGAGTTGATTCTGACTCACGGTGACCCTATAAACCAAACCAAAAACCAAACCTGTTGCTGTGGAGTAAATTCTGACTCCTAGCGACCCTACAGGACAGAGTGAAACTGCCCTATGTAGTTTCCAAGGCTGTAATCTTTATGGAAGCAGATTGCCACATGTTTCTTTGGCAGAGCCACAGGTGGGTTGGAACCCCGACCTTTCAGTTAGCAGCCCAGCGCATTTTCACTGCGCCACCAGGGCTCCTTCTCCCAGTATACCCGAAACCACACCCACTGCCATCAAGTTGATTCCGACTCATAGTGACCCCATAGGGTTTCCAAGGCTGTAAATCTTTATGGCAGCAGACTGCCACATCTTTCTTCCATGGAGCCACTGGTGGTTTCGAACCACGAACTGTTTGGTTAGCAGTCGAACGCTTTAACCACTGTACCACTAGGGCTCCTTTCTCCTAGAATACCCCAAACTTGCTGCTGTAGAGTTGATTCCAACTCATAGTGACCCTATAGCACAGAGCAGAATTGCCCCATAGGGTTTCCAAGGAGCGGCTGGTGGATTTGAATTGCTGACCTTTTGGTTAGCAGCTGAGCTCTTAACCACTGTACTCCAGGGCTCCTTCTAGCATAGTGGTTCTCAAAATTTAGTGAGCATCAGAATCACCAGGAGGGTGTGTTAAAACACAGATTGCTGGCCTCCACCACCACTCCCCCCACTCCCCCCTCACCGCACCCCAAGATTCTGAGTCAGTAGGCCTGGGTGGAGCTAAACAATTTGCATCTTTAACAAGTTTCCAGATGATGTTGATGGTGCGCGTCTAGGGACTACTCTTGGGGAATCTCTGCTCTATCTAGCAAAAGGATTTGCTTTAAAAATTACTCTCTATGAGTGTTGAGGAAGCATATAGGGAAAGCTTTTTACTTTGGTTTTGTAGACTTTAAGAACTATTAGTGTTAGATTAATGTGGATGGATGGATCATATTCTATAAGATTACCTCCTCCCCAGGGGCCTAGCTACGGAAAATAGTGCCTAGGGCAATTAGTTTTAAATTGCTGAATGATCTCTCACAGCTGGCCATGGAAACTATGATGGCCAATAGAAACTGCTCATTGGCGCACTGCCAGCACGCACTCGACGCCCAGGGCACGGGGAGTCCTACCCTGCCCCCGAGTTAGGCCTCTCTCCTCCCCCATCTCCTGGTTTTCCCACAGTGTTTCTGTGTTCATTCATCAGCCATTCAACAAATATGTTTTGAGGGTGTAATATGTACATGGCAACGTATGCTCTGGAGTTGTTGGTGATATCAAGATGAAACAGACACAAAACATCCTTAAGAGAGATCTTCCCATGCAGTCATAGATATAATTCAAGGAGTCCAAAGAGGAACTGGATAATCTGATGGGTAGTGAAGTCTCCACCAGTGGAGTTGTCCCAGACAGGCTTCTAGAGTATTAACAAACCGGCTGCCGTCAAGTCAATTCCAACTTATGTTGACCCCATGTGTGTCAGAGTAGAACTGTGCTCCATAGGGTTTTTAATGGCTGATTTTTTAGAAGTAGATTGCCAGTCCTTTCTTCTAAGGCTGCTCTACGTGGACTCGAACCTTTCAGTTAGCAGCCGAGGGTGTTAACCATTCGCACCATCCAGGGTCTCCCTGTAGAGTATTAGTAGGAATAAAATAATTTGTGGTAGGTTGTTAGACCAAATGACCATATGACTAAGGAAGACTGACAACTGCCATAACAAAAAAGCACAAAGGAAAGGCTGTGGAGATTATAGTGGGGAGATCTGCAGAGGCAGCTGAAGCCTCCTCTTGTAGATACTGATATTATTATCATTATTTTGAATATTCTTCACCAGCAGAATGCTTGGTGACTAAATGGATTTATATCCAATTACCCCATAATTTGCTGTTTATTGACCTCAGATAATTTAAAAGGTTAAATAGAAAAAGCCACAAGAAGTCCCAGAGTGCACCTCAGGGACCTCTTTAGGTCCCACTTCCTGAGTCAAATGGAATTGTGATATATAGTATCATTTTACTTTTCTGCAATATTTACGGCAAAGAGCAAGAGGGAAAATGTAAGTAGCCAATTTCAGGGCTTGAATTTATAGTTGCTAGGTCATCAACTTGAATTTCAGACTTTCATCTCACCTTATTAAGGAAGTCTAACTGATTGGTAGGTTCCATAGTATAAGGCAAGGGTCAAAGCCTCTCCTTCAGGAAGATCCAGCACTTACAATGTGGCAGACCAAGCTAAGCCTCTCCCCCATCATCACTATTTATCGAGCACCTATTAAGTGTAGCGCAAATGGTTTGCACTTGATTACTAACTTAAAAGTTGGCGGTCCCAACACACCCAGTGATGCCACAGAAGAAAGGCCTAGCAATCTGCTTGTGTAAAGATTACAGCCAAGGAAACCCTGCGGAACAGTACTACTTTGCCACACATGGGATCGCCGTGACTCGGAATTGACTCGATGGCAATGGTTTTGGTTTTCTGATTTTATTATGTGCTGGACACTGAATGAAGGGCTTTACAAATATTATTTATAATCCTTTAAACCATGCTCCAAGGTGAGTAATATTGTGCTTACTTTCCTGAAAGAAAAAAGGCACAGAGAGATTAAGCGTCTTGTTCATCTTCACACAGCAGAACTCCTCGATTCATTTTTGGAAGTCAACATAACCATAAAACCAAACCCTGATAAAAACTGTCCAAAAATTCTACATCTATCTCAAGTGTGAGTATACATGCAAAATGCATTATGAGCAAATAGAATGCAGTAGTATATCAAATGGATGATATACTTTGACCAAATGGAGTATATTCTAGGAATGCACAAATGGCTCAATAATAGGAAATAGTAGGAACTTAACATACTTCACCATATCAACAAACTAAAGGAGAGTCATATATTCACAGATACTGAAAGGGCAGTTGATAAGATTCTCCTATAATAAAAAAATCTAAAACAGGAATAGAAACATTCACTTAAATCTGATAGACTAAAAATTAATCACATACATTACACTAAATAGTGAAACACTAAATCCAACTTCGTAGCAATGGGAGATGCTTGCTTTTGCCATTTTAAAATATTCTTTTGGTAATTCTTAAAAGTAGATTAAGGAGATAAAATAGTTGGTATAAATATGGGAAAGAAGACATGACATTATCTCTTTTACCAGTGATTGTATACCTAAAAAGCCCAAGAGAATCCCATAAGAAACGCTACCAGAAGTAATAAGGAAGTTGGGTAAAATGACTGGCCAATGGCTCTTCTCCATACTATCAGGGTCACCCAGCCAGTGAACACTGGCACCGGCAACCAGCATTTGAACTAGGTCTGATGCAGAAGTCTGTTGCTCTTTCTACCTTGTGAAGCTTTTATAAACCAATCACGTCAGCACAAATGGGAGAGTCTCTTAGTGCTTGCAACCTCAGGTGCTTGAGCAGAGCCGGTGGGGTTTGCTCTGCTGGGGAACGGGGAGACCAGATTAGAGGACTGACATGGGATTTTGACTGTGAAGAGCCTCAAGGCTTTTGCTACCAGCTGAGATACTGGGCTATGTGTGGGTGGAGGTTGGGAGTGGTCGTCTGGGCTTACCCAATTTAGCCAGACTTCTTCTTCCCAGGCACTGAGCAGCCAACCAACTGAACTGCCTCTTTCATCTTCCTGGCTCCAAGAAGGCATAGTTATGTTGTTTGTTGCCTTTGTCTCAAGCTGTCCGTTTAAGGAGTAGTGCTCGTGAGGACCCATTTTTAGAGATTTTTGGGTATCAGAGGCCTGCCTGGGGCATCAAGGGTACAATCTTCTGGGTTGTTACATCCACCAGGGTTGCCTTGGCTTTGTGATACCTCAAAAATATTATCCATGTAAAACTTTACGACTTAATACAGAGTCAGCCACAGGGTGGTAGAAGAAGCAGTGTATGGGAATCTCGGAGACCTGGTTTTTCATGGCACTGACACTAACTAGCTGTGTGTTCCCAGGCGAATCCCTTAGCCTTGCCGGGCCTCACTTGCCTCATCTATGCCATGGGGTGTTGTTGGGTTGTATAGACTCCCAGTGCCCTTTGACTTCAGAGTTATAATCATAATCACCGTTACCTTGTGCATGGCACTGTTCTAAGAGCTTTGCATAGATTAACTTGTGACAACAACCCTATGAGGTAAGTACTATTATTCTTCCCATTTTACCTCTGAAGAAACTGAGGCATGGAGATGCTGACTTGCCCCGGGTCTCACAGCTAGGAAATGGCGGAGCATTTGCACAGCTCTTAGACTCTATCCTGTTATGTTTTTTTCTTTACAGGGCCCATGTTATAGTGGTGTTATCCTGTGGGTAGAGGGAAGGGGTGTTGGGGTCGGAGATACTTCTGAAGAGTAAATTCAGCTCTAGGGTGGATGGATGGGGTCACTGCTTGGGACGATGATAGCAGTGGCTGTAGAGGTTGCTGATATTTGCTGTTTCCCTTTCTTTCCTCTTTCCCTGTCTAGTCTGTGGCAAGCGCTACAAGAACCGGCCAGGACTCAGCTACCACTACGCTCACACTCACCTGGCCAGCGAGGAAGGGGATGAAGCCCAAGATCAGGAGACACGGTCCCCACCTAACCACAGAAACGAGAACCACAGACGTGAGTTCCCAGTTGTTAGGTTGGGATAGTGATGGGGGGGGGGCAGGGGCCAGGGCTGGGGAGCATTCTTTTTTTTCACCTCTGGCATCTTCTGGTGGCAACTGTTGATTGACCTCAATGTCCTGTGGTGAGCTGACTTTTTCAGCTCAGCCAGTCAGCTGCCCCTGTGGCTCAGTTGGGCAGGGGTCACACACTCTGTTCCGCTCCCAGTGGAAGGAAGGTGAGTGTTAAGGCAGAAGGGAAAAGTCCTTACCTGGCCATTGCCAATTTCCAGATCCACTGCTCTTCTCCATCAGATCCAGAAGACCTGTTTACAGCTGCTAAACTGTGCTGAGCCATCACCTTTGGGTGTGTCAATTCGGACAGACATTCCAAATGTCTGCTTGGCCACCAAGAGCTTTAGGAGAATATTCTTGATCTATTGCCTGGCTTGGTTATAGGTGCCACAGTTTTGGTACAGGGCTCTTCTGCCTTGGAAATATTGGCCTGAGCCTTCATGCTCTTTGCTTGTGCACTAGACTGGCAAACGTGATCTGGGTGGACTTGTCATTTGGGATGCTGGGCACTGAAGACCCAAAATGATCCTGAAGATTTGTGTTTGCATTTCTACTCTTTCCTTCCTGACCTTCCAGTTATGAACTAGGGAGTCAAAAAGGGGCTTAGTATTTACTACTTGGCTTTTCTCTATAACATTTCTTATCATCTCTGGGTCTACATAAACCTCAAAATGGGATGGGATAATGCAATCTTGGAGGGCTTGCTTCAAGATGTGGGTCATTCTAAGATCATTTGGTGAAGAATATTTGTGGACGCACCGTGTGTTTTGTATTTTGTTTACAAGATTTGGCAGTAGGTGCACTTAAAGCAAACAATTCAATGTAATTAGAGGGATGAGGCCTTTTAAAATATTCAGATTCTAGGATGTGAGTGTGACACGCATTTCAGTCAATCCATGACAGTTGGTCACCTTTACCAAATATTTGTAATAATTAACACATCTGTGGCCAAGACCTTTTTTTGGATTTGTGTGTCTTTCCCCAACCCCTACCCCACATACCTCTTATAACATGGCCTTTAATTTTTACTCACTTGTAGGGTTTAAGTCTTTAGCGTGATAAACCCTTATGCTCTTATCTACTCTTGTCATCTGGACAGCATCTCAAAAGCTGGACAGGAGGTGTCTGACAGAGCTTTGCCCACCTCCTTCCTGAGCTCCTGCGTAGCTGCAACACTGAAGTCCCTGTCTTCTCTCTGGGGGGAGGTTTCCTCGGTCTAGTCACCCTCACCTCCCAGGAAGGAAAGCAGATTGACCTTTCCTGGAGCAGCTGGCATTTGTCTTTCCCTCTCTCCCTTCTTCTGCCTTCTCTGCCTGCAGAAAGTACAGTAAGAAGTGGCCAAGTCACCACTGTTGTCCCTGCCACAAGGAGGCTGAGAATATTCTCCTTTGATTTGGGTTGCTATCTGGAAAGTATTTAGTAGAGATTGTTGCTCTCTCTAAAGTATGTGTTACCTGTTACTCATTGCTGTCAAGTCGATTCTCAGGTGCTACAGAGTAAACTGCTCCATAGGGGTTTCTTGGCTGTAATCTTTTACAGAAGCATATCACCAGGCCCTTTTCTGTGACGCTGCTAGTTGGGTTTGAACCACCAACCTTAAGCTTAGCAGCCAATCGCAAACCACTTGTGCCACCCAGAGACTTTAAAGTATTTATTAGTTTGATTTATTTCTCACTTCCCCCAGTACTGGCTTATCCTTACTATATCCCTTCTCCAATGTCAGCCATTTGGTTCTGTGAGGTGCTTCACTCACACGATAGGGTTTGCAATACTTCTCTTTTGTCTGTGTCTCGCGTCCCCCGGTTCTCCTGTAATCTTGCTGCAGTGAGGGTATGTGTGTGTGTGTTTATGGAGATGACAACAGCAGAGGAAGGTTCCTCGTGGTATCTCAGGAACAGTTACTGCAGACCCTTCATGGAAGGAGGCAATCTCCTCCTTAGCTATTCCTGTGGTCCCCTTTAGGTTGGCTGTTGACATCGAGGACACTGGCATATTTTTGGTACTCCACGAGGATCCCCTCCTGTGCTCTCATCGGTTGGTGTCTTTCTGCCTCTTCACCTCCTCACCTTGCAGCCAAATAGCCTTGCTTAGTAGAGAAGCTGTGCTTTTCCCCTCCCAGGTGGAGATGCCTCCCTAGAAAATCTCATCCTGGTGCTGTTCTGATCTCTGTGGGTCATCAGGGAGCATGCTCATTGCCACCTGCCCCTGCTCCTTCTCCCTTCCTTGCCCTGCTGATGAGAAATGGAGTTCTTTAAGGAGGATCATCTGGCTGCCCAGGGGTTTTAAACCTGGTGGATCCGGGGCCTCCTCACACGGAGGAGGCTCCAGAGCATCTACAAACACCTTTTTAGTAACTTCTCTCCACAGCATCCCCTGAGAACTATTTGACCCCCATTTTGCTAGCAGGGAGGGTGCAGCAGAAAGGCCTTTTAGTGTCTCCTGAAGCACTTATCTCCCCCTTCCCGATTTCTCTGGACAAATCCGAGAGATGCTGCTCCTTCTGGATCCTCTCACCACACACCACCGATTTGTTTGCTGCTCCGAGTGTGCTCAGTCCCTCTCACATTCCCCGGTGAGCAGCCCCCAACTCTCTTCTCGTGAGCGCTAATTGCCAGCATCATTAATACCCAGTCATTAGCTGCTCCCACTGTTTGGGGAGGGGGGAGCTCCCATCCATCCTGCCCCTAAATGCCATTGAGCCTGTGTGGTGAATTGAACGTGACAGCTCTGTCACATCCTAAGGTCTCAGCTTCGAGATCCTTCCTCAGCAGGGCTAACCGAGTGGGGGAGGGAAGCAGGAGTGCTTAATCCGAGAGGCTAATCTGCAGTGTCCCCAGGAGAGGGCCTGAGCTCTAGTGAAGGAGGGATGCTGACTTTCACCCCCTCAGCAGAGTGGCAGGGTGACCTGAGCTGCTTACAAGCGAGACCTAATGCAAAATCAGCCCTGCAGACCTGACAGGGCCATGGGCACCTGGGTTTGCACCACCGGCAGCAGTAGAGACCTTTTGACTTTGGTTTTCCTGCTGTCCCTTGCTCCATTCCCCCAACTGTGTCTCCAGCGCAGCCCATTACTCATCCCTGCGCCTGCTGCTGCTGACAGGGCACTCAGGGCAAAGCCAGCACCGATGCCCACCCCCAGCCCACTCTGCCCCCATGCTGCCAGCTCAGCAATGGGCTGCGATGCCGCCTGTCCTCCTGTCCCCCTCCCAGCTGACGCTCTCCCACCTTTGTTTCTCTCCTAGTCTCTCATGTTCTTCTGATTATATGTTTCTCATCTCTCCCTTAGGTTTGTCCCCTTTCCTCTGTGTCCTTGCCGCTCTGCCTCAACTGCAGGCAGCCCAGGGACACTTGAAGCTCAAATACTCCCCCTTGGGAGATAGTGTTTTTTGGATGGAGTCTCTCCCAACCCAAGCCGCTGCCCTTCCCCTCCCCGTGTGATGGTGGATTCTTCTTCCTGCCTTATATATTTCCCACCACCATCATCCAGTTTCTCCAAATGGGATCATCGTGTGTGTATGTGTGCGTTTGTGTACATGCAGACATATATACACACATAGCCTTATGTATATACGAGTAACAAGAGGGAGAGCTTGGGCAGATTAGGTCTCTGAGAGAGTGGCTACTTAGAAACATCTGTTGTGACTCTTAAAATATGACCTTGGTGCACAGTCCTGATGGCGCCGGGGTAGCAGAAAGATCACTGGATTAGAATTCAAAACCCCTTTGACACAGGCTCACGCTGTCAAAATCCTTCTTGAATTTCTTTTGACCTTCTCTGCGCAATGAGAATCTATGATAAATGATGTTTTCAAGGGACTTTTTTTATTGGGCAGGGGTGGAGGGTGGTGGTAGGCATCTATGAAGTCCTGGGCCTGGATGAAAAAACTGTGTAAATAAATTCAGTCCAGTGCATTCATCTGTCCATCCATTCACCTGCCCATCCGTGGGTTTAATAACCATGTATTGAATACTGTCTATATGCTGGGCCTGGGAAATAGGCGTGAATAAGACTCGGTCCTTGTCCTTGAGAAGTTCAGAGTCTTGGGGGGGCAGACTGACATGTAAACAAACAACTATAGGAGGACATCAAGAGTGTATAATAGGGGTGGTGTCATTTTCTTGCAGTTTAGGAGGCTACAAATCTGAATTCAGAGCACCGGCTCTAGGGGAAGGTCATTATTCCTTGGCTTCTTGGTGATCTTCATGTGGCATGGCGTCTCTGCTTCCTAGCTTGCTTGTTTAATCTCTTTTATATCTCAAAAGAGATAGACTCAAGAAATACCCTACACTAATCCTGCCTCATTAACAAAGCAAAGACAACCCATTCCCAAACAGGATTATAACCATAGGCATAGAAGTTAGGATTTACAACAATATTTTGGGGGGACACAATTTGGTCCGTAACAGGTGTGAACAGAGGTCAAAGGACAGGGCTCAAGGGCACAGTGTACTTCTATACCTTAGGCATTGGTGCTTCAAGCGTGGCATTGGCATCACCTGGGAACTTGTTGGAAATGTAAATTCTTGGGCTCCATTCCAGACTTCATCAATCAGGGACTCAGAAGCTAGGGACTAGCAATCTGTGCTTTGAAGAGCCTTCCAGCACATTCTGGTGCATGCTAAAGCTTGAGAGCCACTGTGATGGGGGATTTGCAAAGGCTTCACTGAGGAGGTGATATTCAAGTTAGCCTTGAAGAAGGAATGGGAATTTTCCAGGAGGGAGAGGGCTTTGCGGGTAGAGGGAACTGTAGGTACAAAGGCTGGGAGGTATGAAGTAGTGTGGTGCGTCAGGCAGTTGGTAGTAGTTGGGTCTGACGGTAGCATTGGATTCCGGGGGTGTGGAAGTGTGGTGGAAATGTAGGCAGAGGCCACAGTTGGCAATGTCTCCTATGCCAGGCTGTTTAGTCTTTATACTATAGGAAATGGGGAGCCACAGTAGCAATTGCTAGAAAGCAAGAACAAATGATTTATAAAGAAATCCACTTGGAGTAGTATTAATTGGTAAATAGTATATATCTTTAATATTACAAATGAATATAACATGCTCTCTATAACATACTTGGAGCCCCTAAGAGGGAAGTGTTTTTTTCAAAACAAGTGTCTTTAAAATTTATTCAAGCCTATTTCTCAGGTCCGTGGACTTGAAGTTGGGCTGTTCAAGATCCCTGGAGGCCTCATATTTTGTCTAAGGGTGGCACGCTTGGCACATAGTAGGCTTTCAGTGTCTGCTGAAAGAAGAAAAGGCTCACCTCTAGTGTACCTTTGGAGGGCATGTTGTACTCTGCAGAACTGAAAGAGGAGAACTGACTTGATTAAGGGTCATGTCTGCTGATTAGATAATATGAAAATCAGTCTGATAATGTGCAAATTATCTAAAAGAAGCACATGATGTTGTTGCCACACTGATGGAGAAAGATCTAACAGATATTAGTCTTCTGACATCTCTGTCCTCTATCATATGGCCCTGGGACAACTAATACACCTTTAAAAGACAGAATGAATATCCCCTTTGAAACAAGCTTAAAAATTTTGGATCACTCTGAAAGGTGCCTGAAAACCTATAAAGTCCACACAGCCAACCACTTATCCAGCCTTGACACAGAAAATTCAGGCTTTGTTACAGGGAGATAAAGGAAAACTCAGATACGGGGCTCTGTGTGTCTGGAAAAGCGAGCCGTTTCTGGCTTCCTGAAGAGCAAATTAGAAAACCAGCAACAGGTGTTCTTTAGGTGAATTATTTAACTAAACCGTTTATAAACTACAAAGCACAGAAGGACCCGAGGGATTGCTCTGGCCCTTGAAGATATAAAAAAAAAAAAGCTGATGTTGAGTTGACTTCAATTCATGGTGACCTCATGTGTGTCAGAGTAGAACTGTGCTCCATAGGGTTTTCAATGGCTGATTGTGGAAGTAGATCACCTGGCAGGCCTTTCTTCTGAGGCTCCTCTGGGTGGACTCGAACTTCTAACCTTTGGTTAGCAGCCAAATGAGTTAACTGTTTCCACCACCCAGGGACTCCTTTGAAAGGAAACTTAGAGTTAATTTTCCAGCCCCATGGGTTATCCATACCCTTGACCCAGTGGCTAAGAAAATGGCCTTGGAATTGTCCGGCCAGTGTGTGCAGCATGACATGACCCTGCTGCCTCCTAGCTGTGTAAATGTGGGTTATTTACACTTCTCTGCTCCTTAGTTGCCTCATGTATAAAAAGTGGATAATAATCATACTGACCTCCTGGAGTTGTCATGAGTCTTAAATGAGACGATATGGATAAGTATTTGGCACTCTGCTTGCACATCCTGAGTGCTAATATCATTTCTGTCCCATTTGGACCAACAGAGCATTTCTATGACCACAGATGGCTAATCAGAGTCAGGGGACACTGTCTGAGGCAACGTGATAGGATTTTTCTATCATTGTCAAGCTAACTGCCGATGGGGTATCATTGGCTCCTGAGCCTGACCTCGTCCTGGCACATCCTTTGCAAAATCTTAGGTATGGAACACTGATCCTTCTATACAGGTAAACATGAGTATTTATTGAGTACTTACTGTATGTGTGCCCAGTTGTGGGCAAAAAAAACATAACGTGTCCTCAGCCTTAGGAGTACTTTTGGTTTAACTGGGGAGATCAGATGGATGCAGGACACCCAGAGAAAGCTGGGGAATAGAATCTAGCCAAGTGTGGCATCCTTTTATTTACCATCCCCATCCCATCTCCCCAGGATCATCATCCACACACTTCTAGGCTTTCTATGAGCCTCTTTTATATCTCTCACATTTTTGGCCTAATTACCTAAAATGTTTAGGATTGAAGAATTCCATGTATGACAATAATAATACTTGCTAACATTCCTGGACTGTGTCAGACACTGTGCTAAGCAGGCTACATTTATCTCATTCACTCCTCTCAACAATCCGATAAGGTAGATGTTGGATCCCCGGAGGATACCAAGGGACACAGAGGCCAGGTAACAAGTCCACAGAGGCCAAGAGTGAATGTGAATTTACGAGTCATGTGTCACTTCTTGGGAAAGCTTATTTATTTAGCCCTTTGATTTCTTTTCTTGCCTTATCAAAAATAAAACAATGACAGAACACGTACTAGGTGCCAGTACTTTGCACACATTATCTCATGTAATGTTCACAGCGAGGCCTTGAGGCATGTGCTCCTACCCTCGTTTTACAGATGAGGAAACTGAGGCTCAGAGAGGTTGAGTAACTTGCCCCAAGTTACGCAGCGAGATGGGAAGCTGAGATGTGAAGGTGTTTGAGTTGGGCACCAGTTACGTTAGGGCATTGGAATCCCCAAGTAATGATCCCATTCCAGGCTGGGATCTTTGTCATGATTCTACTTGTTGCCTCTGACTTTTCAAATGCATCCAAATATCAAATGCGTCATATTGCACGGCGGCTTTTTGAAAAAAAAAAAACATGACTATTAATGGAGACCTTTAGTCTTCAGAGGGGATAATGGTAGTTCAGTGGTTAAATTCTCACCTTCTATGAGAGAAACCCAGGTTTGATTCCTGACCAGTGACCTCATATGCAGCTACCACCTGTCTGTCAGTGGTGGCTTGTATGTTGCTATGACACTGAACAGATTTCAGCGGAGCTTCCAGACTAAGACAGACTAGGAAGAAAGGCCTGGCGATCTACTTCTAAAAATCAGCCAATGAAAACCCCATGGATCACAATGGTCTGAGTCTCAATGGATCATATTGAGGGTCTGCAGTATGGGAGGTGAGAATTATACCACTGAATCACCAGTGTCCCCCATGGTGAAGATAAGTTAATTCATATCAAGCACAGTATTAGCAGAAAATATGTGGAATACAATGTGATATAATATGACTTACATGTTGTGTTACAGCAATGGGTCTCAAACTTGAGTGTCCATCAGAATCAACTAGAAGGGTCCTTAAGACACAGACTGCTAGATGCCACCCCTAGAGTTTCTGAAAGTCTAGGATGGGAGTTGGAATTTGTATTTTTAACAAGTTCCCAGGTGATGCTAGTAGTGCTGGTACTGCTGGTCCAGGGACCACACTTTGAGTACCACTGCCTTAGAGAAATCCAGCTCTAGAAGACGCATGTTTTATCTATTCCTTTTAATTCTTTTTTCTTTTGGATGCACTGTGTCAGGTAACTGCCCAGAAATTAGGTTGTGCTGTTATCCTAAAAGCGTAAGGTTGGTTTTCTTTCTTTTCTCAAGGCTCTGTACTACCTAGGGCAGTGTCTCTGTGGCTCCCAGCACGTCTTCCTGGCTTCCCTCTTGCAGATGTCTCCCCTATCTAAGCCTTCATCTGTGGGCTGTGCTACCCCCCAGCTCTGTGGTCTCTTGACTCTTCCCCGATCCCCAGGCATGAAGCCTGAGGCTCATCCTTTTCCCTTTCCTGAATTCTGCTTTTCGGTCTGAAGGATACAGAAGATGTTGGTCCATTTGTAGACTGGTTGGGTTGTGGAGGTGGTGGTGAGGAAGGGTGGGAAAGGGGCACGGCAGGGCAAAAAAAGAAGGGGCTTGCTGAGTTCTAATCATTACAGTAATATCCAGATAACTTAAATGGATGAAGCTCTTCCAGCTGCAGTGCACCAAGATGTCCTGCAGTTCTTTAAGGGGAATTACATTAAATTCTTTAAGGGGAACATTTGCCCAAAAGCAAAGATGAGAAAGCAGAAAAGGGTAGAAAATCAGGATGAAAGGAAATGGAGAATCTAGGATGGAAATGGGGAGAAAAAAAGAAAAAGAAAAAACAAATTCTTTAAGGGGAATTACATTCAGAGCCATGTTGACATAGTTACCCTCAAAATAATGCTTCCCCCTCAACTGACTCATTTGGTACAATAACAAGTTGGTCCACCAGGGCCTGAGCGGACCCACATGACCTTCCACTGGAAAACTGAAGTATCTTATTGTGCATTCCCTAATTAGCACTGAGAAAAGTAATGGCAGGCCCAGGCTCCCCACCTAAGGTGTGTGCACGAAGCACATGACTGATGGGACATGTGACAGTCTAGCCCCAGAACTGGTAGCATGGTGTTTAAACTCCTGGCAAATTGCAACCTTTTGGCAAACTGCAAATTGCAACTCTGACCACATACATCCATCAAGATGGAGACATCAGTGTCAACAGGCAAATGTTCACCAAAAGACAGGGCCTGTTTTCTCACTGGCTACTGTAGGGCCCTTACGGAAAGACTGAAGGTGAGGAGCATGGGACTCTCGGGCCAACTGAGTCTGGCAGTTGTTAATTCCTTCCATCCTGGTTTACCAAGAAATACCTAAGGGAGAGGATTCCTGCGGGACTGCAGACCCACTGGTTTCCTCTACCTCAGCTTTATCCTCTCCAGTGGGTTCCCCATTATCCTCCCATTATTCCCATTATGCCTTCAAGTGGTTACTCAGCTCATTGGGGGATTCTGCATCCACTCAATTCCTGGTTTTTTACTTCCCTTTGCCGGGCAGATTTATTTATTTTTTCCCCCAAAAAGCCTCTGTGAAGATTTGCCCATCCTTTCATTAAGTATTTATTGTCAGCTCTGTGTCAGTCACTGAGCCAGGTGCCAGCGGAATCAGAGATGAAAGGCCGGCCTCCTGCCCTCAGGGAGCCCACGGCTAATAGGGAAAGAGACCCGCACACAAACATAAAACAACGATGAAAGGCTGAGTTCTTCTGGGTTTGGAAAACTTCACTTTTCTGTCTCTCCTTTCACCTTACTGTAATCCCCAAATAATAAGTCTGAAAGGGACCTAAAGACGTCATGTAGAATATTCTCTTACCTCTAGACAAGCGTGCACTCAAACCTTTTCTGTGAGCAGAGGCCTCTTAAGAGAAGCGCTCTCCTCTACCCAAGCCTTTGACTGTTTAACCGCCTTCATGCTTAGCTTCTCGCGGCAGGTGCAACCATTTCAGCGCATTCTGTCTCGTGTTGTCCTTGGCAATAGGAAATGTGGCGATACATCAGCCCCATCCATAAACTCTCTCAACCAGCCCTTGGCCTTCTTTTTTTCCTGGCGGACTAATCTCAGTGTCTGGCCTCATTCTTTAAGAGCCCCGCCCCTTTTGTCTTTATCGCAAGTTTACATTGTCCTGGTGCTGGATGGCAAAATGGCAGGTGAGGAAGGGCGAGTTATCTGCTATTGAGGACTCTGATGGTCTAATGGTCATGTGACGAGTGGACGCTGGTGTCCGTTTTCCCGCCGGGCTTCCCCATTCCCCAGCCTCTCCGCGTTGAGGGAGGAAGACTTCATTTGTCTTCCTCCCGGAGTCCTGCGGTGGAGCCTGAGTTGCTGTTAGCTGGCCCACAAGAACCAGCCTGAATGGAATCCCAACATTTTTATTTCCTTGAATCTGTAGGATTTATTTTTTCATCAGTTCTAGGGAAGCAATGAAAAAAGGTGTCAGACCTTGGGGATAATTTATATGAGTAAACACGTAAGAAGCAGGGCGAGCAAGCGCGTGAGAATTAAGGCCATTTATCCAGGCTTTGATGCTCGCTTTGCCCTCTGGTCCAGGCTTCTCCACAGTCTTTCTCGCGCCACTTTTAACCCTCTCCTTGCTCTGTTCCACATGGGCCCGGCATAGAGCTCTTTGCAGCTGCCTCTCTCCCCCGCCCCTCCCGCGGCCCTCATTAAAGCCCGGGTAGAAGGTAGCAGGATGTGGCGGTGGCCTCCAGCTGAGGCCTGCTCCCTGATTCTGAAGAGAAGGCACGTTGCTCTCCACCCCCAGCGGCCAGCCATCGAAGCCTCCTCCACGAGCCTGGCTGACCAGTGTGTCCTGTGTGGCCTGCCTGGGCTGCCTTTCTTTCCACGTTCCCTCTTTCCTTCTCCCCTTGTCTTCACTCCGTCCTCTGAAAATGCGCTCTGCACAGCCAAGTGGCACCAGGCAAGGATGCTTTACACTTGAGAGATGAAGTAATAACAGGTGGCAAGACTGGAGGCTGCCAGAGCGCAGGATCCTGGTTGCCATGGAAACGTGTCAGACCTGTGGAAGGATGGGGACTGTCAGCTGTGGAGGGTGGTGAGGGAACCAATGAGAGGGACGAGTAGAGGCACATCTCCTGGAGGGCTCTGCTGACTGCCTTCAGACTCCCCCAAGGGCTGCAGACCCCAACCAAGCAGGCCTGGGTAAAACAGCTGCTTGGCTGGGGCTGAGGGGAAGGCTCTAGCGCAGTGCATGTTTGTGCTCAGAGGCCCTGGCAGCCGGTCTGAGCTTCTGCTCAGGATGAGCGGCCACGCTTTTGTGTGTGTGTGGTAAGCAGGAGCCCAAACTTCTGGCCTGGTTCCTATTTCCCTAGGACACTTGGGATGCAGCTCTGGTCTCAGCAGGACCCAGAAGAGGGGGTATTGCTGGTAGCCTAACTCCCTGCCACTTGTTCTTTTCATGAATGACACATCCACAGCAGAGATCAGACAAAAGAGGGAAAGACAGCCCTGTGTGGGTGGTAGCTTTATGGAAGATTTGGCCTACCTCTCCACAGACACTTGTTAACTGTCCTCTAGTCGGCCCCCGACTCATGGCAACCCCATGCGCAACGGAATGAAATGCTGTACCATCCCCATGATCAGTTGTGGACCATTGTGATCCATAGGCTGATTTTTGGAAGTCGATCACCAGGTCTTTCTCTTTACTCTGTCTTAGTCTGGAAACTCACTGAAACCAGTTCAGCATCATAGCAGCGCACAAGCTTCCACTGACAGATGTCTGGAAGTCAATCACCAGGCCTTTCTCCCTACTCTGTCTTAGTCTGGAAGCTCACTGAAGCCAGTTCAGCATCATAACAACACACAAGCTTCAACTGACAGATAGGTGGGTGGCCAGGAACCAAACCCGGGTCGCCTGCATGGAAGGCAGGAATTCTACCACTGAACTACCACTGCCCCTGATGTAACTCAATTCTGAGGCATGCACTAGTAACTTTGCAAAATAATTCTCCCTTCATTGAGAGTGGTGATGGCATTATTAGAGGCATAGCTTTTCCTTTTTCTGGGTTTGATTTATTTGAATTCTCACTCCCACCTTCTGTCCTCCCCCCGCCCCGCCCCCCGCCCCCCGCCCATTTCTTCATAATCTTTGTTCCTGAGTTCCTCTTTTTTTTTTTCCCCTTTGAGCTTTTTAGAGTTATCTCCCTCAGGTAAATTCCTAAACTCTTAAGGCTCACTTTATTTTTTCGGCAGCTTACTTGTATCTCATGTATGATCTCAGCCCGTGAACATTAATCAACAGGAAACCAAATCCATCATTACGGACACTGCCATCGAGATACCAGACAGGTCTTTGCCCTCCCCGTCATCTTTTTCTATAAATCGGGACTCAATTTCCTATACACAGAAGCTGAATCTCTATTTAAATCCCACTTGCAAGGTCTGGGTGAGCTTCCTATTTATAGTAAAATCCTTTTCATAATGATCTCATATACGGTACCAGGAAATTGCTCGCGGCTGGGTCAGGCCATAGACCAATATAGCCACGGAGTGAGCTTTACTTAAAAAAACTCCTTCACAAGCCCCCAGAATTCTTGGGAGAAGAGTTTTCGCAGAGGATGTGATGATAATCAGGATCACCCAGGATGGATTACTGTGGTAAGGATGTTAAATTTAAGTTCAAAGAGAATTTCCGCTTTTATCAGCCAATCCCAGTAATTTTTATCACGTTGGGCTTCCTAAATAAAGTACCGGGTGAACCAAGTTGACTCTAAGAGATTTATGAAATATTTGATACGCAAAGTATGTTCAGATAGTGTTTGCCATTGGAGGCAGAGAAGTAGTAAGAGTCCCACAGTCTTTGGGGACACAAACAACCAGGGTTCAAATGCTGGCTCTTCTACTTCATAACTGGTGCCTTGAGCCAGCACCTTAATCTCTTTGGACTTCAGTTACTTCATCTGACAAATAATGCCTACTTCACATTTTTTTTGAGAAAATTATTGAAATGATGTATATAAAAGCTTCCCGCATAAGGTCCTCCACAGGTTTGGAGTGTAATTAATGTCTGATTCTTTTGTCTTCAAAAAGCAGTTGAACAAGAGAGAGGCTGGAGGGATACGTGTGACCTGGTGGTATTCCCTTCTTAGAAGACAATGAATCATAGTCTTACACTGTTCTTGTATGTTCATATATAGAATGATGTCTCACCTACAATGTTGTTCTTCCAGCAGACCAGGGCTCTCTGCCACCCACTCCTGTGTACTCTGGGAGCTGGACATGAGATGAGGCCGGAAGACCGACCAATCCATCTGGACATGGACCAGCTCTGATCTCTGAGGATTAGGGAAATAAACCAGGGGCAGTGAGTGATATTCAGAGCCACAGATGATTCTGCCACAGGGAAGCAAAAACAGTGCTCTTCCCTGCTCCCACCCCACCCCGGGAGAAGGTCCCAGGGCATCACTGTGCTACCTTATTTATATCTCTACCATCTTATCTAAGCCATTCATTCCATTCATCGTTAGTCATTTCCTGGGTGCAGAGCACATAAGTATTTCAATAATGAGTTAGACATGGCCCCCAATCTGAAGGAGGAGATCATTGAATATGGGGAGGTAAGGCAGGTGGCTCAGTGGTTAGGTGCTCAGCTGCTAACTGAAAGGTTGGTAGTTCCAACCCACCAGTGGCTCCATGGGAGGAAAGACCTGGAGATCTGTTCTCATAAAGATTACAGCCTAGGAAACCCCATGAGGCAGTTCTACTCTGTCCTGTAGGGTCACTGTGAGTCAGAATCAACTCGACCTCACATAACAGCAACAGATATATGTGGCACAGGACTGGGCAGTGGTTCGTTCTGTTATACATAAGGTCGCTATGAGTCAGAGCCTAACAACAACAACAGCCACACATATATGAACAAGAGAAGGGTCATAACAGTGATATAGACAGAGTGCCTTCCCTGAGGTTTGCCTGATCATTTCTGGTTGGGGAATTAGGAGAGCTTTATGGGAGGGCCCTCACCCTGATACCAATCCCAAATGCCAAAAAGTATAAAAGAGACAGACGCATAAGCTATTGATTAGTTCATTCCACTGATATTTTACTAAGATAGAAAGATACTTCAAGCCAACTATGGTGAGAAGAGAGTAGGAACTGAAGCAAAAAGATTTTTGCGAAAATGCAGCATAGCTGGTCACTATCGCTTTGTATACTAGACCATTGCTAGTCTAAAAAAGACATCTGTCTCTCTGCTCCTGGGATGTCACAATCACACACCAGGGCCTACAACTGAGATTTTAGCATTTCCCCCTCATGCCGTCGGCTAGGTACCTTTATATGGTGAACAACCAACGTAAATATATTCGGGCACACTTCTCTGACTCAGTTTCCTCAGAAACTTCTCTTCAGATGGATTAAATTCTGTTCCCTTGGTCTTTTTACATAGGAACGATGTCTCCATCGCAGTTGGCTTTGCTCTTCTGGATCATCTCTGAATTTTTTATTTCTTGAAGTATTTTTGCCCTTGATTCAATAAGGTGCTCTACCAGTTGGTGGTGAATACTGTAAAGAATTATCTGGAAATTTTTATATTCTATATTTTATTACTTCATCCTTACATATCACAAGGGATACAGTGTGTTGGAGGCAATCAGATTCTTTGATTGCTTAAAGGTTTTGTGAATGGGAAATGAGTCAGACACAATGGGAAGTCCCTAAAAGAACAGGAGAGACAGATGACAAGAGTGGACTGCCTGAGAATTTTAGTGGGATGATGTACACGAGGTTCTTTGATTGCCTTTCATGCAGGAAGCTACTTATGTTGTGATTGGCATCTCTACATTTTATATCCAATTCATATCAGTGATGGAACTTAGCTCTGGTTTACCCTTTGCCCCTAAATTTAATATACCTTACTTCTTCTTTCTTTTGACTATTTGGTAGATTTCCATGATAACTTCTTGGTAAGGACACTCTGAGTTCGTTTGCTTCATAGACATGCTTGGATTTTCATAAGAGAGTTGTAGAAATAGTTAAGTTGGCAATTGAATGAGAAAGAAGAGACTTCAGTACTTCTGAATTTGGCCTATGAAAATTTTATAGGCAGAGTAAAATTTTTGCGGATGATGTGATATTTGGAGTTTATTTACAAAACCATTCTGTATGACATGGAGATGTCTTTGAAATGTAGTGAATGATGAAGAAAAACCCACCCTCAACAGGCCACAGGGCATGGCCAGCTCCCCTGTCTCCCCCAAATAGCAAACACTTTCTCTTCTTGCAGAGAATTGTCTGCCTCCCTGAAGATGAAAATCAATGACTTAGAAACTGATTAAACAATCCAAACAGCAACTGATAAATGGATTAACCCTCTATAATGTAATTCTGCAAGCTTTTGTCTTCCGCCTTCCCCAGGTAAGTTTTTCTATTCCTGGAGGCAAAGCAGAGGCAGGGAGGAAGTGAAGGCCAGAGGGAATCATATTAAAGTGGGTGAATCCGTTTATCACTTACTGTCTGGATAGTATTTCTGCTCACATATCTGCTTCCTTTTACAGATTTGTACCCTACGGGACCTTGATTAATGTTAGCCTCCTGTGAATAATGAAAGATGACATTTGGGTGTGGCGAGGAAGTAGATACCCTAGTGATTAAGGCTGATCCCATAAATGAAAAGACTTTTCTTCTTAGGCACAAACAAGGAGTGTTAATGATTCCTTTAAAGGTTTTCACAAAGAAGTGTCCACAGTTGGGATAGAAAAACAGAGAAAAACGGAGGCATTTCTCCCCATGCAAAGAACCTGTCCACGGCTTGGAACCAGCCCCTAGAAATGGAGAAGAATTTCAGTGCTTGAGGACAAGGGCTGTTCTCACAAGGCTTTGTTTTTAAGATCATGTCTCAAGATTTTTCTTTGTCTTTGTTAAGGAGAAAAGACTTTCAGCATGGTGGGTTATGACTTAGGGTGTTCAGTTACTTGTGAAAGTCTTAAGCCTAAAGATGTGCTCAGTAACTCATTATTCAACCCATCTCTGACACAAGCCTGAGCTAAGTGTCTGGTAAGCCTGGGTCCAGTTCTGATTCTAGGCACTTGGGGCCTGCAGACTAACTTGTCTTGGGTGCTTTCTATGACCAATGAGTTGGGACTTCAGGGAGGTGAGTCTGAACAACAGCAGACACCTGTGTATCTGCCAAGATGCTCATCAAAGTCCTCAAGAGCGTCTTTAATTTCCTTCACGGAAATGACTGTCTATCAGTGCTTCTTTGTTTTCCTTTGCAGGGACAGGAGGAATGTCTCCTAAACAAGAGCATCTTTCCCAAGGGCAAGGCCCAGGTATTGACTCTTCTCTCTCCCTCTAGTCACACCACTGTTTATGGTTGCCATTTAGTGCTGTTCAGTGCTGAGAGAAGTTCACTTGACTAGTAGAACTTCTGGATGGTTTGCTCATCCAGGGATGCAATCAGAAGAGCAGGGAAGTTGCTATAAAAATACAGGGCTGGGAAGTATTGGAAGCTTACACTAAGTTCTGGATTACTTGCAAGGCATTAGTACTATTGAACCAAGAAGGATCAAAAAGAAAATCTAGCGCAATTTAACAACTTCGTTGTAACAAAACCTCAGGTTCTAAACTTCATATTCTTTCTGAAGCAGATTCTGCCACACTGTGGGAGGAGAGGTGGAGGCGGTAGAAATCCATCTCAGCCTAAGACTGGAATTTTTTTCTTAATGTTTTTACAGCCCAGAAAGGACCGGATGGGACAGTCATTCCCAATAATTACTGTGACTTCTGCTTGGGGGGCTCTAACATGAACAAGAAGAGTGGGAGGCCCGAAGAGCTGGTGTCCTGTGCAGACTGCGGACGCTCTGGTGAGTGTGGCCCCTTCTTGCGTCATGTGCCCATAGACCAGGGACTGTTCCACTTGCATCCTTGCGCCATCTTGAGGAGGATTGAAGGGCAGAATGGAGAAGTGGTAGTGATGATTTTGAGTGGAGAGGGGTTTTTAGGGCATTTTGATATTTTTCTTCTTTGGGTCTTAAGAACCGAAACTTATGCCTAGGGAAAAGAGCAAGGAGAAATTTTTGATTTGTTTCTGGCCTTTCCATGAGGTGGATATTTCTTTTGTGTGTATTTTGCAAACAACAGTGACATAGAGTGAAAACATGTGGAGACACAGGCAACATGCTTTCTTGTATTGGATGATGTGAATCTAACAAAAAGATGTGTTTGTTCTGTGGAAGTGCCTGAGGCAAACGGGAAGAGTATGGAAACATGCATATTGGAAGAGCAGCCACACCCTCAATGGTGGGAGTCAGAGACCTGTGGGCTCCTGGATAGCTTCATAAACACCACCTCCATTGGCCGCTCATCCCATTTTCCCATATGGAACAGACAAAAGAGACCCTGATAGATCAAGGAGGAAAATGGGCAGGTGCTTCTAGGGCTAATCTGGAGTTGTCTTGATGTATTTTCTTTTTCGTCATTTAACCTATCTGAAGATTAAAGTTTTTTTTTTTTTTTTAAAAAGAGACTTTGGTATTGTTCCTTCATTCTTAAAATGAGTTCAGGTCTTTGAATGTTGTACAAGTTGTTGTTTTGTTTTTTTACTTCTAACCAAACCATTATTTTTGGCTGGTCATGGTTGGTTGGTACTATCTATTTTTCAAATTCTTTTATGTCATAACTTGACCAAAGTGCAAAGCAGGGAAGAGAGAGGATTTCAAGCTTATCTTTATTCTTATCAACTACTGACTAGTAGGTGAAACACAATTCAATTGAGTGGTCATTTCTGGCAGTGAGGGTCACTGCTCCTGTCCACGTTTCTGCCTAGTCTCTTTTCTACTCCCAGTCCACAAGAGAAGGACTGAGATGACCATACCTTGGCTTATCGAAGTTCTTTAGTTCTTCCCTTACTTTATCTGTAAACCTCAGCGTTAACCATTTTATATTACAAAGTTAGGGTTGCTTAGGGCTCAAGACTGACTTGGCTACAAAATCAGTAATTAGAAAAGGACTGTGGTTTCTGTTGCATACAACCCTCCACATTTAGCTCCCAAGGACCCTGGTAGGGTGGCTTGTTTGTGCAATTCTGTCAATTCATTTACTTTCCAGACATGATAGCTAATATGTGGGACTTTTTACTCTATTGGTGCTGGCTTAGAAGGCAGGGCCTACTTGTTGGTGGACTTTGGTTTTTAGATAACTAAAAAGAAAATGAAACAAATGAAAATCAGTTTTTAAAAAGCAAGCAATCAGGCAAAATCTCTATTGCTAGAAGCAAGGTCACTTGGCAGAGTGATATTCTAAGTAGAATGTTATGGGCTACTGTAGGTTTGGGGTGCGCTGGAGAGGGAAGCTTCAGAATTCTCATTGCAAATGGCTGTATTTCCTCCCCTCCCTTTCCTACAAAAAGTAGGGTACTTGAATTTGATCCATGGGGGACCAGAAGTGGGCAGTTTATTTTGTCTGCCCAAAGCCTATCCCTCCACAGCCTTCACTCAGCTTTCTCTTCCCAGATTCTCTCTGCTGTGTGACTCAGGGCCATTTTATAGTAGTCCAGGTATTCTTGTTGTATTTGCTAGGATTAATTCTGGTGGATCATTTAGTCAGAGCCTAACTCTAATGTTCCTGAAATAGTTGATACCTTGGGAATAAACAGGTGGCATTAACCCACGGGATATGTTTGTTAAGGCAGATGGGCGAATACTTCCGTAGGGCTTCCCTGGGATCCTTGCAGGGAAGCGCAGAAGAGCTTCCTTTTCCTTCCCATCTACCCCAGTACTTCTGTTTCCTGGTAGAAAGTGGGATTCCTAAAACTGGCATTGTAAGTGGAACATGATTGCCTTATTTGGGGGCCCATTTAGAATGTGAAAAAATTTAAACCGAATTTTATAGATTTCAGGATGCTGTATTTTATTAATTTTTTGTACCCCTATTTCTCACCTTTGTAGTGCTCTGGTTAGATTTGACAACTCTTTGATCCAAGTAGCTAAGTAACTAAGACCTGGACATGCTTAGTGGCTGGTATTTGTACTAACGTATGCGTGTGTGTGTTAGCGTACCCGCGTGTGTGTGTATGTACATGTATGTGTGTGTGAATCACAAAAATTTCTTCCAGTGATTAAAAAAAGGGAGGCACTTTTATTCCTTACCAATTATCAGACTTTCCAACTTCTTTTTGCTTTCAGTGCAAATGAACTACATGGGGTAAGGGCAGAATTGAAAGGGTATCGAAAGAATGGGATTAGAAGTGGATAAAAATAAAAATGGATGGAGGCTTAACCACCTTGAATGGGTTATCTGACAGTAATACCTTTGTAAAGCGGACTGTCAAAGTGAGGGACAAACATCGTTCAAGGAAACACCCACCGAAAACACCAAAGAAATACCGACCAGGCTTAAAAACTACCCAGGGAAATCATTGTCTGGGGTGGGTTGAGTGAGTGTGCGTGCGTATGTGTGCGTACGGAGGAGAAAAAAGATCATGGCTGACTCTTTCACTGTCAGAAGCTGTGCACATATGTCTTATGGTAAAGAATGATGCCTTTTCTCAGGAGACGGGAGGCTGTCTTCCCTGAAAATGTTTGCTTTGTCCCACTATCCCAAGTCCCTGTCACCAGGTGATGTACCCGGTTAATCCCTTTTGGTGTGAACTGGTTTTCTATTTTGCTATTCAGAATAACATTGTAATAGTGTAATAAGAATATTAATAATGATGTCTGTTGCTTAACCCATGTGCTGATATATTCATCATACATGTCAGCTCATTTGGGAGGAGAAGGCAGGAAGGAGAAGGAGGCAGCGGCCGCAGCACGCACCACGGAGGACTTATTCGGTTCCACGTCAGAAAGTGACACCTCAACTTTCCACGGCTTTGATGAGGACGATTTGGAAGAGCCTCGCTCCTGCCGAGGACGCCGCAGTGGCAGGGGTTCGCCCACAGCAGATAAAAAGGGTAGTTGCTAAACCCATGGAACAGACTCTGGGCAATTCGCCACCATCCTCTGACTTTGGTCATTGTTCTGGTTCTGCTGTATTTTTTTTAATGAAAGAAAACTTTAGGTTTTTCCTTTATCCTTGCTTTTTCCTCTCATTCTCCGTGCGTCCCTTCCTCCCTTCCCCTCTCTTGGGTTTGTACAACAGAAGCACAAACTGCTGAACAAAACGGAACAAAGAGCAGAGTGAGAGTCCTTCAAAGAGAGATGGAATCATGATGTACTATTTATTTTCCATAGAAATGGGAAGTCAGGCAGATTATTTCTTTTTTTGGGTGGGGGAGGGGATCTTTTTGACATGAGCAGAGTTGATTTCCTCAGCTTTCCTATTTTTGGCAAAATGAAGACAGGAGGAACATTGGGTTTGGAAACAAAGACCCAATAACATTTACAAAATATGTATTATTTACATATTCCAGGTATTATTAGAAACAGACTTTTTTTTTTTTGGAGAAGGGAGATCAAAGAAATCGAAGTAATATCCTGTTTAGAAGAAAGCCGCTGGGGGGAGGATTGTCTCAAGGAAGCCTAGTCAGGATGATTTCCTCAATGGGAGATGATCGCACATTCTGTGCCCCATGGAGTTTGTGGCTCCCCACAGCAGACCCCCTCCCCTTTCCTCCTCCCTGACCTTTCCATCTTCCTCCCTGCTTTCGAGAATGTCAGCAGCTCCAGAGACGTCAGGGGCTGCCAGAGCCCAGGCCCCTGACCAGCAGCTGCCTCCTCAGCTCCTCCTCCATCAGCACAGCGGCTGTTTTGTTGTTGCTGTTTTTTTCTCACTTTCCTCCTGGTGAAGAGCAATTTCCAAATGCAGGAATGGAATATAAGCAGAACGTCATGGACTCAGCAGTGACAAAACGACCCCGAGGCCACGCTCATGGAAGAAAGAATGATACCTCACAGTACATTTCCCCTCCCCTCACCCTGTTTAAAACCATATATAAATACCTGTTGGATTATCAAGTCTCCCGTATTTCTTCTTCTATTTTTATAGTGCCCGCCAGGCACTTTGTTTTATGTCTCCAATAGCACCTCCTGAAATAAACCAAAGCAACACTTGCTCAAGGCCCCTGGGGCGATGGAGAAGACGTCCACGTCTTTGGCAGCCACAAGAACCAGCAGCTGCGTGGTCCTATTTGAAAGGTATGTCTTGGCTGGCCTGTCTTACAATGAGGGCAAAACCATCATGGTTTTTTTTTTTTAAGTTTTTTTTTTTCCTCCCCCCCAACCCCCCATTTTGTCTTTTGTTTCTCTGGGTTCTGACCCCCTTAGTGTGACAGCGGCTTCTGGAGGGTCTTGTGCCCGCCCTCTGCTGCCTGCGCGCATGCATACCTGAGCACAGGTGTGGGAACTGAGGCTTGCTTGGAACAAGGGAGGGTGCTGTGTGGAGAATGGTGGGCTTCTGGCTTCTGGCTGGGAATTCAACTGCAGGAGAAAATGCCTGGGGCAGTGCTTGGCTAACTCTACCTCCCTTGGCTAAACCTGGAAATTGATTCCAGGGAACTGAGGTTGGAGTAGGCCGCTGGATTTGGGTAGCAATGAGCAGATGTGGCCACAGGGGACTGCATGTCTAGGGTGGTACTCCATGCTCTGGGTCCTGATTTCACAGCCCAGGGGATGACTTCAAATTAAAGATGCCTCATTAGGCACAACACTGAATTGTGCTGTTTGGAAGATTCTGAGCTCCCACAGAGTGTGGCTAGGGTCTCCAGTCTCCACGGGAGCACAGGTCCAAAGACACTGCCATTTGGCTTGGGTTGGGAGATCTGAGCGGCTTCTCAGGCAACAGGCTCCTTGTAGGTGTCTGGAAAGTTCTGCTTTGACAATCCAACTTTTGCTGCTCCTCGTGAATTGAACCAGTCGTTCTAATAACAAACCAACCAAATGAAAGCAAGGACCAAGCAAAGAAATACACAAATGGACCCTTTGTGCTTCCCCGGTAGCCTGAGACAGAAAGGGCTTCCACTTTTCTCCTGCTTGAGATGTGGAAGTGCTGGGCCCGGCATTTGTGCTCAGTTGTGAGAGAATGAAGGTAACAACCCCACCCACTTCTGGGATGTTCTGCCTAATCTGTTTGTGGTCCTGTTCCCAGAAACTATGGCATCAAATCCCAACATTGTAATGCTCCTGCATGCTCATATGTGTGAATAGGCCAATATAATTGGTTCAAGTAGGTCTCTATTCAGGGGAACAATCTGCCCGTGTCATCCACCTCCTCTTTACTTTGTCTATTCCGTTACTTTGACTTAGATATGGGATTCATAGCATTACAACTCATTGATGAAATGTGAGCTTCCGTGTTAATACAAATATGTTCAACCAATCTGCACTATCACTGGAAACCTGTCTCTTTGTGGTTCCTGAAATTCTCAATGACAGCGTTCTTTTGAATTTGATTTTTTTTTAACCCACATGATTAAAAATTATAAAAGGCCACCTGATTTCAGAGTCTAGCTTGGCGTTCTGAAGGGGACCCAAGAGTAGAGAACTTTCTAAAGACGGCAGACCTCCAGGGAAGTATTTATCTGAGGATGGCTATTGCTCGCCTACTTACCTTTGCCTAGCAGAATTTGATTTTCCGTGTCTCTTGTTAGGGGTAGTAGATGTCCTTCTCAGTTGTTGTAGCACAGGTGAGAATAGCAAGGTCACTTAGCATTGCCCGAATACCTTGCCTTGCCTTGTAGTAGACTCAAAGCTTACATGTATGTATATGTTTTTTTAAATAACCGGAAGAGACTTTAAAGATGATCAAGTTCAAATCTTTCACTATTCAGTTGAAAAAAAAATTAACCCAGAGAGGTTAAGTTTGAGAAATTGGAACGAACATTGCTTTGCTATGGGTTGGAATAGACTCCACGGTGATGGGTTTGGTTTGGTTTTGGTTTTTGGAGGCAATGTCTTAAGGTGAAGGAAGTCAGCTCTAAGAGGAGATATGGGAGGAGGAAGCTGGCTGGCTCGGGTTTCCACACTTGAGGATGGTTGTTTTCGTATCTTTATCCCTCTTTCTCTGATAACAACAACGGCCAGCATTTATGCGCCAGGTATTGTCGGAGGGCTTTTCTTAGAATACCTCATTTAATCCTCACGACTACCCTATGAGATAGGTGCTAGCATTATCCCCAGTTTACAGATGAGGAAACTGAGGCTTGGCAATACAGTTAAGAAATATGCCTAAGGCCCAACAGCTAGCAAGGAGTCAGGTTTTATTTCCTGGCATCCTGACTCCACAGCCCGTAGTCTTTGCATTGCTCTCCTGCATATTCCTAGTATACGTATGTATGAAATAGATAGGTAGATAAAATATACCTTGTACACTCTCTCTCTCTTTCTATATGTATATCCATATAACTGTATACAGAGAAAGGTATATTTTATCTACTTCATATATGTATAGATATGTTTTTTGTCAGTTGCAACTCAAGAAAGGAGTATTTATAATGTGAATGTAGGTTTAAAAGGTAACCTTAATAAAACACAGTTTAAATGCCTGAAAGGTAAACGATTAGATTCTGAAAAAGAGAATTCCTGTTAGAAATGTGTACAAAATATTATCGAGAACTCATTTTCTAACAGCCATTTCTAGACATGTTCCTCCTAGACATTAGGGACAAAGATGTCTCCTTTTGTGTGACCTCAGGAATTGCAGGAGCTGGGTGGGCAGTCAACACACGTATCTTTTTATTGTTGACATTGTTAAATAAGTATCACTACTCAAATTTTAAAAGAAAAAGAAAGTAGAATCATCAAGGAAAAAATGATCAGACCAGTTTTCTTTCTTTCTTTTTTTGTCCTCAGCTCAAGAAAGCACCATCCAAAATACTTCAGACATGCCGCCTAATTTTCAGAGTCCTAACCTAAAGATAGGGGTACCGAAGATATAGAGCTTTCTGAATTTCCTACAGTATTCAAATATCCGGGGGATAGAGTGGGGCCCTGTTGATGTGGAGGTGACTGTTGTTGTCTATCTGATTTTTGTTTTCCTACCTAGAACAATCTAAGTCTTTATTTCTACTACTGAGACTATGTAGAGATCAGATCTTAGAATCACTATAACACCGGGAGTGAGAAATATGCATTTAATTTTTTAAAGGTCCTTTGAAGTCAGTAATGCAATTTGCTGTAGTATTTTAGAGAGAAAGATTAGTATCCCTTTAAGTCTTCCTGCTTCCTTTGCATCTCTCTTTGCACCTAATGGGCTGCAGCCTGATACCGCCTTTATATAGCACTTGAGGGAACACAAGATCCTTACTTGGGGAGAGAGCTAAAGGCTGTTTGGAGGTTCTCACTTCATGGTGGAATAAAATTAATTAATTTTATCCCAGTATGCCTCCTGTTACATCTGAGGAACATGATCCTGAACATGCACTTAGAGTTGGAGCAGACTTATGTATTAGGAGTTTTTCCACAGGGGATTTTGTTTAGCCTTTGAAAGTGAAGTTATTTGTGTTGTGTATCTTCTGAGTGAGGTATTTTTCATCTGCTGAGTAGAAGCCTAGATTAGAAATGAAAAATTCTGGAATCTGGACTCAACTCACTCTGTGAGTTTGTGCCCATGAATCTCTGCCTCAGTTTCTCCATCTCTATGATACAGCTGTTTCTTTTCCCATCGTAATATGTAACGAACATTCTGTCCTAATGAGTCTTAAAATAGCCCTGTCAGGTAGGATAGATGTTATTTATCCCCATTTCACTGAAGAAGAAGCTGAGGTTCTGTTAGCTCAGATGAGTGGTCTGAAGTTCAGGTCATTAGGTGGTGTCTGGGTTGTCTAATATTCTCCTCAGTCATACTGACTTCCTCATAGATTGCACTTTGAAGATTTATTGAGTAAAATCTGTAAAGGACTTTGAGGTCTTTCAGTCAAGACCTTGTTGGATTAGAGTAGGCATTTGACGCTGTAAAAAACAAACAAAACTCCAAACCTATTATCACATTAGAATCGTGCTGAGAAGTAGTAATAAGAGTGTTCTAAATCCTCATGAACTTTTCCAAAGAACTAAGGTTGAGCTTTCTAGAAGGTCAGTGTGGTGAAGGGTGGGAGGAGGTGACGGTGGCAGAGAGTGAGCACTCAGACCCTCTTTTGGTCACATGCCCAAGTGCCTAACACTAAAACATTGGATTATAGAATACTTTTGTGCTTAATGAAGGTGATTCTGACTGCTCAAAAATAGCAGTACAGGAAAAACATTTTTGCCTGACTGATTTCCAAAACAGCTGAAAATCGTGGAAGATCCCTGTCAGAACAGAATTATTAGCTAAAAGGCATTGACAATTAGGTTTTCAAAGTATCTGAACCCGGGCCCTCAGCCAATGACGCAGACATTTAAAAAATTTTAATCTTGAAATAATTTCAGGCTTACAAAAAACTGAGAAAAATAGTGCAAAGAATTCTCATCTACCCTTCACCCAGATTCTTCAAGTAACTGCAGTACTGTTATCACGACCAGGAAATTAACACTGCCGTAAAACCATGGACCTTATTCAAGTTTTGCCGGTTGTCTCACTAATGTCCTTTTTTGGGTCCAGGATTCAATCCAGGGTCACATGTTGCATTTAGTTGTCTTATCTCCTTAAAGTCCCGAGTCCTTAGTTTCTCTTTCTTTGTCTTTCATAACCTTGATCCTCTGGTCAGTCATTTCATAGAAAGTCTTGCGCTGCAGGCTTGTGTGATGTTTTCTCATGATTTAAGTCAGATTATGCATTTTTTGTAAGAATACAACAGAAGTAATATTGTGTCCTTAGTGCATGGTATCAGGGGTACATGATTGATTTATCCCATTACCAGTGACTCAGATATTTGGCCTCCTTTAAAGTTTTCCTGTGCCCTTCCTTTCAGCTGAGGTTTCAGGCTAGCATGTTTATAGACCTTGGATGGGAATATTTTTATTCCGATATACTTTTATTCATTTGTTGACTAGGGACTGAGTAACAAAAGTATGTGTATGACGGTGTAGCCCTGTGAAGGATAGGATGACATTAAACATGAGCCCAGTGGACTTATTGAACAATCCATTTATTGAACAATACATTTATTTGGGATCTAGTTGGGCAGACTAGGTAAGGGACACAAATAGTCAAGAAGTGTCGTGAGGGTAGTATGGGATTATTTTTGCTGTGGACCACAGTGGCCAAGGAAGTTTTCTTGGAGGAAGCTTTGCTGTAAAGGTCTTTGGACTGACTACTGCAATTCAGTCTGTAGGCAAGAATATCTACTGTTACAGAGAATGGAGATGCAGCTGAACAAAACCTAAGAATCACAACCTGGTCGTGTAAAACGGCAAAAATGATGACCCGAAAACAAGTTTAAGTGTTGTTCTGTAGCATTTTGTTCATGCCACTAGATTAGTGCTTCTCACAACGTATTCTGATTGTTGGTAGTCTTTCTCATCAAACAGATAGCATGTTTCTTGAGGGCAAAGGTGATGTCATTCATGTCCCTCAGACTGTGCCTGATACCAACGTGCTATAATTATCTGTTGAAATGAACTGAGAGCTGAACAATATTACCGAGCTAATTAGTGGAAGGATTTAGTGTCTCATTCTGTACATAGTGGGTGCTCAACAAATATTGTTTACAGAAAGGTTGGGGAAGTCATATCGGAACATGGCATCTATAGGTCAAGTTAGAAGCAGGTAGATGAGATCCAGGAGGCAGTGAAATGGTGGTGAAGGAAAAAGCGGGGAGAGTCAGGATGTGAGGACAGGAGTGAGGATCAGGTTGAAGTTAGTGTGTAAGGATGGAAAGCTAAACCCCCTTGGAGGGAACGGAGAGCAGAAGATGGAGAACACTGTAAGACATTTTCAGTGACCTGCAGTTGGCCAACCAGAGGATATGAAAGAAAAAATAGTTGTTAAGAGTACAAAGTTGGGAACTAATCAGATATTTTCTAGGTGACTTAATCAGAGCAAAAGAAGAAAACTAGGGGTAGATGAGCCAAGGGTGGAAATTTGAGGAAACCAAAATGACGTGGGAGTATGGTTATGAAACAGACTCACTCAAAGAGCGGCAGGTGACATCTGACCAGAGGGGCCGGGAACATTGAGGAGAGGGTCAGAGAGACTCCTGGCAGGGGGTGAAAGTCAGACTGGATCAGGAGAACATTGGCACGCTGTCTGTGGGAGGTCAGGAGAAAGGCTGCACTGATTTTATCACTCAGGTGAAAGGGCTGGAGGCAGGTGGCTGCGGTGAAGAGGGGATGAGCACTAGGGAAGAGGAGAGAAGCCTGGGAAGGGGCACCGGAGAAGGAGATCAGAGACAATGGGATGGGATGGAGAGTAAGGAAGAGGAAGAGGTGTGGAGAGAGAACATGGAAACGAGGCCCTTTTCAGCCTTCCTTTGAAAACATAAATAGGCTTGTAGAGTCTCAGCTTTGGAAGTGCATCTAATCCAAACCTGTACACCTAAGCAGTGAGTAATCACTGGGTAGTAGAAGGACAGAGTCCCTGGATACTGCAAACAGTTAACACGCTTGGCTGCTAAACTGGAAGGCTGAGGGTCGAGTCAACCCAGAGGCACCTTGGAAGAAAGGCCTGGCAACCTACTTCTGAAAAATCAGCCATGAAAATCCTATGGTGCATAGTTATACGTACTAGGACACACATGGGGCTGCCATGAGTTGGGGATTGCTATGAGTTGGAGTCAACTCATCAGCAACTGGCTTAAGTAGAAGGAGAGATGGTTGATGGGGACAGGAGTTTCACTCTGGAAGAGGCTGAGTTGCTCATTTGATTTTGAACTTTCTCTTCTTGGTCATTTTCCATGTGGGCCCCTCCTTCCTTCCTTCAGGGGCACACAGCTTGACTCAAGCTGGGCACTGTGTTGGGGGTACCCATCTCTGCCCTCCGGAACTGCTTCTGGGTTGAAATGTAATCATACTTGGTTTTATTGCTTACTCCTTTGCACCAACTACTCCATTCCAAAGACCAAAGTAACCTAGCAGATTTCATTTCATCTAAAAGCAAAATCTTTTTGTGGGCACCCATCCAGGCTCACGGACCCACCTGGTATGAACTGCCACCAGACCCCAAGGCTGACACTTGGGATCACTGGACTAGTTGAGAATTGGAATGGATTTCTGGGCTTGGTTCTCTCTCTGAGTAATTCTGGAATCACCTGGGATAGGGTAGAGGGTGTGTGGGGCATTATCCTTTTATCCTTATGCCAAATGGAGTGTCAGTTGGGGTTTTCTGTGGCTGCAACGATCCTATACCATGTAACTACTCATTTTCACCTAGTTGACTGGAAGAAATATTGCATCCTAATAGTCCTTTCTAGGGTGTTTTAAAGGAGCCCTAGTGGTGCAGTTGTGAAGCACTCAGCTGCTAACTAAAAGGTTGGGAGTTCAAACCCACCTAGCAGCTCCACCAGAGAAAGACCTGGTGATCTGCTTCTGTAAAGATTACAGCCTAGAAAACCCTGTGAGGCAGTTCTGCTCTGTCACATGGGGGCACTAGGAGCTGCGATCCACTCAGCGGCACCTAACAAAAACAGGGTGTTTTAACAGTGAGAAGATTCAGTTTGTTTAGTTCCCAGGTGGAAGGGGGGAGAAAAAGATTTTGCTGACACCCCGTTTTGCCTGCTGCACCACCCAAGAACTGAAAATCCAGCTGTGTTCTCTCTGCGTCTTGTGTCACTCAGCTGCCCAGTAGCGACTGACTCGGCCCATTCCTGGCTGGTTTCCGGCTGCTGATGTTCAAGGCATAGGAGACACTAGCCTGGTTCTCACTGCACACAGTCTCGCTAGCCTGGCAATTAGTTGGTGGTTTTTCTTTTTCACCCCCTTTTCAATTCATTTCGTTTCCACCGCCCCCGTAATTTTAATCTTTCTTTTTTAGGTAGTTGTTCGGTGCTGTTGTTTTTTGTTTTACCTTTCGTTGCCTTTCCCTCTGCAGTCATCTCTCTGACCTGGGGACTCCGGCATCCTTCAAGCAAGCCATTTCCGAAGAAGGTGAAAAGAAGCCAAGACGATTTGCACCACCACCTCCTCCTCCTCCTCCTCCTCCTCCTCCTCCTCCTCCTCCTCCTCCTCCACCTCCTCCTCCTCCTCCTCCTCTTCCCTTGCCCGGCCCCCTCCTGTGCATATATTTCAGCCAACACAGGAGCCTGGATTGTGGAAAACCCTCCAGCCCGACTCAGCTCGGCTCAGAGAAGTCTCTGGAACGGCCTAAGTTTGTGCAATAAGAAGATGTATTTTTTTTCCTTTTTTAAATTCTTCACTGCATTCTCTTTAAGTGTCTGTGAGAAAGTACCCAGGTCAGACTGGAATTGCTCTGCGGTAGAAATAACTGAACACCAACAAACTGACCAAAAAAAAAAAGAGTTAACTACTTTATTTATTTCAATATTTAAAAGAAAAAAAGTGCTGACCTGGCACAGTATTTTTGTTTAAAGTACCTTCTACTTCAAAAGTTGAAAGCAATTTTGTGAAGACACGAAATCAAAAAAGTACTTAATGTCAAATAAAGACTGAATATTAACTCTAAGGAAAAATTACCCCACATTTTTAATAAGAAAATAAAGATCAACTCTGCTCTCTCAGGCTTTTTAAGAAGCCATTCATGTATGTGCTTTAGGTATTTTTTATTTCTGTGAGTTGGATGTGGTGAGGAGTGATCAGGTTTTTTTTTTTTTTTCCTTCTTTTTCGAAAGTCTGTTGGACGTGTTGGTGATGTTACATGATTATCTGTTATGGCTTGACTGAAATAAATTAGCCACAAAGGCTATCAGCTGTCTCCCTCCCCCAGCACTCTCCTCCTACCTCAGGCAAGCCCCACTGAGAAGCAGCCTGCCTCCTGGTTATCATGTCTGACAATGCCTAGTTCAGAAAGGAATTCTATCTAGTGACTGAATATCTCCCTGCAGGTTTAATGGATTTGAACTTAGATGGGTTTGTTTAAAACAATGCAGCGAAGAAAGAAGAGTTAAAAAGCAAAAAAAAAAAAGTGAGGTGATGTTATCTCAGGCACCTAACAACTCCTTCTAGAGGAGACTTGCAAAGGGAAGCCTTTTGCCTACCTGGTTTGGGGTGCCTGAGATTCCACTTCTTTCCCCAAGGGCTAGGAAGACAGACCTGAGTGATGGAAACCTCAAATTTGGTTTCTAGTGGGGGTAAAAGCAGGAAGGCAAGTGTTCTAATATGTCCTTTTATGGTCAGGTTGGTGGAAGAAAGAGTTAACGGCCTGCGAAATGTAGTTCAGCATTGTGTCTGTGGCCTAGTGAAGGAACGGGGCTGGCGGGCTGGCCTCCAGGTACTCCGGGTACTGTCCTCCTCACAGGACTGGTCTTTTACAAGTCCATGCTCTTGAATTTCCCTCACTTGTAAGCAGAGTGCTCATAATAAATGTACAATCTAATGCTGGATACTCTTGTCAGGAAAGGTCCTTGAATCACAGTGTTACTGAAATGGTTCTGAGCACGAGAATCTATCTCTCTTTTGACTTTGGAAGGAGCAGTTGGATGGGCACAGCCTGCCTGCTGACCCTTCCAGGTTTCCCATTCAAGGCCCGTCCTGGGGGAGAGTTTGCCAAGACTGTCTTTGTATCATTCTGTAGCCCTTTTCTGTGACATTTTCTAATGGAAAATGTCCCTTGTCGAAATGCTAATAATTAATAATCCACTCTTCAGCCAACTCCCACAAATTACAACATGTGTAGAATTGTGATAAAGCTTTGCATAATGTAGGGTTTGTATCAAGTTTATGCAAGTTTCTGTTAAATAAAAGTCTGTTTCCAATGCTCCTATAGCATCTCTGTAAATTTTGCTTTACCAACCTCATCCTACATGAGTTAGCTTTTCACACTGTCACGTGGAAAGGACTATTGAGAGGATTCTGCCCACTTGCATGCCTATGATTTGTTGAACCCTATTGTTTTATTTAGAAGAACAGTCTAGAACAGCAGTTGCCACTGGCTTGGCAGACTAGGGGTGGCGTGGAAAGTGAACAATGCCCACGGTTGGTGCCAGCATCCACATTCTGAGCCGAGAGTTGCTGTCAACCACCCGCCATCACCTCCGCCATCATCACCCTCTCTGTGGCCAACATGGGTTTATTGCTAGCCTGGTTATGTGTATAGTACTTAATATGCCTGATCAGTGTTGCCATCATATCAATGCTAAGGACAACAGTTTTGCACAAATATGTAAAATTTAGTGTGTACTTGGAAAAAGAGGAAATGTTAATGTTTCCATTGCCTGAAAGCTGCTTTTGGTGTAGCCTCCTCAAGCTATCAGTAAGTGTGGCTGTGAGCTTGACCCCCTATGACAGGCTTTTCCTTGCATGTGAAGGTGGACAGTCTTCTCTCATGGATCCTCAAGGTCAGCATTTCAGGCCAGGTCTTGACCTCTGAGCATTGCCAGCCCATGTGGGGGCCAGGTGAAAGTGGAAAGTGGCAGAGTGCAGCTGGGACATTGTAATCCTGCTGCTAGTGTGTTCTCTCTTTTTTCAGAACAAACATCATGACATTCATTAGGGACTTAATAAATTTCCCTAGCAGTAAAAAAGGAATTTTATATATTTATTACACACCACCCACTTTCTACAGCAACTCAAATTTTGAGACACTAGACCCAATTCAGAGGTCACCTAGGGGATTAAATATCGTCTTAGGAGGAAAGTGATTGATTGCACCTGACATCTTCCTTCTACTTTAGACCCTAGGAAAGGGTACCTTGAGTCTGATAGGCAAACACGCTTTACCTGAAGTGTGTCATACTTCATAACTAAGGCTTTCTTGGTAGATATCATCTTCGGGCTGCTTATAGGGACAAGGCATCTGGCATGGAGCTGTAGTATCAATGTAAATAGCTAAGGATAGAGAAGACCTAAGAGAATCAAATATCCATAATGCTGGGCCACGAGGGAAGGGACCGCCTTTCTCAAATGTTTGATAGTGAGTTGTTGGCAAAGCATGTATGTGCTTTGTATCTATACATGGGCGGATTACCCAATAAGCAAGGTAATCATGGGCTTACTGTGCTTACCTCCTAATCTGTAGTGAATAACTGCACATGTTTTTCACCACATCGCTTGTGCTTACCCTGCTCACTGGGTAATCTGTCCTTGTTAGGGATTGTAAATTTGAAAAGAGGCTTTGATTCTGCAGGCAGGTGCTGTGGGGTTGGGCGAGAGACAGATGCCAGCCATACTTAGAAGGAGAATTGTTGATATTGTGAAAAAATGTGAAATTGTTCACTACAGATAATCTGGTAAGCAAGGTAAGCACCATGTTTACCTTGCCTATCGGATAATCCACCCCTGTATCTACAGATGGTCACCAGGGATGGATCACCCAATAAGCAAGGTAGACACAGGCTTATTTGTGCTTGCTTACTAATCTGTAGTGCACAATTTCACCTGTTTTTCACCACAAACAGGTGAAATTGTGCACTACAGTTTAATAAGTAAGCACAGGTACCTTGCTTACTGGTTAATCTGCCCCTGATGGTCACTGACCCAGAGGGAGAGAAAAAGTGTCCATATGAGCCAGAGTATGAGAAAGAGGAAAACAAAAACAAAAACGCCTAACCCTGCTTTCCTTATCCATGTGGAAATAGTTAATATGAAGTGTTGATTCTGGGGCTGAATGCCTACAGAGCAGGTATCTTAGAGTGAAGCAAGCCAGTTGTGAAAAAAAATAACAGTACCAGGGAGGTGGGGCACAGCACTTGCTGCTCAGCCTGAGGTCAGCAGGGAGACAGTGGGGAGAGGTAGGAAGCGTGTTGAGCCAGAGAGCACTTGTGCTCCGAATGGGACAGCCCCTGTGCAACTGAAGGGATGCTGCTGCAGGAATGTGGACCCAGAGTTCCCAGGTGTTCTAGGTTTTCAAAAGAGGCCAAAAACTAAAAAAAAAAAAAATTTGGTAAAATCTCCTCATTTAAAAATGTTGACAGTAAATGAAAAACAAACACCGAAGATCAACTTTGTACAGACCAAGCCAACCATGACTGTGCACCAGCCACCCTTTATGGCTTTGGGGCAACTTTTCCCCCAGGGCTGCCAGGCTGGGTAAGGCTGAAGTGAAGGTTGAAGTGCCTTCATAACAGTGGGTCTTTGTCTTAACCTCTGGGTACATCTAGTGGTATCCTGACAAAGAATTTTATGTGATGGAAATGGGTCCCTAGGTTGTTCTCTGGATGGAGCTAGGCCATTGGTAGTGATTCAAGATGCAGTCCTAATAGAAAACTTTCCCCACCCAGTCCCCTTCCTTCTGCTTGTAGGTGAAAGGTCTTCCCTGAGTGGAGTTGTATGATGTAGAGTTTAGAGATTTTTTAAAGTTTCACTTTATTTTTATCCCTGACCAGCCATCTATTACCAGCCGTCTATTATATCACACTCTTTTACCCTTCTTTCCGTTTCTACGAACCTCAAATCACTCCATTTGACTGGAGCTGAATTTGAGTTTTTTGGTATCCCAAATCAGCAAATTCAGGACTTCCTTTGAATAAAGAGTGTTATGGATTAAATTGTGTCCCTCCAAAATACATATCAATTTGGCTAGGCCATGATTCCCAGTATTGTGTGATTGTCCACCATTTTGTCCTCTGATGTGATTTTCCTATGTGTTGTAAATCCTATCTCTATGATGTTAATGAGGCAGGATTAGAGGTAGTTATGTTAATGAAGCAGGACTAAATCTACAAGATTAGATTGTATCTTGAGTCAATCTCTTTTGAGATATAAAAGAAATGAGCAGAGAGACAGGGGGACCTTGTACCATCAAGAAAGTAGTACCAGGAGCAGAGTACATCCTTTGGACCCAGAGTCCCAGCACTGAGAAGCTCCTAGACCAGGGGAAGATTGATAATGAGGACTTTTCCCCAGAGCCAGCAGAGAGAGAAAGCCTTTCCCTGGAGCTGGCACACTGAATTCGGACTTCTAGCCTCCTAGACTGTGAGAGAATACATTTCTCTTTGTTAAAGCCATCCACTTGTGGTATTTCTGCTATAGCAGCACAAGATAACTAAGACAAAGAGGTATTTATTTCTCCAGAATTTCTATTTAAATTTGTTTTTTAAGTATTTTATATGTTATAATGCATCTTATTTCAGAGGATCCTTTGTAAGAGAGGATGCAAAGACTATTCACTTGGGTCAGGGTTTGTTTTCTTTTTTGTGTGTGGGGGTGTTATTACTCTGAATACACAAGTAGTTTCCTTATGATTTAAAACAGGGGCTGGCAAACTTTTACTGTAAAGGTCCAGATAGTAAATATTTTAGGCTTTGTGGGACATATATGGTCACTGTCATAACTCAGCTCTGTTGTTGTAGCGCAAGAGTAGCCATAGTAATACATAAGCTAATAGGCATGGCTGTGTTCCAATAAAACTTTATTTACAATAGCAGGTAGCTGGCTGGATTTGGCCCACTGACATAGTTTGCTGATCGCTGATTTAGAAATAGAGGGTATTATACTGTTAAATTGGGGAAAGGGTAATGTTTAAGGCATTTTCTAAGCAGTAGGACTAAGGAAAGGGAAGAATTTCATGTCACTAGGTGTAGGGCCAGAGGTGCATTTCATGGTCAGTAATGTAAGCTATATGGGGCCTAATGTGAACATGTTTCTGAGTCAAAAACAAAAAACCAAACCAAACCAAATAAAAAAACCCCACCAGAATATTCTAGAAAGCTGTCTATTAGATTTTCTAGTTTGGGTGCTGAGTGCAATGCTTAACGAAAGTAGCTATGAGTAATCCAGCCATAACAGTGGATCTCTGAGGACATGATGACTGATATCATTCATCTCCAGCAATTTAAGTATGAAAAAAAGGCCAACTATAAAATAGTTATAAAATACGAATTCATGCAGATGTCTGCTGTGGGCTAAATAAACATAGTAGAGCTTTGTCTGTATGAGATAAGTGATAAAGGACAACTTGGGAGGGGTGGCGTTGTTGCAGTTAAAGAAACAGCCTCTTTCTGATGACTACTGATTCTTCAATGGCTGTGGCTCCCTGAGAATGTAAATTATGGCGTGTTGAGGACACTGCCAAGATGCATTTCTTCCAAGAAGTCAGATTTTTGTGATTATATTCAGTATCACAACACTTTCCCCCACTTTTTAGCTCATCTCCCAGAAGATTCATAGAAAATAATTTTCTTCCTTGGATAGTAGAGAAGATTCCTGATACCAGATCTACTTACTGAATTGAAAATCTTCCTCCTGACTGAACATGAGAAGATCCTGAAGTATGGTCTATGAGCTAGTCATGATTGATGGCAGCAGCCATGCCAAATTTATTGAAGAGGTGCTCTTTAGCCATTGTTAGAGAATATTTGTTAAATGATTTGAGAGGATCAGTAACTTCTTAGACTTAAGGCTACCAACCCTACGGGGCAATTTTACTCAGTCCTATAGGATGGCTATGAGTCGGAATCAACTCGATGGCAATATTTTTTAGTGTGTGTTTATTTTTGTTTTTAGTGGGGTTTATTGCTAAGTCCTTGAAGTGCCTATAAGTTTCCTTAAAAGGGACAGTTATTGAGATAGACCTGATAAATGTATGCTCCATTTGCTGTAAGCTCCATCTTGTTATCAAACCTGAGGTCTAGGCATAGAGTAGAAGGATAAGAATTCTTCAGACCAAACGTTAGAAAACCCTGTGTTTTGTATTGTATATAAACATGATGTGAGGGGCACAAATCCCTTGGTTACCTGATCTTTTCTTATATCACGGTAGGAAATGTCTTTCTCGGGAGGTGATAACAGTGGTCATCAGTGGTTTAGCAGTGACCCGATTAATACAATTATGCTGACTGTACTATTAGTGATCATCCGATGAGACATAATCATAGCAAAAGTGGATCTGGAAGTCCTAGTGGAGCACTAGCTAACTGATTATTGTGTTGTTTATTTTTAAGTAAGCAGGGTACCAGGATGTGCTAAATTGGAAATAATGTGCAAGAGCCAGGAAGTAATTCTCCAGCTCTATTTAATATTTGAATTATGATGCCTTTGAACTGTGGTGTTGATGAAGAGTATTGAATGTGCCATGCACTGTCAGAAGAACGAACAATTCTGCCTTGGAAAAAGTACAGCCAGAATGCTTCTTAGAAACAAAGATGGCAAGACTTCGTCTTATGTACTTTGGACCTGTTATCAGGAGGGATCAGTCCCTGGAGAAGGAAATTATGCTTGGTAAAATAGAGAAAGAACAAACAAGAGAAAGACCCTCAATGAGATGGATTGACACAGTGGCTGCAACAATGGGCTCAAATATAGCAACAATTGTGAGGATGGCGCAGGAGGGGTAGTGTTTTGTTCTGTTGTACACAGGGTTGCTATGAGTCGGAACTGACCCTACAGCACCTAACGACAACAACAACATTTAATATTTGATGCTATCCAGATAGAATTAGCTGGAAAAGACTGTGAAAGAAACAGAAAGCACAGAGAAGATCATTAGCAATGTTTAAAGGGATGGACAATAAGCCCTTTAAGGAAAAGATTTGGGGTTGTTTAATGTGGGGAAGAGAAAGCTTAGGAGTCACTTAACCATCGTTACGTGTATCATGAGGACAGTGGCTTTTCATCTCCAGAGTGGACAAGTGAAGCACCTTGGGGCTTAGAACAAATTAACAAACAGTTCTTTGGACACCAAGAATTTTTTATTATTGCAGTTGATAATGGAAGTCACCTATAGCCTAGCATTTCTCCTGTACAGTTAGGGGCATGGGCTACATGACCTTTTATGGTCCTATCTAGCTTTGTAAAACTTTGAATTGTAGCTGGGCGACCTAAAAGAGTTAGTGCCTAACTCACCGCCAGGGAGTGGAGAGGCATGGGGAAAATTAGCTTCATGAATGTGTATTAGGATCATTAACTAAAATTACCTTTCTAGGCTTCATACTGAAGCAATGTCCAGAACTCTTATGGGGACTTCCATTGTTTTGTTAGCTGAGACACCAGCTGAAAAGTGAATGCAGTGGCAAGAGATATTTTCCACCAGAGAAATGCCAAATATATGAGAAAGTAACAATGAGAAGGACAGTAGAGTCAAAAGGCCACAAAGTGAAAATGGTCTGCTGAAAACTCCATCTGAATTTCACTCCAGTCCTCTTACCTCTTTGGTCTCCACCATGTCCAACATCATCCCTGGTGCATGGATGTCGTAATTGCCCATAGGACCTGGATAATATTCTCAGCTTAATTTTGGTTCAATGACCTCATTAATATTTATGGTTGTCTACTCCCGTCTCCCCAACTTAGTGTGAGAAGAAAGGTCTTAGAAGACAAAGTCAATTTTATATTTCTCAAGGAAAAATTACAGCCTGCTTGGGAAAAGAAGTGATCAGGATTTCTTCTAAATAACTTAGAAAAGAACTCCTATAGAATAATTTTGCTCTGTGTTGGATTTTAAAAAGTAGCAAGAATTGTACTGTATTTAATGTGCGATGTGAGCTTTTTGTGGACCAGAAATATAAAGGAGTGTGGGAATGGACATAACTTGTATAAGAAAGAGTGAAGGAGGGGAGTGATGGAATTGCCAACATGAGCATTTATACTGACATTTCTGCCTGGCTGAGTTATGGGTTCAGAGAGGATGGTAGTCTGTAATCCAAAAAAATTCCTTCGTTAAAATAGATGCTTTCCCTCCATAGACATCAACCTTTCGTCCATAACTGAAAAATTGTTGTTGTTAGGTGCCGTCACGTCCGTCCCGTACCCTATGTACAACAGAACGAAACACTGCCCGGTCCTGCACCATCCTCACAATCTTTATGCTTGAGCCCATTGTTGCAGCCACTGTGTCAACCCATCTCATGAAGGGTCTTCCTCTTTTTTGTTGACCCTCTACTTTATGAAGCATGATGTTGTTCTGTAGGGACTGATACCTCCTGATAACATGTCCAAAGTATGTGAGATGTAGTCTTGCCATACTTGCTTCTAAGGAGCATTCTTCTTGTACTTATTCCAAGACAAAGTTGTTCGTTCTTTTAGCAGTCCATGGTATATTCAATATTCTTCACCAACATCGTAATTCAAGGGCGTCAGTTCTTCGGTCTTCCTTATTCATTATCCAGCTTTTGCATGCATATGAAGTGATTGAAAACACCATGGCTTGGGTCAGGTGCACCTTAGTTTTCAAGGTGACATCTTTGCTTTTCAACACTTTAAAGAGGTCTTTTGCAGCAGATTTGCCCACTGCAAAGCGTCTTTTGATTTCTTGACTGCTGCTTCCATGGGTGTTGATTGTGAATCTGAGTAAAATGAAATCCTTGACAGCTCACCCTTTTCTCCATTTACCATGGTGTAGTTTATTGGTCCTGTTGGGAGGATTTTTGTTTTCTTTATGCTGAGGTGTAATCCATACTGAAGGCTGTAGTCTTTGATCTTTATCAGTAAGTGCTTCAAGTCCTCTTCACTTTCAGCAAGCAAGGTTGTATTATTAGCGTAATGCAGGTTGTCAGTGAGCCTTCCTCCAGTCCTGATGCCCTGTTCTTCATAGAGTCTAGCTTCTTGGATTATTTGCTGAGCATACAGATTAAATAGGTATGGTGAAAGGATACAACCCTGATGCACACCTTTCCTGACTTTAAAGCACATGGTATTCCCTTGTTGTGTTCAAATGACTGCCTGTTGATCTATGTACAAGTTCCTCATGAATGTGGGAATTATCGAACAATATCATTAATATCACACCCAAGTAAAATTTTGCTGAAGATCATTCAAAAACGGCTGCAGCAGTATGTTGACAGAGAACTGCCAAGAAATTCAAGCCAGAATTCAGAACAGGACGTGGAACCAGGGATATCATTGCTGATGTCAGATGGCTCCTGGCTGAAAGTAGAGAATACCAGAAAGATGTTTACCTGTGTTTAATTGACTCTGCAAAGGCATTCGACTGTGTGGATCATAACAAATTATGGACAACATTGCGAAGAATGGGAATTCCAGAACACTTATTGTGCTCTTGAGGAAACTGTACATAGATCAATTGAAAAATAGATCAATACATTTTGGCCACATGTTACTTTGTATAATGACACATCATTTATTTGTTTGCTTGATACTACTGATCGATTAATGAAACATTTATTGAATGCTTCTGTGTTGCTAATACTGTACTAGGTTTTGCAGGACGTAAGAGAGAAGCAAAGGGGAACTAGAACGAACTTTTGAGGATACTTTCTCTGTGGTTGGAGCCCTGGTGGTGTAGTGGTTAAAGCACTTGGGTGCTAACCGAAAGGTCTGCAGTTTGAACCCACCAGTCACTCCGCAGGAGAAAGCTGTGGCAGTCTGCTTCTGTAAAGATTTACAGCCTCAGAAACCCTGTGGGGCAGTTCTACTCTGTCCTATAGGGTCGCTATGTGTTGAAATTGACTCCACGACAGTGAGTTTGGTTTTTTGGTTTTCTATGTGCTAGTTGCCAAGTCTAGGCTTTTTATAGATGTTAGTTTGTGAAAGTCACATAACAACTCATTTCAGGTTATGATCACTATTCCTATTTTATAGAAATGGAAACTGAGGCTCTGGGAGATCGAGTTGGCAAAGGTAGTAGTGACAGCTGGGAAGGTACGAGTTTTCCAGTCAGTGGGTGTTCTGGCTCCAAAACTCTTTCCACTGTTCAAGATATCTTTTCTATTCTTGAGGAAGAGAGACAGGTGGTTAACATATTATTCAAGACAAGACCATTTATAATTACCAATGCGGTGCAGAATGTGAGTGCCCAACGTGTTCAGCAAGTAGCGGGGGAAGTCATCATGGAAACTTGAATAGTGTTGGGGTGGACATAGAGGAGATGGCAGGCCAGCTGAAGACACAGTCTGAGCCAAAGCTCTACAGATTTGGACCCAGAGCAGAGAAGAGCCTGAAGGGGTTATTGGGAAGACCCTGAGCTGTGGTGTGGAGTCAAGCCTATGTAAACAGCACCCACATTGTGTTGGGGCTTGATACACAACAAAGGAAACAACAATGATAGAAGTAGGGGGCTACATGAGTTCTTGAGCAGGACGAATGTGATGTTTAGGATGGTTATGAGAGGGCAACTGAACTGGGCTTGTCAAGAAGTTTGGGTTCACTTGCTCTTCCTGAGCACGTTGTCTCTGATCCCACTGTGGTGGTAGGATCCCAGTCCTTGCAACAGAACCCCAGGATACCGTGTCTTCTGTGTGACATTTGTCCCACTGATGAAATATTAATCTTCTTGAGTATTAAACCTGAAGGTTGACATAATTTCATGGGCATTTTCCATCCAGTATTATTCAGAAACCAGAGGAACTGCTACTACACTACTTGCTGGTTTGTGGTGCATTTAGGGGATTATATGATATTCTGAGAGGCTGGTTGGATCTAGAGAGTATTGTACCTGAGAGGGTAATTTAAATTTGGGATCAAAAGCAATGATTGTCCTAGTCAAGTCGGAGAAGGGGCCACTGAATGTGAAGTGAAGAAAAGCGAAGGAAACCAGATTCAGATTCTGGCCAGTGCCTTTGTTTGAGAGTAGAAGCTCTTTGCAGCACACTGTCTGTGTACCCTTGAATGATTTGCATCTCGGAGGAATGAAGCCATCCTGAAATTGCAACTCCTGAGCCCTCACCTTTATTTCTACCACCTTTTCTCTTCTCTCCCCACTTCATCTCACTGATGGGCTTCCTCACTGGCCCCTAAGGCCATGTGTAAGGAATAGGGATTATGATCCCAAAGAATAGGGCCGTCTTCTCCACAGTGGCCAGTGTTGGCTGGTGCTGCCTGACGTGCTAAATAATAGTAACCACACTTGCAATGGAATCTTCCTAGCAGCCTTGTCAGAAATGGTTGTCCCGTTTAGTAGATGAGTAGACCAAAACTTGGAAGGGGTAAGTGACTTGGCCAAGGCTACGCAGCAGTGGTAGGGTTGAGACTAGATTCCAGGTCTACGCAGCAGTGGTAGGGTTGAGACTAGATTCCAGGTCTTCTTTCTGATGTTTGCCTTAGTCCATTTGCCCTTGCATGTTACTTCCTAGAATGTTCAGAGACAATTGCCTTGGCTTCAGAGAAGGCTAAGAACGGAGAGCCCTGGACTGAAAAGGTTATCTGATAGCATAGAATTGAAACCCACAGTAGAAGAATATCCACTTTCCCTCTGAGAAAAAGGTAAAAAAATTGGATGAGGGCCTTTGGATCCACATCTCTTCCTCCCTCCCCCATAGCCTATTTCCTTTCCCCGTTCCCCATCATTTATGCACCATCTGGGCCCTGTACGGTACTGTCTGACTGAATCCTTGCAAAATCCCTCTTTCTTTTATCTGACTCAGATTGTAATGTGTATGGAGGTCTGGTACCGCCCTGTGTTAACTATACATTCAATGCAATGGGCAATATTCTGTGTGTTTCGTGTACCCATCTATATGATCTATGTATGGCTTGAAATTCCTTGTGTGCTCTGCAGAAAACATCCCAGGCTTACCTCTGATGGCCATATTATGTACATTGCAGGCAACCTTCAGAGTGATTTTGCCCTGCAGAGGTTGAGAAGGTTTCAAAAGAAGTCCTTGCCTATGACTGCTGCAGAGAGAGAGAGAGAGAGAGAGAGAGAGAGAGAGAGTAGTCCCTCTTCCAAGACATCACCTTGCCCTCCTGCTCCCTCTCCATTCATTTCAGGAAACCCTCTGCAGCTCACCCTCCCCGTACTCCCCCTGGTCCTTCTGGTCTCTCCGCTGTGCTAATCACAGCTCGTTTTCTGCTGCATGCCTCATTTGGGGGAAGAGTGCTTCAGAGCTCTCAAAATGTGGGGAAGGAAATTAAGGACGGTTGGCCAAATGAGTCAGCCCAGCAACCTGAGACTCAGACCGCCCTCCTCTCTGCTTCTGAAAGGCCCTTGTTCCAGGGCTCACCACGGGAGGATTCCCCCCTGGGCTTTTCATCTGGGCCAGGTGGTGCTGGCTCCGTATTCTAAGGGAAAGAGGGGAGCTTGGCGCACTGAGTGCCAGCTACACCTTATCTTAGGTTCTCTAGTCTCATTATCTTCTTTAACACCCTCTGAGGAGGGGTTGGCCCCATTTCGCAGCTGAGAGAACTGAAGCTGAGAAAGGTTAAGTAACTTGCCCAAGATCAGGCAAACGCACATATCTATTTGACTTCAAGGGGTTTGAATCTATCTCAGAGGCACCTCAGAAGAAAGGCCTGGTGATCTGCTTCTGAAAGCTCACGGCCTTGAAAAGCCTATGGAGCACAACTCTACTTTGTAATACATGGGGTCATCCTGAGTCAGAATCGATTTGATGGCAAACGGTTTTGGCTTATTTGACTTCAAAGCCTGTGTTCTTCCTTTTTTAGCCATTATGCAGGAAAGTGGTGACCCCTCTTTCATCTCCCCCTGCCCTTTAAGCCAAGGGCTCTGGGCTTCTGTTCAGTTTTTTTCCCCTTCCTCCAGTTTCTTCTGGCAAACCTTAATTTTCCTGTAGTAGCAACAGTCTTGCTGGCCTCTGGGAGGAACCATCTTGGCTGTGAGTCCTATTGCTCACTGGCTGGTCAGCATTGTAGGATAAGACCAGTTTGCTAATGAATCTGGGCATCCCAGCCAGGGCAACCTGGGCAGTTGAGAAGAGCGAGCTGCCCTCTGCTGACAGCTTTGTCCGACCATTCAGGTGGCTGGGAGCCTGTCAAAAGGAGCCCTGGTGGCACAGTGGTTAAGTGCTCGGCTTCTAACCAAAAGGTCAGCAGTTCAAACCCACCAGCTGCACCATGGGAGAAAGATGTGGCAGTCTGCTGCTGTAAAGATTACAGCCTTGGAAACCCTATGAGGCAGTTCTACTCTGTCCTGTAGGGTCTCTATGAGTAGGAATCGACTCAATGGCAATGGGTAGTGGGGTGAGCCTATCAGGTTGGAAGCAAAGAGCTCCCCGCCCCCTCTCCAGCCAGGGCACTTTTCCTGGGATTTCTTTGCCTCTCATTACCTCATTTTAAAGCCACAGGCATCAGCTGGTTGACCTGCTTCAGAAGAAATACAGTCTACACCTTTGCAAATAATGAATCCAACCTGGTATTAGTGAAGATGATGTTGAAAGTTCTAGGATGCTATTTTGGAGACAATGTGACTTAAACAACAAACATCAAAAAACTGTCTTTTTTCCCAAGCCCCTGTCTTCGTGCCCTACCTCCATTGACCAAATAGAGGAATGCTGCTTAGAGAGGCCCCCTTTCTGTGAAAGCCTTTTAGAGCTGTCCTTCTGGAAATTTCTCCCTCCCAAGAAGGGAGCTGGGTGCCTAGTGGGCGGTACCCGGGAATAGTTTGGCTCTGGGGTTCTGATGTGCCCTTTGAAAAGCAGGATGAGGAAGAGTCAGTCATCTGGGCGAGGCCCCAGGGGCCCTTGTTTGCTGTGATAGCTGAGCAGAAGGAGCAGCGGCAGGAGCAGAAGTGCCAAGATTCTAGACTGTCTGTTCCACCCAATCCCAGACTTCATATTTTCTCCCTTCTCCCCTCATGCTCGATCATATTCCCTCAGAAGCCAGGGCCAAGTGGTAGAAAGATTTAGGAGACCTGGGTTAGTGTTCCGGCTCTGCCGCCACCTTGCCCTGTGACCTTGGGTAAGTCACTTCACCTTTTGGGGGCTCAGTTTCCTCTGGTATTTAAAGAAGAGGTTGGACTAGGTGGTCGCCAAGATTCACTCAGGTTCTGACAGTCTGAGGTTCTGAGTTGATCAAGTAAGGGACGTGGTATACTGCTATCCTGTTTGAGAAACATGCTTGCATTTTCACTGGGGCTTTTTGGAAGCGAGGTCTGTGAGTTAGTGGAGTAACTTCAGTGGTGGAAGTATCAGGCACTGTTACCTGTTACATCACTGTTACATCACCAAGCATGTCTCAGAGAATAGAGATTCTCTCTGCCCATCTACACCTGTGAGCCCCTCTGACCCTATAGCTCCATCTACTTCTTGCACTGACTGAAGAAGCTGATGGAGAAATGGCTTGGTTGAAGTTAGATGGGGCCTCTTTTCTGTGATCCAGGGTGGCTGCAGGGCACTCAATTGCAGAGAATCGCTGGTCTCTCCCAGCTCTGGCCTCGAAGAGGTCAGGTCCCGTGTCCCACAGGCTGGGGGCCCATTTCAGATGATGCCGTTATTGGCCACAGGTGTCACCCTACCCTAAGCTGTTGGGTGCAGAGACGAGGCCTTAGAGCTGATCAGGTAGGGGGAAACTGAAGCACAGGAGAGCCATCGTCAAGATCGCAGAGCTCCACGGGGCCTTGCCAGGCCAGAGTCTGTAGACTCTCAGTTCAGTGCTCTTTTCCTCACTGGGTTTCTCCTCCAGCTAACCCCTTAGCCCAGACTCTGTTTCTCCCCTGTCCATTTCAGGGAGCTAATTAACTTCTTTGCCTTATAAATCAAAACCAAACTAGTTGCCATTGAGTGATTCTGACTCGGCAACCCCACGTGTGTCAGAGCAGAACTGTGCTCAATAGAGTTTTCAGTGTTGATTTTTCAGAAGCAGATCGCCAGGCCTTTCTTCTGAGGCACCTCTGGGTGGACTCAAACCTCCAACCTTTTGATTAGCGCCAGAGAGTGTTAACTGCACCACCCAAGGACTCCCTTTGCCTTCTAAGCCAGTCTGATTCCTCACCTGTAGCTCTGTGGGGGCAAGGTTTGGAGGTGACTTTGGCCTGGTTTTGCCTTGGAGTAATTCTGGTCAGATCCTTAATCCAGGATCCTAGATTAGTGGTGAGGGCCGAGCAGAGCATTTGCCCCTCATCCCAAAGTCCCCCATTCTGAGGCTTATGTTTTCCTCAGAGGCATCCCTGGAGAGTGGATGGGACAGGATGGTCATGGAAAGGGTGACGGGACTTCATTGCAGGTAAGCAGGCATTTCTGACCCAGTGCTCTGACTTGGGAGGCCACTGGATGGTCAGACATCCCAGTGGTCTCTGAGGGCTGCTCAGGCCTTCTGTGGAACTCATTGGCCCCTGGGCCTCCTTGTGCCAGGAGAAGGGTTTTTCCCCACTGCCTGTTTCTGGTGGCTGAGTGGTGGTGTGGTGGTTACTCCCATGGATGTTGGAATGAGAGGTGGGTTTGCATCCTGCCTCTGCCGTCCCTTTGCTAGGTTGTCTTAAATTGCTTAACTTTTCTGAGCTTCCGTTTCTTTCGTTTATCAAACGGTGACAACAATATCTGAGCCACAGGTTGTTTGAAGGTTTTAAGTGAAGGAAGTGTGTTCAAAGTGCCTAGCACGTAGGACGCCCTCAGTACATTGTAGCTGTTAGTGTTAACAGCACTAATGCTCCTCTGGGGATAAGTCAGAGGAATGAGTTTCTGCATCTTTTTAAGATTTCCATTGGAATTCTGGTCTCCTGAATAATCAGGAACCAAAATCTCTTTTCCTAGTTGTTACTCTCCTACTCCTGCCCACTCCTTTAGCTTCCTTCTTTGTCTCCCACCTTCTTTTTTCTTTCCCTTCTCCCCCCACCCTCCTTTACTAATTAGTAAAGGAATTAGCTTTACTAATTCCTCCTCCTTCCCCTTCCTCCTCTTCTGACTGTAGCTCTTCTCCCTGCTCTCACTCTTCTGGAACCCGTGATGACCTGAGATGACCTCTCCTCTTTACTTATTCACGGTCTAAAGTGCATCCTGACAGTTCTGACAGCAGGTGCTGTCCAGCTGATTTCTGCTTGCTGTGAACTCTACCTCCCGCCCCCACGAGGACAGCCCCCTCAACAAATGCTCCCCTCCTGGCTGGAAGGGTCCTCACTGCCCCCTTAGAAGGGAATTTTTCCATAATGATCCTTCCCCGTCTTGGATCTCTCTTACTTTCTTTTCTTTGGGTTCCCAACCACCATGGCGAGTGGACAGAAGAGTCTGTAATTTAGGAGAGAGGTTAGTGCTGGCCATGTACATTTGGGACTTAAGTGTATAAAAATCAGTTGCCGTCGAGTCAACTGCAGCTCATGGCAACTCCATGTGTGTCTAAGTAGAACTTTGCTGATTTTTCAGAAGTACATCACCAGGCCTTTCTTCCAAGGCACTTCTGGGTAGACTTAAACCTCTGGCCTTTGGTTAACAGCCGACCAAGCGTGTTAACTGTTTACACTACCTAGCTAGAAGAAAGAAGAGTCTAGTCTAGCTAGAAAAAAGAAGTCTCAAGAGTAAGGAAGAAGAGGAGGATCCAGCAAAGGAGACTGAGAAGGGGCAGCCAGAGAGGTAGGAGGAGGGCAGGCAAGTGGAAAGGAGAGATGGAGAGCGCTGGCTCTTTCAAGGACTTGTGCTGTGAAGAGGAGCAGAAGAATAGGGCACTAGATGGAGCGGGATGCTTGGTCAGGAAGGGTCTCTTTGGAAGGTGAGAACTTTTACAGCATATTTGTATGCTGACAGAATGGTCTACTAGAGAGAGAAAGAGATGATGCAGGGGAGAGAAGGAAAGCTCTCGAGAAGGTGTGAGAGTCTGGGATCCAGGCAAGAGTGAGGGATTGGCCTTGAGTAGGAGCTGGGATAGTTCATTCCTGGTGATAGGTAATAGGAGGGAGAAAATGTGGGGGTACAGGTGCAGGTAGCTGGCAGGTGGGGCGTGAAGAAGATGAGATAATTTTATTCTGATTGCTTATATATTTTTCAATGAAATAAGGAGAGTGTGAGAAAGGGGGATAAGGTATGGGAGACACGAGGAGATGGGGAGACATGTGAGATGTGGGAGAATGATACGACCATGGAAATATGGAGGCATTGCCAAGATTAGTGGTCATCTTTTGAACAGAGACTAGTCAGTAGACGGGTGTATTTTTCTCTGTGTGGGTACAGGTGCCGATAGCTGGAGAGTTGGGCTTAACCAAAGTTAGGGTAAATAACACAGCGAGAGAGGGGTAAGCAGATCTATGCAAGGGTGTGACTTTAGGGATGGATATGGGATCTAAGACAGGTTCATGAGAAGGGATGATGCGAGGGGGTGGTGTGTGGTGAGAAGTGGGGGGTCAGTGGATTGGGCCTCCTGACGAGATTAAAGAATTGCTAGTATCCATCTCTCGGTTCGGATCCACCAGTTCTACTCTGTCCAAGAGGGTCGCTATGCAGTGGGGATAGTATCCATCTTGCCGCTCTGAGTAAGTAAGGGCCAACTGACTATTACAGGTTGTCTTATTTAGTCATTTATCTATTTTTTAGAAAATACACATAAGAAAACATATGCCATCTCAACAATTTCTACGTGTACAATTCAGTGACATTGATTACATTCTTCAAGTTGTACAACCATTCTCGCTCTTTCTCCAAATCATTCCACCATTACTAACATAAACTCACTGCCCCCTAACCAAAAACTCTTTTTTCCCCCTCCTTCCCATGCCTGGTAACCACTAATAATCCTTGGTTTCTAGGTATTTGCTTATTTTATATAAGTAAGATCATGCAGTTATTTGTACTTCAGAGACTGACTCATCTCGCTCAGCAGGATGTTTTCAAGGTTCACCCATGGGTGGCATGTATCAGAACTTCCGTTTTTTTTTTTATGGCTGAGTAGTATTAGTTGTCTGCTTTAGATTTTGACTCAGTATATTCCTCTTGAGAAAGTTGAATAGGCACTCAAATAGAAAATAGTGAAAAGCAGTGCTTGTTCTGGGGCCCTTTAATTCATTCATCATTTAATGAGTGCAATTTAATTAAGCTGCAAAGATATACAATGGTTCACACAGACACAATGGAAACTATATCTTAACTTTTTCCTACCCTAGACAGATCAGTCGATTTAGTCCACAAACACCGGGATGGGCATCTGTGTTTGTTCTTACTGATACTGAGGAAGTATCCTAAGCGCTCATCTAAAGGACTTCATCTTGGGGAGAGAGTGTACTGTTTTGTTGCCCATCTCAAGCTGCAGAGAAGAAGTGAAGGCCTGTTTATGCACGAGGCCCACAGGTCTCTGGCAAACAGAACTGCTATCAGGAAGACAGCTTATGTCTGAACCCTGGCCAGTGTGAATTGATGTCCTTTGCATCCAGCAATCACAGGACTGTCTTAATCACTTAAGAGTATGTTGACAGTAGGCTCTGAGGTTAAGAGAGAAATATACAACTTCTAGGAATGGAAATAGAGGTTTGGTGGTGCCAGAAGAAAGCAGAGTGGCGAAACCTTGCCTTTTTTTTTTTTTTTTAAATAGTGTTTTCCAGTTTAACAAAGCAATGGTATATACCTTATCTTCTTGACCCTTGAAACAAAATGATCAGCAGGAAGCATTTTAGAACCCTCGTTTGACTGAGGCAAATGTAAGATCAGAATGTTTGGTGGACTTTCCCATGGCATCACATGCCTGCATTATAGCACAGCCTGCTCATATGCAGAGTCCCTGGGTGGTGCAAATGGTTAAAACTCTTGGCTGCTAATCAAAATGTTGGAGGTTCGAGTCCACCCAGAGGCACCTTAGAAGAAAGGTCTGGTGATCTACTTCTGAAAAACCAACGATTGAAAACTTTGTGGAGCACAGTTCTACTCTGACACACATGGAGTTGCATGGCAACTTATTTTTTTTTTTTTAATTGGACAGCAGAAGAAGGCTGCACAGAATGGGGCCATTTGGGCTGGACTTGAAGGATGAATAGAAGTTCTAAGGGCAGGCAAAATGTGGAAGTGGTATTTCATTTATTCTTTTGTTCATATATCTTGTTGTTGTTATTGTTAGGTGCCGTTGAGTTGGTTCTGACTCACAGTGACCCGTGTACAATAGAACGAAATCAATTCATACATGAATTGTTGGATTTACTTATTTGATGATGGCTGTTTTCGTGGAGAGGTGGGAAGTCTGATTAGAGAGAAAGAAGACTGAGTATCCCAGAGAAGGGAGAGAGTGAATTTAGGGCAGTGTATCTCAAAATTTGCTATATACCAGGTTTTTATGCAAATAATGCACACATTATACATTTTTTGCAAACCACAGCAACCCCCTCCTTTATTTTTGTAAGCCTTATTTATGTGAGTGTGTTATTTACATGGGTGCGTTATTTATGTGGGTGCGTTATTTACATGGGTCCATTATTTGGGAAAAATACGGTACACAAATCACCTAGGGATCTTGTTAAAATGCAGATTTTAATTCAGCAGTTCTGGATAGGCATTTCTAACAAGCTCCAGGTGAGGCTGTACTATTGGTCCATGGGTCACACTTTGTGTAGCCAGAGTGTAGAAAACCTGTTTGACAGTGAATGGGAGTCGAGGGATAGGCTAGAGAGACCTTCATGTGCAAAAATGTTAAGTATACAAACACCAAGTTTTTCAGGGGGAAGGGGTGTGGCAAGTACTTTTCAGTGTGACTGTTGCATAGGGTATAGTGGTGGTTGAGGTCAGTGGTGGGGAAAGAAGATGAATCTAAAAAAAGGCACCCAAGACCAGGTGGCAAAAGAGACTTGCAATGCCAAGGAGCTTACCGTATTTTTCATGCAAATAATGCGCACCTTCTGCATTTGTTTGCCAGCGCTCCTCCGCCAGCAAGGCATCTTCACAACACTGCTGTGCTAAGCCTGCTCCACGTGTTGCTGTAAAAAAATTAGCATAGAGCACCTGAAAAAATACCTCAGGGGAGGGGGTTGGTACAGGCCAGCAAACAAATGCAGAAGGCACGAGTTATTTGCATAAAAATACAGTACTTCATGCTTCGGCCTTGAGAGACAGGAATTACTTAAGAAGGGATGGGTTGAAACTTCATTTTGCTGAAGAAAAAATATTAACTACCATTTAAAAAATCCCTTTTAAGAAAGGATCTTTCATATTATTTTCTGTGGAAAAGAAGTATTTGACTATCTGTTAGTTCAACCATAAAAACAAGGCCGTCATTTGGTTTGAGATCCTAGTTGTTTTGATGGCGTCTCGACTCACAGAAAGGAAAACAGGAGTAAAATATTTGATCAGTGGCTGGATTAAGGTTTGAACCCTTAATTCTTACCAAGGACCAAAAAAAAAAAAAAAAGCAGTTGACACCGATTCATGGCAACCCATGTGTGTCATAGTAGAACTCTGTCCCGTAGGGTTTTCAGTGGCTGATTTTTTGGAAGTAGATCACCAGACCTTTCTTCTGAGGCACCTCCGGGTGGACTCAAACCTCCATCATTTTGGTTAGCAGATGAGTGCATTAACCCTTTGCACCACGCAGGGACTCCCTTAATTCTCACACAAGGCTTTTAACCTATTAAGCTTAGTGTGTCCAGCTCAAAGGTAGCAACTAGGTTTCTTCTTGCATGCAAATTCATAGATTGGTAATGGCTGCTTGGAGTGCTGTGTAGAGGAGGATCCTGAGATCTCATCTGTGCATATTGGAAGAAAATGTTAAATTGATTAGTGATGTCTGTCATGAGTATGGGATAGAATAATGGCACATGTGCCACATATTAGGCTATCCCTGAAGGAGAGGAAGATTTCTGGTGATATATTCCTAATTCTCTCACACCAGGGCCATTTCAGTGATAATCAGTGCCTTCATTTCCCTGGTTCTGAAATGGAGTTTATCACTACTTATCCGGAAGGGCTTTATGAATCTTCTAACAGTTGTGGGCTCTTGTCTACATTTACAAAGTGCCAGGAAAGCTCCTTCTTCCAGATACATGCTTGTCCAGTTTACTCTAATATCAATGGGCATTTTTGTACTGAATAGACTATGTGTCTTAGGGCATCATTTCTATTAAATCTGAAGACAGAAGCTGGTAACTGGAAATAGACATTGATTTGCTTTCTCTTGTACTATCCCAGCTCTCTAATTTCTCCAGAGGAAGAAAATAAAACACATGTAAAACCAACTCCTTTAGCGTTCTAAGTAAATAGTGAGATCAATTCTCCTTCATGAATTTGTTGGATAAATGTTGGCTTGATTGCAAGGAAAAGTCAGATTAATCTTAGATGAAAATTTGGCCCGTGGAAAATGATCTCTCAGTTGGGCTGAGTGACCAAAGAGGCAGGATGAGGGCAGACCTGGAAGTGCCTCTGCACTGGGAGTTCAAAGCAAATGCTGACTTAATACAAGACTAGATGGTGCTGGGTTTTGACGTTCTCCCATGGAGCCCCAAGGATGTTTCTCCTTTAAGTAGTGTTAGTTCAGCTAAGTAGTATTAGTTCAGCATGATGTGTGTTTCTTTTTGTTCAGGGTGTTGAAGGACATCAGTGGCCTCAGGGTCTCGAGATGCCTCTGTGAGAGGCTTCAGGGAAAGCTGGTTGTCACCATCATCATCCTCATTGTCCATTCTCCTGCCATCACAATTTGGAAAACGAGTTAGTGACTTGTGGAAATTGAAGGGTGAGAGTAAAAGGTGGAAAAATTGAAAGGAGTGAGCAAGCCTTTGTTGGTTTTTGGGGTGGGGGTAGGGTTGTAGACGTCTTGACTGTGGTACCTTATCCACTCTTTTGTTGCTCTCCTAAATAAGGTGAGTAAGGAACATGCCTGTCCTTCCTTGACTGACAGTGTAATGGAGGTGTCTGGGCTGACGTCAGCTTGGCTCTGGATGCCAGACTTCTTTTTATGCTCTTCTCAGAGGCTTCACAGGGAGAGCTGGTGCTGGGCAGTCCATTCAGGGTGGCCCTGGGAGGGACATGGACAATTGGCTCTGTGTGGGAATAACAGGTCCAGCAAGACTGAGTGGGACTGGGTGGGAGAGAAGGAAATGACAGCCTCTCACTCTAGTCTCTGACCTAGGAGCTGTGGAGAATGAGGTCAGGGGATCTGATGAGATTCTCAGGAGTCAAAGCCCACTAGCCCAGCACTGGACTACTCCCTGTAGCCCCAACAGCCCCTTTGTGAGGGGCCATTCAGGACACTTCTGGGGGATTCCTCCCCAGCATTTTCCAGGATTAGTAACTGCCAGATGGTGAGGACTTGATGTCCTGCCTCATATAAACAAACCTACCCAACTTCTGAGGGATTTTGCTAGAAGTATGCACCGTGGGGGCTTAAAGGGGTTTTAGGGGATAGCTAGTCTACCCTCATGTGGTACAAACTGAGGAAACTGAGGCACTGAGAGATTCAATGATCTTACATCATTGTGCCTTAGCCAACTTATTGTGAATGAAAGGGAAAACGCTGCTAAATTCAACAGCTTAAAGTAGGAACTGAACTGAAGTTGGGCTGCTGCATTTGGGTTAACTGTCCCGAGACATGATGTAGTGAGAGATAAGAGGGTGAAGTAGAGTCTAAAGGACTAGAGTGTGAAGACATGGATTGTAGCCCTGGCTCTACAACTCGTTGACTGCCTGAGCCTTAGTTTCCTCACCTGTAAATTAGAAATAGTCATACCTGTCCTGCCTACCTCATAGGATTATCGTGGGGAATCAAATGAAATTCATAAATATAGATGCTTACTTTAAAATGTTCTAAGTAATTATCATTAGGGTGTCCAAGTATTGTTTTCTTTAGGCCTAAATACTGGTTTTAGATTGTTGGTCGGCTAGTATCAGTTTGGCAATACTTCCAGGAAGCCCCTGACATTCTAATATTGGGGGCTTCTTCCAGGGAACCTAAATGGAAAGCCTGTTAGAGATGAGAGGTAGGCTCAGACAGGTGGAAGGAAGGTTGACTAAGATGAGGCTGAGATGGAGGAATAGAGGACAAGACCAGAGGCCAAAGATGGTGGCTTATGGTGGAGAGGGTTTCCTTGGAGTCACACTGGGTAAATGAGTTGGTCCCAGGAAACTGAAGGTGGATGCCCTGATGTTGCCCCAGATTGTGAGTGTTCACACCTTATTCTTTTCTTTTTTTTCAGGTCATCCCCACAATGGTAGTTGCATTATCTTAGTTCCCAGTATTAGCAATTTTAAAGAAGATTGATTTAAATAGCACTCCAGGGAGGAGAGAAAATCAGATGAAGTCTCACACCCCGCTTCTGCCCTTCATTGGCCAGCCCAGTGCTGGGCCTCACCGAGCCTGGGAACACAGACTCTGCCTAAGCAGATGTCCTGTCAAATGTCTGGTTTTCCAGAACCATCCAGGCAGTCTCTTAACTGTTGCTCCTTTGCTTCTGTATTAGTTATCTATTACTGTGTAACAAATTAACCCCAAACTCAGAAGCCTAAAACAACAAACATTTATTAACTTAAATAGTTTCTGAGGGTCAGGAATCCGAGAATGGTGTAGCTGGGTGGTTTGGGCTCAGGTTCTCTCATGAGGTTGTAGTCAAGATGTTGGCTGGGGTCACAGTCATCTCAAGGCTCAGCGGGAGCTGAAGGAGTCTCTTCCACCCTCACGTGTTGTCAGCAGGACTCAGTTCTTCATGGGCTCTTGGTCTGAGGGCCTCCATTGTTTGCTCTATTGGGTGGGGGCCACCCTCAATTCCTTGCCATGCAGGCCTTTCCATAGTGCAACTCACAATGCAGCAACTGGCTTCCTCCAGAGTGAGTGATCAGAGAGACAGAGAGAGAGAGGGAAACCACAGTGCCTTTTTATGACTTAGTCTCCGTAGTTGCGTGCTGTCACTTCCTCTTTATTCTACTTGTTATAAGCGAGCCATTAAACCCAGCCCATACTCAAGTGGACAGGAATAAGCTTCACCTCTTGAAGGAAGGAGGATCAAAGAATTCATGTACTTTTAAAAAAACCACTCCAGCCACCAATATTGCTGCCTGGTGATCTTTTCTATTCTTGCCTCCAATTCGGTCAGTCTTACAGTGCTGTTCCTCCTGCCTTTGGTCCCGATTTCCCTCCTGGCTCTCCCACTCCTGAGGAATTTGCATGGCTACCACTTGCCCAAGGAGCCCTGGTGGTGCAATGTTAAGCGCTTTGTTGCTAACCAAAATGTTGGTGGTTTGAACTCACCCAGCGGCTCTGTGGGAGAAAAGACTTGGTAATCTGTTTCCGTAAAGATTACAGCCTAGGAAACCCTATGAGGCAGTTCTGTCACATGAGGTCTCTATGAGTCGAAGATCAACTCGACAGTACACAACAGCAACAACTGTCACTTGACCAGATTTCTGAGGCTGTGTTTTTTGAACCCTATCTTGGAGAGGCCTCTACCAGGATCTGCCCCAACCTAGTGGTAGAGCTCAGACAGACACCTAGGACTGAAAAGCTTCAATCAAAGGTCAGAAGGAAAGAAATGACTTCCAGTGAGACTTGATGCATCTCCTGGGGGAAGGTCAGAAATGGATGCTGTCAGGGCCTTATTAGGCCATGGAACCTACAATCAAAAATCACCGTTGCTATCAATGAATGGAGTCAGAAATAGACAGCATTCCAAAGACTACTTTTACATGGTGCTTCCAAGCTTGAGCATGGTGGACAAAGCCTATGGAGAGTGATGATCTGCAGATGTCATGGTGTTCTGAGATGATCTACACATGAATTCTTTACAATGGTGAAATCATCCAGTCAGGCATAAAGACCCACTACTGCTGCAGACTGCTTTAGTTCTGATCACCAATGGCTTGTTCCAGTTCTTATCTTACTTCCTCTCTCGCTTGATGGTGATGGCGACCCCTTCCTCCTTCTTGGACTGCGTAAACTGACTCTCTCCAGGTTGTCCTTCTTCCTTTCTGACCCCATTATCTAGGTCTTTCTCAGTGGATTGCTTCTTGATGCCCTTTAATGACTTCAATTCCGATAATTACCCTTCCCCTAACCTCAACTAGCTCCTTTTTATTTCTCACTCTGTGGTCTTTCCCTGAGTATTTTACCAAGTTCAAAGGTTTTATCTACCACCCCAACCTGATGATTTCTAAATCTACATCTCCAGCCCAGTCCTCTCAACTGGATATAGACCCACATTTTCTCACTGCCTTCTGGACATCTCCACCGAGTGTCCTATTTGCACAACAAAAGCAATGTACCAAAATCGAACCCATTATTATTCTCTCCAAATGTACGGTCCTCATCTTGGTTAACAGTGTTATCATCTGCCCGGTGGCCCAACCTAGGAACCTTGGTGTCATTTTTGACTCTACCTTCCTCCTCACACCCATATCCAAGCAGACATTATGTCCTGTTGATCAGTTCTGTTTCTCAAATAATTCCTACATTTATCCCAACTGTTACTAGGCCTGTCCTAGACTAATGCCTTCACTAGAATATAAGCTCCATAAGGGTAGAAAGTTGTATCTGTGTTATTTGTCTGTATGATGGCTCAGTATATCACATGGTACTGGGCACATCATAAATGCTCAATAAATACTTGTTGAATAAATGGATATTGCAACACCCCCTAACTGGTCACCTTGCCCCATCATCCCCACTACATCTACTCTCTTCCCTGCCACCATAGTCATCTCTTTAAAGCATGACCATGAGCAAATCAGATCCCTGCTTAAAAACCGCTATGGAGTCCTCGCTGCTTACAGAGACAAGTTCAGATCCTTACGCTTGGATAGGAGGCCCTTCACAATTTTCCCTCTTACCTCTCTAGCATCATCTTCTGCTACTGCCCATGCCCTATGTACATTAGCTTTTCCCTGCTCCATTCCTGACCAATAACCACCTATAACTATTACATTCTCTGCTCTCCTTGAGCTACTCTGCTTTGCCTGGTGCACCATGTACCTCATGTTTCCTGCTGTTTCCTTTCCCTGTAATGCCCTGTCTTCTTTGCTCACTTAGAAAATTCCTGGTCATCCTTCAAGGCCCAGCTCAAATGCTACCTTCTCTCAGTGTCTTTCCCTGACCTCCACTCCACCATTATTTATTGCTCCCCCATCTGTAAGCACTTTATTCATTTCCCTGTTATAGCACTTACCACATTGTATTACAGTCATTTTTTAAAAAGTGACTCTCTCCTTATAATAGTTATCTATTGCTGCATAACAAATTACTCCAGAATTTAGCAGCTTAATACAACAAACATTTAGTATCTCACAATTTATATGGGCCAGGAATTTAGGCATGGGTTAGAAGGATGCCTGTGCCTCAGACTCTCTCAAGAGATGGCAGTAATGCTATCAGCCAGGGCTATGGTTTCATCTGAAGGCTTGACTGGGAGAGGATCCAATTTCAAGCTCACTCACATGGTTGTTGGCAGGCTTCAGTTTCTCCTAGGCTGTTGGACTGAGACCTCCCTTTGCTCTGTGCCATATGGACTTCTCCATAGAGCATCTCACAACATAGCAGCTGGCTTCCCTTAAGAGCAAGCGAGTGATAAAGCACAAAGAGAGTGCCCAAAATGAAATCATAATCTTTTTATAACCTAATGTTGGAAGTGACATCCCATCACTTCTGCCATATTCCATTTGTTAGAAGAGAGTCAATAAGTCTGACCCACACTGAAGGGAAGAGAACTACACAAGGGTGTGAATACCAAGAGGTGGGGATCATTGGAGCCATCTTAAAGGCTGTCTATCATACCCACTAAACTTGAGCTCCTTAGGGCAGGATCCATGTCTCATTCATCTTTGAAACCTTAGCACCTAGTACAGTGCCTGGCAGGTAATAGGTGCTCAACGAATTTGGTCAGATTAAATGGAATTATTTTTTCTATAAGAACCTGATCACAATCAAGTAAATTGCAAAGTTAAAACTATCCTCAAAATTAGATGAAAAAAATGATTAAAAAGAAAAATGATGTTTCTAATTATCCTGGGCAAGCTATGAGGTCTTTTTCTTCCAGGAATTTTTATGATTGCTTCCCATTCTCACGTAGAAAATGATGGAAAAGCAAGAAAGTATCTTTTTTTTTTTTTTCATTTAACTTAGCACGACTCTATGAGATATTTTAGAAAGGAAAAAAATAAGAATACCACTTCAAAGGTCCTCAGACAACCCAAGAACAAATGGACCACTCCTGAATCCCTCTTCCAATTCATGAAAATTGAGCAGTTGAAGGATCACAACAATCAGGGGCTGACCCATCATTGCTGTTTTCCACCAGGTGCCCATCAATTACAGATATCATAAGACCTGGACCTCCAGGAATTACAGGGTCTCCAATCTGAGCAACAATTTCTTCTTCAGCTTCACTTTCCTAAAGAAAAGCAAGACCCTTTAGCCAGTGTCCATGACTGGATGCCCCTGATGTCCAGAGAGGTCTAAAATGCACAACCAATGTCAAAGATTCACATCTGAGATTGATGTTGGGCTCTGGACAGTGATTCAGGCTGACCTCCACTAACTACTGTAGGGCAAGCATCCCTTTGGCAGATGGTTGCCTACAATCTACGATTCCAGCTAAGAATTTAAAAGGAGACTCTACCCGAGCTGCTCATATTCAACACCCTCTTTTCCCTCTCCCTGCCTGGCAATATCTTGCCACTGTCACTCAGACCGGCTCTATCCAGATCTAATATTCCTCAAGGATGAAACCTTACCCAAGGCCTCTGTCTGCCTGCAGATTCATGACAACCCATCTGTTCAGTCCCAACCTATTGCATGGAGGTGGGCGGTGTAGTTGATGAGAAATGCTTTAGGTTTCTAGGGAGATTTCTTTTGCTTTCTGTCATGGCCATTTTTTGGTGTTGATATTGGGCTAGAACTGGGCTGGTTAAAACGGGAAAGTTGACATGAATTGTAGCAGTACTCCCTAGCTATTTTAATTTCCTTTTTCATTTTTTTCACTGAGTTTTAGCTGGCAAACTTTAGAAGACCTGTTTATCCCACCAGCCAGATGGGCAATTTGGTATCAATAGTATCTAAATATTCTGTTTATAGTGACATAGATACAGTCACAGCTTCACGGATATCAGATTCCAATTCTTTAACTTAATACAGTGCAAAACTAATGCCCAGATAGACAAAGTGATTTGCTCAAAGGACTCAGATGTTGTAATGAACCTCAAATTGTGACAGTTGCTCCATGAGGGCAGATACTTGACTTTTCTCCCCGCTCTATCCTAGTGCCTAGAAGAGTGCCTACCACATTTATTTATTCAACAAACATTGCTGAAGGAATACATAAATGAATAAATTATCCTTGGTCCTCAGCTGCAGTGACTAATTAGGAGCTCTGGGGCCATTACTGTGGCTGTCAATATCTTTCTAGTGCTGTGCCTCAGCCCCAACTTGACCCAGTCAGGTATGTTATATAAATCCAGGTCAAGGCTACCTCATTCCATTATTTCACTGCAAGAAAATTAACCATAATGCCCACAGGTTTATAGATGGATATAGGTCCATTTCCAGGGGACTCTATATCTTAGACCATACCTGACCACGAAAACTTGGAAAATTTCTAGGGTCCTTTGAGAATGGTACCATGAGCCCTTAACTGTTTAGCCCATTAAAAGTGCCCTTAATACTCTTACATGAGTGCGTTCTGTATGATTCTTTATAATAATGATCACTGCAACAATCCGTGTGGTTTGCATCCTATGTGGTATCTGGGTGGTGTAGAGTTTGACAGCTTTAAGGGAAGGATAAGCAGACCTCTAAGATGAATTGAACTTGCTGCACATTAAGGTGCTTTGCCCAAGCAAAAGGCAGCCAGCTCACACCATCATTTATTTTTAATGTGTTTTGTTTGTTTGGTCTTTGTCATTCCTATTCTCTTTCTCTTCTTTGTCCTCTTTGAAGTACATTAAAAATGGCAAGAAAAAAAGGGAGCTCAGGTGTTTCTGGAGTGCCATTGTGGTCATCGATTTGTAGATGTCTTAGTGTTAAATAAGTCAGGGCAGATAAGAGGGGAGCCTGCATTCTATTGCAGAGGCTTTACAAAGCAGGGCTTGAGAAATAACACACGCCAAGAAGCTGTGCCTGGTTAACATATTTATTATAATGTGTGTGTGAAAGGGGTTGAATTGTTGATTGCTCAGAATTGGCTCACCTCTTTACAGATTAAGCACAGTGACTCAGAGCCTGTCCCTCTACCTGGCCAGCTAGGTCTCAAATGGGGAGTAGGATGGAGAAGGAGGGGGGAAGGGAGAGAATGAATGAGAACGAATGAATCTGATTGAAAGAGATGGCCTCTCAGAGTGAACTAGTAATATTTTTTTTTCTCCTCAAATTACTCTTTAGCATGGATCATTTGGATTTGACTGTAATTCACATAAATGCTTTAACTAAAACTTCTTACATATTTTTGCAATATATAAATATTAGAAATTTAATGTTTGTATGAATGTAGAGAACTATTAGAAATTTGAGCTGAATTATTTTCTAATGAGTGTCCATGGAGACTTGTTTTTGGTGCTATTTCAGATTGGAACTGATTCTATGCATTTTATATAATGTAATTTATATAAACAAGGCATCAAACCAAGGAACACAATTTGAGTCTTGTACTAACTTGCCTAAGAACCATGGGTATTTAGCTTCTCCATTCCTAAGAAATTAGTTTTTAAGAGATCAACATTGATAAATAAGGTAATAAAGTATAATTAGATGTTTGTAATTTCCCAATGAATAAATAATAGACCACGCTAGTACCACAGTTATCTGTATTTGTTTTATTTATGTTTTCAGCACATACCTAGTGATAGAATGTATTTTTTCTGGAGTTCTAATTTAATCAGTGATGTTGCTTAGCCTAGTCCAAATTAAATACCGAGGATAATGAAATAAAAAACTCTTTTAATAAGGCTCATAATGTAAGAGACACAAGTCATAGCAGTTTGTATATTTCTTTTTGCCCAGAGTTTGTTGAAAATGAACTGTGTTTCTCTTACTGGGCTGAATCTCTATAGAGTGATATTGGCTGGTTAATGACTTGTGTTAGCTTCTAAGTCACAATCATAATGCGAGCTTAATCAGCAAGGTATATTTAGATATTTTCTTCCCGAAAAGGTTGGAAATATCCATGCGTGGGGGCAGTTGTATGTGAGCATGTGTGGACGTTGGCAGCTGCAGATATGGAACTGGCACTGGTTCTGCCTGAGTGTGTGTGTGTGCCTTCTCACACAAACACCAAGAAATTCCATTTACCATCCCTTGATCCTTCTCAGCGTCTCTGCACAGGTGTTCTTCTGTCAGGGCATGAGATGTGTCCTTCCAGTGGCAACACAGCAGTCACTGCTTCCAGACTCCTGCTTTCTCTTTTCACTAAGCTCAGTTAACTGTAGTGCCATAAACACCAGGTTCTCCCAGCCTCATGAACAATCTTCTCCTTTCTGAGAAGCTTCCAACACTCCACTGGTTTCCCCTTTGTTCCTATCTGTTGAAATAGCACCCTGAAGCCAAATCCCCATTGTCTGAAGACCCTGTCCAGCAGTTAGGTCTCTGGCACATGGTGGCCATGGGTTACAGTTTCTGCTTTAATCTCTAGGGAGGATTGGGCAATTTTGGAAGGGTGGCACAATGGTTAAGTGCTCGGCTGCTAACCAAAACGTTGGCGCTTCAAAACTACCAGCTGCTCCACGGGAGAAAAGACCTGGCGATCTGCTCCCATAAAGATTACAGCCTAGGAAACTGTGGAGCAGTTTAACTCTGACACATAGGGCCGCTCTGAGTCGGAATCAAGTCGACGGCACACAACAACAACAAGGCTGGATTAAGAATGCATCTTCATACCAAGTTCACTACTGGGCCAATTAAACACGCGTGGCAGGAGATTTACTGAACCCTCCTGACAGAACAAATTTGGAGGAACATTCAGGAAGGACTTGGTTTTTAATGATCTGGTTGGAATGAATCATGCACATGGCACCACTTTCTAAATTCATTTTGGTAATTGGAATCTTATAAATGTCCTGTTGAATCATCTCACCCCGGGGGACCTGGGAAGGGTTGTCTTCTCTTCACTACACCGGGCTATTTAAATAGCAATACAGGTTTCCCTTGCTTTAAGAAAACTAGAGGTATGAAAAAAAATCTAGATTTCTAAGGCAAGTACATTGGGGAATGATTATTAACTTTAAAAAGAGATTAAGATAGGAATCTGTAAGTAGTAAGCGACCGTAAGTAAATTGTTTTATAGCAATGTACCTTTTTTTTCTCCCGCCCTTGAATTGGGAAGACTGAACCTATTATCCATTCACTTCCAAGGACTTTAGGAATTAGTTCTGGGAGAAAATAAAGAGTTCTAGCAGTGAGACCTTGAAATGGGCTTTTAGCACTTTCCTTAGAAACTTTTCCTTTTGTCCAACAGTGTGCATTTTTTAAGTTATTTTCGTGGTAGATAAGATGTCTTATTCTTACAGTTTTATTTGGTAAATGATTTTTCCATTCCTTAGAGAGACATGCAACAGACAGCTCACCTGTTAGAGTGGCTCAGAGAGGGGGGTTTCATTCTGGGCATGGTTTTGCACCTGCTATGAGTCAGAATTGACTCGATGGCAACAGGTTTGATTTTTTTGTTTGTTTGATGGCTGCTTGTAATATTATTTTTATTCCCTGCTTTTCTCCAGCACATAAGTGATGTCTTGAGTTCTGAGAAGGAGCTCAGCAGCCAGAGCTGAGACTCTTCTTAGTCCTGCATTTTACCAAGGGGCTGGAGGCTGTGAGAGATTAGTTCCCTTCTTTCTGGCTTGAAGATCTTTTAGAGAGGCTAATGACTTTCCAATATGAGAACACAGAGAAAAACCATACAATTTTTTCAGAGACTTTCAGTAGGAGTTTGCAAAGCCCACTTGCTACCATTCGCTGGTCAGAAGCTATCCCAGAGGATAGCGGTCTTCAAAGCTTAGCACATTGGTCTAAGAGAACTTGGACACAGAGCAGGCTCTCAATAAATATTTGTGGAATGTTGCTGGATGCGTGGAGCAACCCCCTCACCCCCACCCGGAGGCAGCTCCAGATGCCCAGTTGGCTGCTGAGTTCCATGTCATGCTCTGGAATGTGCTGACCTTCCTTCCTAGGGAAGAGAACACTACTGAAGAGTGTTATTCTTAGTAGGGCAGCGTTTGTTCTGATCTGTCAACGCTCCCCTCACTCAGGGTCTTTACTGAGCAATGACAAACTCAAGAACCTTTAGCAGTCAATGCAGCTGATTGCTTTCTCCTTCCCAAAATCTCTTCTTTTGACTGCTGTGACCTGATACTTGCCCAGTTTGCTTCTTACCTCTCTAGTCATTCTTCTCAGTTTCCTTTGCTGGTTCTTTCTTTTGATATTTAAGTGGTTGAGTTCCTCAAAGCTCAGTCCTAGGCCCTTTTCTCCCTTCCCTTCCCTTCTCCTTTCCCACTCCTCTCCCCACTTCCCTTTTCCTAGATAGTTGCATTAATTCTCATGGTTTCAAATACCATCTACTTAGCAAAAACTCTTACATTTATATCTCTAGCTCATACTTCTCTTTTGAACTCTATCGACTGGCCACTTGACATCTCTACCAAGAAGTCTCACAGACTCCCTGAAATTCAACATGCTCCAAACAGATCGTATCCTCTCCCTCCTCCACTTGGTCCCCATACCCTTTCTATAGTGCTCGTCATCTGAGTAAGTTTCACTGCAATCCACCTAGTTTCTCTTGTCAAAAACTTGGGCTATTTCTCATCTGCTCTCTTTCCCACATTCCCTGCATCCAAACAATTGTCATTTCTGTCAATTATATCTTTAATGTTTCTCAAATCTCCAACTTAGTCTAATTATCCCTATCTCTTTCCTGGTAGCTGCATCAGCCTCCTAACTAGTTTCCTGTCTTACATCTCTGCATTCTCCTGCCCGCCCCTCCCCACCCAACAAATTTCCTAGACAACAGCTTTTTTTTTTACTTTTCATTTTGAAATAATTGAAGATTTGTAGGATGCTGCAAAATATAGAGAGGTATTGTGTACCCTTCACGCAGTTACCCCAAATGGTAACGTCACACATACACTGATAGTACATTATCAAAACCAGGCAATTGACATTGATGCAATCTACACATCTTCTTCAGATTTTCCCTGTTTTATGTGCACGCGTGTATGTGTGTATGTATGTACGTGTATAGCGCTATGTTACCCACTTCTGTAACCACCACCCCTCTCAATCAAGATACAGAACTGCTTCATCGCCCCAGAGGTCCTTCCTGTGAAAGAATGCTCCATTAAAAACACAATGTGATCCATGTACTGCCTTGCTTAAAATCCTTTAGTGACTTTAAAGCCCCAAATCCTTGAGTAAGGGCTACGATAGCCCATGTAACCTGGCTCTAGCTACCTCTTGCTCCCTTCCCTTTGCTCACCAAGCCTCTGCTCACTGGCCTTCCCCTTCTTTTAAATTTGCCAAATGCCTTCACCTCTCAGTCTCCACATGTGCTGTTTCCCCCAATTGGAATCCTCTCCTACCCAGCTAACTCCTTCTTATCCAGAGGTATAGCTTAAAGATCTCTCTCAGGAGAGCTTTCCTTGACATCTCAGACTAGATTAGGTTGTCCTCTTGTTTGTTTTAATTGCCAATTATGCTTTTCCTTCATGGCACTTATCACACAATTGTGAGTAAATAGATATTGTGTAGTTTATTAATTTATGGTTCTTTGGTTAGACTAGAAGGACTTGTGTGTGTCTTGCTCGCTGTACATTTTTATGTCTAGTGCAGTGGCTGGCCTAGTAGGTGCTCAGTAGATACTTGTTAAATTAATGAGCAATTATGAGTTGACTGGTTGTGGCTGGGTGTGGCCTGAGATCAGGAACTAGGCAAAGTCAACTTGACTAAATGGACACATGCCTCATGGTCTTGACTTTAACCTTCCCAGTGGCGCCTTGTCAGAGAACCTGGATGCCCCCAGAATCTCAGACTCCAACATTTTCTCTCCCATTCCCATCCCGGCATTCCTGAGTCTAAGAATTTGGAAAAGGAAACAACTCTGGCCAGTGTCCTTCGTAGGCATATCTTTGTGATGCTTTCAAAGAGTACCAGCTAGATATTCATCCAGGCTTCTAATGTTGGGCGTCTTTCTCTTTGGGGCCACTGCCATAGCATCACCTTAAGAGAGCTATTAGTCCAAGAGCTGTGGGAGTCTCTAAGTTGGATGTCACCTAAGAAGTCCTTGGACAGCTTTTAGATCAGCCTTGTCCTTGATGTTTCTAGCCTGCTATTTGCTAAATGTCCCCCCCACCACCAAGTTATCTCCACCCCTACCCTCACCCTCTCAGAGACAATGTAGTGTAATTTGTATTGTAGAGTCCAAAATTTGAAGGGTTGTCTGAGTAGAAAATATTTTACTCAAATGACTGTGACATAACCAGCTCTCTGAAGATTTGAAATTGAGGAAATGGGGGCCTCCTTTTGGGATGAGACTTTGCCAAGGGACGTGGGGATCTCATGGGATCCAGACTTGTCTGTGGAGGGCACTGGGTTGGTGCAGCTAACCCCAACTGGTACCCCCTGTCTGCCATATCCTTTAAAGTATACAGTCCTTCACATGAATGAGGCAACACGACACACTGCATAGTGGGTACCACAGAGTTGGAAGCTCTGGAGAATGGTGAATCCCCAGCAGTAGGCAAAGCTGTCGATTACTTTGTGAGAGAGGCAGTAATGGACTCTGTGCTGGGTGCCTTGGGCAGATTCCTGTCTGATTCATAGCACTGGGAAATCTGGGAGCATCATCCAAATTTCCCTTTCCTACCAAATAGAAGTCAAAGGTCTTCCCTTGCTACAGATCATAGTTGTCCTCTTATTGCTGGCATATCTCTTTTGAGTGAGCTATGGCTGAGGATGGAGTCCAGCCTCAGATGTTGGTCCATTGGGACTATGTGCTCAGAGGTCCTGGCTCAATGCCCCTCATCTTGCTGTTGGCTTGACTAAACAATATGATACTGGGATGGAAGAAAGACTTAGAACAGTGACTGGTCTTTTCAGGATACGTCTGGCTATGGTGTGCCTTTCATTTTGAAGCTCCACTTCTTCACCATCCTGGCCTAGACACTTCCTACTGTAGTCCCTGTTACTTGTTCAGAACTTGGACTTTTGCTAGTCTCATGGCATGGGCACGGATACTTTAGATGACACTGCAGTGCCTCATATTGCCCCTGGCACTGTCCCTGGAAACCATACATGATCCGTCTGACCTTATTTCCTGTGCCCCAAGGCCATGTGAAAAACTTTTTGGACAAGAAGTTCCAGCTCCAAATTGCTCTTATGTGTTGCTCCTGCCACAGCTGCTGCTGGAGCTTGAAGATGGTGCTGGTGTCTCCCATGGCGCTGCCTTATGCTGGGTGCTCTGCAATTTCCTTTCTGGTTCTCACTGATCCCCACTTTCTGTCCTCTTCAACTGGTTATAGCTATGGGGGCACATGCTATAAGGGTAAGGGGTGTTGGATGGCATCTATCACCAGTAAAAAGGACAGTGCCCATTTTCTCCCCTTAGACCTTGACCTGATATAATTGAGGAGGAAGTGGTGGTGAGGCCCCCAGTTTGTCTCCTGACGTGCTAACTCCCTGATTTGGGCATAAATGTGTTTTTGGTTAGTGGTGGTGAGGGGTAACAGGTCAGACTCTCTGGCCCTAATGCTGCCCTTTCTGGCTTCCTCCAGGTCACCCAACCTGCCTGCAGTTCACCCTGAACATGACCGAGGCCGTGAAGACCTACAAGTGGCAGTGCATAGAGTGCAAATCCTGCATACTCTGTGGGACCTCAGAGAATGATGTAAGTTTGGGGCTTTCCCTGGTGGGAGAGAGAAATCCAAGGAGGAGTCCTTTGAGAAGTGGAGAGGAAGGCAGGGCTCTCATTACTCACTGGGCTCCTGGGGAAACTGTCAGTCAGGATCTTCCCTTTGCTTTCTGCCCCCAGGACTCTTGGGACCCTTGTAGTATGGAGACTTTGGGTGTTCTTTGTGCTTGTGGAGAGAGAGAGATGCAGGAGATGTTGGCCAGAGGCTGTCTTGCTGGCCGTTTGCCCTTTACTTTGGAACTTAGGAGCTCCCTGGCTATGAACCTTGAAAGTTCAGTGATTGACAGTGGTGACAACTACCGAAGGTTGGGATGTACTTGACTGTTTACACGACATTCCAGAGTACATGATTTCATTCAGTCTAAATGTTAAATGTAATAAATTCAGAATTAAAAAAAAAAAACTTTTTGTTATGGACAATTTCAAGCATATACAAAGATAGAGAGAATAACAAAACTGATATACTCCAACATCAGCATTAACAATGACCAATACATGCCCTATCTTGTTTCATAAATGCTACTTCCTCTCCCCACATAATAGCAGTCATATATCATCTCACCTGTGAATATTTCATATGCATCTCAAAAAGATAAGGACTTACTTTTTATTGGCATAGTGAAAAAAATCAATAATAATAATCAATAATTCCTTAATATAATCAAACGTCTAGCCAGCATTCATATTTCCTTAATTGTCTTATAAATGTTTTTATTACAGCTTGTGTATTTGAACTGGGATCCAAATAAGGACGATACATTGCAATTAATTGATATGTCCTTAAAGTTTCTTTTAATATATAGGTTTTCTTTGAAAAAATCAGATAATTTGTTCATTAGAGTTTCTCAGGACTATATTTCTGTATTTTACTGACTATATCAGGTTTCTCTCTTTTTGTGAAGTTAGCAGCTATTGAGGCTCATCAACTAGACTGATTATTTAATAGGGGTTGCAAAATGGTGACATTCTTATTTTATAATTCCTTCTTTGTTTGTTAGCTAGAGTAATTCTATAAAGAAAAACTTTCCAAATCTCGTATTTCCTTAACTCAGGTATAGAGCATATAGAAAAAGTAGGATAAATGCTTGAGTCCTTCCCTTTACTTATCAGTTTTCAAAATAACAGGGAATTTTCAGAACTCATTCATGATCGAAACACGCAAGAAAATAGAAACTGAGGGATACCTTCTAAATGTGATAAAATATTTATGCCTTAGGACTAAAGCCACTGTCTTATTTAATGGAGAAATACTAGAGGCATTTCCACTAAGATCAGGAACCAATAACACTGTCCACTATCTTTACAACTATTCAACATTGTTCTAGAAATATTAGCTAATGCAATTAGACAGGAAAAGTCAATTAAATGCATATGAATGGATAACAAAGAAGTAAAACTTTCTCTATTTAATATGATAACATGTCTGGAAAAACCTAGAGAATCAATGATAGGCACACATATATACATATGGTAGATACAGAAGTGAATATAGATATATGCACATATAGCTACATATACATTTTATTTCTTAACTCTGTCTATTGGGAGGACCTAGAAGGAATGACAACCCAGAAGCAATGAGCGTGCATAGCACCCAGATCTTGGTTTCTGAATACCATTCTCCAATAGAAGGAAACAGGGATCCTAGGAGAAATGACTGATACCAGGGCTGAGGCAGAAGAGATACAAGAGGAGCTTGGAACATCTTATGGTGCCAGAAAGTAAGGAATTACTCAAAAAGTGATGAGGCATGTCTAAAGGACACAGGAGCCAACCTAAAGGAATTTCCAATGGCCAAAGCTGGGACAATTAGAGCAAAAAATAAATAATGAAAGTATTGGATTATAACCCAAAGAATAAAAGAAATATACATACTGGTATAAATTAATAAATAAATAAATTAGTTCTTTATAGAGAATTGGATTGAAAGGGACCAGGTAGCTAACAAGCAAACAGAAAGGAAACTTTGAATGGGGAAGAAGAATAGGAATTACAGTTTATAGTTTTACACTCAGGAGATACGAGTTATGGCCCTTGCACTAAAATCATTTTGTTTAGCCATACACATAAAGGTTGATTCTGAATGCTTTCCAGTGGGGCATGCCTGCCTTATTTGGGCACTCACTTCTCCCATTTATATTACCAGTCTGAAGCCTAGTAAAGGGCATTTTACTTAGTAGTCTTAACTTGAAATTCATTTCCCATTTTAATGAGTCAATACCTTAAATACCTTCTAGATCTTCTGTAAGTCAGCTGGGTGAGGGGGGAAAGCAAAGCCAAACCTTCAGGACATAAGCCTGTCTGTTGATACAATAAATATTCATCAAATGCTTAGTATATTCCAAGGAGACAAAGATGAATAAGGTCTTATCCCTGCCCTTGGGGTTCCAACAAACAGATAAATAATTGTACTATGGCATAGTAAATTATGTTGAAGGACTTACAGTATTACATGGTCACAGAGGAATCCCTGAGTGGTGCAAACTGTTAACAAGGTCAGCTGTTAACTGAAAGATTGGAGGTTCGAGTCCACCCATAGTCATCTTGGAAGAAAGACCTGGCAATCTACTTCTGAAAATCAGCCATAGAAAATCCTATGGAGCACAGTTCTGCACTGACATACATGGCATCACTTATAGTTCTTTAAATTCATATACTGAAGCCCTGAAAGTTCTGAGGTGTCATGAATGTATGGTTGTTGCCAATTTCACAGATGCAAAGAGTGAAGCCTGGAGGAATTTAATTAAAACTCTCAAACATTTAAAGTACATCCTATACACTAAATAATCGTCATGGAGGAATAAAAAAATGCATAAAATTAGTTTCCTGCCCTTAGGGAAGAATAAGTTATTAGCTTCTGGAGTTCAGAAGGAATCCCTTTACGTGGTGATCAAGGACGGTTTCTTGGAGGAGGAGCAGAACTCTGAACTGGGTGTAGTGTTATTGTTTGTTGCCCTTGAGTCAATTCTGACTCACGGCAACCCCATGTGTGCAGAGTAGAGCTGCTCCCTAGGGTTTTCAATGGCTGTAACCTTTTGGAAGCAGATTGCCAGGCCTGTCTTCCGAGGTGCCTCTAGATAGGTTCAAACTGCCAACCTTTGGGCTAGCAGTCAACTGTTTGACCATTTGTGCCACCCAGAGACTCCTAAAGTGTGGGTAGATTTTTTTATAATTGAGGAGGTAGAGGGGGTTATTCCCGGTGTGGACAAAGCACAAGACACGTTCAGGGACAGTGAGAACTCTAAATGGGGCCTGGAATGGGGTGACCAGGAGGTTGACTTAGGGGAATACATCTGGAGGAACAGGTGGGGACCAGATTTTGGCCCTAAATAATTCAATCCCTCTCTCTGTCTCCACCTACTCTGTATTCCATCAGGACCAGCTACTCTTCTGTGATGACTGTGACCGTGGCTACCACATGTACTGCCTAAATCCCCCGGTGGCTGAGCCCCCAGAAGGTAATGATGATGAAGTCAACAATAACAACAACAACAGCTACTACTACTACCACTTATTGAGCCCTCACTATGGTGCAGGCCTTGGGCTAAGGGCTTTACATGTCTTGTCTCATTTAATCATCACAACCCTATGAGGTAGGTATGACTACTACCATTTTACAGGTGAGGCAACTTAGATACAGTTCAACCAGCTGACTTTTCAACTTGAAGGCCAAGAAGATACTTCACAGACGTGAGGCTGAGACGGTGGGGAAGTGTGAGCTTCCAGGGGAACTGGCTGAGGCCAGGTGACAAGCTAGGTTAGAGGCATGACCAGGAGTGTGGGTCTTCACAGCAGTGCAGCCAGTCATCCTGGAGCGCTTACTATTATCTGAACTGCACCTACTGTCTGTTGAACAACGGACTCCACCATGTTTCCAGGACTGGGACTTGGTCTCAGGATCATGAAACTCAAAAGAAAACAGGGCTTACAAGAATTTAGGGCCACTGGAGTGGGGCTTGAGGGTTGGAAGAGGGGCTGCTACTAACGCCATCTTGTTTATTGTAGGAAGCTGGAGCTGCCACTTATGCTGGGAACTGCTCAAAGAAAAAGCCTCAGCCTTTGGCTGCCAGGCCTAGGGCCCAAGGTCACAGAATGTGACTTGCCGCTGGAGAGCTGAACCGGAGCTCAGTTCAAACCAGATCAAGCCCCTACTCCCATATATCCAGACAGACCCGCAGTAAGGAAAGTAATAGTCACAGAGGGACATGGACGTGTGGAACCAAGAGGCTGAGGTGTCTGCTTACCTCCCACACACAGGTTTCAGCACTTCAGCCAACCCTTCCTCGTTTCTACCAGAAGGATCTTGCACTTTTAAAGAACAATTCCAGCCCTAGCCCTCTGGAAACCCTGTCACTTTCACCCTAGCACCACTGCCCTCTCACTGGCTCCCATTTTAAGGGAAGCGGTTTTGTGACCACTGATCAGTCCTTCGTGTGTAGTTTGGTGTTTTCTATTTATTATGTTCTAAGAAATCTTCACATAGCTTCCCTTCCCCACCCCCAGCAGAGGCGCTTCACCCTAAACTCTTACCAGAGAACAAAGGGTTGTAGAGAAGTTGTTATTTATTACAACCCTCACCTGGAAACTCTTAGACTTGGAGCCTGGAGGCCATCTTGAAGGTGGAGCCCTGGAATCCCTCCTTGTTCCTTGGTTTCTGTGAAGAGGAAGAAAAGCTGCTTTCTAGAATCCCAGCAGATAGCCAGTGGTGTCCACAGCCTGGGTGGTCTTGACCCACTGATGAGGAAGTGGAGACACTAAGGGATGGGAGAAAACATTGTGAAGATAACACTGGGGCCATACCTCAGCCAGTCAGTATTGCTATCTATCAGGAGAGGCTTTGCAAGAAATCAGGCTGTGTGGGTTCTTGACCTTGAGGTGAGATAAGTCACAGCCTATGAACAGAGTAAACTGCTTAACAATTTGCCTCCCAACCAACCTGCACCTAGGGGCCTGGTTCAGCTTTTCCTGGTAGCACTCCAGAACCAGGAAGATGAGTGACAGCTGCCCAGTCAAGTGTCTGACTGTTGAATACAATGGATTCTGGCTCAGAAAAACCCTTCAGTATTGGTGTGACACTAAGAATCCCTGTCCCAAGTAATTTATTCTTTTCCTTATAGTGTATATTTGCCATTGTCCACCGAGACCTGTCTCTGGAAATTTTAGGATGGGGGAGAGATGATTGTTACCTAAACAGATGATTAGGCTGATGTGATTATTTCTGATGAGGGTGACAATGACTCAGAATCCTCCACCTGAGGGCTGCCTTTGTGTCCTAGGCTCCCCAGTACGTGCTGGATTCTTGTTTTCAAAAATGTTTCGAGAAGAAAGACGTGGGGAGGCGCGGATTCCGAGAGCTCTGTGTCAGAAGACAGCCCGCGGGCTGGAGTGGACTGGGTAGTGTTTGAATCACAGCAGCAGTGGCAACAGCAGCAGCACAATAACTGACATGTTTCTGGAAAAATCATTTGCCCAAAGGGGAGGTCTCGGTGAGCGGGACCCTCACGCATGCTCGGCTTCCCTGAAATCAGCTCCATCTCTGTGGTCAGCCTGCCTACAACAAAGGCCGAGGTTATTTTTAGTCCTTCTGCTCCTGAAGAAGCCCCCGGAGACTCAGGCTAGTTGGGCCACTTCTGCAGTGTTTGCACCTGGGCTTGGCAGAAGAGTTTGTCCCCAGGCTAATTGCTCTTGGCCAGCGGACCCAGGGCAGCTTGGCGTGTGGCTGAGCAGTGTTCGTCTCCCCCATTCCTTTGCAGAGTGACCTGTGGCAGGAGCTGGGGGTCACCCTCCTACAGGGCCCTGTGGCCTCAGAGTGAGTTAGCTGCATACATAATGATCTCATTTAAAGGGCCCCTGTCCAGATGCCATTTTTATCTTCCTCATAAGGTATTTCCTTCCCCTGGCTGGTTGGTGAACCTGTTTTGGATTCTGGAGGCCCAGGGAGGGTTTGGGAAGCTGCCCTATGGTCACATCATCTGTTTACCTGGGAGGGTTCCATCAAAGGAGGCTACTTCCCCTTCTGACTGCTCTGGCTTGCTATCCTCCCACAATACCCAAAGTGGGGTGTCCCTAAAGTCTGATGATTGGTTTTGAAGGTCTTTTAAAATTTAATGTTAGAAAAAGAATTACTAAAATATTGTCAAATGCCACAGTGGTATAAAATGTAAAAAGCAAGCCTGAAATGAAAAATTGTGGCTCTACTACTTGACAGGTCCTCTTCGGAGTATGTGCAAATCTGGCCCCATGTCAGCACAGATGATAGGACGGCCCTGTTCTGTCTGCAGCATCATCTGCTCTGTGCACAGAAGCTGTGGGGGTGGGATTATGTTCCCCAATCCAAGGGAGGGAGCTGTGACTCGCCAGCAGTTGTGGGGGTGGTCAGGGCCCTAGAATGGACATTGGGAAGGTCCCAGAGTTCCCCTCCCAGTTTTACTACTCTGTGAAGAATGGTCCTAACCCCTCCATCCTTACAGACCTAAATTTTCCATCTGGAAAGTGGTGGGAATAGCAAAGCCAGCTTCTGGGAAGGCATTCTCCATAGTCGCATTTATCACATTCTGTGTTAGAAAAAGGAAGGTGTTGGAAAACTTCAAACTGATCTTTCTTTGAGCCTCAGAGAACAAGCCAGAATCATAAGGTGCACTTGGATGATAAGGGTTTTAGTTTTGCCTTTGCCATTGAATAGCTGTGTGACCTTGGGCAATTCATTTCACATCCCTGAACCTCAGTTTGCTTACCTGTGAAATGGAGATAATACTTTGCCTGCCTGTTCCACAGCTAATTGGAAGTCTTAAAAGACACGTTTTATAAATAACCACTGTGGAGCCCGGGATGTCAGGGAAGCACCCCAACGATTTCCTTTTTATGTGAGCTGGCCAAGGTCAAACACCTTCTTGGAATCTCTGTTTTGACCAAAGGGAACTTACATATCGAGGGCCAGGCTGCCTGAGGTCAGGGCCACAGGCCAAAGCTATGATTAGGGAAACTGTGACTGTGCTTGGGCCTATAGTGGAGAATGAGGGATTCACTTGAAGGTTGGGGGATTCAGAATGAAAATGCTTGAGATAGTCCCTTCTACAAGGTTAAAGCAATGTAGGATGGAGAGTTAAATTAGGGAGATGGCTGTAGTTTATTGCAATTCAGATGTAAAACTTAAAAACCTTGGTTTAAAGGTCCCCTCTTCTGCTTTCTTGCCAGTTGACCTTGGGTGGGTTAGTTAACTAATCTAGCCTTACTTTCTACATCTGTAAGGTGGAGGATCTGGCCTATCACAGGGTTGTTGCAGGATTGGTGCTGGTAAGGAGCTTGGCAGGAGGCTGAATATGATGAAGGCCCCAATCTGAGGGAGCTATTATCATTTTGTATAAAGGCTACCAAGTGGAGATAATGATGCTATTGCCTCCTGGCTCAAACCCCTGGACCCAGCCAGGGGCTTTGCTCCATTTCTCTCCTATAGGGTGAGTCCACCAGAGAGGAGGTAAGGTTGCAGGATCCATACCAGAAGTTGAAATACTCTGTTTCCTGTAGGCCTTTTGGGCCTGTAGCCAATCCAGGGAGTCCCTGGTTAGGGCAAATGGTTAATGTACTCGTCTGCTAATTGAAAGATTGCGGGTTGGAATCTACCCAGAGGCACCTTGGAAGAGAGGCTTGGCAATCTGCATCTGAAAAATCAGCTGCTGGTAACCCTCTGGAGCAGGGTTCTACTCTGACACACATGGGGTCACCAAAAGTTGGAAGTGACTTGACAGTAACCGGACTGGAGCAAATCCAGCGTAGGCAAATTTGTGAGGAAATAGAGACAAGGTGCCCGATAGGAGAATAAAATTCTAGTTTTCCTTCTCCAGGCCCCACTGACTCATAGCAGTGAAGGGGAAGGCAGGAGCCAGCAGGTCCCAAGGCTCCCCTGCTCCTGGCATTGCCCTGGGGCCAGGTAGGAAGCCCAGACAGGCAGCTGACAGCAGCTGCTGCCCCGGAAGTTCAGGCTCAGGCTTCTGACTTGGAACCATGCTCTGACTTGGAACCACAGTAGAGCCTGTGTGTGGGTGAGTAGAAGGGAGGGAGAGAGGGAGGCTGGTTTCCTCAGAGCTGGGAAGATAACAGGTTTCAGGGTTGTGGGAGGGTTTGGGTTTCACAGTGATGGCTTCATGATACCCTGGAGAGTTACACTTACCATACATTTTAATCTTGAGTTTTGAACACAGCACGGTTCCTTTCAGCCCTCCCCTTACAAAGTTCAGATACTTTAAGGAAGAAAAATGAGAAGATTGTTATTACTTTTCCTTTGGGGGCAAGTTTAGGAGACCTGTGCTCTTTAGTGTTGTTGAAGAAAGATTACTGGCAACCACAGGCCTCTGGTCTCAGGGAAGAGGACTACTTGTTGCCTCTTCAAGTTAGTGTGGTGGGGCAGGGGGGCTTGCTCAGCTGTCCAAGGCGAGGCCCTGACGGCTACCTTCCCTGGAGCCAGTCCGTTCTCCACCTGTTGTGGAAGTGCTGGGACAACAACAGCTTCCCTTCCTCTCTCATTCCTGCCTGAGACTCTCCCCAGTGCCCACTCCCCACCCCGCCTCAGCTGAACTGTAGTGAAGACGCCATGATATCCTAGGCCTGGCTCCCTTTAGCAGCTGTGCATTGGTGTCCCCTTTAGTCGGCCTATGTCTCTGGAGAGGGAGGGAGGAAGGGGAGCCTGGGAGGAAGGAGGTGGGGCAGGCCAAAGTTCTTTCTCATGTCAGGCAAAGAAGAGGAAAGAGAGGGGAGAGGGTGGTACTTGTGGAGGAGATCAGAGAGTCTGTGACAGACTAGAGGGAGAACCCTCAAGCACGAGATTTCCACTTAGGGAAACGTGTGGAACGAAATAACTACAGAGCCTGGGGTGGAAATGAAGAGTTATTACAACCCACTTTTTTCAAGCCTGTGATCCCAGACAATGTGATGGTTTTTTAAAAAAAAAAATAGGCCAAACCTTTGCTGAATTCTGGATACCAGGCCAATTTTGCTTTCTCGAGGCCCTGATTCCTGGCTTCTTGTTGGCTGGTGGTCTGCCAAGGGCAAAGGGTCTGCCAAGGGGTAACGGTGCCCTCAGCCAGCCCAAGGTGAGAGGTGCAGAAAGTCTCTCTCGGGTCCCTGTGAACCTCCCCACTCCCATGGGAAAGGTGTCCTTTTAACTTTCTAAGATAGCTGATGAGGCGCCTCCAGGTCTGGACTGGGGGTTGGGGGAGGAGAGGAAGGACGGCAGCAAAGGATGGGCCAGATCATGGCCTGCAGACATGGGGAGCTGGAGGGCTAGCAGCCACAGGCCTGGGGCCCCAGGGCTTTAGAGGATTCCCAACCCCAGGATACCAACAGCTGGGAAATGAAGGCAGGGGGGAGGCTGGCCAGTCTTACTTCCCACCACCCAGCAAAGTAGATAAGGTTTTCTTTTCTCCTTGCTTGTATGTTGCCCTTTTGGGAATCTTACCCCACCCCCAAAGGATGCTTTTGGTTTTCAGGTTAGCCCAATTTCATCTGGATACCAGGTCAGGAATGGGGAGGAAGACTCCCCCACAAGTCTCCTCACCCAAACCCCGACTGCCCTGCTGGTCAGAGGTGGGTTCTGTGACTGTTGTGGATTGGGGCGCCTTTCCCCATTCCTGGACATTCCCAAAGCCCAGGGCTCTGTTTAAGAGCCGTTGCTAGAGACCACTGCCACCAGCCTCCAAGAGTAGAAACAGCGGAACAGATGGGTTGATTCAGGACCTTTGGGGAAGATGAAAGCTCCCTGCATGGCGCTCAACTACTAACCTAAAGGTTAGTGGTTCAGAGTAGAACTGCTCTATAGGGTTTTCTTGGCTGTAAGGCTGTAATCTTTACGGAAGCAGATTGTCAGACAGGTTCTACTCTGTGACACATGGGGTCCCCATGAGTCGGAATCGACTGGGTTTAGTTTTGGGTTTGGGGCAGCTAGGAGAAGGGAGGTGAGTCTTTGAGAGCTGGAAGATGGAAACCCTCTGGTCTGTATGAGGGGACAGCTGAGGTGATCTGAGAGGGAGGCAAGAGGAAGGAGAGTGAGGGAGATGTCAGTGCTAACAGGTTGGGTGCCTTGGATGTGGGGAATGGAGAACAAAGCCCCCAAACATGTGGAGTGGGAGCTTCCTCTGAGCTCCTCGGCAGGTGCTTCCAGGAAGGCTGGGCTGTGTGGCATCCTCTTCACATCTCTAGCCCAGGCTGCTGGAAGGAAAAGCACAAAGGAAGCATCTCCAGGAAACTCTGAGGGGGAGGGATCCTCACCTTGCCTGTGCCTCATCTTAGTAGGTTTCCCAGAAGAAGGAACAGGGACCTCCCTGTGTTAGAGGAAAGATTTGAAAGTGAGTGGACTCCTAGAAAAGGCCCTCTCGAGGTTCTGAGTGTATCTGAGCTTGCTGTATCTTCTCAGGTGGCAGATCTGAGGTAACTCCCCAGGGCCTGCAAAGCTGTGAGGGATATAAGGGGGTCAGACAGCACAGGAATGCCCTTTGGGTTTCAGTATCCTTGTTCCCAACTCCCTCCTTTTTTTTGCTCAAGCACCAGTCTCAGGTTGTGGGGCGAGTGGCCTTGAAGGAGGGACATTCTAGGACTTTCCCTCCTTTTGGCCCCACCAAGGCAAGGAAGGAAACCCTGGTGGTGTAGTGGTTAAGAGTTCGGCTGCTAATCAAAAGGTCAGCAGTTCGAATCCACCAGGTACTCCTTGGAAACTCTATGGGGCAGTTCTACTCTGTCCTATAGGGTCACTATAGGGTCGCTATGAATCGGAATCGACTTGACGGCAACGGGTTTGGTTTCGGACTTAAGGGAAGGAAGTATTTGTGCTGATGGTGACATTTCCCAGTGCAGGTCAGGGAAAGGCAGGAACTGGGACTGGCGGGCAGCCAGAACCCTCTTCAACAGAGATATAATTACAAATAATGACCTCCAGCCCCGGCAGTAAGCAAAACAGCCATTTAGGACCAACCCAGTCAGGCAAATAAACGTTGCTGTTCTGGGTAAGGGAGGGCTGTAAGCAGTCCCATAGGAGATGGGGGATGCCGTGTGAGCCCCTGGGACCTATGTATTCCCTAAGCAACATAACCCTACAAATCATCTAGGTTATATTTACACTCACTGCGTCTCGTTTGCTTTCCTCTCGCAGCTCTATTATTCTTATCAGTATTATTAATATTGATGATGAGAACAGGGACACGCACACACTCTTAATGAACTAAAGCGAGCTTTTGGTGCTGGCTCCAGGAGGAGGGGAGAGCCTTCCCTTAACCAAGAGCTTCAGAGAAGATGTATCTTTCCTTGAGGTCTTCTCCAGCCTAGTTTCCTAGAGTTTCCAGCCCTGTGCAACCACGGGGGATTGTGAGAGGCGTTTTGTGCTTCGAAGGCCATTAGCTCCACGCACTCACTTAATTTCTCCCCTTTGCTCACCTCTGCTTTTTTTTGGGGAGACATTTGACAAGAGTTGGGGACTTGGGAAAAAAAGTCTTAATTCTGCTTTCTATGGAAGGGATGCAGAGGTTTTTATGGCTAGAATTGGGGTTGTGGTTTTCATTGACTTTGTTCACCCCTTCATGCTTGTTCCCCACCCAAGACCTTTGGTTGCCCGCTTCCTTATCCTGCATTCTTCCCTCCCTACACCCTTCCCTCCCTACACCCTTCCCTCCCTACACCCTTCCCTCCCTCCCATGCTAGAGGCTAAGGAGTGGGGTGGAGGTGGGAGGAAACAGTGGCATAAAAGAAAAAGAAACATGCCCCCTGCACATTTTAACATCTAAATTAGGTACGAGAGAAAAGAAAAGAAACTTGGCTAGACAATATGTGAGGGAGATTATGGAAATGTAGAGCAATGATCTAAGAGCAGAGGAGGTGGGATTAGGTGGCTGGAGAAAGGAGAGATAGAGAGGGACCTGGCTTACCAACACATCCGGTCCATGTGGCGTTTGGGAAAACACGTTACTCTTTTGCAATAAATGGTCGGAGTACGGAGCATTTGTGCTGGTGGCCCGATGGTTAAGCGCTTGGCTGCTAACTGAAATGTTGGCAGTTTGAACCCATCCAAGGCTCTGCGTGAGAAAGACCTGACTCTGTTACACGGGGTCGCTATGAGTCGAAATCGACTCGACAGCAACTAACAACAACAGCCAGGAAAGGGGGTGGGGGGTGTCCATCCTAGGTGCCCCACCACTCATCAGCCACGTGCATCCACCCTGGGCTCTTCTTCCTTGCTGGCCTGAGTGCTGAGCAGGCTGGTATTGGCTAAAACACTTGGCCGGGCACTGACTGTGTACAAGGCAATGCACTAGGTCCTGGAGGGGCTGAAAAAATAAACCTCATCCGGGCCCAGTCTTCAAGTTGCTTTTTAGCCCTAAAATTAAAGTCTTCCAAGGAATCCTGATCATACATCAATATAGTGCCATGGGGGAAGGTGTATGTGTATCTAGGTCTCTCTGTTTGTGAGGCATGTACATCCGTGGAAGGTGAGCAGGCTAAAAATTCTGGTGGAGATGGAGGGGAAGCCCACAGATGATTGCAGTCCAGTTGCTTTAATCTGTTGTCCCCAGCACTGGCTGCCCTCAGAAGATGGACATACTTAACGTTAAAGTTATTGAAGTAACAAAGGCGCCTTTGTTCCAGGGTGTCAGGCATCCGAAGGGACCCTGAGGCTGTGCATCCAAATGCTGCTTTCATATTTCTGGGGTGGAGGGCCAGGGGGTGGTCAGAGGTGTAAAGTGACCTGCACAGTGGCCTTGTCCAGTTCCACTAGACAAAGCCGAGAGGGTGAGTGGTGAGATGGGAGCCCTCATGCACAGAGACCCGGGTCATCTCAGCAGTGTGTTGCACATTTCTGGCACTGCCGGTCTGTATGGGGATGAGACCCAGACATCAGAAGTGTTTTCAGTAAACATCCCAAGGCCACCTTTGGCCAGGTGTTCATCAGATCTTAGCTTTATGCTTTGTTAGACTCCCAATTTTATGCATCGACAGCATCAGGAATAAACCACTTGTTGCTCCTCCCCCTTTCTCTGCACATGCCACAGCCAGATTTCAGCTTCTAGCACTTCCTTGAAGATGCTGTACTGAGCTTGCTTTCAAGCTAAATGCCTGGGATTGTGGAAGTCATGCATCTGCCCATGTGCAAGCGTCAGCTCAGAGCTGGCCTAAAGCAGTGTTCAGCCTTGCCGGGAGGCAGGCCCTGTGGAAGGCTCTTTGGAGTCCTTGGGCAGCACCTGGCTCTTGGCAAGTGGAATTTTGGTGATCTCTGTGGAGATGGTCAGGGACACAGGCTTTTAAGTGCTTGAGAGCTCTATATGCATTCTGGGGTTGGATCCTCCCATCCATTTGGTTTTTCCGAACCAAGCCCTCAGGCCTCCTTTGAGTGACCGTGCTTCCTCCTGTCCTTTGTGTTGGCAGGAGGAGAGAGAGGGAAGCCATCTGCCTTGGATTCTGTCTAGACTACAGCACCACCCTCAGGCAGCCAAGGGTGGACCCTGAGCCTACAGCCTTGCCAAGCTCCATGAGGTCATGGGTTTGGGAGCAGAGTGCTCTGCTGGCTCAGGGAGCTGAAGCCCTGAGAGGATCTCCTTGCCCTCCTCCACTCGAATGCACTCTTAAGCTGAGAAGTTCTGGCTACTCAGACTCCTTCCCAGCCAGATGCTGACCACTGGACTGAGGAGGAAATAGAGGCCTGTGCATATCACACAGCAATTAGTGAAAGGGCCAGAATGAGTCCGCAAGCAGGTCTGCTCCTCCCTTTCCAGATGGGTTCAGGCTGAGAGCAATTTAAAAAAAAATTTTTTTTTTTTTTGTACTTTAGATGAATGTTTACAGAACAAATAGTTTCTCATTAAACAGTTAGTACACATATTGTTTTATGACATTGGTTAACAACCCCATGACATGTCAACACTCTCCCTTCTTGACCTTGAGTTCCCTATTACCAGCTGTCCTGTCCCCTCCTGCCTTCTAGTCCTTGTCCCTGGGCTGGTGTGCCCCATTAGTCTCATTTTGTTTTATGGGCCTGTCTAATCTTTGGCTGAAGGGTGAACCTCAGGAGTGACTTCATTACTGAGCTAAAAGGGTGTCCAGGGGCCATACTCTTGGGGTTTCTCCAGTCTCTGTCAGGCCAGTAAGTCTGGTCTTCTTTTGTGAGTTAGAATTTTGTTCTACATTTTTCTCTGAGAGCAATTTTAATGTCATGTTTCAATAATATTACCCCTTCGATAGCCAAAAATGTGGAACTTCTCTGCCAGGAAGGCAAAAGAAACTGGTTTTCTTCTTCTAGTTGCCAAAAGAGCCCTGGTGGTGCAATGGTTCAAACTCACCCAGCAGCTCTGGGGGGAGAAAGACCTGGTGATCTGCTCCTGTAAAGATTACAGCCTAGAAAACCCTATGGGGCAGTTCTACTCTGTCGCATGGGGTCAATACTAGCCAAAATTGACTCTATGGCACCCAACAACAACAGTTGCCTAAGCCCCACTGGGTTTCTCCTCAAGGAGAGGCTTGTGCTGTTGGCTCTGGTGAGGGCATATGAGCCCTGCGGTTCCTCTGGGTGGGCTGTGGCAGAAGGCTCCTGGGGTAGAACGGATGAAGTGTCCCTTAGATGGAGATGCCTACCCCACTGCCGTGGAAGAATCTCATGCCTATGCCCCTCTCAAAGGGCATGGAAGCTCTTTGGCTGAGCCAGAGAGTGCAAGGAGTTTCAGAAGGAGTTTCTTTAGTCTTCCTTGCCCTGACCCAGCTGGTGAATAGACCCTGGATATCTATAGCCTTCCGAATTTACTATCCTGGATTGCATTGGGGCTGTAGTTGGAAAGGTGTTCCCCTGAAATGTTCTGATTGTCTTCTATTACTGCATCTCCATTTATATGTCTAGACCTGTAAATATGATGCAAACTCGCAGTCACTTCTCCCAGATGTGGGTACAAGAGAGGGAAGCCATTTAAGCATCATATTTCCATCATTCCAGGATGCCTTCTTGTCTCTTTTTCCCTCTCTACCCCCTCCCAAACTTCTTTTGAAACTCTTAGTCATAAAAGAATGGTCAGAATTGTTGGCCTCCAGTGCTAGAAATGCCTGCTAATGAGGGGACTCCTTTTCATGCTCCTTTGAATGCCCTCCCCATTGGCCCTTGGGATCAAACACCACATTTCCTCTTGCTGACTGGACAACCTAGAGTTTTTGCCTTGGGCTGCTTCAGTACTTCAAACAGTGTCCAGGAATGAGGCTGACATAGCTTTCTTGAGGTTAAGAGAAAAGGGCTACAGATTTGGGAAGTTGTGTGTAATGGTCCAGAGAAGAAATCTCCATTTGGCTAGCTCTGTGTTCTTTAAAAAGCAACCACAGCAATAGGCAAACAAACAAAAAGTGCTCTCCCCTCCCCCATTCTCCCACTAACTCTCCTCTTTTTTGAGGTGTGATATGATGTAGTCTCAGTCTGTAGGTGTGTGTGCCACTCTGCTTCTCTGTCTTCTGGAGGACGCTCCTTTCTGCTCTGCCTCCTACTGGGTCTCCTATGTGTCCAGGTCCCACTCTTTTGTGGCTCCTCATGTGAAAAGTGATGTGATGTTTCTGCCCTATCTAAGGGATGTATCCAGATCTCTCAGTGTGTCAGTATTGGAGATGAGGCTGTGCCACATCTCCCACCTTCCAAAGGGGACATGCTGGTTCTGTGACTTTTCAGAGAGCTGGCGTATTGTTAGTCTCCAGGAGGATCTGCAGGTTGGAAATAGCCCACATCTGGATTTTAACTCACTGACATAGGACTTGCCCCAAGGCAGGGGCGGCTGTTCTTCATTCAGAGGGCTGACCAGAGGGTTGTCCATGAACCAGGACCTCTAGCCTCACTCCCTGCCCTTCCTACTGAACCTGATCAAGTTCTGGGAGGAGAGTCAAGACCAGTAGCCAACAAGGTGAAGAGCAATGTGGGCATTGAGCAGCCTTGATCTCTGGGATCCCTGGACATCCCAGCCCCTCTGTGGAACCCGTGCACGTCCACAAAGACTGAGCCACAAGCCCTCATCCCCTCCTTGCTGTGGTTAGTATTTGTTCTGTGGTTGGTTAGCAGTGTTGACTACCCGTGTAGCTAATCTTTTGTCTGCAATTTAGAGAATGTGTAAACAAATAAAAGGCTTTAAAATTCTCAGAAGCTTTGGGTTATTTTATCTCCTAGTCTTTAAAATACCAATTGCAAGCACGCATAGGTTAATTGCAAATATGGGAGTAGAGGCCTTTCGTGTCGGGGTGTACAATGGGACTGCATGTGTACACACATAAGTATGTGAATGTGTGTGAGCGTGTGTGTACCTACACACACACATATTCATGTTCATCAGGCTCCAGAGGAGGGTTGCTGCTTACATGTTTTGAGGACAATCCAGGAGCAACAATTCCAGGTTTCAGTTGCTCCCTGGTGACAGAATTCTGATCCCATCATACACAAGCTCCAGGGAAGCCATGGTCACTGCAGCTTTCATGGGCACAGCCAGCAGCATGATTTCAGATCTAACCAAGCTTCTCCTGCAGGGGTGGAGCTGCTCATTTTCAGGAGACCCCTCTGAGAAGATCGCAGGGCATTCTAGAGAGAACCCACTGGAATTTCTGGGGGAGAGGAGGCAGATGACTCAAAAGATGACTCCCAGCTGAGGTGGGGGAAGGTGGGGGGGAAGGAGAGACCTCAGATTCAGGGCCATCTCGAAAGCCAGCTGAGTCACAGCTCCTTCCCTCTCAGATCAGACACCACCTTCCATAAAAGGCAGTGAGACGGCTGCTCTGGGCAAAGAGCAAGAGGCATCACGGAAGGTACATCTGCCCCCAGAATCCCCAGAGTCTTCTTAGCAACTGCCTTAAAGAAACAGCCTCCAGTGCTTGACTCCTGGTCTACCTAGGAATTCGTTTTCGGAGGCTGCAAGTTAAGAATCAGCCTTTCAAATAAATTTAAGGTAAATACATAAATAAAGCCTCTACTATGTGCTTGGCATTGCAGATACAGCTGAGAAAAAGACAAAGTCCCACCTCTCATGGGGTTTACAATCTAGCCAGGGAATCAGGCCCCAGAGAGGTAATAGCACAACATATAATGCACATGGACAAGGGGAAGTTTGGGGAGAAGGGACTTCTGAACTCAGCCAGTCAATGTGCTTTTAGTTGGAATCTGTATGTGTTTCAGTAAGACTAGGTAGGCATGGCAATGGGGGAGAAAGCATGTCACTTTTGGTCTCCCAAACAAATAAATGCTTCACTACTCTTCAATAAGTTACTGGCGTGCCTTCAGCCTTTGCTTTCCTAAGCATAATATGCCCTGTTATTTCCAGTGTAGGAGCCACTGATTGTTACTGCAGACACGGGCCATTGAGCAGGGCGTTGAGCCATCTCTGCAGAGGGAGTGATGTCCCTGCCCAGGGGTCAGGGGAGAAAGGCCAGGCCTTCCCCCACAGTGGCCTCACGTGAGAGAAGGGCTTGCAGTGCTGAACTGCTTATTCCAGCAGTGGAGGGGCTTAGGGTCATAGCAAAGTCCAGGAAGGAAAAGATCACACACAGGCCTTTCATCTACAAAGAGGGCCATCCATGCATGTTTCTGCTTTCCCAAGGCAACCTCAGGTGGAAGGACCCCAGGAACCCAGCATCACACCCTAGTCTTATTCCATCAATTGCTGAGAGAGGGCTTTGGAGGGGGCAATAGAAGTACCATGGTCTGTTGGGCCTGGGAAAGTTAACTAGCATGAGTCAGAAACTGGTGTTGCTCTGGGGAGTTGGAGGGATGGAGGAGGGAGGGAACAACTGAAGAGACCCAAATTACCCTCAAGCAAACACAAAGCAGAGTAGATTTTCCCTGCCCATTCCTTAGGGAGAGGAGAAGGCATGGAAAGGTGATGCGGTGGGGAGAAGCAAGAAGAAGGGACCAATGGAATAAAGTGCTGACGCTACTCTCCACCACCCTGCATTGAAGATAGTCCAAAGGAATGCAGTCGTGACAGATGTAAGGTGGTTCCTCCTCCCTCAGCAGAAAGACCTCTAGAAGAGGGTCCAGGAGTGCTAGCTGTTGCATTATCTAGCTGGATGATTTTGACTTTATAGATACAGGTATGAGTTTCTCTACCTATAAAGCCAGCCCTAGGACTCAGGCAAGTTTGGGTAAGGAGTCTATGAAATCAAGGTGTATATGCCTGTCCTTCAGCTCCTGAAGCTCACTTGAGTTGGAGGCCCTCTGGGGCATCTGTCAAAGCTTGTCTCCAGGCAGTCCCTTGGAATGGCATGGTTTAACACCAGACACAACGATGTCAGGAATTGAGACTGTTCTAGAATAATAGTTTTCCAAGTAGATTCTTCAGAGCCCTAGGATTCTGGGAGAGACCTTGGGGGTTGCCCAGAGGCCTCTGGGGTGGGGACAAAAGAGGACAAGTGGTCAGGATTCCTGAGCCCCAACTTTCAATTTGAACCATTGGCTAGCACAGCTCTGATTCTCTTTCATATACTGGTGGTTCCATTGCTTTAAAAAAACACAACAGTTTGAAACCGTCTCTGGGGCTAGACGGTGGGACAGACTCAAGGAGTGTTCCCTCAAGCTGCAGAAGACCTTGTGATGGTGGGAGGCCACCATGGGTCCATGGTGCTCTCTCTGTCAGGTACAAGTGGACATACTGTCTACTCCCAGCTTTCTCCAAAGGGGGCCTGACCTCTACCTGGGGCTTCTCCCTTGGGTTTCTCTTAAGCAGAGCAGAGGAGTGTTGGTGTCATGAGCAGGGGGTTTCGCTCCCTCCTTTCCTGGCGGTCCCTGCAGCCTGTAGCACTTACAACCCACCCCTTCCTCCTCACATGCCCCAGCCTACCACAGGGCTCTGTTAGTCCCCTCCTTTGTCATAAGCCTCAGCCCGTGTTTTGAACCATCAGTGCTTTAGCAGGGCCAGAACAACAAGCGTGTCCCCAAGGCAGGTGGGTTGAGAATGTTCCGGCTAAACTTTAGGTAATTAGCATTGTTAACGCTCCTTCTGTGATATTACAGCTGTGAGCCTCATTAAAGTGCTCTCCAGGGGAAGCATGCGAGATTCAGGTGCCAGTGCTGCTTTCTGCGTAAGCCCGCTGCCATCTCCAAGCCTCTGTTTGGAAGCCAGCTTGGCCCTGTCCCTCCTCCCGCTCCCGCTCCCGCTCCCGCTCCCTGTCTACTGGCATCTGGGTCGGGCTTGCCTCTCTCAGCTGGGACTCACTCCTTCCCACTGCTTCGCCAGCACCGAAAGCTCTGTTGTCCACTCTCTCTCTTTTCCACTCAGAGAAACTTGCCCACAACAGAGCATGGAATGGCTGCCACTGGGCCTTAGCCTGTTCTAACTCAGCTAGAAAGAAAGGGTTCTTGGTCCCTGGCAGGGAAACCAAACCGGCCCTTCAAGGTACTGGGGATTTTTACCCAGGGCTGTTCCTTCCTTCCTCTATCTCCTACCCCCTCAGAGAAAATGCGAAGCCCCCCTTCCCCCCATTTCACCCCCCTGCCCCACCTCCTACCTGGATTTCCAGGGACTGACTGGCATCTGTTGTGGTGGCCCCTCCTCAGAAAGAAATTCGAGTCTCTCTGGCTTTAATTTCTGGGATTCCTGATTCCTGGGAGGGGAGGCAGGGGACTGACTGTTTGCCACACAGAGAAATATGAAACGCTTTTCAACCCCCTTGAAGCCTTGAGGAGAATAATGCCGGGCCCTCCGGGGACTAAGTACAGGCTCAACCCAAAACAGAGAGGGAAAACACAATTCCAGAGAGGTTCCCTGGAGACTATGGGAGTTGATGAGGGTCAGACAGGGGCCCAGATCCCCTTTCTGCCTCCCTCCAACATCGGGGCCTATTGAGTCCACAGAGATTTTCAGGGTGGTCATCCAAGCCATTTTTGATGAATGCTACTTGACCACCTGGAGCCCTGGTGGCATAGTGGTTAAGAGTTTGGCTGTTAACCAAAAGGTTGGCAGTTTGAATTCACCAGCCACTCCTTGGAAACCCTATGGGGTGGTTCTATTCTGTCCTACAGGATTGTTATGAGTCAGGACGGACTAGATGGCAACAGGTTTGGTTTTGGTTTTTGGACTTGACTACCTACTATGTGCTACATGCTTGGAGGATACACAGAGCATGGTATCAACATTAGGAAACTCCCAATGGAAATGATAGGCCTACCGAGGAGACTAACACCTACATATATGAGACTTTAATTTAGGATGGAAGGAAAGGTGTGTGGTCCCAAAGGTACGTAGGAGGGGGCAACCATATTGGTATGTATCTTAATACTGCATAAGGTATGCAGTAGGTACATTGGAGCAGAACCTTGAAGAATGTATAGGACTCGGACAAGCAGTGATTTGAGGTTTGGGGCTGGTTTTTCCAAGTGGAGAGGGCATCGTGAGCAAACCAGTGCATTGAGTTGATTCTGACTGATGGCCAGGTAAGCACATGCTTAGGGCATCAACAAAACAGGGGCACCAGTTGTCCAAAGCAAAGACCCATAGATACCAAACAGACAAAACTCAAGGAAAATCAAGTGCTGCAGTGGAAGGAAACTGGCAGGGCACTAAATGAAATTGATACTAGCTCCAGTGAGTGAGAATGTGTCCACCAGAAGTAAAGTTCATGCAGGGTCATGAGGGCACGCATGTGCAAGGTTGTTTAAGCTATGGGGCCCCTACCACTTCAACACCTTTGTTAACATCTGTCTCCTACGGTCCCGTCCTGTGTAACTGAAACTCCTTATCTCGGCTGATCTCTTGGGAGTATACTATTTCTTTCTAATAAACAAGAGGTGGGGGTGGGTTGTCAAGTCTAATTCTTGCTACATTCAATATGCAGTTGGATACAACATGAACAGTTACTGGGTATTATGGATTGAATTGTGTCCCCCAAAAATGTGTATCGACTTGGCTAGGCCGTGATTCCCAGTATTGTGTGGTTGTCCACCATTTTGTCATCTGATGTGTTGTAAATCTTAACCTCTATGATGTTAATGAGGCAAGATTAGAGTCAGTTATGTTAATGAGGCACGATGAAATCTACAGGGTTATGTTCTTGAGTCAATTTCTTTTGACATAAAAGAAAGAAGCGAGCAGAGAGGAGAGGGACTTCATGCCACCAACAAAGAAGTGCTGGGAGCAGAGCCTGTCCTTTGGATCTGGGGTTCCTGCACTGAGAAGCTCCTAGTTCACGGGGAGACTGATGACAAGGAACTTCCCCCAGAGCCGACAGAGAGAGAAAGCCTTCCCCTAGAGCTTGCACCCTGAATTTGGACTTTTATCCTCCTAGACAGTGAGAGAATAAATTTCTCTTTGTTAGAGGCATCCACCTGTGGTATTTCTATTATAGCAGCAGTTGTTGTTGTTGTTAGGTGAGGTTGAGTTGGCTCTGACTCATAGCAACCCTATGTACAACAGGACAAAACACTGCCTGATCCTGCACCATGCCCGCAATCGTTGTTACGCTTGAGCCCATTCTTGCAGCCACTGTGTCAATCTGTATCATTGAGGATCTTCCTCTTTTTCACTGACCTTTTATCTTACCAAGCATGATGTCCTTCTCCAGGGACTGATCCCTCCGGATAACATTTCCAAAGTATGTGAGATGATGTCTTGCCATCCTTGCTTCTAAGGAGCATACTGGCTGTACTTCTTCCAAGACAGTCTATGGTATATTCAATATTCTTCGCCAACACCATAATTCAAAGGCATCGGTTCTTCTTTGGCTTTCCTTATTCATTGCCCAGCTTTTGCATGCATATGAGGTGACTGAAAATACCATGGCTTGGGTGAGGCACACCTTAGTTTTCAAGGTAACATCCTTATTTTTTAACCCTTTAAAGAGGTCTTTTATAGCAGATTTGCCCAGTACAATGGGTTGTTTGATTTCACGACTGCTGCTTCCAAGGGTGTTGTGGATCCAAGTAAAATGAAATCCTTGACAACATCAATTTTTTCTCCATTTATCATGATGTTGCTTATTGGTCCAGTTGTGAGGATTTTTGTTTTCTTTATGTTAAGGAGTAATCCATACTGAAACCTGTGGTCTTTGATCTTCATCAGTAAGTGCTTCAAGTCCTCTTCACTTTCAGCAAGCAAGGTTGTATCATCTGCATATTGCAGGTTGTTAATGAGTCTTCCTTCAATCCTGATGCCCCATTCTTCTTCATATAGTCCAGCTTCTCGGATTATTTGCTCAGCATACAGATTGAATAAGTATGGTGAAAGGATACAATCCTGACACACACTTTTCCTGACTTTAAACTACGAAGGATCCCCTTGTTTTGTTGTAATGACTGCTTCTTGGTCTAGGTACAGGTTCCTCATGAGCACAATTAAGACTTCTGGAATTCCCAGTCTTGGCAATGTTATCCATAATTTGTTTTGATCCACACAGTCGAATGCATTTGCATAGTCAATAAAACACAAGTAAACATCTTTCTGGTATTCTCTGCTTTCAGCCAAGATCCATCTGACATCAGCAATGATATCCCTAGCTCCACATCCTCCTCTGAATCCAGCCTGAATTTCTGGAAGTTCCATGTTGATATACTGCTGCAGCTGCTTTTGAATGATCTTCAGCGAAATTTTACTTGCTTGTGATATTAATGATATTGTTTGATAATTTCTGAATTCTGTTGGATCACTTTTCTTTAGAATGGGCATAAATATGGATCTCTTCCAGTTAGTTGGCTAGGTAGCTGTCTTCCAGATTTCTTCACATAGACAAGTAATACTTCCCAGTGCTGCATCTGTTTATTGAAACATCTCAATTGGTATTCCATCAATTCCTGGAGCCTCGTTTTTTACCAATGTCTTCAGTGCAGCTTGGACTTCTTCCTTCAGTACCATCGGTTCTTGATCATATGCTACCTCCTGAAATGGCTGAACATCGATCAGTTCTTTTTGGTACAGTGACTCTGTATTCCTTCCATCTTCTTTTGATGCTTCCTATGTCGTTCAGTATTTTACCCATAGAATCCTTCACTATTGCAACACGAGACTTGAATTTTTACTTCAGTTCTTTTAGCTTGAGAAATGCCGAGTGTGTTCTTCCCTTTTGGTTTTCTAACTCCAGGTCTTTGCACATGTTATTATAATACTTCACTTTTTCTTCTGGAGCAGCCCTTTGAAATCTTCTGTTCAGCTCTTTTACTTCATTGTTTCTTCTGTTCGCTTTAGCTACTTGACGTTCAAGAGCAACTTTCAGAGTCTCTTCTGACATCCATTTTGGTCTTTTCTTTCTTTCCTGTCTTTTTAATGACCTCTTGCTTTCTTCATGTATGAAGTCCTTGATGTCGTTCCACAAATTGTCCGGTCTTCAGTCATTAGTGTTCAACGTGTCAAATTTATTCTTGAGATGTTTTTAAATTCAGGTGGCATATACTCAAGGTCGTACTTTGACTCTTGTGGATTTGTTCTAATTTTCTTTAGCTTCAACTTGAACTTGCATATGAGCAATTGGTGGTCTGTGCCACAGTTGGTCCCGGCCTTATTCTGACTGATGATATTGAGCTTTTCCATTGTCTCTTTCCACAGATGTAGTCGATTTGATTCCTGCCTATTCCATCTGGTGAGGTCCATGTGTATAGTTGCCATTTATGTTGTTGAAAAAAGGCCTTTGCAATGAATAAGTCGTTGGTCTTGCAAAATTCTATCATGCAATCTCCAGCATCATTTCTATCACCAAGGCCATATTTTCCAACTACCGATCCTTCTTCTTTGTTTCCAACTTTTGCATTCCAATCACCAGTAATTATCAATGCATCGATCAATTTCACACTGCAGAAGTTGGTAAAAATCTTCAATTTATTTATCTTTGGCCTTAGTGGTTAGTGCATACATTTGAATAACAGTCGTATTAACTGGTCTTCCTTGCAGGCATGTGGATATTTGCCTATCACTGACAGCGTTGTACTTCAGGATAGATTTTGAAATGTTCTTTTTGACGATGAATGTGATTCCATTCCTCTTCAAGCTGTCATTCCTGGCATAGTGGACCATATGACTGTCCGATTCAAAATGGCCAATACCAGTCCATTTCAGCTCACTAATGCCTAGGATATTGATGTTTATGTGTTCCATTTCATTTTTGATGATTTCCAATTTTCCTAGATTCATACTTCATGCATTCCACTTCCTATTATTAATGGATGTTTGTAGCTGTTTTCTTCTCATTTTGAGTCGAACCACATGAGCAAATGAAGGTCCTGAAAGCTTGATTCCGTCCATGCCATTAAAGTTGACTTTACTTTGAGGAGGCAGATTTTATCTAGTCGTATTTTGAGTGCCTTCCAACCTGAGGGGCTCATTTTCAGGCACTATATCAGACAATGTTCTACTGCTATTCATAAGGTTTTCACTGGCTCATTTTTTTTTATAAGTAGACTGCCAGATCCTTCTTCCTAGTTTATCTTTGTCTGGAAGCTCATTTGAAAGCTGTCCATCATGGGTGACCCTGCTGGTATTTGAATACCGATGGCATAGCTTCCAGCATCACAGCAACACACAAGCTCCTACAGTAAGACAAACTGACAGATGCGTGGGGGATAGCAGCACCAGATAACTAAAACACTGGGCAAGGACAGGTTATATTAATAGATAACAGGCCTCTGATCCATTTTGAGAGCACTGTCTTGTATATCCTGTCTGCTGATCCAGCAATTCAAGCCAGGAGACACAGTCTCCCTCAGTGTCCTAGTTGTCATCACTACTGCACAGAGGGCCTTCTTCTGAAGCTTAGAGCTGGTGTAGGGGGCCCTCAGAGCCTCTTACTTGTGAGCAATGAGCCTGAGATCTTCCAGCTCCTCATCTGCCATTTTGTTTGATGCGTGGGGCTTGGAGTCTGTCAAAAGTAACCTTTACTCCCTCTACCCACCCTCTGTGCAGCTCTTGTTATATATATGTATAACTCACATATCTCGTTTGAATGCGTGAGTAAGCAAAGGAAGGAGGCACCACAGATTATTAGTGCTTGGGACTCTCACATCCCTTAATTTGGCCCTGCCGATGGCTATCCCATGTGTGCCAGAGTAGAACTCTGCTCCACAGGGTTTTTAATGGCTAACTTTTTGCAAGAGTCCCTGGGTAGTGCAAAATGGCAGTTAACCAAAAGTTGATGGTTTGCGTCTGCCTGCTGGCACGTTGGAAGAAAGTCCCGGTGATCAACTTCTGAAAAATCAGCCATTGAAAACCCCATGGAGCACTGTTCTACTCTGAACCACATTGGGTTGCCATGAGTCAGAGTCAATTCAACAGCAATTGTTTTTTTATGAAGTAGATTGCCTGGCCTATTTTCTGAGGCACCTCTGGGTGGACTCAAACTACCCACATTTTGGTTAGCAGCCATTTGTACCACCCAGGAACTCCAAAATATGAGCAACGGCCTCTGTTTATTCTAGGGATGCTGGGCTAGGTTGACCTGGGACCTGTGTCTTAGGCACTGGTACCAAGACTGCACCCCAGGTGGGGGTACAGTCTCCCCTCAGTGTCCTAGTTGTCATCACTACTGCACAGAGGGCCTTCTTCTGAAGCTTACAGCTGGTTTTGGGAGCCCTCAGAGCCTCTTACCTGTGAGCAATGAGCCTGAGATCTTCCAGCTCCACACCTGCTATTTTGTTTGATGCTTGGGGCTTGGATTCTGCCAATAGTAAAGTTTACTCCCTCTACCCACCCTCTATGCAGCTCCAGGAAGATGGCCCCTTAAGTTATTCTTAGCTCCTTAAACCTTTGGCTCAGTCCCTTTTAGGTGGTTTCTGACAATCCTCATTTCCTATAATGCCATGTCCCAAATTAATGATCCTTTCCAACCATCCCCTCTGTCTTTTGTCAATGTGTTTGGGAATTTTTCCCTGATCTAGAATGCCTTGCATGCTCCCACCCCCTTGCACACACATTCTCTCTACCTAGAAACATTTTGAAGGCTCACCTTTGCCCCCTTTCCCTACTGAGCCTTTTCTGACTTGCTCGGGGAGGGCTTCTTTCACAGAGACCCCACTGGGTGGTACATAAAAACCAGTTGCTGTTGAGTCAACTCTGACTCATGGCAACCCCATAAGTGTCAGAGTAGAACTGTGCTCCCTAGGGTTTTCAGTTGCTGGTTTTTCTGAAGTAGATTGCCAGACCTTTCTTCCAAGGAGCCTCTGGGTGAACTTGAACATCCAACCTTTTGGTTAGCAGCTGAGTGCATTAACCATTTATGCCATCCAGGGATTCTGTGTTGTATATAGATCTCTCTTATAGTTCCTGGTACTCCTTGTACTGTCTGTCAGCTCTTTCCTCCATCTCACTGAGCTCTTTGATGGTACAGACCATGTCTTTCTCACTATTGAATCCCCACCACCCTGGTACATGCTCCATGACGGCATGGTTGGATGAATACGTGAACACTTGAACAAATGATTGAGGTAGTGAATGAATGAATGAGCAAATCCATGGAATTAAAGTGGAGTGGGGAGTGGAGCAGAGTTTACCTCACAGACTAGGTCTTTTTCTTTCTAGGGCAAGGCCTTGGCAAACTCAGCAGCTAGTCTGTCCCCCTGGGTCCCGGCCACCATGGGTAGAAGGTGGTTCTGTTGGCTAAGAATGGGCTGGGTGGTGAGGCCTCACCCATCTGTTACTCCTGGGTTACTACAGTCCACTTAAACTGTAGATTCTTCAAGCCCCACTACATTATTAAACAGAATTTGTTTTAAGTGGGCCACGCTGTGTTCCACTTAAAGGAAATCTGCTACGCACTTAAAGAAATAATAGATTACAGAAATGATCTCCATGCTTCTCAGGGACAAAAAGACCAGCTTTCACCTTAAAGACCTCACATAAGACCCTGAAAAAACAAAAATGAGCAACCACAGGCTAAAGCCCTTTATAAGGAGGACCTAAAGGGACAGGGTTTAAACTGGCAGAGGCTATCTATAGAAAATAGTGCCTATGGCAAGCACTGAAATTGCACCCCTGCAGGGCAGTAGCAAGGGTGATGAGCACCCAGGGTCAGTCACTTGGTTGCGCCTCCCTCAATTCGAGTGCTCAGGGGCAATCTCTGTTACACCCCTCCCTCAATTTCAAGATGAATAGACATCAATAGCGGCAACAGGCCAGCAGAAACGCCTTCCCCCATCTTATCCGGCTGCCTCAGTCAAGTACCTTTCGTATTTGTGGTGCCTCAGAATGTCATTCCACACCTCATCTGGCACCCCCTTGGGCTTGCCCTGGAGCAAGTGCTCCCCTTCCCCACCTCCCGCCTGCCCGCCTCTATGCCTCTGTGTCTCCTGTGGTTGAGGAAGGATGTTGGACCGTACTGGGTTTAATAGAAACTGCTCAGTGGCGCTCCCCTTCAGGTGGCACCCAGGGCATGTGCCCTTCCTGCCATACCTTAGATAAGCTGCCTCTGCAAACTGGAGGCTTATACTACCTTGATCGATTTTAAAGGACTAGGCAAGAATCAACCTGCCTTTCTCCAAGAAGATCTAACTTTGGAGGGGGAGGAATGCAGCTTCTAGAATGATCCTTTAGTGCTTTTGTTGTGTCATAAAATCACCAAATTTGTTACCCCTGGGACTATATTTCCAATTACGTAATGGAAGTCAATAAGAAAATACATTTCAATGATAAAAATCATTGTAGTCTAACATTTGGGGATCCATTTGTTAACTAGAGGGAGGAACACTGTGAGACCCCCGATGGGAGGGGGCTTCAAGGCATGAGAGCTCTTGGTGGGAAGGCTAGCGCTGCCACCAACAGGCTGCATGACTGGAGGTAGGCATGCTACATAACCTCAATGAGCCTCAGTTTCTCTTCTGTAAAATGGGATAATTAATGATGCCTACTTTGTAGGGTTGCTGTGAGGATTAAACACAATCCCGTGTATAAAGAACCTGGTATGTGGTATTAGTTCTTTCTCTTCCTTCTCCCATCACCTCTCCCCAATCATTTAATGACAGATGTGGTGGCAATAGTTTGATACTAGCAAAAGAGGTAAATAAGATCTCGACCTCAAGACTTAAGTTCCCTCAAGAAACTTAGGTGACAGAATGGGGCAGAGGAAAGTACATAGGCTTGGAAGTCAGACATGTGGCTTTGCCTCTTAAAGCAGGTTGCTTGAGATAACTTAGGTCAAGCTCTTGGACCCACGCCTTGCACACGATAGGCTCCACTAAAGAGTATTATTGTCTCCTATTGTCAAGTTTACCTACAGAAATTGAGAACAGGGCAGAGGCGGCAAGAGCCCTCAGATCATGTGCCACGAGAGTTCAGGGGAGAGAGGACTTCCAACTGGGGAGGAAGCTAGAAAGGCTTCAGGGAGGAGGTGGCGTCTGAGCTCATTTGGATATGAGGTGAGGGGAGGAGAAGAAAGGGGAAGAAGAGAGGGATTATTCTAGGAACAGCTCTAGTGTGAAGGCAAGAAAATGTGGCTAGTAGCCCAGGCTGGCCAGTGTGGAGGAGAATTTTAGGAGGTGAGGCTGGAGCTGTGGACTGGCATCTGACCTGGAGAGCCTTGAGTGAGGGCACATACTGTTGGCAGCTTTCTGCCGGAAGCCACGGAGAGCTGATGAAAGTTTCTGGGCAGGGGAGTGTTGTGGGAAGCACTAAGCAAGCTGGAGGGGAGAAAGACGCCCCTGGCTCTGAGACCAGGGCCGTTTCACCACCAGCCTGTTGCCTACCCAATGATGGCAAAGGCAGGGTGCCAAGGGTGCTGGGCCAGGCCAGGGTGAGCACTCTTTGGGGGTTAAGATGAAGGGGCAGAGGCTGCAGCCCCTTTGCTCCATACTGTATCAAGGGACCATCTCCCCTTCTCCTTTCCTTTCCTCCCTCTCTCTTTCAGGCAGCTGCAGCAGGTTTGGGGAGGGCTTGACCAATTGTCTGGTGTGAGGAGGTAGGGAAGAGGCTGGGGAGCTGGAATGGACAGCACAGGTGGCCACTTGGTCTGGCCCCATCTTCCTGTGACTCCTTTGGGGTCTCCGCCCAGGCCATGAAGAGGGTGCAGCTAATGTGGTGTGGAGAAGCTGAGCCCAGAGTTCTAGACTCAAAATGTGAAGGCAGATAAGACCCTTGAATAGCCTTTCTTGAGTCCATGGATAGGCTTCAGGGGTCTTTGAAATTGTAAAATTGTGTGTGTGTTTGCGTGTGTGTGTGTCTGGCTTTCATCAATTCTCAAAGGGATCTATGACATCCCAAAAGTTTAAACACTGCTTGTCAGTGCAACTCTTTCATTTTACCCATGAGGAAACTGAGGCCTCGAGAAGGGGAATGACTCGCTGTGTCCCACAACTAGTTAATCTCAATCCAGAGCACATATGAAAAAAAGGACGTCTGTCAGGAGAGTAGGTGTGCTGGGATCTGACCCGGGAGTGGAAACGGAGAGGAGAGAGGGAGGGGAGAAGGGGAAGAAGAAAGCCGAGAATTGCTCAGGGATTAACCATCTGTGTGTTTTGTAGGGGTTAGCTCCCCACCAGGATACCTGAACCCCCTCTCCAGGTATTGTTCGTGTACTTTCCCAGGGATGGACTGGGCTGGGTTGGGCTGAGGGAGGTAGGACAGAGGGACAACAGGGAGGGGAGGGAGAAGTTGCTTCTGTGTGTGTGAGAGAGAGAAAGAGGGGCACCCAACCGGAAGCACACAGCAGACTGCAGAGAGTGAGAAGGAGGGCACCTAAGGCAGGGCAGGAGGCAGACAGAGAACAGTAGGGGTGAGGGTGAGGAGGCAAGCCCTCCTTCCTTACCCTCAGAGGGGAGCTCACTATGCTCGGGGCATCTTCCCAAGGCCTCTGTGCTCGGACAGGTGTGGAGGGAAGCTGACAGCCTCCACTAGAATTTCCCTGAGGCAGTTCCAAGAATATGAAATTGAGGACTGAGGGTGGGTTTGTTGGTTGGGTTTGTCTTATTAGCCCCTCCTCAGCCCCACTGTCTCCTCTTTGCTCACTCTCCTCAGGTGACCATTGGTGGCTTTGAAATGGCAGGCTCTCAGAGCAGAAAGGGATCTCAGGACCCAGTGGGCCCAGTGGTTTCAAAACAGGCTCTGATGAGCCTTAGGGGCTCCATGGGATGAGCAGGTACAGTGAGAGGTTGACTCATCCCACCTCCACCTCCAGCCTCGTTTCAACCAGAGCAGCACCTCTTTCTTTGATTTATTGATGGTCCATGTGTAAGATTTTGTTGGAGAAAGAGTTCCTTGACTAAAAACAAAGATGCTAGTCCTTCTCCCGACTCCCCTAAATTTTATAGAAGGGTAAAAAGGGCAAGCCTTGCTCATGGTGATGGCTGCGTATCAGTTCAGCTTCCTAACTCCCAGATCAATTGTCTGGTCTCTTCATTCTCCCCAGCCCAGCTCATTCTGAGGGGAGAGGAGAACTGAGGGCCTTGTAGGGCAAGAGGAATGGGCTTGGGCGACTTGCAAAGCCAGGGAGAGGGCAATGTGAGGAGCCCCAGAGGGTGGCAGCTCTCCTGCAGCTCAACATGGGTAAGCTCTCCCCACGACCCCTCTGCTAGGATCCTAGATCAGGTCAGGTGGGGAGGGGTGAGGGGGTGGGGGAGAAGGGAGGCCTCAGTTTCTGACCCTAGAGGTTTACGCTCTTTACTCTGCCAGCCTGGGTGTGTTGAAATGACTCTTGTCTTTGTCAGCTTGGTGGGAAGCTATGGCAACCTGTCCTTTCTCTTTCTTCCAAGCTGGAGTAAACAGATGGAAGCAGGCCCCAGCCCCTGAGCTGGGTGCTCTGGCCGGCTGTGGACAGTCTCCTTTGCATATATGCAAATGAATGCACTGGCACCTTTCTTGTCAGCATAGTCTAGGCAGATGCAGGGCTGTTGGAAGAGTCCCCAGATCCCGCATCCAAATTAGTACCTTAAATGGATTATATATATACGTGTGTGTATATTTATATATACATATTTAATTTTATTGTGCTTTGGGTGAAAGTTTATAATGCAAATTAGTTTCTCATTCAAAAATAATTTTTTTAATGTTGTAGTTTAGATGAAGTTTACATTTCAAGATAGTCTCCCATACAAAAAGTTATTCATACATTGTTATGTGACCCTAATTGCTCTCCCCATACTGTGACAGCACACTTCTCCCTTCCTCCCCTGATTCCCCATGTCCATTCAGCTAGCTCCTAACCCTCTCTGCCTTCTCATCTCACCTCCGGACAGAAGCTGCCCATTTAGTCTCTTGTATCTACTTGACTAAGAGGCACACTCCTCACAAGTATCACTTTATGTCCCACAGTCCAGTCCAATCCCTGTCTGAAGAGTTGGCCTTGGAAATTGTTTTAGTTCTGGGCTGATAGAGAAGCCGGGGGCCATGCTTTCCAGGGTTCTTCCAGTCTCAGTCAGACCATTAAGTCTGGTCTTCTTAGTAGAATTTGAGTTCTGCACCTCACCTTTCTCCTGCTCCATCAGGAACTCTGTTTGTTCCCTGTCAGGGCAGTCATTGGAGGTTGCCGGGCACCATCTAGTTCTTCAGGCCGTGAAGTCTCTGGTTTATGTGGCCCTTTCTGTCTCTTGGGCTAATACTGTCTTTGTGATTTTGGTGTTCTTCATTCTCCTTTATTCCAGGTGGTTGGGACCAATTGATGCATCTTAGATGGCTGCTTACAAGCTTTTAAGACCCCAGACGCCCCTCACCATCCAAAGTAGGATGCAGAACATTTTCTTAATAAACTTTGTTATGCCAGTTGATGTAGATGTCCCCTGAAAGCATGGTCCCCAGACCCCTGCCCCTGCTACTCTGTCCCTCGAAGTGTTTGCTTGTATTCAGGAAACTTCTTAGCTTTGGTTTAGTCCAGTTGTGCTGACTTCCCCTGTAGGGTGTGCTGTCCTTCCCTTTACCTAGGATAATTCTTGTCTACTATCTAGTTAGTGAATAACCCTCACCCCTCCTCCCCACACTTGTAACCATCAAAGAATGTTATCTTCTGTGTTTAAGCCTTTTCTTGAGTTCTTATAATAGTGGTCTTCTGAGACTGACTAAATTCACTCAGCATAATGTCCTCCAGATTCCTCCATGTTATAAGATGTTTCCATGGCTTCATCGTTGTTCTTTATCATTGCGTAGTATTCCATTGTGTGGATACACCATAATTTGTTTATCCATTCATCCGTTGATGGGCACCTAGGTTCTTTCCATCTTTTTGCTATTGTGAACAGTGCTGCAATGAACATGGGTGTGCATATATCTATTCGTGTGACAGCTCTTCTTTCTGTAGGATATATTCCAACGAGCGGGATAGCTGGATCGTATGGTACTTCTATTTGTAGCTTTTTAAGGAAGCACCAAATTGATTTCCAAAGTGATTGTACCATTTTACATTCCCACCAACAGTGTATAAGTGTTCCAGTCTCTCCACAACCTATCCAGCATTTGTTATTTTGTGTTCTTTGGATTAATACTAGCCTTGTTGGGGTGAGATGATATCTCATTGTAGTTTTATCTGCATTTCTGTAACGGCTAATGATTGCAAGCATTTCCTCATGTGTCTTTAGCCGCCTGAGTATCTTCTTTGGCGAGGTGCCTGCTCATATCCTTTGCCCATTTTTTAATTGGGTTATTTGTCTTTTTGTTGTTGAGGTTTTGCAGTATCTTGTAGATTTTAGAGATTAGACGTTGATTGGATTTGTCGTAGCCAAAAATTTTTTCCCAGTCTGTAGGTTGTCTTTTCACTCTTTTGGCGAAGTCTTTTCACGAGCGTAAGTGTTCGCATTTTAGAAGCTCCTAGTTATCTAGTCTCTGTTCTAGTGTTTGTGCATTGTTACTTATGGTTCGTATTGTGTTTATGCCATGTATTAGGGCTCCTAGCATTGTCCCTATTTTTTCTTCCATGATCTTGATCGTTTTCAATTTTATGTTTAAGTCTTTGATCCACTTTGAGTTAGTTTTTGTGCATAGTGTGAGGTATGGGTCTTGTTTTGTTTTTTTGTAGCTGGATATCCAGTTATGCCAGCACCATTTGTTAAAGAGACTGTCTTTTCCCCAACTGATGGACTTTGGGCCTTTGTCAAATATCACGTTCTCATAGGTGGATGAATTTATGCCTGGATTTTCAATTCTGTTCCATTGGTCTATGTGTCTGGTGTTGTACCAGTACCAGGCTGTTTTGACTACCATGGCGGTATAATAGTTTCTAAAATCAGGTCGTGTGAGGCCTCCCACTTTCTTCTTCTTGAGTAATGCTTTACTTATTCAGGGCCTCTTCCCTGCCTGTATGAAGTTGGTGATTTGTTTCTCTGTCTCATTAAAAAATGCTGGTGGAATTTGAATCGAGATTGCATTGTATCTGTAGATTGCTTTGGGTAGAATTGACATTTTCACAGTGTTGAGTCTTCCTATCCATGAGCAAGGTATGTTTTTCCACTTATGCAGGTCTCTTTTGGTTTCTTGCAGTAGTGTCTTGTAGTTTTCATTGTATAGGTCTTTAACATCTCTGGTTAGATTTATTCCTAAGTATTTTATCTTCTTGGGGGCTGTTGTAAATGGTATTGATTTGATGATTTTCTCTTTGAGGTTCTCTTTGTTGGTGTAAAGGAATCCAACTGATTTTTGTATGTTTAGCTTGTATCTGAAACTTTGCTGAAATCTTCTATTAGTTCCAGTAGTTTTCTTGTGGATTCTTTGGGGTTTTCTGTGTATAAGATCATATCATCTGCAAATAGAGATACTTTGACTTCTTCTCTACCAATTTAGATGCCCTTTATTTCTTTTTCTAGCCTAATTGCTCTGGCTAGGACCTCCAGCACAATGTTGAATAAGAGTGGTGATAAAGGGCATCCTTTTCTGGTTCTCTTTCTCAAGGGGAATGCTTTCAAAGTCTCTCCATTTAGGATGATGTTGGCTGTTGGCTTTGTATAAATGCCCTTAATTATGTTGAGGAATTTCCCTTCTATTCCTATTTTGTTGAGAGTTTTTATCATGAGTGGGTGTTGAACTTTGTCAAATGACTTTTCTGCATTGATTGATAAGATCATGTGGTTCTTGTCTTTTGTTTTATTTATGTGATGGATTATCTTGACTGTTTTTCTTAATGTTGAACCATCCCTGCATACCTGGTATAAATCCCACTTGATCATGGTGAATTATTTTTTGATATGTTGCTGAATTCTATTGGCTAGAATTTTATTGAGGATTTTTGGATCAGTGTTCATGAGGGATATTGGTCTGTAATTTTCTTTTTTGTGGTGTCTTTACCTCGTTTTGGTATCAGGGTTATGCTGGCTGTATAAAATGAATTTGGTAATACTCCATCCTTTTCTATAGTCTGAAATACTTCTAGTAGTAGTGGTGTTAACTCTTCTCTGAAAGTTTGGTAGAATTCTCCAGTGAAGTCATCTGGGCCAGGTTTTGTTGTTGTTGTTGTTGTTGGGAGTTTTTAAATTACCTTTTCAATCTCTTCTTGTCTTATGTGTTTATTTAGTTGTTCTACCTCTGCATTAGTTTAAGTAGGTAGTGAGTTTCTAGAAATTTGTCCATTTCCTCTATGTTTTCAAATTTGTTAGAGTACAGTTTTTCATAGTATTCTGTTATGATTCTTTTAATTTCAGATGGGTCTGTTGTGATATCACCCATCTCATTTCTTATATGGGTTATCTGCTTCTTTTCTGCTTTTCTTTTGTCAGTTTGGCCAATGGTTTATCAATTTTGTTGATCTTTTCATAGAATCAGCTTTTGGTCTTCTTAACTCTTTAAATTGTTTTTCTATTCTCTATTTCACTTAATTCTGCTCTAATTCTTATTATTTCCTTCCTTCTGGTGCCTGAGGGCTTCTTTTGCTGCTCTCTTTCTACTTGTTCCAGTTGTAGTGTTAATGTTTTGATTATGGCCCTTTCTTCTTTTTGGACGTGTGCATTTATTGCTATAAATTGACCTCTGAGCACTGCTTTTGCTGTGTCCCAAAGGTTCTGGTAGGATGTGTTTTCATTCTTGTTTGATTCTATGAATTTCTTTATTCCGTCCTTAATTTCTTCTATAACCCAGTAGTCTTTGAGCAAGGTGTTGTACAGTTTCCATGTGTTTGATTTTTTTTTCTTGCTTTTTCTGTTATTGATTTCTACTTTAATGGCTTTATGGTCAGAAAAGATGCTTTGTAATATTTTGATGCTTTGGATTTTGTTAAGGCTTGCTTTATGGCCTAATATGTGGTCTATTCTGGAGAATGTTCCATGTGGGTTGGAAAAGAAAGTATACTTGGCTGCTGTTGGGTGGAATGTTTGGTATGTGTCTATGAGATCAAGTTGGTTGATTGTAGCATTTAGATCTTCTGTGTCTTTGTTGAGCTTCTTTCTGGATGTTCTGTACTTCACCAAAAGTGGTGTGTTGAAGTCTCCTACTACTATTGTGGAGCTGTCTGTCTTTCTTTTCATTGCTGTTAGAATTTGTTTTATGTATTTTGGAGCCCTGTCGTTGGATGCATAAACATTTATTCTAGTTATGTCCTCCTGGTGTATTGACGCTTTAATCATTATATAGTGTCTTTCCTTATCCTTTCTGGTGGATTTTACTTTAAAGACGATTTTGTTAGGGATTAATATTGCCACTCCTGCTCTTTTTTGAGTGTTGTTTGCTTGATATATTTTTTCCATCCTTTGAGTTTTAGTTTGTTTGTGTCTTTAAGCCTAAGGCATGTCTCTTGTAGGCAGCGTAAAGATGGACTGTGTTTTTTTTAATCCAATCTGCCACTCTCTGTCTCTTTATTTGTGCATTTAGTCCATTTACATTCAGCACAATTATTGATAGGTATGAGTTTAGTGCTGTGGTTTTGATGTCTTTTTGTGTGTTGTCAACAGTTTCTTTGTTCCACTTAATTTTCTGTGCTGAGTCATTTTTCTTTAAGTATTTTCTTTTCATCTTTTTCACTGTTGTTGATTTTGTGTTTGCTGAGTCTTTATATTTTTCTAGTTTTTTATTTTGACTTGTTGGATTGTTAGTTTCCTTTGTGGTTACCTTAACATTTACCCCTATTTTTCTAAGTTTATACCAGTCTTTTATTTCTTTATATCGTCTTGACTTCCTCTCCATATGCAAAATCTATGTCTACATTTTTTATGTCCCTCTTTTTTGTTTCAATATTGTCATCTTTTACGTATTGACATCTGTTTCCCTATTTTCAGTGTTTTAGCTTTGGTTTATTTTTGTGACTTCCCTATCTGGGTTGATGTCTGGTTACTCTCTCCTGTGTTCTAGTCTTGGGTTGTTATCTGATGTTACTGATTTTCTAACTGGAGGACTCCCTTTAGTATTTCTTATAATTTTGGTTTGTTTTTTGAAAATTTCCTAAACTTCTGTTTATCTGGAAATGCCCTAATTTTGCCATCGTATTTGAGATACAGTTTTGCTAGATATATAATTCTTGGCTGGCAGTTTTTATCCTTCCAGGCTTTATATATGTCATCCCATTGCCTTCTTGCCTGTGTGGTTTCTGCTGAGTAGTCTGAGCTTATTCTTATTGACTCTCCTTTGTAGATGACTTTTAGTTTATCCCTAACTGCTCTTAAAATTCTCTTTATCTTTGGTTTTGGCAAGTTTGATTATAATATGTCTTGGTGACTTTCTTTTGGGATCTACCTTATGTGGGGTTCAATGAGCATCTTGGATAGATATCTTGTCATCTTTCATGATATCAGGAAAGATTTCTGCCAACAAATCTTCAATAATTCTCTGTTTTTCTGTTATTCCTCCCCACCCTGCCCTCCCATTCTGGTACTCCAATCACTCATAGGTTACTCCTCTTGAAAGAATAATTCTTAGAGTTTCTTCATTTTTTAAAAATCTTTTTATCTGGTTTTTCCTCAGATAAGTTGGTGTCAAGTGTTTTATCTTCAATGTTGCTAATTCTGACTTCAATTGCCTCAATTCTGCTCCTATGACTTTCTATTGAGTTGTCTAATTCTGAAATTTTATTGTTAATCTTCTGGATTTCTGATTGTTGTCTGTCTGTGGATTCTTGCAGCCTGTTAAATTTGTCATTATGCTCTTCTCTAATCTTTTTAATTTCCTGTATTGTGTGTTCTGTGTTTTGCTTAATTTCCTTCCTAATTTCTTGAAGAGTTCTGTATATTAATCTTTTGTATTCTGCCTCTGGTAATTCCAAGAAATTTTCTTCCTCTGGAAAATTTCTAGATTCTTTATTTTGGGAGCTTGCTGAAGCCAATATGGATTGCCTCTTTATGTGACTTGATATTGACTGTTGTCTCCCAGCCATCAATAAGTCATTACATTTATTTATTTTATGTTTGCTTACTGTGTCTTAGCTTCTTGGTTTTTTTTGATATGCCTGAAGAGGCTGCTCGTGTGAGCTAGTTTGAATATTGGCAACTTTGAAGCTCTAATTCCTGTCACCAGGTGGTTAGATCTGTTCCTAGGTATGTGAGCTCAGGAGTCCGCCCACTCCTCCTGTATGGATTCAGCTCAGGTGCCCAGGTAGATAGCCACCAAGTGCATGGTGTAGGCTCTCACCTACAGTCTTAGACAGGCATGGGTGATTGGCGTAGGCAGAGGCGTCTGGCTGCAGCAGGGGGATACACTCTGAGCAAGGCAGGGGGCTGACGGCCCCCCACAAGTGTCCAGTAGAAAGGCATGTCCCTGTTCCCTACAGTGCATATGTGGGTGGGTTTTGCAGCTGGACTATGAGCACTCAATGCTGTTGGCTGTAAGGACTTGGGGGGCACCTCTTATTTGTGGGCCCCTATCTCAGGTGGCTAGGTGGCGTGGGTGGAGCTACCAGTCCTCAGACCTCTGATGTGGGTAGGTGAAGACCCTGCTTAATGGGCAGAGCAGTGTCAAATGTCATGAACCTGCCACTTCACAGCTGAAACAGTTGAAGTCAGACTTCAAGTATACACCGTGTTTTACTGCAGTAGTGAGGGCCTACACTGTTGAAATGGGCCCACACAAGTCTCTGCATGGGGAAGGGCACTCAAAGTCCATGGATCCCTTATGCCTGTGCCTAGGCAAAGGAGCTGTACCTACCCTGGGTCCCTGGCTTACAGGAGGCGGCTGTTCATTTTTTCCCCTGTTTGTTAATTTGTTCACTCTCCAAGGCCGTGAGAATGGCTTAGGGCGTGTGACAGGTCCTACTTCCTGCCCAGGGGACTCGGCAATTGCTGAAGCCAGTCTGGGACCCACTGTAGATCAGGGAAGGAGGAGGTAAATGGAAGAGAGGTTTTACCCTAAGGGGGGTGTTTTTGATCCCTGCAGTAGGCTGTAGGCAATTACTTATCTTTCACCTGTCGAGGGCTGCTTCTCTCTGGTTCTGGGTGGCCCAGTGGACTCTCTGGCACTGGATCTCTCCTGGTGCTGAAAACACGCCTCTGAAGCACTGGTGCTTGCTTGCCTTACGCCTACTGCTCACCCATGAGCTGCTCAGGCCTCGCCGGGTCAGCTCTGGCAACTCCTCACTGCTTCTGAACTGCTTCTTCCTCCCCCTGCCACTCAGTCCAGTTCCTTAACTTTGCCTTAGATGTTCAGGGCTCCTAGATTGTCATATATAATTGATTACTTGTTTTTTCGGGTCTTCGTTGTAAGAGGGTCCACTGGAAGAATCTGACTACTCTGCCATCTTGGCCCTGCCTCCGCATTCAAAAACATACAAAAATTGTTTTGTGACATTTGTTGCAATCCCTGCAATGTGTCAACACTCTCCCCCTTTCCCTTACCACCCTGGGTTCCCCATGTCCATTTGTCCAGTTTTCCTGTCACTTCCCTCCTTCTCATCTTTGCTTTTGGGCAGGTGTTGCCCATTTGGTCTCATATACTCAGTGAAGTAAGAAGCACATTCGTCATGTGTGTTACTGTTTGTTTTATAGGCCTGACTAATAGGTGGACTAATAGGCAGACTTCAGCAGTGGCTTCAGTTCTGAGTTAGCAGGGTGTCCAAGGTCTTAAATGGATTTTTTGATTTCCCAATATGAAACTTCTTTTTAACTCTCTCCAAGACCCTGGGACTGTTCCCAATTCCCTACTTCACTCTGCTTCCAGTCATATTAGCTTTTCAACCCTAAGAATTGGAGGTAGAGAAACAGATTTGGAGACAGCCAGGGCTGGAGAGCAGAGTTTAACTTGAGCAGCCGGGAGGTTCTAGGTGCTGGCCCTGGCTCTGTCACTGGTTCAGTGGTACCTAGTGTGAGCCACCTAAATTCTCTGGATGATAATATCCCTAATAGGTAAAAAAAGAGAGAGATTGAAGATTCCTTCTAGCTCCAACAATCTGCACACGTTTGTGAACACCTGTGCATTTGGATTCTCTGGTTGCCAGTAACAGACACCAACCAAAGGCCACTTAATCGAGCAGAGGGAGATATTAGAAGGACACTGGAGAGACTCGAGAATACACGAGTGGGAATGGAGTGGGCTCAGGAGGAGAGAGGAAGCATGATGCAGAGACCTGTCTAGTCACTCCATCTTTCCTCTCAGCTTCTTTCTGGGCAACTGCTTCAATCTTCTCTCTCTGGAGACTGATTTTCTCTGCCACTCAGTCCAGCTGGTGAAAAATGAATGTCCCACAACACTTAAGGAAAAGTGACTTACACAGACTAAGTCAAATGTTTCTCAGGGGCCCAACTTCAAATTCCCAAATTCATGGGAGAGAACATGCATTGTTTTAGCTTGGGTCAGGTGACATCTCTGGTCCAACCAGCTATGGCCAGGGGGTCAGAGACACATAGGAGAAACATGGCTGTCTGAGGTCCACAGCCCTGGTTCCTAGAGAAGGTTTCCAGATGCTGGGCAGACACCCAAGGAGTCCACCACATCCTACTAAGCATAAAGTACTGAATTATAGAGAGAACTACTGTGCTTTTACAATGATCCAGGCACTATGCTAAACATATTACATATATTATCTCAACAAGCCAATTAGTTAGATGCTGTTATTATCACATTTAATCCTCATAGCTGTTCCTTGAGGTAGGTTCCATTAGTCTACTCATTTTACAGATGAGGAACTGAGACTTGGTGAGGTTAAGTAACTTCTTAAAGTCATGCAGCTAATATAAGGCAGAACTGAGATTCTGACCTGAGTGTCTCTCTGAGCATCAGGTTTATCTTCTCTAAATAATAACTTCTATTTAATAGGACTCTTGTGAAGATTAAGTGATATAATGTATGACAAGGGCTTAGTAGGGTGCCTGGTGTGTAGTAATCACTTACTTATGATGAAGTGGACCTCTGCCGAAGCCCTCTACCAACTGGGGATTCAGTACCTTCAGCAGCAGCCATTTCCACCTCCAAACAACTCTGACATAGAAAGTTCTTTATTTCCAACTGAAACTGGACTCTCAGTAACTTTTATCTACTGGCTAAAACCCTATTGTCTAGGGGCAATGGTAGGTAGAATAATGGCTCCCAAAGATCCCATGTCCTAATTCCTGGAATATGTTATGTTGCATGACAAGGAGGTAGTAAGGTTGCAGATGGAATTAAGGTCTCTTGTTGACACTCCATAGGTTTTTCTAATTATCTGGCCTTCACATAGGGAGATTATACATGTGGGCCCAAAGTAAATTACCAAAGAAACCCATTGCCATTGAGTCGATTCCAACTTATATCAACCCTATAGGACAGAGTAGAACTGCCCCATAGGGTTTCCAAGGAGTGGCAGGTGGGTTAGAATTGCCGACCTTTTGGTTAGCAGCTGAGCTCTTAACCTCTGCACCACTAGGGCTCCAAGGGCCCTTAGAAGATGGAAGCGGGAAGTGAAGAGACAGTCAGAGTGATGCAATGCGAGAAAGATTTGACCAACCATTGATGGCTTTGAAAACGGAAGGTGGCCACAAGCCAAGGAATGTGGGCAGCCTCCATAAACTAGAAAAGGCAAGAAAACAAATTATCTTCTAGAACCTCCAGAAAAGAATGCAGACCTTCTGAACCCTTGATTTTAGAACTTCTGACCTCTAGAATTGTAAGGTAATAAATTCATGTTGTTTTAAGCCAGTAACTTCGTGTAATTTGTAACAGTAGCAGCAGAAAACCAAAGCAGGGGCAATCCAAGCATATTGATCCTGGAAACATTTGAACACCAGTATTATGTTCCCCCATATCTTCTCTTCTAGTCTGTACAACTCTGGCCCTTTCAAGTACTCTTTGCATGGATGTTTTAAAAAGTTCAAGCCATATTAAAATTGAAAAGAGGTTAGTAGGTTTGGCCATGAGTGGGTAACTGTTGATCTTCCATAAATCAAAAAACCAAACCCGTTGCCATTGAGTTGATTCTGACTTATGGCAATCACACTTATTACAGAGTGGAATTGCTCCATAGGTTTTTCTGGGCTGTAATCTTTGTGGAAGAAAATAACCAGGCCTTTCTTCTGCAGTGCCACTGATGGGTTCAAACTGCCAACCTTTAGGTTGGTAATTGAGTGCAAACTGTTTGTGCCACCCAGGGACCTGATCTTCTGTAGAAATAAGCAATTTAAGCAGAACAGAATGGATGGAAGTCTAGGCTGTAAAGGTTTGCAATTATACGATGGTGGGGTGATACAGAAGGGTAAAGGCAGGTATAATTTATCACTTCTCAGGTTCTCCCAACACCCTGCTAAATACTAGCATAATCTTTAAAGAAGGCAGAGGCCATCAATTAAATAAACAGATCCTCTGATGGAGAATAGAAGTGTAAACACAGGCACCATCTCATAATTTACTGATGGTTAAGCACCTTATTCACTTGGTGGGCTGTTCTCCATCTTCACTGAAGAAAAAGGAGGAAATTCATCACAATGGTACGAGGACCTTGGTGGGGACTGCTAAACACCAAAATAGATTACAGAAAAAGTTCTGGCATCCTCTTCCTGGGGATAATTTTTTTTTTTAAACAGGAGATTGCCTATGAGTCTGTCTAAAATGATTTAGGCAATGCATTTGGAGATGCAGGGGCGTGGATTAGATGACCTTTAGATGGTTCATTCTGCCTTTTAATTTCAGGTTGTGGTTATGATGCAAAGGTTGTGATTTATGTCTATACATTGACGCTCATGATTAAACCATATATACAGGTTGTTTTATATAGGTAGAAAAGTACACTAAACAGTAGTTCCAGTGACCTAAGGATATGTATGACATATTCAGCAAAATTGGGCCAGGGATTAATTTTCTAAGGTCAGTGTGGTCATTTTGGGCACAGAGAGGGTAATCTTTCATAAGGGTTCACCACTCTACCGTATCTTAGTTCATCCATAACAGACTGGAAGGAGAGATGGTTATTAGAAAATAAAGTGCACTTAGAGTCCTCCCATGAATCATTTATAGAAGACACCATGCTTAGCAAAGACTATGAAAATATGGCTGTTAAGGGCAACTCAGGTACTATTTCTGCATGGCTTTCAAGCATGACCACTGACAACAGAAATGGGCCTGGACACACTGGAAGGATTTAAGCCTTCAGGGTGGAAAGGAAAATGTGTGGGCAGAAGCTGAGCCCAAGAGGGTAGCCTGCAGAAGTCACTGTGCGTGGTTGTACCCATTCTGTGAGGGGTCCTTTGCCTGAGAAGGAGTCTTACTTTCCACACAGGTGACTGGTTACATTCGCAAATCCTCATTATGGACCAGAGAAGGAGAGGTCAGCTAAAGAGGCAATTAATTCAGCAGAACTGCGGTTCCAGCAATTAACTTTAAATATGCAAGCAGTTCAGGAGAGGGAGGAAGTGGTTTCCTCTCAGCAAGGTCTGCGAAAGATGGTGTGATTTTATCAAGGCTTTTGGGTGATCAGCGAGAAGTTTTTGAATCCCCACTCTGCCCACACTCAGAATATTAGAGCTGTGATAACCTAATGATAGCGGCCTCAGGAGCCGGAAGAAGGAGAGAGTTGGTGCTCTCTGGGTCAACTATAAATAGAACTTGTTCAGATCTTTCTAGAAGGCTGGGAGAAACAATCAGCTAACTAAAGAACTGTGCAGGAGTTTGCCCAAAGGTACAGTTTGACCTAGGCTTTTTATTTCCTTTATAGTTGATAACTAAGGGAAACGTATTTGTTTTAGCACAGGTATGTTTGAACCACACTAGGCCTCCTCCTGAGAGGAAGTATGGTGGGAGAGGAAATGGAAGGCTGGGCTTGGGGGCAGGAGGACCTGACTTTGAATCTTTGCTTCACTGTATTTGACTCGTTGGATATACTTTACCTGCTCTGGACTCCTCTGTAAAGTAGAGGTCAAAATGCTTACCTTACAGGCTGTTGTGAGGATTAAAAGAAATCAGGTATGTAAGAGTGCCTGGCACATAGATGGTTAATAAATACTGACAACCCTTTTGGGCTATGGGGAGACAGGAACTACTGTACTAGGAGTTAGGAGATCTTGGTTCTGGAGATCTCTACCACTAACTCACTGTGAGGTCTTGGGAAAATCACCCCCTTTCTGGTGGACCCTCAGTTTCCTCTACTGTAGAATGGCGGGGGGGGGGGGGCGGTGCACCAAATGCTCCCACACTTTGATGATGATAAGATTCACGAGGGAGCTTGTTAAAATTCAGCTTCCTGGGCTCCTCTTCTGGAGGTGTTGATGCAGAAGGGGTGGGATGGGGCCCAGGAATTTGTTTCTTATCATCCTCAGCAATGTTTGGGAAACACTGGATTAGATTACCGTCTTCTAACTTGTCAGATCATAAGGTTTAGAGAGTGGATATAAAAATACAGACTTCAGGACCTCCAGAAATGAGGCCTAGAAGGTTACATTTTTAACCAGCACACCAGGTGATTCATATGATCAGGTATGTTTGGAAAACACTAGTTTAAATAATACCTAGGGTCATCGTTGACACTACAGATTATTTAGACTAGTGTTTTCCAAACATACCTGATTGGAGATATTCATAAGGCTGATGTTCAGCCAAGATGCACAGTTCTAGCCATATTGTGTGTTTGTTGTTGTTAGTTGCCGTTGAGTCAGCTCTGATTCATGGTAACCCCATGTATAACCGAATGAAACATTGCCCATCCCTGCACCATTTTCATGATCATTGATATGCTCAAGTCCATTGTGGTGGCCACAGCGTATTTTGAGTGCCTTCCAATCTAGGAGGCTCATCTTCTAGCACTATATTGGACAATATTCTGTTGTGATCCATAGTGTTTTTATTGGCTAATTTTTAGAAGTAGATCACCAGGCCTTTCTCCCTCATCTGTCTTAGTCTCGAAGCTCTGCTGAAACCTGTCCACCATGGGTGACCCTGCTGGTATTTGAAATACCAGTGGAATAGCTTCCAACATCATAGCAACATGTAAGTCACTACAGTACAACAGACTGAAAGATGCATGGTGGATACTGTGTGTAAGAATATTGTCTTAGGCTGGGTTCTCTAGAGAAGCAAAAACAGTAAAGTGTATATATAAATATGTAGAGAGAGACTTATTTCAAGGAAATGGCTCACACAATTGAGGAAGCTGGCAAGTCCCAAATCCATGGGTCAGGCAGCAGGTTGGAGGCTTCTCCTGACTCACATGGTTGCAGGGACTGAGAAACTCAAAATCTGCAGGTCAGGCAGCAGGCTACTGGCTCACAGGGTTGCAGGAGCTGGTGAATCCAAAATCTACAGGTCAGGCAGTAGGGTGAAGGCTTCCCACGTCCCAAGAACCGAGGTCAGAGGATGATGAGAAGAATGTAAGATCGGAAAGTGAGAGAGCAAGCTTTGCCAGAACATCCACGTATACATTGGATGCAGGCCACACCCCCAAGGAAACTCCCCTTCCAATTGATTGGTTGCTCACATCAGACCACAAAATGGAGGATGATTATATAATGTCTGCCAAACCACTAAGAATCATGGCCTGGCCAAATTGACACATAACATTAACCATCACAAATATGATATACTTCCATCCAGTTGGTAACTGGCTGCTTCCCGAGCCTCCCTAGTCCTCCAGCCCAACCTCCTTGGTTTCTCCCCCAGCACCCTCTCCCACCTCCACACAACCCAGGCACTAAAGGGTTAACACCTGACACAATAGGGTGTCTCCAGGACCCTGCCCTGTTGATAGAGCTCAGCATCTCTTGGGTCTGATGGGTGCCAGTGCCACGACAACCATTAAATATTTAAAATATCATGGCTGAAGTCCCTCATTAAAGCAATAATCAAGCCTGAGACTGTTAACTTTGTAAAGGGAGGCAGAAATCAAGAGCAACTCACGAATTTCCTAATTTCTGTCCTGCTTTGATTTAGTCTTAGTAGTGATTTCTTTTATGGGGGGAGGACAAGAATGGGGTGGGGGCACCTTATATCTTCCCAGAATGTCTATGTTGGACTCTTTTGATTGCAAGGAGCAGACCTTCAGCTCATCCCAAATACAGGAGAAGATTGTTCTTGGCATTGATATTCCTACCAGTGATCAAACCTCTGAGATGTCCCCATGACCATCTACTACTCTCTCTACTGCTCTGCCCAAATCATGGCGACTGGACTGCCAATCACAGCCTGGCAGCCCCTCCCATCTGGTACACTTAACACCAGAGCTAGAGGCACTTACATATCCCAGTGGATACAAGTGGTTTAAAAAAAAATCCTTTTAGAACCATCTAGTTTCTTTGTGTTTTTCTGATATAAAAAAAGTACTTCTACTCTAACACAGTATTTATTATGAAGCTATGTGGAATAAGCAGTGGCAGTGAAGGCAGCGTAGCTTAGGAGTTAAAAGAAGAGACTCCAGAATCAGGCTTTTATTGCTAGGTGCCATTCAGTTGATTCCACCTCATACTGACCTGATGTGGCAGAGTAGAACTGCCCCATAGGGTTTTCTAGACTGTAATCGCTATGGGAGCAGATTGCTGTGGGTGGGTTTGAACTGCCATCTTTTTACTTAGCAGACCAGCATTTAACTATTGCACTACCAGGGATCCTTAGAATCAGGCTGCCGGGGTTCAAATTCTCATTTACCACTTAGGACCTGGAGCAAATTGTTACTTAACCTTTCTAAATCTTCGTTTTCTCATCTTTAAATTTGAGTAATGAGAGGACAGGATTCATCTCGGACATTTGTGATTGCTAAGTAAGATTTTGCAAGTAAAGCGTTTATAACAATGCCTGACATATAGAAAGAGCTCAATAAGAAGTGGTACATGAAGGCAAACGTTTCCTGTAAAGGGACAGATAGTAAATATTTCAGGCTTCTTGGGCTATTTGGTCTGTGCTGCAACTACTCAAACTTGTTGTGGCAGAAAAGCAGCCAGAAGTAATATGTAAACGAGTGGGCATGGCTACATTGCAATAAACCTTTATTTACAAAAATAGGTGGCAGGCTGGATTTGGCCCACTGGCCTTAATTATCTGATGCCTGTTTGAAAGGAAGGCAGGTATCTCATGGGAAGGCAAGAATAGCTAACTAGCTAGGCCCCTTGGATATTGGGGTACAGTCCAGGAGCTAGAAGGTTCTGCTGGGGCTCTGGGAATGGATAGCCTGTTGCCTCCTCAGGAGCAAGAATTCTTGACCTCAGCCATTAGAAAGATTTCTCTCCTCCCTGTCTCTGCTTCTGCCATTCCTGCCACTCCCAACCAACTGACTCCTCCTCTGTTGCGGACATCTTTCCTCCATCTCCTGACTTCTCTCTCTGGTTTCTGCTCATGCATGCATCTGCACAGTGGCTTCTTTGGGTGCACCTTTTGGCTTTTTCTCCCATAACTATTTCCTGACTCTCACCCTATATCAAAGAGAATGCAGTTGGTGTGGTTAATCCCCATTGTCCCCGTTTGAGTAGAGATTTTGTTCAGATCTCGATCCAGATCCCATATACAGGTTGGGAGCTCTTGGGTCAATCAACAAGGCAATCGGGTGTGAGGGTCAAGGGGTCCAGGACCTGCTTCTCTAGGCAAGGGGCTGAGGGCAGGAGTCCCTTAGAAGGCGCTTGGGTTCTGGGCTCGGCCTGCCTAGCACACTCTCCTCCTGGTTTTCTGGCATCACTTGTAAGAAGCATCAGCCATCAAGCATCCCTCAACCTCCCACCTTACATTGCCCATTAGAGTGGCTTCTAAATATTTAACAATATCTAGAGGCAGCCTGATACAGTTGAAGGAGGATGGTCTCTTACCAACAGACACTGACCAAGAGTAAGGCACTTAACGTCTATGCATCCCAGTGACTCCTCTGTAAAATAGGGACAGTAACATTATCTTGCATGAAAGGAACAAAAATTAAATGAAATGTCTATCAAATTAGTGGCACATGGGAGGTGCTCGACAAAACATTACTTTCATTCTTTCCTCCCCTGTTCCCCTCCCAACCATAATTCCATCCATGATTATTTCCTTTTGGGGCTACTGGTAGAGGTGGAGGAAACTTTCTGACCTCCTATTTTGGTGTTGAAGAATAGCTGGGCCTTGAGAAAGTAATGGCTGCTCATACAAATTTATATCTTTCTTTGTAAGGTTTTCCATACTCACAGTGCTTCTCACTTTTCTCTGAGATCTCCTCATGTGTCCCTTTGAACATTTTTATTGGCCAGCCTATACCTCTGTCTTGGAAGAAGTACAACCAGAATGCTCCTTAGAAGGAAGGATGGCGAGACTACGTCTTACATACTTTGGACATGTTGTCAGGAGGGATTAGTCCCTGGAGAAGGACATCATGCTTGGTAAAATACAGGGTCAGCGAAAAAGAGGAAGACCCTCAAGGAGATGGATTGACACAGTGGCTGCAACAATGGGCTCAAGCATAACAATGATTGTGAGCATGGTGCAGGACCGGGCAGTGTTTCGTTCTGCGGTGCATAGGGTTGCTGTGAGTCAGAACCAACTTGACGGCACCTAACAATAACAACAACGATATACCTCTGTGTGAAGGCCTGGTGGCTCAGTGATTAAGTGATACAGCTGCTAACCAAAAGGTCGGCAGTTCAAATCCACTAGGTGCTCCTTGGGAAACCGTATGGGGCAGTTCTACTCTGTCCTCTAGGGTTGATATGGGTTGGAATCGACTTGATGGCAACAGGTTTTTCTTTTGTTTTATACCTTTGTGTAAAGGATTGAAACTGAGTTCAGCCACGGGTAGGGAGAACTCTTTGGTTTTGGAGAAGGAGTGGATTCCATGGCAGAGGGAGTGATAACTGATGCTGAACAATCAAGACCCCTGAGATGTAATTATAAAACAACTTCATTTTTATTTCCATTGTCCCTTTCAAACGTCCCTTTCCTTGGTGAGGAAAGTTCTTCCCCTCCCCTGGATAAATACTAATCCAGTTCCATGACTTTTCTGCTCACTCTTAGATGATAGAAGTCGTGCAGTCACTCTAAGTTATCACATCACATCTAAGTCACTGTCTCAACCCAGAAGCTAGAATGCCCAGTCCCCTGCAATAATAAAAACTTCACAGCTCCATGATTCAAAGCTAAGGCTACTTCGGGCAGGAAGTCTGTGGTTGGTGAAGGGTGGGGACAGTGGGTTTCTTCTTTCTTTCTCGATATCTCCTCCTCTAGCTCCCCAACCAGAATTAAGACCTCTTAGGAGTTAGAGCAGGTAGGGGTGAAGAGGTGAGGAGGGCAGGGAAGCTCTTATTTGACTGACAGTATGGAAAGATGGCTTTCTGGGCCAGCTGGTGGTCTTCCCTGGGAGTGCTTGTGGGTCCTTAAAAGGTTCTCCATTCCTGCAGCCTCTATCTCCTGCAGCTCTCTTGTCCTGGGTGGTTACTCTCCCCCAGTATGTCACATACTCTGTTCATTGCTCATGGGAACTGGAGATCATTTCAGCTTTACTCTGCTGAGGATTGCTTACCCTTTGAGGTGTCCCTCTTGGACAGGACCTGATGTGTCCATGCTTTCTCTCTCGTACCACTAGCTCACATGCGATCAAAGGAAGCATTCAGGTGTCCCTGGCCAGACATACTCTGGGAATTTGTAGGTTGGTCCCAAGGCTGTAGAAACGTCTTCTTCCCTCCATGGTGGCAGTGACCAGTCAACCCATCTCTCCCTGTTTTATGGATTTCCAGGCAGGAGTCCAACACTGAGCCACTGTGTCCCCCAACACAGGGGACACATACCAAGCTTTCTGAGTGGTCCCCCTAAAGCCCCTTTAACTAGACTTGAGATTAGGATAGACACCGCTCACCTTCTATGTGTTGTAAATCCTAATCTCTAACCCTGTGGTTATAATCCCGTTTGGGAATGGGTTGTCTTTGTTATGTAACGAGACAGAATTAGTGTAGGATGTGTCTTAAGTCAATCTTTTTTTTTTTCTTTTGGATAGATAGATATTTAGAGGATTTTTAATCAATTATTTAAAACACATACCATTAAAAGTTTGTGTGGTTATTTTTTAATTTTATTGTGCTTTAAGTGAAAGCTTATAGCGCAAATTATTTTCTCATTCAAAAATTTGTACACAAATTGTTTTGTGACACTGGTTGCAATCCTTGCAATGTGTCAGCACTCTCCCCCTTTCCCTTTACACCCCAGATTCCCCGTGTCCATTTGTCCAGTTTTCCTGTCCCTGCTTTCTCATTTATGCTTTGGAGCAAGTGTTGCCTATTTGGTCTCACATACTTGGTTGAAGAAGCACATTCCTCACGTATGTTATTGTTTGTTTTATAGGCCTGTCTAATCTTTGCCTGAAAGTTGGACTTCAGGAATGGCTTCAGTTCTGAGTTAGCAGGATGTTTGGGGACCATAGTCTTGGGGGTTCTTCCAGCCTCTATCAAAGCAGTAAGTCTTGTCATTTTTTGTGAATTTGATTTCATTCTACATTTTTCTTTTGCTCTGTCTGAGACCCTGTATTGTGATCCCTGTCAGAGCAGTCAGTAGTGGTAGCTGAGCACCATCTAGTTTTTCTGGGCTCAGGCTGGTGGAGGCTGTGGTTCATGTGATCCATTGGTCCTTCGGACTAATATTTTCCTTGTGTCTTTGGTTTTCTTCATTTTCCATTGCTCTGGATAGGATGGGACCAATAGATGTATCTTAGATAGCCACTCATAAGCTTTTAAGACCCTGGACCATACTCACAAGTAGGATGTAGAACTTTTTCTTTATGAACTATGTTATGCCAATTGACCTAGATGTCCCCTGAGACCATGGTCCTCAGCCCTCAGCCCCAATAATTAAGTCAATCTCTTCTGAGATGTAAGAGGCTAAACAAGCAAACTAGTAGCAGAGATGGGAGAAGAGAGATGCCAAGCCACATGAAGAATGCCCAGGAGCAGAAGCTCAAAGAGACAAGGACCTTCCTCCAGAGCCAACAAAGAGAGAAAGCTTCCCCTAGAGATGGTACCCTGAATTTGGACTTCTAGCCTCCTAAACTGTGAGGAAAAAAATTCTGTTTGTTAAAGCTACCCATTTGTAGTATTTCTGTTATAGCAGTGCTAGATAACTAAGGCACTCTCCCTTAACCTCTAAAGGTCAGATTCCTTTATGCCCTTAATGTGGGTGAGAAGTTTGAGTTCTGTAACAAGCGTTTGGGTATTTCCTTGAAATTTTGCATCTTTTTCTGGCACCTGCCTCTGGAATGTCATATCTATTGTATCACAGTGCTTCAGGCAAAACATTCAATTTAGAATCCTATTATATTTGCTTGGACTTAATGCAATTGCAGGTGGAACTACCACCTTCTTTATTTTCATCAGACATAGGGGCAGCTGAGGAATATGGTTATGCTGGAAATACAGACCACTGTATCTATGTCCATTAAATTTTGTTTTCAAAAACCAGTTTTATTGAGTTACGCTTTACATACATTAAGATTTGTCAATCAAAAAAAAACTAGTGTGGTAAAATATATATAACAAAACATTTGCCCCTCCCACCCAACCCTGATAACCACTAATAAATGGCGGTCTCTATGTGTCTTAGTTATCTAGTGCTGCTATAACAGAAAAACCACAAATGGATGGCTTTAACAAACAGAAATTTATTCTCTTACAGTTTAGGAAGCTAGCAGTCTGAATTCAGGGTGCCAGCTCTAGGGGAAGGCTTTCTCTCTGTGTCGGCTCTAGGGGAAGGTCCTTGTCTCCTGTCAACAACTGTGGGCCTGGCATTTCTTGGAAATCTCCATGTGTCTTGGCATCAAGCTTCCCCTGAGTCTAGGAGGTTCTCAGCACAGGGACCCGGGGTCCAAAGCAGGCATTCCGTTCCCAGCTCTTCTTTCTTGGTGGTACTGAGGTCCTCTTCTCTCTGCTCGATTCTATCTCCTTTTATCTCTTGTAAGATAAAACCTAATGTAGGCCACACCCCAGGGAAACTCCCCTTACATTTGATCAGGGTTGTGACCTGCGTAAGGGTGTTGCAGACTACCCTAATCCTCATTAACATTAAGGACAGCTCACTCCCAAATATGACCATAACTATAGGCATAGAGGCTGAGATTTATAACACATCACAAAATGGAGGACAACCGCACAAAACTGGGACTCATGGCCTAGCCAAGTTAACACATATTATTGGGGAACACAATTCAATCCATGACATTATGCATTTGCCTATTCTAGCTATTTCATATAAGTAGGATCATACAATATTGGGGGTTTTGTATCTGACTTATTTCACTCAGCATAATGTTTTCAAGGTTGATCCATGCTGTAGTTGTATCAGGACTTCATTTCTCTTTATGGCTGTCTGTGTCCATCTAGTTAGACCAAGAGGCAGTTATTCAAACAGAATAAGGGGATACTGTGTGGTTTAAAGTCAGGAAAGCTGTATGTCAGGGTTGTATCCTTTCACCATACATACTCAATCTGTATGCTGAGCAAATAATCCAAGAAGCTGGACTATATGAAGAACAGGGCATCAGGATCAGAGGAAGGCTCCCTAATAAACTATAATACGCAGATGACACAACTTTGCTTGCTGTAAGTGAAGAGGACTTGATACACTTATTGATGAAGATCAAAGGCTACATCCTTCAGTATAGATTACACCTCAACATAAAGAAAACAAAAATCCTCACAACTGGACCAATAAGCGACATCATGATAAACAGAGAAAAGATTGAAGTTGTCAAGGATTTCATTTCACTTGGGTCCACAATCAATACGCATGGAAGCAGCAGTCAAGAAATTAGATGACACATTGCATTGGGCAAATCTGCTGCAGGATTTCTTCAAAGTGTTAAAAAGCAAAGATGTCACTTTAAGGACTAACGTGCTCCTGACCCAAGCCATGGTATTTTCAATTGCCTCATATGCATGGGAAAGCTGGACAATGAATAAGGAAGACTGAAGAAGAACTGATGCCTTAGAATTATGGTGTTGGCAAAGAATATTGACCATGCCATGGACTGTCAGAAGAATGAACAAATCTGTCTTGGAAGAAGTACAGCCAGAATGCTCCTTAGAAGCAAGGATGGTGAGACTATGTCTCACATACTTTGGGCATGTTATCAGGAAGGACCAGTACCTGGAGAAGGACATCATGCTTGGTGAAACAGAGGATCAGCAAAAAAGAGGAAGATCCTCAATGAGATGGATTGACACATTGGCTGCAACAATGAGCTCAAACATAGCAATAATTTTGAGGATGGCGCAGGACTGGGCAGTATTTTTTCTGTTGTACCTAGGGTCGCTATGAGTTGGAACCCACTCAACGGCACCTAACAACAACAACATATTCATCTTTAGGAGCCCTGGTGGCCAATGGTTAAGCCCTTGGCTGCTAACTGGAAGGTCAGCAGTTCGAACCCACCAGACTCTCACTCTGTGGGAGAAAGATGCAGCAATCTGCTTCTGTAAAGATTACAGTGTTAAAAACACTATGGGGCAATTCTACTCTGTCCAGTAGGGTCACTATGACTTGGAATCGACTTGACTGCAATGGGTTTGGGTTTATGCTCATCTTTGTGTAAGAAAATAAGGCCATGCATTTCTCCTTGTTGACGGTGTCTTGGAAACCAGAGAATTTGGCTGGGACTATCAGAGGAGGCCTGGGGCTTCTCCTTCTGCCTGTTTTCTGCTGATGGACAGATGAATGGCCTGGGCCAGAGAACACACTGATGATTGCTCAACCTTCCCTTGGAGAGCATTTTCAGTGACAGCTCAGGGTGCTCTTTCTTATTGGCTTCTTCTCTTCCCTAAGGGAGAACTGATCATGTCTGGCTCCCCTGGAGTCATGAGTGTGGCTGAATGCTAAAGAATCCCAGGTGTTTGTTGCTATCCAACCTTGGCAGTGGGACTGGAGATGTAATTAAGTTACTTTGTCTCTGGACGAGTCTCTGGGTGGTGTAAATGGTTAAACTGCTTGGCAGCTAACTGAAAGTTTGGAAGTTCGAGCCCGCCCAAGCGCCTCAGAAGAAAGGCCTGGAGATCTACTTCTGAAAGCACAGCTCTACTCTGACACACATGAGGTCTCCATGAGTCGGTATCAACTAGAGCCTTAGGACATTTTGAAGGATTCTTACCTCCTGGGACTGGGAAGGAAGGGAGCTGCCTTCCCAGGGTCTCTGTTGGTTTCAGTTAAGCAGAATGGAATTGTGAGCATTGAGGGGAGGGAGGAGAAGCCGGAGGAGAATGGAGAGGCTGCCTTCTAGGATTCTACCAAGGATTTGCAGGATGGGGCAGGCCTGGGCAGGATACCCATCTCCCCAGCCTAGATGTATCCATTTGCTGTCCTTTGGGCATGAATTTCCATCTGTTTTCACATGCAGGTGTTTATTCTTTTCTGCAAACTGGTCTGCCACACAACAAAGTCAGAGTCCCCCCCAGCCTCCATTTCCGACACCCCAGAGAGTGTCTTGTTCAGGTCACTGGACACCGTAGGCACTAGGTAAATGCTGATAGAATGACTGAAGCCCAATAGGCTCAGTTAGAAGCAGTTACTAGCGAACGTCGTTTGCATTTAGTTCCGTTGATGCCAGTGTTAACTGAGAGCCTTCTAGGTGCCCAGCACCACACACAGCCATTACATAATCATTTTGGTCCGAAGCCAATGGAGAGATCAAATTCAGTTGTCCAGCCCAACCTGGTTTAATACATGCTTATTATGAAAAAAATATATTGGAAAAAAAGGGAAGAGAAGACTAAAAAATTCCCCATAATTCCACCACGGAAATAGTTATTCATATTTTCTTAAGTCTCTCTACTTTCATGCATATTGTAAATAATTGAGATCATTTTTATAGTCAATTTTGTTCCCTTCACTACATTTCCAATATCATTTAAAACATTCCTAAGCATCATTTTCATTCTTTAAATATTAATTTTTTTCTGTTTATAAAAATAACATGCTCATTATAGGAAATTTGGAAAATTAGAAGAGTTTAAAGAAGAGGCTAAAGCACCATAGAACTTCCACCCTGAGATAGCTACTGTATTTCCTTCATGTCTTTTTTCTGTGAATATATTTTGCATATACTTTATAGTATTGGCACCCACATGCCAATACAGTTCTTTGAAATGTTTTTATTTTAGTGAAGTAATCTGTGCACGTGGTTAAATAAAAATGCTAAATGCAGACGGGCTTAGGATGAAAAGCAATCCTGTTGTCTCCCCAGTGCTGACCCTCAGACGCAGTAGCTTTTAGCCCTCCTGGTATTTTCTTCTGGTAGTTAAGTCAGTCTCTATGTCGAGATGCCATGTGTCTACCACTGTTTCCTGCTTTGTCAATACTAGACATTATCCACTAGACTCCCTGCCCTCTCTCTCTCTGAGGAGACTCTTCCTCCACCTCCTCCATGGTTATAATTCCTTTATTGGTTACTTTTTACTGTAAGCAACAAAATTAAATCTTTTAAACCTTGTTCCATCCATCTACTCTATCCAGTTCTTTTGACCCTTCGTTTTCTGTTGTTGTTGTTAGTTGCTGTCAATTCTGACTCATGACGACCCCATGTGTGCAGAGTAGAGCTGCTCCACAGGGCTTTCAAGGCTGTGACCTTTTAGAAGCAGCACCTCTGAGTGGGTTCGAACCGCCAACCTTTCAACTAGTGGTCAAGTGTTTCCAGCTCTCCTCTCCATATTCCACGGCCATTAACTTCTATCAACGCTATGTTGACTTTTTCAATGTGACGGCTGAAAACATTTACATGATGTTCTACAACAACAATTAAATTTCCATCCTTCCTATAGGCTTATCTAGAAAGTTAAGAATCAGTGAACGGTGTTGACGCCATTGTGTCTGTGTCACTACCGTTCACCACTGTGAACCTTGGAGACAAGCATGCTCCAATGGTACATCTGCTGTCTTGAACAGCTCTCTGTTTTGCCGAGTTTTTCATTGCCTGTTTCCTTAAAAAAACCTAAAAACAAAACCAAATCCGATGCCATCGAGTTGATTCCAACTCATAGCGACCCTATAGCACTGAGTAGAACTACCCTATAGGGTTTCCAAGGAGCGGCTGGTAGATTCGAACTGCTGACCTTTTGGTTAGCAGCCAAGGTCTTAAACATTGTACCACCAGGACGCTGTTTCCTTAGTCTTTATCAAATCAACTTTTTTGTATCCAATCAGATATTGAAGCAAGTGGTTGTTGTTTCCAGTGACTTGCCTCCGGGGATCTCCGTCTAGTTCCAACCCAGGCTTATTGTCCCTGGACCTGCTGCACAGTCCCCTGCTGAGACTTCCTTTCACTCTTTTCCTGATTCCTCTTTTTCATGAGTTCCATGCTTTCCTTTTGCTAGAGTTCTCTTTGGTTGCAGCACATCAAGTAACTTCCAAAAACGTGGCGGGAAGGAGGTAAATTTTAGAGTCTCTGCATATCCCACCATAACACTCGATTGATACTTTTGTTAGGTACAGAATTCTAGGTTCAGGGTAACGTACTCTCAGAACATTGAAATTATCACCCATGTTGCTTATGAGAAAACTGAGGCCAGCCTGATTCTGATTCTTCTGTAGATGACTTATTTTTCACTCACTGGAAGATTTAGGTTTTCATCTTCATCCATGGGATTCTGAAATTTTAATTCAGTAATACGCCAGGTGTAAATAATTTTTCAGTCATTGTGCTAGGCTTTTATGGGTCCTTGTATTCTGGAGGGTCATGTCCTTCAGCTCTTGGAAACCCTCCTGTATTATTTCTTTGATTATTTCTTCTCTATATTTTTCCTGTTCTCCCTCAAATTACTACTATTTGGATATGGACTTTCTGGATTGAGCCTTGGTTTCCTTACCTTTTCTATCTTTTTGATTGACTTTCTGGGAGAGCTCCTGGAATTGTCTCTGGGATATATGTTGTTATTATTATTTTTTTAAAGAATGAAACATGTTGATGTTTTGCTTGGGGACGAGGGAGTGGTACTTGGCTGCTTTCTGTGTTGTGCATGGTGGAAATATGGGAATAGACTGTTACATGTATAGATATTCAGTTAATTCTTATGCAGTCAGCCCCCTGCCTCACTCCTGCCCTTGGTCACACTTAGCATTTTGGAGCTCCCGGCCTTCCTCCTTTGACCAAATCACCCAGTGAGTGTGCTCCAGGTTGAGGGACCCATCACCCTGCTGGGTGTGTTACCACTCCTCCATCAGATTTTCAAATTTCCCATAGCTTTTTAAATTGGGCCCTTTACTTGCTCCTTTTTTCTTACTATCATTTAGTAGGGTCTTGGAGAGAGGGGAGATAGGTGCATGCAATTAATGTATCATCTTTTAATTGAAGTCTCCATATATATTAAAAAAAAAAAAAAAACTTAAAGAAAACTTGTTGGGTGCTGTTGAGTTGGTTCTGACTCATAGCAACCCTGTGTACAGCACAACCAAACACTGTCCCGTCCTGCACCATCCTCACAATTGTTGCCATGTTTGAGCTCTTTGTTGCAGCCACTGGATCAATCCATCTCACTGAGGGTATTCCACTTTTTTGATGACCTTCTACTTTACCAAGCATGATGTCCTTCTCCAGGGACTGATCCCTCCTGATAGCATGTCCAAGGTATGTGAGACATAGGCTCACCATCCTTGCTTCTAAGGAGCATTCTGGTTGTGCTTCTTCCAAGACAGATTTGCTCATTCTTCTGGCAGTTCCTGGTAGATTCAAAATTCTTCACCAACACCATAATTCAAAGGCATCAATTCTTCTTCAGTCTTCCTTATTCATTGTCCAGCTTTCACATACATATGAGGCAATTCAGGAGCCCCTCAGTCCTTAAAGTGTTATCTTTGCTTTTAAACATTTTAGGGAGGTTTTTGCAGCAGATTTGCCCAATGCAGTGCGTCGTCTGATTTCTTGACTGCCACTTGCATGGCACAGATGTTGGCTGTGGATTCAAGTAAAACGAAATCCTTGACAACAATTTTTTTTCTCCATTTATCATGATGTTGCTTATCGGTCCAGCTGTGAGTTTTGTTTTCTTTATGTTGAGTTGTAATTAAATAAGATAAGATGCACCTTTTTCAAAGTATACAACTCATTGAGTTTTAACAAAGGTATATACACATGTAACCACATTACGATCAAGATAAAGAACATTTCCACTACTCCAAAAAGTTCCTTTTTGCCCCTTCCCAATCAATCCCTTTCCCCACCTAGCCCCAGGTAACCAGTGCTTTTGCCTGATAAATGGAGCATACAATATGTACACTTCCGTGTCTGACTTCTTTTTCTCAGAGCAATGTTTTTAAGATTCTCCCAGGTCTTTGAATATATCAATAGTTCATTCCTTTTTTATTGCTGTGTAATATTCCATCATATGTAGGCACCACAATTTGTTTATCCACTCACCTGTTGGTGAACATTTGGATTGTTGCCAGTTATTGGCTGTTATGAATGAAGCTGTGATGAACATTCATATTCAAGTATTTTATGTGGACGTATATTTTTATTTCTTTCAGGTAAATAACTAGGAGTGGGATTATGGGGCCATGTGGTAAGGGTACGTTTAACTCTCCAAAGTTGTTGGACTATTTTACACACCCACCAGCAATACACGAGAGTTGTAGTTACTCCACATAGTTGCAAATCCTTGGCATTGCCTGTTCTTTTTCATTTTTGTCATTCTAGTAGGTGGTTTAATTTGCATTTCTCTGATGACTAATGCGGCTGAGCATCTTTTCCTGTGTTTGTTGGCCATTTGCATATCTTCTTTTGTGAAGTGTCCGTTCAAATCATTTGCCCACTTTTTCATTGGGTTGCTCATATTCTTCTTAACGAGTTGTAAGATTGTTTTTATATTTTGGAAACAGATCTTTTGTCAGATAGTCCCTATGCACATTTTTGAACCTGCTTTCCCCCACTTAAAATACAGTAAGCAATTCTTCATGTCATTACATTGTTTGAAAACATGACTTTTAGTATTTTTAAATATTCTGTCGTATAGATGTATCATTATTTATTTTTATAGTTCCCTTTTTTTTGGACATTTATGTTTCCACCTTTTTTGTGTGATTGCTATAGTCACAGTCCAATGCACATCCTCACGTGGAAATCTTCTCATTTTGTTACTTAGGTTAGATTCCTAGAAGCACAGTAAGCTGGGTGAAAGGGTAGAATATTTTAAGGGCTTTTGGTAGATACTGCCAAACTGCTTCCTGAAAAGTGCCCTCGAGAGCAGGTGAAAACCCCACTTTATGCTACCATCACCAGCTCTGGATATCCTTATTGAAAAAACAAAACAAAACAACTAATTTAATGGATGGAAATGGTAGTTGGTTTTAAGCTACATTTCTTAAATTATTAGTGTGGCTGAACATCCTTCCAAGTGTTTAGTAGTCAGTTGTCTTTCTTCTTCAGTGAATTGTTTATTCATGTCTTTTGTTCTCAGACGGGTTTTTGAGGCACGTTTCCCAACTTTGCCTTTGCAAAGAAGTTGCAGTGGGCATAATGTGCTGTGCTGGAATCAGGGCAAGAGAGAAACGTGCTGGTGGCCAACCAGAGAGAATGCGAGCTGGCTTGGTGGGGTGCTCCCTGGGCCAGGGACCACTGCACTTCATTTTCTTCAGGCCAACCTGCCCATATTTATTTATGGGCAAATATTTATTTATGGTAAAATGCAAAAGCTACCATTTTTTTTTGAATTTTTTATTTTATTTTTTTTATTGTACTTCAGGTGAAGACTTACAGCACAAATAGGTTCTCACGAAACAGTAGTACACATATTGTTTTAAGACATTGGTTAATAACCCCACAACATGTCAACCCTCTAACTTCTCAACCTTTGTTTTTGGTGAAAATACACATAGCCAAAGATACACCATTTCAAAAATTTCTACATGCACAGTTCAGTGACATTGACTACGCTCTTCCAATTGTGCTGCTATTCTCACTTAACATTAAGGCTTACAGAACAAAATAGTTTCTCATTTAACAGTTACTACACATGTTGCCCTATGACAATGGTTAACAATCTCACAACACATCAACAATATCCTTACTCAGCCTTGGGTTCCCTATCACCAGCTTCCTTGTCCCCTTCTGCCTTCTGGCCCTTGTCACTGGACTACTGCACCTCATTAGTCCCATTTGGTTTTACAGGGCTGTCCATTCCCAGGCTGAACGGTGAACCTCGGAGATAACTTCTCCACTGAGCTAAAAGGGTGTCTGGGGCCATATTCTTGGGGTTTCTCCAGTCTCCTTTAGGCCAGTAAATCTGGTCTACCATTTCTTTTTGTAAGAGCAAGGGGCAACAATGTGGGGGTTCCAAAGGAGGAGGAACAGAAGCTTGCCTTCTGAGAGTTAAATTGTAACTTTGTTGCCTAATGGAGCACAGCAGTGATATGCAAGATCATCAGACAGGGTCAAAACAGCTCCCAAGCCAGTTAAATCTTGGTAGTAACCTCCACAAAAGAATTGCCCAACCGAAATAAAAAGTATGTCATTCAGAAAGGGGAAGGGGTGCAGTACTAAGTCATCAAAATGAATGTAAAAATGCCCCCAGGCCTGCGGTTAAAAATGTTATGTGTGTAAACTGTACTCCTAAAGTTTCTCTGGATCTTTCCTCTAACTGATCACACAGAGTATCTAACCCCTGCAAAAAAACAAACAAAAACAAATTAAAAAAACCCAAACCAGTGGCCATGGAGTTGACTCTGACTCAGATGACCCCGTATGTGCAGAGTAAAACTGCGCTCGATAGGGTTTTCAAGGTTGTGATCTTTGGGAAGCAGGTCGCCAGGCTTTTCTTCTGAGGCATCTCTGGGTGTTTGAACTGCCAATCTTTCTGTTAATAGTTAAGCACTTAACCATTTGAACCACTCAAGGACTCCAACCCCTGAAGACAGCCCCCCAGATATTTTCAGCCCAGGAGTGCTTTACATATGTTGTTGTTGTCAGGTGTCGTCGAGTCATTTCCAACTCACGGCAACCCTATGCCATTCCTGCACCACCCGCACAATCATTGCCTTGTTTGAGCCCATTGTTGCAGCCACTGCATTAATCCATTTCACTGAGGGTCTTCCTCTTTTTCACTGACCCTCTACTTTACCAAGCCTGATGTCCTTCTCTCGGCACTGGTCCTTCCTGATAACATGTCCAAAGTACATGAGATGAAGTCTCCCTATACTTGTTTCTAATGAGCATTCTGGCTGTACTTCTTCCAAGACAGATTTGTTCATTCTTCTGGCAGTCCATGGTATATTCAATATTCTTCCCCAACACCGTAATTCAAAGGCATCAATTCTTCTTCGGTTTTCTTTATTCATTGTCCAGCTTTCAGATGCGTGTGAGGTGATTGAAAATACCAAGGCTTGAGTCAGGCACACCTTAGTCCTCAAAGTGACATCTGTACATTTTAACACTTTAAAGAGGTCTTTTGCAGCAGATTAGTGTAATATGTCATTTGCTTTCTTGACTACTGCTTCTATGGGCATTGATTGTGGATCCAAGTAAAATGAAATCCTTGACAACTTCGATCTTTTCTCTGTTTATCATGATGTTGCTTACTGGTCCAGTTGTCAGGATTTTTGTTTTCTTTATGTTGAGGTGTAATCCATACAGAAGGGTGTAGTCTTTGTTTTTTTTTTTTTTAAGTTAATTAATTAATTTTTATTGTACTTCAGATGAAGGTTTACAGAACAAATAGTTTCTCATCAAATGGTACATGTATTGTTTGATGACAATGGTTAACAACCCCACGACATGTCAACACTGTCCCTTCTCAACCTTGAGTTTCCTATTACCAGCTTTCCTATCCCCTCCTGCCTTCTAGTCCTTGTCCCTGGACTGTTGTGCCCCATTTGTCTCATTTTGTTTTATGGGGCTGTCTTAGGCTGGGTTATCTAGAGAAGCAAAATCAGTAAAGTGTATAAATATATACATAGAGAGAGGTTTATATCAAGGAAACAGCTCACGCAATTGTAGAGGCTAGGACATCCCAAGTCCATAGATCAGGGTAGAGGCCTCTTCCAGGTCATGCAGCCACAGAAGCTGGTGAGCCCAAGATCAGCAGGTCGGAGAGCAGGGCTCCCGCTTGCAGGCTGTGCAGATCAACGAATCCCAGGTTCGGCAGATAAGCTGACAGCTCAAGTTCCAAGAACCGGAAATGAGACGACAGGAGGCAGCCGCAGGATACAGAGAGAGCAAAAAGCCAGAACATCTGCTTATATTCAGATGCGGGCCACACACCCAAGGAGACTCCCTTTTATCTGATTGGCTACTCACAGTATATTCAATCATGGGAGTGATTACATTAAAACACTGAGAATCATGGCCCAGCCAAGCTGACACACAATCTTAACCATCACAGGGGCTGTCTAATCTTTGGCTGAATGGTGAACCTCAGGAGTGACTTCATTACTGAGCCAAAAGGGTGTCTGGGGGCCATACTCTCGGGGTTTCTCCAGTCTCTGTCAGGCCAGTAAGTCTGGTCTTTTTTTGTGAGTTAGAATTTTGTTTTACATTTTTCTCCACCTCTGTCCAGGACTCTCTGTTATGATGTTGGTCAGAGCAGTCAGTGGTGTTAGCTGGGCACCATCTAGTTGTCCTGGACTCACTCTGGTGGAGGCCATGGTAGTCGTGGTCCATTAGTCCTTTGGATTAATCTTTTCCTTGCATCTTGTTTTCTTCATTCTCCCTTGCTTCTGAAGGGGTGAGACCAGTGGAGTATCTTAGATGGCTCCTCACAGGCGTTTAAGACCCCAGACCCTACTCACCAAGGTAGAATGTAGAACATTTTCTTTATAAACTGTGTTATGTCACTTGAGCTAGATGTTCCCTGAGACCATGGTCCCCTGAAGGCTGTAGTCTTTGGTCTTCTTCAGTAAGTGCTTCAAGCCTTCTTCACTTTCAGCAAGCAAGGTTGTATCATCTGTGTATCGCAGGTTGTTAGGGAGTCTTCCTTCAATCTTGATGCTGCATACTACTTCGTATAGCCCAGCTTCTCAGATTATTTGCTCAGCATACAGATCGAGTAAGTATGGTGAAAGGATACAATTCTGACGCACACTTTTCCGATTTTAAACCACTCGGTATCCCCTTGTTCTGTTCAAACAACTGCCTCTTGATCTATGTACAGGTTCCACATGAGCAGAATTAAGTACTCTGGAATTTCCATTATTCACAATGTTATTCGTAATTTGTTATGATTCACACAGTCAAATGCCTTTGCATAGTCAATGAAACACAGGTAAACATCTTTCTGGTATTCTCTGCTTTGAGCCGGGATCCATCCGATGTCAGCAATGATATCCCTTATTTCACATTCTCTCCTGAATCTGGCTTGAATTTCTGGCAGTTCCCTGTCAATGTACTGCTGCAACCGTTTTTGAATGATCTTCAGCAAAATTTTACTTTTGTGTGATATTAATGATATTGTTCAATAATTTTTGCATTTTGGTGGATTACCTTTCTTTGGATTGGGCACAAATTTGGATCTCTTCCAGTCGGTTGGCCAGGTAACTGTCTTCCAAATTTCTTGGCATAGACGAGTGAGCACCACCAGTGCTGCACCCGTTTGTTGAAACATCTCAGTTGGCATTCCATCAATTCCTGGAACCTGGTTTTTTGCCAGTTCCTTAAGCGCAGCTTGGACTTCTTCCTTCAATACCACCGGTTCTTGATCATATGCTACCTCCTGAGGTAGCTTTACATATACTCACAAATAAGTGTCCCCATGTGCAGGTGGGAGTCTCCAAAGTTGTCCCTCATGAACTCATGAAGGATAGTCCCTTCCAAGTCTTTCTGGGAATCCTTAGGACATATCCCATATGTGCTCACAAATGAGAAACCCCTTTACAATATTTATGGGAGTCCCTAGGGAATCCCATACATGAGCTCACAAACAAGCCCTACCCAAGTATTTCTGGAAACTCTCAGAGGGGTGTCTCATGTAGGCTCACAGATGAGAGTACCTCAGTATTATGGGGGTCATCAGGTAGTATCTTACATCTGCACTCCAACGTGTTCTCTGCCCAGATATTCCTGGAAGTCCCCAAGGAATGTCATCCAGGTACTCATAAACAAGTCCCCTCAGGTATTTCTGGGAGTCTCCAGAGGGGAGCTGCACCTGAACCCACAAACAAGGTCTCCTCTTCCAGATGCAGCCACAGCTTCAGCTAGAGACTTACCAGATTCTAGAGCCTCTTACTAGCCTTCTAATGGGCACTGCCAACTCTTGTTGGATGATGATGTCTCCCTCTAAATGGAGACTTTGGAGCCTTCAACATGCCAAAGTTGCAGAATATTTTGAAGCAAAGTGGGGTAGAATACATCTTTCTCCTCTGTTGGAAGGGTCACCAAGCAGGGATGGTTGTTCCTCAATGGTCTACACAGTTTTAGTAAATAATTCTATTTTTATTGATGGTTTTCCTGTTCTTCATGGGACTGAGGTAAGACTCTCAGTAGGCTGGGCCAGGAGACGAATCTAAGGGATAGAATCATCCTTCTGATAACCGAGGCCTTGTTGCTTTTTGCTGGGTTAAGTTCATCATATCTGGCTGCTTCTCCCCTGAGAATGGGCCCTTTCCCAGGAGAATCCTCAGCCTCCTTGTAAATGGGTATATTGTTCCACTGCTATTTTAAGAACAAGGAGATTTATTACAAAGGATGGGGTAGATTTTACAGAAGAGTCAGGAAATCAGCCAAGAAGAACATCCAACCACTCTTGGAGCAGAGACCCACTGCTGGCCCATGTGGGGCTGCTTATGGCTAAGATTAGGCACCAGGCAGTAGAACTTCCACCATAGCTGCCACAAGAACTGAACACCTCGGTTACCCATTCTGATCTCCCTGCATATGGCTGCCACCTCACATTTCTCACTTCCGCTTCCCAGTTGTCTCATAGCTGTGTCCTCTTAATGAAAAGTAGGTCACATTGGGTCTGGGAAATGGATGTGGTTTTCAGTTCCAGTCTTTATAATACAAGAAGGTATAGTATAGAATGGGGCTTGGTGTGGGTGTTGGGTGAGCCACAGAGAGCTTCTCCTGAACATATCCCACCAGCTTATCAGACACATATAGACGTAGCTGAACCTGAGCTTGTGTTAAAACCAAGCTCAGGGACAAAGGGCTATTATAGCTGTACATGACACAGATACACTCTACGGGCTGTTGCCTTGGCATAAGGATTCAATATTTCTATTCCTTATGGCAATTAATCCCTATGGTAGATGAGATCATTAGAATATCTTGTTTAGTTATTAAATATTCAGATAACATTACTAACCCCTCTTGTTCTCATTTGTTGACTAATTGATTTATTCATCAAATATTTACTGAGCATCTATTATGTGCCAGGCACTGTGATAGTATTTGAGGATATAAGAAAGAATAAAATACTTTTCTCAAGGATCTTTTGCCCAGCAGGGAAGATGGACAAGGCATTGGTCTGTTATGATAGAGCTGTGAGTGCTGGGATAGAGGAAAGATCAACACAACCTCGGGCAGGATGGGATGGATTGTGTTGGGCATATTGTTTTAGGATAGCGTGAACTCTGCATTGAGTCCTAAAGGTCAGAGAGGATGACGATTGGAAAGGCCTTCCTGGCCAAGGAACTATGTGTCCAAAGGCTCAGAGGATCTGGGGAATATTAAGTTGTGCAGAAAGGCTGAAGCATAGAATCTAATGGTGGGGGTGGGATGAGGACAGAGGAGTCAGCAGGGGTCAGGTCACGAAGGACCTGAAATTCTGTCACCTGAAATTCAGATTTCACCCTGATGGAATTTAGATTTTATTCGGAAGATAGCTACTAAAGAGTTTTAAACATTAGAATAAGATTCAGATTGTGTCTTAGAAAGATTACTATGGCAGTCATGTGGAGTATAGACTGGAGAGGGTCAGAAAGAGGCTAAAGACCTAATCCAGGTGAGAAATTTTGATACCTGAACTAGTGGCAAGGTGGAAAAAGAGAACAGGATGGATGGGAGAGTTGTAAGAAGGGAGATGTCCCAGCACTGGTCTCTCGTTGGATGAAGGGGATGAGGCAAATGGAGAAGTTAAGGATGATGGAGTAGATGCTTTGATGTGCTACACTGCTCCCCTTTCAAGACTGAAGGAGTTATTCTTCCAGCTATTGGGGGAATTTCCCTCAGCTGAAGATAGCCATCTTGTCCAAGGTTACACCATCTTCCTGGATGGACCACATCCAATAACTGGTCAACATCAGGTTATAAAAGCTACATCCCAGCCCCCTCACCCCAACTCTAGACAACTCTGAAGGGCCATCCCAGCTCCAGCTCTCCCGAGAGGTTGGCTGAGGCCTTCTTGATACTTGATTGCAGCTCAGCTTCTTCTTTTCAATCCTGTCTTTTTCCTCTCTTCTCTTTTACAGATGAGGAGCCCAAGAGCACTCCCTAATACATCTCCTTTATGTCAGTCTCTGTTTCAGAGTCTGCTTCTCAGGACACCTAAACCTGCAACAGATGATGTCCCCCATCCTGGCTTGTGAGGAGTGTGAATAGTGAGTGGGGTCATTCACTGATATGTGGAAAGTGGGAAGAGGAGTTGATTTGGAGTGGATGAAAGAGAGATAATGAGTTGAACTTTGGAAAAATTGAATTTGAACTTCCAGAGATTTGCAGGCTGTTGGGAATAAATTTCAAGAGAAGGATGTAGACTGCAAGTATAAATTTGAGAGTCATTAGTGTTTTGGGGTTAGATGAAGTCTGAGACTGACCCCTATTCCAACAGAAAGCATATACTGAATTTCCTGACTAAGGTAGGAAATGCCATGGTCCTCAGGTCTCTTCATCTTTGGCTTCACATCTGGCTCCTGACTGCATCCTGGGTTTCTGATCCATTGGGTTATCCTGGCCTTCAGCCCTGCTCATCTAGACTCTGACTCTGGGTGCACTTCAACCCCATTCTCCAGGCATTCTTCAGCTCCATCCTCTTCTATGTCTGTCCACTTCTTTTTTAGCCTTGCCCCAACTTCCCAAGACCTGGCTTTTCTCCCAGTCTCTGTGATCTGATGTCAAGCCCTGTCCTGGTGTGAAACCCTCAGAATTTCAAGCATCCCAATGGTAAATATTGTTGAGCTAGTCACTGTCAACTTGTGCCTTTTCCAGACTCTCTGAGCTGCAGGTAGTGACATCTTCAACCCATGTCTGGACCAATTCCTGGACCCCTCTCCTTGGTTGGCTAGAATTTTACTCTCTGTAGGATCACCCATTGTCTGAATGATGCTATTCTGAAGGTTTTTGAGCATCAACCTGTCTTGCTTTGGGCCTTTGCACTAGCTCTTCCCTCATCTCTGCATGGTTAGCTGGTTCCTCTGTGTCATTCAGATTGTCAGCTCTTCAGAGAGGATGCCCTTGACTTCCCTATCTGAGGTAGCCACCCAGTTCCTCTCTTTCACATCATCCTGTTTTACTTTTCTGCATGACAAGCATTACTATCTTTTTCTTATTTGTTTGTTTCTCTGTCTTCCACTACTTGAATGTAAGTCTCCGAAAAGGAGAGTCTTTGTGGGAATTGTTCACCATTCTCTCTCCAGCACCCAGAACAATGCCTGGCATGTGCTAGGTGCTCGATAAAAACCAAAAGATTGACTGAATGAATCTATTCCTTGGCTGCTGTCCCCACACCCTCTGTACCCGAGTTTTCAGCATGCTCTGAAGCAAAGCCTGCCTGAAATACGACCATTTATGTTATGGAAATGCAGGATCACCGGCCACTAGTTCATTTCACCACGTGGATGATGATTCTTTCTCATTTTGTTGTCTCCTGCACCACTGGCTTGATTGGTGGTGATTAGCAGAGGGTGGCCCATTTATGTGAAACACCTGCTTCCCACCTGTGTCCCTATGAGCAGTTAGCTCTGGACCCAGTGCAGGAAGCTGGCGGGTGTCCTTCATGGCTGAGTGGGCTCCTAGAGTTTTTTCCAGGAGTCCGATCCAAACTGGCACCATATGGGTGACCACCTGTATGTTATTCTGCCAGCATTGCATGAAACACATCTGCCAGCTTGTGAAAGAGACCTGGGGACGCTTGGGGCCGTCAAGAGGATTGGCAGAAAAACTAGCCCAAGAAGAAGGCAGTTTCTACTTTGTGAGTTAGGTTATAATTTAATTGGTCTCCCTTCACTTCAGTGAAATCAGCAAACACCAGCTCAGAAGATTGTGTTTTTGCATCACACCCATCAACCCACTCTGAAGAGAGTAGACAAATATGTCAAAGGTTATTTTACCCCCACCCAGGGTTGAAAAGCAAGACTTGATACTAAAAAGTTCCTCTGCTGGGGAACTACACAAGATGGAGGCTATGATTACGTTCCTAAGCCAGGTGCTGTCGAGTCATTTTTGACTCATGGTTACCCAACGTGAGTCGGAGTAGAACTGTGCTCCATAAGGTTTTCAATGGCTGACTTTTTGGAAGTAGATTGCAGGCCTTTCTTCTAAGGCACCTCTGAGTGGACTTGAACCACTGTTTTGGTTAGTACTGAACGCATTAACTGTTTGCACCACCCAGGGACTCTGATCATGCGCCTAGTCATTGCATTATAGCCAAGTCATTCATCTGACACCTGCTCAGGCTATAAACCAAAAAACCAAACCCGTTGCTGTTGAGTCGATTCTGACTCGTAGAGACCCTATAGGACAGAGTAGAACTGCCCCCACAGGGTTTCCAAGGCTGTAAATCTTTATGGAAGCAGACTGCCACATCTTTCTCCCATGGAATATGGCTGGTGGGTTTGAACCACTGACTTTCTGGTTAGCAGCCGAGTAATTAAGCACTGTGCCACCAAGACTCCTTACTCAGGCTGTACTATGTGCTGATTACCAAATGTTGTTCCTTGGATCAGTGATAAGACTCACAGAAGCAAGAGTCAACACATTTGATTGGACGGATCTAGGCAGAATATACCTGTCAAAGTCATAGGGGGCCTTAGGAAAACTTTGAGCTGAAGCTCAATTTGGAAACTCCGTTTGAAAACATTTCTGATTTATTTGCATGTGTGATTCTGTCATTTTATTTCCCAGTTACATTCCCCTCAAGCTGTTGGCCCATTGGGACATCAGGTGATGTGCAGCCACCTCTATTAATTTTTATTTGTTTTTCATGAATTTAATCATTTGATACTTTTGAAGTGCCCATTAAATGCCACGCATAGTAATAGGCACAGGGGATCCAAAACTGACTACAACAGCATCCTTTCCCTGAAGGACCCCAGAGACAGGCAGGGAAGATGGGTTATGTATACAGATAAATACACTGCAACAAGCTCATAAAAGGGGGCCCTTATCCCAAACTTGGGGGAAAGAGACTCCTGGAGAGGCGTGAAAGCCAAGTTAAGTTCCGGAGAAGGGATAGGGCTCAGTGAGTAGGAAGGAGAAGGGAAAGCATTTTGGGAGTAGCTGCAGGTGTGCAAAGGCTAGTAGTGAGACAAAGCAGAACTACTGAGCATGGCAAGTAGTTTCAGTAGGGCTGCATCATAGGTTAGTGGGGGTGCAAGAGTCAAACGAGGCGTTTGGACACCATCCTAAGGGCAAAGAAAGCCATGGAAGGACTTGAGCAGAGGCACTACATGATCAGACCTGAATTTCTGAGAGATGAATCTGTCTGCTGTGTGGAAAATGAACTGGAGGGGGACAAGACTGTATGCAGAGCACCCAGGTGGGCTGTTGTGGTGGGAGCTGTAAACAACTTGAGTGACAGTGGAGGGGATGAGAGCGGCTGGGCTGAAGAGACATTGAGGATAGAAGCCACTGGATGTGGAGGAGGGTGACAGAAAGGATGAGATCCAAACATCAGGCTTGGGGAAATGGATGGATGGAGGTGCCATGAACTAAGATGAAAAAACCCGAAGGAGGAACCAGGGGAGCATTTCCTCCTCTTTCTGTAGCCTCTGAAGAAGGAGGCCTGAATCCTCCAGTGATCCAGAAGGACAGGAGGCTCCATCTACTGGGGACTCTGAGGACCCCACTCCCTTCAAGCGGTTCCCCTAGAAACAGGACTTCTGTTTAGTCACGTTGGAAAGCCTGAAGGGGATAGGATGGCATTGGGCACTAGGCACTGTCCACCCTGGTGTGCAGAATGAGGTCACCTGCCTGTAAACTAAAGAGAAGAGGTCCCAAGCCAACTGGCTATGCGGGAACTCTGGACCTTGGCTCAGAATATGAGAAGAAGCTCGCAGCTCGTCCTTGCTCACCCAGGCAGGTGGAGCAGCAGAGAGCAGGGCTTTGCCTGGTAGAGACTGCTCCCTTTGAAGGCCAGAGGAGCGGATAGTTCTGACTATGGGTAGCTGGAGACCTGAGTCCTATCTCAGTTACGTAGGAAGCTGAAGGGTCACATGAATGAGATTGTATGCATAGATTATACCAACGTGGGCTCTGCTTTCGCCGAAAAGCAATTTCAAAGCCACTTCATTCTCCACCTGCATTTGGCTAATAGCCTGATTACAGCCACACTAATAACCTTCAAACACTCTCAGGAGCAGCCTTGGCTCTGCAAGGTGCCACCTCCCTTCCTGGCAGGTCCGCCTTCCTTCCTCCTTGCCCTATTTCATGCTTCTCTGGGGCTGCAATTACAACAGCTGTTTATTCCTCCCAGGGCCCGAGTTACTTGGAGGAGAGGCAGATGGCTGTGGGCTAATTCCCGAAGTGTACTTCTGGGGACCATCAGCCCTGGCTCCCAGGCTGACATCCCACCCAGGGCTACAGGTCAGAGCATGAACAATGCTCCACGAATATGGATGCCGAGGACTGAAGCTGATTGCTTCGGTCCTGTAGGGCAAAGCTGTACTCCTGGGTGGGGATGACATTTTTGCTAAGATGCAGGGTTAGGGGGAAGGCTTGTCTCCTGAGTCACAAGGCAGGATGTTTTAAGATTTAGGATACTGGCGTCTTGGAGAAAGGAGTCACTGCCGGGAGATGCAGCACAGACAGAAATTGGCGTCTGTTGTATTGTCCTTCCGCTCAATCCATGCTCCTTACCCTGACAGCACCCAGTTAGAGGCTGGGTGGTCAAGGTGCTGCCAGAGGATTCAGACATCTTAGATGGATGAATCAAGGTGCCTTCCCATTCTAAGGTGCTAGGTGTCCTGAAAGGAGCCCTGGTGACGCAATGGTTAAGCAGTTGACTGATAAGAGAAAGGTCAGCAGTTTGAACCCACTAGCCACTCCATGAGAGAAAAGACCTAGAGATCTGCTCCCATAAAAATGACAGCCTAGGAAACCCTGCAGGACAGTTCTACTCTGTCCTATCAGGTTGCTATCAGTTGGAATCAACTTGACAGCGCACAGCAACAAAAACAAGTGTCCTGGCTCGTTCCTTGGCTGATGCTGTTCCCTCTGGATTGCTCTTTGTCCTCTTTTCATATTGTCTAAATCCCGCCCAACCTCCATGCCCCCTTACCTTTTGAAGCCCTCCCTGATGGTGGCTCCAGCTCATGCTGATCTGACTTTTACTGTCTGAAGAGCTCAATTACTGCTATGATCTTCAGCTGAGTACTTTATTGTATGCTGCTGTGCTCACTTGCTGCTCTGTTTTGCTCTCATCTATCCAGCAATTGCTCAGGGACCATGCCCTTTACTGTACATCACTAGTCTCCTATGGCACTTAGCTTAGTGCTGAACTGCTGGGATTCTTAGGGAAGAGTCTCTAGGACATTCGTGGGGCTTGTCATTGTCACTGGATATCACTACCCTAGGACTGTGGGAATGCCTCATGCCAAGAGAGATGCTACTGAAGACTGGTCCATAGTCTTCCCTTTTGGGTATCTGGGCATCAGAGCTGGATGTTTCCTTCCCTTCTTGACCTTTCCTAGCCCCTTAGTAGATCTGTAGGAAGAGGGATGCATTCTGAATCAGGTGTTATTTAGCTGACTGGCCTTTCACCTGGTGCAGCAGCAGGAGAGATGCTGCACTCTGGCCTAGTTTTGATGGTCTTCTGCTAAAAATGGTCCATATGACACATGACAGTGATGGCCAGGAGTAGTGATTCAGAGGCCCTGGTGGGGGTGGGAGGTGAGCTGGAAGTGCTCACTGTGCCCTGGAGGTGTTCTTCTCTGGGTCATCACTCAGGGACTCCCATCATGGTGGTTCTGGAGGACCTGGGCTTGCTCTTCTCAGGTCTATTGTGGTGGCCATACTGGCATCATCCCTTCACCCTAGGGTCAGCCATTGGTCAAGAACCCAGTTGATTAGACTTAGGGCATGAGAGACGGAAGGAGTGTGTGTGCGTGTGTGTGTGTGTGTGTGTGTGTGTGTGTGGAGGGGGGGTGGGATGGAGAGACAGAGCAAGAGAGACAGAGAGAGAGAAATAAAGATGACTGGAGATGAGACAGGAGAGTAGGCAGAAGCAGACTGATGTTTTTTCCTTAAGAGTCCAGACTTGATCTCATCTTGGGTCCCATTCTCCATGCTTCCACACCAGACTCTTTGCTTATCTCCCAAATGCCATGGATGATCAAGCCCAAGCCATTTCCTTTCCCTGAAAAATTCCTCAGTATCCCTTTCATCAGTGTCCCCTTGACAAATGTCTACTTACCTACTAAGCGTCAGTTCAAATACCATCAGTCTTTTGTAGTTTCTTCTAACTCTTGCCCCCCAGAGTTCCAAAATGTTTTATCATTCCTTTTATGTTAGCACTTTTCATATGAAACCACATTCTATTATGTGCCCGTCTCCACTGGTAGACTCCTGTGAGCTCTTGAAGGATCTGGAACATGCTTCATTTATCTTTGCATCCCTAGCATCTAGCCCAGTGCCTGACACACTGTGAGTTCTCAATATACATTTATGGAACTGAACTGAGTGAATCCTGATGGCAATAGGGAGCCATGGAGATGTTTTAAGCAGGAAATAGATCTATTTAGATAGTGCTAGAGGCTTTAGACTAGAGACAGGAACGTTTCTGCAACTCGTTGAAGTCAAGATCTGAACCTCAGCTAAGGCAAAGGCAGTAGGAATGGATGGAGCAAAAGCAGCATTGACAGGATATGATGTCAGTTGGAGCATGGAGGCTGAAGGAGAAAAAGGATTAAAGGTTGACCCCAAGGTTCTTACATTAGGGGCCAAGTTCCGTGGGGTATCATTAAGGGAGGTGTGTCATATGGTGTTATTAGGTGTGACGGTCCTCCCAAGCCAAAGAAAAATTCAAAGAGCATTTCCCTTGCCAAATCAGTAAAGTGAAGATCTCTCAAATAAGGGAAACTAAGCTCCAATGGTCAGAGCAGGTAGATTGGCTATTTGTGTTCTAAGTAAGAAAAAGAAGTAGATAAGCTCTGAGTCAGAACCCAAGTTTAAGAGTTGGTTTGCTAATTTCAACCACTTACCAGAAGGGCTGGGGCATTTTAGAGGTCAAGGATTTCTCCTCCTGGAGGGAGAAGAGAAGATTCTTTCCTGTACCAATTCCCAGGTCACTCATATGGCCTTTGTGGCGCCACCTGAACCTAGAACACATGGATTCTTACTTATGACTTCTTCCTCTGTTTAACCAAAACCAAACCAGTTTCTGTGGAGTTGACTTAAGCCCATGGTGACCTCATGTGTGTCAGAGTAGACTGTGCTCCATAGGTTTTCAATGGCTGATTTTTTGGAAGTAGATCACTGAGGTGAAGTTAAACCTCCAACCATTTGATTTGCAGCCAAGCTCATTAACTGTTTACACCACCCAGGGACTTCTCTTCTGTTTAAAGTAGGATGTAATTCAGGTTTTAAAAACACTAAGTCTATCTGCTCCTGGGGCTGACAGCCCAGCTTAGATTGCCACTAATCTAGGCTCTTCCTGTGTCCCTCTGATCTAGAAATAGCAGCTCAGTGACATGAGAAAGTGGCTTTCTCTTGTGGGGGCTGAGCTGGGCTAATGCCAAGGACATGGGGAAACACGAGTCACTTTCCAGCCTTGAGCAGCCTGATAGGTAGTGCTTCAGACAGCACTATGAACCTTGAGCTCTAGGGTCATGGTTCAGACAGCTGTATAGTGTGAAACACTTCTCTCTGGTATATTTGTATTACATACATGGACAACCTAATATTGCTTTCTTCAAATTATACTCGTCTTAATGTTTCCTAGTGACATTGCGGCTATTATGCTGACAGGACGGTAAGACGTGGAGCTGCACTAAATGTGTGTGCTTTTCAAGGTTGGAGTGAAAAAGAGGCCAACTTACACAAGTAGGAAGGGTGAGAAAGAAAGAGGTAGTGTTAAGAGCTGGTGAGCAATACAGGAATGCAGTCCCCTGGCCATGCTTAAACATAGAAGTCTTTTTTCCTTGAGAGTTTTTGACCAGATGTCTGGAATTTAGGCACAGTAGACCACCCTTAGGAGTCCCTGGGTGGTGCAAACGGTTATGCTCTCAGCTACTGACTGAAAGGATGGCAATTTGAACCCACCCACAGACACCTTAGAAGACAAGCCTGGCGATCTACTCCTGAAAGGTCCCAGCCTTGAAAGCCCTATAGGACAGTTCTGCTTTGCATACATAGGGTCGTCATGAGCAGCGATAGACTCAGCAGGAAAAATTTTTTTTTTTTAGACCACCCTTACCAGATTACATTTAAAACTTTTAACTTATTTTCTCAGAAAATAGTTGTATAGATGTGAATTTCATGTAGATCTGAATACAGAATTCTGGGCAAGAGAAAATTACAGATAGCATTGGTATCCCCCATGAATTAGAGACAGCCTAGGATTCTGTTGTTACTCTCAAATAATACATCTCCCTGTTACAACTCCCTGTTGGGAACTTCAATGCAGATATGTACGAAGATATCTTTAATAGAAAAAATACTTTAATAAACAAAATGGGGGCACAGCATCGTGCACTTGGGGACCCTCTTCCAGCAACCTCAATTATTTAGATTCCACAGACGCTTCCAGAAATAAAAAGGAGTTCTCTGAACAGAGGTAAATGCTGTCACAAAGTTCATGTATTCATTCCACCTGAAAAGCATAAGGCATCACAGAACCTTAAGCTCTCAAACAGGTGCCTAGATTTAGAATTTGGTGTAAATTAATATTACTGATGTGATTCACTTTATTTTTTGTTCTCTGAAAATTATTCATTCTTCCCCAGGTATAGTGGGCAGCAGGTTAGAAGTGCTGTGGGGCTGGAAGAGGCCAGTTGGATCCAGCATGGTAAGAATCTCTGACGGTGAGGAAGAGGACAGCCAGATTTTGACTCTCCAAGTCCATCAGCATCATGGGACTGTTGGATAGAAGCAAATTTCCCCAGAGCATGACTCCAAGGACAACCGCTGTGTCATACAGTACAATAACAAATACTCATCTGATGACATTTTTGCAACTAGTTCTGTTCCAAATGGTTAAAATGAGCAGACAAAAGGGCTTATGCTTCGGTAACCACAAAGAAAGTTAACAAACCAGCTCATAAAAATAAAGATGAAAAACATAAAGTCTCGGCAAAAACAAAACCTACAAAAACAAAAGAAATGAAAAAAAAATTCACAAACAAAAGTAACTCAGCACAAGAGAGTAAGAAGAACAAAGAAAACATCAGCACCACAAAAAAAGCACTACAAAATTACAGCAACAAACTCACATCTATCAATGATTACACTGAATGTAAATGGACTCAATGCACCCATAAAGAGACAGAGAGTGACAGAATGGATAAAAAAACAGGATCCATCAATATGCTGTCTACTAGAGACACACCTTAGAAACAAAGATGTGAATTTATTAAAAGTCAAAGGTTGGAAAAAAAATAGATCAAGCTAACAACTACCAAAAAAGAGCAGGAGTGGCAATTCTAATCTCAGATAAAATAGACTTTAAAACAAAATCTACCATAAAAGACAAAGAAGGACACTATATGATGATTAAGGGGACGATGCATCATGAAGACATAACCATAATAAACATCTATGCACCCAATGACAGGGCTCCAAAATACATAAAACAAACTCTAACAACACTGAAAAGAGAAATTGACAGTTCCACAACAATAGTAGGAGACTTCAACACACCACTCTCAGTAAAGGACAGAACAACTAAGAAGAAACTCAGCAAAGATACAGAAGACCTAAAGGGCACAATCAGCCAACTTGACCTCATAGACATATAGAGAACACTCCATCCAACCACTGCAAAGTACACATTCTTTTCCAATGCACATGGAACGTTCTCCAGAATAGACCACATCTTAGACCACAGAGCAATCCTCAACAAGATCCAAAATGTTGAGATAATTCAAAGTATCTTCTCTGACCATCAAGGTAGAAATTAACAATAGAAAGAGCAAGGAAGAAAAATCAACTACCTGGAAACTGAATAATACCCTGCTTACACAACACTGGATAATAGAAGAAATCAGAGATGGAATCAAAAAATTCCTAGACTCAAATGAGAATGAAAACACATCATACCAAAACCTTTGGGACACAGCAAAGGCAGTCTTCAGAGGACAATTTATAGCAATAGATGCACATATCAAAAAAGAAGAAAGCGACAAAATCAAAACATTAACTACAGAACTCAAACAAATAGAAAGAGAACAGCAAAAAAAGCCTAGAACCACCGGAAGAAAGGAAATAGTAAAGATCAGAGCAGAAATAAATGAAATAGAGAACAGAGAAACAATAGAAAGAATCAACAAAACCAAAAGTTGGTTCTTTGAAAGAATCAACAAAATCGACAATCCACTGGCCAGACTGACAAAAGAAAAACAGGAGAGGGCACAAATAACCCAAATAAGAAATGAAATAGGGGACATTACAACAGACCCAACTGAAATAAAAAGGATTATAACAGAATATTATGAAAAACTATACTCCAACAAATTTGAAAACCTAGAGGAAATGGATAAATTTCTAGAAACACATGGCCTTCCCAAACTACAACAAAGTGATGTTGAAAATCTGAACAGACCCATAACAAGAGAAGAGATTGAAAAGGTAATAAAAAAACTCCCAACCAAAAAAAGCCCTGGCCCAGACGGCTTCACTGGAGAATTCTACAAAACATTTACTGAAGAGCTTTTACCAGTTCTACTCAAGCTATTTCAGAGCATAGAAGAGGAAGCAACACTTCCAAATTCATTCTATGAAGGCAGCGTAACGCTGATACCAAAACCAGGCAAAGACGTCACAAAAAAAGAAAATTACAGACCAATATCTCACATGAATATAGATGCAAAAATTCTCAACAAAATTCTAGCCAATAGAATCCAACATCATATAAAAAAAATAATACACCACCACCAAGTAGGATTCATACCAGGTATGCAAGGATGGTTCAACATTAGAAAATCAATCAACGTAATCCACCACATAAATAAAAGGAAAGAAAAGAATCACTTGATCATCTCAATTGATGCGGAAAAGGCATTTAACAAAGTCCAACACCCATTCCTGATAAAAACTCTCAATAAAATAGGTATAGAAGGGAAATTTCTCAACATAATAAAGGGCATCTATGCAAAACCAACGGCCAACATCATTCTTAATGGAGAGAGGCTGAAAACATTCCCCTTGAAAACAGGAACAAGACAAGGATGCCCTTTATCACCACTCCTATTTAACATTGTGCTGGAAGTTCTAGCTAGAGCAATAAGGCAAGAAAAAGAAATAAAGGGCATCCAAACTGGTAATGAAGAAGTTAAACTGTCCCTGTTTGCAGATGATATGATACTGTACATAGAAAACCCTAAAGACTCTACGAGAAATCTACTGGAACTAATAGAAACATTCAGCAGAGTAGCAGGATACAAGATAAACATTCAAAAATCAGTTGGATTCCTATACACCAGTAAGGAAAACGATGAAAAGGAAATCAGGAAAACAATACCATTTTCAATAGCCCCTAAAAAGATAAAATACTTAGGAATAAATCTGACCAGGGATGTAAAAGACGTATACAAAGAAAACTACAAAACACTACTGCATGAAACCCAAAAGGATCTACATAAATGGAAGAACATAACCATGCTCATGGATAGGCAGACTCAGCATTGTGAAAATTTCCATTCTACCCAAAGCAATTTACAAATACAACGCAATCCCGATCCAAATACCAACAACATTCTTCAAAGAGATGGAAAAACTAATCATTAACTTTATATGGGAAGGGAAGAAGCCCTGAATAAGTAAAGCACTACTGAAGAAGAAGAATAAAGTTGGAGGACTCACACTACCTGACTTCAGAACCTACTATACAGCTACAGTAGTCAAAACAGCCTGGTACTGGTACAACGACAGATACATTGACCAATGGAACAGAATTGAGAACCCAGATGCAAATCCATCCACCTACGGTCACCTGATCTTCGACAAGGGCCCAAAGTCCATCAAATGGGGAAAAGACAGTCTTTTTAACAAATGGTGCTGGCAAAACTGGATATCCATTTGCAAAAAAATGAAACAGGACCCATACCTCACACTGTATACAAAAACTACTTCAAACTGGATCAAAGCCCTGAATATAAAGCCTAAAACTATAAAGTTCATAGAAGAAAAAATAGGACCAACACTTCAGACCTTAAAACATGGCATTAACAGGATACAAACCATAACCATCAATGCACAAACCCCAACAGATAAGCTAGATAACTGGGATCTTCTAAAAATCAAACACCTATGCTCTTCAAAAGACTTCACCAAAAGAGTAAAAAGAGAACCTACAGACTGGGAAAAAATTTTTAGACAGTTCAAGTCAGACAAAGGTCTAATCTCCATAATCTACAAGAAAATCCAACACCTCTACAACAAAAAGATAAATAATCTTATTAAAAAATGGGCAAAGGAAATGAACAGACACTTCACCAAAGAAGACATTCAAATGGCCAGCAGACACATGAGGAAATGCTAGCAATCACTAGCCATTAGAGAAATGCAAATTAAAACCACAATGAGATACCATCTCACCCCGGCATTACTAGCAGGAATCAAAAACACTGGAAATAACAAACGTTGGAGGGGCTGCGGGGAGATCGGAACTCTTATGCACTGCTGGTGGGAAGGCAAAATGATACAACCATTTTGGAAAATGATATGGTACTTCCTCAGAAAGCTAGAAATAGACATACCATTCGATCTAGCAATCCCATTCCTAGGAATATATCCTAGAGAAATAAGAGTCGCCACTCGAATAGACATATGCACACCTATGTTCATGGCAGCATTGTTCACAATAGCAAAACAATGGAAACAACCTAGATGCCCATCAACAGATGAATGGATAAACAAACTATGGTACATACACACAATGGAGTACTATGCAACGAGAAAGAACAACAATGAATCTGTGAACCATCTCATAACATGGATGAAACTGGAGGACATTATGCTGAGTGAAATAAGTCAATCACAAAAGGACAAATATCATATGAGACTTCTATTGTAAAAACCCATGAAAAAGTTTCACTGGCTTGTAAAGCCAATGCTCTACATTCTACCTTGGTGAGTACTGTCTGGGGTCTTAAAAGCCTGTGAGCGGCCATCTAAGATACTCCACTGGTCTCATCCCTTCGGGAGCAAGGGAGAATGAAGAGAACAGGATACAAGGAAAAGATTAGTCCGAAGGACTAATTGTCCACAGCTGCCAAGGCCTCCACCAGACTGAGTCCAGTACAGCTAGAGGTGCCCGGCTACCACCACTGACTGCTCTGACCGGGATCACAACAGAGGGTTCTGGACAGAGCTGGAGAAGGATGTAGAGCATAATTCTAACTCACAAAAAAAAAAGACCAGATTTACTGGCCTAAAGGAGACTGGAGAAACCCCAAGAGTATGGCCCCCAGACACCCTTTTAGCTCAGTGGTAGAGTTACCTCTGAGGTTCACTGCTCAGCCTGGGAGTGGACAGTCCCGTAAAACCAAATGAGACTAACGAGGTACAGGAGTGCAGTGATGAGGGCTAGAAGGCAGAAGGGGACAAGGAAGCTGGTGATAGGGAACCCAAGGTTGAGTAAGGATATTGTTGATGTGTTGTGAGATTGTTAACCATTGTCATAGGGCAACATTTGTAGTAACTGTTAAATGAGAAACTATTTTGTTCTGTAAGCCTTCTTTTTAAGTGAGAATAACGGCATAACTGGAAGAGAGTAGTCAATGTCACTGAACCGTGTATGTAGAAATTTTTGAAACGGTGTATCTTTGGCTATGTGTATATTTGCCAAAAACAAAAGGTTGAGAAGTTAGAGGGTCAATGTGTTGTGGGGTTGTTAACCAGTGTCATAAAACAACATGTGTACTACTGTTTCATGAGAACTATTTGTTCTGTAAGCCTTCACCTGAAGTACAATAAAATATTAAAAAAAAAGGGGGGGGGGCTTATGCTTCAAGTCGCAGAAACCATTCTAAGAAATTACAGATTGACCTAATCTGTCTGCTGCCAATAGTATATTAAAGGACTGACATTACTGTGTTGGAGACCTGGATCCGTTTGCTAGAAATTATCATCATTTATTTTATTTCTATTACAGTTACAGAACTGTGTTAGTCAGTGGAGAGTTTTGAGGGGAGGACAATATAATCTTGTTTTGTTATCGGGAATGTTCCTACGCTTACATGGCCACACTGAGACATTTTAGGGATGTCTAAACTGGTTTTAAAGGAGCTAGAAGAAATGCCCTAAATAGAAAAACTGGGAGAATGTAATTTATGTTGCTTCTGGGGCATGGAAACTAAAGGTGACAGGAGAGCTGCAAATAGAGGCAAATCATCCCTCAACCGGGTTCATGAAGACTGAAATTTGGTTTGAGGCAGTTTACCTTGAGCCCTACCAAAGGGTCCAATTGCTGAAAAATCAAAGAGATGTCATCTTCAGACTGCTTCACCTATGAGGCAGTTCTGCAAGATGGCCTTTGAAGCCTGAGGGATGAGGAGCCCCCAGCAGTCTTAGGAGGGCTTCCCAGAGAGCTTCAGGAAGGACAGATGGGATGGCAGATGAAAGCGAGATCAGAGAGCTGAAGACAAGCCTGCTCCAGGCTCTGCTCTGCACAGAGCAGCACACACTGCACCAGCTTCCAAATGGGACTGGCTTTTATTTCCAGAAGTGATGGAGGTGGTGCAGAAATGTTTGTCCCAGATGTACTTATGATGACAATTGGAATGAAGATGGAAGCAGGAGCGGCCCATCCCCTTCTTTCCACTGCCGCCTTCTGGCCACTGATTGATGAACTCTCTCCAGGAGCCTCTTCTCCTTCTGTAGGAACACTGGTTGGTCATTCAATTCTCTTCTCATCCCCAGGGCCCTCATCTATGGACCTCCAGTTCACTTTTCCATATTCCCCTGGGACAAGACTCTTCTCAACTCCCAGGCTCTTCCTCAATTCCATGTCCTGTTGTCATTCTAATTTATCTAACATCCACTGGTATGACCTACACAACCCTCCTGGCTTCCTGGTCCCTGACCTCTTCCATTCTGATCTACCTGTTCATCTCCATTTCAGCCACCTCCATGGACATTTCAGGAGGTAGCATATGATCAAGAACTGATGGTACTGAAGGAAGAAATCCAAGCTGCACTGAAGGCATTGACAAAAAAAACAAGGTTCAGGAATTGATGGAATACCAATTGAGAAGTTTCAACAAACAGATGCAATGCTGGAAGTGCTCACTTGTCTAAGCTAAGCAATTTGGAAGACAGCTACCTGGGCAACTGCTGGAAGAGATCCATATTTATGCCCATTCCAAAGGAAGGTGATCCGACAGAATGTGGAAATTATCATACAGTATCATTAATACCACATGCAAGTAAAATTTTGCTGAGATCATTTAAAAGTGGTTGCAGCAGTACATCCACAGGGAACTGCAAGAAATTCAAGCCAGATTCAAAAGAGAACGTGGAACAAGGGAAGTCATTGCTGATGTCAGATGGATCTTGGCTGAAAGCAAAGAATACCAGAAAGATGTTTACCTGTGTTTTATTGACTATGCAAAGGCATTCGACTGTGTGAATCATAACAAATTATGGATAACATTGAGAAGAAGGGGAATTCCAGAACGCTTAATTTGCTCGTGTAGAACCTGTACATAGATCAAGAGGCAGTCGTTCAAACAGAACAAGGCGATACTGTATGGTTTAAAATCAGGAAAGGTGTGCATCAGGGTTGTATCCTCTCAGCATAATTATTCACTCTGTATGCTGAGCAATAATCCAAGAAGATGGACTATATGAAGAAGAACGCAACATCAGGATTAGAGGAAGACTCATTAACAACTGGGGATATGCAGATGACACAAAATTGCTTGGTAAAAGTGAAGAGGACTTGAAGAACTTACTGATGAAGCTCAAAGACCACAGCCTTCAGTATGGATTACACCTCAACATAAAGAAAAGACAAATCCTCACAACTGGACCAATAAGCAACATCATGATAAACAGAGAAAATATTGATGTTGTCAAGGATTTCATTTTACTTGGATCCACAATCAACGCCCATGGAAGCAGCAGTCAAGAAATCAAAAGATGTGTTACATTGGGCAGATCTGCTGCAAAAGAGTTCTTTAAAGTGTTAAAAAGCAAAGATGTCTCTTTGAGGACTAAGGTGCACCTGCCCAAGCCATATTTTCGATAGCCTCATATGCATGCAAAAGCTGGACAATGGATAAAGAAGACTGAAGAAAAATTGATGCATTAAAAAAATATTTATTAATTGTGCATTAGGTAAAAGTTTACAGAGCAATTTTGTTTTCCATTTGATAGTCTGCACATAGAATGTTCCATGACGTTGGTTTCATTCCCTACAATGTGTCAGCACTTTCCCCATTTCCATCCTAGTTTCCCCATTTCCTTTTGTTCAAATTTTCTATCCCTTTCTGCCTTCTTATGTTTGCTTTTGGGCAAATGTTGCCCTTTTGATCTCGTATAATCGATTGTTCTAAGAAGCACGTTTCTCTCTGGTGTTATTGTTTATTTTATGGACCTGTCTATGGTTTGACTGAAAGAGTGGTCTCTGGGAATGGCTTCAATTCCAGTTCAGAAGGGTGACTTAGGGCCGTAGTCTTGGGGTTCCTCCAGTCTCTGTCAGACCAGTAAGTCTGATCTTTTTTGTGAATTTGACTTTTTATTCTACATTTTTCTCCCGCTTTGTCTAGGACCCTCTGCTGTGATCCCAGTCAGAGCGGTTGGTGGTGGTAGCTGGGCACCATCTAGTTCTTCTGGTCTTGGCATTGTGTAGGCTGTGGTTCATGTGGTTCATTAGTCCTCTGGACTAATTGCTCTCTTGAGTCTTTGGTTTTCTTCACTCTCCTTTGCTCTGGATGGTAAGAGACCAATACATGTATCTTAAATGGCCACTCACAAGCTTTTAAGACCCCAGATGCTACTCTCCAAAGTAGTATGCAGAACTTTGTCTTTATGAACTATGTAGTGCCAATTGACGTAGAAGTCCCCTGAGTATATGGTCCTTCACCTTTGAGCCTAGAAACTTCGTCCCATGAGGTGTTTGATTATGTCTAATAAGTTGCCCTGACTGTGGCCTTTCTGTTCTCTATTGTCTATATTAATGTATAAGCAGCACCTACAGTTATGTATGTAGAAATATCCACCACCAAACCTATATCTGCAGATGAGAGTTTTTCCTCACACCCTCTCAAACCTCTTGGTTTACCTAGCTACCTATGTATCCATTCTTCAGTTAGTGTTTCTTAATAGTTGTTGCAGGATTGTCTATGCTATAGTAATTACCATTGTTGCCTTTTGTCTTGCATTCTTCTCAGTGTCTTAAAATTAATGCATTTGAATTATGGTGTTGTGAAGAATATTGAATATACCATGGATTTCCAGAAGAACAAACAAATCTGTCTTGGAAGAAGTACAGCCAGAATGCTCCTTAGAAGGGAGGATGGCAAGACCTTGTCTCATGTACTTTGGACATGTTATCAGGAGGGACCAGTCCCTGGAGAAGGATATCATTCTTGGTAAAGTAGAGGGTCAGAGAAAAAGAGGAAGATCCTCAATGAGATGGATTGAACAGTGGCTTCAACAATGGGCTCAAACACAGCAATGATCATGAGGATGGTACATGACCAGGCAGTGTTTCTTTCTGTTGTACATAGGGTCACTATGAAGTGAAACCAACTTAATGGCACCTAACAACAAAAACTGTGGAAATACTCTGGATGTCTCACAGTTGCTCTACCTCTGAAAGAGTGAACTCTGAAATCCCTTTTCCAACCACCACCTTCTATCATTTCACCTCTCTCCCTGCCTTTATTCCCGGGAAACCTTTTTCGCGTCTACGAGTTCTGTCCTCATTCCCCTCTTGACCTGGTTTTAAGTCTACCGATCCCACACAATTCCTCTACCCTGATTTGAAGCCTCTGAAATCTTTAACACCTGCCTCTCCATTTCCAAACGCCATATTCATTGTCACCAAGGAGCTTTATGTTCTACCACAGCAGCTGGTGAATCTGTCCCCTCCCTCCATGCTCACTGCCAGACACTACCCTAACACTAGCCCTTATGATGTCTCTCTTTGGTCTCTAGCTCTGACCTTTCTTTAGCCTTCACTTCCCCTCCAGTCTTTCATACTCTTTATATTCTAGTCATGTGGTCCACCCATGCTCCCTAAACAGGCCATGAATCTTCATGTGTAAAATGGGGACATCTGAACTCCTCTAACTTCACGAGGGGGAGAAAGAATCACCATCAGCATTAGCCCAAAGCTGATTCCTGTGAAATAGAGGTCAGACATATCTCCTCTCTCCAACCTTTTTAGCAATTCTGACACCAGCCATCTCTCCCATGGCACTGTCTACTTCTCTGCTGGGTTCAATATCTCATTGCCATGGCCACACAGAACTCGTGGACAATATTCACGATTATGGGGTTTATTAGGGAAATAACAGGTTAAAATTCAGGATCAGGAACAACTCAGGATACAGTTCGTTGGTTAGGACAGCTTCTTGGCTGTGCCCACAGGCAGGCCACTACCTGGCTCTCTGCCTCTCAGCCCTCAGCCCCTTGGCCCCTTGGCACCTTGGGCCTCTTGGGTTGGGTTGGCCCAGCCTTTGCCCTTCTCGGCCAAGTACTACAAAACTCTTTATCTCCATGAATAAGTCCCCTGAGGCACCCTACTCCACCAATAAGCCTCAGCCCAAAGATCTCCTTAGGTCTGCAAGCTTACCTCTGCTGGCAAGTGCCTGGAGGCACCCCATTCTACCAGCAAGCCTCCTGCCCGAAGCCAGTCAGCTCTTTCACTCTGCGGGCCAGGAAGCCCACTGCACTGCCTCCTGCTCATTTCCTTGTTCTGCTGCTACCCATTTCTCTGCCATGCTTGCCACTGCTTCTCGCCATCTGGCACCATCTCCAGTGTTACAACTCTCTGTCTCCTGGGTCTAGGAGGTTCTCAGAGCAAGTACCCCAGGTCCAAAGGATGCACTTTGCTCCTAGCTCTTTTTTCTTGGTGGTAGTGAGCTCCTCTCTCTGCCCTGGGTTGGCTCTCTTTTAAGCCTAGCAGGATGGCAAAACTAACCAATCACCTTGTTAGGGCTTCATACACCTTATTTTCATGGTGGAGAAAAGATTGGAGTTGTCAAGGATTTCATTTTACTTGGATCCACTATCAATACCCATAGAAGCAGCAGACAAGAAATCAAAAGATGCATTGCATTGGGCAAATCTGCTTGCCAAGGACCTCTTTAAAGTGTTGAAGAGGAACGATGTCACCTTGAAGACTAAGGTGCGCCTGATCCAAGCCATGGTGTTTTCAATCACCTCATATGCGTGTGAGAAAGCTGGACAATGAATAAGGAAGACTGAAGAAGAATTGGTGCCTTTCAATTGTGGTGTTGGAGAAGAATATTGAATATACAATGGACTGCCAGAAGAACAAACAAATCTGTCTTGGAAGACGTACAGCCAGAATGCTGCTTAGAAGCAAGGATGGTGAGACTACATCTCACATACTTTGGACATGTTAACAGGAGGGATCAGTCCCTGCAGAAGGACCTCATACTTGGTAAAGCAGAGAGTCGGAGAAGAAGAGGAAGACCCTCAACGAGATGGATTGATACAGTGGCTGCAACAATGGGCTCAAGCATAACAATGATTGTGAGGATGGCCCAGGACCGGACAGTGTTCTGTTCTGTTGTACGTAAGGTTGCTATGAGTCGGAATCAACTTAACAGCACCTAACAACAACAACAACATTTGCATGATACTACCGCCACAAAGGTGCCATGCACCTTGTTTGCATTATTAGCAAACTGTCCAATCCCCTTGGTTGGCCACAAGCATTTTATTTGCATAGTCCCTGTCATGGGACATTGAATTGTGTCCCCCAAAGATATCTGTCAACTTGGCTGGGTCATGATTCCCAGTATTGTATGATTGTGTACCATTTTATAATCTGATGTGATTTCCTTATGTGTTGTGAACTCTATCACTATGATGTTATACTGATGAGGTCTACAAGATTGGATAGTGTCTTAAGCCCATCTCTTTTGAGACATAAAAGAGAGAAGCGAGCAGAGAAACATGAGAATCTCATACCAACAGGAAAGCAGTGCCCGGAGCAGAGCATGTCCTTTGGACCTGAGGTTCCTGTGCTGAAATGCTCCCAGACCAAGGGAAGACTGATGCATTACAAGGACCTTCCTCCAGAGCCGACAGAGAGAGCCTTCTGGAGCTGATGCCCTGAATTTGGATTTGTAGCCTATTGGACTGTGAGAGAATAAACTTCTTTTTGTTAAAAGAATTCACTTGTGGTATTTCTGGTATAGCAGCACTATGACTAAGACAGTCCCATCCAGTCATTTGGTGGGAGTTACAAGACCATGGCAAGAAAGGCCATATAAAAGTGATCCATCACACTGCATCATGCTACCTCCTTTCTTAGTCCCTCCAAGGCAGAATTAATTGCCGGTTGGTCTGTGCATTTTATTGATATTTGTAATGTCTGTGCTCCCTTCTTGGGCCACAATTGATTGTTTACATATATGTGTCTTTCTACTAGAAAGTATGGTTTTTGAGAACAAGAATCACTTTTACTCAACTCTACAAGAGTAGCAGCTAGCACAATGCCTGCTACCTAGTCAGTCTTAATAAACATTTGTGTATTTAAATTTTCCAGGACATGTGTTCCATCAGACCTGCCTCCTGAGACATTATCAGGGCAGTCAGCCAGTCCTGCCGCATTGAGGGAGACGTACTCCCGCCTTCTGCCAGTTCCTTCTTCCTCCTTGCAGTGCCAGTTGCTGGGTGGTCATTCCTATTCTGCCATAATGTGAGGCTAGGCAGTGGTGGGGTTTGGGGCAGCAGCAAGGGCTGGGCAATGACACAGAACACTGAGCAAACTGGCAGAAGTTCTGTGGACTCGCCAGCTGGCATCATGTGGGAGAGCGAGAGGGAAAGTTGGTTTTTTGTTCCTTCCCAAAGCTCAAAATCCTGAATGCAGTCACGAGTCCTAGTGCTAAGGGCTTAGGGGGAGGAATGAGAAGTGTCAAGGTCACCTCTGCTTTGTGTCTGTCCAGGGAGCGGCATTGCGGTTGTTGTGTGTGTATGTGCGCATGGGTGTGGGTGTTGCAAGCCAGTGGGCAGGTCAAGGCAGCTAATAACATGTCTCCACAGCAGAGTGAGAGGAAGATTCACTAATCCAATTTGTAATTTATCTTTTGGTTTGAGCCTAATGTTTTCCCTTTGTTTCTGACTGGATGCATTTATCTGCAGGCGCAGTGAGTTCACCTTGTCAAAGTCTTGCATGAATAGAAGCATTTAACTCAAGAGATGAGCTCATAGTCATGTGTGTGCACGCACATGCACGTGTACGTGTGCTTGAATGTATGCATGCACGTGGATATGTGTACATGGATACATGCAGCTTCCTTAACCCCTAAGTGAGGGCCTCTCTATAGGAGGAGAACCCAGGATTGGTTGCTGCAGGATTCCACTTTGTAAGGGTGGCAAGAAGAGAGCCAGTGTTTGGAATTGGTTTAGGGAAATTCTGGGTGCAGCTAGATCTCAGTTCCATCTACACTGGGAGAGAATGGAGGTGGGCATCTTTGGTAGGAAAAGAAGCGGACAGGGGGTGCATGTCTTTTCTGAACTTTAATCAAACCTCCTTACAGAGTCATACAGGTTTCAGGTTCATAGAAAACACACGAACCATCTAGTCCAGAAGGCTGAGCATTAGAACCACCTGGGAGTTGTTGTTGTTAGGTGCCATTGAGTGGGCTCCAGTTTATAGCGAAACCTACGTACAACACAAGGAAACACCACCTGGTCCTGCACCATCCTCACAATCGTTGCTATGTTTGAGCCCATTGTTACAGCCAGTGTCAATTCATCTCACTGAGGGTCTTCCTCTTTTTCGATGACCCTATACTTTACCAAGCATGATATCCTTCTCCGGGGACTGGTCCCTCCTGATAATATGTTCAAAGCACATGGGAAGAAATCTCGCCATCCTTGATTCTGAAGAGCATTCTACTAATTAGAAAATGTAGGTTACTGGGGTCCTTCTCAAACCTCCTGATTTAGAACCTCTGGAGGTGGGGCCTGGGCTCTTTATTTTTAACATTTGCCCCAGGCTACCCGAATTGCCTAAGGCCACATGGCTAATGGTGGCAGATCCAAGACTAGAACCAGAGTCTCCTGACTCTTCATCCAGGGCATTTTTCTCTTACAAACCAAGTGGCCCTGGGGCTTAAAGCTTTGGAAAACAAGGCTCATATTGGATGCAGCAAAGTGTGTTGAGTGGATCTGTTCTCCTGCAGATCACTAATGCATCTAATTAAATTAGTTCCCTACAAGGGGGACTCAAGGGCTTGAATTCCCAGAGCTGGCAGAGACAGCTGAAATAGGCCACTCACTTTGGGCTGACCTGGCACCTGCTAACCCTGTCTTTGACACTTGGCAGGATTTCAAAGTCCTCTGTGGCTAGCTTCACACAGTGTCTCTAGGGGCTAGCCCCGTTCTTTTGGAGACTTAGAAAAACAGGCTTGGAATTTTCCCTGATCTTTTAATTGGATTATTTGTCTCTTTATTATTGAGTTTTAAGAGTTCTATATATAAGTACATAGTACAGGGGAAACTAACACAACCTGCACAAGGAAAGGTCATGGAGGCCCTATAGACACATCCAAACCCCCCGAGGGACTGAGTTGTTGGACGGAGGGCTCTGGGGACCATGATCTCGGGGAACATCTAGCTCAATTGGCATGACACTACTTATAAAGATAATGCTCTACATTCTACCTTGGTGAGTAGTGTCTGGGGTCTTAAAAGCCTATGAGCGGCCATCTAAGATACTCCACTGATCTCATCCCTTCGGGAACAAGGGAGAACGAAGAGAACAGGATACAAGGAAAAGATTAGTCCGAAGGACTAATGGTCCACAGCTACCAAGGCCTCCACGGGACTGAGCCCAGTACAGCTGGATGGTGCCCGGCTACCACCAATGACTCCTCTGACCAGGATCACAACAGAGGGTTCTGGGCAGAGCTGGAGTAGGATGTAGAGTATAATTTTAACTCCCAAAAAAAAAAAAAAAAAAAGAAGACCAGATATACTGGCCTAAAGAATACTAGAGAAACCTCGAGAGTGTGGCCCCCAGACACCCTTTCAGCTCAGAGGGGAAGTTACCTTCAAGGTTTGATGTTAAGCCTGGGAATGGACACCCCAGTAAAACTAAATGGGACTAACGATGTACAGGAGTCCGGTGACAAGGGCCAGAAGGCAGAGGGAGAGTAGGAAACTGATGATAAGGAACACAAATTGAATAAGGACACTGTCGATGTATTGTGAGATTGTTGACCACTGCTATAGGGCAACATTTGTAGTAACTATTAAATGGGAGGCTGTTTTGTCCTGTAAGCCTTCATCTTGGGCGAGAATGGCAGCACAATTGGAAGAGCATAGTCAATATCACTTAAATGTGTAAGTAAAAAGTTTTGAAATGGTGTTTAAATAAAATAAAAATAAATAAATAAATAAATAAATAAATAAATAAACAAATGAGACTAAAGAGGTACAATAGTCCACTGACAAGGTCCAGAAGACAGAAGGGGACAAGGAAGCCCCCTGGTGATAGGGAACACAAGGTGGAGTAAGGATATTCTTGATGTGCTGTGAGATTGTTAACCATTGTCATAGGGCAACATGTGTAGTAACTGTTAAATGAAAAACTATTTTTTCTGTAAGCCTTCATCTTAAGTGAGAATAACAGCACAGTTGGAAGAGCGTAGTCAATGTCACTGAACTGTGAATGTAGAAATTTTTGAAACGGTGTATCTTTGGCCATCTGTAATTTTCATCAAAAAAAAAGGTTGAGAATTTAGAGGCTTAATACGTTGTGGGGTTGTTAACCAATGTCAAAAAACAACATGTGTACTACTATTTCATGAGAAACTATTTGTAAGCTTTCACCTGAAGTACAATAAAATATATATTAAAAAAAAAAAAAAAAAAAGAGTTCTATATATACATATCTTAGGAGCCCTGGTGGCACAGTGGTTAAGAGCTCAGCTGCTAACCAAAATGTCGGCAGTTCGAATCCATCAACCGCTCCTTGGAAACCCTACAGGGCAGTTCTACGCTGTCCTACAGGATCACTATGAGTTGGAATCAACTCAATGGCAACGGGGTGGTTGGTGTTTTTTTTTTTTTTTTTTTTTTTTGTATATATATCCTCTATAAAAAGCAAAGATGTCACTTTAAGGTCTAAGGTGCACCTGACCCAAGCCATGGTGTTTTCAATCGCCTCATATGCATGGGAAAGCTGGACAATGAATAAGGAAGACGAAAGAATTGATGCCTTTGAATTATGGTGTTGGGGAAGAATGCTGGATCACATACTTTGGACATGTTATCGGGAGAGACCAGTCCCTGGAGAAGGACATCATGCTTGGTAAAGTAGAGAGTGAGCAAAAAAGAGGAAGACCCTCAATGAGAAGGATTGATACAGTGGCTGCAAGAATGGACTCAAGTGTAATAACGATTATGAGGAGGGTGTAGGACTGGGCAGTGTTTCATTATATTGTACATAGGGTCACTATGAGCTGGCACTAACTTGATGGCACCTGACAATAACAACATCCTCGATACAAGTCCCTTGTGAGTTACATGAATGGCAAATATTTTCTTCCATTCTGTGAGATGTCTTTTCCCTTTCTTGATGGTGTCCTTTGCAGCCCAAAAGTTTTTAATTCTGATTAAGTCTAATTTATCTTCTTGTTTTTGTTTTGTTGCTTGTGTTTTTGGTGTCATATCTAAGAAATCTTTGCCTAGTCTAAGGTCATGAAGATTTACCCCCTAAGTTTTCTTCTGAGAGTTTTTAGTATTAGCTCTTACATTTGTTTCATTGTTTATTTTTGTATATGGTGTGAGGTAGGGACCCAACGTCATTCTTCAACTTTAACTTAATCAGATGTCCCAGCATCATTTTTTAAAAGATTATCCTTTTCCCTGTTGAATTATTTTGAATATCAATTGATAATAAATGTGAGGGTTTATTTTTGGATTTTTAATTCTATTCCATTGATCTATACATCTATCCTTATGTCAGTACCATGCAGTCTGGATTACTGTAGCTATGTAGTAAGTTTTGAAATTGGAATACCTTCACTTTCTATGTCTACTTTTCAGCACACCCAGCAAATCCTGGGATATGGCCTGAGTGAAAGGGCCTGACTAGATGGGTCTAGGATGTGTAAGGAAAGGTAGTGCAAGGGTTTGGAAAGCACCTGTGATTGGCAGTCAGGTAATGTAGTCTTTAACCCTTGCCCTGCTATAGGCTTGTGGGACCTAGTGTAAGTCCCTTAATACTTCTCGGCTTCTGTTTTCTCTTCTGATGTATGAAGACTCTGGGCTAGTTGATTGTTCAAGGACCTTCCAATTCTAGTATTCTGGAGGTATGGGAAGCTCAGTTTATATAGGCAAAGTTCAGCACAGGATCCTGTAATTTTACAGTGAAGTATTCATTTGACTTTCACTCACTTGGATTTAGGTATGGGAAAGAAAATGTTCAAGGTGTTCTGGACTATCTTGTCATTCCAGATAGCAAGGAATCTATCAAGGACTACCAAGATCATGTCTAAAGGACTCAGGAACCAATGGAAGAAGCTCCCACTGGTCAAAGATGGGATGCTCTGGACATCAATAAGGATAATAAATGTGGTAGATTAAAATATATCAAATATTTTTAGATTCATGAGTTGATAATGATGCTTAAAACCTCCCAATTGTTTTAGAACTTATGGATTTTGAGATCTCTAATTAAAAAAAGCCCCAAGTCATCTCCTCTACTCTGCCTGGTCTTCATGGCTGCCCCAGTCCACCCTGGATCCCTATACCCTGGGGTCTGTTCCAGCACTTTACTTCTGCCTAGCTTTTATCACTGTCTTATTCTCTGTTAATCTATTTGGAGATGGCATGGGGGAGCTCCAGAATTATTACCAAGGGTCTGCAAACCCAGAGGTGCAACAAGCACTGCCTGCTAACTGAATAAACAATGCTTACTCTGATATCCTGGTAGCATAGTGGTTAAGTGCTACAGCTGCTAACCAAAACGTTGGCAGTTCAAATCCACCAGGCACTCCTTGGAAACTCTACGGGGCAGTTCTACTCTGTCCTATAGGGTCGCTATGAGTCAGAATCGACTCGAGGGCAACGAGTTTGGTTTGATGGGTTACTCTGATATGCACCAGTCCTTCTCTTTGTTTTCAAAGTAAGTAGCTTCTGTTAGATGAACAAACCATGCATTCTCTTAAATGTGCAGGCTCTGTGATCACGTGCTTTCTCAAGCAGAGACTTACGATTTTGAGGGGTTAAAAAGACGCCTTTTTTACTGGGGAGTTTATGACCAACAGAGCTGAGGGACTGGGTGGTAGTCCAGACCTGGAATCTAAGCCCAATTCCTCCACTCTCTCTGATCTTCCGCCTCTGGGCCTCGGTTTCTTTATGTATAAAAACAAAATGTTGAGGAATGTGCTACGATACATTCCACAATGTGCGTTATGCTAAGTGAGAGGAGTCAGACCCAAAAGGCAACGCACGGTATATTTCCCTTTATGTGACTGTCTGGAAACCACAAAACTACATGGTCAGAAAACCGATTAGTAGTTGCTGGCACAGCCGTGCAGGGAGGGGATTAACTATAAAGGGATATGGGGAACATTTTGGGGTGATGGAATTATACTCTATCTCAATTTCTGGTGAGGGTTACATGACTGTATAAGTGTCAGAATTCATAGCATTGTACATGGGTGAATATTAATTTATGTAAATTACGCCTCAATAAACAAACAAAAAATGTAACACGCACATATATGATGTTGGATCAGGTCTCTAAGGTACCTTTCAGTGCTAAAATTCACTGATAATAGGGGATAACAGCAGGAAGAGCTTATCCAGGGCCTCGTCTCATTTTCTGAAAACTTCCCTCCCTGGTTCCTCCATCTCTTCCCATCTCAGAACAGGCTTTTCATGATGTAATGGAAGAGGAAAAACAGGCTTCATTTGCTTGGTTGGCCTTTTTAGGAATGCGGGTGCTCCCTCTGTGGAGGCTAATGTGTCTGTGTGGACGCCAGGCATTCTCAGAGGGAGGAGGCCTCATTTAGCCCATCGTCTGTGGTCCGAGGTCTTAGATACTGACCTGAAATGAAACATTTCTGAAGAGCTCAGAATCCAATCCAAATGAGGCAACTCTGGAGACCTGGCAGACAAACAGGAATCTCCGTGGAGAGCACAGACCCCCTTCACCTTCCATCTTTCTGTCCAAGTTCTGAAGGAAGAGCCTGCCCCAGCCTTCTGATCTGCTATTTACTGATGGCACAGTGGTTAAGCACTGGGCTGCTAATCAAAAGGCTGGCGGTTCCAACCTACCTGAAGTTCTGCAGGAGAAAAGATCTGCTCTCATAACGATTACAGCCTAGGAAACCATATGGGGCAGTTCATCTCTGTCCTACAGGGTCGCTGTGAGTAGGAATCTGCTCAACGGCATATAACAACAAGGAGCCCCGGTGGTGCAATGGTTGAGCACTCCACTGCTAATTGAAAAGTTGTTGGTTCAAACCCACCTAATGACTATGTGGGAGAAAGACCTGGTGATCTGCTCCTGTAAAGATTACAGCCTAGAGAACCCTATGGGGCAGTTCTACTCTGTCACATGGAGTGACTATGAGTCAGAATCAATTCGACAGTAGCTAACAACAACAAGAAGCCAGGATTATTGATTGAGGCCATCCAAGTGACACACAGTGAGGTAACCAGGCCCTGACTGGGAAAAGAGAGCAAGGAGATTGTCACAGGCCGAGAGAGGGTGCTGCCTGCACAGGCGAAAAAAACCCAGGCCTCCAGGCTGTTGGAAAGGCTGGTACTCAGGGGCAGACAGAGACTTGAAAACATGCCCTCCCTTCACCACCTTGCAATGCCTATCTCAGATGCAACAATAGCTAATAAAAAATCCCAGTGCTGTCCATTTGATTCTGACTCAGAGAGACCCCATAGGATGGAGTAGAACTGTTCCATACGGTTTCCAAGGGTGTAATCATTATCGGATGAAGCCCTTGTAGTGCAGTGGTTAAAGCAGTGGGCTACTAACCAAAAGGCTGGCAGTTTGAACCCTCCAGCAGCTTCAAGGGAAAAAGATGTGGCAGTCTGCTCCCATATAGATTTACAGCCTTGGAAACACTATGGGGCGATTATAATCTGTCTTACAGGGTCACTGTGAGTTGGAATCCAATCATTGGCAGTGAATTTTATAGGTTTTGGAATCCTTAGCAGAGCTGACTGCCACATCTGTCTTCCGTGGAGCTGCTGGCGGATTGGAACCACTGACCTTTTGGTTACCAGCTGAGTGCTTAACCACTGCACCACCAGGGCTCCTTACAAAAGCTAACAGTGGCACAAGCTAAGCCCTTTATATGAATTCACAACGAGCGTAGGAGTTTGAAATTCTTATTTCTGTTTTATGAAAGAGGACATGTCCAAGGTTACACAGCTAGTAAGTCAGAGTAGGAGTTCACATCTCGACCCATGAATGCGAAGCCCCTGTTTCCCCACCCTCCTTCACTAGCCTCATGTGACAGGCTGAGGGTGTGTGGTTTAGCCTCTGCAATCCGGCTGTTTTTCTGTGTTGTCTGATGAAATAAGCCAGACCTAGCCAGTCCTCTCCAAGGCTCTGAGGCAACCGAGAGCACCCTTTAACAGAGCGGCAGGAACGTTCCAGAGAGCTCTGTTCCAGACGGAGCTCCCACCCAGCTACATGCCTCGCCCCAGGTCCCTTTAAAACAAGCCAGACCCCTAGCCCGTCTTTGGTCAGGGAGGCCTGCCCCTCTGTGGGTGTGCAGGGTCTGGAACAGATACTATAGCGCCTCCTGCAGGCACTGAAGGGCTGGGTGCAGGAAAAGGCGCCCCCACCTCAAGCACCGGAAGTTCCCCTAAGGGAAGCCGGGAGTCTACGTGGGCACTTCCGCTTAGGAGGGCAGACTGAGGGACGCTTGCTGGCAGACTTTTGTGGGCTCCGGTAAGGAACCTGCAGCCCAGAGGACCTCCCTGGATGCTTCTCCAAGCCACAGGGTTTGAAGGCTGCCACATCCCAGGAAAATTCCTAGGATCAGAGACACCTTGCGGAGGCCCGGATGCTCCTGGGACCACAGAGCAATTAGAAGCTGGCACCAAGTGGAGGGAAAGCCTCCAGCCCTTTATGCCAAAAACCCTTTGCTGTTGAGTGGATTCCAACCCATAGCGACCCTATAGGACAGAGTAGAACTGCCCCATAGAGTTTCCAAGGCTGAAATCTTTGCAGAAATAGTCCTGGTGGCGCAGTGGTTCAGTGCTGGGCTGCTAACTGTTCGGTTTGAACCCACCAGCCGCTCCACAGGAGAAATAGCTGGCAGTCTGCTTCCGTAAAGATTCCAAAGGCCTTGGAAACCCTATGCGGCAGTTCTCCTCTGTCTTATAGGGTCACTACGGCAGTGGGCTTGGTTTTGGAATCTTTGCAGAAGCAGACTGTGACATCTTTTTTCCACGGAGTGGCTGGTGTTTGAACCACAGACCTTTCAGGTAGCAGTCAAGTGCTTGACCACTGTGCCACCAGGGCCCTTTATGCCAGGAATCGTCGTCACAAGGGTGTAGGGAGAGGAGAAGAAGTCAGGAGGATCTCAGACATTCTTGGGTTGGCCCAAATCCCCACCTTTGCCCAGACCTGAAAGCACATCTCTGTCCTTGGTGGTCAGTAGGGTCGTGTGCATGCGTAGTGACAGCTTGATTAAACAAAGATTCTGGAAATAAGCCTGTTTGAAGATGGCCAGGCTGGGTAGGAGGAGCTCCAGGTCTCGTTAATGGAGGGGTTGCAGTATGGTGGTTTTTTTTTTTTTTTTAAATCTTGTTTTCTTCTGTTATCAGTCTGACTTTCAGAGGCCTGCTGCTTTGGCATTAGCAGGAGATTAGACTGTCTGTCGCTCAGGAGATCAAGAGACTGTCCCTAAGGAGCACTGTCTGCATGCTTTGACTTCTATCCTGGGACTTTATTCAAGAGGGTGTCAGAGTGGTGCTGGTCATCAGGCCACTGGATTTTGTACCTGAGCACAAATAGTGGGACAGAGAGACCACCCAGCCAAGTAGACACTGGCAGTCGGGTTCAGTCTTCCAGCTGCAGCCTACCCAGAGGAGTCCGATATCCAGAGAGCTGCTTTTCTGAGCTGCTTAGCATCCTGCTTGGGAGTGAGAGGAAAACGGACTGCAGAAGGGAGGGGATGGTAGATTTTTTTTTTTTTCTATAGGTAAATCCTGTCCAACAAACCCCCAAACCAAGGAGCCACACAGAGTGAACTGGATTAAGTAATTTATTTTTAGACTGTACCAGCATGTCTGGTTCTGGGGTCCAACCCCCAAATTCCAGAAAAATAAACTAGTGAGAACCACATGCACTATGCAGAGGCCATTCCGATGTGTCCATGATCATGCGGTGGGTGGGCATAGAATACAGAACAGGGGTCCTTGATGCACAGCAGGACCTCCCCTCCCCGAACAGCTAGCAGCAGCTGGCTCTGAGCCCTCCTCTGAGGCTGGGGAGAGGGCTGAAGCCCAGTTCCTTGGACCCTGTCCTTTTACAGCCCTCAGCCCCTTATTGCTACATTTGCTACTTTATGACCCCTGGGTCATGCCCAAGGGATGCCTTATCACTGGGTAGCACTAATGAGTAGGCTGCTGGCGTCTGCCGTTGCCATGGTTACATGAGCACAGGCCTCTCTTCAGAGGGTCCTGTGGCGAGTTATTAGTGATTCATTTGGCCACTGTTTGGCTGCGCTACCCCATGGTGCTTGCTACATCCTCAACTTGGCCAGTCCCTTTTGGAGGCTGGTGGCACATTCTGTCTCCCCTCAGACCCGAGCTTCCCAGCTCCTGGACTTTGCTGGAACCCCTCCCTTCAATAAATTCTGCAGGGTCCAAAGACAAACAACCCTAAACTCTTTCTATCTTCTGAGAAGGCTTTGGTGGTGTCTTCTGAAGACCATGCATTTGGAGCAGGACAGGAGGGGTGCATCTTAGGAAAAACATCAACCTCCACAACCAGCAAGAGGGCCGGGTGGGTGGCAGGGTCCTAGTTCAGTGCCCTGGGTGAGGTAGTTTGAACACACCAGGAATCCTGCCAAGGGAAAAGCCTCCTGTAGCGTGTATCCCATGTGTTCAGCTAGTCCAAACAGCAGCTCAGTTGGGAGAGGTCTGGCCCAGGTGCCAGCCACCCGGCAGAAGCACAGCCGACTGCACTGGCAGACTGGCCCTGCCTTGCTCCTGGGGTGCAGCAACATCTTCCCATTAGTACAAAGCTGGTGTCTCACTTTCTGGAAGGGCAGGAGCCCTCTCCCCAGCTTAGAGAGTTCCTGCTGCTTGGGTCAGGCCATTTGGCTGCTGCTGGTCATTTATATCTGCCAACCACAATTTCTACTCTTCCCAGGTGGGGAGAGGTTATTTTAGTCAGATGTCCCATGCCTGCTGTCTGGTGTGTCTGACTTGATGGGTGGGTGGTCATCTGCTAAGGCTACCTTGAAGCTTTGGCCTTGGGGCTGCCAAAATATTTGCCTTGGGAGCCCTCATGGGGAAGAGTCATGGGCCCAGAGACCACTCCAATACAGGGGAAGTAAGGCTGCTTCTAGAAGGCCGGACAGGGCAAGGGAACTGGCTTTGCTACAGAACTGTCCCCATAAATCTAATCTGAAATTTTGGCTTTCGTTTCAGCAGGATGTTGGGTGTGTAGACTAGGCCAAGGGGAAAAGACTGGCCAGGACTGGATTTTCTAAGTGCACTTGCATTACGAGGTCTGCACGGTGGACTGACCTTGGACTGACCTTGGACTGGCCAACTTGAATGGAGCAACCCTACCCCACCCCCACTCTTGCTTGGCTTGTATCTACTGGGGCGCACATGGTGGTGGTCACAGGACTGAGCATGCCTTCTTGAGGGCAGAGACGAGGGGGTTATTGCTCTGGGTTTGAATCCATCTGCAACTTTACCTGTATTGGAGAGGAGGGCATATTACCTATACCTGCTGACCCTGCCATTCCCTCTGAATATCCCCAGAGGTGTTAGGTGGCTTTCAGCCTTTTCCACCTCAGGGACCACAGTCCATCTGACTCTGGCTGGGCCTTCTGGGAACTTCAGGGTGGGGCCAAGTCTCCGGCCAGAATAGTGAAGGAGCAGCAGCCAGGAGTCAGGAGGGTCACAGAAGTCATGGTGGAGGCAGCCAACCCTGCCCTGTCTACAGCCTGACTTAGAATGCCCCCCGTAGCCCACGGGGAGGGGCAGAAGGCAGCAGGACATTCATCTTACTGGGGTGCAGACTTGCCTACTGCTCAGTAATAGCCTTTTTCCATGTACCCTGTACCTCGGCGTCAGTACAGCCTGGGGACTCTTGGCAGGGGAGAGCTTCCTTTGGGCAGTGTTGGGTGCAGATGAATTTGGCCTCTAATCTTGCTCTGAAATGGGAGCTTTGTATGAAGAACAAAGGGGATGAAAAAAAGGTGGCACCAGGAGAGGAGTAAGAGACCCCATAACTTAGGACAGGGTTTTATTTCATTATTTACTCATTAAGTAATTATTGGGCGTCTAGGAAGTGCTAGGCTCTGTGCTAAGTGCATGTGAAACGAGGCTGTGATAGTCTGGGTCTACAAGGCCACCTCTGCAAATACTCTGAGGACTCATCATACGCCATTTCCACTGTAACAGAGACAGGAGCAAGTGCCAGTGGGGGAAATTGAGTCATGGTGGTGGGAAAACCATAATGAAATGGTGGCTCAGCTGTGAGGGATGGAAGCCTGGTGCCCTGGGGACAGGGCCGTGTGGAATCAGACAATGCAGGACTCAGAGATGGGAGCTGGAAAGATGGGTCCGAGGGGAGCACCAAGGAGGCCGGGGCTGCGACAAGTTTATGAGCCTTTGGTCACCAGCTGGCAAATTTGCCTACATGAGTAAAGAAATACCAGTGATTGCTTTTTTTGCTTCTAGGTTTTCTGTTTATCTACTCCCAAGGGAGACTTTTCACCTATGGCCAAAAGTAGATCAAAGGAAGATAGTCATAGCAGGTGGGGGAGTGTCTGAATTCAAACCATGTCAGTTAATACAGCTCTGTCCAAAGGCTTCTTGGGGGTCACAATAATGACGACGACAATGATAGTAATAGCTACCATTTGCTAAGCACCTATTAAGTGTCAGGCACCTGACAAGATGCTTTACGTATGTTACCTCACAGCCAAGACGGCAAATAGTCATTCTGACACACACACACAGGGGAGACGAGTGAATCTTTTGCAGGTTTTGCTTTCTGGTTTTTTGTTTTGTTTTTTTCCTCCCCCACATGACTGGCATCGTTTTAGTGGGATGCCTTTGTCTAGACTGATATTTCTGCTCAGGCTTTCAGATCAAGACTAGGCCCTGGCCTAGTCCCTCCCTAGCATATTCCACCCCAGCCTCAGACACAACTGAGGCCTGACTGGGCAAACGCTTGGTGGTGCTTGTCAGGATGCCACAATGTGGGGGATGCCAGCTGTGCCATCCAGCCGCCTCCCAGGCTTCACCTGCGGCTGCTGGAGGGGAGAATCCCAGTGACCCCCGAGTTCATGGCCGTGTTTATTTTGAGTAAAACATGAGGGAACAAACTAAAGAGCAGGAGGCAAAAACAGAATAAATTACAAAACAATAATTTAAAAAACGATGGTCATCAAAACCTCCACGGCTGTCTACCAGCAAGCTCTTTCATCTTCCTCTGGTGCTGGACATTGGATGGGACCAGAGGGCAGGTGCCACACCTGTGGAGACCCCTTCTAAAGTTGGCCTCCTAGGGGGTCAAAAGGACTTGAGGTGCAGCAATCAAGAAGGTTGCTTCAGTGCTGAAGACGTGATCTGGACGTTTTACATGGAAGTTGTGCCTGGTGCAGGCCTGTTATACTGGGTGGCCAGAGAGGTTTAGGGGAAGCAGAAGGCAGTTGGGACTGTAGTGGGTTCTGTGGGCGTCCCAGAGAGAGAGCAGGGAGGTGGCAGGTAATACTGGATGTGCTCAGGGCCAGCTCTTCCCTCCTGTGTTTCCCAGAAGGTGTGACACCCCCGGACAGTGGGAGGAGTGATGATAGTAAGAATATGATAGCAAGTAGTCGTCACAACAGCAGCCCCACAAGGTGCTCTCCCCTGAATGCAAGAAACAAGGACTTCATGGAGGACGGAGTGTCGAAGCACAACTGTACAAGGAAGAGAGTGTTGTAAACAGGAGCCTCTATGGGGCCGACCCCAGGCTCCATGGCCTTTGTCTTTCCGATGTCCCTGTTTACCCACCAAGTCTCCCCACCTTTGCCCTTCATCTCCCTCACTCCTTCTCTTTCACAGTGACCAGCTCTCCCCATAAGGACGCTCTCTCCGTGGATGTGGAGCGCTGCCGCCTGCCCAAGTGGTCCGCGGGCCCCGGCCCTGAGGCTGGGACTGTCAGGAAGACTGCATCAGGCCCGTGAGGCGCTTGCCCACCAGTGACTTTCCCTGTAGGAAGACAGGCAACAGACAGCACGCACAGGCGCGTGCACACACACACACACACACACACACACACAGGGACAGAGACAGAGCCAGACAGGTGAATTAATTGTTGCAAAAGCCACCCAGGCCAAATGACTTAGCTAAGTGACCCCACTGACCACCTTAACCTTTCATATCTGGGTACAGGACACTTCAATGCGGATAGTTGGAAGAAACCAGGGCTCTGGGGCAGGTGAAGGGAACGAGAATGTGTTGCTGGTACTTTTTCTGGGAGGCGAGGATTTTACTGACTAGAAACCAGTCATTTAAATTCTCAGTAGAGTGTATCTTAATGCCTATGGCCTGCCCCAAACTTGGTTTTAGTCAAGTGGGGTGTATTGAGGTTGGGGAGAATGGGTTGACCCAATGAGATGGCTAAGGATTTGGGGGATTAGAAACGAATGAATTAATTGGCTTTAAAAATGCAAAGACCTATGAATCCTGTTTGAAATGAAATACAAAATTGGGAGAGCCACGTAGGCTTTGGTTCTGCTTGATGGCGTGTTCTGATACAAAGTAGCAGGGGCATCCTTCGAGGCCTGGAGCCTGGGCCAGTGATCAGGTGCCACTGTAGGGCCCAGGGCAGTGCGTTTGTCCCACCCGCTACATTCTTGGCTCCCCACCTGCAGTACCCAGAGACCAAGTTTGATGACCTGTTTCCACAACAGGAAGTCTACAAGCTCTTCACTTACAGTCTGTAGACGTTCTTAAAAACTAAAAAAAAAAAAAATTGGGCCATGAGGCAAGGCCCAGTGCATGAGACATAGAGGTCCTGGGAGAGTCCAACTGTCTACATGCTCAGGAGGAGATGGGGGAGGAACCTCTGATCTGAGGAGGGGCTTGAGGCTCCCCAAGTGGAGGGATGAGGAGGATAAGTGAAGCTCACTCACTCTGCTTGTTTCCCTTAACACCACCTGCACCTGTTTGTTCCCCTCCTCACCTGCTTGTGAAATCCGTATCATTGGACAGGGGTCTAGAGTATGGCTGGATCCCAGCCAACTGATCACTGCATCTGAGAAAACACTCAAAACCCATTCTATTATTGACAGTGGGTCAGTAACACCATTGCCACAGAATCATGGACAGCCCATGATTGCTAGTCAGCATGGGTTGTGGCGTTCGAGATTGCAAGGGCCAGCAATTCCTCGTGTACATTTCTAAGTGAGGAGTGAGGGCTCATCTTGTTTACTGGGCTTGGCTGCGTATAAGCTGGATGCAATTAAAATAAATCGATCAGGTTTGTAAAGCCTTGTAGGGTACTCAATAAACCTGCTGATTGATGAATTGATGGATAATGGGTCTATCTAATAAACGAACCACACGGGCTGTGAGTTTATTGCATGCAGGACAATGTGTTATCTGGCTTAGTCTCCATGGAGGGACAGGGCCAGCTTGACTTGGAGAATTCTGACGGCATGAATGGAAGCTTTTCCAGAAATGGGAGTGCCCTCAGGTGCCATCCGCAAGCCTGTGTCTACCTCCCCTTGCTCTTCCCCCCCCCCTTTCTTTTACTCCCCATTTCCACTAGTGAGACAAAACTTTTCATTTTTCCTCCTCTATCTTAAACAAAGGGAGCCCTGGTGGCACAGTGGTTAAGCGCTGGGCTGTTAATCGAAAGGTTGGCAGTTCGAACCCCCCAGCCACTCCGTGGGAGAAAGATGTGGCAGTCTGCTTCCGTAAAGATTTATAGCTTTGGAAACCTGCTGGGACAGCTCTACTCTGTCCTACAGGGTCGCCATGAGTCGGAATTGGCTCCATGACAGTGGGTTTGGTTTGTATTTTATCTTAAAAAAAAAAAAAAAAAGGACATGTGCACACAAAATCTCCCCATCAGCCACCTTATCTGAATCTTCAAATACACTAAACTTAGCCTGCAGCGGGAGACATTTATACTAGGCTAAGGATTTTTTAATCAGATTTTTTTCTTTTTTAATCCTAGTGGGTTACCGTGTCAGTCTTTGAAAATCACGAAAAACAGGATGGTTGCTCCTCTGTCTAGAGTAGGTTAGGTACAACAATGGCTCTTAGAAGGCAGAGGCTGACCTTCAAGAAGCCCCCTCCAACCCTGGATTATATGGCATACAACCGTTACTCTCCTTGACTGCCCTTTGTTACACGGAGTGGGAGACATTTGTCATCCAGTTGGTTCACCTGGGAATGTGCCTTCTTGGTGCAGAACCGAGGGCACTGGTGTGTGTGTGTTGGGGGGGTCCACTCTGGGGAAATATGGGGCCTCCTGGTCCAAGAGCTCTTAGAAACCTCCCCCACGCCCTTTTACCAGGTCCTGAAGGAATTTTACTTCCCTCTTGGGTGTTGCTCATTGCTGTGGTAACCACACACCAAATACCAGCTCCTCCCCACTCCTCTCATCCCTGCTCCACCAGGGCTACAAATTACACATCGTGTACCCAAATACTTACGTTCTGGGCTGACTATACATGGCATTTGGGGCTCTGATTTAGCTGGCAGATGTGAACAAAAAAAATCACTCAAGCTTCTGAATAAGAGTCTGTTGCTGATGGGTATGTTAAAAGCCCATAGACAAACCGAGTACAAGGTTTACCAGGCCGTCCAAGCTCTCCTTATAGCTTCCTGCTCATTAGCGTGAGGTCATTTGGGCTGCGGAAGGGGTCTGTGGGCTGAGGGAGGTTGAAGTTTCTATTTCTGGAGGATTGTGTGTGTCTGTTTCAGGGGAATTTGGCCCCGAGGCCCCCCCACCCCCAAATCCCCTCCCAGTTCTACAGAACGGGCTGGGCTGGGCTTGGAGGTGCTAATTAATCTCTTCCTGCCTCAATCCTGGAGCTCAGCCCCACAGCTCTGACTCAAGCAACCTGTGGCCAGCCCCAACTGTCAATGCCTGCCCCTCCTCTCCCCACAACTGCTTCCATTTCCCGAGACTTCAGGGGAGGGTGGTGCAGCAGACCAGCCAAGGGACCACCCCCCGGGATGGTTCCCAACCTCTCAGCAAGCCAGGTGGTGCACCTTGGCATTTTTGTCTACCTCTCCCCACTCCTGCGCTTATGCATTTACCAAATGACAGCTCTGTTGCCCAAGATAGAGGTCATGAGTGTTCGGGTCTGCTCGGGGAAACAGCTCAGCCAGCTGCAATCTGTCCGCTACCCAGTGACCTCCCAGTGAGCGAGGGCAGCTCAGGCTGCGAGGCGGTTAATCATGCAGGACGCAGGTATGGCGTGATGCCTGGCCCAGGGCTTTGGGGAAGAAATCCAGCTATCACACTTGCTCAGCAGCTGCCTTCCTTTGGAATTGCTGAGGCTCCTGTAGTTTTCAGGGATCAAAGTGAAATCTGACAGCAGAGGCTACCTGTGTTAGGAGATGAACCGCCCCAAAGTATGTGCTGCAGGGCACTCCCGAGGTACCCGCTCTGCCAAGAGAGAGGAGAGCTGCCGCCTGCACCCCCTACGGCTCTCTCCTTCCTCCTTCACCCCCCACCCCAGTTTGGATGATTCTGAAGGAACCACTTTGGAATGGGAGGGGTATTCCGTCTCTGCCTGGCGATTGCCTAGTTACAGAGGAAGTAGTTTTTTTCAAGGTGGGAATATGCGATGTTCCTTAGTGCTGGTCAGTTGGGAATGTATCATGGTGCCAGGAAACTGCGGCCAGCTCAGCTCGAGGCCTTGGCATAGCTGAGCGAAGCAGCTCAGGGTGGTTGAAAATGCTGTTAGCAGGCAGCCTTTGTCCAAGTGAAGAAATATACAGTGATTAAGAACTGAGCTGCGTAAGGTGCATTCCAGAGACACCGAAGCTTTGCATACAGACGAAGTGCCTTTCACCTTTGAGACATTTGGCAAAGTGTAATCCAATAGCATTTGGGAGCCTTCAATTTCATGGACCACGGGCTAGATGCTGGGTTCACAAGCACCCACGCATTCAATTCCCACCCTCCGCCCTGACTAATCATTTCAGCTGTGTGGCCATCTTGATGGCTAGAAGCCTGGAAGAAGGTGGCCATGGAGTCCTTTGTTTCTAAAAGGAAACGCACAAAAGGAATAGCTCCCTTTTGTGCAGAGTTTTAAGAAAAATCAACATGCTGCTTGACATGCTGTGGCTCTGTGCATTGCACTTCCAGATATTAATCAACAAAGCATGCACGATCCGGGTTACCAAGAGCTTCTGCTACTTACTTACCTGCCAGACTGATGTAAAATCTTTGATAAGGAGTAGGGCTGTGGTTCAGAGACTAGCCATGGGGGTCAGATGGCTTACTGGGGATAGCAGAGCCAAGCACTAGGGGCTCAGGAGGGACCCTTTTCAACGCTAAGCGAGTAAAGACATCTGAGCTGCAGATGGGATTCTCTCGCTGACTTGCCCAGATGAGCTGAAACCAAAGCTACAGATCTCAAGTCCACCAAGTCAAGATCTAGGCTACATGGGGATAGAAATCAACAGTAATTGCCTCCGGGGGGAGTCAGTCTCTGGGTGGCACAAACAGTTAAGGGCTCAGCTGCTAACCAAAAGGTTGGTGATTTGAGTCCACTCAGACACTCCTCCGAAGAAAGGCCTGGTGATCCACTTCAGAAAAATCAGCCACTGAAAACCCTGTGAAGCACAGTTCTATTGTGACACACATGAGGTTGCCGTGAGTCGGAGCTGAACTGATAGCAACTGATTTTGCCTCGAGGGTGGGGGGATTGACTGGGAAGGGGCATGAGGAACTTTCTAGGTTGATGGGGTATGGGTTACACAGGTATATACATTTGTCAAATTCACTGCACTGTACATTTAAGATCTCTGCATTTTACTGTATGTAATTCTATCTCCAAAGAAAAAAGAAAGGTTAAAAAAAAAAAAATCCCAGCTATCATATCTCTAACTGAGCAACTTCTTGGAACTTCCCACTTCTTACTCTTTCTCAGTCATTGAGTCCATCTTTGCCTTCTGGATAAATTCAATGCTTCCCCATCCAGTTTAGAAGAAACCCAGGTTTCTCTGCTAGGGGAACTGGAACTTTCAACAGAACTAATTTGGAACACTATTTCTAGCTTCCATTGACCCAAACGGATCCCTTAGTTGTGACACATAGGCATTTGTCATCCTTGCTAATGAAAAATGGTGTTTTGCTGAATACAGCCCACCAAGTGACCTTAGGAGCTAAGAGTGGGATGCTCAAGAGATAAGCTGTCCTCTCATGGAGACTGAAGGTCACCTATGGCTAGAAGACACTCAAGTTCATAAAGGATGTGTGTATGTGGAATTGCAGGTTGCGGGTGGGTAGGGGACTTGCTGAGGAGAGCAGTCAGGATCCTAAAGAGCCAGGTGGAAAGGTAAGGGTCCTGGCCTGGATAGAGCAGGAAGGAGACAAGCCAGGGACCTAACTTCATGGGGATGACCTTCCTGGAGGTTAGTGCCACTGTGTATCTTCTTCACTGTGTTATCTCCTCCCTTGATGATCTTTAAAACTGGGGAGAGAGTGCCATTTGCTTGGGATCCTTTAGGGGTCTGAGAACCTTTGACAGGGGAAGGTAGAAAAAGCTGCACTTAATAAAGAATGGTTTCAAAAACCTTCAACTCTCCATCTGTCATCAACCCTCTATTCACCTTGGCGCAGCAAGAGAAGGCAGACGAAATGGGGAAACCAGCTTATGGGGCTAGCCAAGGATTACAGACTGCTAATCCATAGCAGGGAGTCCTCGGGTGGTGTAAACAGTTAACATGCTCTGCTGCTAACAGAAAGGTTGGAGGTTCGAGTCCACCCAGAGGCACCTAGGAAGAAAGGTGGCAATCTACTTACGAAAATTCAGCCATCGAAAACCCTGTGTAGCACAATTCTACTCTGACACACATGGGGTCGCCATGAGTTAGAGTCGACTCTGTGGCAACTAGTTAAATCCACAGCAGAGCTAGCGGAGCAGCAGATGGAGGCAGAGAGGTTGTTTCTGGCTTTCTCAATCTCCAGGAGGTGGGGCAGGAGGGCAGGGGCCCTGTGGCCATAGCTTTTCCTGGGGTCTGTATTATTTCTGGGTCCTCGCCAAGCCTTCCGATCTCTCTCAGGACCTTAAGGGTATTTCATTTGGTTTTAAAATATTCTCTTCATTCAATTTTTTTTACATAAGAAAATATACCACGAATATAAAACACCACCAACTAAGAAAATCATGCAGTAGGTGAAAATTGAATTAATAAGAGAAATAGTTCCCTGGCTGAAGAATTAATATACGTTCATATACATTTAAACTGGGTCTTGTTAAAAAATAAGGAATCTGAACAAAATAGTAGATTTTTTTGGAACTGCCAACCATCTCTGGTACAGTGGTATAAAAACAACCAGGTTTTGCTGTGTAAATGGTGGCTATATGGAATCTACCCAGAAGTCACATCTTTGAAAATCAATTCCCACAAAATGTCACTGGGACCATGAGCAGGCTCAGACACCTTCACTCTAGCCTATATTGGCATCTAAAAGTGCCTTTTTTTTTTTTTTTTTAAATTAAAAAAGGGTGAGTTGCCGGCCCTACTATCTGGATTAATTGTAAAAGAAGCAACCTATCCCTGATCTCCCAGGGCATTTATTATTTCTTATTCCTGCCCAACAGGGTGGCATTGATATCTTATGTACCCTACCTTCTCAAGGGCCCTCCTCTTTAAATCACCCAGGCTTTGATGGTGGCAGGGTGAGGACGGGTCCCATTACCAAGGACACAGTTTAGTGGCTGAGGACAGTTATCAACAGCCACCTGTTTATTGAATATTGAAACAGCATTGTGCACATCAAGCAGGATGCTATGCATCTTACAGACATTTTCACTAAGATCCACAACATCCTTGCTAGTGAGGTTATTATTTTAACTCCTCAAATACAGAGGAAATAGGCTCAAATGTACAGCTGAAGCACATTGCCCAAGAGCATATAGCTAGTCAGTGACGAGCCAAGTTCATTGGCCTTCATAGCCCCACACCTTCTATTTTGTATGTAGCCATACACCCAGAGGAGACGGATGGAAACACTCAGGAACTAAGGACTCCTCCATGTCCACCTGTGTTAGGCAGCCTCCCTGGGCAGCACATGGTGATATTCTTAACCTCACTAGGAAAGAAGCCTCAGCTCTTGGACGCCATGACACCATCTCAGGCAGTTTCTCTGAGGTGCTTCTCATCACATTTGGGGATCCTGAGAGAGGGGAGGTGCCACCCTGTGGCTGGCAGGTCTGGCAAAATGAGTCTTTGGCTACTGGGCTGAGCTGGGTGGAGGTCCCCACTGCTTACCACACATGAATTTAAAGGGGTGGCTGCTGGACTGGGCACATGAAGCCACCACTTGTGTTAATGGTGCTGATGCCTCTGGGATCTCACATAGTAACCATCCCGGGGAGGAGAGAAGCAGGTGTGTTGTTTACCTTTCTCAGGCACCGCCTTACTCCAATTAGAGCTAATCCCATTTCAAATCATCCTAGGCTGAGTGCCTAATTTGGGATGTCCAAGGCAGGCTGGGGGAGCCCTCTCTGGGTGGTGTTCCTGGAACCTCTGACTCCTGCCCTCCATCATACTTGTCACTTAAGAGGCTCTTTGCAGAAGCCAACTTCTGGCTGTCAGTTTTGGTGGGTGGTGGGAGACCTTCCACTATGGTCCCACCACTGTGCCAGGGTAAATCTGGAACTAGGCCAGGATGCCGGGTGTGACAGGGCTCAGCAGCTGTGCCCACATCGGTGGCAGGCTGCCCAGGCACCAACTCCCCAGCCCCTTTCTAAGTTGTGCATTTCCGTCTTCCCTGCTGCTCTTTTATCCCCCTGCCGTGCGGGGGAAATGCCCACATTTCATGATCAGGATCTCTTTCCTCTCCTTCCTCTCATCCTGACTGAACAGCACTGTTGGTCTTTCTACACTCAGCTTGCAGAAAATTCTTGGTGGACTCAGGAGTGGAGTTGGAAGGGTGTATTCTGCTTCCAAGGCCCCTCTGAAGCATGCCTTCCTGTGGCTTGTGCTATGCCTGCCTCTTCCTCTTTCCTCCTCCTCCTTCCCAAATGTACTCTGACTTCTAAGTTGTGGTTCACTCAAAAGTAGGCAAAGGCCAAAAGACTCAAAGAAACAGGGCCTGGCTGTGTTGCTACTGGCAACAACTTGATGCTACTCTTTTCCAACTAAGAAGTTCAAGTGTAACACTTGACTATGAGGACTGGGCAGAGTGCAGCTGAAGCTTAGTAACATGATATCACGGGCGGACAAGGCAGCAGGAGGAAGTTACTTGCTCTGGCAGGATGTGATTCTACCCAGGACCCACGGGGACACTAACTCCACCCTCCTAAGGGCACTTATCATCTCCGGCAAACACGTTCACCCACAACATATACATTGGTCGGGGTCTTTGGTTAAGCCAGTTGCCAAGGTGGAGCCTATAAAGCTCAGGCAGTCAACTTGCTGAATCCCCCAAAAGCATCATACTTCAGTAAATACAATGACCCCCTCATGCCCAGGTCTATTTGGACGCATATGCCTAAGAGGACTGGCTCATTTCTCCTTCCTGCCTCCCATCAGGAATGCAGTTCAGTAGGCATTTATCAGACAAGCATTCCTAACCTAAGTAAGAACGTAGCAAGGGGCAAGTCAGGCAGCATTTTCCTGGATCCCTAGATAGAAACTTAGGTCAGGAACAGGGAACTTTCTTGCTTCCCTACAGACCCTTCTCATATGTTGCTGTGATGCTTCTGGTCCCTGTGGGACAGAGGATGGGCAGTTTCCCAGCCTTCTCCTCCCCTGGTGGTCTAGTATGTAGGAAGGTGAGATTTCCAAGTTTCCTGCAGGACTTGGTCATGGCCCAGACGGGGAAGGGTTCTGGAAGCTGTAACTAGAAGATGAAGCCTAAGGATGTTGCTGTTGGATTTCAAAGCATCTCTAAAGGTAGTAAGCCTTTTTATCCTGTTCTGCTAGAGAATGGGTCCAGGGGAAGCAAGGTACAGGACAGATAAATAAGGACATTATTTATACATTGTGTCTGGGACAAGGGACTCATCTAAGCATCACTACTGGGCCACTCAGCTCCTTGTTTCTTAAAAAGGACAAACTGTGGGTGCAAAAACTGGGCAGGAACAATGGAGACACCAAGATGTGGGTGCTGCTGACAGTCCACAGAACCAGGGTGTGAGGACGGGAGCGGTGGATGAATGGGAAGCCATGGACAAATGGATCATCGCTTCCGGATTTTGGAGCACCTTCTGTGCAGAAGGATCCCAAAGAAGGTTAGAGACTGTGGACGCCGGATCACTCACCCACTGCTGGAAGGAAGCCACCTCGGGGGTGAAATGCAGCGGCCATTCTGACTCTGCGCCAGCAGCACTAGGCAATTGTGTTTTTAGGAAGGGAAGTGAAGAATAACTTATCCAGCTGAAACCATGAAGACCTGTGGCTTTAGAGGAGCCCCTGCCCACACAAGCACACAGGTGCAGCAGGCATGCGGTCCATGCACAGGGCACATGCAGGACAGCGGCGCATGGTCATCTGTGGACCATACGCTGCATGCTGAGGCGTCGATCAGGCAGGCAGCACATGCGCCTGTGCACACGTGTACATACCCATGTGCACGTTCACACTGCAGGCACTTACACAAGTGTCTCATGCAAGATATGTAAGCATAACAAGCGATTGGCTGTGGAGTTTTACATCAGGCTCCTAAGATGCCAATCTTTGACAAATACCATCAACTTAGAGCATTTACCTTAAACTACGTATATAAGAACTGGATTCTCCCCAGGAAAAGGCCATTCCTGTTAATGGAAATGGCCTCCCCACTTCTGTTTCTGTCAGTAGTACAAGCAGCAGGAGTGTGCACCCCAGGCTGGTTCACTGAGGGACTTCAAAGCATCTCCTGTCACTTGCTTCTGATTCCTCCATCAACCTCACTTTGTAATAAGTGTTTAAAAAATAGAAGCAACTGGATGCAGTAAGGTTGCATTGCTCAGGGTGGCTCCAGGCGGAGAGACAGCTGAGAAGCAAGTGTTTCTGGGAATGAGGCTTCTGCTGTACAGGGGCTACATTTGGATGATTGGATTTCACGCTCTTATCATGGGGAGAACCATTACTGATCTGTGTCTGGACACAGGAGGCATCTCAGGGTCTTGCATCTCAGTAGGAGAGAAAACGCCAGTTCCTGAAAATGTATGAGATGTTTTCCTGGTGGCTCTCCCCAGCTCCCAGCACCACCTGGGCTGGCAAGCCCCACAGCTGCCACAGCTTCCCGGGAAGTGCTGAGGAGCCCTGAGAAATCGATCACAGAGCAGAAGCTGGCCTGCTGGGCATCACAGTCTCTCCATGCTTAGGCAATACAGAGAAACCGTTTCTCTGTGTCTACTTTAAAAATAAGCCAATAATAATAGCTACCATTTACTGAGTAGTTACCATGAAGTGGTCACTGTAATAAATAAATGTGCATTAGGCACATTGTCAGATATGATACCCACTTACCTATCCTCAGCTGCAAAACAATCATAATGATACCTACCTTGCTGAATATTGTTGGAAATTAAATAAGGCAATAAGGAAAGATCTAAGCATGAGGCTGCAAATATCATCATAACAGTGGAAATAATAATACTTAGAGCTATACTTGTTGAAAGGACCCTGGTGGTGCAATGGTTCAATGCTCAGCTGCGAACTGAAAGGTTGGTGGTTCGAATCCACCCAGCAGCTCCATGGGAGAAAGACCTGGTGATCTGCTCCTGTAAAGATTACAGCCTAGAAGACCCCGTGGGGCAGTTCTACTCTGTCATATCGGGTCATTATGAGTTGGAATCGACTCGATGGCACCTAACAACAAAACATACTTGTTGAAGTGCCCCCTGGGTAGCACAAATGGTTAAGTGCTCGGCTGCTAACTGAAAGGTTGGCCGTTCAAATCCACCCAGAGGTGCCTTGGAAGAAAGTCCTGGAGATCTACTTCCAAAAGATCAGAGTCACTGAAAATCCTAGAGAGCAAAACCCGTGGAGTCAATTCTGACTCATGGCAACTAGTACTGGTATACTTGTTGAGCACATACATTGCAAATGCTGTGCTAAGCACTTAATATATATATTTTCCCATTTAATCTCTTACTCTTATCTCCCTTTTACAGATGAGGAAACTGAGGCTTGGGAGCTGCCCAAGTCACACACACAGCTAGTAAGTAAAATGTGGCAGAGCTGGAGTAGCATGAAGGTCCACCTCAGGCCTGAACCAGCATGACACAGATGCCCACAGTATGATACTAGGAGCGCTCAAGAAATGGCTGTAATTGCTATGATGCCCTCATCTACTCCTCACATCTGCCCTGTGCAGTAGGCACTGTTATCACTCATCGGGCAAGGGAGCAACTAATCTAGTCTCTTATACCAAGTGGAGAAATAGGGATTCCACCTGGGGCTGCTTATCTCTAACTTAGCCCATCTCTCTACATTTTGGTGGGCACCAAAGGGAAGGAGCCATCTTTGGTGCTAGATGAGAATGCAGTTGGGGGAAGTGTTGCCGCCAGGTTTTCAACAACCCTGAACTCTGGGTGGTTGGTGCTGCTCAGGCACACCCCAGCTCCTTACTCTTCAGTGACACAAACAGGTAACTGGCTACTGACACAATAAGGAGTGGTCTGGATGGCTTATGGTAGTTAGTCACGAGTGGCCAATAAAGGCTTTCTCAAAAACAACACTCTCCTGCCATCCAAGGTATAACAATCAGTCTCTATTTGCCTGGAGCAACAGAGGAAGAAGGAGAGTCATGAATAGGAGGAGGAAATGGAATGCGTGACTAATCACCTCCATGAACAATTGGATGGTGCCCGGCTACCATTACTGAATGTTTTGATCAAAGATTCTATAGAAGAATCCTGATCAAAGGGGGGAAATGCAGAACAGAATGACAAATTCTCATGGACTCCAGAATTTCTTGAGCAATCGAGGCTGGATGAACCCCCAAAACTATTGCCTTGAGATAAACCTTAAACCAAAAATGTCCCTTGAAGTCTTCTTTAAACCAAACAATAGCTTAGCTTAATTAGTACAGAATGTCTGCCTGGAGCATTGTGCTCTTTTAAAGAATGGACCTATACGGGATCAAACTGGACAACAGCAACTCAGGTTAGACAGGAAGCTCAGGGGGCACAAAGTTTATGTTAATGAGGGGGTACAGTTTGGAAAAGGAGGGTGAGAATGGTTGTACAACTTGAATGTAATCAATCTCACTGAATTGTACATGTAGAAATTGTTGAATTGGTATATGTTTTGCTGTGTACATTTTCCACAACAACAAAAAATAAAATAAATTATTAAAAACAAAAAAAAAACCCACGACTCTCCTGCTGGAGCAAGACCCACTTCACTGTGTGCCAAAAACCAAACTAAGCCTGTTGCCGTTGAGTCCATTCCCACTCAGAGAGACCCCATAGGACACAGTAGAATGGCCCCGTAGGGTTTTCAAGGCTGTAATCTTTACAGAAGCAGACTGCCACATCTTTCTCCTGTGGAGTGGCTGGTGGGTTTGAACTACCAACTTTTCCGTTAGCAGCTGAGCACTTAACCACTGTACCACTGGGGCTCATAGCTCCTGGTCAGATGGTGAGATCACATTCCCTGGGGAGTGCGCAGATGAAGGGAACCTTGACACCAAAACCTAAATGAAGCTGCTGAAGGCCAGACTGGGGGACTCTGATGGTCACTACCCTACTCACACTCCTTCCTGGTGATTCTTCTCATGATGTCCTACAAATCCAGTAACAAATCTAGACTGAAGGCTAGCAAATCACGGGATCTGAAGGGGTGATATTATCAAAGAAATCTCCATCAAGTATATGACAGGTGGATCATGATCACTCATACATGCTACTGGTCGACATCTTTGTACATTTAGCATTATGGGTGCCTGGAATCTTCCAGTATCATTCAGGACAGGGAAGCCACAGAATTCCCTCACTACAAAAGATGCAAATTCCAAGACTTGGGTGAGTTTTGTATTGGAAGATCCATCTCCATTTCCCAACTTAATCCGGTATGATGTAAAGGCCAAGTTCCCGGTCTTTGCTTGGCCATCTGTCTTTTTCCATTAAGCATGAAGGCTTAGATGCGCCATGCTCTTGATGCAAATCAGAAAGGCCAGGGGCATGGTGTAAAATGGTTCTCCAATCTCGTGAAAAACTATGGGTGCATGCTCAATCCCCATATCTCCCTCTTCCCCACCTCTTATATCCAGGCAACAATAGGGCCTGCCAGAGTTTAAAGGAATGTCTGCAAGAACGTAGTAACAATCAACTCTGACTGGGCTTTCTTTAGCTTTAAAAAATGCCTTATTAAAACTTTGCTGACTTTACGGGGATCGCCATGTTTAATGAGAGGCCTCAAAGAAATTGAAAGCAAAAGATGAGGAGAGGAAAAAAGCCATAAACTGTAATCACCATAATTATGCAATCCCATGATGAGTTGAAAGCCTCCCTGGTGAAGCCCCAGAGAAGAGGGAGTATCATTTGCAATTGGGCTGGTTCTCAGGACAGCTGGAAAGAATGTGACATGAAAGCCCTTCGCTTCCCCTGAGTTGAATTGAGGATGAGCCCCCAAGGCAGATCCTGCGAGGAGGGGATCCCCCCCACCCAGGGAGTGCAGTTTCCCTTTGGTCTGTGGCTTCTGGGGGTCTGTTCCACTCCTGGCCAAGGTGAGATGTTTTGGGTCCCAGCTTGACCACCTGGAATCTGTAAATGCTATTGGGTGAAAGCAAATGGCTTGATCATCTTTCTGCTTTCAACAAAATTTCCTTTGTGGATGGATGTGAAGCCGTTTTCTCCAGCCCAGGGCCAGGGCACCCCATGCACATGACCAGCCCTGATTGTGCTCAGCCCAACTGCATTCCTATCACCCAGCCTCCCTGTGCCAACAGGCGCCTTCGTCCTCTGCTCGCTGACCTCCTTTTAGACATTCAGGGGAGAGAGCCTGGCTGCTCAGAACTCAGCTGCTGCAGCAGCAAATAGCTTAAAATTTTTTTTTAAATTCAAAAAAGGCAACGATGACATGTGAAGGGCCGTGATTTCACTTGTTGACAGCTTCCCTTGCTTGGACAGTGTCATTTTCTGGCTTTCTCTCCCTCAAGGCACAGTCTAATCTGGATCTTCTGGATCCCTCTTCTCCACTCCCAGCAAACTCCCACCAAATGACCCAAACTTCTCTTCCATGGCTTATTTATAAACTACAGAATGAAACGCAGTTGGATCCATTAAACAAATATTTATGCCACATGGGATCCCAGTTGGAAGAGATCATGGAATCCAAGGCAAAACCTGATCTACAATACCCTTGACCACTCAGCTTCTAAATGCTCTCAGGATGCTCACTGCTCCTTGAGGTGGCATATTCCATTGCTGGGTAGTTGCTACTGTTAGAAAATCCCTGAGGAGAGTGATGCTCCCAGTATCTTCTACCCATGTACTCTAGCTTTGCCCTCTGGAGCAACTCCGAGTGTTCACCTCCTCTGGAAGACAGACAGACACAATTTAATCTCACAATGGCTTTCGAGTCTCCTTGGGGGCTGTTGTGTGCTGTTGAGCTGATTCCTACTCATCCCATTGAAACCTATCGCCATTGAGTCGCTTTCAACTCAGAGTGACCCTGTAGGACAAAGTAGAACTGTCCCATAGGGTTTTCAAGGCTGTAATCTTTACAGAAGCAGACTGCCACATCTTTCTGCTGCAGAGTGAGCGGCTGGTGGGTTCGAACCACTGACCTTTCAGTTAGCAGCCAAGTGCTTACCCACTGTGTCCTCAGGGCTCCCATTCCTGTCCTAGATTCCTGCCGTTCCAAACCCTAATAACGCCTGGAGGTTTCTCTCTCCTGCTCCTTCTTTTGTGGTGATTCTGCTCCCCCTGGCAGGACTGAGCCAGATTCCCACTTCAGCAGAGGTGAGCGTCCTATCTCCTGAATGGTCTGCATTTCTTGCTTGATCTGCTTGCTGTTTATCTTGCTTGTTGTGGTTAGCTGCTATTGAGTTGGTCTTTGAGCCATGGTGACCCCATGCACAACAGAAAGAAACACTGCCCAGTCCTGTGCCATCTCCATGATCAGTTGCTGATCGGACCGTTGTGACCTAGAGAGTTTTCATTTGGAAGTGATCTTTGGAAATAGATTGCTAGGCCTTTCTTCCTAGTTGGTCTTAGTCTGGAAGCTCCACTGAAACCAGTTCAGCATCATAGCAACATGCAAGCCTCCACTGACAGGTGGTGGCTACATATGATGTGCATTGGCTGGGAATCGAACCGGGGTCTCCCTCATGGAAGACAAGAATTCTACCACTGAACCACCGCTACCCCATTTATCCTGCTTGTTGTTGTGTGCTACTGAGAACTGGCCCATAGGGTTTCCTAGGCTGTAACCTTTACAGGAGCGGATCATCAGATCTTTTCTCCTGCCAAGTCGTTGGTGGGTTCGAACTGCTAACTTTTCAGTTAGCAGCTGAGCTATTATTAATTGTTGCGACACCAGGGCTCCTTTTATCCTGCGTTCACCTTCACCCTCTGCCCTCTCACTGGACAGATGGGAGCCTGCGGCGGTTTCAGTGTGGCCTCATGGGGACAGGCGCCAGAAGTCTGACTGTACAAGTGACAAGGAACAGGCTGAAAAATTCCACGGCCCCATAAGTCACTGTGAAAGTCAGCGCTCCTTCTAGAAGGATCTCTCCTGAGTGGGGGTGGGGAGGAAGACTCTGTTATGGCAAAGGGCAGCAGGTCACTTCCCGAAATAGATTCCTGCTGGCATATCCACACAGTTTGCCCCCAGCCTCCCTCGCCGGGAGACTGGCAGGAGACTCGGCCTGGATCTGAATCACTGGCTGTAAACACACAGCTGTGCCTTTCTGCCTCAGAGGAGTTTGGTTTTCACTTGACTGCTCGGCACATGAGGTCTGGCGAAGGCAGGAGAGGGGCTGGACGGGGGAGAGGGAGGGCCAGCCAAGAGGGGCCAGGGAGCAGCTTCCCGCAGCCCCATGCTGGGGAGGCTGAACCATCAGACGGTTTTTCTCTAAGTGGGCACTCATGGGGAGGGCATTTGGGGGCTACTTTTGACTGAGAGGTTCATAAGCTGCAACACCTGGGGGCTCCTCCTTCCAAGAGAAGAAGCAGCAGGGTCTAGGATTGAGTTTCTCAGAAGTTACAACCTCTGACCCTTTTGGATAAATAAAAATTTCATCCCTTCCCAGAAGGTCTTAAAGATTCTACCCCATGGAGAATCATGGTGTCTTCTCTGTATCCCACCAGCCAAGCTGATAGTGTTAAGTTTTACATTTTATAGTTTGTTTGTGAAAATAGGTTGTTACATTTTTGTTTTCCAGCTACAAAATTATAGTATTAAATATGTGTTTTCAAACGTCCCATGGAGCCAAGACAGAGCTAGACGGATAGAGACGAAGGGACTTAAGCTACCCCTGACTGGAACCAGGATAACACTGCCTCCAGTAACCTCTATTTGCCCATCTCTAAAAGAGGACAGTGATGAGCTGGCCCGAGTTCCCTAGGGAACTGGAAGGTGTGGGAGCAGATGAGCTGCAGAGTGATGCTGAGGTCCTCAAATGCTCACATTTCATTCTTTCTCATGTCCAAGGGGCCCTGAGACCCCACTGTATATGAGGTGGGGTGGCAGCCCCAAGACCCTCCACCCAGTTGACCTCACTTCCTGCTCCCACTTTCAGCAGGGCATTCATATCTGAAGGGTGGGGACTATAACACTTGCAAGGTTGCCAGTGTGGGCATCGCTTACCCTGTTCTTTGTGACCCCTCAGTGCCCTCCAGGGGTCACAGTGTATGAATGAGCCTGAGTAACCGAGAAAGTCCTATGGTTTAGGCTGCCTGTGGCACTCTTAGTTCTTGTTAGCTGCCGCCAAGTCAGCCCTGGACTCATGATGATCCCATGTGCTACAGAATAGAGCTGCTCCATAGGGTCTTCTTGGCTGTAATCTTTATGGAAGCAGATTGCCGGGCCTTTCTTCTGTGGCACTGCCGAGTGGGTTTGAACCACCAACGTTTAGGATGGCAGTTGATTACAAACCACGTGTGCCCCCCAGGTTCCTCTCTTAGTCCTTCTACCAGTCCTTTATCCTCAAATCCTTGCCTAGGGTTTTTCAACACACACTCAACTCAATTCTACCCATGATTTATTTGCCTGTCTCGAAGGCTCGCAGACACTTCCCCGATTAGCTAGCTAACTGGGCAGGAAGACAGCTCCTTGATAAAGCTAAGGGATGGTTACCCCAACTCAAAACTCTCAGAACGGAGAGAAGCATAGACCCATAGAACAGTCCCAGCTGGAAGGGACCCTAGAGATGTCTAGTCCAAGCCATTATACAGAGGAGACAATCAGGGCTCAGAGAGGGCTAGTGATCTGCCTGAGGCCACACAGCAGCAAGCTAAGGCTGGAAGCAGGAACCACGCTTCATGGGGGCTGCTGAGGAGTTTCACGGAGTCCTGGGAGAAGTCCTGGCTGCTCAAGAGAGGCAGATTTTCAAGCTTTCCCTCCCCAAATACTACTATGGGAATTCCACCTCCATCTATAGCCAGGGCCAGGTTTTCCTAGGCTGGCTCTCAGGGCTCTGACACCAAGTTGTGTGACCCATTGATCCCCAAGGGGGCCTAGGGCCTGTTCGCAATCAAAACTGACCCTGTGTAAAGATTTTTAGCAGACTGACCTTTGCCGGAGGACTGAAAATACACATTTTTTATACTGTGGGGACTATGCTGAGTCTAGGTATTTCAGACTCATCCCATCAAGGGAAATGGCTGTTCCCATGAAAAGCTGAGGAGGAGGGAAACAACCCCACTCCTCCCCACCCCTGGGCCAAAGGAGATGCTAATGCTGTGTTGGCTGGGGGGCTGACAGCGGGGCGGGGGGCTGGTAGTCTGCCCTCTCCCTACTCTGCCAGAAGCCTCAGCCTTCCATTTCTGGTTCAGCACCTGGGCCTGGAGCTGGGGGCTTCTCCCTGCAGAGCTGCCTGGAAGCGGGTGGGTGAGCGGCTGACTTCCCGGCTCTCATTAGCTTTTCTTTGGCTTTTGGCCTGGGAGGGAGAGAGAGATAGGGAGGGAAGGTGACAGCTGGCTCCAAGAGCTCCCTGGTCTCCATCTGACTTTCCTGCTGCATTCCTTGGCAGGCAGGACAGAAAAGCCTACTGTAGGGATGCCACTGGAACAGCCTGCTGCAGGGATGCCACCGGAAAAGCCTGCTGCAGGGATGCCACTGGCACATGCTGAGGCTCCCTCGGCTTCTGGCCCTTTGCTGCTTCAATTCCAAGGAGCACCTTGACAAAGCTAAACAGAGATGTTCTCTTAGGAGGTGGATAAGACCTCATTCTCACCATCCCTCTCCTTGTAGCCTCCAGTGCTTGCTTCTGTACCAGCAACCCATTTTCCATATTTGTAGGCCAAGGCTGCCACTGATGAAGCTCTAAAGAGAGCAGTGAGGCTTCAACTGAGCTCCCGGGCAAGGGATCCAGCAAAGCTGACGCCAGCATCAGTCAGGGCAGCCATTTCTCCTAACTTTTAAGTGTCATCACCCTGCCTGGCTTCTCCCATGGAACTGTACACAAAGAGGCAGGTGCCTTTCTCTGACTTCTCTCACCAGACGGCAGTGTCACCGTCCAAAAAGGGAAAATTATTGCTGTGGTAGCCAGGCTAAGGGTTCCTTCCTTCCTCTAGTTCTCCCCCACAGCCACCCAGAGTCAGCCCCTAGTGAGGCCCTCAACTCTGTGGTAGACTCTTGTGGAATCTGAAGGAAAAGGCACACTTAAGAGACAGCAGAGGTCACTAAGTGGCGCAATCAGTTTGTGCTCGACTGCTAACCTAAAGGTTGGCAGTTGAACCCCCCCCCCCCCACCCAGTGGTGCCACAGAAGAAAAGGCCTGGTGATCTGCTTCCATTAAGATTACAGCCAAGACTGTAGGGACCATGGTCTCGGGGAACATCTAGCTCAATTGGCATAACACAGTTTATAAAGAAAATGTTTTACATTCTACTTTGGTGAGTAATGTCTGGAGTAGTGTCTGGGGTCTTAAATGCCTGTGAGCAGCCATCTAAGATACTCCACTGGTCTCACCCCTTTGGGAGCAAGGAAGAATGAAGGAAACAAGATACAAGGGAAAGATTAATCCAAAGGACTAATGGACCACAACTACCACGGCCTCTACCAGACTGAGTCCGGTACAACTAGATGGTGCCCGGCTACCACCACTGACTGCTCTGACTGGGATTACAACAGAGGGTCCCAGACAGAGCTGGAGAAAAATGTAGAAAATTCTAACTCACAGAAAAAGACCAGACTTACTGGCCTGACAGAGACTGGAGAAACCCCAAAAGTACGGCCCCCGCACACCCTTTTAGCTCAGTAATGAAGTCACTCTTGTGGTTCACCATTCAGCCAAAGATGAGACAACCCCGTAAAACAAAATGAGACTAATGGGGCACAACAGCCCAGGGATAAGAACTAGAAGGCAGGAGGGGACAGGAAAGCTGGTAATAGGGAACCCAAAGTTGAGAAGGGACAGTGTTGACATGTCATGGGGTTGTTAACCATTGTCATAAAACAATATGTGTACTGTTTAATGAGAAACTATTTGTTCTGTAAACCTTCATCTAAAGTACAATAAAAAAAATTAATTTAAAAAAAAAAAGATTACAGACAAGAAAACCCTAAGGAGCAGTTGTACGCTGTAACACATTGGGTCACCATGAGTCAGAATTGACTCAATGGCAACTAACAACAACAAGAGAGAGCAGCGGGCAGGCGAGCCTTTCAGCCCTGGCCACACCCAGACCCCTATTGTCGTTTGTCACCTGCAAAACCAGGAAGGCAGCAGACACTGGCAGGCTGGTCCAGCTGAGTGGCAGGAAGTGGTCTTTAGTCAGAGCAGCTCTTCCTCCTCCCAAGTCAGGTAATGCCCCGACTTCCCACCAGAGACTTTGAAGACAAGATGGAAAAAGAACCCACAATGATGTGAGATGTTTGCTACTGTGGTTTTCATATCTTACAGCTACCGTGAAAGGCTTCTTGGCAGGACTAGGGAGAAAACAGGCTCCGGCTCATTTGAGATGATGCCACATCTAGAGGCGTCCTTGAGATGCTGCTATGTATTACAGCTCTTTCTGAGACTGAGGCTCCTTGGACCAGGGCTCTCGTGTACAGTTGTGTGGGTGATTCACTGAACAAGGGCACCCAGCTGAGGGGATAAGCAGGGGCTGAAATCCAGCCTGCACTTTGCTTGTCAAGCTGGGTGTCTGCAAGGCTGGGGCCTCCAGAGGGGGTGCCATTTTGTTTTGAATAAAGGTGCATTATGGACTAGTTGGAAGTCCCTGGGTGATTAACATGCTCGGCTGCTAACTGAAAGGTTGGAGGTTCGAGTCTACCCAGAAGTATCTCACAAGAAAGGCCTAGCGATCTGCTCCTGAAAAATCAGTTACTGAAAACCCTGGGGAGCACAGTTCTCCTCTGACACACATGGGGTCCCTATGAGTCGGAGCTGACGACAGCTGCTGGTGGTGATGAGCTAGCTGAGGTCCTGCCACGGACTGTCAATCTACTGTGGTTCTGAACCTAGGCCTTCTCTATCAAATAAGCGGGATTTTACACAGGTTCTGTGGCTCCAGCCCACCAAACCGTATGATGTTTGGCACAGCATGTTCAGACGTTTGCGTAGTATCTTCAGGTTTGAGTGACAGACAATGAAGCTGTTGGGGTGAAAACTGCCTTTGGAAAGAGAAGCTCACAGCCCTGCTTCTGTTGGAGAGTGGAAGACCCTTTCTGCACCCAAATTAGCATGGCCCCAGCAGCTTCCAGGAACCACATTAAATACTCCCTAGGATCTCACATAAAAGGGGGCATCGGTGGCCTTCAACAGACAACCCCCCCATTTCATGACACACCTTGAGACCTGGGAAGAACAGTTTGCTTTCTCCAAATATGTCTCTTTTACCAAAAAAAGAAAGGCCATCAGGATGTTTTGGGAAGAAATTCTGAATTCAGATTAATCTTGACAACACGTAGCTGACTGACCTGGATCAACAATCCTCACTACCGATTAGTCCTAAATGGCAGCTGGTCTCACATCTTTGGTCCATGAGCTGCCCGGCTTCAATTCTTTATTTTTTCATTATTAGCCCCATGACATAGGTGGTCTTCTTATCTACCATTCCCAACAACATGGGAATTCTATTGAACTAGTGCTTCACTTATTCTTAGAGTTTGTAATATGAAATATTCATGTAGATCCTTCTTTTAGAGAAATCAAGCACCTTGTGTATATAATATCCAGAACATACTAACAGGCATACTGGTTGGTTGATTAGTTCTGCTTGATTAGAACACTAGGCTGTTGAGATCAAATCTTTGGGTTTCAGCCTTGAGTAATCTGAGATTGCCACTGTTCTACAGCCATGGGCCATATCCCCAAATTTAGCTACATCTTTTGGGGGATGTGGTCTACCCTGACAACACAAAGAGGATAAAAAGCATGGATTGATCAATGCAACATCTATCCGTACCACTGGAACCAAAAAATCCAAATGCACCACCCATTAGAGCCTCCTGTTCATAAAAGAACAGCAGGGAATTTAGGAATGCATTTTTTAGTTTGGGCCTTTTATCATATAGACGCTAAAAATCTCAGGAGCTTGGGAAAGGTTTCTCCTTTCGTCTGCCCTGAAAAATATCTCTGAAAATTTTCCCACGTGAGCACTTCAGACTTTTGGAAGGTGCCTGGTGCTTTCTTGTTCTAAATGCTTTGCTAACAGACCATGGGAAGCACTGAACCAGCACAACTTCTAGGATGAAGGGACATCAATAAATGCTCTTCACAGTGCTTCACTGTGAGGTCATTCTGGTTTTTCCCGGTACCCACCTCTCATGAAAAGAAGCCTGAAAATGTTTAGACATCTCATCCAAGTACCAGCTTCCTCTCTTAAACCCTCAGCCCACATAGACAACCTGAAGAGCCTTCATGGGACTGTAGGTGATCTGTTTTCCTACAATTTGCACCTGAGAGTCCAAGTTGCCGACACCATACACCCTGGGCTTGTCAACAAAACCCCTACAATCCTCCACCCCCAACAGCCAGGCCTCAGAAGAGATGGGGAGGGATGGGGTCCCTGCCACTCTCTAGAGGGCCATCAGGCAATGGAGGAAGTTCTGCAGGCCTTGTCTCTGATGGCCTGTGGCACCTTCTTGGTGTGTAAAGCCATATGGCCGTGGCAAACCAGCCATGAAGAGAGGCAGGAGACCAGCAGGCCTTGTATTCTGTGTGTTTTGATTTCTCACAAGGAAAGACCATAGAGGGGGAAGACCTGAGACAAGAAGGGATGCACACCCGTGTTTTAATTGCCACCTACTAGAGTTACTGTGGTGTTTAATCTAGCAAATTGAAACTAATGTGAAATGCAGTTAAAATGAATCTAGTTATGACAGGGAAATGACTCAGTTGCTTTCAACCTAGACTTCTTAGAATATATGTTAAAAGATAAAATAAGGATACTAATTGCACTAATCAGGTTTTATACGGATTTTCCTCTTCAACAGAAGGGAAAAAAAGGCAAGTTAGCATCAGAAAGGGAAATGCCACCAGTTTCATGTATAGGATCCCTGCTCCCCAGCTGCCATCTTGGTTCCTTTTGGTTTGATGTTAACAGCGCAGGCTGGGCCCCTTGAACCCAGCACCTTGTTTCTGATGAATCAGTGAATGAGCTCGATTGAGTACTTCCTGTGTACCAAGGCCTAAGCTCAAATCTTGGAGAGAACAGCATGGAAAGTGGAGACTGATCTGTGCTGTTTTACAGACCACAGTATAGAATCTCTGCCATGCACCACATGGAAGGCCTACTCATTCAATACTCTCATCTGTTATCAGGGGGTCTCATGAGATGCCACCGTGGTGGTCTCTACCACTCTGTAAGGTAGGCTGAATGAAGGTAAGGCCACTTCTGACAAGAACAGTGGACCTGTAGCCTATATTTACTCAGTCTACCAGAATCAAGGCCTAGGGTGCTTGACAAGACCTTGCCTCCGGGGGTGTAGGGGGTAGGGGGCATGGACTCATTTCTCCCTCCACCTCAGGGTGACTGTGGCCCTCTCCCCATCACATTATGAGCTGACAGGGGGCTGTAAGGGATGTTAGGTACTCATGCAGAGGCCACCAACACACACGCCAAGTAGGCCACATCGCCAGGATCCATGCAGCACAGCCGTTTTCTGCACACAGCAAAGCTGCCCACACAGCAACGCCAGCTCACGACCTGCACTAGCGTGACTGCCAGAGTTCACAGAGGGAAATTTGGAGTTTTTTTTTTTTTTTTTTTTTTTGGAGATGAGCTATGATTTGAGCCAATTTAGTTCATGGTAGAGTCACATGGCCTTCTCCCTGGCTGCTGCAGAAGATGCACAAACCGCGCAGCCCCAAGGGTGGTCGGGTCTCTCCTCCTCAAAGCTGCACCCGGAAGATCAAATGCCGAGGCCTGAGGCTGGGCGGCCACATGTGCACCTTCTGCAGAGGGGGCCGTGTGGTCTTTGGCAAATCCATCCCTAGGAAAGAAGCTGCAGACACTCGCAAAAGAAAAGGGGGGTGTGGAGGGGGAAAGCACCAGAATCCCGCCCACCCTAAAGGAAACAACAACAGAAAAGAACCGGAAACAAAAAAATAAAAAGAAACGTTGAGGGAAGAAAACCAACTGAACTTACCATGCTGCGAGTGAATTTTTCTAGGGAAGTTCTACGACCTTGCTCACTTTCTGGCTTTGGGGGGAGGGGAACAAAAAAGGTAAGGAGAAAAATACAGGAAAAAAAAATCTTCAGCTTAGACGTGGTTTCCAAACAGCAGCAGCCGCAGCTAAAGAACAAAAAACAAAAGCAAAACAGGGCGAAAAACGGGGAAAGAGAAGCAGCCAGCGCTGTTTGCGAGAGTCAGTGGAGGAGACAGAAGACAGAAGCCTGGGAGGAGATGGTGCTGCCTGCTCGGAGCAGTGAGTGGGGAGGGAGTTTGCTTCTGCAGGGACGCTTCATCTCCCTTCAGGGCTTGGGTGAAGAGCCCCCACGGCTGTCCGCAGGGCCGCAGTCAGCTGTTTTGAGCTGCTTGCTAGTTACTTTCAGTCGGCCTTGCCCAGGTGTAGGAGGCCACAGACAGCCATCTGGGACCCCAGGTGAGCACTGGTGAATTTGAAGGCGACACAGAACAGACTAGCTCTGAGGGCTGGGGTGGAGTTGGGGGTATTCTGATGGGATTTCAGGAAGGGCCATGAGGGAGGTGAAGTCATAAGCTTCAGGAAGTCTCAGGAAGGACTTGTTTTCTCTCAGATTTTCCTGCCCAGAGGCAGCCAGAAATGTTGCTAACTTCAGTGACTTCCTACTGACCCCCACTCAGGGCCCTTAAAACAAGGAGGGTCTGACTGTGTCCTTCTCAATGACAAAGGGTCTTAGGCCCCCAGAAGACAATAACATGAGGAACATTCTGCACATAAAAATCTCTCTCGGTACCAAGGCAGGTGAGAACTTCCCAAGGTTTACTCATGATGGACTGCAGGAGGCTCAGGTGACCAGAAAAGCTCCTTGGGGAACTCTCCGCTGAGGTGCCCAGGACAGGGGCAAGATGAGGCAAAGCCCTTGAATGCTCTCCTAAGCCTAACCACTCTCTATAATAGGAGGAGAGGGGATGGTGTGTACCCAAACCTCTCCCCCAAGTTTCCTACCTGCAGGGATTTCAGGAGAATACAGTTACAACCCAAATACCTCCTAGGTTATGCTAGAGCCCCATTCCAGGGTCCTAAACCTGGGACTTGGAAATTCAGAGTACTCACGCTCACATTTACCTCTCTCTCTCTCTCTCTGTCACACACACACACAGCACCCAGCATATAATTAAAATTAGGGAGCTAAAGAAATAGCCAGGTGGGTCTGCAGGATTTGCTGAGAGCAGAGGGGGCAGGCAAAAGGCAGCCATCTGCCTATGTGGATGAAGTCTTGGGTGTCCTTGGGAGCAGTGCCCCTGTCCGCCCAACCGGCTGCCGGAAGACAGATACGGGGAAGTAGAAGGAAAACACAACACGAGCGACACACCACCACAGAGCTGGGCTGCTTTTTTCTCTTTGGACCTGGGCACCAGACCAAGTCCCCACTCGGGGATGGCAGGTCTCAGCCTCAACCCAGTGGGCAGACCAGGCAGCATACAATTGGCTCAGATCAGGAGCTAGCATTCTGTTCCTATAATTCTTGTCCCCTGGCTACCGAGCTGCTGCTCACAGAGGGTAGCGGTTGGCCTGACTCTCTCAGGTTCTGGTGCTTTTGCACAGGCCTTCCATGCTGCCCTGGAAAACCATTGCCGTTGCCACTTAATTGTCCCAGGAGTAGCCCTCAAAACCCAGCTCACCTACCTCTTGAGAACCTGGTTCTTTGGGGGCAAATATCTTTTTCTTTGACAGGATGAGAAAAGTGGATGAATTAGGGACAAAGAGCCAGTAAGCTGGGTCTCCAGACCGATCTGGGGCCTTTACTAGCAGAAAAATGAGGCCAGTTCATACCCCCCTCTTAGCTGGAGGTTGTGAGTCTCACATACCTGTTATGACCTGGACACTTATATCCCACGGTCAGCCCATCCCTGAAATCAGAAGATACTCTAGGCATACCTGGTAGTGTCGAGATACAAATCAGGTCCATGCCTGGAACTCTCAGGGAGAAATGGCAGGAGAAAATAACGTGTGTCACTGTCTTTGGAAAAGACTAATTCCTGATGTCTGAAAGGGTGTTGTCATCTGCAAGGGCTTTCTGCCCCAAGAACATCCCCTCATTTGGGGGCTGGGAGGAACATCCTAAGGAACTCTGCAGCCTTTCACAGGAAGGCAGTCAGTTCCTTCCTCACCCTGTAACCTCTTCTGAGAAGGTTTCCTTTTATCATGGAGGACTTGCAAGTACAGATATCTCAGTACCACTCCCTCATTTCCTGTGCATTTTCCCTTTGTGCTCAAATCCACACTGAGACTCAGTGGCCTCTGACTTTTCCTCTTCTAGCTGTGTAGACAGGCCCAGAATTTCCCCAAATTGTAATCAGTTCAGGTGTTTTGAGCCTACAAGAACTATGGAAAACTTACTTTGACCTTCCCCCATGAGATCTGGGCTGGAGACATTTAAAGTCTCCATAACCTTTCTCATGCCCCCAGTTCTTGAAAAAACAGACACCAGAGCTGTTTCTGGGGGTGTCAGAGATCCTCCACCAACATCCTTCAGCAAGGGAAGTGGCAAGAGGTCAGATTTCATACTCTTCCCATCACAGTAGCTACACCTTGTGGAAGGGATGCAGGCAACCCAAGAAAGCTGCGCTTCTGACAACCCAGGCATTTCAGAAGTCCCTTTCTCTTTTTCAGACTATTTGGGCTCTTCTCAGGGCTACCCAAGGGCAGGAGAGCAGGACAGAAATGCTCTTCTAGACTCTGGAGTGATGTGGTACCAATCATATATGCAGACAGGATCCTGGCACATGAGGTCGACAGTACACAGAGAGAAGGGCTGTGTGGATGAGGAGGCAGCCCAACGGACAGTGTGTTGATGGACAACTACATGCTGCGGGAGGGTGGCTAGGAAGAAAGAAGGAGGGGGTGCATGAGCTCCTAAGTGGCATGGCACGAAGTTGTGGAATCTGTTGTAAACAGCCACACTTAACCACACACAGGCCTCAGACCAGAGCTGAAAGGTGAGAGGGTTTGCAAGCATACTGGAATCAAGAGTCCTCTCTCTTGTCTCCCCTCTCCCAGGCCTCCCTGCCCCTCCCGGCTTTCCCTTCCCTCCTCCCAGAAGTCCGTTGAGTTCATCCCCTGCTCAATCACTCCTTGCCACCTGCATCCTGTGGGTCACTGGGCCCCCAAATCTAAGACTCTAAGGGGCTGCAGGGAACCATGGCTCCGTTCCAAGAGGAGGAGGAATAGTTGCTTCTTGGTTAAAAAAAAAAGGGTTACCACTCTCAGGCTGGTGAGGGAGAGGAAGGAGGGTGTCAAGCAGGGAACAATCCCAAAGGTGGCTTCAGGAGCTGATCACCCCTTGAAACCTACAAGATTTTGTTTTTCGTTTTTTTTTTTTTTTTTCTGTCCAATGAGGAGGCTGCCCCAATCCATGCCTCGAAATCACCCTGGGATGGTCAGTGAGAGAAAGTCTGTAGGGAGGGGGCTGGACTTTGAAGTAAGGGGAGCTCTCTGGTTTCCTAAGGGACTAGCTGAGTGTCACTGCTGAGCCACTGTGGCCTTAGTATTTGACCATACTCCCCCCTATGGGCAGAACACGTAGATGGAGGCAATGGGGACATGGAGACAGGACCTTCGGGTGGACTGGAGTGGGGACCATCCTAATTGTTTTCAACTGGAGTGGAAGGGGATGCAGAAGAGAAAGAAGAAAGGAGAAAATAAATAAAACCCATGGAATGATTTTGCCATTTGACATCAGCAGCAAGCATTAGGCAAGAGTTCACAGTGCTAAGAGAGGCAAGCTTGCCCTTCCCAAAGATACCTTCTTCTTGGCTAACAGCAAGTCCTGGTAAGCATTTGACCGGAGGAAGCGAGCATAGCTGTCACTCTTCATCAGCTTGTAGATGTGTTCCTGGGGGAGGAAGTGGGTGAGAGACACAAGCAAGACCTGTCAGTCAAGGCTGAAGGAAATTACAACCAACCAACCACTGGTTTTCGGAAAGAAACAAAGTGACCTGGGTATGCTCGTATGTGCCTAGAAAATCTTGCAAAATGCTCCCCACTGAGTCAGAAACACCAAACAAAACATATTTTCTCTCTTTGAGTAAAACATCCTTGAGGATCATGTCCCAAAGGCTTTGTAATTGGGCCCTAGTGCTATGTTGGGATGCAGCATTGCTTAATGATTAAAACCACAGGCGCAGGAATAAAAGCTAATGAACTATTGATACACATGACAACTTGGATGTATCTCAAGGAAATCATGATGAGTGAAAAAAGCCAATTCCAAAAGATTACGTACGCTATGATTCCATTTATATAACATTCTTGAAATGACAAATTATAGAAATAGAGAACCTATTAGGGGTTGCCAGGGACTAGAGGTAGAGGAAGGGAAAAGAGGGAAGTGGGTATGGTTATAAAAGGCAACTGGAAGAATTCTTGAGGTGATGGAACAGTTCTGTATCTTGATGTATCTTACACGTGATAAAATTGCATAGAACTAAACACATACACACTCACACATACATACACACACAAACAAGTACTAGGAAAAATGGGAAAATCTGAATAATATCAGTGATTGTAGCAATGACAATATTATGGTGGTGATATTGTAGCATAGTTTTGTGAGATAATATTATCGGGGGAATCTGGGTAAAGGGTACATGGGATCTCTGTATTATTTCTTACAACAGCATATGAATCTATAGTTATCTCAAAATAAAAACTTTAATTAAAAAAAAAAAAAACCACAGGCAACAATGCAACTGGGTCAGTCTTTGAATATGAGGGCTATCATCTCTTCCTGGAAGGCTGTCCTTGGCAACCAGATCATGGGGCATGTGGGCAAATATACCAGGCCTGAGGCTTACATCCAGGAGGGGCAGATGCTGTGGCTTTGTGCCGTCTCCTCTTCTGGGCTCCTAGAGGCATTTACATTCTGGCCTTGGCAATGAATTTCACCCTTGACTTCCAGCTAATTCCTATAGCCACATGGTCTGTTCCTAACAGATCTGTACTCATCAAGGGCAGGAAAAGTCTGGTCCATTAAAATAGAGAACTTGGCAGTTGAAATGAAATCCAGTTTAGCCACAGGGGAAAGCTTGGCTGTTCTAAAGAAGGATCTGTTAGGAGGGAAGATGGGCCTTCATTATGGAGGGTGAGATTAACAGTTAGGTGCTGGCCTGGTAGAAGAAGCATCTTCCCCAATGTGTGCTCATTCTTCAAACTATGAAGACAGACAAGGACTCCAGTGCTCAGGGGGATGGAAAGATGGTCAGTGAGGAGACAGTGCTCAGCTGAGAGGTAGAACTGGACATTAAAGATCCATCTCTTTCCTGGTTACACTTCCCAGAGAGGGCATAGGAGGGGCAGGCAGAGACTTCCTTGCCAGGTGGAGGCCAAATTTTAGAGCTACCTGGCCAGATGGCTACTGTGTCCCAGAGGAAGCTGGGGCAATGCTAAGATCCTCTCCCTACCAACCACAAGAGAAAGCGAAACCAGAAAGCAAGAAACATCTTGACTGCATGTGGCTCCTCCTCCTTTCCATCTTCAGCTGGACCCCAAGCAGACTTGTTTGGGGACCAGCTTCATTCTTCCTGAGATGCTCCCATACATACAAAAGTAGATGGTAGTCCCACTAATGGGAAGGAGCACACTGCATGGGGTCAAGAGACATTGCATAGTGGTTTGGTTCTGAGATGATTTTGATAGTTCAGATGTGTTCTGATTTAATAGATTTAGTGTCAATACGCCTAAGTGTTTTTCTGAAACTTTAAGACAACAATACACCCCACTCTAGTTTAAGTTCCATGAGGGTGGGAACAATATGTTTTCTCAGGGTCAAACGTTAGTTGAATTTACTGAATGACAGCATTATTTCTTGGCTCACAGGTATGCTTTTTTGAATTTAACATTCAGGAAGTTTGCAGGCTCAATACGTGTGTTTGGTTTATGGTTCGGAACAAGATCCTGCCTGCTCTCCATATGGAAGGAGACTGGGGATTATACTCAGCTCAAAGGAAGTCCATGCTGTGACCATTTTGGCTTGTCCCTGATGGCCTCAGAGCCCAGACTGAGGACACTATTGATCTTTGCTCTCGTTTGTTGTCTCTTTAAATTGTTCTAACATTTAAATCTTAGGTACAAATGCGAATCCAGAGTAAAAATGACCCACTGTCTCCTTCTTGTCTCAGGCATCACTTCTGTCTTGCTGACGGAGCCACATAGCTCCTGAGTCATCTGGAGATGCCTGTCACTAATGCCTGGACTCTTTCCAAACCCCAATCGATAGCAACAGGTCCCTGCTTTTTTTCTGACTACCGATAGAAATCTAAATCTCTAGGTATAGCTCACAAAATACTGCACTACTGCCCCAAGAGGAGTAAGGAAACCTCTCCTAGCCCAGCCCTTCTGGCCTTGGCAACTAATTTCATCCTTGATTCAGCTAATTCCTAGAAACTCATTGTGGGCAGGAGAGTCTGGTCCATTAGAAGAAGGAACTTACCAACCGAAAAAGACCACAATAAGGTGGATACCTAAACATTCAATCACAATAATAGTCAACAAATACTTACTGAGCACCTACTACATGCCAGGCACTGAGTTCACATCCTGAATAAGTCACAGCGTGTCTCTGATGTCAAAATCTTAGATTCTATTCAGTGAGACAGACATTACACAAACATGTTCATAGCTAATTGAGCTAAGGGCTACAGAGAAGAAATTCAAGTACAGGGTGTTATGAAGTGATGTAACTGGGGATCATCCTCCCTGCCAGGGGTGGGTAATGGTGGGTAATGGTGGTCTACAAACCAAAAGATAGGAGGATCTGAGTGGACAGAGAGAAACGTATTTCCCAATTCTGTGGTAGTTGGGGAGGGTCTGATCACTCAGTCTGATCAACTCCAGGAAGAAGGACAATCCGGGGGCAAAGACGGAAGAGCAGGAGACAGTGGTGTTCCACTCTCCAGGTGTGTTAAGATGGGTTGGAAGAACAGTTTGGGTACTGCTCTCATCCTCCCCATGTCACATTGCCAACTCTAAAGCTAGAACCAAGGCAAGGATGACGTGGGGACAAAGAAGTGAGTAAAAATATTACCTACCGGAGGGTGGGTTGCACAAGATGGTATTACCCTGCCAACTCTGTTGCTGGCCCTTGACCATCATTTTTGCAAACTCAATTACCTCTGTTGTTGTTGTTAGTTGCTGTAAAGTCAACTCCAACTGATGGCAACCCCATGTGTGCAGAGTAGAACTGCAGTTTTTAAGGATGTGACCTTTCAGAAGTAGATCGCCAGCTCTGTCTTCTGAGGTACCTCTGGGTGGGTTTGAACCACCAACCTTTCAGCTAGTAGTTACGTGCTTAACTTTTTGCGCCACCAGGGACTCCTCAAGTTACTCTACCAAGCAGCAATAACCAAAGCAATAATAGCAGATCCAAGGCACAGGTCTGAGAATCTGAAAACCTCTGCAGGTCCCCCTGCCGCCTGCAGGGCCCATGGCTTCCGGCTCCCTCTGGCCTGGGACTCTCTCTCCCACAGCCTAGGGGTGCAGGGCTCTCCCCTGACCTCCTACTCCTTCCCCAAGCAGAGAAATGGAGGCTTTGAGGTACCCAGTTTTAGAACTGTGTTCCTTCCTCTGTGCCAGGTTTGTCTAGGAAACATAAAGACAGTAAACAAAGGGTGGGTGAAGGAAGCACTGAGATTTCTGGGAATGAGAATGAAGATAGGACTCAGGGTCTTTGGCCATTTCCCAAATACAGTGAGTTTATCACTGCCAGGGTGAGCAAGTGTGCAAAGCTCTTGGCAGTGACCTCTACTGATTTATGAGGGGTTCTGGTTTGTTTCCCCTGTTCTGAAGACAACCAGTCTTAAGGGAAATGTATACCTAGAATCTGCAAAGTACAAGGGAACCACAGGTGAAATCAGCCAAGTCCCCACTGAGAGGGAATTCCCAAGGGGACAGAGAAAAAGATGATTTCCCTTCTCTCCTCTCCTCTCCTCCTTCCCTTCTTTTTAAAAAGGAGATGATTGAGTTGACTATGAACAAGCAGAACCACCAGAGTTCATGCCTGCCTTCCTGAGCACCTACTCCAGGGAGGATGAGTTCTCTATAGGTTGACAGATTGAGACTCAGGGCCCTAAATCGCACTAAACGTCTTAGCCACAGTTCTCAGCAGTGGGAGGAATCACACCCCTGCAGGGGTTGACAGTTATAGTACAGGGATGTCACCTGATGAGACATTTCACCTTCATTTCCCCTTCTGGGGCCTGGGCCCTGGTGATGAGGTGCTCTGCTAGGCTGGGATGCTAAGGCAGAAGCAGAAACAACTGGAATCAGTCAGGTCTGAGACACATGCGGGAGCTAAAGGGAGCGAGCAGGACAAGCTGTCTCAAAACTACACCTGCTACAAATCAATGTTTTGCTGCGAGAGTCCTCCTTTGGAACTCTCCTTCCTTTTTAGACAAAACACAGTGACCCTCACAAGCATTAGGGGAAGGTAATCAGAAAATGTCTGGGGCCTTGGGCCACAAGCATGCCAGACCAGCCGAACTACTTAAGAACACTCTACATCCTCCCTTTGCTGTGGGTTCCTAAAACAGCTAAGGTCTCATTTTCCAGCTTCAGAATATCCTCCTGGAGTGGGAAACCACTCAGGTGGAGCATTGCACAGCTGCCAAGGGCCCTTCTTGTGATTTACAAGCGCCCTATTTTTTTTTTTTTTTTGGCAGGTGTACGTGCCTCATCTCTGCCCTCCATCCCCAAGCTTCCTGGAATAACAGTTAGATTTGGCAACTGTTGGGTGCCTTCTAGTCCTCTGAAGGAAGACAGGGCTGTGGGACAGAGTGTGGTGTTGCTGTATGGAGTGATGGAAAGGGGACTGGGCTAGAAGTCAAAGCCTTGGATACTGGTCCTGACCGCCCTTTTCTAGCCCTGTCTATCATCACACAATTCGATGAGGAAATGTAAGTGAAGGCACTGCTGTTGTTGTCAGGTGCCGTCGAGTCGGTTCCAACTCATGGTGACCCTATATACAACGGAACAAAACACTGCCTGGTCCTGCGCCATCCTCACAATCATTGTTACGCTTGAGCCCATTGTTGCAGCCACTGTGTCAATCCATCTCGCTGGGGGCTTCCTCTTTTTCGCTGACCCTCTGCTTTACCAAGCATGAGGTCCTCCAGGGACTGGTCCCTCCTGATAACATGTCCAAAGTATGTGAGATGAAGTCTCGCCATCCTTGCTTCTAAGGAACATTCTGGCTATACTTCTTCCCAGACAGATTTATTTGTTCTTCTGGCAGTCCACAGTATTTTCATTATTCTTCGTCAACACCGTAATTCAAAGGCATCAGGTCTTCTTCGGCATTCCTTATTCATTGTCCAGCGTTCACGTGCATTTGAGGCGATTGAAGACACCATGAAAGCACTATGAAGACTACATGTGTGTAGAGTAATAATAACCACTGGACTTCATGTTGTGACTGCCCTTGCCAAGGACATACTGGTGAGGCTGAAGATGAGAGACTCCTGGGGGCAGGGGGAGAAAGGAAGCAGGGAGACTTTAGGAGCAGAGAACCGCTGTGCTATTTTCGTTGTTGGTGCCATTCACTCTGAATCAGTGCTTCGGTTTAAACAATCCCATTTTACAGGTGAGAATAGAAACTCTAAAAGATTAGGTGGCTTGCTCAAGGTAAGGACAGAGTCAGGATTTGAACCCAGAGCTAAGTGACCCAGAGCTGAGCTCACACTCTTTCCACTGCAACATGCTGCTTTCCATTGTCCTTTAGTTGGGATTCCAAGGGGAGTGAATGCCGCTTGAGCTCAGATGAAACATCAAATAAAGTCTTTCAATTCATAGTTAGCAGAAAGGTTGGGGGCCTTCTGTCAAGTCCTACTCCGAGTCATCCTACTGCAGATGTAGCCACTTCTTACCATTCTATTTGCATTCAGGGCGTCTGCTTTTGGGAACAATTTACTACCACCGTCAGCAATGGCAATGACCAAGGCACCAGAGGTGGCACAGGCTCTGTCTAGTTTCTCACCTAACAGGCGGGCCATGTACAGCTCACCTTCCATATGTGGAGGAAGTTGCAGATAGAGTTTGGAACCAAGTTCTCAATCTGGAAAAGCTCTGAGGGCTGATGGGGACTCTTAAAAAGTCATAAATAGCAAGTCTGTATCAAAGACCATCTCCCAGAAGATCCCTCATTCTCACCTTTCAAAGGACTCATAAATACAGTAAAACCTGAGAAAGCCAGAACCTGTGGAAGGTGGAAACCTGTCAGAGAAGGAAAACGCAGATATTTTCCACTAAACCGAGCAATAGAAACGCGGTAAGACTGTACCCCGTCAAAGGCAGAAAACTTGTGATGCCTGGAAAAACAAGGCAGCCCCATTAAGTTCCAGATCTCCCAGGTTTCACTGTATCTTCTACAAAGGTCTTCAGACTTTAAGCATGGTTAGCTAAATTTTTTTCAACTTGGATCCTGAAAAAGGACAGAGGGTGGTACTGGATGGTGGTTAAGGACTTGAAGTGGATCACAAATCAGTATCTGCTTGATAAACAGAGAAGAAGCAATAGAAAAGAGACCACAGCAATATGGACACATCCACTTAAGTAAAAATGGTAGTTTGTTGCTCTTCATGGAGGTAGCTTTGGATGATCATCTTAGGGTCATGGGTATCTTAAATGAGAAGCCCCAATTTGGGTTTCTTTGTTCTCTTAAGCATGGCATGGGGCCCCTTGTTTCCACATAATGCATCACTCAAGGTCATAAGAGGGTGTAAGAATAAATGATCATTTGCCTTTACCCTGCAATTCATCTGTAAAAGCATGTTCAATTTAACTGGCCAAAAGGGCACAATATTTTGATGCTGTTTCATCCCTACCCTTAGATAAGGGTAGCTTCAAAGACAGAATTGCCAGATTGCCTTTTTACCTACCCAAATACCATGGAAATTAACTTAGAAAAGTGTTTTCCTTTCCTCTTCAAGGTCATGGGGCTTGGTGACAGAAATATCTGCTCAGAAGCATCAACAGATACGTACAAAGAAATTTTGGAATGTAATTGTGTGATGCCTTCTCTCCAGGAAACACTAGTCTGCATGGTAATAAACAGAACTAGATCACAAACAACTGATTTGTTATTTTCAAAATGCATCCCTCCCTCTGCTTTTCATCCCCCTAAAATAAAACCACCCACAGAATAAAATGAGTAACTCCTGGAGCAAGCAGTTCTGTGGCATTCTTTATTAAAATACTTCTTTGGCATGGGAATCTACCAGGAAATGCCCTCCAATCTAGAATTAATGCCAGGAAACTTGGTGCAGTCTTGTGATACTGGCACACAATGCCACCAACTCCACCACTGGAACAAAGATTAATAGTCTTCACCAGGCTAGGAAGACTTCTACTTATGAGTAATCTGGGGCAAACATAAAATCGTACTCCACTGGGCTTCGGCTTTTAAACAAAACAAATGTCAGAAAGCCTGCATGCCTTAATTAAGCAGCTTTTGAACATCTAAGTTTAGGTCTTAATAATAGGAACTTTTGGCTAGAGGCTTCTGTCTACTCAAGGTGGGTGCAGACTTAATGGTATATTTCTCGGCTCTTTCATCACCCTGACGTCATTCTGGCCTTGAAGTTACTCTTTGATCAGTCCACACACTTGATAATGGCTGAATTGAATTTCAGTAACTTGGACTGAAGGTTACTTAAGGGAAGGGGCCCTCCTAGGCATCTCTATATTCCCAGAGCCTAGAAAGTCTGGCATTTAGTGGGTGTTCCAAGTTGTGCTGAACTGGTATATTGTACACATTTAATTTAATCAGTATTTATTGACTAGCTACTACGTGTGCTCCCCAAGGATGCTTGGCAAGACTCTTCAAAGTTGAAAGCCAAGGGACAAACCGACCTTTGTTTTTGATGATAGGCACAGTCTAGAGTGTTATAATCCTAAACTGAGTTGTCCAGGAAATTTTTTAAAAAAAATCTCAACTGTGTACAAAGCATTATTTTAGCGTTATAGGGACTTATACAGGATAAAGAATACCAGATTTCTGCTCCCATTAAGAAAACATAAAATCCAGAGGTGCTGGAAGGCCCAGACACTCCAGGTATAAAGTGGGGAGTCTTAACAGGTACTGTGAGTCAGGAAAGCAGTGGGGTTCGGGCACTATTAGGGAGACTAGGCGGGCACCTGCAGAAACAAAGCCAATAGGCAGGGTTGGTCTCCCCAGTTCAACTGTCAATCCATTTGATGGACAGATTTCCAATCCAATCCAATCTCAATGAAATGTTTTCTTACGCCTATTTTATTTTGTTTTTAAAGAATGACGGGCTCTTAGACAGGCTCTACCTGACGGCAAAAAGCAATCCATACTTTCTATCCTTTTTCAATTCCCCTCAGTGTAGAACTTCATAGCCCCACAGGTAAGGGTCTCTCAGTTTGAATGGGAGAGTGTATGTTCATGAAATGGATGAATGGGTAAATGGACGAATGATCAAATGGATCCAGGAACACAGTCTTTGGAACATCCTTGGATACTCCTAGGCATTTTCAGTTGAAGCCAAGCAGCCACTGAGCTGCCAGATGACTCCTCTCTCCCTCCTGAAGCCTGTGGAGGCTCAGGAAAGAGGCAAATGCCCTGAGAAAGGCTTAGGTTCTCAATGCTTGCTGTGGTTTAATTTTCTCTTTCAAGGGCTACAAGCAAAGCTTTAGATCACATGCCTGAGATTCAGATCTCTCCTGCTCCAGCCCCCTCTGCCCACCACCACCAGACTCACCCTCTTCCAACTTTGTCATCCTGAAGTTGTTTCCCAGCTCAAAGCCTTCAATGCTTTCCCATTGTCTTCAGGATGAGAAAGTTCAAATTCCTTAGTATGACACTCCAAGACACCCAAATTTGGTTCCCACCTATACATCCTGCATTTTTACCCTAAGAACCCCTTCCAAGAACTGAAGTCTTTTTGGGAGAACTACTTTTTGATTGAGCTTGGAATTATGAGGCCCCAGAAAATACTAAAGCCATTGATTTTTGGAGTTCACACAACTACACAGCATTTTTTAACTTATGATGGCTAGAAAAGGACATCATCTTTGGTAAAGTAGCGGGGCCAATGAAAACGAGGGAAATTCTCAATGTGATGGATTGACACATTAGCCACAAAGGACTCAAACACACCACTGATCATGAAGATGGCACAGGACTGGGCAATGTTCCTTTCTGTTATACATAAGGTCACCATGAGTCAGAGCTGACCTGATGGCAGCTAACAATAATAACAACAGGTATTCAAAGAATTTTCAGGGCTGTTACCCCATCTAATTTCTTCACAATCCTTAATGGGCTATATAGAAACATCACCCCCATTTTATAGACGAGGAAACTAAGGCACACAAGTTTCAGGCCCTTGCCTAAAACCACATAGCAAGTGGGGGTGACAAGCCTGGGACATTCTCTGATGTCTTATAGTTGAGAATAGAGAATTTGATATCTAGCATAAAGAATTGAGTTCTAACAAAACAAAACAAAACAACAAACATGTTCCATGCTGTTCCTTCCCCTGCCCCACAAGACTAAATCTATGAAACTGGAACAACACAGCAAATAGCTGAGGGCTATTGTCACAGCCCACTGACCTTTATGGAAGATTTGGTCTTGGCCCAAATTTTCAGAAGAAGCTAAATGGATCAGGAAAGCGCAAGTGCAAATGCTGGGCTTGTGCTGACAGGGTGTCTTGTGAAACATTTCCACAGGAAGCAACGTGGGCAATTAACTTTGCTATAACAATGCACGTAGTCAAAATAAATAAATAAAATCCTTGGAGGGAGCCGGTACCCCACCCCCAGCCGGCACTTCAAACGGATCCATAAATCTGGTGGAACCTTCACTCAAGCTACTAGCACTAACCTTATGGCACAAGGTCATACTTCTATTCGCAGTTTGACCATTGTGGTGGACCTCTGAGAACCATGGTGATGGGCTAAGGAGGACATTCAGCACTCCCAGTCCCAATGGGGGGCTCAAAGATGTCACCATTCCCACTCAGCAGATGGGCAAACCGAGCAGAACCTATTTAGAGGACTTACATGTTCAATCCCAGAAAAAGCATATGGTGGAGACAGGATCAGAGCCTGTTCCTCTGGCTCTTGGTCCCTCTCTGAGAATTAGAGTTTCTTTAGGTGCTGATATGACAACCAAGCCCTCAGCACTAATGGTCCAGGGTGGTGTGATCGGAGCAGCACACTCTTGGCCAACAAGTTGAGAGATTCCAGTGTAAGTCTTTGCCAGTCATGGGCTCCTAAGGGACCTCCCCATGCATCTCAACCTCCTTTTGGCACGTGTTCCTCGTGTGGAAACTTCTGAATTGTCCCTATTTTGCAGGGAAGGAGTGCTAGCCAGGAATGATAAGGCAGTGTGGGTAGCCAACTGTCCTAGTGATCTAGTGCTGCCATGACAGAAATACCACAAGTGTATGGTTTTAACAAAGAGAAATTTATTTCCTCACAGTCAAAGTAGGCTAAAAGTCCAAATTCAGGGTGTCAACTCCAGGGGAAGGCTTTTTCTCTCTGTTGGCCTTCTTCTGTTCAGTGTTCCCCTGGACTAGGAGCTTCTCAGCGCAGGGACCCCAGTCCAAAGGATGTGCTCTGCTCCCGGCACTGCTTTCTTGATGGTATGAGGTGCCCCTGTCTCACTGCTCACTTTTGTCTTTTATATATCAAGAGATTGCCTCAGGATACAATCCAATCTTGTAGATCCAGTCCTGCCTTACTAACACAACTGCCACCCATCCTCCCTCATTAACATCATAGAGGCAGGATTTACAACATATAGGAAAATCACACAGTACCAGGAATCATGGCCCAGCCAAACTGATACACACATTTTTGGGTGGACATAATTCAAACCATGACACCAACTTTTCTTGGTCTGCTTTGTAACACTCAATCCTGACGCAGAAATATTTGAAACCTCAACACTCTATACTGTATCTTTCTGGGTTTCGTGAAAAGTTTCCATCATTTTCACAATATGTTGTTTAGTTTAGGGATTGGCAAACTACAGCTCGTGGTCCAAATTCAGTCCACTCTCTGTGTTTGTACATTCTACCAGTTAAGAATGGAGCCCTGGTGGTACAGTGGCTAAGCGCTCGGCTGCTAACTGAAAGTTCAGCAGTTTGAACCCACCAGCCACTTCACAAAAGAAAGATGCGGCATCTGTTTCCATAAAGATTATGGCCTTGGAAACCATATGGGGTAGTTCTTCTCTGTCCATAGAGTCACTAAAGAGTCGCTATAATTTGGAATAGACTCAGCAGTAACCGGTCACCAGCTGAGAATGGTTTTTACCAGGGCTTCAAACTACTTTGTTCCATTTCAAACCCCTGCTGAGAAGTTCCATTTCCATCCCAGGTATACTAAATCTTAATCTACATTTTAACAAGATTCCCCAAGTGATTCTTATGTATAATAAATTTTGAGAACTACTGCTCTACCAGTGGTTCTCAGAATTGGTCCCTAACCAGCAGCATTAACATCACCTGGGAACTTGTTAGAAATGCAAGAATCTCCTGGGGATCTTGTTAAAATGTAGATTCTGATTTAGTATATCTGGGATGGAAACGCAAACTTCTCAGCAGGGGTTTGAACTGGAATGAATCAATTCAAAACCCTGAATTTTGCATTTTTAAATAGTTGAAAAAAAATCAAAAGAATATTTTGTGAAAATCATATTAAATTCAAATCTGTGTCCATAAATAAAGTTTTACTGGAACATAGCCACACTCATTCATTTACACTGCTTACACTGTGACTTTGTTATGTTGTAGGTGCTTTTGTATGGCAGAATTGAGAAGTTGTGACAGGGACCATATAACCACAAAGCCTAAAATCTATATTATAAGACCCTTTACAGAAAGAGTTTGCCAACCTGGTTTAGGGTTAAAAGGCAGATTAGTTACATATGTAGAAATATACATAAATTGAGGAAGAAAATACACCAAAATAGGACTTATCTCCAGGTGTTAAGATTGCATGCAATCTGATTTTTTTCACTACATACATCAAGCAAACAAGTATAAAAAATAATAGTAATGACATTAAGAAAATGAAATAGTAAATATTTACGATAAAATTTTCTGTGTCTTACTGTGAGCAAATGTCATGCAATGAATTACTTAACCTAGTCCTTCTAGCCATAGTCTTTGTGACTCACACATAATGATTGAGTGGGACTATGCAAATTATGGAACCCTAACAAAGGGATTGGTCAGTTTTGTCATCCCGCTAGGCTTAAAACGCCATTCCAGAGTCAGGAGGAGAGGATCTCACCACCACCAAGAAAGAAGAGCCAGGAGTGGAGCATGTCTTTCAGATCTGGGATCCTTGCACTAAGAAGCTTCTGGAACCAGGAGACTGAGAGAGACAGAACTGTAACACCAAAGATGGTGAGGAGCAGGGGCAGAGAAAAGGCAACAGCAGAACCAGGAGCCCAGCAGGAGACAGCCTGGTCCACAGAGTGAGAAAGTTGAGTGCCTCTGGGCAGGAGACTTCCTGGTGGAGTGGGGTGCCTTCGGGCATTTATCAGCAGAGCTAAAAGAGCTTTGTAACACTTGCACAAGCAGGGCAGAGGCTGAGGGGCCAGAGACAGGCATGCCTGCAGGCATGGCTGAGAAGAGGCTGTCCTGATTGAAGAACTATATCCTGAATGTTCCTGAACCTGAATGGTAACCTGCTACTTCCCTAATAAACTCCATAATCATGAATACTGTCTGAGTTTTGTGTGATTATTGCAATGAATTATCGAACTCAGCAGAGAAGTAGCGAGTGCTGTGGGTGGAATGGTTGGTGTCAGAACTGATAAAGATGGTGTAGAGAGGAGGTATGTCTGATCTCCAACTCATACGAATCAGCCTTGGGCTGTTGATCTTGATTCTCCTTTCCCCTTGTGAAGTTAGAAGAGGTCAGATGCCTGTTCCAGGGCATTTTTAAAGCCAGACACTGAGTCAGTTGTTTACATACTTCATTTCACCTAATCCCCAGTCCACCCATATGCTTAAGTACCATTGTATTTCCATTCCACAGATGAGGAAAAGAAGACTCTGGAAGTTTAAGTAAATTGTCCAAGCTCATACTACTAGTAAGAAGCACTTTATATATTTATGGTAGAAACACAGTTAAGTGAAAAAGGGAATAGGCTGAAAACAGGAATTGATTTAGGAAGAGTTGTTTTATTTGAATTCGTGGAAGACTAATCTTAACAGATATTGAAATTGGAGCTGTTTAGGACGCCCTCATGTCTGGTCTAGCTCACAAGATGGCTGTGTAAATGAGATATAAAATACTTTAAAGTACCTGAAAAATGGCAGAGCATCATAACTAATGAATGAGGTGTGTTCAGAAACTTGTCAAGGCACAACATGTTGACTTCCCAAGTTCTTCCATCAAATCTTTCTTGAATTACAAACAACATGAATGTCCAAAAAGAGAGGACCAGTTGACTGAACATACTAGGGCCATGGTGTTTCCTGGTTCAATAAAAGAACTAGGCAGTAAACATATCGTTGCTGTTAGTGTTGGCATTGCAATTTTGAGACTCTGTGGTAATGCAGGATAAAGCAAATGAGTAATTATATAAGGTACTAATGCCACCATCTATATTGTCCTTGAGAACCAGGATTCTCAGCATGAAGAATGGAGACACAGATGTAAAAAATAAGAGGTTAAATAAAATCCCCCTGTGATCGTTAGGGTTGTGTGTCAACTTGATTGGGCCATGATTCTCAGTGGTTTGGCACTTATGATGTAGTTTGGCAGTCATATGATGATGTGATCACTTCCAAGATGAGATTTGATATAATGTGATCACCTCCATGATGGGATCCACATGAGTAGCCAAACAGTTGAAAGGGAGTTTCCTTGGGCGTGTCGCCTGCATGGAATATACGTGGATATTCAGGCAAGGATTGTGAGCTTTTGCTCGCTCTGGATCCTGCAGCTGGCTTCAGTTTGTTGGACCTCCAGATCTTGGGACTTGAGCTAGCAGCTTACCAGCAGTCTTGCCTACCAACCTTAGGATCTGTCGGTCTTCACAGCCTGTGAGCAAGGGCCCTGCTGTCTGACTTGCTGATTCTGGATTTACCAGCCCCTGTTGCTACGTGAATCAGGAGAAGCCTCAAGCCTGACCCATGGATTTGGGACATTCCAGCCTTTACAACCACGTGAGCCATTTCCTTTATATAAATCTCTCTATATAGATACTTATATGCTTCACTGGTTTTGTTTCTCTAGAGAACTCAGCCTAAGACACTCCTGTAGTTCTGAATTTAAATGGAAAGTATCAATATAAACTCATTCTTATAACAACATATTTCCTAGCTCTGCCCACTAAAAGGTCCAGAAACAATGACGAACCCAGAAACAATGAACACCCCTAAGTGTCCAGACTGTGGTCTCTAAAAACCATTTTCCACTAAGAGTAACCAGTGATCTTGGGAGAAATGGCTGATTCCAGGTCTAGGGCAGGGCCTGGAACACCTTAGCTTCCTTGCTATTTGGGTATTATCAAAGACTACCAGGGTCATGGCAGAAAGAACCAACATAAATAAGTTCCCACCAGCCAGAGATATCATACTTTCAGTATCAATAAAAGTGATAATCGAAATGGATTGAAACACATCAAATCTGTTTAAATCAATGAGTTCACAAAGATACTAAAAAACAAAAAAGGCTAATTGGTCACCATTGGAAGATTCTAGGCAGCTAACTCATTATTTTGAAAACTTGCAAATAAAGGGAAAGAATCAACCACTTGTCTTGCCTTTCCTATGTATACTGTACTACCAGGTAATCAAATAGTAGATGAGAGGAAGTTTCTTTTTTAGGGAAGCATTCCAGCTGATCAATGAAGAAGGAATGATAAAATTAGAACTTCACCATTTTGCAACTAATTAAAATAAGGAGCCCTGGTGGTGTAGTGGTTAAGAGAGTGGCTGCTAACCAAAAGGTTGGCGTTCGAATCTACTAGCCACTTCTTGGAAATCCTATAGGGCAGTTCTACCCTGTCCTATAGGGTTGCTATGAGTCAGAATTGACTTGATGGCAATGGGTTTGGTTTGGTTTAACTAATAATAAAGGATTGGTAGTTGCAAAATACAGCCTTGGTGATAGAAATGATGTAGGAGATCATATGACAGAATTTTGCAAGACCAACGACTTCTTCATTGCAAATACCTTTGTGAACAACATAAATAGTGACTATACACGTGGACCTCACCAGATGGAATACACAGGAATCAAATCGACTACATCTGTGGAAAGAGATGATGGAGAAGCTCAATATCATCAGTCAGAACAAAGCCGGGGCTGAATGTGGAACAGACCATCAATTGTTCATATGCAAGTTCAAGTTGAAGCTGAAGAAAATTAGAATAAGTCCACGAGAGCCAAAGTACGACCTTGAGTATATCCCACCTGAATTTAGAGACCACCTCAAGAACAGATTTGACACATTGAACACTAATGACTGAAGACGAGAGGCGTTGTGGAATGACATCAAAGACATCATAGATGAAGAAAGCAAAAGGTCATTAAAAAGACAGGAAAGAAAGAAAAGACCACAATGGATGTCAGAAGAGACTCTAAAATTTTTTCTTGAACTCCGAGTAACTCAAGTGAAAGGAAGAAATGATGAAGTAAAAGAGCTGAACAGAAGATTTCAAAGGGCAGCTTGAGAAGACAAAGTAAAGTATTATAATGAAATGTACAAAGAAAACCAAAGGGGAAGAATATGCTTGGCATTTCTCAAGCTAAAAGAACTGAAGAAAAGATTCAAGCCTCAAGTTGCAATATTGAAGGAGTCTATGGGGAAAATATTGAACGATGCAGGAAGCATCAAAAGAAGATGGAAGGAATACACAGAGTCACTGTACTAAAAAGAATTGGTCAATGTTCAGCCATTTCAGGAGGTAGCATGTGATCAAGAACTGATGGTACTGAAGGAAGACGTCCAAGCTGCACTGAAGGGGATGGCGAAAAACAAGGCTCCAGGAATTGATGGAATACCCATTGAAATGTTTCAATAAAGGGAGGTAGTACCAGAGGTGCTCACTCATCTATGTCAAGAAATTTGGAAGACAGCTTTTCGGCCAACCAACTTGAAGAGATTCATATTTGTGCCTATTCCAAAGAAAGGTGATCAAACAAAATGCGTAAATTACTGAACAATATCATTAATATCACACACAAGTAAAATTTTGCTGAAGATCATTCAAAAGCAGTTGCAGCAGAACATCGACAAGGAACTATCACAAGTTCAAGCCAGATTCAGAAGAGGATGTGGAATGAGGGATATCATTGTTTATGTCAGATGGATCCTGCCTGAAAGCAGAGAGTACCAGAAAGATCTTTACCTGTGTTCTATTGACTATACAAAGGCATTCAACTGTATGGATCATAACAAAGTATGGTTAACAATGTGAAGAATGGAAATTCCAGAACACTTAATTGTGCTCGTGTGGGACCTGTACATAGACCAAGAGACAGTCATTCCATCAGAACAAGGGGATACTGCACGGTTTAAAATCAGGAAAGGTGTGTGTCAGGGATGTATCCTTTCACCATATTTATTCAGTCTGTATGCTGAGCAAATAATCCGAGAAGCTGGAGTAGATGAAGAAGAGCCCAGCATCAGGATTGGAGAACAATCTTTGATATGCAGGTGACACAACCTTTCTTGCTGAAAATGAAGAGGACTTGAAGCACTTACTGATGAAGATCAAAGCCTTCAGCATGGGTTGAACCTCAACATAAAGAAAACAAAAATCCTCACAATTAGACCAAAAAGCAACATCACGATAAATGCAGGAAATATTGAAGTTGTCAAGGATTTCCTTTTATTTGGATCTACAATCAACACACATGGAAGCAGCAGTCAAGAAATCAAACGATGTATTGTATTGGGCAAATCTGCTGCACAAGACCTCTCTAAAGTCTTAAAAAGCAAAGATGTCACTTTGAAGACTAAGGTGCTCTTGACCCAAGCCATTTTCAATCACCTCACATGCATACAAAATTTGGACAATGAATAAGGAAGACCGAAGAAGAACTGATGCCTTTGAATTATGGTGTTGACCAAGAGTATTGAATATACCATGGACTGCGAGAAGAACAAACAAACCTGTCTTGGAAGAAGCACAGCCAGAATCTTCCTTAGAAGCGAGGATAGCAAGACTTCATCTCATGTATTTTGGACATGTTTCCAGGAGGGACTAGTCCCTGGAGAAGGACATCATGCTTGGTAAAATAGAGGGTCAGTGAAAAAGAGGAAGGCCCTCAACGAGATGGATTGATACAGTGGCTGCAACAATGGGCTCAAGTATAACAATGATTGTGAGGATGGCACAGGACAGGGCAGTGTTTTGTTCTGTTGTACATAGGGTCGCTATGAGTTGGAACTGACTCAATGGCACCTAACAACAACAATTAATAATGAGGAGCCCCGGTAGTATAGTGGTTAAGCACTCAGCTGCTAATTGAAAGGTTGGTGGTTCGAATCCACTAGCTGCTCTGTGGCAGGAAGATGTGGCAGTCTGCTTCCTTGAAGATTACAGCCTTGCAAACCCTACAGGGCAGTTCTACTCTGTCCTTAGGGTCACTGGAAGTCGGAATTGACTTGACAGCAATGGGTATGGTTTTGGTTTGGTAACTAACTAATGGATCTAGGCAATAAATATCAGTGACTAGTAAAATCAGAAAAAAAGAGTACCACATATTACACATCTTCTAACAGGGGAACACAACATAATCTATGAAGCAATCTTGCCCACAAAATTTAAACCTAATTCTGATTAAACATCTAGGTCAAAATAGAAGAACATGTTAAACAGAACCACAGGGCTGTAATCAGAAACATCCAGACTGTGAGAATCTCTACAGGACAAAGAATCTGATTTCTTTATCAGATAAATTATAAAGTGGGGTAAAGGGAAACTGTAGATTAAAGGACACTTAAAAAATTGCATGTATGGGCCTCATTTGGATTCTGATTTTTTTTTTAAAAAGGGGGGAGATAAAGGCATTTATGACACCATTATAAATTTGAACATTTGCCTAGATATTTGATGTATTGAGAGATTATTGCTAATTTGTTAAGGTGTAATAATATACTATGATAATGTTAACAAAAAAGGCTCACTATCTTTTAGAGATACATACCTAAGTATCTACAGATGAAATGATATAATGTCTTGGGTTTGTTTTAAAATAATCTAGTGGTAGGTGAAAAAGTAGGTGGGGACACAGAAAAAACAAGATTAGTCATGGATTGACGATTGCTGAGGCTGGATGAAGGTAGGTAAGAGTTTGTTGTTCCGTGTTCTTTTTACTTTTCCATATGTTTAAAAGTTTCCAGGATAAAAGATTAAATAAATTCCTCCTGATGTCATTTTCAAAGTGATAATATTGTCCTGGCTGCATCATGGTTCTGACAAATATCCCTTTTCTTATGTTTCATGCATAATGGAGAGTTGAGCTTCGTGCTTCCGATCATCCATCTCGGGAAGGCCATGGAGCATCTCAATCACCCTCCCTGCTGGGCTATGCCAATATGGCATTTGGGAGCAGATACACATAAGCATACAAAAATGTGTTAAAAAAAAAAAAAAAGATTTCTCACGACACAAATACCTTGTCTGGAAGCTGCAAAGGGTGAGGGACTCTTGATTTCATAGGGCAAGGACACTGGAACTCTATAGAACCAAACCTGCCTGGCAAAGGCATTTGATGGAGTTCACGGTCAGGAAGAAAGAAGATAGCTATAGTGTTGAGGTTGGGAGGTGTTTCCATTCTGCAGTTCTGAGCAAATGACAAGGCAAATTGAGATGATGAGGGACACTAGTTGTGTCCCCATGCCATTATTTCCATCAGTGCAGCTCCATGGAGCTTCCTAAATTAGATGATAATATGTGTGGGAAGATAAACTACCCAAATTCTCTACTGGGAGTCCCAGGGGTCAGAGAAACAAAGAGCAGAGTTGGGGAGACAAGAGAGAAACCTCAAGCCTTGTCACTGAGTATGGGGTGGTGGGAGGAAATAAAAATTAGGGACCAGGAAATAAGAAACTCTGATGTGATGCTTATCTTTAAAAATGGCATCTCCCAGCCGTTAGGATAAAGTCCGTTATTTAGGGTAGCTTATGTGGTTTCTGTTTCTTTTTCCAGCCTCACCAGCGTGTATTCTAATTGTACCTTACAGGATTAGAAGTCCCCCCTGTGGGCTTCCTTTAACCCTAGAGTTCACCCCATTGGGGCACTTCTCATACTGTTGGAAATGGCCTGTTTACTTGCCTGTCTCCCCTGCTAGCCTGCAAACTCCTTGGGGGCAGGTACTTTTTTCTGTTCTTTGTGGTATCTCATCACATAGGAAAGGATCTGACATATAGAGGTGCTCAAAAAATATTACCAGTATGGTTGGAAATCACTATAGAAGCAGGGTAGAGTAGGGGTTATGAGCGTGGGCTTCGGAGTTAGTCAGATGTGGGTTTGACTCATGGTCCTACCAGCTCATTATACCTACTTAATGGATTCTGTGTTATGGTTCTCAGGTTTTACTACTAACTTATTATAAGACTTCAGATTTTGTAAAACACTGAGATTTCCCTGGAAAGAATAAAGCAAATAACTGTAAATTCTGTATTTCTGAAGTATAACAATGTCACTAATCCAGGAAAATAATTCTAGATTTCATCGTGAACCTACCCGGAATAGTTTCCAGTGATGGTCGTATAATAAGAAACGCTAAGATTCTAACTATCCAGAATGCCTGAGACTCACCTTAAAGGGTTGGGTGGTGGAGTGGGGCAAATAAACACTCGATGACAGAACCATTTGAGTAAATAAGCAAACCTGTGCATCTTCAAACGTGTATCTCCCTCCTTCTTTGACGTTTTGACTGGTTATCTCATAGCTGTGAGAATCCAGGTTGATTGCACTTTGGGCCCCTGGAGCCAGAAATTCTTGCCAGATTTCTTCCACCCTCTTGAACACATCCTGTAGGGGTTGTTTCTTGAGATCTTGGACAGCCAGCCAGAACCTGAAGTGGAAGCATAAACACAAGTGGTTCCAGGGGCTCCGTATCTAGACTCTGCTAGAGTTGGGTCCCAGAACTGATATTCCAGGAAACTCATTCTGCTGTCACGCCAGCCCCAGCCTGCCCTGATGCTACTCATGGATCACAATGACCATGGGGTTGCTAAAAATACAAAGGGTGTTCCACTATTGTGGAGAAGTGAAAAGTGCATGTTAAGATACCAGTGTGCTTCTGGGACCAAAAAGATACTTCTTTCAATCTATATCAAGGTTTTTCAACCTCAGCACTATTGCCATTTGGGGCTGGATAATTCTTTGTTGTGGGGGCTGCCTTGTACATTGTAGGATGTTTAGCAGCATTCCTGGACTCAACTCACTAGATGCCAGAGCGTGCTCCAGTTGTAACAACCAAAAATGTCTCCAGACATTGTCAAATGTCCCATGGGGTGGGGCAAACTCACTCCTGGTTGGGACCCACTGATCTACCTACATGCCCCTCTTCCATTACACAATGTGAATGACTTTGTCAAATCTGGCTGGGATCAGTTACAGGTGTCAAAATGAAGGAAAGGCCAAATACGCAGACAGAAAGAATCCCGCAATGGAGTGTTTGAGCTGGAATGAACCAGCCATTCATGTGATCGATGGAGAAACTGAGCTGACACATGAGAGTTCACATGAGTGCCCAACAAGGTGCTTGGCATACAGTAGGTGCTCAATAAATGGCTGTAGGATTGAAGATGGGCTCATCCGGAAATAAAGCTGAAGGAGCATACGTGAAGAGCTTCTCTGCTGAAAGATTCTCTAGGCAGCACCAGGGAGAAAAATCTCTCACTCACTTCTGTATTTGCCTTTCACTAATCCTCCACAGAGTCCCTGGGTGGTGCAAACGGTTAACACAATTGGCTGCTAACCAAAAGGTTGGTGATTCGAGTCTACCAGGGGCACCTTGGAAGAAAAGCCTGGCAATCTACTTCCGAAAAAACAGCCATTGAAAACCCTATGGAGCACAGTTCTACTCTGACACACATGGGGTTGCCATGAGTCAGAATCAACTCCACGGCAACTAGTGGGTTAATCTCTCAGCATCAGCATCACTCAGCTGTTGGGAGGACTGGGTGTGAGCCTTCTTCTGCTGAGAGCAGCAGCAAGCAGAGCTGAAGCTTGGATAACAGCATCCCAGGTCCTGAGGATGACTCCCAAGGCCATCCTGGGGAGGGAAGGCTTTCAGCAGGACCCAGGTCTGGGCGGCACACCTTTTGCCCTGAGAATGGGGCAAGCCAGTTCCCCATCAATGAGTTATGAATACAGGTCCCTGGGCTGTGTGGTTTCCACCGCCTCGGGAATCACAGCGAACGGGCAGGGACAAGAAAAGCTCAATCGCGACATGGGGGAAAGTGTATTCAACCTGTCGTGGAATTTCACCTAAAGTGAGATATACTTGTTTTTTTTAAAACAAGTATTAAGCATGTTTTTCTGTTGCTGTTCAAAGAAATGTTTTTGGAGCCAAATGCATGGCTCAAAGGTGCCACTCAGTGGTCCCCTGAGGTAATGCAGTCCCTTCCTACAAGGAGAGAAGACAGAGTGTGTGTGTGTGTGTGTGTGTGTGTGTGTGTGTGTGTGTGTGTGTGTGTGTGTGTGTGTGTGTGTGTGTGTGTGTGTGTGTGTGTGTGTGTGTGTGGTGTGTGTGTGTGTGTGTGTGTGTTCCCAAAATGCGGGCTCCATTTGGGGTTCTAATTATTTCCTAAAAGAAAGCCCTCATGATTCCCTCACTGATCCTGAAGGGTCGAAGTGAGAAGCAGGGCAGGAGCCTTAATGACTTCACTCAACCCGAAGGATGAAGAAGCACAGCTCTGCCCTTATCCTGGCTCTTCTGATTTCTTGGAATTGTGGTGTCTCTTTCCTCATCTGTAAAATGGGCACAAAGTGGGTGGAGGAGCATGTAGCACTGTTCTGAAAAAGTTCCCATCCAGGATCAACTCTGAAACATTTTCGGGTCCTGTGGGAGTGTGGTACAGGTGGGGTCAGCATGGCGGCCATAAGTTCAATACAGGGTTGCTATGAACCCTCGAGTTTCACTTCTTTCTCAAGGGGTCTGGGCAGAAACTGTCAGGGCCTCTTGCTACTGCCACCTATTGTCACCTCCCCTTCAATACCAGCACTCTTTCCTTCTGTCCTTGGTGCTCCTGTCCTCCTGGTAACCAAAGGACAGGAAAACAGCAGTGCTGCTTCAGCCAGTGTGCAGAGAGGGACGAGGAGGAGGGTGGAAGAAGCCACTGACTGCCACATTGTGCAGGTGGGGTCTTATGACTCAAGCTGGAGAACGGGTCTCCTCCGCCAGGTCCCTAGGTCTCTCTGCCCCCGCTCCCCATTATCTGCTACGAAAAAAAAGAGGTGGCTGAACCCTTAAAGGTAAAAATGGTCATTGGTGATGAGAGCACCTATAGGCTTCCTTTGCCTGGAGGACAATGTTCCATGGGCAGGTGAATTAGAAAACCCAGCTCTAAAGAAAGAAGCTGGGTTAGCTTTTCAAAGAACTGGAGTGTGTGCTAAGGAGCAACTCATCAAAGACGAAGTCAATGACTCCTCCACAGCTACATGCTGGGCAGATGGGAGAGTCAGCCGTCTGCTCAGGGAGTCACCTCTGGACTGACTGCCTGGGCTGGACGGCAACTTCTTGGGGCCAGCGACCTTCCCAAGCCCACCAGGCCCCTGCAATTTCTCACACAAATGGATGACATCTAGATGTTGTCCTGCCCCCTCATAATCGCTGTCACCAGGCATCACCTTCTGTGGTTTTCTGTCCCTTGCTCTAGTCTGCTCTGAGGAGGAGCTATTGAGCCCCTCTGGGGAGGCCCTGAGGACCCCGAAGACCCTGCAGAATTGTTTGGGAGCCACGTTAACCCACACCACTCAGCTGGGTATAAAGTCCAGACCGGAGGTAAATGGAAATTTCAGAATCAAATTTAATAAACTTTTACATAAAAAATTAAAAGTTTCCTTTTGTAGGATAAAACCAAGGATAAAAAAAATTACAAGGAAAATCAATAGGCACGCTGGAGGAGAAAAAGGAGGAGGAGGAGGAAGGGTAGGGACGACCCCATAGACAGCAGCTTTCTCCCCCTGCACACACAGGGACTCTCCCCCAGCCTCTGTCTGCCTTGGAGATGACCTGCCTTATCCCTCTCAGGTGACAGCAAAACTGCTGTCACAACAGCAGCCTGACATCCCATATGTGTTTACCATCACCAGCTTCAAAGAACCTTTGTCTCGTTTTGAAATTCAGAACAGGTTTTGGTTTGTGTTTGCCAACTGTGAGTCCCACAGACCTGTGCTGGGAACCCCGAGCCCCTGTGCCTGGCCACACTCCCCCCGAAGAAGCCCCAGAAGCTCATGGAGGTCTGTGCTACTCCTGCTCTTATCAAAAGCCTGCAGGTGCCAGTCCTTCCCGAGGATGTCAGCGGGGAATAACATGCCAGCAGCAGCGGCAAATCCACCCATCCTGCACTAAGCCTCCGTGGTTTGTAGCAGCAGGGCCGTTGTGACTGGCAGCCACAGGCCTCGCTCATATCGTGGAGACCACCTGTCCTGCCTCCCCCAGCCACTGCCAATCCTCAGAGCAGTGGGAAGCAGTCATGTGCTGGCATCTAATCATGTTAATAGTTCAGAGGAGTCCCTGGATGGTGCAAAAGATTACGTGCTTGAATACTAGCCAAAAGGTTAGTGCTTTGAACCCATCCAGCGTGCCTGAAGATCTGCTTCTGAAAGGTCACAGCCTTGGAAACCCTATGGAGCAGTTCTACTCTGCAATGCATGGGGTCGTCATGAGTTGGAATTGGCTCCACGGCAACTAACAACAATGGTTTAGATGAGTCTCTGGGTAGTGGAAACGGTTAATGTACTCAACTGCTAACTGAAAGGCTGGAAGTTCAAACCCACCCAGAGGTGCCTTGGAAGAAAGGCCTGGCAATCTACTTCTAAAAAATCAGCAACTGAAAACCGTTTGGAGCACAGTTCTACTCTGACACTTACGGGTTCGCCGTGAGTCGGAATCGACTCTAACGCAACTGCAAGAGGGGAAGCTGGCCTTTGCGGAGAGGCAGGCTGGGCTCAGAAGCCCCCAGGGGAAGCAGGAGTGGACAGCACTGGTGGGCGATACGGGGATTGCCTCAGCTGGCCTCTTTCCTCCCTTAGGACCTGGATGCTGATAGGGAATGGGGTTTTCTCCTCAAGACTTGCTGGAGTAAGAGAAGCCATGTTGGGTGTTCTCTTTTCTTCCAGAAAAGTCTGGGCAGCCCCACAGTTACTAGCTGACATTTCTTTTCATAAGCTAGACTTGTATGGGTTAGAAAATACAGCCTTTGGCTCGTTCCCAGAGAAAAGCAAACTCCACGGCAAAACAAAGTGTTTCTGTGCCCTCTGCTGGCCAGACAGACTCAGGAACAATGGATTAAACTCAATGTAGTCTCTGGTTGGGCTCAAATCCTCTAGTGCCCACAGCGGCAAGGACCACCACCTCCTCGGGAACTGGTCTCAGGCTCAGCCACTGGGCAGTGGCTGAAATGTCGCAGGCTTTCTCGAGGCTGTGTTGGTGACCTCTGTTCTGATTAATCTTGTGTTTGCTTAGTGGTAAATCCTTCTGGGCACAGTGAGCATTCTGTGGCCTTCTTAGGACTTAGGGCAACTGTCGGAGATGGGAGCTCTCCAGGCAAACCTGGCAAATCCCCTGTGCACTCTTTTAATTGCTTCTCCCTTCAGCTGACACTGTGTGGAACTAGGATAATCAATCTGCAGGTTAGAAGAACAACTACATTCTCTCAGGAGAGCGTTACAGCTCATAAAAAATGTACGGGACACTCTTTGCTGCAGGTTTTGATTTTTAATTCGTGCTCTGCCATGCAGCAGAGGGTGGCAAGCCAGGGAGGGCCCAAAGTTCTGTGAAGGGGAGGGGAGCAAAGGTAAAGGGTCTACTGTCACCATGCTATGAAGAAGCACAGAGAAGGGTGGGGGACTAGGTAAAAGAAGTCGTTGCAACTCCCTGCTTCCGTACCGGCAGTCTCCTGCCTTGTGGCTAAGAGAGGCTCCAAAGGCGCCAAGCTGACAGCTGCCTCCGCAGGCCCACCCAGTCGAGTGAAGCCCTGGGCTTGGCTCAGGGTGAGTCAGAAAAAGAGAAAGGGAGATAGTCCCTGCCACAGAGAGCTGACAATCAACCCCCATGCTGGCTCCGGTGTCTAATACATGCCTCTTCATCTCACTGGCTTAATCAGAAGAAAAATGATCAAAGGCAACTTGAAATGACATGATGTCGTCTCAGAAATCTTCCTTAAAGGATCCTGGGTGATACTTGGCTACTGTAAGAGCAGCACCACGTCTCTTTGAGCGTCTCTCTTCTGCATTCGGAAACTCTGGAGAGGAGAGGCGCTTTGCAATTCACCAAGATGAGTTTTCATTGGTCTGTTTGTTTTCCTATCTGTCTGTCTGCCTCTCTCTCCCTTCCTCTCATGCTCCAATGCCAGTTGCCTGGGTTCTCCACCAATGGCTGATCCTGGGGAGAAGGGATGCTCCCTGCATGGCCACCACCACAGATCTGCAGATCCTGGCATTGTGCCATTCCGCCCCACCCCTAGGGACTGCCATTCACAGACCACACGCAGAGGTATGTGCATGGCCTCTGCAGGGCCAGCGTGGCTGCCCTGGCCAAGGGGCAAAGCTTAGTCGGCTGAGTCCTCAGGACCTGGGTCACGGTAGGTGATAGGTCAACATCCGTGGCCGAAGGAATGAGTTAAGAAAGGAAGAGGAAGAAACTCTCGTGTCACTGGCAACTGGAAGAGTCCTGAAGTTGTGTGATTTAAAACTGCACTTTCCCCTATATATCCAATTATGCTGAAGATCATAAAAATGGAATTTGGGCCTCCAGAGAGGATTTTAGCAGCTTTGGGGTGATACTTCTTATCTGCAGCTGTGCTGCTTTCCTTATCCTCTTTCCTACCATGGATCATAGGGGCCCTCGTTAAGTCTGGATTTATGCATGCATGATGGGGGTGTAGATTAGCCACCGGCACACTCACGAATGCTCACACACACCCTTTAACCCAAGAGTAAATGTAGCTCTCGCAGCATGGGAGAAAGGAGCTGCAGGGGCACAAGAGGCAATGGCAGGATGAGGGCTGAACACCTGCCAGGACCTGCTCCTCCGTGCACTCTGGGCCTTAAGCAAAACACAGATTTGTGAAACTAGTCTGAATTGATATGGGGCTCTGGCTACACCTAGGGTTTTCCAGAATGAAGGCCCCAGACTGGGCAAAAGGCAGCAGCTGAGCCAGCAGATGCTCCTGCTCCTGCGTCCTTTGCCGTGGCCAGGACCTGTGCCCATTCTTCTAGCTCTCTGTACTTGTGCATTTGGTGGAGGTTCATAAGGCCACTCATGGGCTCAGGCATAGTCAGATAGAGGGCCCTCTATCACTCGATGGCAACGGGTTTGGTTTGGTTTTGGTATCACCTCTCCCCTGGTGGTGCAATGGTTCAGCGCTCACTGCTAACCGATAGGTCAGCGGTTCGAACCCACCAGCTGCTCCTCAGGAGAAAAATGCAATAGTCTGCTTACATAAAGATTTACAGCCTTGGAAACTCTATGGGGCAGTTCTACTCCATCCTACAGGGTTGCTATAAGTCAGAATTCCACATGATGGCAGTGAGTTTGGTTTTGGGGTTATACCTCTCCATCTTGGGGACCCAGGGGGACAGGGATGAAAAGGGGAGAGGGGAAGGACTCCCAGGTGTGGTTTATCAGGAGGATGCCAGGGATGGGACCCAGGGCTGAGCTGGCAGCACAGACCGGTTTGCTCCCTAAGCAGCACCTACCCACAGGCCAGCCTGAGAGGCTGGTCTGAGCACTGGCCTACTGAAGAGTGTCAGAGTCAAGGCTTCTGTTATCAATACTCGATTAGGAATTGAAGTGAAGCTCTGAGCTGTGTTGAGAATAATGCTTGGCACAAGGAAAGCACCCTTCTGTCATAACCTGAAATCAGATACTCAACTTTATCTGGTTTTTATCAAGCACATGTATACCTAGAAAGACATCAGTGCATAGTTAGTTGGCTTCTATATACCGTTCTAAGATATCATGGCATGGGAACGTCCCGCACCACACTTTTGCCCACACGGTCTTCCAGCTTAGTACACTCACTTTCTCTTTTGTCTATTGACATTCTGTGTATTCTTCAAAGTCCAGCTTATGATTTGCCTACTCCGGCTGACACTGATCCTTCCCTTTTAAAAACACTTCCAAAAGAGTTCTTAGAGTTTATACCCATTTATACTAGGTTAATGATTTCATTGTTTCTTGTGTTTTTTCTTCAAAGACCTACAAGGTCTTTGCAGACAAAGACCATCCACCTTGCCTTCTTGCATCCCCCAGCAGACCCTCATGGGGCTTGATACAGCATGGTCGTTCTTAGCTGCCGTGGAGTCAGCCCTGACCCATGACAACCCCGTGTACAATGGAACAAAATGTTGCCTGGTTCTGTGCCATCCCCATGACTGGTTGCAGACTGGACCATTGTGATCCATAGGGCTTTTAATGGCTGATTTTTGGAAGTAGGTTGCTAGGCCTTTCTTCTTAGTTCATGTTAGTTTGGAAGCTATGCTGAAGCCTATTCAGCATCTCAGCACCACGCACAAGCCTCATTAGCTGTGCATGAGGTGCATTCACCAGGAATCGAACCTGGGTCTCCTGCATGGAATTCTACCATCGAACCACCAATGTCCACACTGATACAGTATAGGTGTGTAATAGATGTCACATGATTGATAAATGGGCTTGAGATTGTCTCGAACTCCAAATAAATCACATGGATTTTGCACATTAATACTGGAGGGCAATATCTTTTGCCCAAAGTATATATTCTGAATTTTTAAAGTTAAAAAAATCTTTAAAAAATTAACAAAACAACCCTTTTTGAGAAAATGCCACTAGAAGACAGGATTTAGCCTAGTTATATAAAATAGAAGCTGTTGCCGAGAAAAAAAGATTGAGCTTTCCATCTTACCAATTAAGAAGTCACCCCTTTGCCAAGATCATTAAGGGGTCTTAGACAAGTCACATTTTCCATAGGTCTCTGATTCTTCATCTAATACAACGAAAGGCTGAATAGCTACATTTTTTAAGACCTTGTAATCCACCCCCTTTCCCTCCCCTCACACTAGACCCCATGTTTTAAAAGTTTGATTTTTTCTTCTACTAAACAGTAATTACTAATCCCTCAATATATTTTCCCTAAGCAGTAATTATTAACAGATTAATACATCAGAAACAATCAGATGTTCTCACTGGTATCAGGTGACCAGCGGAACCACAGCATGGAGTTAATTGATAGAATTCCCCCACAAAAGGAAGCAGCATGCTTTATCAGCTTGTACAATTACGGTTCTGATTATTGAATGATATTTACTTTGGCGTTTTGAAATTCTGAAAAGAGCCCACCGACCCCTCTTTCCTGTTTTGCCTGTCAGGTATTCAGGACGCCGGACCGGGAAGCTTTGGCGGAGTCTCTGAGCTGTCTCTCCATGGTTCTATGGTTTTAGTTAACGAAGGGTGTCATCAAACCCATCTGCCCGTTTACTTACTATTGGAGACGTGTTTCTAATGAGTTGGACAAATGTCATCTGAACTTCAAGAACTGAAAATTACTGGTGTTGGTAGGTGCTAACATGGTGATAATGAAGCTGTATGTTTTAGTTTGTTCTTCATTCCAACCACAGCCAGATTAGCTGGGATTTGAATCCGAACCATAATAACTTTTTATTGAGAGAGGGAGGCAGAGAGAAAGACTGATTATGCAAATTTATTCATATGCACTATGCACACAGATCACACCTTTGAGAGATTTACCTGAGGTTTTCTGAACTGAATTCGGACTCCAGGAATCGGAGAAACTGGTCCTGCCCCACCTGGTCCTTCAGTATCTCATCAAAAGAGAAGCCCCACCTCTTTACCCTCTGCTGGCTGGGCTCTTTGCTTTGAAGGGAAAGAAAAAAAAAAATAATAAAACAAGGTTTTAAAAATGATCAGTACCAGGCAAAAGTGTGTATCATATTCTCTTCAACAACTCAAATATATTTTGTTGCCACGCACCAAAGGGAAATGTCTCACAGATAAGTGACAGAGCCCATCAAGCTGCACAGACTCCAAACACAGATTTTTGTACACCAGCAGCCCAAAACCCAAACCAAACCAGTTGCTGTCGAGTTGATGCCAACTCATAATGACCTATAGGACAGAGTAGAACTGCTCCATGGGGTTTGGCTGGTGGATTTGAACTGCTGACTTTTTGGTTAGCAGCCAAGGTCTTAACCACTGCACCACAAGGGCTCCACACCAACAGTACCAATAGTAAAAAGTCTCTTTAAAGGAGGCATTTGCAAGGGGCAGGGTTTACCAGAGGGCCTGTCAAGCAGTGGCTGTCTACGGGAAACACAACAATGCCATCTATCGGAACTTCAGTCAGTAAAGGACCCAACTCTTGGCTCCACCATTTCTTCATTTTTATTATAACACAAGATGCTTCGTAAACCCAACCTTTTATCAAAGATGTTGCCCCCCTGCTACCTCCCACCCCTCCCACAAATCACAGGGGAGAAACAGAGTCCCGTTTAGATCCAACTGACCCACAACTGATCAGAAATACATCCACTCATCCAGGATAAACCATATTCATTTGTTTAGAAGTGCGATGTTGCACTCATTTATTGGTTTAACAACTCCCTGTATGGTACTTACGATGTGCTAAGCATTATTCCAAACACTTTACATCTGTTAACTCATCAAAGTCCTCACAACTACTCTGTGAAAAATGTACTAGCAGCATCCCCACTGTACAGATAAGGAAACTGAGGCCTAGTGAGGTTATGTAATTTGCCTGAGGACACACAGATTAATATGGACTCCCCAGGGACTTATGTTCTCATGGCTCTTGCTTTCTTACCTGCTGCCTCTATTCTTCCACACTCCATTTCCACAAAAAAACGAAACAAAACAAAACAAAAAAAGACCCTCCTTCACATGAAGTACCTGAGGGTATGGGAACCTTGACTGAGACTCAAGGGTCCTGAGAAGGGGATACATCCGGCACCACCCAGCAGCACACAATTTAAAAATCACATACTCGACATTTTCTGCTTCCGAAAAGTTCTTGATCACCTTAGTGCTAGGGCTCTTCCTGGCCCCACACAGCACCCTGGTTCCCACCATCGTCCTGGCTTCTCTCTCCTCCCTGGCTTTTCACGACCCTTAGCTCTTCTCTCTCAGGAACAAAAAATAAATCCTTCTCAGTTTCTCATGTGGCACAGCACAACCTTCTCCCTCTGCTGTTTGAGTTTGTGCCAACACTCCCGCCCTCAGGGCCTTACTTTCTGCCCCAAGTGGCTTATTAATGTCCTCTGCCAAACAAAGAGGAATTCTGGTGTCAGGTGGTAAGATAGCCCCTTCTATTTACCTTGCTACATTTATATCTCGAGAGACGTTCTTGCTCAGAACATAGCATCTAGTTAGGTGCCTAATACATATTTGTTATGTAAACTGAAACTGAAAAAAGAAGTAAGACTTTTAATTATTTTATTGGTCATCTTCAGCCTTTGTTTTCATGGACACGGACCATTTCTGGGCTGAAACATGATGTTGGCACTGCTTCCAGACTCTCCTTCTTCAAAGACAGTTTCCTAACACCACTGCCAGTATCCGAGTGAGCACAAATGTTCTACTGGGAGAAGAACAAGGGTCTCACAGCCCCTCTTCATTTTCACTTGTATCTAAATAACCTGATCCTGCCTGTAGGTGGACAGAATGCTGTCTTAGGTTAGACATTGTCTTAGTTTCCTGGGACTATCATAACAAATTACCACAACCTGTGTGCTTAAAACAACAGAAATCTATTCTCTCACAGTTCAAGAGGCCAAAAGTCTGAAATCAAGATGTTGCAGGGGTGGTTCTTTCTGGAGGTTCTGAGGAAGCATCTGTCCTATGCCTCTCTCCTAGCTTCTGATGGTTGCAAATAATCCTTGGTGTTCCTTGGCTTGTAGCTGATCATTGCAATCTCTGCCTCTGTCATTAGATGGCTTTCCTCCTGTGTCTCTCTGTGTCTTCACATGGGACACCAGTTGTTGGATTTAGGGTCCACCCTAATCTGGTATGACCTCATCTTAACAAATTCTATCTGCAAAGACTCACTTTCTCTCCTAATAAGGTCACATTCTGAGGTTTCAGGTAGACATAAATTTGGGTAGGCACTATTTAACTCAGTATAGGCATTAAGATTACAGTAGAACCCCAAATATAAGAGCAGAACCAGAGCATTACGTGTAGGGGCAGGTAGCACCCTCTTAGCGACACAGTGCTGAATAGGTTGGGATAAACCAACAGGCCAGGTGTCTTAGTTGCCTAGTGCTGCTATAACAGAAATAGCACAAGTGGATGGCTTTAACAGACAGAAATTTATTCTCTCACAGTCTAGGAGGCTAGAAGTCTGAATTCAGGGCACCACCTCCAGGGAAAGGCTTTCTCTCTCTGTCGGCTCTAGGGGAAGGTCCTTGTCATCCATCTTCCCCTGGTCCAGGAGCTTCTCAGCACAGGGATCCCGGGTCCAAAGGACAAGCTCCACTCCCGGCTCTACTTTCTTAGTGGTAGTAGGAGGCCCTCTCCTCTCTGCTCGCTTCTCTCTTATATTTCAGAAGAGATTGACTCAAGATATAACCTAATCCTGTAGATTGTGTCCTGCCTCATTAACATAACTTCCCCTATTCCTGCCTCATTAGTATCATAGAGGTTAGGATTTACAACACAGGAAAATTACATTAGATCATAAAACGGAGGACAACCACACAATGCTGGGAATCACGGCCTAGCCAAGTTGACACACATTTTGGGGGGGTGGGCACAATTCAATCCAGAACACCAGCCTACCACCATTCTCCCAAACTATGGCATACTTCTTTGCTGACTTTCAAGAACAAAGGAGGAACTTCAAGTTTCATCATGGTAAATTAGGTTCATACATTCACCTCTCCTCATCTCCCAAATACCAACAAAATGACCAAAGAAATAGTCATTCCTCCATCCATTCATCCCACCTGTCTTTTCTGAGTGCCTACTATATGCCAGACACAGGTCTAGGTGCTAAAATAATTATAAGTCCTATTTGGAAAAAGAACCAGGGGGAGGATGTGATACAGAATGACTGGATCGATAGGGGCAGTCACTTTGGATTGGGTGGTCACAGAAGGCCTCTCTGAGGAAGGGACACCAATGCTGAATGAAATGGGAATGACAAGGACAGCTAGCCACGTGAGGATCTGGGGGAAGAGTTGTCCAGGAAGAGGGAACCGGCAAGAGTCTGGAGTTTAGTGAAGTATAAATAAAATCTATATTATGTAGAAGCAAATATATCAGCAGATAACAAACCTTAAGGTATTTCAGAAAAATATGAAGCAGATGGATTCATCATCAGACATGATGACAAAGCTGATTTGGAGCAGCCTATGATTCTAGGGAGACCACCTGAGAAGAAAGTAGCTGGGTTTCCCCAACTCAACTGTGGGAAAATCCCAATCTCTGAGCAGCAGGACTGGAAGTAGAGGCAGTGGATGGACATTGGACAGGGAGCATATTGAAGATACTGAGAAATATCTGAATATAGGCTCTACATGGCAGTGAGGGTATGCTATGTAACCAGTAACCAGTTGCCATTGAGTCAACTCTGACTCATGATGACTCCATGTGTGTTAGAGTAGAATTGTGCTCAATAGGGTTTTCTTTCTTTTTTTAAATAGTGCATCAGGTGAAAGTTTACGGAGCAAATTAGTTTCCCATTCAATAGTTTGTATGTACAGTGTTTCATGGCCTTGGCCTCATTTCCTACAGTGTGTCAGCACTCTCCACATTTCCGCCCTGGGTTCCTCATTTCCTTTCCTACTGATTTTCGACCCCTTCCTGCCTTCTTATCTTTGCTTTTGGGTAGATATTGCCCTTTTGATGTCGTATAATTGATTGTTCTAAGGAGTACATTCCTCACAGGTGTTATCATTTATTTTGTGGGTTTTCTATTGTTTGGTTGGAAGGTGAACTCTGGGAATGGCTTTAGTTCCAGGTCACAAGGGTGTCTTAGAGCCATAGTCTTAGGGGTTCCTCCAGTCTCTGTCAGACAGGTAAGTCTGGTCTTTTTTGTGAATTTGATTTTTGGTCTACATTTTTCTCCTGCTCTGTCCGGGATCCTCTTTGAGATCCCAGTCAGAGCAGTCGGTAGCCAGGCACCATCTAGTTCTTCAGGTCTGGGGTCATGTAGGCTGTATTTCATGGGGTCCATTAGTCCTTTGTACTGATTGCTCCTTTGAGTCTTTGGTTTTTTTCACTCTCCTTCACTCTGGACTGGAAGAGAGGAATACTTGCATCTTAGATGGCCGCTCCTCACCAAAGTAGGATGTAGAACATTGTGTTAATGAACTATGTTGTGCCAATTGGCGTAGATGTTCCCCAAGTCTATGGTCCTTTGCGTTCTAGCCTAAGAACTTCATTTCGCAAGGTGTTTGGTTATGTCTAAGAGGTTTCCCTGACTGTGCCACTTGTGTGTGGCTCTATTGTCTATATTAATATATGGGGAGGACCTACAGTCATGTATTTAGAAATATCTACCACCAAACCTGTATCTGCTGGTGGGTGTGCTCCCTTACGCCCTCCCACACCTCTTGGCATATCTATCTATGTATCCAGTTGTAAATCATTGTTTGTTTATACGATTGTTGCAGGATTGTCTATGCTATAGTAGTTCCTGTAGTTGCCCTTTATTCTTGTGTTCCTCTCAGTGTCCTCTCTCGCCTTGGTCACGCTGTGTGACTTCTCCCACACCGTGTATTGTCTTTCTCAGCAGGATTTTCAATGGCTGATTGTTTGGAGGTAGATCATCAGGCCTTTCTTCTGAGGTACCTTTGGATGAATTTGAACCTCCAACCCTTTTGGTTAAGAGCCAAGTGTATTAACTCTCTGTACTACCCAGGGACTCCCTGCTAAGCAAAGGGGAGATGTTTTCTGGCCACTGCTAATATGAGCAATAAGACTGGAGGTTAGTGCGTCTGCTCACCTTGGGGTGGTATGGCAAATAGAGAAGAAAAACAGGGCTCAGAAAGCAAGAAGACTTCTAAAGACACTCTAGCTTTTCCCATACTTCTCACGGGCACCTGCAGCTATAACTGGGTTCCCCTAAGGCCCATCAGCAGAAGGGAGAACACTGGACGTGTTGGGAAGCACTGCAGGGTGGAAACTGAAGGACTTCAGACTCTATCAGGGCCTGAAGCACAGAGCAGGGCACGTGGCTGCAGAATGCCATGCTGCGGGAAGGTGAGGCTCTGCCACCTTAGGATCCCTGTTGCCCCTGTCTCACCCTGAGAGAGACCTAGCCTTTCAGTCTGTTCTTGGACCACATGCCCAGGGTCCAGAGGGGAACCCAGACAATTTACCTGTGCACGCCGATTAATACACTCAGGTGAAGCCCCTTCAGCCACTTGAACTGCTCAGAGAAAAGTCTGCAAGGGGGAACTCAAATAGTGAACTACACCAGTAATTCTCAAACTGTGCTGTGCTGCAGAATCACCTAGAGTGCTTGTTAAAAATATAGATGCCCAGAACCACCCCAAAGACACCTGTATTTTTAATGAGCACCCCAGGTGACCCCCTGTGCACCATGGGTTGAGAATCATCGACCCACACAATTGCTGGCTACTGACATAGTCCATCCAGACTATCACCTGAGGAGACTTTTAAAAAATACCAATGCCTCACTCCTAGAAATTCTGAGTAGATTTGCTTAGGGTGAGGACTAGGCATTGGTGTTTTTTTATAAGCTCCCCAGTGGTTCTAATGTAAGGTCAGGGTTGGAAGCTAAGACCTTCATTTATTCAAATGAGCAGCCCCCCAAATTGCTGGGTATATGACAAGGATGATCAGCTCCAAAAAGTGATTAGAGCAGTGCAACAATGACCAGCAACAATGACCCTCTAATCACTGATCTCTGATCGATGACCCCCACTGAAGGAAACTAAGGGGAAGAAATAGAGGGAAAATATGAAGAAACAACATTTTCACATCCTTAGGGGGATTCAAGAGGGTAAACATCAACAGAACAGAGCAGGCTGCTAAGATAAAGAACAGTCCAAGACATATTAAGAATTCTTGAAAATGAAAAGCATGATGGTCAACTACCCATCCCAACACCCAGGAGAAAAAAAAAAAATCATTAAAGTATAAAATCACAGAGTGGACACCATTGAAAACCCAACTGGTGACGGTGAAGAGCAATTCAAGAAATTCTATCCCTTGAGGCAGAATAAGAGAGAGAGAGAGAGAGAGAGAGAGAGAGAGATGGAAATTATGATAGAGAAAAAAGAGATATGGCTGTTTCACGCAAGAGCCCCGAACCCCTACAAAAGTATTTCCTTAAAAGAGAAGACAGAAAGGAAAAAAGAGTAGCAGTAACTAAAAAAGAAAAGTCTAGTCCCTGAGTTAAAGCAAGATTGAAGTTCTTGTGTCAGATTGGAAGGGACTATCCAGTGCACGTCAGAAATATTAGCAAGAAGATACCATCTACATACTGTTTACTCTTTTAATGTTGACAGAGAAAAATAAATTCCAAAACGTTGGTCTGAAATATATCAAGTTAACATTGCTCTGAGGAAGAACGGTATTTGAGGAGATAAAAAGAAGCTTCTGCTTTTATTTTTCTACACTTCACTGTTCATTGTAGGAATAAATGACATTTTTAATTAAAACATTTAAAAGTAAATATGACTAGAATGGAAACTACAGTAACAAAAGCTAATACATGACGTGATTAATAAAGCAAAAGGAAAAAAATAATATATGATCCAAGTAAATGTTCTCAATATCCAAAGCAAAACACTCTACTAGAAAAATTGATGAAAAACACAACCACAGGCAAGTTACAAAAGAAAAATGAATAATCATGTGAAAAGCTTCTCAAGCACATTAACAAAGAAATGAAAAGTAAAATGAGGGTTCTTTTAAACCTATCAGGTTTGCAAAGGTGAAAAAGATTGCTAATACTTGGATTGGTGAGGATATGAAGAAATGGGCACTTGTAAGCTACAAAGCCTGTTGCTGAATCAGTTCCGACTCATAGTGACCCTATAGGATAGAGTAGAACTACCCCATAGGGTTTCCAAGGCTGTAAATCTTTACGGAAGCAGACTGCCACACCTTTCTCCTGTAGAGTGACTGGTGGATTGGAACCACCAACCTTTTGGTTAGCAGCTGAGAGCTTAACCATTGTGCAACCAGGACTTCTTTTTAAGCTACGGGTAGGAAAAAAAATTTCTTAGAGTTTTTGTTTGCCACATGAACTAAAATTAAAATAGGCATACAAATCTCAGCAATTCCCGCCCTGGAAATTCACCCTGAAGAATAACTGGACTTGTGTATAAGGATATTCCTTGCATCATTGTTTATGATAGTTAAAAAAAAAAAAAAAAAAAAGACATAACTTAAATGTTTACTACCAGAGGGTTGGTTAAATAAATTATACTGTACTTGTGCAATGGGACACTACGAAATGGTGAAATTAGTGGTAGTATCCTCAGAACTAACTTTAGCGGGGATAATGTCAATCAGGACCAGCTTTGGGAGGTCAGACATATCTCCACTCTCCTTTTTACCAACTCCAACACCAGCTGTCCCTCCCACAGCACTCTCTATTTCTCTTTTAAGTTTGATAATTTGTTGCAACGGCCACACAGAAGTCATAGACCATACTTCCAGTTAAGTGGTTTATTAAGGAAGCAACAGGGTTCAACTCGGGGTCAGGATCAACAGGCTACAACTCAGGATCAGGATCAGGAAGTGTCATGGATTGTGTCCCCCCCAAAATATTGTCAATTTGCCTAGTCCACGATTCCCAGTATTGTGTGATTGTCCACCTTTTGGTCATCTGATGTGATTTTCCTATGTGTTGTAAATCCTACCTTTATGATGTTATTGAGGTGGGATTACTGGCAGTTATGTTAATGAAGCAGGACTCAAGCTACAAGATTAGGTTGTGTTTTAGGTCAATCTCTTTTGAGATATAAAAGTAGTGAGCAGAGAGGCAAGGGGACCTCATATCACGAAGAAAGTAGAGCCAGGAGACTAGCAGGTCCTTTGGACCGGGGTCCCTGTGCTGAGAAACTCCTCAGCTGGGGAAGATTGATGACAAGGACCTTTACCCACAACCAAAAGAGAGAGAAAGCATTCCCCTGGAGCTGGCATCCTGAATTCAGACTTCTAGCCTCCTAGACTGTGAGAGAGTAAATTTGTTTGTTAAAGCCATCCACTTGCGGTATTTCTGCTATAGCAGCACTAGATGACTAAGACAGGAAGCATGCAGGCAACGCCTCCCTTCTTTAGGGCACGACATATCTCTCAGCTCCTCTTGGCTGTGCAGGCCTCATCTCAGCCCCCTGAGGACAGGCCTCCTCTCAGCCTCCTTAGGACAGGTTCCTCTTGGCCCTGCCGCCTGTCACCACCAGCTCTGCCACTTGGCCCCTTCTGGGCCTGTTGACATCTTCAGTGTTACAGCCCTTGACCCGTATTACAGCTCTTTTAGGAGGTTCATTGCCTCCTCTCTCTCCCTCTGCTTGTTCTTCCCTCTTCCTTCTGCTTATGCCTGCTGTTTCTCTTCCTGCTTCTTTTTGTCTGAAAAACCTCTGTGGGATTGACTGCATAGATACACAACTCCATGTCACTTTCAAGACATGGCCCCTCCCAATAAGGGCCACAAATTGACCAATCCCATGTAGGTAGGCCACAGATACTTTATTTGCATAGTAGGCTATAGATCACCACATGTGCATAGCCTTTTGACCAATCCCTGCAGGGTACATACCAGTCACAGGGCAGGCTGCTGCCCAGGACCAGACAAAAAGTATCGAACCGCAAGTTGTTTACAGCCTACCCAGGAAATGTCAGTCAACCAGGACAAAAGTAACAAACCGTCTGGGACAGAAAATTAGAGCAAAGGTAACTCCTCAAGGTTTAGGGCAAAAATCTCTCAAGATGTTTTTCCAAAGAACCAAGGCAAAAGCCCACATAAAAGAACTCATTTTACCACGGGCACCATATAGCTATTAAAAAAGGATAAGATGGATCTATGTGCATTTACATGGAAAGATTGCTATGATATAATGTTAATTAAAAAAATTATGGATCAACGTGTATATAATGAATACATCTATGCAAAAGAATATGTTATTGTATATGCATAAGAATGTGAAGGGACAGACACTAAATTAGAAGTTCCCAGACTGTATCAGTTCATGGCACTCTGTGTCTCTCTAAGTTTTTCACTGTGATCCTGAGCCAAAAGAAATACCTAAAGCTTTGTTTATGAAATAGCCAGGTCCAAACAACTAACATGTATTTATGTCTGAACAACTTAGTAGCTATTTGAGATACACATACATTGAAGTAAAAATAACACAGTTATCATTCTTGTTGTTGTTACTGTTGTTAGGTGCCGTGGAGTCGGTTTTGACTCATAGTGACCCTATGCAAAACAGAATGAAACACTGGCTGCCTGCACCAACCTCACAACTGTTGCTGTGCTGGAGCCCAATTTTGTAGCCACTGTGTCAATCCATCTCGTTGAGGGTTTGCCTCTTTTTTGCTGACCCTCTACTTTACCAAGCATGATGTCCTTCTCCAGGGACTGATCCCTCCTGATGACATGTGCAAAGTATGTGAGACATAGTCTCACCATCCTTGCTTCTAAGGAGCATTCTGACTGTACTTCTTTCAGGGCAGATTTGTTGGTTCTATTGGCAGTCCATGGTATATTCAATATTCTTTGCCAACACCACAATTCAAAGGCGTCAATTAGCATTCTTAAACAACCACAATTACGAACGGGATGTGTGCCTATTGGGCACTGCACATCTTCACAAACTATGGAATCAGATTGGACCCTGACACCCTCATTTACTGTTTGTGCATGGTACTTGCTTTTGATCACAGCAACTGACCCAAAAACACAGATTTGCAAAAATGTGGTGTCAGTGAAAGGGATGTAATGTGATCTAGCATTGACACTGTGAACTACCCCAAGTTAGCAGTTTATGCAGTATCTGACATACGGTAATTCTCACTGTGCATCCCTCAAAATTTAAAATAGTTCCCTGTGGTGACCAGGGCACTAAACTATAAAAAGTTTCTTCACATACAGTGAGACTGGGTTGGAGAAAGAGAGAAATTCTTCTTTATGTACTTCTGAATAGCTTGAACTTTTTAGATTAAAAGTATTATTCTTACTATTTTTTATTTTTTCCCATACAAAAATTTATACATACACTGTTATGTGACTCTAATTGCTCTACTCATAATGTGACAGCACACTCCTCCTTTCCATCCCTGATTCCCCATGTCCATTCAAGCAGCTCCTAACTGTCGCTGCCTTCCCATCTCACCTCTGGACAGAAGCTGCCCGTTTAGTCTCTTGTACCTACTTGAGCTAAGTGGCACACTTCTCACGAGTATCACTTTATGTCCCACAGTCCAGTCCAATCCATGTCTGAAGAGTTGGCCTTGGAAACTGTTTTAGTTCTGGGCTGATAGAGAATCCAGAGGCCATGCTTTCCGGGGTTCCTCCAGTCTCAGTCAGACCATTAAGTCTGGTCTTTGTACTGGAATTTGAGTTCTGCACCCCACCTTTCTCCTGCTCCATCCAGGACTCTCGGTTGTGTTCCCTGTCAGGGCGGTCATTGGTGGTAGCTGGGCACCATCTAGTTCTTCTGGTCTCAGGTCGATGAAGTCTCTGGTTTATGTGGCTCTTTCTGTCTCTTGGGCTGCTACTTTCCTTGTGTCTTTAGTGTTCTTCATTCTCCTTTACTCCAGGTGGTTGGGACCAATAGATGCATCTTAGATGGCTGCTTGCAAGCTTTTAAGACCCCAGACGCCACTCACCAAAGTAGGATGCAGAACATTTTCTTAATAAGCTTTGTTATGCCAATTGACCTAGATGTCCCCTGAAAGCACGGTTCCCAGACCCCTACCTCTGCTACTCTGTCCCTCAAAGTGTTTGATTGTATTCAGGAAAAAAAGTATTATTATTTTTTTATAAGGCATTTCCATTTCAGGAAAAGAAGCCAGAAAAAGAGCAAGACCTAGGGCTAGAGCAAGAGAAAGAGAAAAAGGAAAAAGAAAAGAAAAAGTCCTCCAGCCAAGGGACAGAGAATACAAAGCCCCACTAAACCAGATTTGTCTGTGTGCTTCCTTCTGCAATTTTGAAAATGTTCCAGAACTGGGCTTCAGTTCTGAAGTCAGCTTCCCTAACAGGGAAGGAACTGCTGGATGGAATTACTATCCTCAGTTACTCCAGAAGAGCAGACCGATGAAAGTCATGGCTTTGGAGCCCCCTGTCTGGGTTCCGATCCTAGCTTTGTGACCTTGGGCAATTTCATTAACACCTCTGTGCCTCAGTTTCCTCATTCATGACATGGTGAGAGTAAAAATGTTTACCTGTCATAAAGAGTCAACATAGGGCACTTACTGTGTGGTGTGGTCAGCACACAGTATGTGCCAACTATTACTGTTGTTCTTCATTGCTGTCTAGTATGAAAAATTATGTTGGGTCAATAGATTCTTCCCTCCAGCAAGCAGAACTAGGAAATGGTGAGTGACTGTCCCAGTTATCATGATGTTCAAAGGGTCAGAGAGAGGTCAGAGGGAAGCCTCAAAGGATCCATGAACAAACCAAAGTTACAAGGAGGTAGACGCCATGAGTAAGCAGAAGTCAGCTGAAAAGTTATTTCTGTTCTAGCAATAAAACCCAAACCAAACTAAACCAGTTACCATCAAGTTGATTCTGACTCCTGGTGACTCCATGTGTGCCTGAGTAGAACTGTGCTCCACAGGATTTCCAGGGGCTCATTTTTTTTTTTGGAAGTATATTGCCAGGCTTTTCTTCCGAGGTGCCTCTGGGTGAACTCAAACCTCCAACCTTACAGTTAACAGCTGAGTGCTTAACCCTTTGCACCACCCAGAAGCTCCTCTAGCAAAAAGAGTCAAATTAAGATAATCTCTTGATCGTATGCCTTTTTTTTCTATAACCCTCTCAAACCTTAAAATGTTTTTTACCTCATCTCTATGTCCCATAAAGTGATGTCATCACTGATCCAGGGATTGGAAGGCTCAGCTGGTGTTATCAAAGGATCGTATTCCACATACTGTTCTGTGTAAGCAATTAGGCTGAAACAGGGAAACAGAGCAAAGAATGTCACCAATTTTCTATAGAAACCTTATACATTTTTACACAAACATTAGAGTAGCCTTCCTATAATTCTGAATTAAAGGGAACAAAATTACCTCCACTTCCACTTGCAACAAATCAAACTGTTTTTATTTGTGCTTGTTCTCCTCATTATGAATGTACTGTTTTTGCATTGCTGCAGTCACAGTATACATCTGCATTTTATATCTTTCTCCCCACTCTACCTGAACCTTGGTGCATCTGTTTCTCTAGTTATGCTAACCTTACTGATAAAACACTAGTTGCCATCCAGTCGATTCTGACTCAAGGCGAGCCAGTGTGCGTCAGAGTACAACTGTGCTGCAGAGGGTTTTCAATGGCTGATTTTTCAGAGGTAGATCACCAGGCCCTTCTTCCAAGGTGCCTCTGGGTGGACTTGTACTGCCAACCTTTCAGTTAGCAGCTGAGTGCTTAACCGTTTGCAACATCCAGGGACTCCAACCTTACTGATACACTGGTCCAAACCTGCTTGTGGATTGCCTTCCCACATAGATCGCGGATCTCCTGGCATCTGGGACAGTACAGTGGGGAGTTAAACCACAGTTCTGCCAGGCTGCCAGCCCAGCATTCCCACCTGGAGGGCTTTCTTATTACAAAATTGTCACTTTTACATCCTGACAGATCACAAGGGGTTAAGATATGATAAACAGTTTTTCAAAAAGCAACTTAGTTTTTCTAGGTTTAATTTAAATGGCCACAAAATCTATTTTAAACTAATTTTTCTTTTTATCAAAATACATGTAGCTAACTGAAAAATCAAAGACTACTAAGAGGTTATACATACAAAAAAGCAAAAACAATGTTTTTTTCCTCCTATCCCTTCTCACAAAGCCAACATTTTTCAAACCTTTTAACCATTTCTTCTATCATTTACCTTTATACTTCTAAATTATATGGTTTTATAGCTGTTCTTTATTTATCTATTGTAGGCAAGGATTTAACTTTCTACTCACCAGTTCCCTACTCCTCTGCCACACACAGATATTTCCTCCCATGATCCTCCAAATAGAGTTATATAACAATTCTTGTTAAATCAATAGTCAGTGTCTACATTATTAAACTAGATAAAAATAGTTTATTGCTGAACTAAATAGTGTACTAATTTGTTCAAGTGTCCTAAAAAGTCTGTTAAACATCTAGCAATATTTTTTCCACATCTTAAATACATCAGATCATTTATCAGTTCTGTCCCCTGGCCTCGCAGAGGTCTTCTCCTCCAAAGTCTTTAGTCCTTTTGCTCCAAACTGGACTGCTTGCTCTCTAGGCCTGATATAAAACCATCATCCTGGGACTTCCTTCACTCCTGTGTTGGAGACTTTTTTTTCCCTTGATTTCATGTCTGTCTCTTGGCTTTACTCCCTCATTGTGTTGGAGCACATTCTTCAGTAGTTTCCTAAGAAAAGGTGCATGAGAACAAAATATCTCCAGTTCGTGAAGGTCTGAAAATGTTTTTTATATTCACACTTGACTGATATTGCTAGGCAGAGAACTCTAGATTAAAAATTATTTTCCTTCAGAATTTTGAAGGCATTCCTCCTTTTAGCATGCAGTTGAGAAGTCTTGATCCATTTTGATTCTTGTTTAGTTTTGTTCAGTTTCTTTTCTTTCTGGAAACTTAGAATCTTCTCTTTACTGCTATAGCACACTCTGAAATTTCACCTCGGGCTTGCTGGTTGTTTTTGTCTACTGTGGTGGACACAATTTGCAGTATACAAAACAGTATTTCCCAGAAATCATAGGTCTTTCCTAGCTTTATCCCCTTCGTTTCCTGTTTTCTCTTTCTGTATGTAATTCTAATTAAATATTAGACATCCTGAATTGATAATTTCCTGTCCCACTTATTATCCCCTTGTCTTTTTGTCTGACCATCTTCTAAACTTTTTTTTTTTTTAATTTGGATTATCATATTCTTAAATTTCCAGAGTTCACTCTTATAACTTGGTTGTTCCTTTTTCACATATCTTGTTCTTGTTGGATGAAGGAAATTATCTTCTCATATCTCTGAGAGTATTAATTCTATGTTTGATTTTAAGTCTTGTATTTCTTGAATTGCTTTCTCCACATTCCTTCTTTTTCCTGTTTGTTTCAGTCATGATCCTGCATTTGGGAGCTTTCCATGAGTGTCTGGAAAATCTTTGGACACCCCTAAAACCTGCTTAGGGGCTTAGTGTGTAGAGGGGCAGCCTTGTCCTGATGAGGGGCTTAATCATTGGAGCACAGGGCAGCTTACCAGCCTTTCCACTGGAACCCCAAATCATGCATCTGGAGTCTTTCTTCTGAGAACATCTATTTTTTCTAGAGCAGGACTCAGCAAACTTTTCCCATAAGGGCCAGATAGGAAATACTTTAGGGTTTCCGGGCCAGATGATATATGTTGCAAGTACTTGGCTCTGCCACTGTAGTACAAAAGTAGCCACAGACAACGTGTAAAAGTGCAATCGTGTTCCAATAAAACTTTATTTGCAAAAAACAGGGAGCTAAGGGGATTTGGCCCATGGGTTGTAGTTTTCCAGTCTCTTGCCAGTGGGCTTATATGCTTGGCTCCTGGAGGCCTGAGGGCAGGGCAAGGAGAGGGGACCAAGGGTTCCACACTTCAATATGTAGACCTTTCATTAATTCTCTTGTGTTCATCCAGGTCTTCATAATATCTTATGTTCCTGAGTTCACAGTTTATGTGGCTCAATATCTGTGATGATGGTGGCTGTGGAGACAGTCTCTTTGCTGAAGAGCTGGGCAGGGATCTAGGGATCCAAAGTCTCCAGATACTGACTCACCCATTCCTCTAGTGTTAGCCACATGCCTTACTTACTCTTGGCTTCCACAGTCCCTGGTGCCTTCAAGAGCCAAGGCTAGATTCACTGTTATAATACTCCCACTCCCAACACTGAGGTTACAATGTTCTTTACCCTGCTAGGTAGTTAGCACTCCCCATCTACTTTCATTTTTTATTAAATTTAAAAATATTTCAGGCATACTAATAAAAATTACTAATAAAATATTTAATGAAAATGATAAAAACACCACCCTTGTACTCACCACTAACCTAAAAAATAAAACATTACAAATAGAAACAGAGGCCTGTGGTTATGTTCCTCAATTCCACAGACTTTGTCTGAAAAATTTGTTGAAATTGTTAACATTGTCACCTCCTCTCCCATTCATTTTGACTTCATGAGTTCATATCATTTTTATTTCCTTACTGATACATTGTTTTTGGGGAAGGAGAGAAGATGAACAAATATCCACAATATTCTCTTGAGTCAATTTATTATAATTTATTTAATCATTCCTTTTCATTGGGAATATAGATTATTTCTATTTTTTTTATATACATAATACTGTAGTAGAACATAATTTTTCACATAGGTTTCTCTTCCTGGTTATTTATTTAGAATTGACATTCATAAGCAAAATTATTGGGCTAGAATGTATTAGTACTGTTATGGATATTGATCCATAATAAAAATTTTTTTCTTAAGCATTGCCAGTTAGAGTGTCACCAATTTCCTTAGCAATGGCAAAGTCAGAACCCCAATTGCTGCTACTGAATTATAAAGAGCAAGCATTAATCAGCTTAATGCCGAAAACGTGAAGCAATTAGTCAGCAGCTCCATCTCATTGTAACTCAAGGTGTGGTCCATGGGTCAGCAGCATCAACGTTACCTGGGAGGTGGTTAGAAAAGCAGAACCTCAGGCCTTACCCAGACCTACTGAATCAGAATCTGCATTTTAATAAGATCCAATGTAATTTATATGCACATTAAAGTTTGAGAAGCACCATATCTTATTTCTCAATTTTCTGAGGGGCTCAGGTGTATGTCTGGGTGTCACGGGATTTTCTTCATCAAATCAAAATGAAGGAGCCTCTGACACTTTTGGTTTTAAAGATGGCTGCTGGTTTCCTAACACCTCATAGCGGCCTCACTGCCCCAGGTGTGGATCGTCACCCAGTGGGGTAAAAACAGCAGTGGTCTAGTTCTAGTTTTGGGGCAAGCCATGTAACTGACCTTTGTTAAGTTCACCATATGTTATATAATTGCCTTGTTCAGTACTCAGGACCCTTGTGATAAAGCATGGGAAAGAATTTCACAGTCTTCAAAATACTCTACAAATATAAAACTGAAACCACCATCCATAGGGGAGACACATTTTCTGTCCTGTAATTCCCCCACATGTTTGCCATCTTGCCTGGGGCTCAGCTTCATCAATGAGCTTTCCAGCAATTTGAGCAGGATAAGATGGCAAAAGGGCACTAAGTAAGCACTGTGGCAGGAAGGATCTAGTCGGTGCTATGACAACTCCACAGTAAGCTATCTCGGTGCCACTTGGGCAACTTCATTCTTCCTGAAAGAAATGGAGTTGCACACTGAGGAACATGAAAGAGCAAGTCAATGTGAGGATGGGAAGGGCATAATGGCCACCTAACTCCTTCACTTAGCAATCAAACCAGCAATAGGTAACCTAAGTCCTGTTCAAGCAGTGACAGGCCACACTGAGTCACTTCAGTGTGTCTAGGTCATGGTGAGGTGTTGGAGGCTCTCTTGATTGTGAGACACTATGGCATCCAATGTTCTCAAAATCTGAGATGATGTGAACAGTCCACCGGGCTTGCTCAGGCATGATCCCAATTTATCTCATCCTCAATTACGTTTGTGTCTCTAATAAAAGACGTCTGCTTGGGCAGCCCAAGACAGAAATTTAAGAGAATACACATGCCTCTAAATCACTAGAAGTAGAAGAATTTGGGAAGGGCTTTCTTGATCCTTCCTGGTGGCTTAAATCCTCAGGGAATAGTTATCTCTGGGCTGTAAGAGATTGCAAGTGCTGGTTGTATATTAGTATGAACACAAATGAAGCTCTTGGTCTTGTGGAAAACCACTGGATAAGGAACTGGACATCCATGCACTAGAGATGCTGGCCTTGCTCCATTTTTAAAGTCATTCAGGACCTTGTCTGTTTCACAGACATAGATTTCATGGCAACAAATCATGATACATGATGGTATAGCAAAGGAGTATTTCCTTAACAGCAATATATATTCCGTAGTCGTATTAATAAAAATAAATTTAACTGGGGGCTGGTTTGAGATAGTCTTTTTCTTTTGGGCTTAGTAAGCTTACTGAAACCCGGGGATGTATACATGTCTGCACTAGGGTAATGCCAGGAAGATTTAAAAATGAGTATTGCTATACCACTGACCCATCAGCCCATTGCCGTCAAGTCGATTCTGACTCATCGCTTGGCAAGGCATAAAACAAGCATAGAAATAATGGAGAAGTGAATGAAGCCCATGGTGCTGATGTTTTTAGAACAGGCTTAAGTGGATGCATAGTAAAAAGTTTGGTAATAATCTATTTATATTGTGTCTATTCAGGCATTTGAAATTATAATTGAATCAATTATATTACATTTTTAATTGCAGTTAGAATTGCTTATGGAAGTTTAAGTTTGCAAAGTTTCAAAATTTTTAAGGAAAAAAGTTTCATTTGTCAGATATATATTTAAAAAATTGGCTATTAAACAAAATATAAATAATTGTGGCTATACCTCTCTATGACAAAAAAAATTAAGTCCTCATGACATTGAAGCATCTGAAATAGACACGAGTACATCCAATAGCAAAATCTAGTCCAAGCACCCCACAAGCACCAGGGTCCATGGATTGTGCCACTACATCAAGGTGACAAACTTGGGCATCTGCTTTTGTGCTTAGAACCTCCCTGCACCTAGTCTGAGGTGAGGAGAGTATGGATGGGTTGGCGCCTCCCGCTGAGTCTGAGCATTTTCCATCCACTCTACCAGGGAAGCGGTCTCCACCCTGTCCTGGGCAGCCAGGGGCTGCTCATGCCTTGCCAGCATACTCAGAAGGGTTGTGGGTCTTGCTTTTCCCTTCTCCCATGACTCCTTCCCTCTCCAAAGAGCACATTCTCCCTTCTCATACCCCATCCTAAGAATCTCACCTCAGCTGGATTAGTTTCCTAGGACTGCCATAGCAAATACCACAAGTTGAGATGTTTATAAGAAGAGAATGTTATTGCCTCATGGTTCTGAAGACCAGGAGTCTGAATTCAAGATGTCAGCAGGGCCATGGTCTCTCAGAAAACTTTAGGGGAGGATCCTTTCTTGTCTCTATCAGCTCTGGTAAACAAGTTGCTGTTGAGTAGACTAACTCATTCCTTCTGGAGGCTCTACGGGAGAATCTGTCTCCTTGCCTTTTTCAACATCTAGAGGCTTCTCCAATTCCTTTGGTACCGATTATATAGAATGTGGCAAGAAGTCTGACAGGTGAGCTGGGGCAAGAAGAATACCGCCCATCACAGGTTGAGGAGGGAGGGGCTAGGAAGGAATCCCCAGAGTAAGCACATATGTGGAATTTGGTTTACAGAGCTGGTGGGAGAAGATGAAGACATACTGTCATCATTAGGCTTCAGGGAAAAGGAACTGCCATACATCTTGCAGCTGTGGAAAACCATTATTTAAGGGAAAACAAGGCATGGGATTTAAAAGTATTAAAGGGTGCAAGAGTTAAGTGCTCCACAGCTAACCAAAAGGTTGGCAGTTAGAACCCCTGCTGAGAATTTGCATTTCTACCCCGGATATACTGAATCAGAATCTACAGTTTAACAAGATCCCCAGGTGATTCTTATAATAAATAAATAATAATTTTTGAGAACCACTGACCTACTAGTGGTTCTTACAATCAGTCCCTAACCAGCAGCATTAGCATCACCTGGGAACTTGTTAGAAATGCAAATTCTCAGCAGGGGTTCCAACCGGAAGGAACAGGTTCGAAGCCCTAGTTTGAACCCATAACCTGCGACCCTCTCTCTGTGGGAGAAAGACCTGGCGATACGCTACTGTAAAGATTATAGCCTAGAAAAGCCTATGGGGCAATTCTATTCTGTCACATGGGGTCACCATGAGTTGAAATCACCTCGAGGGCACCTAACAACAGCAACAACAGCAATAATTATTCCTACTTTAGAAATACAATAAAAATGTGCCAAGGGCCTCTAAATGGGAGGGAAACCTGGAAACTGACTGTGCTAAGGGGGCAAACAGGAGAATGTGTCTGCTCCCCTCTCTTTGGTACATGCAGTATCTAAATTGTGATACGCAAAAGGGGAGGGTGGCGGGGAGGGAGATCTGATTTGAAAGGAAAATAAAAAGCCAACCAGCATGCAGAGGGGAAAGAATGTTTAGTTCTGATTGTAATTAATCTAAATTTTTTTCGGCTAGGAAAAGGTGGAGGCAAGAGAAAATATAAAGACCTCCTTAATTACAGGTCATCCAGAGAAAATACATTCAATAGAGCAGCTTTGGGTGAGTGAAAGAACACGGAGGTGGATTTAGCCCCAAAAGAAAGAAGAGTGCATCCCAGGCCAGGTACGGTGGCCCTTTTCCTCCCCATGTTACAGATTCCAGATCCTGGTCTGGATACAATCAACCTGGCTATAATGCTACCTCTGGCCTTTTTTTTTTTCTATCCTCTGAGATGGGCTGGGAAAAAGGAGAAGCAGGGACCCCACAGTGTCCGTAATCACATAAAAGCAAAGTTATAATGACCCTCTTTAGCCCCATTTTTTCCTCCCCTGAACCTATCATTAGACATTAAGTTCACCGACTTCTATCATCCTAGCAGGTTTTTAATAGACCCTTAGGGTATCCAGTCTCTTGCTGTCTCATCTCATTTCATTAATTACATTTCATGATCTCCGAGGGTCAGGAGGCAGAGGAGGAACCAGCATCCAATTTCAGGGAGCAGCAGCAATCTCATAGATAGGCAAGCAAGATGATGCTAAAGAAATCAATTCGGCAGTCAGCCGTGACACTTAAATGGCTCCTAATAAAAAGGCAAGGATGAGCAAAGTATAGAAGCAGGTATAACATGGGACAACTTAATCTCTCTGCGTGCAGACAGTGTGGTGTAATGCCTTCGTGGGTTGTGGCCATAGTCAGCACCACTGAGGATGGGAGAATTCTTGAAGGAAATGTAACAAAACAGAGACTTTCCAGAAAACTTGGAAATGAAATGTGTAGATTCTTGCATTCTCAAAGTTGGTTTGTCCAGTGCTGTAAGGCTTCAGTGGGGAAAAAAAGAAAGGACTCTCTTGAGAGTACTCTTCCAAAGAAGGGTTAAGACCTCAACTTCAGCTATCCAGAGAACATTACTGGGAATAAATAACCAAAGGGCCTCTGAGCAGAGTCTACAGATGAAACAAACTTCATGCCCCAAGGCGCTTTGTCTCTTACTCACAAGAGCACACCTCATGGAGAAGACTCTTTGTTTTTGCTTTAAGCTAATGAACTTGGTTGTTTGATTATCTGGTGTGGTAGATCACTTTCAAAATAGAGTCTATTTCCCCAGCCCTTGAATCTGGGCAGGAGTCCCGGGATTGTGCAAATGGCTATTCCACTTGACTCCTAATGGAAAGGTTGGAGGTTCAAGCCCACCCAGAGGTACCTCAGAAGAAAGGCATGGTGATCTACTTCTGAAAAACCAGCCACTGAAAACCCTATGAAGCACAGTTCTACTCACATGGGGTCACCATGAGTCAGAGTCAACTTGATGGCAACTGGTGAATCTGGGCTGGCCTTGTGACTTGCTTTGGCCAAAAAACTGCAGTAGAAGTGACAAAGTGTCAGTTCCAAGCCTTGACAGACATTGTGCGCTCTGCTCTCTCTCATGGAATTCTGCCATCCCCATGTGAACAAGGTCAAACTAGCCTGCTGGAGGACAAGACACTATGTGAAGGAGAGCCCATTTGAGCAAGCTAAGGCCATTCTAAACCAGCCTCTAGCCAAACCAAAAACCAAACCCACTGCTGTCGAGTTGATTCCAACTCATAGTGACCCCGTGTGTTACTGAGTAGAACTGCTCCAGGGGGTTTCTTGGCTGTAATCCTTATGGGAGCAGACTGCCAGGTCTTTCTTCTGTGGTGCTGCTGGGTGGCTGTGAACCGCCAACCTTTACATCAGCAGTTGAGTGTAAACCTTTTGGGCCACGCAGGCACCTTCTGAAGCCAAACATGTGAGAGGGCCCAGCCAACATCTGCAGAGCTGCCTACCCAACCCATGGCTGCACACAGACACATGGGGGGGGCCCAATGGAGCCTGTGGGCACATGAACATGTGAGCAAAAGTCAGTGTCTATTGTTTTAAACCACTGAGTTTTGGGTGGTTTGTTATGCAGCAACAGCTAACTGATACGCCTGGTCTGCTGTAGATTAGAAATGGGGTTGGTTAGAGAGGAGGAGGAAGGGCTACTAGAGACAAGCATGTTGGTAGGGAACAAGGAAAAAAAAAATCCAACTAAAAAGCAGAAATAGGGACTCAAAGCCTAGGGCCATTTAGGGAAGTTTTAAGATACTGATCACAGTATAAGAATCTTGACCTTGAATTACCCAGAAAAATTAACTGAAATGTAGTGTTCCTCCTTTAAGAAGGCAAGCACATGAACCACATTTAAGATTTTCATTTAAAATAGCTAACCTAAAACGGCTTAAGGTGGTAAGTGTTATATATCTGGAAAATTCATTGGTGTGTGCAGGGACCATATTTCCTGAAGCCAAAATTGGGTAATGTTCTCAGACAGACTTTTGTACTGCTTCCAGGTGCAAAAGGCAGCCTAGGAAATATAGTTTGGTTGCTATGATGCTGGCATTTCAGGGACATTTTTGCAATTGTAGGGACAATGGGACAGAATATGTGAAACTGGGATGATCTGAGAAAATCTGTGCAGAGGCATCAACGTCTTCATGTACGACCTTCTTCCCTAAAGGTGCCAGGTTAGCAGTGCCGTGTGAGGCAGTGGAGGAGAGACACACTTGGTGTGGACTGCCAGGGCCAGCCGGCGGGGTCCTCTGTGTGCGAGGCTGAGAAGAGAGGACGGGCGGGAAGACTTGTATTGGCACAAAACTGCGACCTGCAGGGTGTGCCTTACTCCCTGGCCTGCCTTTGGTTCCTCTGAGCACCCATACACCCAGTTCACTCCATCTCATGCACTGGAATTCTGTTTCTTTCCTAAGCACCACATGGAAAAACAATAATTGCTCACATTCATTGCATGTATACTAAGCACCAAGGACTAGACCTTGCTGTGAATTAACTCATTAACTCTATAAGTTAAGTCTGACTGCTATCTCCCCTTTAAAGAAGTGGAAACAGAGGCACAGAGAGGTAATTAACTTGCTCAAGGTCATAGAGTCAGAAAATGGCAGTGGCAGGATGGATTCAAACCCTGGTGGTTGGCTCCAGACCTACCCCCTAAACTGTTCTGTTCCACATTTTTGTTTGCAAAGTTTCCGAATTCCCTCCCCTGGCTGGGCCTATCTGTACCCTTTGACCGAACCCTGACTCTTGCCTGTTCAGAAGTGGACCTGCACAATCACCAGCCCTCCCACCCTCCCTGCACCAGTTCTCAGGAGACTAAGTGGAAAATGATGAAGACCTTTTCTCAGGGGGTTGAGGTCCGTTGCCTGCTGGCTTCTGGCTAATTACCACTTACCACCTGGAGTAGGCTCAGGAAACCAGACCCGGGATGGGTGCGTCCAGCTGAGAGGAACAAGCTGGGCAGGAGTGCCAGGGGCCAGCCACCAGCACCACCTCCCTGTCCCCAGCCCCGCAGAGCTGCTGACAGACCAAGCACCCGGCTGCTTTATCTCCTGCTAACAGCCTCTCTTGGCCCTCGTCTTCTATCTGGGTGTTTCCTTGCGGTTCTAATGAACAACCTTTGTGTCACATTGAAGTTGCCAGTTACTGCCACTCAGAAGAAAACCTAGCCTTTGCTGGGCAGAGACTCCTGAGAGCTTTGTGCCTGGGAGTGAGGAAGTGTGGACTGGAATAATCCCTTCTGTGTGAGTGGTCCTCAAGCATAATTAGAGGGTACCAGGTAGGGGCCCCTCCCAGACAGGATGTAAACAAACAATAGGATGTGCCAGGCTCCCCTCCCCGACTCAGGTTTGCTCCCTTCCTTGCCCTCGGCACACCTGCATGCTGTAATCCTATCTGACTGGTTTAGGCTCTTCCCCTGTGCAGCAAAGATAAAGCCAAGCCAGATGGATGCACCTTCTGATGTGAGCTCTCAGGTCAGTCTGAGTAGTGGGCATTGGCTTCATGGGATCCTCAGACAACAGCTGGGTCCACCTGGACGTTATTCAAGGAGCAGTTTCCTCGGCTCTATCTTGGAATCACTGACCCAAATCCCTGGGGCCGGGGCTGAGGAATCTCCATTTGTAACAAGCTCCTCCCAGACTGTCATGTGTAGACCCACGGGACCTAAGCAAATAGATCCAAGGAAAAGATGCCCCCACATACACTCTCTCCTAGGACCAGAGAAAACACCTTGTAAACTCTAAAGCACCCTTTGGAAGCCGGACAGTAGCACTGCTAGCACCGACCTTCATGATATGCCAGGACAACCATTTCTATCCCTATTTCATAGACAAAGAAACCCGTATGTCCTCTCAGGATATGGCAACAACAGAACTGAGGTAATCCCCAGTTATTTTCACTCACAGGCAACCACAAAAAACCCGGTGTCGTTGAGTTGTTTCTCACTCATGGCAACTCCACGTGTGTGAGTGGACCTGTGCTCCATGGGGTTTTCAATTGTTGATTTTTTGCAAGTAGATCCCCAGGCCTTTCTTCTGAGGTGCTTCTGGGTGGACTCAAACCTCCACCCTTTTGGTTAACAGCTGAGTATGTTAACCATTTATACCACCAAAGGACTCCAAGGCAACCACGATAAGATCTAAATGCATTTTCAGAGCCTAGTGCCCTAGCCAGAAACCCTATATTATGAAAAAGGAAGCATGGGGTAGCTCTAGCCTATGTTGTTGTTATTGTCGTTAGGTGCTGTTGAGTCAGTTCTGACTGATAGTGACCCTATGTACAACAGAATGAAACACTGCCTGGTCCTGCACCTTCCTCACAGTCATTGCTATGTTTGAGCCCATTGTTGCTGCCACTGTCAATCCATCTCGCTGAGGGTCTTCCTCTTTTTTGCTGACCCTCTACTTTACCAAGCAAGATGACCTTCTCCAGAGATTGGTCCCTCCTGATACCAAAAAATCCAAAACCCACTGTCATTGAGTTGATTCTGATTCATAGCAACCCTATAAGACAGAGGAGAACTGCCCCGCAGGGTTTCCAAGGAGTGGCTGGTAGATTTGAACTGCCGGCCTTTTGGTTAGCAGCCAAGCTCTCTTGCCATCCACGCTTCTAAGGAGCATTCTGGCTGTACTTCTTCTTCTAATACAGATTTTTTCGTTCTTCTGGCAGTAGCCTGCGGTTAGCTAAAACTGCCAACTTTACATCAATTGATATCTTAAGTGTAAGCTGCTCTCAGCCATCAGCATCCTTCCAAAGCACTCGTATCAGGGAGAATAGGAGTATCAGTGATTCTCAGCAGGGGGTGAGTTTGCCCCCAGGAGACATTTGGCAATGTCTGGAGACATTTTTGGTTGTCACAACTGGGGTGGGGGGAGGCATGTAGTGGGTAGAGGCCCTGGATGCTGTTAAACATCATACAATCCACAGGACAGCCCCCCACAATGAAGAATTATCCGGGCCAAAATGTCAGTGGTGCGAAGGTTGAGAATCCCTAGAATAGATGCCACCAAAGACATGAGCCCCAATCCCGGGATGGCTTCCATTCCCTGAAGGCAGGGCGTTAACGCAGGCTTCTGGTTTGGGGGTGGGGTTTTCATAGCCTCAGTCTGTTGTTATTTATCTAGAAAGAAGATGTGGATCAACCCAGGAGCCAGGAGAGAAAGGCTTACAGGTCGATCACACAGCCAGCTGCCCCCTCCCCATTATGTGAGCTGAGCCTAAAGGACCCAGTTTACTCCGATGTCCAATAAATACTAAGACCCGACTTAAGCCCTTGATTCCTTCAGATACCAGTAATTCCTTTAATGGCAGCATATGGATGAACAAATATTCAGCTCTGGGCTGCCTGATTAGATTTATTCTATAAAGATTCCCCAGGTGGTCTCCCCTCTTCACCGGAGAGTTCAAAAACAGGCCATTTAGTGGATAAAACTGAATTTCCCACGAGTTAACCGAGTGGAACCAGCTACTGGTGCAGACTGTAGCACAAACGCTCCTGCGGTAGCCAGGCAGGAGGTGCCAAATATTTTCTTTACAGTTGATTTGATGCAGTTCATTGGTTGATGGTGCGTAGAGGTGGAACACCTCCTGATGCTCCAATCCCTCCCCCCACCCCCATGCAGCCAGTACGTCGTCGAAGGGCACACATAATTTCTTTCCCCCTGTAAAGTGAATCTGGGCATTTTATAGCTGAAAAGGGAGCAATTCCATTTGAATTAATCAAGAGGCTGGAGGAAAAAGTGCATTATGTAGATTTTAAGGGCAGTCTTCCTTGATTGACAAAGTCTCCTGGCCATCCTCTGAATGGCTTTAGCTAGAGGACATTTCTTGACATCTCTCTGGGGAGGTCTGTTATCTTAGTTATACTCACTCGGGGCCTGCGGTTTTTTGCACATCAGTTAAAGGAATGACTACAGTCGGGGCTCTTGAATGGCACACACTTGTTAAGCACAGCCCTGTAACATTTCCCCTTTGTTAAATTAGCAGAAAGCAGTAATATTATGAAGAGGAAACATACCTTTCAGCCACTTTGGACATTTTTAAACAATGTCTGTCAATCTGTGCATTCAAAAATGTTATCTGGGGAAAGAGAGAACAAGGATGTTAGGGCAAAAATAGGATTCTTTTTTCCCCTTCGTCTCATGGACCTGAATCCTGTATTTCCACTAAGATCCAAATAGCTCCTCTGGGAAAGGTTCTCCAATCATCCAGCTTACACCATTTTACCCTTTTGGAAATTCCTGTGTCACGGAAGATTCACTCTCTACAATTTAGCCTTTGATCACATACTGTCTTGGACTGTGTTATAATTTAAGTCTTAGAGGCCCCAAGGTGATCGTCTGATGACAGCCTCCGGGCACCATTACCAACACCCAACTTGTGAGTAGCATGAGCCACCTCCCCTTCTAACTGGTTTCTCCAGATGTTTTTTAGGCAATTGGCCAACTTCCTGCCCTAGATAAGAAAAATTAGGCTGGGCTGGGGTCACAGACCACAGAACCACTTAAGACCAAATCTGGCCTGCCTGACATGCGGGGAACCATCAACCCCCATCCTCTAGGTGACCCTGGAACTTTTCTCTCACCTGATGGAACCAAACTTTAGCAGTCCAAGATTGGGGGAAGACTTTCAGAAGCAAAGGGTCCGAGCCTAAGATCTGGTTTGAGAGACCCCCCATTTTGGACTGAACAAGTGCAAACAATGGAATCACCCTGGGAATGCCTTCTGGGGCCAGACCAATCAACAGCCTTGCTCTTTCCCAGCAGGACGCTTCCTCTGTTCTTGCCACTAATAAAAACCGTTTCAGCCATTGTTCAGGGAGCCATTTTGGCGATGTAAGTTCCAGTGTGCTCCTTTGCTTGGCCAACCAAACAAAGCTTCTTCTTTGGCTTTCACTCATGTCGTGTCTCTATGGCTGTGCCTTGTGAGACCTGAGACCCTTGGTGACAACTGCAAACTTAAAGGTAGAATATATTCTACAAAGCTTAGCAACAGCATGGACAGGTGATAATGTGTACCATAAATACCTGTTTTGACCAATCTCCAGTGCCCTTTCCTCTTTGTACCTTTCACGCATACATCATACCCATGTGCTTGTCGCATTTGGCAAGAATCATCAAACAGCTATTTAACATATGTCTCTTTCCTCTTCCACACCCAATAATAAACTCGTCAGGGACAGGCACCTAAAAGTTTACTCGTTTGGGTTTTCCCCCAGAAGCCAGTAAAGCATAATATAAAGAATGTTATTGTTAGCTGCCATCGGCCCTGACTCATGGTGACCCCAAGCACAACAGAATGATATGCTGCCTGGTACAGACTGCACTGTTGTGATACATAGGGTTTTTATCGGCTGATTTTTTTGGAAGTAGATCACCAGGCCTGTCTTCCTAGTCCATCTTAGTCTGGAAGCTCTGCTAAAATCTGTTCAGCATCATAACAACACATAAGCCTCCACTGACGGATGGGTGTTGGCTGTGCATGAGGTACATTGGCCGGGAATTGAACCTGGGTCTCCTGCATGGAAGGTGAGAATTCTACCACTGAACTGTTAATGCTTCAGTGTAAAAAATAGGTCCTAAAATTGCATCCTTACCAGTGAAACTCCAGAAAGGAGTTAGGAAATGAGCCATCCTATGCTGATCTAAACTGACCAGTTAGCTCCTCATCAGGAAGGAAAACAACATTGAACCAAATAATTCTAAAGAAGCATTGGGAATGGGACTTTCTTTATTTTTAAACTTGCCCGGGGAATCACAGCTTTAATAAAGTCAGAGGTCCTGAGCTGGTTTACTCAGGAACCACATGACAATTTTAAGAACCCTGTGACTTGAGTCCCTTCTTCCTCTTGGCTCCCACCGCTGTCCATGGGACAGCTGACTGCAGCAGTCACCAGCAGCACTGGGATAACTCCAATAACTGCTGGAGGAACTTGGTAGACAATTTTCACTCTCGAGCTTCCGTGGCCTGTTCATACACAGCAGTCAAAGTTTCAAGCCAATCACAGCTGGGCTCCACTGTGGCTTCCAGGAACTCAAAGCTCACTCAGCCTTCAGAGGTGAACATTAAAAGGGCTTTTAAACTGGCCACTTCTCCTCCTGGGTGTATGATACTCAACTCACTCACCTGCTTCCGGATGTCCTCTTTTGTTGTTTTCCTGATTGGCTGGGCAGGTATGTGCACAGGGCTTTGTGACTGGGACTCTTCAGTCACGCCATACACTGACTGGAGGAGGAGAAGCAAGAGCATAGAGTCATGCACCCTCTCGGAGTGGAAGGGTGCCTTAGGGGTCAGCTAGTTCAACCACTCATCCGTGCTTCAAAACCCCTCTATGACACTCCAGACAAGAGGTGTGTGGACTCTGCCTGACTTTCTCCACTGATGGGGAATCTGCTTCTTGAGGCAGCTCATCCCATCTTTGGGTGACCACTGCTAGAAAATCTTTCCTTTTATTGAGCTGACAGCTGTCTCCTATTATGTCAGTGTTTCTCAAAAGGTGGTCGGTAGACCATCTGCAAAGAATCATATGGGAATACTTTAAAATATGCAGATTGGTTAGCCCACCCCAGACCTAATGAATCCAGATCTTTGTGGGTGGGCCTTGGGAATCTGCATTTCATCAAATGCCCCAGGTGATTTTGAGGCACAAGAAAGCTCAAGAGCTACTGCTGAAGGTTATGCACAAAGATCCCCTCTATGAGGGTGAGCACGGTTGTACATCTTGAAGAATATAACTGATGTCAATGAATTATACATGTAGAAACTGTTGAAATGGTATATGTTCTGCTGCATATATTTTCCACAACAACAAAATAAAATATTTAAAAACAAAAAAGATCCCCTCTAGATTTTTGGTTCGTCAGCAGATGATATGCCCATCTAGTATAAAACTGAGATGGCAGAGTTTGGGGTATTTTCCTTTTAAGCCTTAGCTTCTTCACATGCCCACAGCTATGGCTATTTTTCAAGCAGTTCTTTGTGTTAGGGACAGACTAAAGACACTCTTAGCTTTGGGAAAAAAATAAAAGCCTGAAAGGTATGCAATGTATAGCTGAAATCTATAAAATCAAGAGGGCTTAGATAGGATGGCTGTGGGCTCCATGAAATTCTAGAATATTAGAATTGTTGTTGCTAGTTGCCATCAAGTCAGTTCTGACTCATGGCGACCCCATGTGTGCCGAGTGAAACTGCTCCACAGGGTTTTCAAGGCTGTGACCTTTCAGAAGTGGATTGTCAGGCCTGTCTTCCGAGGTCACTCTGGGTGAGTGTGAACCACCAACGTTTCAGATAGCAGTCAAGTACTTAATGGCTAGTAAAGATTAAATGAAGAGATTTTAAGACTAATATTATAAGATATAATATAGTGGGCAACTATTATCCCAGTGAAGAATAATATAAGTAGTTTCAAGAGGTATATATATAGATATAGATAGATAGATAGATACATGAGAGATAGAGACAGAGAGACACACACATACAGAGAGACAGAAGGAGATCCATATTGGCCATTACAAGAAATAGGGATGTTTGGAGACATATCTCTAACCTTTTGAAATTACCATTATGGAGGATAGCCATGTCCTCCCACTTTAAGGTCCTTGGTGGCATGGAAAGGGTGATATGTATGGATCTTGGGGCAGTCTGGTGTGGCACCCATGGGTATGCCTGGCCACTGCCTCTTCTAGTAAAATGAAACACAAGTGATCACTAAGTCACTCACAGTTGGGCAAGACGATGATTTTGGATGATCTGTTGTTGTTAGCTGCCACAGAGTCAACCCCCGGCTCAAGGCAAACCCATGCACCATGGGGTTGGACTGTTATGATCCAAAGTTTTCACTGAATGATTTTTGGAAGTAGATCACCAAGTCTTTCTTCCTAGTCTTAGTCTGGAAATTCCACTGCAATCTGCTCAGTATCACAGCAACATACAGACCTCCATTGACAGAGGGGTGGTGGCTGCACGTGAGGAGTACTGGTCAGGAATCCTACCCAGGCCTCTCACATGGAAGGAGAGAATTCTACCATTGAACCACCACTGCCCCCTGGATGATCTAGCCATACTGAAAGACTTTCACTTGGTTCAGAGTATCAAGCTTGTTTTCACCTGTGGGATCCACCCCCCCCCCCCCCACTTCTTGTTCCTTTAGTTTCCCTACCTCCTGCCATCTCCCAGGGACCAACTGCTATCTATCCTTCAGGCCTCAGGACACTTGATCCTGCTTCAGGAAGCCCCAGGGCTGCCCCTTCTCGGCACTCCTGTTTCACCCTGCACTTCCCCTATGCTGTTGCCTGTGTGCTTCTTTCTTCTCCCTCCTCCCTGGACTGTGGGTTCCATGAGGACTGGCCACTGTACCTCAGCAGCAAGTACAGCGCCTAGCACAAATCAGCCACTCGATATATATTTGTAGAGTAAGTGAATGAATGAAAGGTTTCAAAGATGTAATGTGACAGAAGGACAAACAGCAAATTATTGTTTGAACAGTACCAGAAATGGAAAGGCTATTCACATCAAACATTTTTAATTTAGCTAAACTCACAAACCTTTTTAACCTTTTGTGGATTCTTCAGACGCCGACATTTTCTGATGTCCATTTCTGTTGTGTTCACACAACCCGGCTGAGAAAAAAAAAATCATCATGTAAATTACTAAGTGAAAATCACCCTTCCACTTTAGCCCAAACGGCACCATCAGAATCTTTATCTTTCCCATTACAAGTAATGCATGATTATCTCCAGGCCATTTACAATTTTTTAAAAAGATGTTTCATATTCAGTATTGTTTCTCCATGGAGTTCTCATATAAAATAGAAAAGCTTGTTTCATACTATCTAACGATGATATGTGGAGGGTATAATGTACAGTTTCTGAGCGCAAATTTACTGTTCAAAGTGGCAAGATCGATTCAGCCACAGCCTTTGTTATTTCACATATGGAACTGTCTAAGAAGACTCCTTTACCTAGATAGGAAGCTATTTGTTTTTGCTTTTAATCAGTCTCCAACCACCAGTTGCCACTGAGTCAATTTAAACTCATGGTGACCCCACGTGTGTTGGAGTAGGACTGTGCTCCATAGAGCTGATTTTTTGGAAGAGGATCGCCAGGCCTTTCTTCCGAGGCACCTCTTGGCAGACTGGAACTGTCAACCTTTTGGTTAGCAGCTGAGTGAGTTAACCGTCTGCACCACCCAGGGACCCCTAATGAGCTTTTAGGAAGGCTGAAATAGTTTATTCATTTTTATTTCCGTATCATGAGGGGAATGTAAGATTTATTTTAATACTCTAAAATTAAGAATGTTTGAAGGAGAATTTAGCATTGAATGGCAGCAGAAGTAAAATTTGTTTATTTTGGGAATGCAAATTTCTGGGGCCCAAAGATTCCCCGGTGGAATTCCCACAGGCTCCCCCATTTCCAATCCCATGTTGTCATGGATGGATATTTACAAAGGGTGGAAGAGACATACATTCTGGGAAATCTACTGAGATTATAAGAATGAGCAGCAAAGCCAGCTTCACAAAGTTTAGTGAATTTCTTAAGAAGGAGACACCTGGTGGCTAAAGACAGTGTTTTCTTTCAAGGGAAGGAAATGAGAAAATGAAAACACCTAGAGAACCAGGCAAAACTTTCTCACCACTGGCCGGTGGACATCCCAAAAGGCTCGCTCTTGACTATCCAAAATTTTCCTTTCTGTCTTGTCCTTTTTCCGATCAATCCTGAAAGAGCAAAGAAAGGAAACCAGAGGCTTTTGCTTTCTGTATTTCCCTGACCCTTACCCTAGCTCTCTGCTCCCATTTAAGGAGCTAAGAGCACATAAGGCAGAGGGTACCTGTGTGCCCCTGCTCTCTGCAACACACTCGTTGTCATCAAATCGATTTTGAGATGATGATCCCATAATATAAAGAATGTTGTTGTGATCCCATGTATTACAGAGTAGAACTGAGCTCCATGGGGTTTTCTTCGTTGTAATCTTTACGGAAGCAAATCGCCAGGCCTTTCTTCCACAGTGCCGTTGGGTGGGTTTGACCTGCCAACCTTTCAGTTAGTAGCTGAGAACAAATCATCTGTGCCACACAGGAACCTCTTACTGTCTGCAGACCTGGGAAATGTGGGCATACAATTCCCTCTAAGAAACCTCAGAGAGTCCACTCGTGGACAAGAGACCTGGTTTCAGGCTGGATTTACAAATTACCACATATATGTAATGAATATGGTGGGCTTAAGGGGAGAACAAGAATGCAACTATCCATTTGAATTATTAAGCTTTGGAGTATTAAACACCAAACTATCCACTGGCATAGCTACCCATCAAAGTGGATACTGTATACACAAATTATAGGAAGGAATCTAACCATGCACTTGCCAATGTTTCATTCTCAAATTGGAAAATTTGCTTTAGATCCAGAGTCAGTAGAAATGCCCTCAAAATGCCGAAATTATGAGTTCTAAAAATCACTTAAGCCACCTGGCTTTCTAAAAGCAGAGCAATGGCCCTGGTGTGTGAGAAGACCCAGCTGAGGCACAGGTTGCACGGGGGAAATTACAGCTGACAAAGGCAGATTCTACAGGCTCCATCAGCAGCACAGGTAAGAGGCTTTACGAAAGTGTGTATTCCTTCATATTATCTAAGTAAAGAGTAACTCAGATTAATTGCCATGTAACTTCTGGTTCTCCGCTCGGTTGGGAGTACCTTACTGTACTGGACTGAAATAAACCCATAATCACCCTGTGATTTTTTGTGATAATTAACGTGTACTTAAACGGTCCACAATTATAATGTAATCACAGAGTTCATCAAAAAAGTTACTCGAGAAATACCAAATATGTACAAAGCGATGATTCCCCTTCTTTTTATAACGTGATGCTATCTGATTCTGAAAGTACCAATTCACGCTCCTCTTTGCTTCCCGCTGCTTCTAGGTACACAGGCACAATTCAGCATCAAGCAAATCCCAGCCTCCTCCCCACCCTCCCCCCTCAGGAGATGTCAGGGCTCCTCCTGCCGCAACTAGCACCCAGTGCCTGGTGCCCACTTCCCTCAGGGGCTGCCAGGGGCACCTAGATGGTCAGCGGGTGGCTGGCATCATGGACAGGGGAAAGACAGAGATGTGCAGAGGAAGGTGAGTGCAATGGTACTGTGCAAACCACTGGACAAGATGGCCTCTTGGGTCATTTCCTATAAGGATCCATAGCAATGATCAATCCTCACCCACACAGCTTGAGACCTGGCTCTTGCAATGGGTTGCAACACTGCCCACAGACTATGAACCAGGTCCTCTGAGGTCCATGTGGTGGGGGTAGGTGCTTGCACAAATGCAGGTGGTGTCCCAGGGAAAAGGTACTTGTGTTCTCCCAGATCCCACGCCCTCCTCTGTCCCAACTTCTCTCGGTAACACTCTTGCTAATGCGGAGGTCATCGCTGGGCAGAACAAAGGAGAACCTGCCCCGAGCAGTTTCATTTCCAGATTTAAAAGGATCTGATTGACAATCATGTTGTTTGGGCCGGGGCGGGGAGGGGGGGGTAGCATTTATTCCCCACACCTCATGTTGCCTAGAGAAGAAGGAATTTTTACTATACTCCCTGGGAGGGAAAAAGAAAATATGGGAAAAACACTTGCAACTTTTCTCCCTCTTTCACCTCTTCTCCTCCAGGGGAGAAAGAGTGACTTAACTTAATGGTAGATTTGAAACGAGAAATGGAGGATGCTCAGGTCAGTCTTTTCTGGGCACCCATCTGGACCAGCCTGTCCTCAGGATGCCTGTTCTCTCCATGCAGTGAACTCACAGGTATCAGCTCTGCCCTGGTTGGTGGGGGAAGACTGTAGATATCCAGCTCTGCTCACGATGGACAAGTTCAAGTCCAGATCTGTGGCCACAGATACAAAACTATGCCCTATATAGCATTATTACCAGTAATAAGCTGACATTTTGGACTCCATCTGTCTGACTTCTGTGTCTCATTTTTTGATTGGTTCTAAGCCCCTGCCCTGGGGAGAAAAAGGCTATTTGTTGGCCTCCCTCAAACTCCAATATGTTTTTCTTTGAAGAAGAAATTCCTAGACCAACAGAAGTGGCTCAGATGTCTTCCAGCCTCTGAGCACAGAAAAGTAATCGAAAATCTGTTTGGAAACAGGTACACCTTCTTATAGCAGGAGTCCTGCATTTGGGAGGATCCCCATTGCCTGCTGAAGCCCACACTTGTGAAATTGTTTTAGAGTGGCAATAGTTACAAAGACAAAACATTCATCCTGATCTTTATATCTACTCAGTTGCTCTTATGAGAGCTTGGAGTGACAAATGACAGCTGATGGACTGGGGAGGCAAACCCCGCTTTGGCAAGCTCACTCGGCACACCACCTCCAAATTCCAGTCTTTTACTCTCTGCAAAGGTCACTATTAAGTTCACCTACTTCACTTGTGCTTCTGCTTGCATAAAGATGAATTCCCACTTCCTTGCAAAGGCCCGCTGGAGTCTTGCTAAGTTTTCCTAATGAGAAATGAAAATCAACGAGAAGGCATTAATCATCGTAAGTTAGCACGCTGAGGTCTATGCCTATTACAAGGTAGCCATCTATTTTGGTTACTTCCAACAAAACAGAAGTGGCCCACTTCAAATCCACTGGATGCGAACCTGATTTGATTTTGCACCATACCCTGCTGTACAGAGCTGAACTATTAATATCCATTTACACACCTATTAAATCTGAAATCTCTATGGTTCACCTGATTCCAGTCTTCTGGTCTGTTTTACAAGAATATAACTCACACAGCACTTGTTATAAAGACCACTGAAGACAGGGAGAATGGCTTGTGACTATTTCCTGTGCGATTTGGGGAAGGGGTGAGAGGATCTTCGCACTTGTTGGGTATCTCAGAAAGCAAAACCAGGGAAGGATTTCTCAGAACTAGTCTTCCACCTGGAAGCTGGGAAGGTGTCAGGAAAGAGAACCAAGAAGACTCGTGTTCAGTGCCTTCTGAAAGTCAAGATTCAGAAGAGGACAAAAGGGACTGTCTATGTTTGTGGTGCCCATGAAAGGGAACCCCAAAAACAGAGAGAAAGAAAAGGTATCCAGAGTTGGCTTTAGAGGAAAAGAAGGTCATTTTCTCGAAGTCTGTAGACTTACCTCATAGAACAGGAGGGTATTTTGACAGGTCCTATAATGATCTACCTAATTCTGATGGAATGCAAAGCCAGAGTCCATAGTCTGCTATGTATTTTCATAGAGCTCATGCCAACACTTAATTGATTACCCTCATTAGTGGATTACTAATATAAAAGAAGCTTCAACGGAAGAGAACCACATATGAACTCACAGTTGTTATCAAGGCTTGGTGTACAAGAACCTCTAAAAAACTGTCTCTTTGATTCCTCCACTGTTCATAGGAAGCAAGACTGGTAATGCCTAAGTACCATTCAACTAGGGAGTTGTTGTTAGATGCCATCAAGGTTCTGATTCATAGCAACCCTGTGTACAAGAGAACAAAACATTGACCGGTCCTGCACCATCCTCACAATCATTGTTATGCTTGAGCCCATTGTTGCAGCCACTGTGTCAATCCATCTCGTTGAGGGTCTTCCTCTTTTTCGCTGACCCCCTACTTTACCAAGCATGATGTCCTTCTCCAGGGACTGAGCCCTCCTGATAACATGTCCAAAGTATGTGAGACGTACATCACCATCCTTGTTTCTAAGGAGCATTCTGGCTGTACTTCTTCCAAGACAGATTTGTTTATTCTTTTGGCAGCCCATGGTATACTCAATATTCTTCACCAACACCACAATTCAAAGGTGCCAATTCTTCTTTGGTCTTCCTTATTCATTGTCCAGCTTTTGCATGCATATGAGGTGACTGAAAATACCATGGCTTGGGTCAGGCGCACCTTATTCTTCAAGGTGATGTCTTTGCTTTTTAACACTTTAAAGAGGTCTTTTGCAGCAGATTTTCCCAATGCAATGCGTCTTTTGATCAGGGAGTAGTTATATAAATTATGATACGGTCAGACCATGGAATACTAGGCAGCCATTAAAAATGATAATGTAGGTTATTATTATGGACATGGGAAGATTCTCAAGATCCCTACGGTATATGACTGGGGAAAGCAGCAGCTTATGCATAATGTTTATGGTATGATTCCACTTCTTTGTAAAGAAAAAAAATGTACATGCAGAAAAAAGCTTAGTGATTTCCTCTGTGGGGGAAGAATTGCAGGTTATTTTCTCTCCTTTCTTTGCTGTTTGCATTTTTGTTTTTGCAAAGAGAATAATTAAGAAAATATTATTTAAAAATTAAACAAATGATTGCATTTTGAGAACAAAATGCTTTTTAGTTTCTGATCATTTTATGAGAATTTTAACCCAAAAGAACATCTCAACACCATATTCTTTACGAATATCAGAGTAGAGCATTATTTGGCTAGAGAATAGAAAACCGAATAAGATACACCAGGAATTGATACTATCTTGTTTCTGTGTAGAGCATATTCTAAAACAGAATACATAGGGAAGAGAAACACGGGATGGAGGGCCCCATGTCTTTGCAGTGAAGGTCTCTCCTGTTGGTAGTGACAAGAAGTGAGGTAGTCATGTGATGTTAGCACTCTTTGTATTGGGTGCAAAAAAAGTATAATCGTCTTCTAAAAGAGGGGTGACTGCTGGGGCATGAGGACAGATGGGGCAGGGACTGGGCACCTAGGATGCTCAGAGCCACAGAACCACCTCCTAGGGTTTGCTTCGTAAGATCATAACATTCCACCATAATTGATGTTTAATGACTCCCACTGATAAGCAAACTTTAGCCAGGTCCTGAGGCTCTGGATGGATTCTGCACTGCATCCTCCTGCACGGCTACCCATAGTCACATGACCTCTCTGATGCCTGTGGGGTCGAGGAGGTGGAAGGCCACGCACAGGTCCTGTTCTTAGGTGCTTGTGCGTTCTCCCTGGGCAGTAGAGAGGGGAGCCATGACCCAGTTGGGCTGGTAGGCTTGGGCACAGGTACCCAAGTGTGGCAGAGGTCTGGAAAAGTGGGGCTTCATGCTTGTTGGGAGGCTGAGGAAGCAAAAGTTGGAGAGGCATTTGGGAGGTGGATGGATCTGAAGGTGCTATTAATGCTGGATTATCCAAGAATCGCCTTTGGGTCTGACCTAAGCCATGGTCTCTTCAGTCGACTCATATGCACATGAACGTTAGTTAATGATAAAGGAAGACAGAAGAAGAATTGACTCATTCAATCTGTGGTGCTGGCGAAGCATACTGAATATACTGTAGACTACCAGAAGAATGAATAGATTAGTCTTAGAAGAAATACAACCGGAATGCTCCTTATAAGGGAGAATGGCAAGATTTGGACTCATTGGCTTTGGATACGTCATCAGGAAAGACCAACCGCTAGAAAAGGACACCATGTTTGGTAAGATAGAGGGCCAATGAACACGAGAGAAACCCTCAGTTAGATGGATTGACACAATAGCCGCAACAATGGACTCAAACATACCAAAGATCATGAAGACCAGGTACATTTCATTCTGTTATATATAAGGCCACTATGAGTCTGAGCTGACTTGATGACAACTAAACCCATTACCTTTGAGTCGATTCTGACTCACAGTGACCCTATAGGACAGAGTTGAACTGCCTCATAGGGTTTCCAAGGCTGTAATTTTTTTTTTTTTTAATATATATTTTATTGTACTTCAGGTGAAAGCTTACAGAGCAAATAGTTTCTCATGAAATAGTAGTACACATGTTGTTTTTTGACATTGGTTAACAACCCCACAACGTATTAAGCCTCTAAATTCTCAACCTTTTTTTTTGATGAAAATTACAGATGGCCAAAGATACACTGTTTCAAAAATTTCTACATTCACAGTTCAGTGACATTGACTACGCTCTTCCAACTGTGCTGTTATTCTCACTTAAGATGAAGGCTTACAGAAAAAATAGTTATTCATTTAACAGTTACTACACATGTTGCCCTATGACAATGGTTAACAATCTCACAGCACATCAAGAATATCCTTACTCCACCTTGTGTTCCCTATCACCAGGGGGCTTCCTTGTCCCCTTCTGTCTTCTGACAAGGCTGTAATTTTTACAGAAGCAGACTGCCACGTCTTTCTCCCACACAGCCGCTGGTGGGTTTGAATCTCAGACCATCTGGTTAGCAGCCAAGCGCTTAACCACTGTGCCACCAGGGCTGCTTCAATGACAACTAACCAACCACAAATCCAAGGAAGGTATTCTTCACTGCCCTGAATGTTGCCTCTTCTCCCGTAGCTGCCAGCCCTTCTGTCTTTTCACGGCTCAGCAGCACCTTCACTGGAGGTGTGTGGGGAGAGGGAAACGGAAGTCCCATGTAAATTTAGCCAATTCCTGTGATTCTCTGTGACCCACGTAAAGTTTTGTTTAGGGGAAAGACTTATGCAACTAAAAATTAAAAATATATTTAAAATTCTCTGTGAGTTTTAAAGTTCTCCATGCCTTGGTTTCTCGATCTGTTAAATGGGAATGGATAGGAGTGTGGGGCTTCTAATTTTTGCAAGGAATCACCTTTTGGAAAGGGAGGTGGAAGAGGAGGGTAAGAAATCTGGGAAAGTGTGTGCTTCAAATGACACACAGCTTATCTTCTGGATTAAATCCTCTCCTTCCGTTATGGATTAAATTGTGTCCTTCCAAAATATGTGTTGGAATCCTAACCCCTATACCTGTGTATGCAATACTGTTTGGAAATAGGGTTTTCTTTGTTACATTGAGTAGATCACAACTGAGTAGGGTGGTTTCTAAATCTAATCACTTCTGAGTTATAAAAAGAGCAGATTAGACACAGAGACACACACAAATGGGGAAACAGAGATCCATGTGAGGGTCGTCTACAAGCCAGTGAAGGCCAAGGAACTGAGGAGCACCCAGGGCTACTGAAGAGGAAACAATCGACATGGCTGAGATCCTGATTTGGACTTTTAGCCTCCAGAACTGTGAGAAAATAGATTTCTGTTCTTTAAAGCCACCTACTTGTGATATTTCTGCTACAGCAGCACGAACTAACTAAGACACATTAGATTCCACCTCTGCTGCCTAGGACAGGTGAGTGGGTATAAAGATGCAACACAGGCGGTCCTCGGGTTATGAAAGTCCAATTTACAAACCACCCTTATTTGCCCTTTAATGTCACGTAAATTTGCTCTCGGTTTGAAACGATCAGAACAATCCCTGCTTGCAACGAATTCTTCATCACAATCACCTTCACTTGCTGCACACTGCAGCTTTTAAAACTAAGTACTAAGCACTCAAGTGAGGCTACATAATAACCATATGCACCTGTTCTGACTTAGCTCTTAAAGACACACTCAGAAACTGATTTCGTTCTTAACCCGGGGACGGCCTGTATTTAATTTTAAAAATTATCACAAAGTAAATTTGACTTTTTTTGTGTGTGTACAGTCCTATGAACAGATGCATTGATCTGTATAACTACCTCCACAATCAGGGTACAGAATAGTCCATCACCCCCCAAAACTCCCTTGTGCTCTTTATAGTCACACCCTCCCCCCACTCACCATCACTGGCAACCACTGATCTGTCTTCCATCATGATAGTTTTATCTTTTCAAGAATGTCATATAAACGGAATTATACAGTTTGTAACCTTTTGAGACTGGCTTCTTGAACACAGCATAATGTCTCTGAGATTCAACCAAGTTGTTGCATGTATCAATAGCTTGTTCCTTTAGACTGCTGATCAGTATTCTTTTATATAGATGTACCAGAGTTTAACTGTTCACCTGTTGAAGGGCATTTGTGTTGTTTCCAGCTTTGGCTATCACAAATTAAGTTTCTGTGGACATTTGTGTACAGGTTTTTTGTGTGAACAAAGTTCTAGTTTCTCTAGAATATGTAACTAGGAGTAGCATTGCTGGATCAAACGCTAAGCATATGTTCATCTTTTACAAGACACTGACAAACCATTGTTTCAGAATGGCTATACCATTCTGCATCCTCATCAGCAATGCATGAGCGTTCAGTTGTCCCACATCCTCATCAGCACTTAGTGATGATAAACTTTTCAGGTTTATTTCCCTATCCTTGTGTCCTCTTTCGTGAAGTGTCCATTTGCCCAGCTTTAAATTGAGTTGTTTGTTTTCTTATGGTTGAATTTGAGAAGTCTTTATATTAAGATGCAAATTTATTGTGCTGGTAACTGAGAACAAAGGAAAGGCAGAAAAGACATCTCTTTCATTGTGAAAGCATTTGGAGAGGGAAGAAGAGAAGAAATACAAGCTTAAACAGAGCTACAGATACCTTTTCACCCACCTCCCACATCTAGCCTGGAAAATAATAATACTTACTGCTTCATAATCTGCCAATTCCAGCCTTGCTTTATTCTGCATTGTCCTCTTACAGAGATAGATGGCTGAGGGAAGAAGAGAAATGGTAACATGTACAAAACTAGCAGTGTAGTGGAATCATAAATCCATCCATCCATCCATCCACCCACCCACACACCCATCTATCCAGTACCTACTCTGTGCCCAGCACCGTGCTGTGGAAATTATGTTTTTATGTGGAAGCCATTTCCCTGACCTCTAGGAATCTTTTTCAGGTCAGGATCAGATGAGGACCCCATCTTCCAATCCTGACAACTCCTCTTCTTCCCCCTTGTCCTGCTTCATCCCAAACATCCTTCACCCAGAGTGATCTTTCATAAATCTGACCATGTTACTGTCCTGCCTGAAAGTCATGCATTGAATCCCCAGTGACCTCAGAAGAAAGACCAGGCTCCCTAGAATGGCAAATATGGTTCTTTATGATCCTGTCTCTGTTTATCGCGTCAACCTCATCTCCCTCACCTCGGGCATCCCCTTTCATCTCCATTCCTGTGCGTATATGTCCTCTGCCTGAAACGCCTGTCCCTCCTTCTCTCTCCTTTCCCTCTTTCTGTCAACCTCCTACTAGTCTTTAAAGACCCAGTGTGGTGTTCCTGATACATCTACACATACCTCAACCATGGAACCTAATTCCATCTCATGGGTAATCATGAGTTTACTAGACTGTCCCCTGCTCTAGGCTGAGGGATCCTTAAGAACAGAGGCTATGTCCTACTCAGCTTTAAATCCTTGTACCAAGAGCCACAGCCTGGCCCACTACAGGTGGAGTGAATGAACAGTGGAAAGGGAGAACATTTTAGGTCTCTCAGGCCAGGCTAGAGAAGGGTTTTTGGCCCTCAGCTGCCAGGGCATTCTTCCTCAAACATGATCTTCATCATCCCATCTCCCTACTTCTTCCCCTTTACTCATAAAAAAATTTAATAAGTGCCTCCTATGTGCCAACTTGTTTTAGGTGCTGGGCAAATCACCATAATAATAGCTACCATTTATATAGAGCTCATTGAACTTCAGGTACCATTCTAAGGACTTTCCAATATGTTCACTTACTTTATCCTCATAAAAAACACTGAGGTGGCTTGTATTATCCTCATTTTACAGATGAAGAATTTTTTTCAGGCCACTCTCTGTTGTTGGTGACCCACAATGGCTCCCCTAAAATTGCCGAGTCCATTCTAAACTTCTCTCCTTGGCTACCAAGGGCTTTTTATAAACTTCCCTTCTCAACCTATCTAACCTTCTCAGTCATTCTTCATCAGCATAAAACCTTTGAATACTCAGATCACACTCCTTCCTCACCATGCCCTTCTTCCTCCCATTAGGCCATGTCCCCAGGCCTGGAATCCTTGAGGGCAAGACTATAACTTAGTCACATCTGTGACAAAGCAACTGGTAGAGTGTAGGTGATCAGTAAATGTTTGTTGACTCAATTACAGTTTCCAGCTCTTCATCAATCCAAATCATATTTATTCGGAATTCTTAGATTCCGTTTCACATCCTTCCTGGCAAGAGGGCCCCTCCCTGATAAAATTCGGTGCTAAATTGGTTACAGGTGCCCATTTTACACTAGTTGTCTTACAGTTGTTTGATATGTAATAGTCTTGGTTCCCTGGTAGCCTGGGCAGCCCTTTGAGAGCAGAAGCTACATCTTAGACTCCTCCTACAGCCACCCTAAGTGCTAGGCAATGAGCAGGCCAGCAAACCTCTACTGCAGTACAAGATATCAGTTACCACCAAAGCAATAATAATATCGGCCACCACCACAGTAGTAATAATAATCAAGTTGATTCTGACTCATGGTGACCCATTTGTGTTAGAGTAGAATTGCACTCCATAGAGTTTTCACGGCTATAACTTTTCTGACGCAGATCACCAGGTCTTTCTTCTGAGGTGTCTCTCGGTGGCTCTGAGCTGCCAACCTTTTGGTTAGTAGCCCAGTGCTTGACCATCTGCACCAGTCAGGGAGTCCTATTACACCACAGTACTAATAATATCAACCAGCGCTGCGGTAGTATTAATATCAATCACCACCACAGTAGTAATATCAGCCACCACCACAGTTTTGATTGAATTCTTACTATGGGCCACATACACTGAACCTTACGTGCATTATTTCATTTAACCATCACACAACAATATAGGAGAAAAAGTACAATTGTTATTCGGATTTTAATATGAGGTTTCTGAGGAACAGAAAGTTTGGATAACTTGCCAAGATCACACAGCTAGAGGAGCCAGTTGATCCTGGGACCCACTGCTGAATTCCCTCTTGTTGTAAGCTGCCATAGTGTTGGCTCTCAGCTCATGGCAACCCTCTGCACTATGGTGATCTGTAGGATTTTCATCGGCTGAGCTTTGAAAATAGAATGTCAGGCCTTTCTTCCTCATCTTAGTCTGGAAGCTCTGCTGAAACATGTTTAGCATTATAACACAAGCCTCCACTTACAGATGTGTGGTGGCTACGCATGAGATGCATTGGCCAGGAATCAAACCTGGCTCTCCAGCATGGAAGGCACTGAATCATCACTGCACCCTGAATTCCCTCTTAGTAAATCCTTATTCATTTTCTGATGAAACTGCTTTGGAAATGCTGGTGAGTACCTCTGCATCCTGCTTCTTGATTTTTCTCTCTGATTTGCCACAAATTGAGGCACAGGAATTCAAAATAACTTTGCTTTAATGGTAGCGTGATATAAACTGCTGTTTCTATCCCTGTTTATGCTGCACAACTAAAATTGTGAATGAAGACTACTTGGAGACAGAGAGAGCAACAACCCTTTTGCACTCAGCATAGAGAGGCCTAAGCTTCTAAGCTTTACAGGTTTATAGTCAAATAAAGGTTTGAATCTTACTTTCATCCAGTTATCTGGCCCAACCATCCTCCCGCCCTCTCCTTTGCCAGGAAAAAGATTGGTTTTCACATTCACAAGGGCACACCCAGCTGCTGTGTGTGGAGCTGAGTTGTAATTATTCAAAAACCAAGTCAGGCTTCCGTGCGCTGAATTTCAGCCCCAGAAGCACTTGTTTTATGAGCGGCCAAATGCACTCGGAGCTGGAAGCCTTGCTGGATTCACTCATCAAGCTCACAGTGAAGCTCTGGACAGTGAGGAGGCAGCCCAGGTGCCTAGCTTTCTGCACGAATGCCGTCCTCAGACTTGAAAAAGGAACAACCGTAACAAAGCACCTTATTAGGTGACCCTATTAGGCAATAAAAGAGTCCTAGTGGCGCAATGGTTAAGTGCTTGACTGCTAACCGAAGAAGGTTGGTGGTTCAAAGCCACCTAGCGGCTCTGCAGGAGAAAGACCTTGCAATCTGCTCCTTAAAGATTACAGCCTAGAAAACTCTATGGGGGCCGTTCCACTCTGTCACACTGGGTCACTATGAGTCAAAATCTACTCAACAGCCTCTAATAACAATTAGGCAATAACTTGCTCACAGCCCATCCTCAGGACTGCTCACAATTGCTGGCTCCCCCTCCATCACATGTGTGATCCAGAGGGTGTAGCTGATCACACAGGTGTCCTGGTCAGCCTCTGCTGAGCCCCCTTCCACAGCTGCACACCTCCCTCCTTCGCTCTGCATCCGAATCTGCCCTCCTGTCACAAACAGTGCTGCAAAGAACATAGGGGGTAACTGCAGGTCTCACTGAGGGCCAGTTCCAAGGAGAGCTACGGACTAGGACTGCCACAGCAGCTAAGACAGTGGTGAGGACGCCATGCAAAGGGACAGTGCTTCTGTGGTTTTCGGGAACTTCCCCCACAGGACCGTGAAAGTAGCATAGGCTTTGGAGCCACCTAGATTTGAGTTCAAATGCTGCCACCTCTATGAGTGTCTCTTGATCACCTTCCATGAAGAACCAGAATGGTCAGCAAATGTTCAGAGTGCCAACTACGCCTCGGGCACTGGGGATATGAGAATGAACAAGGCGGGCCAGTTGCTGCTCTCATGGGGCTTACAGTCAACCAGACCTTACAGTCAACTGGGTACTCAGACAAACAGACTATAGTGTGGTAAGTGTGAGGATGTGGGCCCTCAGGGCCTCAGTTTCTTTATCTGAAATATAGGGTGAAATATAGGGATAATATTACTTCTTCAGAGGATTAGCACCATAGAAAAAATTAAATAGTTTCCACTGAGAATATGTAGCAAGAGTCTAATAGATCCCTGCCTGGATAGAGGTAACTCCCTGCTTACCCAAGTCCCAGCTTCGCCCACTATAATGGTTTATTTTCCTAGTCCAGAGTGACTTCTGTCCACCCCTGCCTGGTCTATCTTCTCTTCCCCTCAACTTCCAACCATTAAAAACACGAAAAAGTTCTTAATAAGTCTTAACAAGGCTGTGAGAACAGAAAGAGTCAGGAGGAGGTGGGCCCTTGAACTAGCCCTCCCTGAAATCTTGTCCCAGGAAGGACCAATCAAAAGTCGCTATCTCATAGTGTTGGTGTGGGATCTTAGCTCTCCATGGCCCCACAGAATGAACATATTAGCCATCCTTAATGAAAACTTTCCTCCCTTTCTCCATTCCCTTCCAAGGGTGGCATCTTTCTGTGTGCTGTGCCCTTCCTTCATTGTATGGAATGGGGAGTTTATTACATGTCCACAAGATGAGAAAGGATTAAGCAGGGTAATGTTACATGCTGCCCAACGCCACCCTCCACCCTACTGTGCACTGCAGTTGCCCAGACACCAAGCATTTGTCTACTGCCCTCCCAGGAGTTACTCTAAGTGTGGGCCGCAGAGTCAGTTCTCACCGTAGTCAGTGTTTTCAGGTTCCCAGCAGTTCGAAGGCCAGAAGTATGGAGCCTGCAAAAGAGTACAAGTTCAGCACTCAGAGGCACCCACAGCACCTGCCCTCCTTGCCATTGGGTGGGGTCAGCCCTCCCTGCACCCAGTGAGGACCCCTCCCTATGTCAGGCTCTGTCTTTGCTGACACCACACACCGAATCTACCAGGCTAAACTAAGTTCAAATCAAATTAAGTCTGCCTCCTTCATTTACTAAGTACCTCAGTAATCCTCCAATCAACTCAGTTTTCCCATCTGTAAAATGGGTGATGGATACCTTCAGAGGTTTATTCTTTAGGATAAATGAGGAAATATGTGTACTCAATAAATAGTAGCTCTCAATGAAGGCTGGATCCCTCTCGTCTTCCCTTTTACTATGATTTGAGTGAAGCAACAAATGATCCAGACAAACATTTACTTGGCTGTCCCAGTGCTTGGGAGGGATACAGGTGGTTCCTTTTCATACTTTCAGTTTTTTTTTTTGTTTTTAGTTAGTTTTACCGTGAGATCAGATGATGGTGAGAAGAAAAGGTTCTCTAGGAGGAGGGCTGGGCAGGCCTACCTGGAAACGATAAAAGGTGCCATCATCCTTCATGGTGAGAACGTGGTCTGAGATGGGAAAGATGTAGCCCTGGGCAGCTATAAGGCTCCCCAAGTGTATTGCTTCAACTGCAGGGACAGGGCACAGGAGAGAGAAAGAATTAGGTAGCTGTCGGAACCAGAGTTACTTAGTTAAAGTGTAAACTGGGAGGGCAGAACGGTAACCAGTGGTCAACTGTCATCACTTCAGATGACTCTGTCTATGAAAGCCCCAGAGAGGGCAGGTTGCCAACAGTTGGGAAGAGCTATCATGTGTCTGGGGCTCCTCTGGATCTCAGCTCTGAGACTCTGATGTTGTTCAACCTCCCCCAACACATTCTAGAGAAAGTCTAGCTTCATGGCTAAGAGCATGAGCTTTGGTGTAGATAAACCTGTGTATAGTTAAGTGAGATCTCTCACGTAAAGTGCTTAGCAGTGTTTGACACATGGTAAATGCTCAATAACTGCTAGAAGCCTTGATTCATGTTTTTAGCTTCATCTGTGTTTATCATGGCAGTTTATTACGGCAGCCTCACCTCTCATAAACACTTTGGATTCGTGTTACGTTCCCCAAAATTATAGTCCCACCAGAAACGAGGAGGACTCTCTTAGGGACACAGTGTAAAACCTCACTTTCTCAGAAAATTTAAGGGAGGGCAATGGAGTGGGCAGTGGCATAGAGAGGTCAACCTGATAGAGATATTCTATTTTTGCTATTATCAACCTATTGTTTTGTTACTTTAGCACCAGCCATAAATAGATTCCTATAGGTAGTTAAGAATTTACATTTATTCTGAGCAGAGTTAATAAAAAATAATAAATCTAGATGGTTCTACCATACATAATAATCTTTCACAAATATAAAACTACTTTTATTTATAAAAACAAATTTTTTGGACATGGAAATTATTGATATGTTCAGGGAGTCTTACGAATTATTAATCTCATGAGCCCTGAATTTTTTAAAGTGACTTGTTTGGGTTTTACCTGCAAACTTTTCAAGAGGTTGAATATAACCCAAATGTTTTCCTTATAAAGAGTCATCTATTCTCCTTAGGCAGAAACATACAATTGTAATGGATGGCATTGGAATGAATGGAGTTTTATTTTACTTGCTTAGTGATGACCAGCTTGTTTAAAGTCTATACATTTCAAGAATCATGGTTCCAACAAAAAGGGAAGTTTCATTATCCACAGCTGCTCCTTCCCCACGGAAACCCACCAAATCAAAACCACTACTGTCTAGTCAATTCTGACTCATTGCGACTCTATAAGACAGAGTAAAACTGCCCAATTGGGTTTCCAAGGCTGTAAATCTTTACGGAAGCTGACTGTCACATCTTTTCCCCTGCAGAGTGGCTGGTGGGTTTGACCTCCGACCTTTTATTTAGCAGCCAAGTGCTTTAACCACTGTGTTACCAGGGCTCCTTCCCCAGGAAACCCAAACCTACTGCCATCGAGTCAATTCTGACTCATAGCAACTCTATAGGACAGAGTAGAACTACCCATTGGGTTTCCAAGGAGTGGCTGGTGGATTCGAATTGCCAGCCTTTTGGTTTGCCGCCAGGCTCTTAACCAGGGCTCTCCCCAGGGAAGAAGAATGAAATCTAGTTAGAAGGTAGCTTTCATGCCACCCACCTGGGAGAAAAAACTCTCACCTCATTCTTTGAGCAAAAGGGTCTTTGCTTAAAATTTGGCAGATGGGAAGAAGGAAGGAGGGATGTACATGGACATGACTGGCTTCCCAGGGCCTTGGGTGGCCTCACCTCTATTTTCTATTCCCTGCCAGTGAACAGTTCTTAACTCTTCCTACTCAAAAACTTCTCAAAAGCCCAGAAAATACCAGATTTTGATGTTTTATTGGCCAAGTCCCAACACCATGATATCCTCCCAAGGGCATCACAGTAGAACAGTCTTTCATAGACATGGCCCTCCTCATTCAAGGCTTATACAACACCTTTGCATGCCAGGGACAGAGGATTCCAGAAGTTTGTTCTTATACCACTAGCTGGTTAAGGGGTCTCAGAAAAAAGTTAGCAACAATAATAAATTGTTGTGGTTGTTGCTAGTTGCCATTGAGTTGATTCTGACTCATGGTAATCCCATGGGTGCAGAGTAGCACTGCTCCGTAGGGTTTTCAAGGATGTGACCTTTCGGAGGCAGATTGCCAGGCCTGGGTGGGTTCGAACTGCCAAATCTTTTGGCTAGTAGTTGAGTGACTAACCATTTGCACCACCCAGGGGCTTCTAATAAAAATAAATATATGTCAGAAATACAACAATTATTTTAGACTGGCAAAGAAGCCAGTGCTCTTGGAAGAGAAGAGACCACCATGAGGAAAGGCATTCCTTAGCTTAGCGTCATAATCAAAAGAAACAGTGGTCTTAAACAAACGTAATGAACCTGGTAGACTTATTCAGCCCAGTTTTTACAACTGGACAATCAGAAGACCAGGCTACATAAGAAAAACACATAGGGTAGCTGATTTCGGTTCCATCCCTTCAAAGGGTTAGCATTTATAGTTTTTCCCCAGTGAATTAAGAACTTGACTAGAATTAAGAATTTTCACTAATCATAAAATTGTCCACTAACCAAGGTGGTAAAAAAGGCACTTCCATTAATGACCTGTTTTTCTGGCACTCAGATTTCTGGCAACTACATTTGATTGAACTGAATGTAAATTATATTGCTTCATAGACAACAGTAGATTATAAGAGCATTAGATTAAAATATATGTATGCTCAAGACTGACATATCCCTGGGTGGTGCAAATGGTTAATGTGCTCAGCTGCTAACCAAAAGGTTGGTGGTTTGAATCCCCCAGAGGCACCCTGGAAGAAAGGCCTGGTGATCTAGTTCTGAAAAATCAGCCATTGAAAACCCTATGGAGCACACTTCTGACATACATGGGGTTGCCATGAGTAGGAATCAACTAGATGGCAACCTTTCTTTTTTAACTGGTCTATACAAATGATATTGTCTCACAGTCAAGAGGAGATTAAGAATATCAGGTTAAAATACATGTATACCTGAGACTGGAATCACAGCTGAAGGTCAGGCACTTTTATTTATTTATTTTTTAAATTTTTTCCCATACAAAAATTTATACATACATTGTTATGTCACTGTAATTGCTCTCCCCATACTGTGACAGCACACTCCTCCTTTCCACCCATGATTCCCCATGTCCATTCAACCAGCTCCTAACCCTCTCTGCCTTCCCATCTCACCTCCAGACAGAAGCTGCCCGTTTAGTCTCTTGTATCTACTTGAGCCGAGAGGCACACTCCTCGCGAGTACCACTTTATGTCCCTCAGTCCAGTCCAATCCCTGTCTGAAGAGTTGGCCTCAGAAATTGTTTTAGTTCTGGGCTGAAGAAAATCCAGGGGCCATGCTTTTTGGGGAACCTCCAGTCTTAGACCATTAAGTCTGGTCTTCATACTAGAATTTGAGTTCTGCACCCCACCTTTCTCCTGCTCCATCCGGGACTCTCTGTTGTGTTCCCTGTCAGGGCGGTCATTGGTGGTAGCCAGGCACCATCTAGTTCTTCTGGTCAAAGGCTGATGAAATCTCTGGTTTATGTGGCCCTTTCTGTCTCTTGGGCTACTACTTTCCTTGTGTCTTTGCTGTTCTTCATTCTCCTTTACTCCAGGTGGTTGGGACCAATGGATACATCTTAGATGGGCGCTTGCAAGCTTTTAAGACTCCAGACGCCACGCACCAAAGTAGGATGCAGAACGTTTTCTTAATAAACTTTGTTATGCCAATTGACCTAGATGTCCCCTGAAAGCAAGGTCCCCAGACCCCTACCCCTGCTATTCTGTCCCTCAAAGTGTTTGATTGTATTCAGGAAACTTCTTAGCTTTGGTTTAGTCCAGTTGTATTGACTTCCCCTGTAGTGTGAGCTGTCCTTCCCTTCACCATCTACTATCTAGTTAGTAAATAACCCTCACCCTCCCTCCCCACCCTCGTAACCATCAAAGAATGTTTTCTTCCGTGTTTAAACTTTTTCTTGAGTTCTTATTATAGTGGTCTTACTTATACAATATTTGTCCTTCTGTGACTGACTAAATTCACTCAGCATAATGACCTCCAGCTTCCTCCATGTTATAAAATATTTTCATGGCTTCATCGTTGTTCTTTATCGTTGAGTAATATTCCATTGTGTGGACATACCATAATTTGTTTATCTCTTCGTCCATTGATGGGCACCTAGGTTGTTTCCATCTTTTTGCTATTGTGAACAGTGCTGCAGTGAACATGGGTGTGCATACATCTATTCATGTGACGGGTCTTATTTCTCTAGGATATATTCCAAGGAGTGGAATAGCTGGATCGTATGGTACTTCTATTTCTAGCTTTTTAAGGAAGCACCAAATCAATTTCCAAAGTGGTTGTACCATTTTACATTCCCACCAACAGTGTATAAGTGTTCCAGTCTCTCCACAACCTCTCCAGCATTTATTGTTTTGTGTTTTTTGGATTAATGCTAGCCTTGTTGGGGTGAGATGATATGTCATTGTAGTTTTGATCTGCGTTTCTCTAATGGCTAATGATTGTGAACACTTCTTCACGTGTCTGTTAGCCAGCTGATTATCTTCTTTGGTGAAGTGCCTTTTCATGTCCTTTGCCTGTTTTTTAACTGGTTTTTTTGTCTTTTTGTTGTCGAGGTTTTGCAGTATCTTGTAGATTTTAGAGATTAGACACTGATCGGATTTGTCATAGCCAAAATTTTTTTCCCAGTCTGTAGGTTGTCTTTTTTCACTCTTTTGGTGAAGTCTTTTGATGAGCATAAGCGTTTGTTTAGGAGCTCCCAGTTATCTGGTCTCTCTTCCGGTGCTTATGCATTGTTACTTATGGTTTCTGTTGTGTTTATGCCATGTATTAGGGCTCTTAGCATTGTCCCTGTTTTTGATTCCATGATCTTTATCATTTTCGATTTTATATTTAAGTCTTTGATCAATTTTGAGTTAGTTTTTGTGCATGGTGTGAGGTATGGGTCTTGTTTCAGTTTTTTGCAGATGGATATCCAGTTACGCCAGCACTATTTGTTAAAGAGACTGTCTTTTCTCCAGTTAATGGACTTTGTTCCTTTGTCAAATATCAGCTGTTCATAGGTGGAGAATTTATGTCTGGATTCTCAATTCTGTTCCATTGGTCTATGTATCTGTTGTTGTACCAGTACCAGGCTGTTTTGACTACCGTGGTGGTATAATAGGTTCTAAAATCAGGTAGTGGGAGGCCTCCCACTTTGTTCTTCTTCTTGAGTAATGCTTACTTATTCAGGGCTTCTTCCCTTTCCATATGAAGTTGGTAATTTGCTTCTCCATCTCATTAAAAAATGCTGGTGGAGTTTGGATCAGGATTGCATTGTATCTGTAGATTGCTTTGGGTAGAATTGACATTTTCACAAAGTTGAGTCTACCTATCCATGAGCAAGGTACGTTTTTCCACTTATGCAGGTCTCTTTTGGTTTCTTGCAGTAGTGTCTTGTAGTTTTCATTGTATAGATCTTTTACGTCCCTCATTAGATTTATTCCTAAGTATTTTATCTTCTTGGGGGCTATTGCAAATAGTACTGATTTGGTGATTTCCTCTTCGAGGTTCTCTTTGTTGGGGTAAAGGAATCCAACTGATTTTTGTAAGTTTATCTTGTATCCTGAAACTTTGCTGAAATCTTCTATCAGTTCCAGAAGTTTTCTTGTGGACTCTTTGGGGTTTTCTGTGTATAAGATCATATCATCTGCAAATAGAGATACACTGACTTCTTCCCTACCAATTTGGATGCCCTTTATTTCTTTTTCTAGCCTAATTGCTCTGGCTAGGACCTCCAGCACAATGTTGAATAAGAGTGGTGATAAAGCGCATTCTTGTCTGGTTCCTGTTCTCAAGGGGAGTGTTTTCAAAGTCTCTCCATTTAGGATGATGTTGGCTGTTGACTTTGTATAAACGCCCTTAACTATATTGAGGAAGGTCAGGTACTTTTAAAAGCATAGCAGTGGACGACCATTTAATTTGGGGCAAACAGGCCTAATCACCCCAGTATCTCCCAAGAATATAAGGGTACAGTAGTGGATCTTTATAAATACGACTTTGGGGATCAAAAATACTCAGCTGAATGAGACAAGGGCGAGTATAATAATTTCAGAAAAGTATTAACTAACAACACATGGATAATAAGCTTTACTTATTTAGAATTTTCATTTTTCTGGAATACCCCCTCCTGCCCTTTCCTAATTATGCTGTGAAAATAAATTTCACTATTTATTTTCTGGTGGGAGGACAGATTTGGAAAATGTTTTATTGGCCAGAGTTTTGTTGTTGTTTTTCTGGCAAGGTTTTCCTAATTGAAATGCACAATTAAAGTTGAAAAAAAATCATTCCTTCACTTCTTGCAGAAGCAGAAAACAGAAGGAATCTTAGCAAATAATTAAACAACTTAATTGTGGATCAGGCAATCTAATTTTAATAGCTGGTTCTAGGAGGCTGTTCGGTGACAGCGCTACAACTTATTTTTAATTGCTGTGGATAATGAGAATTCATCTCATTTCACACGTCATTGTATTGGGCTCTTTGGCATTCTAAATAGTTGCTCACTTCCTCAAAGGGTGATTTAAATTTAAAGTTAGATATTCAGTGGAGAAAATCAATTAATTTTATTCATAAGAAGAGTGATTACACATCTTGGAATTCACATTTATAAACCTGGTTTTAGGAGGGTAGGAGAAGCCAGTTTGGAACTTGGTTATGGGACATCTACCAATACCATGGGTGACAAAGGCAGAGTCAAGGGCCAAGTACCTGGGTCCTCAATGGAAAGGTTCTTCATCAGCCACTGCACAATGTCAGTACCTGCAACGATAAAGCAATTTCAAGTGAAGACCTCATGGGTGTTTAATCTACAGTAGAAGAAACATGTCTACCTAAGAGACTCTCATTTCCAATTAGTGCACCCCTGGAGAGCTGGATAATGTTGGCATTTTTCAGTCTTAACCAACCCTTTCCATCCAGCCGTATACTTCCAGAGTCACAATCCCATTCCTTTCCGAAACACATCCACTGCTGTTAACTCAGGATGATCTTGTATCCACGTTTCTGTTGTTGTGGTTGGATGCTGTCAAGTTGATTCCTACTCATAGTGACCCCATGTGACAGAGTAGGACTACCCACAGGGTTTTCTTGGCTGTAGTCTTTACAGAAGCAGATTGTCAGGTCTTTCTCCTCTGGATCCACTAGGTGCACCAGTATGGTCCTTCCTGAGAATACTGGATTTCGATGACTTCCCCAAGACAGGCTCAGTGAAGTTTTATCATGCCTGGCTCCCAGACCATTCCTGAGGAAGGAGGCCTCTTCAGCTCCCTACTCTTACTGACAAGGACTGATCAACACAGGTGACCTCAGAAGCTCCTGTGAAAATATAAATTTCCCCTGGCAAGGGCCCATCCTATATGAAAGTGCCCCTGCACTGCTGGCAGAAACTTCTGTGTGCTCACCAAAACCTCTTTCCTCTCCTCCTCAACCACAGCTAGATCCAATTCCCAGGCTCCCCTGTGGTTGAGTGTGGACTGAGTTCTGCCAGTGGACGTGGCTGGAAGTGATATATACCCCTTCTAGGCCTGGACCATAAAAACTTCCAGGTGACCCTCTAAGCTTCACACCTTTTGATTACCCATCTGCTGCTGAATGGAGAGGATCCTAAGGACCCAGGAGGGGCAGAGCCACAAAGTGGAAGGAGCCTGGGTTCCTAAACAACTGTGAAAAATAACGCCCATTTGGGGCTCTGATTTGATTGAAAAATAAGATTTTTGTTGTGTTATACCCCTAGAATTTGGGAATGTATACGTTAAGGCATCTAGTATTGCCTTAACTAATAAAATATTAAGAGTCAGAAGGACTTATAAAGCTTGTCTACCATAATCTCCCCTATGCCATTTTTACACTCTCAAAAAGATATGCTGAAGTCCTAACTCCTGGTACCTGTGAATGTTACCTTGTTTGGGAATATGGTCTTTGAAGATGTTATCAGTGAATAAGAGGTCATACTGGAGTGGGGTGTGTCCTAATCCAATATGAGTGTGTCCTTATAAAAAGAGGAGACGAGACACAGAGGAAAGCTGGCCATATGAAGACGGAGGTAGAGATTCGAGTGTTGCCTCTACAAGCCAAAAAACAACAAGGATTGCCAGTAATCACCAGAAGCTAGGAAGACGCAAGGGACGATCTTCCCTATAGCCTACAGAGAGGATAGCCCAGCCAATACCTTGATTTCAGACTTCTGGCAGTTGGAAATTTGAGAGAATAAATTTCTGTTGTTTTAAGCCACCAGTTTTGTGCCACTTTGTTATGGATCCCTAGAAACTAAGAAACTTCCCTTTGGCCCTAGTTTTGCCCTCTGATTATAGAAAAACAAACCAGTCCTCTTCTTTGAGAGAAATATTTGGACAGTCCTTTTACTATACTATCAAGTCTTCCTGAGTTTTCCCCACTCCAGGCAAAACATGCTTGGGTCCCTCAGCTGTTTCCTGGCTTGGAGTCCCTCACCATTTTGGTCACAATCCTCTGCATATGTTGCTTTTTGTTTGCCTCCTTTTGAAAATGTGGCACCAAGAACTGAGCTCAATCTTCTAAGGACAACACAGTCCACATGGGAGTAGAGCAGTCCAGTTTTCTGGAAGGTTCTGAACTTTTGGTCAGCCCATCTTTGTTATCCAAAGATCTCACTTTTAACCAGTACATACCTTTGATGGTGGCTTTGTCATCTCAGGATGGAATGCTTAATGGAAAACAGCCTGAAAGGGGCAATGTTTCTAGATCTTCCAGTCCTATTGTGAGGCCTTGTTGTGAGGGAGAGGGCCTGCCAATAGCTTGCCTGGGCTGGACTCCCAGTTGAAGGATGGGAGATTCAACAGAGGGGTTTAGTAACTATTGCCTTTTTCTCAGAAATCAATTTCCCTAGAAATTTGACTGGTGGCTGGAAGTGGGATCCATAAAGGCCTGAGTGCCTAGACCTTTGGTTCTTGCTTAGCTCTCTGGAATGTGAACTAACCCGCACAACAGGACTGCCAGGTCCCCATCCGACTCTTCCTGAGGTTTGGCCTCCACTGACAAGAATTTGCAAGCCCCCTGCATTTCACCTCCAAAATCAGGACTTCCATGCCTTTGCTCACTCTTGCTCACGGATAGCATCTATGAGCTAAACTTTGAACCCAAAACACTCCTATTCATTCACATTCTTTGAGAGAAAGAGAATGTGTGTGTGTGCGTGTGCGTGTGTCCATTTCCTCCAAATTATATAAGTTCAACATTTGTCCTAGCAAATGAAGAACAAAGCAGAAATCAAGTAAGAACAGTAATCCCAAGTTGGGGGTGGGGGACAGGCTGTAACCTGTTTTTTCCTCAAAAGAAAAATAGTTCTTTTTTGTGGGTTGCCTAGAAACCGAGAGGTTGCCAGCATCAGCTCCAGCACTCCCCCAGGCAGGCGGATTCTCTTTCTGCTGAGCTTGCTGAACCATTATTTATCACCTGCCAAGATTGATTACTCACCCTGGGACAATGACAGCCCTTCCTTTCCCCTGTTAATTACTGTCATCATTAATATCCATGTCACTAATTAGTATTCATTCACATTGAAACTCCTTCCTTGCTATCATATCCGCTCCCCCCTCCACCCCAACCCCAGCCTTCAGCCCATTGTCTGGGTTTCTGTCCCCTTGGGCTTTATGCGCTCCATGTTGGGCCTCATTGTTCATCCCCCGTCTACCACCCCAGTCTGCACTCACAGGGCCCCAAGCTCACATTTCAGCACTTTCTTTTTTTTTTTTTAATTAGAGAAAGTCACAAAAGCCCCTTTCCTTTTTTCCCTACACTGTGCCCTGGCAGTCCCTTTTCTCATCTGGACACTGGTATGACTGTTCCTAGCTAGCCTGGCCCCACTGCACTCAATCTGCACAGCATGCACGTGGGCACCATCCTGGCTGTGCTGTGGACACTGTTTGGTGGATTTCAGCAACCCATGACAACTAGGGGCTGGTGGACATTCACATTCTCTGGGCTGTGGGTTATTTGAGGTTTCCTTGGACTAATTCAGGAGTCCCTGGATGGTGCAAATGGTTAACACACTCAGCTGCTAACTGGAAGTTTGGAGGTTTGAGTCCACCCAGAGGCGCCTCAGAAGAAAGGCCTGGTAATTAACTACTTCTGAAAAAGTCGCCATTGAAAACCCTATGGAATGCAGTTCTACTTTGACACACATGGGATCACCATGAGTTGGAATCAACTCGATGGTAACTGTTTTTTTTTGGTTGGACTAATTTAAGAGTGGTCAGCCTCCAGCCTTGTGGCAGCAAGTCAGCTGTTGCTTGTTTAGCCCCAGGAACAAGGAAGGAAGGGAAATCTGTCATAATACTGTGTTCTTTAAAAGATCTATCATTATTACACCGTAGGCAAAACATAGTCCAGATAACCAACGTAAGAAAGCATTTTTAGTCTCCTGATTTCTCTTTCCTTTCTTCTCTCTCTGCTTCCCCTCTTCAGCTCCCAATCATTCTTTCCTTCTTGTTCTAAAAAGAACTTGAAATCGATTATTTTCTGTTTTATCTAAAATTAATTGTTACCCTTTTGTTGGAGCCTTGGTGGCACAGTGGTTAAGAGCTCGGCTGCTAACCAAAAGGGCAGCAATTCAGATCCACCAGCCACTCCTTGGAAACCCTATGGAGCAGTTCTACTCTGCGCTATAGGGTCGCTATGAGTTGGAGCCGACTCGGTGGCAATGGGTTTGGCTTGTTGTTGTTGTTAGATTCTGGTTCTTAGTCAAACTGCTCTGCCTAGTACTCAAAGCCAATAAAACAGCAGTAGGAATACATGCGAGGATATTCACCCCTTATTCCCAAATATTCCAAAATGCTTGGCTGAAAGTTTTCTTTTTGAGGTTAATTTATCAACATATATTCCAGGTACATCCACTAAAAGCACAAGAGGGCACCCGAAACACCTCTGCACTGCAAGAGTGTTTTATTAGTGTAGGTAAAATATTTATCACATGTAGGTGTGCATTCCACAGTTTGTCGTACTGTGGTGGCCGTAAGTGTTGCTATAATGCTGGAAGCTAAGCCACTGGTATTTCAAATACGAGCAGGATCACCCAGGGTGGACAGGTTTCAGCAGAGCTTCCAGACTAAGACAGACTAGGAAGAAAGACCTGGCAATCTACTCCTGAAAATTAGCCAATGAAAACCCTATGGATCACAACAAAACATTGTGTGACTCACTTGCTTTGGACACATCATTAGGCGGGATCAATCATTGGAGGAGGACATCGTGTGGTGAAGTACAGGGCCAGAGAGGACAAAGGAGACCCTCAGTAAGATGGATTGGCACAACAGCCATAATGATGGACTCAGACATGCTGGTGATCATGAGAATGACATTAGGCAATACCTCACTCTGTTGTACCTGAGGTCACCACAAGTCAGAGCTGACTCAATGGCAGCTGTCTATTGATCTAAGTGCGCATTATGTTTCGTATGTTTCAATAGGTGTTATATGTATGTATTTCAAATATGTATTATATATATATAGGGTCCCTATGAGTCGGAACCGACTCGACTGCACTTAACAACAACATTTTATATATGATTACCTTTATTGGAGAGCTGTTTGGAAACAACCCAAAAGTTCCCTAGTAGGGATCTGAATAAATTATGACTCATTCATATAATAAGTGTTTATTGAACACCTAGTATATTAAGTGAAAAAGCATAGTGAGAACAGTGTATATATGTCAAATGCCAGAAAAATATATTTATATTCTACTAATTATATATGTATAGTATACCCTGACACGGAAGAAGAAAAAGTTCTGGAAGTATATTTAAACTCTTAATTTTAGGCTCTCCTGGGGAAAACGGAGTATCAAATTATAGTGAATTTCTATTCTTTACATTTCTGTATTATTTGATGCTCCCCTCTCCCCTAAATAACCAAAAATTAACAGTTTAAATATACTTCCAGAACTTTTTTCTCTATATCTGTGTATATGTATATACATATATAATTAGTGGAATATAAATATATTTAAACTGAGTGGTTTAAAATCAGGAAGCGTGTGTGTCAGGGTTGTATCTTTTCATAATACTTATTCAGTCTGTATGCTGAGCAAATAATCCAAGAAGCTAAACTATATGAAGAAGAACATGGCATCAGGATTGAATATGCAGATAATACAATTTTGGTTGCTGAAAGTGAAGAGGACTTGAAGCACTTACTGATGAAGATCAAAGACTATACAGCCTATGGATTACACCTCAACATAAAGATAACAAAAATCCTCAGAACTGGACCAATAAGTAACATCATGATAAATGGAGAAAAAATTGAAGTTGTCAAGGATTTCATTTTACTAGGATCCACAATCAACATCCATGGAAGCAGCAGTCAAGAAATCAAACGACATATTGCATTAGGTAAATCTGCTGCAAAAGACCTCCTAAAAGTGTTATAAATCAAAGATGTCACTTTGAGGACTAAGGTGTACCTGACCCAAACCATGGTGTTTTCAATCACCTCATAGGCCTGTGAAAGTTGGACAGTGAATAAGGAAGACTGAAGAAGAATTGATGCCTTTGAATTATGGTGTTGGTGAAGAATATTGAATACACCACAGACTGCCAGAACGAACAAATCTGTCTTGGCAGAAGTACAGCCAGAATGTTCCTTAGAAGCGAGGATGGTGAAACCTTGTCTTAAGTACTTTGGACATTTTATCAGGAGGGACCATTCCCTAGAGAAGGACTTTATGCTTGGTAAAGTCGAGGGTCAGTGAAAAAGAGGAATACCCTCAACGAGATGTATTGACACAGTGGCTGCAATAATGGGCTCAAACACAGCACGATTGTGAGGATGGCGCAGGACTGGGAAGTTTTGTTCTATGAGTCGGAACTGACTCGACGGCACCTAACAACAACACATTTCTGTATTATTTGATGTTCATATAAAATTTATATATTATTGTGTTTGGAGAAAAATACATTTTGTTTTAAAGAGAAAAGAGGGAAGAACTGGCTTCTGAGACCAAAGAGTAGATGGTATGGAGGACCAAGGATTGCACGGCCCAAGTTTTGCCAGTGGACGTCACTGTGCACTACCTCCTGCTTCACCCAGGACCTGCTCTCCAGGCAAAGGGCAGAGAGCAGTGAAGAAGGCAGAACTCTCAAGGCTGTCTTTTTCCTGAGGAGTAAAGCCTGGGCGGCTTGATCACGGGCCTCAAATTAGTTGTTTGTTGTGGCCATCTGCCTGCCCCTGTAGACTGCAACAGGGCTGTTCACCCATTATCCTGGACCAGACAGGACAAACTGTACACCTCCCTCATGTTTGTTTACTTACCTGGGTAGAGTAAGATTCTGTGACCCTCTGGTGACTTCCCAAGTTGTATTAACTCCAGAGCAATATAAACTGGATTTGAGTAAGCTGGTAAAGATCTTCCAATATTTTAGGTGGTTCTGTTTCTGGTTTGGGGGAGCCCCTTATTCTAAAAATGTTCTATTCTAGGCTTTGTCTTCAGGTGTTTCAAGCTTCTTCAACAATTGAGCATCTGGCAGGGCTACTTGGAGCTTCCCTCAGATAAGAGGATCCTACTATGACTTACTGCCCATTCTTTCCAAAGTGCTGAGCCCAAGTTAGATTATGCAAAGTTGATAAAAGACTAGTTCCAGTCACCTGCAAATTTCAAGTCACCTGAAACTTGGTAGACTGTGTATCACAGTACTGATAACTAAGGCAATTGGTATCTAACCAGTCCTTATGATTGAGGAAAGACACTTTGTTTTGAACAAAATGTATCTGGAGCCCAACGAAAGATAAGATGGTTCCTGCCTGCCCTGAATGAGCTCAAGGTATGCGTCAATCAAGCTCGTGACTCAGTCTACCAGAAGAATTTCATGCACCTGCTAAGGTCTCTGCTGCACCTCTGACTGGAGAGGGCAGCTTTATGCCACATTCACCATGGAGGTGCCATGCACAGGCCAGTGCTTACAATAGGGAAATGACATTCTCCAAGTGCCAATTGAGTATTAGGTCAGAACTGGGCTTGACCTCTGTTATCAGATATCATCCTGATAATAATTCTGTACAGTATAATGACTATTACACCCATTTTAAAGATTAGACCCAGAAAGGCCCAAGGCCATATAATTAGTACCTGTTGGAGCCAGGGTTGGAATCCAGGCAATTTCAAGTCAAATATTATTTCTACTATACCATTCTGCCTCTTTTATCACTGAGTAAACTTCCAGGTAGCATATAGAAAAAATTGAAAAAGTGATATTCTGTGCTCATTTTTTTTCTGGACCAGAGACATTGATTTAGTGATAATAATAAGTCCTACCATGATTAGCTATTGCTAATAATTTATTGGTCACTTTCTACATTCTGGACCTTGGAATGATCCTACTATAATAATCCTAGGACATAAACAGTTTATTATTTTCTCCATTTTGCAGATGAATGGAAGGACATTCTAAGTAGGGCAGTCTTTACAGTTTTCTTTTCCTTACAGTCCTTTCTTTTATGCCTTAGTTTAAAAAATTTTTAAATGTAACAATTAGCTAGCAGAGAAAGCTTAATGTAAGAGGAAATTGGGCATTAGAGGGTGGGCACATGAATAGCTTGCAGTTAGGTAGAGGAAATACAGATGGAAGCATGATGAAAAGTTTAGTGGCATTTTTGAGGATTATTGCTTCCCTTAAGATTACACGCAAGAAAATCCTATGGAGCAGTTCTACTCTGTAACTCATGGGGTCACGGTGAGTTGGAATAGACTCAATGGAAATGGGTTTGGTTTTATTCTTTTATGGGGTCACAGAGAGGGGAGTGTTTAATTCCACCTGACCCCTACACTTGTCCAAGGAAAAGGGTGGCGAATTTAACAGAGAAACACTTGTTTACCAAGCATATGAGGCAGTGAGGCATAGTGTTTATAAACCAACACTTCAGAGTCAGACAGTCTTGAGTTCAACTCATAGTATGTTACTTACAAAACGTATGACCCTGGGATCACAATAGAGGGTCCCAGACAGAGCTGGAGAAAAATGTAGAACAAAATTCTAACTCACAAAAAAAGACTAGACTTACAGGCCTGACAGAGACTGGAGAAACCCTGAGAGTATGGCCTCCAGACACCCTTTTAGCTCAGTAGTGAAGTTACTACCAAGGCTCACCCTTCATCCAAAGATTAGACAGGCTCATAAAACAAAATGAGACTAAAGGGGTACAACAGCCTAGGGACAAGGACTGGAAGGCAGGAGGGGACAGGAAAGCTGGTAGTAGGGAATCCAAGGTCGAGAAGGGAGAGTGTTGACATGTTGTGGGGTTGTTGACCAATGTCATAATGTGTACTGTTTAATGAGAAACTATTTGTTCTGTAAACCTTCATCTAAAGTACCAAAAAAAAAAAAAAAAAGTATGACCCTGGGCATGTCCTTTCACCTCCATCCACCCCAACTTCCATTTCTTCATGTGTCAACTGGGGAAAACACTGCCTACTGACAGGATTAAATCACATCACATACACAAAGCCCTTTGCCTCATGGTTTTGCTGAAATGGGCTGCTCATTATCAGGCCACTTGCTTGCTCTGTGTCTACAATTCCTGATGTGAAAATGAGGGCAATAATAATAGTACGTGCTGCATAGGCTGGAGGTTCGACGGAATGCCGTACGTGAATGCTAGCACAGTGTCAACACATGTTAGCTACTGCTAGAGCCCGTATTTCAGGGACCTCATCTTAGAACCGAGTGTCTCACCTAGTCATCTGCATGGCTGGGAGAAACAGCAGCAACTGGGAATTCTTGTATTATTCACCTGCTTGTAAATTTTAGGCCTTAGACATTTTCAGAATGTCTTCTGATGCTTTTAGGAAGAGATTTGCGGATGGACAGTTTGTTGGGTAGCAAAGCAGGAAGGATACAGTGGGGAAACAAAGGGAGGAATTGCAGCAAGCAAACTTTGGAAGCCTGGTGTGGCCTCATTCAGGGAGGGGGTCCCCCGCCTAGCAGCTTTTCTGGCCTTGTTCCTCTGGCCATTCATTTCCAAGGAAGTCAGGGTGGAAAGCAAAACAGGTACCTTCACCCCATGGCAATTCAGTCAAATGCAACAAACTGAGCACCGGTTCTGGTTCGGCGTGCTCTGGTCCCTGATGTCTCTACGTCCTCCTCTTCTCCCTTCCTCTCTCCTTCTGCCGCACGGATGATCTTTCCACTCCCAGAATGCACTGTGCTCCACCTCACTGCAGGGCCTGTGCATATGCTATCCGGTCTCCACTTCACCTCTAGCCTAGCTAACTCCTGCACATCCTCCGGTCCTAATGCCCTTGGGAAAGCTTTCATTGCACTCCAGACTAGGCCAAGTTCCTGCAAGTTCCATTCTCTGCAAAGAATGGGGTTCCGTCCCTTTGAAGCACTTCTCTCAGCTGGGAATTAGACGCCACAATGTGATTGTGATTACTTCATCAATGTCTGCGTCCCCCTCCCAGCTACAGCCCAAGTGATCAGGCACTCTGTTATATTGCCGTATTCCCGGCACCCCAGTACAGGGCTAGCTCATGGCTGGGGCTTAGGTAAATGTTACCAAGTTATGTACAAATATACATCATATAATATGTATGCACCCATACGTACATGTTCATTACACTTTCTTATTTTCTCATCTTTTTGATAGCCCATGAAAACGTCATCACAAACTAGCACCAGACCTTGAATGGGATTTTGCAACTGCTTTCAATGAAAGGCTCAGGGTTTTTCATTCGTTCATGCTTTTTTCTCTCAAAAATTACATCTCTTCTTGTAAAAAAAATCTCAACAAGTGTGTACTTTAATAAATATCAGCGAAAATAAATCAAAACTTCCTGTTTTCCTTTATTAAACGTCAACTGTCTGCTGGAATATAACAGCACAGACGGAAAGGTGAAATCTTCAACTCTTTTCCTCGGGCTGAAAGACCTCCTGCCCCTCACATCTCTCCAACCTGTCCCTGCCGCTCCACTCACTGCCAGACTGCAGTCTGGAAGTGCCTTGGAACTGGCTGTGGGACAATGAGTGATTTTCCCTTCTTAACAGAAAGGCTCCTGAGTCACTCTGACTTGGTTTTGAACAGGTTGGAGGAATTTAATCCAGACACATCGAATATGATTTTATACCCAGGGGTACCCAAGCCTCATGCATATCCAGCCATAAACCAGGGCCTGCGAGGACCGGCTTCTGGGGGTCTTCCCCCAGGCCAGGCACATGGATTGCTGGCCTCCATGGTGTGTGGCACCTGGGCCTCTCAGCGAGCCACAGCCCACACAGCAGGCAAGACAATCAGCTCTTGGGAAACCACTGGTGGGTGTTCTCCCGCAGCCCCCCTCCCCCTCCCAGGCTTTGCTCTTCCCCATTCCCTGAAATCTAAAGCTTCCCTGTGCATTATGAAAAATAATAGGGGGCAGGAGACCAGGCGAGGGTATTACCAACTCATAAATCGACCGGGAGGCTTTGAGAGTTGGGGCAAGGTCTGAGATGGGATCCCCAGGTTTGTTATCTCACCCAAGCCCCCGCAATTGATTCATAACCTCATAACCCTCCTGCATCTCAATCCCAAGTCTTATATCTAATTGTTGGCAGCTGAGTACCTGATTTGCAAGAGGATGTGGGCAGCAGCAGACGTTGGGGGTGGAGGAGAGATTAGTTTTGTCAATCACAAGCCACTGGGGGTGTGGTCTCTGTTCTGAGAGGGTGGCTGGTGTTGATGACCATTTTCCACTCAACCCAGTGGCAGGAATGGAAAACAAGTGAGCAGACTGCTGCTTTGGGAAGAACAGTGGTCTAACGCCAGATATTCAATAGCACTGACCAGAAGGCATCAGCGTGTTTTAAGGACTGCTGTGTGTTTCCAGGCGGCTGGAGCAAACCCCATGGCTGTAGGAGTTCGGGGACTTTACTACCTTCTAGTGTTGTCCAAGGTCCCTGGGTGGCATGAATGGTTTATGCTTGACTACCAACTGAAAAGTTGTCAGTTTGAACCCAACTGGCGGAGCTGTGGAAGAAAGTCCTGGTGATCTGCTTCTGTAAAAACTGTTCTTGTGTGCCGTCAAGTCAATTTTGACTCCTGTGACCTTGTATGACAAACTAGGACTGCCCCATAGGGTTTCCTAGGCTGTAATCTTTATGGGAGCAGATTGCCAGGTGAGTTTGAACTGCTGACCTTTTGGTTAGCAGCCAAGTGCTTAACCATTGTGCAGCTGAAGTTCTCTGTAAAGATTACAGCCACGAAAACCCTATGGAGCAGTTCTACTGTGCTCTGTAGAACACATGGAGGTCACTATGAGTCAGAATTGACTCGACAGCAACGAGTTTGGTTGTTTTTGGAGAGTGTTGTCTAATGTTCATCTTGTGTGCAAACTTGAATCTGACACGTGGTTTGTGAATATTTTATATTTTAATAAATTAATCTGTGGAGATAAGGCTTTCTGGAGGAGAGCGGGAGAGGAGAGTGAAGAAATATCCTTTAAGACACCAGGTCTGCAGGCTGCAGTCACTTCCTGGCATCAGATCAGCCTAACAACACTATTAGATAAACAGTACTCACAGCACTTCCACTGCAGGTTTTAAGGTTTAATTAAAGTTTGCAAAGTGCGCTAAAGACCTGCCACTGCCTTGCAGTGGGTGAGGGTGTGCACAGCAGGGCATGTGAGCAAGCCAGGTTTCAAGCAGCTTCCGGGACACACAGGCTCTTGATCAAAGATTTTATTGGTGTTGCACTACTTCCAGCTCCAGCTCCTGAGAGCCTGCCTCCGGACCTTCATCAGAGAAGAGCTCTAGCCTGAGCAAAAGAAGTTGGTCTTTGTAATCAGACAGATTGTTGCTGCTGTTGTTAAGTGCTGTTGAGTTAGTTTCGACTCATAGCGACCCTAGGAACAACAGAAAGAAACACTGCCCGGTCCTGTGCCATCCCCACAATCATTGCTATGTCTGAGCCCACTGTTGCAGCCCGTGTCAAGCCATCTCATTGAGGGTCTTCCTCTCTTTCACTGACCCTCTAATTGACCAAGCATGATGTACTTCTCCAGGGACTGGTCCTTCCTGATAACTTGTCCAAAGCACCTGAGACAAAGTTTCACCATGCTTGCTTCTAAGAAGCATTCTGGCTGTACTTCTTCCAAAACAGACTTGTTCAAGTATGGTGAAAGGATACAACCCTGACGCACATCTTTTCTCATTTTAAATCATGCAGTATCACCCTGTTCTGTCTGAACGACTGCCTCTTGTTTTCTGGAATTCCACTCTTCGCAATGTTAGCCATAATTTGTTATGGTCCACACAGTTGAATGCCTTTGCATAGTCAATAAAACAGATCCTGGGTTCAAATTGTAGCTCCGCCCTTTGCTAGAACATCACCTTGGATGTGTTACTAAGCTGCTCTGAGCCCCAGCTTACTCATCTGAAAAATGGGGCCGATCACAGAATCTACCTCAGAAATGTAGGTAAAGACACCTGGCACTTTCCAACATATCACCTAATGTTGGTTCCTCACCTCCCCTTTCCACCTACAGCCCATACACAACCCTTTCCCCTGCCCAAAGTGGAATCTGGCTTGGAGCTGATCTCCCAGTAGGGGATCCCAAACCTATAATAGTGTCTTTCTTCTCCTCTCCTCCCTGGTCCACTAGCCTGCAAGGCCTCCTGGACAGTTCAAAGACTGTTTCAGTTTGGCTTCTTCAAGCTCCTCCATTTCATTCAAATAGATGAGGCTGTTCTTTCAAAGTCACTCTGGGGTCTTCTCCATCAGCATAGTATCTACTCCTAAATCAATTTCTTGAAGCAAAACATTAGAAAAGCCCCAAGGTCTCTCCTTCTCCACCCCAGCCACAGCCAAGCCCTCAGCTTTGCTTCTCCTGCAGGAGATGGCTAGGAGGCAAATGGTCTGGGTGCATATTGGGGTTCCCCTTCCCACCTGCTCTGTGACCTTTATGTGCCTTGCCCTGTCCAAGCTTCAGCCTCCTTGTCTAATAAAATATGATAGAAGCATGATCTGACCAGTAGACATGAGGATAATGTCTGAAAAGGATTCAGCCCTGCGACTCTCAGCACATAGTAAGTAATCAGTAAATATTAGTGCTGTTATTATTATTATTATTGTTATTATTACCGACTTGAACATTTTATTCGTTTACCTGCAATGATGAGTAAGACAAGGCTCTGGCCTTAAACAAATAGCTGCAGTACAGTGTGGGAAGGACTGTAATTAGTGTTTGTGGGGTGCTATAGAGCCATAGAAGGTCCCTAAGTGGCACAAATGGTTTGACTCAACTATTAACCAAAAGGTTGGCAGTTCGAACCCACCCAGCAGTACTGCAGAAGAAAGGCCTGGTGACCTGCTTCCATTAAGATTATAGCCAAGAGGAAAAGATGGTCTTTTTTAAATTTTTATTTATTTATTTTTTATTGTTGTGCTTTAAGTGGAAGTTTACAATTTAAGTTAGTCTCTCATACAAAAATTTACACGTACATTGTTATGTGACCCTACTTGCTCTCCCAATACTGTGACAGCACACTCTTCCTTTCCACCCCGGATTTCCCGTGTCCATTCAACTAGCTCCCGACCCTCTCTGCCTTCTCATCTCACCTCTGGACAGGAGCTGCCCATTTAGTCTCATGTATCTACTTGAGCTAAGCAGCATACTCTTCACGAGTATCATTTTATGTCCCATAGTCCAGTCTAATCTTTGTCTGAAGAGTTGGCCTCGGGAATGGTTTTAGTTTTGGGCTAACAGAGAGCCTGGGGGTCACGTCTTCCAGGGTCCCTCCAGTCTCAATCAAACTATTAAGTCTTTTACTAGAATTTGAGTTCTGCACCCCACTTTTCTCCTGCTCCGACAAGGATTCTCTGTTGTGTTCCCTGTCAGGATGGTCATTGTGGTAGCCGGGCACCATCTAGTTCTTCTGGTCTCAGGCTGATGAAGTCTCTGGTTTATGTGGCGCTTTCTGTCTCTTGGGCTAATACTTTCCTTGTGTCCATGGTGTTCTTCATTCTCCTTTACTCCAGGTGGGTTGGGGCCAATTGATGCATCTTAGATGGCCACTTGCTGGCTTTTAAGACCCCAGAGGCCACTCACCAAAGTAGGATGCAGAACATTTTCTTAAAAAAAAACTTTGTTATGCCAATTGACCTAGCTGTCCCCCGGAACCATGGTCCCCATACCCCCACCCCTGCTACTGTGTCCCTCTAAGTGTTTGGCTGTATTCAGGAAACTTCTTAGCTTTTGGTTTAGTCCAGTTGTGCTGGCTTCCCCTGTAGTGTGTGCTGTCCTTTTCTTCACCTAAGATAATTCTTGTCTACTATTTAGTTAATGAATACCCCTCTTCCTCCCTCCCCACCCTCATCAAAGAATGCTGTCTTCTGTGTTTAAACATTTTCTTGGGTTCTTATAATAGTGGCCTTATACAATATTTGTCCTTTTACAACTGACTAAGTTCACTCAGCATAATACCTTCCAGATTCCTCCATGTTATGTTTCAGGGATTCATCGTTGTTCTTTATCGTTGCATAATATTCCATTGTGTGATACCATAATTTGTTTATCCATTCTTCCACCTAGGTTGTTTCCATCTTTTTGCTATCATGAACAATGCTGCAATGAACATGGGTGTGCATATGAAAAGACAGTCTTTTTAACAAATGGTGCTGGCAAAACTGGATGTCCATCTGCAAAAAAATGAAACAGGACCCACACCTCACATCATATACAAAAACTAATTCAAAATGGACCAAAGACCTAAATGTAAAACCAAAAACTATAAGAATCATAGAAGAAAAAATAGGATCAATGCTAGAGGCCCTAATACACGGCATTAACAGGATACAAACCATAACTAACAACACACAAACTCCAGAAGATAAACTAGGTAACTGGGATCTTCTAAAAATTAAACAATTATGCTCATCAAAAGATGTCACCAAAAAAGTAAAAACAGAACCTACAGACCGGGAAAAAAATTTTTCGCTAAGACAAATCCGACACGGGTCTAATCTCTAAAATCTACAGGAAAAATCCAACACCTCTACAACAAAAAGATAAATAATCCAGTTAAAAAATGGACAAAGGATATGAACAGACACTTCACCAAAGAAGACATTCAAGTGGCTAACAGACACATGAGGAAATGCTCACCATCACTAGCCATTAGAGAAATGCAAATTAAAACCACAATGAGAACCATCTCACCCCAACACTGCTGGCATGAATCAAAAAAAAAAACCAGAAAATAATAAATGCTGGAGAGGCTGTAGGAAGATTGGAACTCTTATGCACTGCTGGTGGGAATGCAAAATGGTACAACCATTTTGGAAAACGATATGGTGCTTCCTTAAAAACCTAGAAATAGAAATACTATATGATCCAGCAATCCCACTCCTAGGAATATATCCTAGAGAAATAAGAGCCATCACACAAACAGACATATGCACACCCATGTTCATTGCAGCATTGTTCACAATAGCCAAAAGCTGGAAACAACCCAGATGCCCATCAACGGATGAATGGATAAACCAACTATGGTACATACACACAATGGAATACTATGCAACAATAAAGAACAATGATGAATCTACGAAGCATCTCACAACATGGATGAGTCTGGAGGGCATTATGCTGAGTGAAGTAAGTCAATCACAAAAGGACAAATACTGTATGAGACCACTATTATAAAAACTCATGAAAAGGTTTACACACAAAAAGAAACAATCTTTGAAGGTTACAAGGGAGGGGAGGGGTGGGGATGGAAAACTACTAACCAGACAATAGGTAGGTGGTCACTTTGGTGAAGGGTAAGACAGTACACAATACTGGGGACACCAGCACAACTTGTCCAAGGCAAGGTCATGGAAGCTTCATAAACACATCCAAACTCCCTGGGGGACCAAATTACTGGGCTGAGGGTTATGGGGACTATGGTCTCCGGGAACATCTAGCTCATTTGGCATAACATAATTTATAAAGAAAATGCTCTATATTCGACTTTGGTGAGTAGTGTCTGGGGTGTTAAAAGCTTGTGAGTAGCCATCTAAGATACTCCACTGGTCTCACCCCATCTGGAGCAAGGGAGAATGAAGAAAACCAAAGACACAAGGGAAAGACTGGTCCAAAGGACTAATGGACCACAAGTACCACAGCCTCCACTGGACTGAGTCCAGCAAAACTAGATAGTGCCCAGCTACCACCACCAACTGCTCTGACAGGGATCACAACAAAGGGTCCCAGACAGAGCTGGAGAAAAATGTAGAACAAAATTCTAACTCCCAAAAAAAGACCAGACTTACTGGTCTGACAGAGACTGGAGAAACCCTAAGAGTATGACTTCTGGACATCCTTTTAGCTCAGTAATGGAGTCACTCCTGAGGTTCACCCTTCAGCCAAAGATTAGACAGGCCCATAAAACAAAACAAGACTAACTGGTCACACCAGCCCAGGATGAGAAGGCAGGAGGGAACAAGAAAGCTGGTAACGGGGAACCCAAGGTCGAGAAGGGGAGAGGGTTGACATGTCGTGGGATTGGCAACCAATGTCACAAAATAATATGTGTACTAGTTGTTTAATGAGAAGCTAGTTTGTTCTGTAAACCTTCATCTAGAGTACAATTTAAAAAAATTACAATTCTTTTTTTTTTTTTATATTTTATTGTACTTCAGGTGAAAGCTTACAGAGCAAATAGTTTCTCATGAAATAGTAGTACACGTGTTGTTCTATGACATTGGTTAACAACCCCACAACGTATTAAGCTTCTAAATTCTCAACCTTTTTTTTTTTGATGAAAATTACAGATGGCCAAAGATACACCGTTTCAAAAATTCTACATTCACAGTTCAGTGACATTGACTACGCTCTTCCAACTGTGCTGTTATTCTCACTTAAGATGAAGGCTTACAGAACAAAATAGTTTTTCATTTAACAGTTACTACACATGTTGCCCTATGACAATGGTTAACAATCTCACAGCACATCAAGAATATCCTTACTCCACCTTGTGTTCCCTATCACCAGGGGACTTCCTTGTCCCCTTCTGTCTTCTGGCCCTTGTCACTGGACTACTGTACCTCTTTAGTCTCATTTGGCTTTTTTTTTTTTTTTAAATTACAATTCTTTAAAAAAAAAAAAAAAGATTACAGCCAAGAAAATGTTCTATTCTGTAACACATGAGGTCACCATGGGTCCAAATCGACTTGATGATGCTGAGCTTTGTTTTTTTCTTTTATGGGGTCACATAGAGGGTAGCGCTTACTTCCACCTGACGCGGTATCTGGAAAAGGTTCCCAGGCAAGGAGGCACTTAGGATCAATGTGAAACAGTGAGATGCGATCGACTGAGGAAAGAAGTACTAGAAGCAGAGTCAAGGGATCTAACAGAGCAGCCAGAGGCACACCCGCTAACAAAACCCAGTGACATCTAGCATTCGTGTCCAGGTCAAGGCGAGTTGAACAACAAGTCACTACAAAAGGAAATAGAGTCCCAGACGCGCAAAAGCCACCAGCATGCACTGGGCATCACCTAGGTGCAAAGCACCATGCCAGACTCCAGGGGCTGAATCAAACTTCCAAGCTCAGAGTATAAGGAAATGGCTCTCAGAGCCTTTAGGAACAATCTCATGCTTCTCAGCATCAATGTGCAGGCCTTTCCCTCCATCCCTGCTCTCCTCCTGGGCTCATGGCCACTCCCTGCATCACCGTGAGCCTGCCCGGCAGTTGGCCTCAAGTAGGCGCGTGCACTGCTGGGCCAGTCTGCAGGACCCAGCGCCGAGCAGTGCCAGTTGGCAGTCCCTCCACCTCTGCTGTAGGCCTCTGTCCTGGATCCCTGCCAGCTGCTTTCAAAGAAGGCAGGCCCCCAGACCCAGAGGCGCTTGGTGCGTGGGACAGTGGCATGCCACCATTGCTGCCCCTCCCCACCTCCTTCAGGGCACTGTGAGCAGCTTTGCCTCTCCAGGCCACCTCCCTTGGTGTCACAAGTGCTAAAGGCAGAGAGATGTGCAGCATGAGGGCAGGGAGGTGTTCACAACCACAAAACAGAGGTGGCGGCAGGAGCAGATCCTGTGTGCCCTGACCTTGCTGAGGGAGGGGGAGGGCTCTGGAGAAGCAGGAGGCCGTGCCCTGATCATCCTCGAGCAGCTGTGCCACAGGCTGAAGCCAGGGCCTGAAACCCTGAATTCCTTTTCTTCTTCAGGCATTTAGGTAGGGGATTAGGGCATGGCTTAGGAAGACTAGAAAGGTGAAGGCAGCCCCTGGAGACCGAGAGAGCTTTGGGGTCTAAAATTTAGACCGCCGCATTGGACTTTTCTGGTTAGTGCAGGCCAGGCTCACGGATCATTAATACACCCATACGCTGGGAGCGGGAGTGTGCCAAGGGAGGGAGACAAGGCTCCAGGGCCTGCAGGGCTTTGCTTCCTCCTCTTCACCTCCTCCGTCCCTTATTTCAACCTCTGTCATCTCCCTGATGGACAAGGTTCCCTCCTCCTCCCCACCTCTCATGGCCCACCTCTTATTAACTTCCCTATCCTACTCCAGCAGCAGATACTGTGCCTCCACACATATTAACCCACTCATACACCACCCCCCCACAGAAGCAGCACACACTCAGCTCACACATGCACACACACTCACACACATACCTACCCACTCACACACAGAGGCAGTACACCCTCTACTCACACATGCACACACACTCACACACACAGACCTACTCATACACATATACAAAGGCAGCACGCAATCAGCTCACACGTGCACACACACACACTCCTACACATACATACACACACTCCCATACACAGAAGCAGCACATTCAGCTCACACATGCACACAACCCTATTCATACATACACACCCCCCCACAGAAGCAGCACACATTCAGCTGACACATGCACACACACTCACACAACACTCTCATATTTCATAGACATCTAATCACTTCTACAAATCGTCCCTCACCCATCAAGTCCGGAAAATGACAAAAGACGCTCCAGTGAAGAACACAGTTTGAGGAAAGAACTGTTGTTATCTGTTAGAAATCTAAGTAGTAAGTTTAATAAGCACAGGTCCAATCTCAATACCACTCACATGCCAGCTGCTATGAGCCCACTGGCTAGAAATGCCTGTGCCTTCTGTGTGGAGAGACTGGAGAAAAGGAAGAGAGTCTGAACCCAGCCAAGAAAGGAAGAAAATACCCCTCCCCAAGCAGACTGCTGTTCACTTTCAAGATGTTCAACACGTTTTCTCTTTCAAGCTTCTAGGTGATTTTGGTCCTCTGTGGTTCAATGGGTGATCTTGGAGCTGAGGGGCAGAAGGCTGGGATGTCAGATGGGAAAAGGAATGAAAACTGAAAGCATAAAGGCTACAACCACAAGCAGGCAGAATTATTACAGAAAGCATTGTGGTCGTGCCTGGCAGGGAGTGGGCAGCCCCCCTAAGCACCACAACTGGGGAGAGTGTAAACGAGGGCTCTCTAGACAAAGGTGTGGGCAGGATTAAGGGAAACCCACAAGCAACCTGGAGCTACAGCAACAGTTAAAGGTAGTTTCTACTGTTAGCTCCGATGGGTAGGAAGAGGGAGCAGGTGTGGGAACCCAGAGGAAGTGGTAGCTGCAAGACAGGGTGGACGGACAGGAGCCTGGCCTTCATCAGAAGGTCAAAGTGACCATCAGCCAGAGGCCCCTCAGGGAATAAATACTGTGAGCTCTTGTGATGGTTAATTTTATGTGTCAACTTGGATAGGCTTTGGTTCCCAGTTGTTTGGCCAAACACTAGTTTAGTTGTTGTCATGGAGTGATAACATGTGATTAGGTTAGCTGGCCTTGGGTAAACCAGATTCACTTCTATAATGTAATGTAACATAAATACTTTTCCATGCTAAAATCTAATGTAATGTAATCAATCAGTTGAAGTCATACAAGTGTAAAGTGATTCTAAACCTAATCACTTCTAAGTTATAAAAACGCTAAAATAGGTGCATACACACATACACACATGGGAAGACAGATAACGGGAGGATCAGCTGCAAGCAAAGGAACACCAAGGATTGCCAGAAGACACCAGAAACTAGGAGAGAGGCTCACAGAAGGAATCAGCACAGCTGAGACCCTGATTTGGACTTTTAGCCTCCACAGCTGTGAGAAAATAAATTTCTGTTCTTTAAAGCCACCCAGTTTTAGTATTTCTGTTATGGCAGCACCAGGACACTAAGGCATCTCTCTTTCCTCTTGCCCTCTGATCTACTGGTGCCACCCATTGGTTGAACCCATCAGTATCCAGAGGGCACGGGATTCGAGTACACAGAGGCAGGTGAGAAGGTGGAGTGTGGCTCTGGAGGGAGAAATGGAGAGTATCCAGCACAGACATGGAAGAGAGAACACGTTTATTACACAGGCTTATCCAGAAAGTGCCGTGCAGGCGAGCTTTATTATTTAGCACACTTTACTTCAGTGGACATCAGGGCCGGAGGATTTCTGCTCTGGTGTCCTGGTTACCACAATACTGATACTTTGCAGGACTCCCTGGGTGGTGCAAGCAGTTAACGCACTTGGCTGCTAACCAAAAGATTGGAGGTTTGAGTCTACCAGAGGTGCCACGGAAGAAAGGCCTGACAATCTACTTCTGAAAAATTAGCCATTGAAAACTCTATGGAGCACAGTTCTGCTCTGACACACCATGAGTCAGGGTCAACTCAGCAGCAACTGGTTTTAGATACTTTACATCTACACAGAGACGTGGAACTTCCATGTATCTCACCCCTTACTTCGCTGTCTCAATGAGACTTGGCACAGATATTCCCATTTTATAGCTGAGGAAACTGAGGCTCAGGGGGCGTAATGTTTTCTTATTTTATTTATTCATTCAAAAAAGCATTTACTGATCTCCTATTGTGCCCGATAATGTTCTTCATTCTGCAGATGGTCCATGCCCTCACTGAGCTTACATTCTAAGAGAGAAGCCAGACAACTACAAAAAATAAAATTAACAAATAAATCAGTATAAAACCAAGAAAATATCAGTGCAATAACGAGGATAAACTGGCGTGATGGGATAGAGGGTGACTGAGAGTGGGTGGTGAGCATGATGATGTTTATACTGAAGCCTGCAGTGTAAGAAGGATCTAGTTGGATGAGTGTTTGGAGGAAGAGGAACAGCCAATGCTAAGATCCGAAAGTGGAAACTAGCTTGTTATATCCAGAGAGAGGAAGGCAGGCTCGTGGAACTGGAGATGGTGACCCAGGAGATGAGAACAGGGAGGGAGGTAAGGCCACACCCTTTAGGGCCCTACCAGTCAAAACCAGCTGTTGTAGAGTCAGCTCTGATTCATGGCAACCCCACGTGTGTCAGAGAATAAATGTGCTCCATAGGGTTTTCAGTGACTGATTTTTTGGAAATAGATCTCCAAGCCTTTCTTCTGGGATGCTTCTGGGTAGATTTGAACCTCTAAACTTTTCAGTTAGCAGCTGAGCACATTAACTACCCACGACCTGATGGAGTTTATTTTAAGAGCACCAGGAAGCTTCTGGATAGCTTTAAGCAGGGAAGAGGTCTGATTTATGTTTTAAAAGATCGTTTCAGCTGCTGAGTAGAAAATGGATTGTAGGAGTAGAAGCAGGGAGACCAGTTAGGAGCCATTTTTTAGTGGGCTTGGGAAATGAGATGTGGCTAGAGCAGTAAGACTGAGAGAAGTAAATGGAATCAGGATCTATGCTGGAGGCATGGGTTGGACATGGAGTGCGAGAAGAAGAGGAGTCACATGGATCCTGGGTTTTTGGCTTGACTACCTAGATCGAAAAAGGAGCCCTGGTGGTGCAGTGGTTAAGCACTTGACTGCTAACTGAAAGGTTGGTGGTTCAAACCCACCAGCCATTCCATGGGAGAAAGATGAGGCAGTCTGCTCCCATAAAGAGCCTTGGAAATCCCATGAGGCAGTTCAACTCTGTCCTATAGGGTCTCTGTGAGTTGGAATCGACTCAATGGCAACAGGTTTGGTTTGGTTTTTGGTACCTGGATGGACGGTAGAGCTACCTACTGAGATGGGGCGGCAGGCTAGGGAGGAGGCCTGTGTTCGCTTGTTGGCCACAGTGACTCTGGATGTACAGCAGCCATCTGAGTAGAGATGTTGACTCGGCTGTTTGGATTTTTAGGGAGAGGGCAGGCTGGAGATATGGTTTGGGAGTCATTGGTGTGGAAGAATGCAACCCAAGCAGTGAGGCTGACACGGTCAGAAATGTAGAAAAAGAAGAGAACCAAGTTTTCTTGGAACCAAGCCCCGGCCGGGCTTGTCCACAGTGCAGCTGGTGGGGGAACCCAGGCCTCTCCATTCTCAATCTGGGTGCTTTCCGTCACCCTAAGGTGCCCGAACTTCACCCTTCTGGGACTTACCCTGTGATTATGGTGCTCCATTCCGCTGTCAGAAGAAAGCATGGAAAATGAACTCAAACAATGGACCCTCTCCCAGGCCCTCCCAGAACCCTATTCATTATCGTCACCTCCCTTTTCCTGCTCATGTCTTGATTCAGGGGAAAATCTACACTTGCCACCATTTACAGCATCTGATGGCTCTGCCCAAGGACCAAGCCAAACAGACAGCTAAGGATTTCAGTGTTCTCCTTTGACTTATAACAAGTTTAAACGTGTTTTCTGACTTTTCTATCATTACTTTACAGCAGACTCCCTGAAAGCATCGTGGGCGGCTCCAGAGCTGGCCTGCAGTCCAGCCCTGCTGTGTGACACTGATCCACGTGGACACAATTACTCAGCCCAGGGGTGACTCTGGGCCCCAGACTCCACGAGCATTAGAAGATTATGGTGCAGAATTTCATGAAGAGCCATGCATCTTTCCAACGTGCAATCCCTATTTCCCACAGATCTTCTCCAAACCAAGGGAAACTGGCTGTTGTTCAGAAAAGGCACCAAAAATATTCCCAAATGGGAAACTCCATAACTAGGAAGAAGACAGTAAATATAAAGCCCATCTATGAGTTTATTTTTTCTAATCCCATTGCCTCATCATCACCCCTGCTCCAAGTGCTGGCTACCTCCAAAATGTTTTGGATTTGAGGCCCCCAGTAATTACAGAAATTGCTGAAACTACCAGAAAGAATATAACAGGATCTAAATAATGGATGAGGGGGAGACAGCTGTACCAGAAAACCCGGGTGACAGTTGCTGGCATGATCACAGAGTTTAGCTCAGGATTCCCGGCAATAAAAAAAAACAATGTATACTGCATTTATTTCTTGGCCTGTCTCTCTCTCCATTAATGCATATGCGTGTTAAGGAGGCGGACCCTGCCTCCTCAGCTCTGCATCGCCAACTCACTGCAGAGGGCACAGCACGATCTTAGATTTTCCATAAACATCTGATGAACACATTAAAGAATGTTGGTCAAAATCAACGGTCAGTGTTTTGGCATAGTGAATCACTACGCTACCGCTTCTTCCAAGAATTGAGTTTTGCAGGTTTGGTTACTTGGTAGGGCCACTTCCGAATCTTGATACTAAGCCAAGCCTGATTGTCAGTGTGGAGAGTTATCCTCCTATTTGCTATGGCAGATTATTTACATGAATGCTACAGAGGAGAAAGGAGTCCCCGGGTGGTGCAGACGGTTAAGCACTCAATTACTAACTGAGAGGTTGACAGTTCAAACTCCCTCAGAGGTGCCTCAAAAGAAAGGCCTGGCAATATACTTATGAAAGGCCACAGCCTTGAAAACCCTATGGGATGCAGTTCTACTCTGAAACACGTGGGGTTGCCATGAGCAGGAACTGACCTGATGGCAACCAGTGCTGGTTAAAGAAGAGGGGCCAACACACGGCCCTATTTTAGGCCCCTCAACACCAGAACTTGATCTGTCAGCCTCTTCTTGCCCACTCCAACCCTCCTGGTGGTATTATGCTCAAAGCTCTGAATGACCTTTAAAAGCCCAGATGAATAGTGAGGGTGTATAGTTCAGCCCATAGGCAGAACGAAAGACTGACGGCTGATCAATATGTGATGAAAACACTGTCCATTTTTCTAAAACATTTTCTTGCCCCATTTCCATAGCCGTGCTGACTACCTTTTTTCTTGTTGATCCTTAGGAAGGAAATTAGATTGAGAGACCCAGATTTGCAGTTTATTAAGAAGAGCCTTGTAGACAACTTTGAGGGGTTGGTATTAGGTTCAGCTGCATATTCCAGAGACACAAAACCTAAACAAAATTAGAGTGGCTTCAACAAAATAGAAGGAGTCCCCGGGTGGCACAAATGGCTAAGCACTGAACTACGACTGAAAGGTTGGTGGTTCGAACCCACCCAGAGGCACCTCGGAAGTTAAGGCCCAGTGATGTGTTCCTGAACGGTCACCGTCTTGAAAACCCTATGGAGTGCAGTTCTCCTCTGCACACATGGGGTCGCTATGAGTCAGAATTCACTGGACAGCAACTGACAACGACAACAACAAACAAGACGGAAGTTTATTTTGTAAAAGAAGTCTGGAGGTGGACGACTAGAAAACCAGACTCGAGACAAGGCAACTGGAAAACGCGGCCTACAACTGGTTCTGGGAGGAAATTGCTCCGGCTAGAGGAGGAAGGGCTCCCTCTCCCTTCTATCCCTGGCTCCTGAGTCGAAGTCTGGCATGACTGGGACTCACTGGCAGTGCCTGGGTCACATCTTGTGTCCTGGCTGCTCCCAGAGCTGGGCAAAAAAGTATCTAGTATTTCCAGCCTCTACGGTGGCAGGTGGTCTTTGTCCTCAACAACACGCATTATGTCCTAATCAAAGAAAGGTGTTCAGATGTTGGGCAGACAAAACCAATGACAAACGTCTCCTATGCTTCCTCCATGACACTCAGAATGGGAAAATCTCAAGGCTCAAGTCCAGGACGAGATCTTACGGGAATGAAGGGAGAAAGATGTTCCGGTCAGCCACTAGCATAAAAGTAGAAACGGTGGTTCAACCAGGACCACCATTTGAAGAACCAGGCAGGCATTTACTTAGAGAACCCTCCTATATGCATCCCCTAAGAACCTGAAAGCAGATGGCAGGGATCTTGGAAAGCAGTAGGATGGGATTCAAAGAGCTAACATCTGGTAGGGAGAAAGACAAGTACAAAGGTCTCAACAATACCATGAAGAATACGAGAAATGGCGTATTAGGAGCACTAGGCTAGAGAGAGTCCCTGAGTGGTACAAACGGTTAACGGGCTCACTGCTAACCAAATAGTTGGAAATAAGAGTCCACCCGGGAGCGCCTCAGAGGAAAGCCTGGTGATCTATCACCAAAACTTAGCTACTGAAAACCCTATGGAGCACAATTCTACTCTGGCAACTGGAGAAAGAGACCAGTGAGAGATTAATTCAGACCAAAGAGAATTAAAAGTTTCTGCCCCCAGTGAATTTGCACTCTTTCTGGGGAGAAATTCATAGTAACTTGTGTCATGAATATCTTAACACAAGGAGCTTGACTATCTTAAATACCAAATAAATTACAATGGCTACAAGGGTAAACTCCTTACAAGTCCTTCATGATCTTCCACAACATGACCTCGTGTACCTCTGAGGCTCTGTCTACCACCTCTGCCCATGACTAGACGCACTTCTGCTTCCTCAGCATGTTCATCATTTCCTGCCTCCAGGATTTTGCTCGTGTGGCTCCCTCCACTTGGAATGCCCAATGTCCATCTCCTATGAAGGGCAACAAAGGGGTTTCTCCAATGCTCATCATCTCCACGACAGACTCTACCTCACAGAACCCTTCCCCAGATTTTGGGTTGTCCCAGCACAGAGCACGGCGGGTACTGTCACATGTTATTTTCTATGTTGTCATTATTGCATACTGAAAGGCTCAAACCTGACCAAACCCATTGCTGTCAAGTCGATTCCGACTCATAGTGACCCTACGGGACAAGAGTAGAACTGCCCCATAGGGTTTCCAAGGCCATAAATCTTTACGGAAGCAGACGGCCACGTCTTTCTACCGTGGAGCAGCTGGTGGGTTCGAACTGCTGACCTTTTGGTTAGTAGCCAAGAGCTTAACCACTCCACCACCAGGGCTCCTTCTGAGAGATTCAGTCATGGCTAAAACAGAGCAGGACGTTCACCTGGAATACAAAGCTAGAAGAAAGCTCCAGGATCGCTAAGGCCAAGTTTGAGAACAAACCCGGGCTAGGCAGAACAGAAAATCTGAGACCAGACGCAAAGGGGAGACAGAGGAAACAGCTGGGAAAACCAGAGTAGAGGGTCTTAGAAACACCAGTATTCAAAAGTCAAGGCCCAGATCCAGCAATTGAGCCTGGCAAGAGTTTAGGGGAGTAGAGATGACAGAATCCCTGCTGATGATATACACTACAAATTCCCGTGCACGGCAGTAACGATCTCCCCACTCCACTGCCCTTTTGCACCCTGTCTCACATGGTAGAGGAGTACTGGCCTTGAGTATAAATAGCAGAAACAACTGAGGCACTCGTTAAAATTGCAGATTCTTGGGCCCCACACCCAGAATTTGGGGGGGCCCTGAAATTTGCATTTTTCACAAGTGCCCAGGTGATTCTGGTACAGGTGGTCCCCAGTCCACACTGAAGATTTCAGTGGCTGCAAAGAGTGGGCAGGAGCTTGTTCCACCTGAAAGATCCTCACACCCAGCTTCCTTGCGTGCATTCTTTCCAACTAGATATAAGATCCTAACGTATATGACTTTTCCCTCTAATTCCTTTCTATAGTACCTAGTAGCAATCTATGGAGTCCCTGGGTGGTGCAAATGGTTAACGTGCTCAGCTTCTAACAGAGGGATTGGAGGTTCGAGTCCACCCAGAGGTGCCTCAGAAGAAAGGCTTGGCAATCTACTTCCGAAAAGTCAGTCATTGAAAACCTTACGGAGCACAGTTCTCCTGTTACATACGTGGGGTCTCCAGGAGTTGCCAACAACTGGTTTTAGTAGCAACATATAGTGTAAGTGTTTGGTAAATGTTTGCTACGTGCATAATGCGACAATTGCATAGGCTGTCACCAGGAGTTTCAAAGTCCTCCCCTCCAATCAGATGGAAGAGAACAACCAGCAGGGAAGGGGAAGACTCAGCAGGGGCCTGAATTAAAAGAACTCAACGAAGAGAAGTATTTTCTTTCTTAAATAGCATTCTCTAGACCCTGCAGACTAAATTTTGCTAGAGTTTAAAGACCTATCCTCAAATAAAGACCTACCTTCCCATGGGCCTATGGGGAGACAAGATAAAATGAATGATGGAGAAGATCACAACACAAGTGACCCCATAGCATATGTTGACATGCCTGTTCAGACCCTGGTCAGCCAAAAAAAAAAAGTGCTAGCGAGCAGAGTAATTTGAGAAGGTCATGAGGGAGGCTTTGCAGCCACCAGACCCACGCTGGTGCTCCAGGAGAGAAGGGCTGTGTAAATCAGAGAAGTGGCAGTTTTGCTGAACAAGTGTTAGGACGTCTCAGCCGGAGGTCTAATGTGGGTGCGCACAGCAAGCTTCCATGCAGGAAACAAAGATGAAAGTATGCATGTTCGTTTCCTGTCTTTCCCCCTCCCCTGCCTTACATATAACAGAAGGTTGCCTTGTCCTGCACCATCTTCATGATCATTGGGATGTTTGAGCCTACTGTGGCAGCCACCTCAGTTTTAATACATTTATCAAATATGTGTATTTTTTCTATTGAGGTTTCAGTCTTTTTATATTAACAGGAGATCATTAAGTACTAAGGACATAATCCTTTATCTGAAGTTTGTGCCATACATTTTTTTCCCTTCCAGTTTGCCATTTACATTTAAGGTGCCTTTAGAGGTAGAGTTTTTAAATACTTTATGTTCAAACCTATCAACGATTTCTTCATGGTTTCTGCCTTTCATGTCGTACTTATAATATCGACAAGACTTTTTAATGTATGTGCCTTTTTTTTTAAATTGTACTTTAAGTGAAAGTTTACAC